>JAJHZJ010000872.1:1036437-2430699 GCA_023548195.1 Bettongia penicillata ogilbyi
ATACACTATTATTCTATACCCCTACTGGCTAAGAATAGATACTGATAAGGAGTAATAGTTTTAGGGAGGAGTTTAGGGTGGGAGGGTAGATCAACTCTTCACATTTCTCTATTATTTTCTTATACTATACTATTAATTATAATTATTTTTTTAATTTTTTAATAAAAATTTATTTACTTAACTTTTTACATTCATCTTCACAAAATTTTGGGTTCCAAATTTTCTCCCTTTTTCTCCCCTCCCCCACCCCAATACCCCAAGCAATCTAATTTTCCCTGTCTCCAATCTGCCCTCTCTTCTATCAGCCCTCTCTTCTCTTGTCTCCATCTTCTCTTTTGTCCTGTAGGGCCAGATGACTTTCTATTCCCCATTAACTGTATTTCTTACTTCCTAGTAGCAACAACAATACTAAACAGTTGTTTCTAAAACTTTGAGTTCCAAATTCTCCCCATCCCTCCCTCCCCATCCATTCCCTTTGGGAAGGCAGGCAATTCAATATAGGCCCTATCTGTGTAGTTTGCAAATGGTGTTGTAGTTTTGCAAATGACAAATGACTTCGATAAAGTTGTGTTGTGTAAGACTAACTGTATTTCCCTCCATCCTATCCTGCCCTGCATTGTTTCTATTCTGTCTTTTGATCCTGTCCCTCCCCAAGAGTGTTAACTTCAAATTGCTCCCTCCTCCCATTGCCCTCCCCTTCCATCATCCCCCACCTTGCTTATCTCCTTCTCCCCCACTTTCCTGTATTGTAAGATAGGTTTTCATACCAAAGTGAGTGTGCATTTTATTCCTTCCTTTAGTCAAATGTGATGAGGGTAAACTTCTTGTTTTTTTTCTCAGCTCTCCTCTTTTCCCCTCCACTAAAAAGTGTCCTGCTTGCCTCTTGAATGAGATATAATTTACCCCATTCCATTTCACCCTCTTTCCTCCCACTACATTTCTCTCTCACCATTTACCCTTAATTTCTTTTAAGATGAGGTCCCATCCTATTCAATTCACTCTGTGCTCTCTGTTTCTGTGTGTGTGTGTGCCTGTACGTGGTGTGTGTGCGTGTATGTGTGTGTGGTCCTACCAACTACCCAGATACTGAAAAATTTTAAGAGTTACAAATATTGTCTTTCCATGTAGGAATGTAAACAGTTCACTTTTGGTAAGTCCCTTATGACTTCTCTGTGTTGTTTACTTTTTCATGCTTCTTCTCATTCTTGTGTTTGAAAGTCAAATTTTCTTTTCAGCTCTGGTCTTTTCATCAAGAATGCTTGAAAGTCCTCTGTTTCATTGAAAGATCATATTTCCCCCTGAAGTATTATACTCAGTTTTGCTGGGCAGGTGATTCTTGGTTGAGTCCTAGTTCTTTTGACTTCTGAAATATCCTATTCCACGCCCTTCGATCCCTTAATGTAGAAGCTGCTAGATCTTGAGTTATCCTGATTGTATTTCCACAATACTGGAATTGTTTCTTTCTAGCTGCTTGCAATATTTTCTCCTTGACCTGGGAGTTCTGGAATTTGGCCACAATGTTCCTAGGAGTTTCTCTTTTTGGATCTCTTTCAGGAGGTGATTGATGGATTCTTTCAATACTTATTTTGCCCTCTGGTTGTAGAATGTCAGGGCAGTTTTCCTCGATAATTTCATGGAAGATGATGTCTAGGCTCTCTTTTTGATCGTGACTTTCAGGTCGTCCCATAATTTTTAAATTGTCTCTCCTGGATCTATTTTCCAGGTCAGTTGTTTTTCCAATGAGATATTTCCCATTCTCTTCCATTTTTTCATTCTTTTGGTTTTGTTTGGTGATTTCTTGGTTTCTCAGAAAGTCATTAGACTCCATCTGTTCCATTCTAATTTTGAGAGAACTATTCTCTTCAGTGAGCTTTTGAACCTCTTTTTCTATTTGGCTAATTCTGCTTTTGAAAGCATTCTTCTCCTCATTGGCTTTTTGAACCTCTTTTGCCAATTGAGTGAGCCTATTCTTCAAGGTGTTATTTTCTTCAGCATTTTTTTGGGTCTACATTAGCAAGGTATTTACCCGTTTTTCATGCTTTTCTTGCATCTCTCTCATTTCTCTTCCCAATTTTTCCTCCACCTGTCTAACTTGATTTTCAAAATCCTTTTTGAGCTCTTCCATGGCCTGAGCCCACCAGACATCCACCTGGGATGTCTGGGATACAGAGGCCCCAACCTCCTTGTCGTTCCCTGATGGTAAGAATATTTCCTTGTCATCAGAATTGAAAGGCAGGAACATCTGCACCCCATCAAAGTAGCTCTCTGTGGTCTTATTTTGCTTTCTTTTTCTGGGCATTTTCCCAGTGAGTTACTTGAGTTCTGAGATTCCTGTCCACCCCCACCTAGATCTGCCCAGCTAGTGCTTGGGGTCTGAGATTCAAATGGGCTTTCAGTGGCAGGCGGGGCTGCTATTCATTGTGAGCTTAAATTCTGGTGCTCGGATGGGGCAGGGCCACCTCCAAGGCTCAGTTCCCTCAGGGGCTTTATGCAGAGACCTTCAGTAATGGGGTGGGTGGGGGCAGAGCCATCTCCAGGCTCAGGTGTATGCAGACACCTTCAGTAATGAAGATCCTGCCTGCTCTGGGCGTCCTGGGCCACCGCTGCTGCCTTTGCAGCTGCCGCCGCTGCTCCCTCCACTGCTGCCTCCCCTATTAATTATAATTCACACACATATGGTACTATACGATTTATAAACCCTTTTTCACACAAAAAAATCACATGAAGTTTGTAACATTATTACTTTGCTTTGTTTCTTTCTGATGTTACTTATCTTGTAAGGTTATATATTAAAATGATCTACTAATCTCAAAGGTCTATGAGGGCAGGAGCTGTATTCTAATTGAACTTTGTTTCTCCCCTATTACTTAAGAGGGTGCTTTTCAACCAGTAAAAACTTCATTTAAAAAAAAAAAAAAGATGAATCAAACCATTTCTTAGAACCTTTACTATGTACCACTAAGAAAAAGAATTCGAGTTTGGTTTGAACTGAACTCTAGACTTCTACTGGCTTATATTTTCCAACCAAATGGGAGAAAAAAAGGAAAAAATTCATGACTATATGGCCTAGTGTTTAGATGAAGCATTGTGAGATAGAAGACATGAGTTCAATTCCTCGCTGTACTAATTTTAGTGGTGTAACTTTGGGTGTCACTGGGTATTACCTTCACTCCTCTGGGCCTCCACTTCCTCATCTGTAAAATAAAGAGATTGTACTAGGTGGAGCTCTAAAGTTCCTTCCAGTCCTAGTTTTATAATACTACATGTGACCTGCTTCTTCTCATATTTTAAGGGGAAAGAAATATGATTCACTGAAGTCTTCTCCCTCCTTAGGTTTTCTTCTCTGAGCATCAGGCAAATGGACCTTTTTAGCCCTTTAACTGAATCTATGTTTCACATTAGGACATAGACAAGAAAGAGGCTCTGCTTACCCTTTATCTCCCTAGTAAACTTCTTCCTCTTCTCCACAAATTAGGATCATTTTTGAATGCCCTTGAGATCAATGAATTTCCTAGCATGGGAAAGGGATTAAATGATAAAGTTACATGGGCAAATTTCTTCTCTTTTGGGGGATCTGAAAAATGGAAGTTTTCTCAAAAATCTTTTTAAAATATTTATTTTTAATTTTTAACATTCATTTCCACAAGATTTTGAGTTCCAAATTTTCTCCCCATCTCTCCCCTCCCCCACCCATAACGTCTTACCTTCTGATTACCCCTTCCTTCAATATGCCTTCCTTTCTATCATATCCCCTCCTTTCCCTTATCACCATAGTCTCTCTTTCCTTGAAGGGCAGGATAGATTTATATACCCTATTACCTGGATTTCTTATTTCCCCAGTTACATACAAAAACAATTCTCAACATTCATTCCTAAAACTTTGAGTTCCAACTTCTCTCCCTTCCTCTCTCTCCACCCATCCCCACTGAGAAGGCAAGCATTTCAAAATAGGTTTATATATGTGCAATTTTTCAAAACACTTCCATAATAGTCATGTTGTGTGAGACTAACTCTATTTTCTTCCATCCTATCCTGACCCCAATTATTCTCTTTTTTGACCTTGACCCTCTCCAAAAGTTTACTTCTAATTACTCCCTCCTCCCATTTGCCCACCCTTCTATCATTGCCCCAATCCCTACCTATCCCTTTCTCCACTACTTTTCCTATAGTGTAAGATAAAATGCCATACCAAACTGAATGTTCATGTTATTCCCTCTTTAAGCCAGATGTGATGAGGGTAAGCTTCACTTTTTCCCTCTCCTCTGCCCTGCTTTCCCCCTCCACTGAAAAAGCTTTTTCTTGCCTCTTTTATGAGAGATAATTTGCCCCATTCCATGTCTCCTTTTCTCCTCCCAATATATTCCTCTCTCACTCCTTAATTTTATTTTTTTGGATATCATCCCTTCTTATTCAACTCACCTTGTGCTCTCTGTCTACATACACACACATACACACACGCGCGTGCACGCGCACACACACACATATATATGTGTGTATGTGTGTGTATCCGTGTGTCTGCATATGTGTCGGTGTGTGTGTATAATCCCTCCAACCACCCAAATACTGAGAAAAGTCTCAAGAGTTGCAAATATTATCTTTCCATGTAGGAATGTAAACTTTTAAAAGTCCCTTATGATTTCTATTTCCTGTTTACCTTTTCATACTTCTCTTGATTCTTGTGTTTGAAAGTCAAATTTTCTATTCAGCTCTGGTCTTTTCATCAAGAATTCTTGAAAGTCCTCCATGTCACTGAACCACCATTTTTCCCCTGAAGTGTTTTACTCAATTTTGCTGAGTAGATATTTCTTGGTTTTACTCCTAGCTCCTTTGGCTTCTGGAATATCACATTTTTGAAGGCCCTTTGATCCCTTAATGTAGAGGCTGCTAGATCTTATGTTATCCTGATTGTATTTCCATAATATTCAAATTGTTTCTTTCTAGCTGCTTGCAATATTTTCTTCTTAAACTCTGGAATTTGGCTACAACACTTCTAGGAGTTTCTCTTTTCAGATCTCTTTCAGGAGGTAATCAGTGCATTCTTTCAATATTTATTTTGCCCTCTGGTTCTCGAATATGAGGACATTTTTCCTTGATAATTTCATGAAAGATGATGTCTAGGTTCTTTTTTTGATCATGGCTTTCAGGTAGTCCAATACTTTTAAAATTGACTCCCCTGAATCTACTTTCCAGGTCAGTTGTTTTTTCAGTGAGATATTTCGCATCATCTTCCATTTTTTCATTCTTTTGGTTTTGTTTTGTAATTTCTTGGTTTCTTATAAAGTCATTAGCTTCCAACTGCTCCATTCTAATTTTTAAAGAACTATCTTCTTCAGTGAGCTTTTGAACCTCCTTTTCCAATTGGCTAATTCTGCTTTTTAAGGCATTTTCTTCTTCATTGGCTTTTTGGACCTCTTTTGCCAATTGAATCAGTCTAGGATCAACCAAAACCTTTTCTGCCTAGAACCTGTAAGTAGTAGAATTTACTCTCCACAACAGCCTCTAACTCTACCACACCAGTGTCCCTCCTTACCCCAGGATGGTGCTCAGGGGTGAGATTCAGATTAGCTGCTCAATTCCCCCAGGAGCTTTAGGCGGAGAGCTCTAAATATGGAAGTTGCTGCTGCAGTGGCTGATCCTGGCTGTCCAGACCACATTCCCTTTGCCTGGGTGAAGGAGCCTTCTCACTGACCTTTGAAGCTGTCTTTGGTGTTTGTGGGTTGAGCAATCTGGTAACTACTGCTGCCAGTGGCTCCCCAAAGCCTGTTCTAGGTACTGTCCCTGGCCTGTGCTCCACTCCACGCCCAGGGCAATAGACCTTTCCTGTTGGCCTTCCAGGCTATCTTGGGGTGGAAATCTCTTTCACTCTGTCATTTTATGGCTTCTGCTGCTCTACAATTTGTTTAGAGTCATTTTTACAGGTATTTTATGGGCTATGTGGGGGAGCTTCTACAGGTCTGTTTTTCTATTCTGCCATCTTGGCTCCACCCCCCTTTTCTCACACTTCTTAACTCTGGTTCCTGGTGAAGAAAGATTGACTTCAGTGTGTGATGTAAGTCTAATATCTATCAAGCAAAGTATCTGCAGTCTGCAAGGCTAAGTAAATATAGGATTTGTACTGTCTCTGCCCCATCTTCTATTCCTCATCATTCTTTTCTATCCTAATCTCTGTTTATGCTGGTGCCAGTTTTAAACTTCCTCCAACAAAGATTATAACTCCTTCCTGTTTTATGTTGAATAAAATAATTAATTGCTTTCTAACTAATTTTTTGTTAATAAATCTTTCTATACACTTAACTATCATGGTCATTGAAGAACAGAAACACAATGTGTTTATAGATTATTAATCAAAGCCCTTTTCATGTGATAGAATTTACCAGACATTGTATTGTACTGCTGTAGCTTTAGAGAATCCAGGTATACCCCATGCCACCATTAGGTATTATATTAAGACTTCAGCAGAGAAATAATGTGATTTTGCCTTTATAAAGAAATTTAAAATTTAAAAACTCATACCCTTTACTGTGAAATCTTGCCTAGATCCAACTAAGATCTTTCTTTCATTTCAACCTTCCTTCCAGTGCTTCTATCCCTATATTTTTTTCTACTCTCTGAGCACTGATTCTTCCCATTTCCATCACTGTGGGAGGGAGCTCAAAGCAGCAGCTTCATTTTGACCCTTGGTCTCATTCCCTTCTCCCAGTGATTGTGGGCCTGCCAACTTCTGTCTCTTTGGTCATGAGAGAAGAGGGAATGAAAACGTTCATTCTACCAATTCAGTTAGCAGGGAGTCACCATCTGCAGTCCTTCCAGTAAAATTCAGGCTTACTCTCTCTCCTACTATTATACCTCCCAAATTTCTGACATTCTTGTATGCCTACTACTGCATTCTAAGGACTACTGGGCTTTTCCATCAATCCTCCAGATGAAACCTCCTAGAGATATTTACTTCTCTGCTTAGAATGTGAATTCCTTGTTTATTATAGTGACTTGGGATATAGTAGGCACTTAAATATTTCCTTTCTTTCTCTCTTTTCCTTCCTTCCTTCCTTCCTTCCTTCCTTCCTTCCTTCCTTCCTTCCTTCCTTCCTTCCTTCCTTCCTTCCTTCCTTCCTTCCTTCCTTCCTTCCTTCCTTCTTTCCTTCCTTCCTTCCTTCCTTCCTTCCTTCCTTCCTTCCTTCCTTCCTTCCTTCCTTCCTTCCTTTCTTCTCTTTTATTTTTCCTCCTTCCTTCCCTCTCTCCCTTCTTCCCTTCCTTTCCATTCATTCAGGTAAATGTGTTGAATAGCATAATTATTATCATCCTCATTTTGCATGTTAGGAAACTAAGGCAAAGAGTTGGACAAATGATATGCATTGCCATGTATTTTCTCAATGAATTATTCATAAAAGTACAGCTGTTGTCATGTAAGAGTCCAAGTTTTTCTTAATTAAAAAAATCCTGAACTACATTATTTTTTCACCTGAATTTAGAAGATGAATGGGTTGCTCTGATATGTTTTAAAACCATTTCCTCTTGTTGGAAATAGATGGAGAATATTAAAGAAGTGCTGTCAGCAAATCTATTATGCATGCTTTTAATTTTATTGTAAGGTTCACTTGTAGCAGAGAGTCTGTAAATGCTGGATGGATAAATCAAAGACCTTTGGGAAAAGGCTAGCAAGGTCAGGTAGATGGGTGAACAAATGAATATTCAGAAAGAAAGAATGGTTAAGCAAGCAGATTTCTGGATAGTTATTAATAATAATAATTCACACTAACAGATTTATGGTTCACAAAGAACCTTCCTAATAGTAATGCTGTGGGTTAGGTCATGTGATTATAATTCTCTGTGTTTTATAGAGGAGAATACAGGTTCAGAGAAGTGATGGTTATATAGCTAAGTATTAGATCATGGGTTCAAGCTCAAATCCACTGGTTTCAATTTCAGTACACTTTCCTCCACAACTTACTGCTTAGTAAAGGAGATAAGAGTTAAAACCTAGCCTTTTAAGTTGAGAATGGACTAAGAATGGACCAGGTGACTAGGGCAGCAATGAAAATGGGAACAAAGAGAGACTCCTCACCAAGGCAGAAAAAGGGCGCAGTGGGATAGAGAGACCTGAAATGGTCTATTCTCTTCAGAAAGAGCCCCAAGTCTATCCAGGGAGTAGTTGTCGGTCCACTAGCGCTCTTCCTTTGTGTGTAAATTTGATCTTCTTTGACCCAGAGTAACTGAAGCATGTGGGGGGCAGACTTGCACAGTGTAGGAGATCAAAAGAACTTTTCTCTGTTGCAAATAAGTGGAGAATCCTCCAAGTCCCCAGGTCATCGCCATGAGATTTGTTTCCCCAGGGTCAAGGTCTGGTTAATCTAATGTGGCTTTGTTACTGATCTGCCCTGTTTTTGACTTCCCTATTTGAATCTAGTACAGTAGAATTTCCCTGGGAGCCCCTAGATGGCTAGTGAGTAGAGCCCTGAACCTGTAGTCAGGACAATATGAGTTCTAATCTGACCCTGGCTAAGTCACTTACCCTGTCTCTGTTCCAATTGCCTTAGCTGTGGGGGTAATAATAGTGCCTTGTGTCCAAGGTTGACAATCAAAGGAGGGAATATGTGTTAAAGTACTTAGTATAGTACCTAGAGCATAGTAGGTATTTAATAGAATCTTATTTCTTCCCTAGTCCATTCTAGATTAAAAATCTTAGAGTTATATTTGATTCTCCCTCCCTCCCCCCCATTCATACATACACACATACACATTAGGTAACTGCCCATTTTCCTTCCAAATGCAATAAAAATATTTCTTCCATTTATGTATTCCTTTCCATTTCTGTTGTTACAAGCCTAGTTTAAGTTACAAACTAACCCAAATGCAGCTAACTTTCTCTATGAAACCTTTCCTGTCACTCTACCTAACAGTAATTTCTCCCTCCTTAGGACTGATTCTCTATGGTACTTATGATAGCATAGCGAACTGTCCATGTGTATGCGTGTCTGTGTGTATGTTGTCATCTCTTAAACCAGACTATAAGCTCTTTGACAGTGGGACCCTTGAAATAAGTTTGTCATCCATGGCATCTGCTACAGTGCTATCCACAAAATAGGTACTATTTTAAATACAAGAGGGTGATTTTAGATGCTGAAGAGATGACTAATCTATCTCTTCTTCACCCAATATTTAAGAAAGGGAAAGGGAAAAGGAAGGGAGGATGTCTTTATTAAGGGCTTATGTGCCAGCCACTAGGCTAAGCATTTTACAATCATTGTCTCATGTTATCATCACAACTAACCTGTGGGAGTGCGTGAGTATTATTAGGATTTTCATTTTATATATGAAAAAATAGAGTCCCAGAGAGGTTGTAACTTGCCCAGGATCACATAGCTAATAAGTTTCTGAGGTTTTTTTGAACTCAAGTCTTCCTGACTTTAGGCATACTGTACCCTGTCCACTGCACCACCTAGCTGCCTCAAAAAGAAAACAATTATTCTCTTAAAATAGCATTTATATTGTTCATTAAGGTTTGTGAAATGTTTTACATGTGTTATCTCATTTGAGTCTAACAAAAACCCTTTAAGGTGGGTGGTATTAGGATTCTCAATTTACAGGTGAAGAAACTGTGACTGAGAGAGTTCAGGTGACTTGTCCAGGTACACAACTAGCAAGTGTGTCATTTTACCTTACTTTTACATTCAGAAATTCACCTTGAATTATGTTGTGAGCAGCAGCTGTATGGGGCCCTGATCAAGAAAAAGGTTATCCTCTATGGCAGGTACTGAATTAATATGTTAAAGGTATTAATTGACAGCATTGGCTCACTCTTTCCAACATAATCTTTATATTCGAACTGTGATCTACTTCAAATGAGAAATTGCATATAACATTGATATTTACCTCACTAGTAATGACAAAGGATTAGAAATTAGCACATAATTGAAGTGAATTTCAAGGAATGTTCCCAATGATTTTTTTAAATGCTTTTTCAGGCCTGATCTCTTTGATTGGGATAGTGTGGTTCGCCAGCAGTCAGCTGTACAACGACTAGACCATGCATTTAACATAGCCAAAAATCACTTGGGTATAGAGAAACTACTTGATCCTGAAGGTTGGTGTAAATTGCATTCTATTTTTATGCTTCATTAACCTCCTTACATCTGAATCTGTCTGTGGACTTAATAGATACAGACTTTTTTTTTTTTTTTCATTTTCCTTCCTTCTGTGTGATTATTTTTTTCCTCTTTGATATACATGTTAAAAATACCCTATTTAAATTTGTTCTTGAGATGTTAGCTTTGGTTATATATCTTTAAAACTTTCAGAATTTTAGGATAGTATAGTTTTGAATGTATTGTATTAGAGTATGTTTACTAAGATGAGCATAAATAATTAGCATTATATTTGAATCTAAGAAATTTGATAGACTTAGCTCTAATTAATTAGCTCTCTCCTTTCCAGCTTTGCTCATATACTCCTGTGAAAGGCATTATAGCCCACATGTTAATGCAGAAATCTATTGTGGGCACTGACAATAATATATTTTGTAAGTCTGAAGAGGTTGCAAATGGTAACTTTTATTTCTTTTTATTACTAAGTGACTCCTAAGTAACCTTTATTCTGCACACTAATATAAAAATAATATATTTTAGACATGTGGCTCATGAGTATAGTTATGTGATAACTCTTGTAGGTCTTCCAAATTTCCAAGTGTACTTGATAATTTATCAAAAATTTGTGACTTCTCACATTCTAGGAGTCTGAAATAAGAAATTGTTCATTTAGGGGAAACAGCTCCAATGGAGCAATTAGTCACTGAAGAACTATGTATGCTATGAGCTCTAGGGCACTACATGAGGGATAGTTATTGTTTTTTTATTTTTTTCCTTCAAGTCTTCATCTTTGTCTAATAGAGAAAACATGACCATATTATAGTGACTTTTTTAAAGTATATTGTAAATTCATATGAAATTTTGATGAGAGAACAGTATGACTCCATGTTAAATCATATAGTTAACCTTAACCTTTTCGACGACTGACGACTTTGGAACATAAACATAGCTAATAATAAAATGATTGGTCAGAGTCTATGTATATACATATATCTATTTATATACACAGTTGTATATATGAATCTATATAATATATGCTCTTTGTGTACATGTTTATGCATTTATATGTACATATATGTGTACATATAAGTATACAGGTTTGCATGTGTATGCATATTTATGATTGTATTAATTTTTAAAAAAAGAATTTGATGCTTCTAAATACAAGTTCACTGATAGTTAACTTTAACTTTCTGTCAACGTTGTTAAATATTTAATATTCAATGAATATGCTAGTGAGTGTTCATCCATATCTAATTTTGATCACTTCAGTGTTGGAATCACTTGTCTTTTCTGTTTATGAGCTATTAGCTAATCATAATAGTAACTGGAAATATCCATTTAATTATCTCAAAGGGATTTTCCAAAGTGTAGGGGTTTCTATATGTACAAACCCCAGATTATATAATCAGTGACTTTATGTGACTTTAGTAACAATGGAACTCTTCCCTTCAGTAGTGTGAGGGAAATATCTAATTACACTTTTCAGAAGTAGACTTTAAAAATCATCAGTTTAGAATGCTAAAGAGCCAATAACAATAACGACATAAATAATATGCAGAAGAGGTCTCTTTGATACTGAAATGTAACAGACAGGAAGAATCATTCTGCATTTATTATTTGAAGGATAGTTGGGCTGAATATTGATAATATAGATCATTCTGTGAGAATCTATTTTCACACATATTTTTCAGTCATTTTTTAGTTATCTCAGACTCTTCATGACCCCTTTTTGGGGGTTTTTTTTTTTTTTTGTTTTTTGGCAAAGATACTGGAGTGGTTTATTATTTCCTTCTCCAGCTCATTTTATGGATGAGAAAATTGAGGCAAACAAATTTAAATGACTTAACCCAGGGTCACACAGCTATTAATTTGACCACATAAAAATGAATCTTTCTAGCTCTAGGCCTTTATCCACTGTACCACCTAGCTACTCTTTACACATTTACTTAGATAGTTAGATAGAGATAGACAGAAGGATAGATAGATACATACAGACACTTTTTCTTAAAAGGTATATGTGATTATTGATGTAATTAATTAAGTCATAAAGTTTACTATGAATATAAAAGAACATTTTATTCATTGGCTCAGTTTACAAGAGAATAAAGTTTCATAGAGCAATTCCTTAAGTGCAATGAAGTACAATATTTTTTTTTTCAAATGCTGCATAGTAATTGCCTTTGAGAAGTGTACATTTTTATTCAGGCAAATATTTGTTCTCTATATTATGTACAAAGTTATCAGTTATTCTCCAAAGTGGTTTCAATTTTATATCTAATATGCCCCTTAGGAAGTTATTAAAACATTTTGTTTTCTACTTTGAAAGAATGTTGTTTTAAGAGATTGAAGCTATATTTGCAATAACCAGTGACTTCAAATTAACTTTGTTTTAATTAGCAACTGATGTTTTTTGACTGGATTGGATTATGAATAACTCCCCCTCCTCCCTTAGCCTATGTTTTTCATCTGTGTGAGAAATTCCTAGTATGACAACTCTTTCCACTAATGGTAAAGATGAGTTTCTCTTAATTCATAATTTGTTGAAATGAAATGTGAAATATTTCATTCTAGAATTTACTGGTGATTAATATTTTGGCCTGTGGTTTTAAAGAACAAAATAAATCTCTTAGAATTATGCATTAAGTAATTCAAGAAGGTATATTTAGAAATAGTGTAAATGTCAATCGATGAAAAACTATTTCTGAATTAATGATAATTGATGTGTCTTATATATTCATAGTTATTTATATAGAAAAATATCTCCTTGTGGTATTTTTAAGCTATTAATTAGGCATTCATTTATATAGTCTCTCTATATGTATATGTAAATATACGTATATGTGAATATGTATGTATATACATGTATGCATAAATATGTACATAGGTATGTGTATATACTTGTATATATACGCATATGTACATATATACATATATAAATAAATATACACACACATGTAATCTCAACACTTTGAGTTTCACCTAAATTTAAAAAAAAATTATTTGGTTACTTACTTTGCTTACCACAGAAAAAAGCAGTGTGTTAGCTACTGCTTCATCTGTCACTTTTCACCTAGAAAAATACTGTGTTACCTCCCCAACTCCTTCTCTACCCCCCACACACATTGAAAGAAACATTATTTGTAAGGAACTGAGAAATTGGATAGTAGAAATGATTGTATTTTATCCAGATAACTTTAATCCATTGCCAATGAAAAACAGTTTCGTGTGGTCTGTGCAGTAAATAGTGTAATTTAGTTACTTGCTGAGTTAATTAACTTGAGAATGAAAATGAATGACAAACAACTTAGATTTGACCAATAAACAAAGAAAATGAAATCTTGGGAAAAAAATATTTGTACCCTTAGAACATTACCAAACTAATTAGTTTTGTTTTAATCCACTTTCATTTTAGCTTGATAAGATTAGTTCTACAGATTCCATTTTCTCCTTGGTTAATTCCCTGTGTCATTATTCAGATGTCTTAAAAGTCTCTTTATTCATCAATTATCTCAACAGTATCTCTCTCCACTGTTCATTCCTGATTGAGAATTTCTGTTTACGTACAAACACAAACACACATCCATACACACATATTGTAGTATCTTCCAACTTAGCTACTATATCTATTTTTGTACGTTATGGAGAAGCATTTAGATAATACTATAATGATACAACAATAAAGTTGTATATAATAGATGTGTGTATCTATGGAAAACCCTAGGTGTTCGTTATTAATCTCTATCTCATTTTAAGACTGATATCAAGTATTATGATTATAGGAGAACTTTTCCTAATGATGATGACGATGATGATGGTGATACATGGATAATATGCCATGAATTTTAGTCCCCCCTGTGGGAGAAGAAACAAGAGTTCTCTCTCCCATTCTTTTGCTGGAAGTCTAATGGAGGGAAAACCCTCACTGTGGCCATGAAAAGAGGTCATCTCTTTAATAAGAATGATCTCTTGCCTCTTCTTTCTCCTTATTGGTGACAGAATATTTAACTCCTCTTAACTAAGTCATCCATTATCTTTGACATAGCTCCCAGCATTGGTGAGCAGTCAGGAGACTGACACTACATATTATCTCAATTAAGTATTTTTCCCTTATTGAGGGTCCAGAGCATCTGTACCATAATGAAGGTGTAGGAGAATGTACTCAACTCCAGGGAAAGTGACCTGGTCTAAAGATCAAGGATGTTTCCTGATTGTTCTATTATACAAATAGATTAATCAAAATTGATCAACTGGTAGATCAATATCAATAGTCAAACAACCTGGCTTCAAAAACTTTCCATGGTAAGATGCTAAAAAATATGTTCCAGGTTGGTTTTCTGACATGGATTTTATTGAAGGATAGACAGAAATTAAAGTTGGCAGTCTTTGGAAGTCTCTAAATTGTAATAAATACTGAATAGAATTGATTTTGTACCCAGGAATCTATGAGGATGGTATTGAGAGTTGTTATATGTAGATCAGGACTTCTGTTAGACTTCAATATACTCCCCTTGTAGGAGGTGAGGTTTTTGTAACTTATCTAGAGTCTCTAGGCAAAAAAGCACATAGATAGGTACTTAGTTGAGTCTCAGCCTAGGCAAGGTTATGGTTTAACCCATAAAATTTTGTTTCGTTTTTCTCTCCCTTGGCATCAAGTACCAGGAGTAGTCTCAGTGTGTGGTTGTTTGTTGGGAGTAGGGGTGGGAGTTTGACCCTGGAAGTGGTGATTAGGGTGACCTTTGGACATAAGAGAAGGAGACTGTTGAGTCAAAGTTTCCTAGGTGTCAATTTCTGTGTACTCTGGTTGGCTTTCAATGGTCATGGAATTCTACTAACGTTATTTCACATGCAGATTTCTACCCAGTCATCTGTGCTACAAGCTTTTTAATTTTTAATACTAATAAAATCTAAGTATTAACTATGCTCCTTTAGTTTTTCCACGTTGCTTGCAAAATTTATGTATATATACATATATATTTTATTATGTTCTAAAGTATATAAAAACTTTGATCTAATACTTATAATATGAATAAATGTAAATATTCCACTTTTCTTCATGTTAACATTAAATTTACAATTAATATTGATAAACTATAACCCTAAAACTATATTAGAGAGGAAGATCTTTAATATTTTAGTACTCCAGGTTATTGAAGACCATGAAGTTGGGTTGGTTTGGCAAAATCAATATCCATCTTTTTTGACACTATCTTTCCTATGTACATTGGCACCCATCACTGCTCTGTTCCTTACTTTACTCCAAAACCAGCAGTTAACAAGGAGATTTGAATTTGGAAAGTAATACAACATGGATAATTGAAAACCTTTGTTTATATGCATTCTGGATTTTATTGTGTTTTGTGTGTGTGTGTCTGTGTATGTGTGTGTAACATTCTAGATTTTTACAGTAGTCAAATCTGAGCTAATGTTTCCCCTTTCATTTGCCCCAGATTCCAATATATAAATCTAAAAAAATAAGGAAATACTTTTCTTATTATCATATGAAGAGAAGCAATGTTCATGTTACTTCCATTAAATAATAGAATAACTTTTACTTTCTTAAATATCTGTTGGAATAAACAAGAAGTTGCGAGTGGTGTTTTGAAGGTCAATAGTTAAGTATCTTCATCCTGAGGTAGATATAGGGTAGGGGGGGGCAATCTGATTAAAGAAGTAATGGCAAAAAAAAGAGTATAGAAAGTTTATAAATCATTGAGGAGACAATCTTAACTTGACTGAAAATTTCACCAGATTAGTAAAGTGAGGAGTACACTTTGTCGAAAGTCCTAAAAAGTAGAAAAGAAGTTTGATAATAGGGAACCATAGATGACTTTAAATAAGAACTATTTAATAAACATATGTTGATTTGGATTGCTAATTGAATTCATTTGGAAACAAACCAATAATTAATGGGAAAAACTTCCACTGCACAGGATGGATTAGACAAGGAAGGGGTTAGAACCAGGGAGATCAGGTAGGTCTCTGAAGCAATAAAAGAGTAAACGGTGAAGAGAGTTAAAGGTAAAGAAATGTGCTAAGTTAAAAGTAGTTCTTAAAGTAAAAAAAAAAATATTCACTTACAGAGATAGAGATGGAAAAAAAAACTCACCAATCCAAATTTCCTATTGTGGGTAGGGACTTTGTGCTGTTAGCACCAGTTTGTAGAGTAGGAGTTATCAGGGAAGACAACCTGTTTTAATTGGAATTACTTATGCCACTTTACTAAGACTTTTTCTTATTACTTTCCTAGTTCCACAACTAATTCTACAACTCTTCATCCTTCATCTATTATCACTCCCTGTCTTCTCATCACCTTATCCCTCTACTCAAGAAGTTTCAGTAACAACTCATTGTCTTTAGGATAAAGTACAAAGGACTCTGCCTTTAACGTTCTTCACCATTTGGCTCTAACCTGTCTGTCCAGACTTCACCTTTTCTTCTAACCAAGCTGGTCCACTTTTGATTCATCTTAAATGCCATTACAATTCACCATTTACAGACCTTTACAGTCACTCTGTCCCTCATGTGTAGAATTCTCGCCTCTCTTACTTCCATCTCTTGGAGTCAAGAGCTACTTTCAAGATGGAGCTAAAGACCTTTATTAATCTTTCCAGTTGTTAAACTTCTAGCCCAGTGAAATCATTTCTTTTCCCTTGGTCTGTATTTTGCATGTAACTTGTTTTTTCTGTGTGTTGTTTCTGCCCAATAGGATATATCCTTCTTGAAGGCAGGAATCGTTTTGTTTTTGTATTCGTGTCTCCAGTGCCAAGCATAAATATCATGGATAATTAATAAGTGCTTCAGAACTGAATTTTCCTCCATCTTTATTTCTCACTTCTATCCTGATAAGCAAAGTTTGCACAGTTGTGAATTATGCAGTTTTTAAAAAGGATAAACAAAATGTTAAAACTTTATAGTCAATAGTATGTTGATTGTCAGTTAGCATTTATTAAAGGTATATTATCTTCCAGGTGTTGTGCTAAAGTGCTGAGGATGTAAATAAAGTGGGGAGAGGAAAGCAGCCAGGTGGCACAGTGGATAGAGTGTTAGCCCTGGAGTTGGGAAAACCTGAGTTCAAACATGGCCTCCGATACTTCCTAACTGTGTGACCTAGAGCAATTCACTTCATCATATTTGCCTCAGTTTCCTCATCTGTAAAATAAGCCAGGGAAGGAAACCAGTATCTCTGCCAAGAAAACCTCCACAGGGGTCATTACTGAAACACAATTAAACAATCAAAAGCCCTTGCTTTCAGGGTGCTTTCAGTATAAAGGAGAATGATTTGCTTTTACTACAAAACAAATTTTGCGTACTGTAAAAGGACTAATATATCAAACTACTATGTATATTACATATATAAATATGTCAAGTGATATTTTGTCAAATGCTATCTTGGCCGCTTAATATAGTGTCAAGAGTGTTGGATTTAGAGACAGAGGAGCTAAGTTCAAATCTTGACTCTGCCACTTTCTGTAAGGGAATTTCCTACACAGAAATTCCCGTGACTGATTCAGAGCTACAAGTATCTGTAAATTACATTCTCAGAGAGTCTCCTGCGGCACTGAGGGCCTAAGAGATTTGTATATGTCAAAGGCAGAACTTAAACCCAGTTCTCCTCAGTCCTGAGGCTGGCCCATCCTACGTTATATGAAAGTTATTCTCTTGATTCTAATACTTACTGCCAATTTAAGTCTTCCAGAATTAGGGAGAATGTAGGAACATACCTCTCATTGGTATTGAAATTAAACTAGAAATTAGATCTCCCAAAATTTAGAGTTGTAGCTTCCTGATCTATTCAGGTGCTACTTCAAAGTTTTATTTTTAAAAAGTTGATGAGGAATAGCCCTTATTCTAATAATGACAAGTGTAATCTTTTAGAAATGCCCCAGTACCATTCTGCTGTTTGTTGTAGTATATCCGAATGGCCCCTGCCGAGTTCAGCCATATCATCTGTTCTTATGAACAAAACCGAGTTTGAAGCTTTTAGTGAAAACTTTCTTTAAACTAGTCTTGGTATTGTACCATTGTATGTACTGTTATATGAAGCATAAGAAGAAAACAAAGGGCAGCTAGGTGGTGCAGTGGATAGAGCACCAGTGCAGGAGTCAGGAGGACCTGAGTTAAAATCTCGCCTCAGAGACTTGACACTAGCTGTGTGAACTTGAGCAAGTCACTTAACCCCAATTGCCTCATCCTGGGTCATCTCCAGTCATCCTGATGAATAACTAGTCACTGGATTCAGATGACTCTGGAGGAGAAGTGAGGCTGGTGACCTTCACAGCCCTCCCTCAGTCCAAACAAAGTCAAGTGCAAGTCATGTCATCATTTCTCTGATGGCATGGTCCTCTGCGGCAATGAAGGGCAAATACACACATTCAAGAAGAAGAGAAAAATCCTTTAGAAAAAATCCAGAATTTTCTGATGTGGCTAAATATTTTAAATATATCAACAGAAGACAACTAATACTTTCAAGTCAGTATTTCTTTTAAAAGACATACAGAACTTTGGTCATTAAAATCAAATTATATTATTTAATAGGGTTAAAGTATAATACTAATTGAAAACATCTCTTTAATTTTGAAGTTCACTGGATTGCAATTCAGATGAACAAATTACAGTTGGCATAGCTATATTAGAAAGGGAATGAGGTACATTAGTGGATTCAAGATTGCCATTTCATTTGTTTAACGTACATTCAGCACAACCTACTTTTATCAAAGGAATTTAGGAGCCATGGTGTAGAAGTGCTTAAATATTCATAGTTTATTAGCTTGCCTTGGATGGAGGCTTAAGAATCAAGGAAAATAATGAAGTTTAAGACAGTAGTTTAAAAAAAATATTATTCATGTTTTCCTATCCAGAATGTCACTGGATCTTGGCCACACTTGAGCACACTCAAGCTCATGAAATGAAATTTGGTAATTCATATACTGTGATAACTTGTTCTCTTACCTGATTACAGATTCTACCCATAACCAGATCATCCTATATTGAGGTATCTCATCTCTCCTTCCCAAGACTATTAAAATAGTTATCTAACTGAACTTGTCTCCTTAAATGTTCTGTCATCTACTGCAAATAAGTTAAACCAGTTAAAAGTGTTTAGTTTTATCTTTGTAAATTCATCATTGGAAGTAGAGGGACCAGCTCTAGTTGTTCAGATGTGTATCTGGCCACAAGACTCAGATGATCCTGGAAGAGAAAGAGAGATTCATGACTTTGCACAGCCCTCCACTTGAATCCAATTCACTTGCATGCCATGGATCACCTCCATGATGTCATGGTCCTCTTTGAGAAAGAATGACAATCCACAAAACCAGAAGTAGAAAAGGAAATCCCTCAAAGAGTAATTTCCCTATTAGTGTGTATGAGGAGCACGCATCTTGTAAAGTATTCATTTACAAGAATAAATACCACATGGTGAGGATGAAAATACTTCTATTTTCAGGTAGAAAAACAAAGAGTATTTCTTATTACTATCCATCCAATGGACAGGGATCAGCAATTGGAAATGTAATTCTCTTTGTGTTTGCTGTTTTTTAATGAGTTTTTTTTTTTGTTCAGTTTCAATCATGTTCCAATTCTTCATGACCACATTTGGGCTTTTTTTTTGGCAAAGATACTACAGGAGGTTGCCATCTCCTTCTCCAGCTATAATGGTAATTTAAATGGGAAGATCTTTCCCATCCATTGATAGGCCCATGGGATTTGCTTAAATCACATGGAAGACTAAATCACATGTGGTGACAGGAACTTGCTAAATGGGTGGAATAGAAAGGTTGAAGCAGAAGTGAGAAAAGAGAGTGAGAGCAGCTGGAGTGGAGGAGAGAGAGGACACAGGGAAGCAGACAACTAGGCTTCTGAGTGTTTGTTTGTGGGAAGGCCCCAGCGGGGAAACAAATGGAATAAAAAAATGCTAGAAAGAAAAATTACATCTACAATACACATTATATGGATATGTCCCGAAAGGGGAAACTTTAACAAAGTGAGGATACTTTAAGAGAAATTAAATTCAACTTTGATTCCGTTGCTGATATCTTTATTACAATGGGTAACATTATTGATTTCACTGGTGAGAATGTTAGTTTTCCGAGTCTGTCAGACTTTTATCTCATTCTACAATCCTGTGATTCTTTAATTTGTCCATTCCTTCTCATCCTGGGTAATTCTCATTCTTATTCTTCTGTAAATACTTAATACTCTATCTGTCCAATATGCTACAGATGTTTGCAGTTAAGAACCAAAAGTCCTCCATTCTCATAGTACCTTGTTTATGCGTTACTTAATATTATTAATCTTAGGATCATTGAACAAACCTATTTTTTTGATTGATTGTATCCATTAAGAAGCATAAATGGTCATAACATATGCATGGAAGACACCTTGTTGAAGGGAACCTTTAAGGATGCATTTTACTCTATCAAATCTTAAGATTTTTTTATGACTGAGTAATCATAACTTTGAAGTATAACCTTGCATACTCTATCTTTTTCAGTCAATTGTCTCACTGTGAAGATTTGTTCTCCTAGAGAAAATTATTTGTGGAAACCTTCTATTGTTTCCTTATATTTTCATCAAGTATACTCTTAATATATACAGGGAAAATGTAATTTAAAAAGAAGACTGCTTATATCAACTACACTTCCAAGATATTATCAGTACCTTAATTAAGTCATATGCTACTGACTGGAGTTGGAACATTTTTTTTTCAGATTGATGGAAGTAACGAATATTTGATCACTAATCATAAACGATGTCACAGAAGTAGGGAATGAACATCTGCTGTATTTAAGTTGAGTATTGGGGAAAATATATTTGAGAATGTTGTAAATGTTCCTCAATCAAGTAATCTTTCTATGAAAAATTGTGTGGGCTGTTCAACAGCTGATGTACAAAATATGAAAAGATAACTCAGTGAGTTCAAATCACTGAAAAATAAAGGCATAATCTGTGTATTTTTGTAAAACTGTTCATAATTTTTAAGCAGGGCAATAGTAGAGCAGGAATGCATGTAGTGGGCTAGATTTAAAAAGAAAATAATTTAAAACTAGCAAGACCTGAGTGCAAGTCCTACTTCTGGTAGATACTGACTCTGGGTAGGCCACTTAAGCTCTCTAGCTACCCAGTCCATTCTTTAAGACTACAAAGTTACAGAGAAGTTGTTGTTCTACATCGGTGGGAGGCATTCCCACACCAAAAGCTATATTTATAGATAAAATTACAAGTCTAAATAGGAAAAAATAGTGGTTCAAAAATGGGCCAGAGGAATATTCTTTAAGTAACTGAGATGTCATTAAAATAAATAGGGGCAGAAGAAAGAAGTTTAAGAGGGAAAAAGGAGATTACTTTCACTAAGGGCACTTACTAAATGTTGATGTCAACAGTATTATTGAATCAGGATAGAAATTATACGAAAGAGAACTGAAGTGGCAAGAACAGAAAGGCTGTTCTTTTGGGCCAGGCCTAAATCAGACCAATCCAGAGTATCCAACCAATGCTGGGACATACACTCATCAAATACAGTAAAAACACCTTCCCCTATAGCAAGAGATTAAAAGCATATAATTACGAAAGGCACATTACACCCTTTTGCCTCAATATTGCTTAGGGAGGAGATTCTCCGTCAAAATGATGTGTGGCAAATCTGTAGAAATTCTTCTAAATATCAGGAACATCTAGGTCCCACAAGCTGGGCTTATTTATTTTATATATATATATATATATATATATATATATATATATATATATATATATATATATATATTTATATATATTTATAAATGCTGTTACCACCACAACCCACCATTTGGGGGCAAAGTTGTCAAAATCTCCCTGGAGCCCTCACACTACTTAAAAGGCCTTGAGCTAACCTTTATCTTGGGAAGAAGTCTCTCATAAGCATCAGTGACATGAAAGTCTTTTAAAATGTATAGCTCATTCAATGAAGGTAATATCAAGACCAGCTGCCAGTAGATCTACCAATGTAAAGCAGTATTGGTTCATGGGAGCAAAAATTAGGACCATCAGGGACACAATACCAATGATTATACTAGAGCAGTGTGTGTCCCCATTGCCTTTAATGAGTATGGGCTCATTAATGCAAAGCTCATTTGTCATATGCTTCTTTAATGCAACCTTTCCTGGAATCTAAGTGGATGCCATGGCTTGTTTCTTACCACCACACGTTTTGTCCCCTGACTTACTAGCCAAAGCCCTCCTAAACCTTCCTGGGAGCCCCATCAGAGGGATGATACGAAATCCTTGACACTTTAGAAGACTTTATTGTGTAGTGACACCCATTCTTTTAAAACAGGACGGAATGAAGATTCCGTCTTACTTTGATACAGGGACCTAAAAAAATACAGAAGTGATAAAATATTTCATTTGAATGCACTCCATGGGAGAGAAATCTAAAGAAAATTAAATAACTACAATTATTAAGAAAAGACCAAGGAGTGAAATCAGTTATCTTATGTTAATAAGATAGGAAGGAAGGAAGGAAGGAAGGAAGGAAGGAAGGAAGGAAGGAAGGAAGGAAGGAAGGAAGGAAGGAAGGAAGGAAGGAAGGAAGGAAGGAAGGAAGGAAGGAAGGAAGGAAAGAAATTAGACTGAGGGGTAGAAGAAAGATTAGAGAGTAATCATTAAGGAAAGAAAGTATCTAAGAACCTAAAGATTGGATGAGATCTTAAATGAATCAGTAGAACAAAAGAAGGAAAAAATCAATTAATATTGCATTGACTAAATCTGACATCCTCTGATGAGGGAATCAACATGTTTTTTGTTAAGACTAGCAGAGAGGAAAATGAAATGAGCAGAGAGAGGGAAGGCAAGACAAGAGTCAGTCCAAAAGCATGCATTAAGTACTGATTAGGTGCTAAGTGATTAGGCACTATGCTAAGTGTTGGAGATACAAAGAAAGCAAAAACAAAACAAGACAACACCACAACCAACAAAAAACGCCTTGGTACCTGTCATCATGGAGCTCATATTTCTGTTGTAGAGAAAATATGTAAATAGATTGGTAGATTTTAATCAGTCTGGAGATGTGTCGAAAGGAAAGTACTTTCTTAATTTATTAGCATCCATTAGGAGTGAGGTGTCGGGAAGGGAAGGAGATGGCACTGGAGAATGAAAAATAAATCTATAGAAAGGAGGGAGTGAAGTATAATGGAATTTCAAGCTATGTTTCATCATTTGCATGAAATCCAAAATGATTATATATCTCTGGACTACATCTGACTTTGTGAGAAGGGACTCTACTGGGGCTTCTAATACTTAAGGGAGTTGGAAGAGGAAAGGAGAGTGGTCCAAGAATTAGAGATAAAATGATCTGACTTTGGAAGTAGTGAGAAATCATGCTAAAATATAGGGAGAGAACTTGGCTTCATAAAGTGAATCCAGAATGATTTTCAGCACTCAAACCTACTTCCAGAACAAACTGATATTTCTAAGACCAAGGCAATTTAGGGGAAAAAAATCTCAGGAATAAATAATGCAATTAATTAAATGATGAAATAAATAAAAATGAATGAATGACTCTCAAGGAAAAAGGAGGAATTCAATGAAACCAGATAAGGTAAAAATGTGTGTGTGTGTGTGTGTGTGTGTGTGTGTGTGTGTTTGGGAAGTTCAGACTTGGCTTTCCAGAAACTCTTTTTATGATAAACATAAGGGATGTAAAGAATGAACAGAACAAGAATGTGTATAGCCCAAGACTGGGAGATTGGAATTCCTAATAGAAAATAAAGTTAGGTGGTAGGTTGAGGGTCACATTCTGTTTCCCAATTAAATGGCTATTTCTTGGTGGAAGAGAAAGAGTGAAAACAAATAAATAAAATCAATTGAATAGTACTAAAAAAATAAATGCCGCTCCTGTCTGCAGTTCCCAGTAGTCTTTTCCGAATCAATATGAATTCATTTTAAAGTAAAGTTATATCTAACATTCAGATCTGAAAATTTTAGCGTGTATACATATATCTCTATATGTACCATATATATACATATAGATATGTGTGTGTTCATATACATATGTGTGAATGTATATTGTATATATATGAATGTATGTGTGTGTGTATATATATACATATATATATATATATATATATATATATATATATATATATATATATTCATCAGCTTTGTACTGAAAATCCCAAGAAATTATATTTTAAGTAGAATGAGTACCATGTTAGTTGTTTTAGACACTTGGGAAATGAATAAGCAGTAAATTAATGTGCCATCTTTTAAAGAATACCTAACTTTTTCATTTATTTTAATCCATTAATACTTTTCTGATTACTACCTACTATAGGTACATCATGTCCAGCATTGCTAATTTCTGACATTGGCTAGTCTGACACCCACCAACTTTCTTCCCTCTCCTTTTTTGAAGTATAGGTTGCAAAAATTTTCTTTTATACTTGAATTTGCACACTCATGTTTTGTTTTCCTTTTACCTATCACTGTTTGTCATTCAGCAGCCTTGAAATTATCCCCATTTAATTTTTATAGACCACCAGAGAACTGCAAGTTTTCCGTTTTCAAAATGGAAAACACATTCAGACATATCAACCAAACTTAAAAGAACTATGCTTCTTTTGCATTTAATTTAAGCCCTCTTTTTACATATGATTAGGTTCTCTCTTTTTTCTTCTCCACTCTTCTACAACATTATAAAACTGTTGTATCCTATCTTCCTCCTCACTTTCTCATTTTATTTTTAAGTAATTCTCAAAACAGAGATAGAAACAATGAGGAAAACAAATTCTCTTATGTGAAATGAAAACATTAAATACTGTTATTCATTATTCCTACCTGAAATTTCACCCTCTGAGTCTCCTTATTCCCCCTTCATTATCAAGGAGAAAATGGATATTAATAAGCCAAAAAAAGATTATTAGGAAATGAAGGGTCAAGCTATTTTTCTTCCTGTTCCTTAAAGCAAATGAATATGCAAATTTGATTGAAATCTGACCTTTTTATACTGTCAATGTGCATTGTAAGAGTTTTACTGAATGATAATTGCTTTATAATCATAATGAATAGAAGAATAAATCTTCTGAAACCAAAATAATTTAAAAGAGGGTCAAAGGTAGAGTTTCCTATTGTTCATCAAAATTATATTCAGGATTGCTAGAAAAGTGCCAATCAAAGTTACTTCACGTTTGTAGGACTATTCTCATCTTACAAATTAAGTTTTATCTTCAGTTTCGTGATTATAGATGCCCTGAGTGGCCAGAAAAACTCCTCTCCCTAACTTAACCCTTAGCAAGGAATGTAAATTTTGGTGTAAGAATTCATTGAAAAAGTGTAGAAAAATGATTTAAAAAAACTGACCTCAAAAGCCAAAAAGATCTGATTTCGAGTCTTTCCCTTTGACATATATGGATTGTATGATCCTGTTCACATCACTTGAATTCTTGGCTCCCAAGGTCACTTTAAGAGAGTGTTATTTGCAGCGAATATGCTAACCTGCAATAGGAGAAGGAGTTCCCACATCTGGGGATTCCCTAAAGCAGTGGCATTGCAAGGCAAGTCTTAGTAATCCAAGCAACTATTGTTAGAGCTGATGCTTTGTTACTATAAATAAATAAATCCTATAATTTGGGGGTATCAAAGTTTGATGAATAATCTATGATGTTCCATAGAAGTCACACAAATTAATCAAATAAAAAAAATCGTATAAAGAGCACAGACAGCTGGAAAATAATCTAGAGGGAAATATCAGCATATTGTTCCACTCAGAGAAATTCAGAATGAACAGAGTAGACCATTAAGGAATATTCCTATCCTGATTCTTGGCTTTGACCATTGTAAGTTATACTTCATTTACTAAGTAGGAATATAAATATAGATCTATTGTTATATAGTGAGTGAATTAAAATTATGACAATTACCCGGCTTAATATGGGATCCGTTTAGAAACAATATGAGAGGAAAAATGATGCTCACACTAAAAGTGGACAAGATATTAGAAGGAAACTTGAATGTTTTATAATGTAATATCCAGGTTTATTTTTTTAAAGAAAACAAACAATATTGTATTCATGTCACAATTCTAAATCCTTCTTCCAATTCATAACCTCCTCTATTGCTAATCAAATAACAAAAAGAAAAAAAAAGAAAAATTATAAATATACAAACAAAACAAAAATGCTTAGAGAACTTTCTTAGAATCTCAATTTGTTCTTCTAATGAACTGCTTCCCTTTGCCCTAGCTGTTTCTGTTATGGAATAGTAAATGAAATTTAAGTAAAAATGGCTATTATTGTCTTTATGATGTTCACTTGCAATAAAAAAAACATCAGTTGCAGAAATTCACCTTGCACTCTCTCCACCACACCTGGACTCAGAAAGACTGGTTCAAATCTAGCCTCAGATACATCCTAGCAGTGCGATCCTAGACAACTCACTTAACTCTGTTTGCCTCAGTTTTCTCATGTGTAGAATGAGCTGGAGAAGAAAATGGTACACCACTCCAAGATCTTTGCCAAGAAAACCCCAAATTCGGTCATGCAGAGTCACACACATGCCAAATCACAAGCATTTATTAAGTACCTCTATGCACCAGACATTATGCTAAGATCTGAAAGAGAAGAAAGGGAAAAAAAACAATAAACACCACCAAATAGCTGTTACTCTTAAATGTTTTAAGCAGGGTTTTTTGGTTGTTATTAGTATTTTAAATCAAACCACTGTGATCCATTACCTTCCCAATAAGAAAGAACTCCTTAAGGTACTTTTAAGTCAACATTTGTAGGAGAAATTGGTCTGTAGCATAGTTTTTAACCTTTTGGGTTCTTAACCTTTCGGCATAGTTGTACAAGGTCCCTATTCTATAAAAGCAGTATTATATATTGCCAATAAACTCTTTGAGAAAGGACATCTACATATAAAACTCAGAATAGACTTCATTGGGATGAAGTATTTTATTAGCTCTCTGCTCTTTAATGACTGAGACAATTTCAGGGTTGTTTAAAAGATAATTTAATTTGTCCAGTATAACACATGGATGATTTGAACTTTTTTTAATATGAAGATTTTACCATATTTGTATCACTCTCAGAATTGTAGGGATTTTTGTAGAAATAGTAAAGAAAAATGAGTCTAAGATAAGAATCAGGTAGTTTGAATAGGTTTCATCCTGGCTGAACTGGAGATGGTATTGGAGCTATGAGAGACAGTTTGTGGTGCAGTGGATAAAGGACTGGTCTCAGAATCAGGAACACCCGAGTTCAAAATTCCATGTCTGATACATATGGGCTACATGACCCTGAAGATGTCACACCCTGTCAGTGACATAGACAGATCTCGAATACTCCAAAACTCTAATACTCCATCTCTAATACCAACTTATGGGTAGGGAAAGCTTCCTCACTAGAGAGTTCCATATTCCAAGCAAAACAAAACAAAAAAACAGGCCAGGTTTCTATCCCTGTTACAGTGATTTATAATCAAATAGACTGGGAATTCAAACAATAGGGTGTTCCAAAAGTGTTAATGTACTCACACTTTTGTGATAACCTATATATAAACAGAATTTTCCCTTTTCTTGCCACTTTCCCCACCACTGTAATCTTAATAAGTCAGATATATGAGAACATATATGAAATAGAATCTCCTGTCAATATCTGAAGCTTATTGTTTTACAAATGTGTCATTTCTTCAGAAAAGAAACTATATGGGTTCCAGATGACCACAAAGCAAAGCTATTCATCCTCTGTTGTTTCAGTGAAACATCCAGCAAAATTCCACAGTGATTCAATGAAATTGCATCAAACACTTGTTAAGCACCTACCTGGTGCAAGGCGTCGTTCCAGGACATAGGAGTACTGCAGAATTCTAATAATCTGCTTCCCAGTACTGGCTTTGGTGGTTTTGTCATAAATTATAATAGACCACAAAGTATTATCATTGAGGACTTATGAATAAGAAATGGCATAAAATATATCATCCAGTATGTATTTGATCAGGAAAGTAGAGATGCTGGTTATTCCTGTAATGAGGGTGAGGTATCCTAGGTCTGCATTGTCCAGACCATATTGTCTGCACTCTGACCATCCTTTTCATCTTCCTCATCCTCTCCAACAAGATATTTTTTCCTGGTACCCCTAGGCTCTTACAATTAAACTTTTGCCTCATCTTACTTGGAATCTGGTTTCCACGAAATTCCTGTGTATTTTCAAACTATACCACTATGAGACACTCCCCCAGCCCTTCCTTATTCTTTTCTAACTTGTCAGTATATATTATCTTTCCCCATTAGAATGTAAGCACTCTCATGTCAGGGACTGTCTTGCTTGCGTGTATTTGAAGTCTTAGTTTTTAGCACAATACCTGACATATTCCTCTTCATTATTTTCTTATTCTTCAACTGGTGCTTATTGAATGATAGAAAGACTTAGAAGAATGTTTCTGATCCTTTGGATTGATCCCATATGGAGAATTTATGGGAGGACATGTAGGACAAGAGATCCAATGGCCATAGTCACTCCATGAGAAGATATGCATACATTTTGACTTATCACAAATAAAGGATGATCTCCACATTATCTGGAGTACATGTTAGGATGATGGCAAGATGTGTTGTCAGAGACTGGGAGGCTGAAAATTCCCTTATGTAAGGGTTAAACATGTAACTTGTTGACTTCTTATCTTAGACCATCAGTGATCAGGCACAGCTATCACTCTAGGTACTATACCCTCCTGTACTGTCCTACGAAAACAGAAACATATGCTATGAGTGATATAATAGCATAAACCCACAAAACTTGCTACCCATTCATTTTTCAGTGCCTTGCCATCTGGCTTCAGTCTGGTTAGAATGAAATGTCTCTATCCAAGGTAATCAAATGTTCCATAAATAATAATCAAATTATATTCTTTTCACTCCTTATTCTCCATGTCATCTCCATAGCTTTTCATGAGGCTACTCATGAAAACTCCTGTCTGTTGAATGTCTTTCCATCTCCTTTGCATTTGTGTTGTTACTGTATATTAATTTGCCCCTACCTCTCTAATTCCTTCTCCATAGAGTTAGATAAACCATAATCCATCCTCTATCTCCTTGATGGACCAGGACTTTTTCTCTTGTTGATCTCACCTTTTATCATGGTTTCAAGTAATGTCTCTTTGAAAATAGCTTCTAAATTTATTTTCAGCTATAATCTCTCTCGAACTTCAACTGTGAATCATCGACTACATGCTAGATATTACTTCTTGATGTTCCTATA
Organism: Bettongia penicillata ogilbyi; assembly: GCA_023548195.1. Taxonomy (NCBI): domain Eukaryota; kingdom Metazoa; phylum Chordata; class Mammalia; order Diprotodontia; family Potoroidae; genus Bettongia; species Bettongia penicillata. Next base: position 1,065,752 of record JAJHZJ010000872.1, read on the forward strand.
GATCTCTGAAAATCTCTCCAAAATCAACTCATTATTTCTTGACCCATCTACTCCCAGCCCAAAGCTTTCTCTGCTCTCCCCAAAGCATTTGTTTTTTGTGGAGAACAATACCATGAGCCTAATCACCAGGATTCACAAATTCAGAGATGTCTAATTATTCCCGCTGACTTGCCTCCCATATTCTGTTACTTGTCAGATCAATAAATCAATCAATAATCACTTATTAAATTGCTTTTGTGTTCAAGGAATCATGCTAGGTATTTTTGGATAACCAATGGAAAAAATGAAATCCTACTTTCAAGAAACAATTCTAAATGAGGAGGCAAGTACATTAATATATCCATGGTATATATTATATGGGAAATGAAATAAGAAATTAATCAACTTAAGAAAATAAAAGAATGACTGTGCTGCACTGAGGGCCCACTTAAAGTTGGCTAACATGATTTTTTAGTGTATCCAGTGAGTTTGTAAGTTAGTGCTACTTCCTTCAGTGCCACTAAACAGATCATACAAAATAATGCAGGTCTTGAATTAGGTGGAATTGTTGGACTGGGTTGCCTTCACTTCCAAATGATTCTCATCAAATCTGCCTCTACAACATGTCTCATCTCCATCCCCTTCTCTCCACGTCACTTCATTTCTGGGCAATTAAAATTGCTTCCCAATTATCCTCTGTGTTTCTGCATTTTCTTCTCTCTAATATACATACATATATATAGATATAGATATAGATATAGATATAGATATAGATATAGATATGAGATACCAAAACAACCTATAAGGTCTAGATCTGATCATGTTACTCTCCTCCTTAAAAAGATTCAGTGACTTTATGTTGACTGTAAGATAAAATACAAATTCCTGTCCTCCATAGTGTGGCTTCTACCTGACTGTGTAAATTGAGTTATCGCTAATCCCATTATAAACCTTACCTTGTATCTGAATAAGATAGCTATGTTCTCCATGAATTCAACCTTCCACTTTCTATCTCTGTACATTTGTGGAAGTCATCTCCATGCCCCATGTGCAATCCTTCCTCAAATCTACATTTCAGTAGCCTTACCTTTTTTAGAGGTTAAGGACAGATACTCCCTCCCATGAAAAGCCTTTCTCAATATCCTCTGGCTGTTACTCTTCCCGCCATCTTCAATTTTCCTTGCATTATAATTCTTTGTATCCTATTTCTCCACCTCCATCCTCAGAATGTAAGCTTCTTGAATGAGTCTTTTCTTATCCTTTTGTTTCTCTGTATTTCCAGCATCTAGCACAATACTTTACAAAGAAAACAAGAAAAGCAATGACTAATAATTCTCTTTTGAGTTAAATTGAGTATATATTGTATTTACAGGCAAGCTGATAGAATACTCATCATTGTTACTTCTTTCTCTGATCCATTAGACCTAAAATATTCCCCACTACAAATTCAATATGTGGCCCATAGTTTTGCCCATTGAGTCCAGCAGACAAAGTCTAATCTGCCTCCTTCTTTACACATAATCATTATTTCAAAAAGAAGCTATAATTTCTCTACTGAGTCTAATTTTCTCCAAGGTGGATAGTATCAGTTTTTTCAACCAGTATTCTTACAGAAAGGTTTCAATGTCCTTCACTGTCTTGATGATTCAACTTCAACAAAGGCATTCTCTCACTAATCTCTCCCTCATACTGAATTTCAAATCATATTTCAAGTCATAATGGAAAAAAAGCACCGAGTTTGGAGTCAGAGGGCTCAATTTCCATATCTTTGGATGACTATGAGTAAATCTGGGCCTCAGTTTCTTCATTTATAAAACCAGACAGTGGGAGGAGTTGATTTCTAAAATCTCTTATCAATCTAATTTGCATAGTAATAATTTACCGCTATTTTTTTGCTTCATCTTTTCTGTCTGAAGCATATCTTGGAAGAGAGAAGCAGATGCTCCATAGAACTAAGTAGTTCTACCATCTCTTTGTCATCAATTAATATTATCCCATTCATTAAAAGCACAGTTCTATCCCTTTTTCCACCTCTTACACATTGAACTGCAATGTCCTCTTCTATTGTATGCTAGCCATTAGTCTTATATCACCATGTTTCAGTGATACCTATGTGATCATTTTTTACTGTCTCATTTACATCTCTGGTTAACTTATTTATTACTTCTTTTCGGCTAAGTGGTGCTTAGACATTTAAGCTCACAAGAGAGTTTTTACTATCTGCATCATTTACAAAAATGCACTATACTTCATCACTTCTTTTAATCAAATAATGGAAATACTCAGGTAACTGTCTCCCACAGTTATATGACCTTCACAATCAATTAACTCAAATTAGAGTTTGAAAAAAAAAACATAATTCCTAAATGTGCTGATAGATTTACTTGGAAAATTATATTAACAGATACATAATTTCTAAGCGTGATTTCATATTCTTGAAGAATTTTGCATCAATAAAATATAGCATTACCTGACAAAAATATTGACTTTTTTTTTAACTACTGAGTAGAATTAGAGAATGAAATGTCATTAAAGTGTAGCTTTGGGGGATGGGGGGATGGGTCGCTTGTTTGTAAGTCTTTGGCCTGGCTTTGGCATTCCACTACTATAATTGATATTATCATTACAGTACATATTTCATATGGTTTCTAAAATCCTTCAGCCAAAATCATGGATTGCTGTTGTCCATTTTACTTTTCTACATCCCTCCCCCAATTATTACCTCATTTTAATTTCATAGAAACTTTTACAAATCTGACAGAGAGCAAAGGTTCTTGATAGGAAATTCTCACTTTAAAATATGTATGGTCAAAGTGGCTAATATGATAAAAAAAGGAAAATATTAGGTGTTAGAGGGAATGTGGGAAAATTGGGATACTTATACACTGTTGGTGGAGTTGTGAACTGATCCAACCATTCCGGAGAGCAATTTGAAACTATGCCCAAAAGGCTATAAAATCATGGATACTGTTTGATCCAGCAATGCCACTTCTAGGTTTATATCCTAAAGATATCCCAAAAATGGGAATAGGTCCTATTTGTCCTAAAATGCTTATAGTATCTCTTTTTTGTAGTGGCTAACAGGAAATCAAAGGGATACTCATCACTTGGGGAATGGATGTGCAAGCTGTAATATATTACTGTAATGGAAAATCATTGTGCTGTAAGAAATAACTAGCAAAATAATTTCAGAATAACCTGGAAAAACTTGCATTAATTGATGCATAGTAAAATGTGTAGAATGAGGAGAACATTATACAAAGCAACAGCAACGTTTTTCAATGAAGAATTGTTAATGACTCAATTATTCTCAGCAATGCAATCATCCAAGATAATCCCCAAGTACTAATGATGAAGCATACTATCTGCCTCAAGAGAAAGAACTGACATTGATTAATACAGACTGAAGCATGTTGTTTTTTGCTTTCTTTTATTTTTTTCTTTTGAGTCTTTCTGTATAGAGCAGCTAATATGGAAATGTTTTACATAATTGCACATGTATAAGTATATCTTATTGCTTACTGTCTCAAGAAGGGGGAGGGAAAGCAGAGTGGGATGGATAGAATTCGAAACTCAAAGCTTTAAAGTGTTAAAAATGAAAAAATAAAATAAAATATTGATATTTCTGAAAATTTGACCTGAAGTGAAATTGAGAAAAAATTATAGTATAATTCTTAAAAGTGCTTAAATAGAAACAGTTGTCCAAGTTAATGAGAATTCTAGACATTCATAATGAAAAGATCATTATCAAAGTTCTCAACTTTAGCCTGGGGAAAAAAATGTGTACTCTATAAAATAAATTAATGGCTCTAGTAAGCAAAGGTAATTCTAGACATCAAAAGGTGTTATTTTATACACCAAAAATATAGTTTCTGTAAAAAATTAATAGAGCATTATTAATATTGGACCTACCAGTCCAATAAAAAAACCAATTTGATTTTGCTTCACTTTTCTTACTAAAATTGCAGGTAGTAGTACTGCACAGAAAGAATGTGGAACAACAGAAAATCGGGAACTGTCGACAAAACATGGTAGAAAAGATATTAAAACACAGATTATATGTTGGTTTGTCGAATCATCATTTTTGTATTAATACCTTAATTTATCGCTCTGTAATTTTTCTCCCCTTTGGAACTATGTATGACTGGCAGTCTTTACAAAAAGAAGGATAGGATGGCTTGTTTTTATTTGGAAGTCAGTCTAATGGAAATTTTCCAATGACAAATAAAGTAGATGTGGAGTACTAAAAGAATACAGTATTAATCTTTTACATCAATATATTGTATTGGTAATTTATACAGTTTATAAATACACATCTTACCTCTGCACTTAGATAATTCTGGGAACTCATTAGTGTGAGTATTTTGTCTACAGATTTCAGAGTGCAAACTTGGAAATTATATGCATGCCTGCTCATCCTACAAACCCCCATGTAGCTATTTTCCATTTCCTCCCCATAAATCCTCCCTATATCATTCGTGGAACTTTCCCCATGCTTTTATGAATATTGTGTTGTTACCAGACCACCACTCAGCCTATCCATTTTTATTCTTTATATTTACTTGACCCATATAATTGTCACCTCTGAAGAGTACAAGAATGACTGTGGGCAAAATTATGAAGTAGGTTAAATGTAATTTTAGTCTCTCCATTTATTTGTCTTCTCCCCTCCTTCCCTACTCCCAAATAAGGTGTCATTTTATGGAAGAAAAGCACATTTAATATGTTCTTCAGTCTCTCCAGAAGCCCCACTGAGAAAACCAACCAGAAGTTCTCTGTTTCAGTGTTCTGTGTCTTAAATCTTTCCTTTCTTCTCCCTAACTATATTTTTATATGGTTTTTATATTTGTGTGCCATTGGTTTATGGGCTTTCTAGGGCTATCTAATGTGAAAAATTGTAGAGTAATGTATTAATAGATAACATAGTTAATGTGGGACCCTGTTGGAACCATAAACTCCATTTAATTAGGCGATTAAGACAGGCATCTCCTTAGACATCAGTTTCTACCCAGATGTGCTAATTTAGGACTTCTCTGATTTCTTCACTATTGCCCCCCACACACATACACACACATCAGCTACCTCCTTTCCTCTTTCCAGTTTTCTCTTGTGGGTTGTTTTCCTCCATTAGATTGTAAGCTTCTTGAGGGCAGGGAATATCTTTTTCATTATTTTTACCTCTTTGTGCTGAGCACAGTGCCTGGAACATAGGCATTTAATGTTTGTTTACTGTTAATCCTTCCCAGATAGCAAACACATTTCCATCTATCTCTCTGTCTATGATATACAATGTTATCTTACATTGTTTTATATTTCATATATATGCACATATGTTTATATGTGCATATGTGTGTGTTATGTATGCACATTGTCTTTCAATGCTTAAGTAAAAGAGTTGAATTATGTGGGAATTTTAAATACTGTGGAAAACCAGAGGGAAATGTTTGAGGGAGAGAGACTTCTGGGTGTCCATAAAATCTCACAACCCTCTTATATGCAAGAACAACTGTCATACCTTATAAGAACTTCATATTAACTTAATCATGGTTTATTCTTTTCTAGAAAGTAATGCAACCTAGGCAGCTACATGTACAATTGAGAACCAAGATTAAAGCAGCACTTTGAGTGAGTTGTAGAGAACAGCTGCTCACCCAAGAAACTGAATGTATCGACATCATGACACATGGTGCTAATGGTGGCATTACTTTTCAAGAATATTGATTTAATTTGATTTAGATTTCACACCCAGCAATGATTGTTAAGGGGATTCTTCACCGGCCAATGGAACAAATCTACATGAAAGAACAAATTTGAAATTGCTGTAGGCAATTTCCAGGTTATCATCCTGTCTCTTAGACTTTATAACTATTAGAACAAGTGTGACTCAGGAAGATATCTAATGGTATTACCATCATTTTTTTTTTGTTAAGACATTATATTTGTTCTCCAGTCATGAGTTTTTTGCCAATCCTTTGTAATGCTTGTAAGGTGATTTATTTCTGTCGCTATGGCTCACATTCTATAAAACTGTCTCTGTTTCATTTGACCACTGTAAAGACAAGCTGTCTCTCAATTCCTTAACTCACATAATCTATCCTTGTCATGACCAGAAAATGGTAGGTTGAATGGCCTACTTTAGGTAGTCACTTTAGGTAGTTCAGCATTTTGTAGGATCCTTGATTTTACTTGAAAGTTTTGTAAATATGTATTTGGGACAAAGAATTTTCTTATTATATTTGCTATCATTTAGTTTGTGAACTCATTTTAATGAGTGAACTCAAATTCATGAAGTTTAAAGATACTCAGACCTGGAAGCAGTATTTTGATTTTGGTGTTTGAGTAGCTAGAAGATTTTAAAAACTCGACCAGTCTGTGAACTCCGTTAGAGCTCCAGAGAACTACTTCCTTTAAAAAAACAAAACAAAACAAAAAAAAACAAACAAAAAAATTCGCTCATTCATTCATTCTTTTGTTCCTTTATAATTTATCAAATAAAACTAGCTTTTACATAATATGCTAGAATAAAAAAGAATATTGCCCACAAAACTGCAAATCTGTTATGTACAACTTGCTATTTTAAATATATAGTAAAGTTATCATGTATATTTCTTCATATATATATATAAAATCATACTTTTATTTATCAGTTCTTCTTCTGGATGCAGATAGCATCTTCTTTCATACATTCTTTATTTTAATTCAGGTATTTATCCTAGTCAAAATAGCTTAGCCACTCAAAGTGTTTCTTAAAACAATATTGTTGTTATTGTATACAACAAAGAACCACTTTTTAATTTAATTTTTTATTTCCGATTGTACAATTCACTTTCTGACGTAGTTCCTTGTCACATAAGTTGCTAATTAAGTTTATCTCACCAAACTGTAGCAAATATGGAGTAGTTGTCATACCTCTAGAAATCTAACATAGCAAGTCATTTCACCTACCCAGAAATATAAAAATTCTCTTCTCTCTAAAATGATGTTTTTTCTTTCCTTCCTCTTCCAAACCTGACTTTGCCATACTCTTACCCTTCTGCTTTCTTTAATTGCTGTCCTACCTCTATAGCCACCACTTCCTTTGCTTCTCAGTCGTTGTTACTTTGATTCCCATCTATAATTCCTTTCATGTAAGAAGTTCTCGATGCAGAATCTCACCGCATGGAATCAGATCAGAACCTCATCTGCAATTTAGTCTTAGATAATTATGTGGGGCAGTGAGAAGTCATGCAGCTTGTCTATGGGCGCATGATCTCTTTATATTTCAGATGTAGAACATGATCCTGGGTTTTCTACCTCAAAGACTCTTTAGAAAACACTAAATCCAATGAGTATCCAAAGCAGTTCATGCCTTTATCAAGAAGCTTTCCCAAGTATGGTAAACTTGTATCTGGAAGTACTAGAACCTAAAAACAATTGCACATTTGGAAATTAAACTGAATCTTGGAGAAGAGTTTAGAATTGCTTATCATGTACAACAGAATGTAGATTATAAGGGTAAGTATGAATTAAATTCTTGTAGAAAAGGGTTAAGAAGGTTTTTTTTTGTTTTTAAATAGCCAATTTTAACAAGGATTACAAGCTGGGAAAAATACTTTGGAATAAAAAAAATTAAAGCTCCTGATGAGAAAATAATTAGATGTAAGTAGCAGTTTCTCTGTTTAAGCATAAAAAAGAGTGATTAATGGAATGGAAATTGAAAACAATTGACTGTTTCTAGTTTCAGTTTATAAATTAAATTGGTATATATTGACCCCTTCAGAGATGGGAATTAAGAGAATATCAGTTAGGGAGTGATTAAGCAAATGCTTTTCTAAAATTTTCTCCATTCAGAACATTGAATTTCTAGCTACCTCAAGTGCTTGTCCATCTATGAAAAGTGGAGTCATCCTGATAACTATCTGGTCACTGGATCCAGATGGCCCAGGAGGGGAAATGAGGTTGGTGGCCTTGCAGAGCCCTCCCTCACTCAGAACAAAGTCAAGTGCAAGTCATGTCATCATTTCTCTGATGTCATGGACTTCTTTGAAAATGAAGGACGAACACAGACACGGATTTTTAAGTGGTACGGGTTGTTTTGGGGTTTTTTTGTGAAATTACAATTTCTTTGTTTATATAGGAGATAGAATAAAATTGTAAAAAGAAAAGGTTTAGAATTTTCTTACAATTTTAATTGTACGTGTATATATGTTTATGTGTGTATACACACATATGTGTATACATATACATATATTTTCTGGGGGTGGAGAGAATGCAGTTTTGATGGGATTTTTTTGGTATTGAGACCTCTTTATAAGGAAATTACCTTTACCAAAGCAGCTTTGTAGCATGTGTGAAACTTACAGTCTTAGAGTGTTTCTGGGGCACAGAGATATAAAGGTACTTGCCCAATGTTTCAAAGCTAGTGTGTATCAAAGAGGAGAAATAGACCTAAGTCTTCCTGACTTTCCACTATATCGTGCCACCTTGACTTTGTATTACAAAATTACTATTTACTGTAACCTTTAATATTAAAAGGGTTGTATTAAATTGGTAGTGGCACCAAACAGGCCATTTAGCATATCTCTACACATATATAAAGTGTCCATATTTATGTTTTTAGCACATAACTACATAAGGTTTAGGAGGATAAGTAGCCAATCTTCAATGATAAGCAGGAAACTTATTTAAAAAGATCCCCAGTGGCATTCAAAAGTCCCTTCCAAAAAGTTAGTGTCATTATCTACTTCTGTGGCAAGTAATTCTCTCATAGTTGATATTGAGTAGGCATTTTATCAGACCCCATTTTCAGCAAAGATTGGATTTACCGCATCTATGCTAAGTATCAGTCCAGTGCAGCAGTGGGGAACCTGTGAGCTCAAGGCCACATGTGGCCCTCTAGGTCCTCAAGTAAGACCCTGTGAAACCAAACCTCACAGAATGAATCCTTCCATTAAAGATTTAAGGGGATTCATTCTGTGCTGTTTGGATTCAGTCAAAGGGCCTTACTTGAGGACTTAGAGGGTCATATGTGGCTTCAAGGTCACAAGTTTCCCAATTCTGGTCCAGTGCATAGTGTGGAGTATGGTTATTACATATTACATATCTATTATGAGTGGCAAGCCTATCTTATCCCACACTGCATCTTCCCATGTACTATACTCCAGCAAAATTGTACTACTCCCCCGTACAAAGATGCACTACTCTCCCTTGACTAGTCCTTCTCCTTGCATGTGGTACTCCCTAGACCTAGAACATCTTCCATCCCATTCTTTTCCTGTTGACTGTCTATCCATCCTTCTAAGTCGAATGCTACTTCTTCTGTAAAGTTATTTTTTATTCTTACCCCTGGCCAGTAAAGACCTTCCCCCTCATACCTTGCATAGCTAATGATAACTAACATCTATGTAGTGCTTACTATATGTAAGGTGCTGTGACATTTACCGTACCCCCAGCCACCATGAATATGCCTGTACAATTGCAATGCCTGAAAAGCACCACAGACTCTCCTCATGGAAGACAGAACTAAAACATTTATTCAGACCCTGGGAAGCCAAATCCATCATAGTAACAAAGAAATTTATACACAGTAACAATTCACAGCACAGTACCATACCTGAGCTTTCCCTGTGTTTGGCTTCCCACAAACCAGCTCACTTAAATCACAAACAACTCTTCCACTCACACTAGCCAGCTGCCCGCTTTTCTCACTCTCCCTCAATTTTGACGGCTCTGAGCAATTTCCTCTCAGCTCTGCCCCACCCTTCCTGCTCCCCCTGTTCAACAAGTTTCTCCCACCTTTGACTTATGTGACTCAGGCTTCCATCTGACCCGACAGGTCACATGGGCCTATCAATGAATAGAAAATATCATCCCATTTAAATTACCATTAGGGAGCTGGTTTGTTGCAAGTCCAACAGAGGGAAAACTTGGGGATACTGTTCCCCTCTGCATTGTTGTGTGTGGATGTCTTTGTTACCGTGATAGAACTGACTTTCTGGTGTCTAGATAAATGTTTTGGTCCTGTCTTCCATGTGGAGAGTCAATTGTATTTCGTGATTCATAATTGCACCAGCATATTCATGGCTGCCTTGGATGCTGTGAATATCACATTGGTGCTACTACACTTTACATTCATTTGATCCTTGCCTCAACCCTGGGATTCCAGTCTTAATATTTTCCCCATTTTATAGATAAAGAAACTGAGGCAGACAGAACTTAAGTGACTTAGCAAAAGTCATACAGCCAGTAAGAGTCTGAGGTGGGATTTGAATTCATATCTTCTTGACTCCAGATGCTGCCCTCTGTTTTGCAAACTACCTACATCATGTTTGATTTTGCAGTTCTAAAACACACTTGTCTTACCTATGATGATTTGTGGATTATCTGTGTTATATAATATTGCTTAATACACATCCCTTAAATTGGATTATTTTGGAATATAATGAACTAGACACTCTACCAAATGTGTATGCATTGAAACTTGAACTGTTTTTCGTTCTGCAAAAGTCCATTTTGCTCTCAGATCCTTGTCATATCGTATTAAACCAACTCTAAATGATGCTAGGTTTGGTCTATGCAAGGAAACAAAAAACACCAACCTACAGTTTAATTCTAAATGCATGAAGGATACATCTTGCACTATATAGATTTCAAGTTCAAGTATTCTAGTCAGACACAGTTCAATAATGAAGATATCAATAAAAGACAGAATACATGTTAGATAATGCCCCTACCACCTATCATGACCTCAACAGACATGCCCAGTGTTGTTGGATGTGCATAGCAAGGGGAATTGCTTAGCTCCAGGGGTCTCATGTACCTTCCTGGAGCAGCAATGACATGCTGTGATTGTCAGTCAAAGTCCCAAATTCAGCCTCATTACACTAGGGGACTAAATAAACAACCTGGAACATAGTTTTGCTGTCGAGTCATTTCAATAAGGTCTGACTTTCTGTGACCCTTTCTGGGGTTTTCTTGGCAGATAGTGGAGGGATTTGTCACATCCTTCTTCAACTCATTTTTCATATAAGAAACTGAAGCAAACAGACTTGTCCAGGATCACACAGCTAGTAAATGTCTGAGGCTGGATTTGAACCCAGGTCCTCTTGACTCCGGGGACAATTCTCCAGCCTTTGGGGTCCATTGGGGCACAGTTACAGTAACTAAAATGAGGAATAGAGTGAGGAAGAGGAGAGGATAAGGTGAAACTGAATTGTACCATGAAGCTCAGTCTTCATCTAATTTAGGGAGAGAGGTTACTCTTTTGTACCCCTAAATCTTTGGGCTTACTTGAGTGGCCCTCAAATATCTCCTTAACACTGAATAATCAATCAACCCATGGGTCATAGTGGTTTTGGGGGATTGGTATAGGTATAGAAAAACATTAGAGAAATTAACCCAAAAATTGCCAGATCATTTCCTTTCACCATTGATCGATTGGGGAATTGATTTTTATTCTCATACATTTGTTCACTTCCTTATATTTTTGAGAAATGAAGCCTTTAACAGAGAAACTTGCTGTAAAAATTTCCCCAGTTTTTTGTTTTCCTTTTAATATTGGCTGCATTGACTTTGTTTGTGCAAATCCTTTTTAATTTAATGTAATCAAAATTATCCATTTTACGCTCAGTGATGCTCTTGGACTTGTGTTTAGTTATAAATTCTTCCCTTGGGGGGGCAGAGCCAAGATGGCATACTCCCATCAAATCCCTCAAAAAACCTGTAAAAAAATAAATCTAGACAAATTCTAAAACAGCAAAAGTCACAAAATGACAGACAATAGCAAATTTCCAGCCCAAGATAATCTAGAAATTAAACAGGAAGGATCTGTTGTAACAGGTTGGGAGCAGAGTAGAGATCAGCATGGGTTGCTCTCACATGGACAGAGTTGGATCAGGCCTTAGAAGACTAAATTGCTGGCAGCTGCTGCAATTTCCAGACTTCTTGACCCACAAACACTAAAGACAGTTTCTTTTTTTTTTTTTTTTTGGTTCATTTGCCATTTTAATTCCTTGGAGATTATAGTATTCCAAGATTGCCAACATATTGCACTATTGGAGAGCATTTGTCTTGAACAAGTACATCTTCCCACTCTGGAGCAGATTAGGATGCTTAAAAATACAGTGCTATTTCTCAAAATAAAATTCCACCCCACTCCCTTCCTCCTGTTCAATTTTAGGTTCAGATCATTGTCTATTTATAGTGCTTGTCCTAAATATATTAATGGCATTCTAACTCAATGCAGTGGCCATATGCTTGTTATGATCTGAACCATAAGCATTTTTCATTCATTTAGTTTTCCTATGTAGATTGTTAGACTGATTTCTCTTAAGATAACATGGATTTTATTAAGTAAGCCATGAGTAGTTCTGTGGCTTAATATGAACCACAGAAATATCTGGAGGATTTCCTCCATAGGTGCTATATAAAACTTATCTCTCTTCCTCCTTTGCCGTATATAAAAGCTTTGTTCCATTTGGATTGTGCATAAGACATTTCGTCATCACAATGTTAAACAACTTTGGAAAATGCTTATATCCCTGCTTTTTTTTTGATAAAAATTTATTTATTTAACTTTTACATTCATTTTCACAAAATTTTGGGTTCCAAATTTTCTCCCCTTTTATCCCCTCCCCCCACTCCAATACACCAAGCATTCTAATTTTCCCTATCTCCAATCTGCCCTCTCTTCTATCATCCCTCCCTTCTCTTGTCCCCATCTTCTCTTTTGTCCTGTAGGGCCAGATGACTTTCTATTCCTCATTAACTGTATGTCTTATTTCCTAGTAGCAACAACAATACTAAACAGTTGTTTCTAAAACTTTGAGTTCCAAATTCTCCCCATCCCTCCCTCCCCACCGATTTCCTTTGGGAAGGCAGGCAATTCAATATAGGCCATATCTGTGTAGTTTTGCAAATGACTTCCATAATAGTCCTGTTGTGTAAGACTAACTGTATTTCCCTCCATCCTGTCCTGCCCCCAATTGCTTCTATTCTCTCTTTTGATCCTATCTCTCCCCAAGAGTGTTGACTTCTAATTGCTCCCTCCTCCCATTGTCCTCCCTTTCATCATCCCCCCCACCCTGCTTATCTCCTTCTCCCCGACTTTCCTGTATTGTAAGATAGGTTTTCATACCAAAATGAGTGTGCATTTTATTCCTTCCTTTAGTCAAATGTGATAAGGGTAAACTTCTTGGTTTTTTTTTTTCTCAGCTCTCCCCTTTTTCTCTCCACTAAAAAGTCTCCTGCTTGCCTCTTAAATGACATATAATTTACCCTATTCCATTTTACCCTCTTTCCTCCCACTACATTTCTCTCTCACCATTTACCTTAATTTCTTTTAAGATATGGTCCCATCCTATTCAATTCACTCTGTGCTCTCTGTCTCTGTATGTGTGTGCATGTGTGTGTGCATGCATGCGTGTACGTGTGTGTGTGTGTATGTGTGTGAGTGGTCCCACCAACCACCCAGATACTGAAAAGTTTTAAGAGTTACAAATATTGTCTTTCCATGTAGGAATGTAAACAGTTCACTTTTGGTAAGTCCCTTATGACTACTCTTTGCTGTTTACTTTTTCATGCTTCTTCTCATTCTTGTGTTTGAAAGTCAAATTTTCTTTTCAGCTCTGGTTTTTTCATCAAGAATGCTTGAAAGTCCTCTGTTTCATTGAAAGACCATAATTTCTCCTGAAGTATTATACTTAGTTTTGCTGGGTAGGTGATTCTTGGTTTGAGTCCTAGTTCCTTTGACTTCTGGAATATCCTACTCCATGCCCTTCAATCCCTTAATGTAGAAGCTGCTAGATCTTGAGTTATCCTGATTGTATTTCCACAATACTGGAATTGTTTCTTTCTAGCTGCTTGCAAGATTTTCTCCTTGACCTGGGAGTTCTGGAATTTGGCCACAATGTTCCTAGGAGTTTCTCTTTTTGGATCTTTTTCAGGCGGTGATTGATGGATTCTTTCAATACTTATTTTGCCCTCTGCTTGTAGAATGTCAGGGCAGTTTTCCTCGATAATTTCATGGAAGATGATGTCTAGGCTCTTTTTTTGATCATGACTTTCAGGTAGTCCTATGATTTTTAAATTGTCTCTCCTGGATCTATTTTCCAGGTCATTTATTTTTCCAGTGAGATAGTTCACATTCTCTTCCATTTTTTTCATTCTTTTGGTTTTGTTTGGTGATTTCTTGGTTTCTCAGAAAGTCATTAGACTCCATCTGTTCCATTCTAATTTTGAGAGAACTATTCTCTTCAGTGAGCTTTTGAACCTCTTTTTCCATTTGGCTCATTCTGCTTTTGAAAGGATTCTTCTCCTCATTGGCTTTTTGAACCTCTTTTGTCAATTGAGTGAGCCTATTTTTCAAGGTGTTATTTTCTTCAGCATTTTTTTGGATCTCCTTTAGCAAGGTATTGCCCCATTTTTCATACTTTTCTTGCATCTCTCTCGTTTCTCTTCCCAGTTTTTCCTCCACCTGTCTAACTTGCTTTTCAAAATCCTTTTTGAGCTCTTCCAAGGCCTGAGCCCACCCAACATCCCCCTGGGATGTCTGGGATACAGAGGCTCTGCCCTCCACATCTTTCCCTGATGGTAAGAATAGTTCCTCGTCATCAGAATTGAAAGGTGGGAACATTTGCACCTGCTCAAAGAAGCTCTCTATAGTCTTATTTTTCTTCCCTTTTCTGGGCATTTTCCCAGCCAGTTACTTGACTTCTGAGATTCCTGTCCACCCCTGCCTAGATCCGCCCAGCTAGTGCTTGGGCTGTGAGATTTAAATGGGCTTTCCGAGGCGGCTATGGCTGCTATTCAATGTGAGCTTAATTTCTGGTGCTGGGGTGGGGACAGGGCCACCTCCCAGGCTCAGTTCCCTCAGGGGCTTTATGCAGAGACCTTCAGTAATGGAGTGGGTGGGGACAGGACCCCCTCCCAGTCTCAGCTTCTTCAGGTGTTTATGCAGAGACCTTCAGTAATGAACATCCTGCCTGCTGCTCGGGGAGTCCTGGGGGGCTGCCGCTGCTGCCACTGCCCCTGCCTCTGCCACTTCCTGCCCCTGCCTCTGTCTCTGCTGCTTCCTCCTGAGGGGGCCCGAGTCACAGAGACACCCCGCTCCCCTCTCAGCCAGCCTAGACGTCTCTCTCACTGACCTGTAGCGTCTGTGGGCGGAGGGACCTTCCTGGCCGCTGGAGGTTCTGTCCCTGAAACCTGCTCGGATCTGCTCCTCTGGAGCAGCGGCCAGGGCAGTGCAGGGGTGGACTCCGCTTTCTGGGGCGCGACGGACCCTGGGGATGGTTCTCCAGGGCTCTCTGGAATGTAAATCTCTTCCACTGTGTTTCTGCACACCCTGAAGTGATCCAGAACTTGTGGGGAGCTCTTCTTACATTAAATCCATGGACTGTGGGTTCGGAGCTAGCATACGTGAGTCTTTCTACTGCATCATCTTGACTCCACCCCTAAAGGCAGTTTCAAAGGTTGGTGGGAAGGGTCTCTCACATGGCTCAAAGGGGAGCTTGATCTTGTTCTAGCCCCTGACCCAGAACCAGGGCAGTGGCAGCAACTGCTGAGGCTGCCTCTGGAGTCCTGCACATAACAAAGAGCTCAAAAGCCAAATAATTGGCCAGGAAAATGAGCAAACTGGGAAAAAAAAAACAGACTATAGATTCTTACTTTCTCAGTGAAGAGATATTTTCTTATGTCATTGGTGATGAGGAAGATCAAAACATACAACCAGAAGAAGGCAACAAAGCCAAATCTCCTTCTTCCAAAGCCTCCAAGAAAAAATATGAATTGGTGTTAGGCCATGAAAGAACTCAAAAAAGATTATTAAAATCAAGTAAGAGAAGTAGAGCAAAAATTGGGAAGAGAAATAAGAATGATGCTAGAAAATCATGAAAAATGAGTCAACAGCTCCTTAAAGGAAACCCAAAACAATGCTGAAGAAAGTAGCAACTTTAGAATTAGATTAATGCAAACAGCAAAAGAGGTCCAAAAAGCCAATGAGGAGAGGAATGTTTTAAAGAGCAGAATTAGCCAAATGGAAAAAGAGGTCTAAAAGCTCACTGAAGAAAATAATTCCTTCAAAATTAGAGTGAAGCAAATGTAAGCAAATGATTTATGAGAAATCAAGAAATTATAAAATAAAACCAAAAGAATGAAAAAAATAGAAGACAATGTGAAGTATCATACTGGTTAAACTGACCTGGAAAAATAAGATCCAGGAGAGATAATTTAAAAATTATTAGACTACCTGAAAATCATGATCAAAAAAAGAGCCTAGACATCATCTTTCAAGAAATTATCAAGGGCATCTGCTGTGATAGAACCAGAGAGTAAAATAGAAATAGAAAGAATCCACTGATCACCACCTGAAAGAGATCCCAAAAGGAAAACTCCTAGGAATATTGTAATCAAATTCCTCCCAGGTAAAGGAGAAAATATCACAAGGAGCCAGAAAGAAACAATCAAGTGTTGTGGAAACACAATCAGCAAAACACAGGATTTAGCAGCTTCTACAGTAAAGGATTGGAGGGCTTGGAATATGATATTCCAGAGGACAAAGGAGCTAGGATTAAAACTAAGAGTGACCTACCCTGCAAAATTGAGTGGAAATGAAATAGAAGACTTGCAAGCATTCTTGTTGAAAAGATAAGAGTTGAATAGAAAATTTTACTTTCAAATACAAAAATCAAGAGAAGCTTGAAAAGGTAAACAGGAAAGAGAAACCATAAGAAACTTATTAAAATTGAACTGTTTACATTCCTACATGGAAAGATGATATTTGTAACTCAAGAGATCTTTCTCAGTATTAGGATAGGTGGAAGGGATACCATATATGTTTATACACACACATTATAGATAGATAGATAGATAGATAGATAGATAGATAGATAGATAGATAGATAGATAGATAGACAGATATGTGTATATATATGTATATACATATACATATATATACATATACATATATATATATATATACATATACATATATATGGAGACAGAGAGAGAGAGAATGCACAGAGTGAGCTGACTATGAAGGGATGCTATCTAAAAAAGAAAATTATGCATTTAAAGAAATGTACTCAGAAAAAGAAAAAAGGAGAGGTAGAATGTAGTAAATCATCTCATATAAAAGGGACAAGAAAAACTTTTACAATGGAGGAGAAGAAGGGGAAGATGAGAGGGAATAAGAGAGACTTCTTTTCATTGGATTTGACTTCAGGAGGGAATAATATACACACTCAATTGTGTATGGAAGTTTAGCTTACCCTACAGGAAAGCAGAGGGAAAGGGATAAGAGAGGGAAGAGATTATAAAAGGGATGGCATATTTGGGGAAGAAGTAACTGGAAGCAAACACTTGTGGAGGGACAGGTCAAAGGAGAGAATAGAATAAGTGGGGGTGTGTGACAGGAGAGAAGGAAATATAGTCTTTCACAATATGACTGTTATGGAAGTGTTTTGCATGACTACACATGCATAACATATATTGAATTGTTTGCCTTCTCAATGAGGGTGGACAGGAAGGGGGGATAGGAGAGAATGTAGAACTCAGAGCTTTAGAAATGAATGTTAAAAATTGTTTTTACATCTACTAAGAAATAAGATATATAGGCAATGGTCTATAGAAATCAATCTTACCCTACAGGAAAATAGAAGGGAAAGGGATAAAGGGGGCTGTTGTGATAGAATAAGGGGAAGATTGTTGGAAACAATAATCAGAATACATGCTGTCTTGGGGTGGGTGGAGGGGAGCAATGGTGAGAAAATTTGAAATTCAAAATTTTGTGGAAGTGAAGGTTGAAAACTGAAAGTAAATTAAATAATAAATAAATAAATTCTTCTTTTACCCATATATATCTGACGGGTGAACTATTCCATGTTCCCATAATTTCCTTATGGTAGCATCCTTTATGTCTAAATCATTTAATCCACTGTGCTATCCACTTCTTTTTTATGAATTAGCTTACCCCATTCACATTCACAGTTATGATTACTAATTGTATATTTCCCTGCATCCTCCTGCCCCCACTTCTTCTTCTCTCTCTCCTTTCATACTGTCCCCCTCTCAAAAATGTTTTGATTCTGACTACTACTTCCCCTAATCCATCACCCCCTCCTACCAGTCCCTTTTTACAATCCCCTTCCTCTCCTACATCCTAGTAAGGTAAGATGAATTTCTTTATTCACCCAATTGTGTATTTCTTCCATATTTCTTCTTTGAGCCAATTCTAATGAAAGTAAGGCTCAAATATTGTATACAGCCTCCTACCCATCTCCCTCTCTTTTTTAAAAGCTATCCTTCACCTCTTTTATGTGAGACAATTTACACCATTCTACTTCTCCCTTCCCCTTCTCTCAGTATATCCATCTTTCTCAACTTTTAATTGTATTTTTAACACATCTTTCCAGCATAGTCAATTCACACCCATATCATCTGTCTTTGTATACTGCTAACTACCCTTTAATGATAAAGTTCTTAGGAGTTACATATATTTTCTACCCATGTAGGAATGTAAACATTTTAATCTTATTGAATTCCTTATAATTTCTCTTTCCTGGTGACCTTTTCATGCTTCTCTTGAGTGTTCTGTTTGAATGTCAAAATTTCTCTTCAGCTCTGATCTTTTCCTCAGGAATGCTTGAAAGTTCTCTATTTCATTAAATATTCATTTTCCCCTGATGCATTATATTCAGTTTTTCTGGGCAGGTGATTCTTGATTTTAATCCTAGCTCCTTTGCCCTCTGGAATATCATATTACAAGCTCTCTCATCTTGTAATATAGAAGCTGTTAAAGCTTGTATTATACTGATTCTGGCTCTAGTAAAATTTATTTATTTTTCTTGATGCTTGCAATATTTTCTCCTTGACCTGGCAGCTCTGTAATTTGACCGTAATATTCCTGGGAGTTTTAATTTTGGTATCTCCTTTAGCAGGTGATCAGTGGATTCTTGTAATTTGTATTTCACTCTCTGGTTGTAGGGTATCATGACAGTTTTCCTTGATGATTTCTTGAAATATTATGTCTAAGCTATTATTTTGCTCATGGCTTTCAGGTAATCCACTATTCTTAAGTTACTTCTCAGTTTATTTCCTGGTGAGTTGTTTTCCTGATGAGATATTTCACATTTTCTTCTATTTTTTCATACTTTTAAATTTGCTTGATGGTTTCTTTTATGAAACCATTAGCTTCCATTTGCCAAATTCTAATTTTTAAGGCATTATTATTTTCTACAATTTCATTTGGACAATTTTACTTTTTAAGAAGTTCTTTAACAGTGAATTTGTGTGCCTTTTTTGCATTTGGCCAATTCTTTTTTATGTAGTTCTTCTTTTCAGTGAATTTTTGTACATTTTTTTTCCTCAACCAATTCTGCTTTATATATTTTTTCCCTTTCCATTGGTTTTTGTTCCTCTTTTACCACTGGGCCTATTCTATTTTTAAGGTATTATTTTCTTCAGTATTTTTTGTACCTTCTTTACAAAGTTTTTGACTCTATTTTTAATAATTTTCTTGTATCACTCTAATTTCTTTTCCCATTTTTTCTTCAGTTTTTCTTATCTGATCTTTAAAAGTCTTTTGAGCTCTTTCAGTAATTCTTTTTGGGTCTGAGATCAATTTATAGTTTTATTTTAGGCTTTATGAGTAGTTCATTTTTGTCTTCTGAATTTGTATTTTGATCTTCCCTGTCATCTTAATATCTTTCTATGATCAGGTTCATTTTTGTTGTTGTTGATCATTTTTCTTGCCCATCTCTTAACTTTTAAATTCATGCTAAAGTTGGACTCCGATCTAGGGGTAGAAGGGATACTATCCAAAGCTTCAAGTTGTTCATGCTGCTGTTTTCAGAGATAATTCTGGGCATTTATGAGTTTTCAGGTCTTCCATGATATTCCACCTAAGAAGAGTTGTGGTCATTGCTCTCCTGGACTGTTCTCTTCTCTGTGAGCCACCACAATTACTCTTTTCTATCTTAGAACTGTGTCTAGTTTTACCATCCCTTCTAGTACCCCTCTTCACCCTGGGACTGCAAGCCTGAACCATGTATGGGCAATACAACAGAGTCTTGCTCCCACTGGCAACAAATGATACCCCTCTAATCTCCTTCTGCCCAGATATCTAGTCCCCTTACTCTCTATGAGCTGAAGCTGGAAGCCACTGATTCAGTCACCCCCATGACCAACTGCTAATTTACTGGGTCTAGACCTATGCTGGTATGCCACTCTCACCCCAGTGAATCAGACGTTTTTGCCAGTCTGCTAAGTTGTCTTGGGCTGGACAATTGTCTGACCTCATCCTTTCGATGGTTCTGCTACTTCAGAATTTATTTTGAGGTATTAACATTGTTTGGAGGAGAATTTGGGAGAGCTCAGGTGCCATCTTGGCTCTTTAAGGAAAACTTCTTGAGAAACCTCATGATACAAGAAAATAACTTTAAGCAAAACACCTGTGAGTTATTTTTTAACGCTTAGGATTTCTATATTTGGGCCCATTTTCATCTAGACTCTTTATGTATTTAAAAGTTCTCCAGGTTCAGAGTCTAAGAATTAGGGTCACCCAGAAAGTGCTTCCTAAACTGTGAGTTACAACCCTATGTGGAGTCCACTAAAAATTTGGCACAGTAAAAGGTTTCTGAATGCACATTGACCAAAAATTAATTCAAAACCAAACATGCAATGAATCTGAGGTGTTTCTGACCTGAGGTGTTTCTGGCAGTGCTTCGCCATGTTGCATCGCACAACATTACTGTAACTTTGTTTCTGAACACACAACATATGCACTTTGCACTGCATATGACTTCAGGCTGTGCAACACTAACAGATGCTGCCTAAATTGAAAACAGGTTGCCAGCAGAAAAAGTTTAAGAAGCCCTAACCTAGAATACTGAGACCTTTAATGACTTACTGGGGGTTACAAAGCTAATAGGTGTCAGAGACAGGTCAAAACCCATGTCTTCTTGGCTTTGAGACTAGCATCCAACCACTATTCCATAAAAGAATTTTGAGTATGCACTAGTATGCCACTTGGATTGATTTTAATGTTACCATTAAGTGAATGGCATTCAGAAATAATTGATGTCTTCTAAATTATTTCATCTTTGCAGGCTATAAAATAAATTATTCATCTATATCATTCACATAAATTGAAGGAATTGTTTTATTCTTCTGCCAGGCATTCATAACCTTTAAATAAAAGTATACATGACATATATGTGTATATATTCATATGAGAGATACACATGGTCCATAATCTTCTCTTTATGAGAAGTGGTTTTCTCTGAAGTAAAATCACTTCATAGGAAATACTTAAGAAGAAAAGTTGTGAGATAGAACAGCTGAGTGCCGAAGAAGACAGAGCACTGGATTTAGAGACAGAAAGATCTGAGTCCTCTCTTCAGAAAGATTGCAGTCCTGCCACAGACACTAACTGGGTGATTCTGGACAAGTCACTATTTCTTTTCCAGTCTCAGTTTCCTCATATATAAAATATAAACCTCAGAGTTGTTGAGAGAATGAAATGAGATTGCATAAAATACTTTGCAACCATTAAGGTGCTATATAAATGCAAGTTATAGAGACAATAGAAAGTGTACTGCCCTAATAGCCAGGAGATCTGAGTTCTAGCCTCACTTCTGTTACTTTCAAGTTGTCTATCCTTAGCATCTCACAATTGCTCTGGTCCTCATTTACAAAATAAGGGAATTGTCCTAGATGATTTCTAAAGACTCTTCTAGATCTAGATGTGTGTTGTTCTGTGGTGTGAAAGAACTGCAATAAAAAGAATTTGGCATAAGAATTTAAAAATAAAGGATAACACTTTAAGGTTCTTTAGTATGATATCTATCCTTAAATTCAAATATTTCATCAAAGCAAAGTACTTAAAATAAAATATTTAATCACAATAACTGAGAATGAAGAAAATCTTTCCATGTTTTCTCATGCCGACTTAACTTGAGAAATTGAGGTGGACTGAGACGAAAACGAATTTCCAAAAGAGATTACATTAACAAACTCTATGCCAACTCACTAGGAAATGGATGATGTTCTCACTTTCTCAGTTTCTTTTCTGTATTGTATATCAGTAGCACTGCTTGTTTGAAAGAAGACTGGGTGCACATACACATGTAAAAGAGGAAAAAAATCCTAACTTTCAAGATGCCTTTAGATTTACTTAATATGACATTACTAATTCATGATAAGTATATTTTATTTTAATGTTCAAATCGTTGCTCTTGGTTTTGTGCCAGGTGAATTTAATCCTATTACCATTCCCCTAATGTGGAGTACTTTTGTTTAATGGTATGTATTAAAGCTTCTGTGGATAGCTTGAACTGGATCAGAAGAATGATATTTGGCAAGCTCTGCAAGTCTAAGAGAATTTAACATTTTCCCCATATTCTAGGCTAATGTTCCAAATTGTCCTCAGCAAAATCACCATTTTAAAAATTTATGCAAAAGACTGTAAGTCACCATGGAACGTTAGCATATAAATTAGCACTTATACATGGTGAATACAGTCATCCTGTGAGGTGAATTAAACTGAGAAAAATCTCAGTTTGGCAAGAACAGTATTTTGAGTTGCAGCTCCTTTACAGCCATCTTTGGGCATTAGACACACCTTTAAGGTTCACCCAGCTTTGACTCAAACTCCGGAATTAGGTCATCAGAAGGCATTTGCTTTCTCAGATTCTAGTGGTAACCCTGTAGATATGAATTTCTAACATTTTAGATACTGAGCCCCAACTGGGGTACTTCGCATTAACAATCAGCAAGTTGTCTCTTTTAGTTATTAACAAAGTGATTTATTCCAAACAATCATTACAAAACATTGCCCCCTAAACTTGAGGTGTACATTCTCAAATATATACAATGTAACTGTGAAGATTGACTTCTAAGGGGTAGTGTATAATAAGTACACATGATGAAGGCAACTTACAATGCTTGGTACTGTAAGACCTAGAGTATTTTCTCTCTTTTTAGAATACTCATGAATGTCCAGATCTGCAGAGGTGCAACATCTCTGTTTTGCAGGCTTTTTGTTTATCTGTGTTCCCAGGGCCTTTTCCTATCCATAGAATGACTCCTGATTGCCAAGGATAATATTTTTCTGTAAAGATGTTTCTTCCCTCAGGTGACTGTTTCTCTGCATCTCTGTTCATCCAGACTGTAGCATGGTTCGCTGCTGGGTGCAGTGATACAGTTTCTCCTGCTGATCCAGTCTCTTACCTTCAAAGCTACATGACTAAAGTTTGAGAGGAAAGAGAAATTCCCTTTTCTTCTCTCTATGCCCACACTAAAGAATTTTCTTCCTCAGGCAGTTTCCTGCTTACAATGCCTTTAACTCTTAACCTCCAGCTGCTGCTGAAATTCATTTTGGGATTAGCCATTTATAGCCCCCAGAGTTGTGACTAATTTGCTTGCCCAGACAGTCCTGTTCTTCCTTTCTTGACTTAATCAGAAAGGTGTTCATTCCTCATAAAGGGATCAGAGACACATCTGTTACAGCTAATTTAATACCTCATTAACACCTTGTGATTATACTTGGGGCCTTCTTTCAACATGTATCAATTGATGGAGGGTAAGGTTCATATTTCCCCCCTCTCTGACATGTTACAACCAGCTCTCTTTCTTCCAGCACTGAGTATAGTAAGTACTTCATCGATACTTATTGTCTTTTCTTAGCTCATTTTTCTTACCCCTTTGTTTATTATTCTTAATTTTGTCCAAAAAGAATCGTATATTCCAAATGATGTACATATGTTATGACCAGCAGCCAAACCTTTCTCTGGACTGTTAAAACCCAAAACTGATTATTTTCTAGTTTGGAAAAGTAAAGTTTCCATAGCTAAATTAATACTGATAAAAAAAAAAACCCTGAATATTATGCTTACAGAATATTTCCCATGTCTTTGATAAACTATATTAATTATAAATTAAATGAATGGAACATTTTCCTTTGTTTAAGCTACAGAGCACTCTTTAGTCTTTTAATTGCATTCATTTGTGGTAGGCATTGTTTTACGTGAATATAAAATCTAGTACAAAATGTATTGTCATTGTAGTAGTGCCTGAGATTATTGTCCACCAATTCAGGATCTAGAAGTACTTACATGTGCTTATGAGTAATATCAGTGGACCAAATACTAGCTGGCTATTACTTTAATCATAGATTTAGGGTTGAAAGGGAACTTAAAGGTATTTTTTGTTGTTTCTTACTTCACAGAGAAGGTAACTAAGGTAAATGATGTGACCAGCATCACACAAATAGTGCACGTTTGAGGCAGGATTTGAACCCAGGCCTTTCCACCTCCAAACTTAGTGCTCTGGTCACTATAGTAGGCTTCCTCATAATTAAAGAAAGGTATTTAGTCAATATTTGTCAAACAGAACTGAAACAAATTGAATCTCATTTTTTTATACCTTGATTTAAAGTTCCCTAAGCAAAAATATTTTAAACTAAAATAGAAGGGAGGAAAAACTGCCTACATAAGCCTATCAGGAAAATTACCCTACAGTGAAAGGAGAAGGGCAATTGAGATTCACTCTGGACAAATTCCAAAGTCCCTCATGATAAAATTGTGGTCTTGGTTGTTTGCATACAAAGGCACATAGTAGGCGTAACAAGAAAATTAAAATAGTGATACTAAAGCAAAGGAGAGATTTGAGATTGAGATTTTATAGATTGGAATTCATGTAGAATGGGAACTTGAGTCTGGAAAAGTATATAGCTAATTCAAAAATGATGGAATAGATAAAGCAGGGAGCAAACTATATATTAAGAAAATTTATTGATATAAAAATATCCAAGAGCCAGAGAGGGAAAAGAACATAGTGAAGAACATTTGTGTAAAGATTAATGGAAGGAGAAACAGACTTTATTTGAGCACATTGTAAACCATTGGGCAAAAGGATGAAAAGATTCAAGGGATGAATATCTAGAATCTCATGGAATAAAGCCTATTGTGCAAGTCAACCCAAGAGGGATAGCAAGCTCTCAAGAGTAAAATTTGGAAGAAACAAAGAGAAGCAGTTATGATAAGAAGGAAAAGGAGCATTTGTCTAGAGATACTGTTGTGGTGGATGCATAAGGAAAACATTTGTTAGTCAAAAATTTT
The DNA here is from genome assembly GCA_023548195.1 of Bettongia penicillata ogilbyi. Lineage (NCBI taxonomy): Eukaryota > Metazoa > Chordata > Mammalia > Diprotodontia > Potoroidae > Bettongia > Bettongia penicillata. The sequence continues at coordinate 1,090,822 of JAJHZJ010000872.1, forward strand.
TCGGCAATATGATAGCAAGCATTATCAAGTTGTTATTATTTCTGGAGTTGTAGGACCTGAGCTCAAATCAATGCTTACTACTTGTTTAACCTTGGATAATTCATTTTATCTCATGGCAGCTCAGTTTCCCAATTGGTAAAATAAAGGGATTAAACTATATGGCTTTTGAGTTCTCTTATATGAGGTAGCATTCTGCCAGGCTTTTATATAAAGAAGAGATTCTAATGAGTAACAGAAGGAAGTAATGATAAATATGGAGACATTCTACAAAAGCAAGGAGGTGGGGGGTGGAATGTCTTTTGTATTAAATGAGAATTCTGTTTTCATAGATGGAATAGCAAATGAATACAGATAATTTATAACGAGATCTGGAAAGGTAGGTTCAAGATAGGTTATGTAAGGAGACAAATGCCAGGGGACATTCAATGCAAAAATAATGGGGATCTGCTGGAAATTTGGAGCAGGGAACTGATATGGTCAGACCCTGCTTAGATATATTACTTAGGCCATTATGTGAAAGAAAGGTTTGGAGACTAAGAGAAGTGAGGAAAGGAGACAAATTAAGAGCATATTACAAAAAGAAAGTAAGTAAAAAGAGTGAAGGGAATGGCCATGATAGATGTCATGTAGGTAAAATTGCAAGATTTCTAAATTGATCAGCTATAGAGGCGAGTAAGAGTAAGGACCTCAAATTACCTGATCTCATGAAGCGATATGCCAAGGAACTAAATGAACTGGTGACTGAGATTGCTGAAGGAACAGTGATTTTTAGGTGAAAAAAATTGTGGGAAATAGAAAAGGTTTCCCAAATGTCATATATTATCTTTATAGATGAGATGGAAAAATTTGAAGTGGATGAAAATATACGTAGGTGAGCTTAAGGTATTGACTGCAAGGTGATTTCTTAATTCTGATTTCTTAACATTTTATCATGAAATTTGTTGAATATCATTCATGCTTGTTTAATCAGAAAATGATACAAAGCTTGGAGAGATAACTATCAATTCCAGTGACATGCTTAACCCCCTAAAACATCATGACAGTTCAGAATAGCAAGCTGAATCTAATAACATGAAATTTCATATCACTATTAAGTGCTTCACTTAGATTAATGAAATGAGCTTCTCCAGTAATAAATGGATGAAATATGGCTAGACAACATTTTGTGTGGGGAAAAAAATATATGGAGACTTTAGTGGACTGAAAATTCACTATGAGTCAGCATTGTGACATGACTTTCTCCCAAAAAGCTAAGTCAATCTTAGACTGACTCAAGATAGGCATACTTTTTAAAATATTGAGATTGATAACATCACTGTACCTAGCTATGGTTGTTTTAGGGACATCTTGGTAAGATTTTAATATGTGTCATTTTCTCCTGTAAGCTAAAGTCTCTAGAGGAAAGTAGACTGAGTACTGTGGACCTTGAGACTATGCCATATATATATAGCAAGAACAAGTTGATGGAACTGATGATGTTTAATCAGAAGACAGAAATATCTGAGGAGATATGAAAGTTTTCTTCCAAACTCTCTTGGGGAGAAAGGATCTCAAAGGGCAGAATTAGGAATAACAGGTAGAAGTTGCAGGGGGACAGATATTGATGACTGTCTTCCTAGGACTTACAAATACCCCAAAGGTAAATTCTTTGGAGATTGGTTGAATGACTATATGTCGAGGTTACTATAGAAAAGATTTTTGTTCAATTGTCTACAATATTATATGAACCCTTCCAAATCTGATGATTTGTAGCTCTATTTTATATAAAAGAGAGAATTAGAGATCAAATGGATAGAGAATAGTTAAAATGGTGTTCATTTAAATATGAACTTGACAACATAAAGCACATAAATAACTACTGGACTTTGAACTGCCATCGCTGGTGTGATTTTTAATTCTTTGCTTTGCAGGCTGCTCATCACCTTTCTCATTTGGTGCAGTTTAACATATAATCACTTATCCGTGTAGTGACAAGTAATAGTGTGGTAGTAATTTATCATAGTCTGACAGGTGTCAGAACTAATCCTCACATGTGTATCTACTGAAGCAAACAACAACATTTTCATCTCTGAAGTTGACTGTGCTTTATGGTGATACATCATTTTGACCCCTGAGGTCAAATACAAATTATTTTAATTATTGATTCAAATGTAAGTGCAATTGAGAATATCGTTCTTTCTGATATTTAAAGTAGAAGGATGATCCAAGGTAACTGATAATGATCATATTATTAAAGAAATGATCTTCGGGGTTGTCTATGTTAAAAAATAGAGAGGAATCTGAGAAATGATTGTTTCTGATGCCTGACATTTATTATTATTAATTTGTAAACTTAGACTGACAGAAGGCTTACTACATGAATTCAAGAAGATTAATATTGGTAGTTATACAGCTGGTTCCACAAATGCTAATGAAGCAATGTCAAGCAAAGGCATTGCAGGGAAGAGTGTGATATATTCTAATTGAACAGCTGGTTGTCTTATGTATACAGTGATGACACTACTGATGTAGCTGTTGGTGAGGAGCTACACGGATACAGCCATATTCTCTCACTCAGTCTCATGTTTGCATGGCCAAGAAAAAGAAGAGTTAATGGACTTGCATAGGTCATCTGCCTAGCCATAGATGCATTTGAATTAATTCCATAGCAGAGGTAGTAGGATTAATCAGGTGGGTTTTTGTCAGTATGGTAGCCAAATATGAGTAACACTTGAGCATTACTGCCAGCTAAGCCTAAACTAGAAGGTAAGCACTCACAATTACCATTTGTTTCAGGGCTAAAACCTAGCTGTGGCTGTTTCTATAATTCCAAAGAGTGAAGAATTTAGTAGGAGGTAGCATGGTGTAAGAAAAATAATTCTGAACGAGCATATGGAAAGCTAGTTTTTAACCCCTGATCTGCCTTTGGCTAGTAACGGACCCCTGAGAGAGTCACCATGTGAGGTTTCATTTTCTTCATTTTAGAAATAAGGGGATTGAAACTGTTGCCATGTCCTTAGCAAGATTCCTTTCCAGTTCTAAAATTCTAATCTGTTGAATATGAATCCATATGCCTCTTTGGCTAGGCAGTTGTTCATTCAGAAATTTTTGTGTATTACTAATGTATACAAGGTATTTTACAAGCATGTATGGAAAATAGATTAGATATGACTCTGAACTCAAAGATGTTATGATATGGTAGGGAGGGACACGCTGCCTATGATATAAATCAGCATGCAACATATCACATAAGTGGCAAAAAACAAATACAGGAATTCAGGAAAGGGAGAGTACTTCTAAGCCAGATAGTGAGGGAAGACTTCACATTTTAGCTGGGATTTTTAGGATGAAGAGGACTCCAGAAGGTGGAGAGGGAGAGATAGGATGGTCTATGGCTAAGAAATGATGTATAATGTTAACATTATGAAATTGAATACATCCTCTGGTACAGAATGAAATGCGTAGAAACAGGAGAACAATTTATTCAGTGACAACAATATAAAAACAATTGGAAAAACTATGATCAATATAATGACCATTCATTATTCAACAGGACCAATGATAAAACATGCTGAAATTTACAAAGAAATGATAAATTTTGGATGAAGAATGAGATATAGAATTTGTGTGCGTGTGAGTGTATGTGTGTGCTCAGACATTGAGGGATTTCCTTTCACTTTGCAAATTTGTTGTAGGACTTTCTTTTTTTTTTAATCAAGTAGAGATGAGAGGGAGGGAAGATATATTTTTATCCGCTTAGAAAAGTAGAGAGATAGTACTATAGAAATTAAATGATATATGCACTTTCAGATGAGATCATTATATGATTATCTTTACTTATCTGCCTTACTTTGTTACAAGAGACCTCTCACAAAGTAGTAATATTTTGGAAACATATGTTCTGTAAAAACATACAATATTGACATTGAAAATGGTTGAAAAAATGAAATGTATGAGCAACCATGATTAGGTAAGAAAACATACTTAAGAAACCTGTATCGGTCGGATTAGAACAACAGATATTTTAGGGAAATGGTAGAAGATAAAGTTGGAAATCCATATAGGTTTGAGAAGGCCTTGAATTCTGAGGCATTTGGATTATATTTGGCAAGCAGAGGGGGATCTATATACTCTTCCTCATCAACTCTCAGGGTATTTAACTGTTCTGCTTTTAAGGTTCTTTATATAAGAGCATTATGTTACATATAATAGTAATCTGTTTATATGATAGACAGTAATGCTGTAATAAATAGAAAGGTGGGCCCACCTCTAACAAATTTGGAGTGTATGATTCTGGGAAAGGTTTCAGTTGGCCTTGGTAGAAGGAATTTGCTCACTTGGAGTTTTTTTGTAACAATGAAAGCACAAGAATGATTTTTAAAATTTCCGTTTGCCTGTATTGCCACAGTAGGATCACAGAGTTAGCACTAGAAAGGACTTTACTGATCAAACGATATCATCCCACACTTTATAGTTAAGGAAACCAAATCCCACAAAAGTAAATGACTTGCCCAGATCCCTTGATTCCAAAGCAGCATTCTTTTAACTGAATTAGATGAGAAGGTGATGGAGGTCAGAAACTGATTCCTGCTTAACCCTGTCTCTCTCAGTGTCTTGTGTAAACTGCCCATAGTGGGCACTTAATGTAGCTTTGTTGAATGAATTTATAATAAAATATTTGAACAGTGACATGATGTTGTGCCTTAAGGATGATGGATGTGGAGCAGTGGGTAGAATAAATTGATGACCATGTTTAGACTAATGGCCCAGGAATAAGATGCTAAAACCAGAAATAGGGTGCTATAAGTTGGAAGAGTAAGGAAGGGATGGATGTGAGAGAAGATGTGTGAATACAGCTTTCATCATTGTTAGACATAAGGAGAAATGTGTTTATTACTCTTGACTTGGATTGATGTGTGATGAAATTGAAGGTGATATGCTCATAGCAAGTTATATACTTGTACAAACCAGGCTTTTGTTTTTTAACTGAGCCGTCTATCCATTTTGTGATCTGCTATGTTAGGAAGCAGAAATAGCCAGTAATATCTTTTTTCTCATCTAATCATCTGTCAACTTTGATTTTTCTCCTATAATTACTTCAATAGTTCTTATCCCTTTAGATATCCAGGGTCTCTCATAAATAAAATTGTAAAGCACGTATATTTATATTTAAAAATTTACATTCTTATGTCTTTTAGTTTTGCATTACAATTGTTCCTAGATATGACTCTTGTACCTGAAATTGAACCCTCCCAAATTGCAAAGAAAAATAAATAAATAAGCAAGAATGATTAGGGAATGTACTATTCTAATTTGCCTGGAGTAGGAGGGTCTTAGGAAAATCTAAGCTAGCCTACATGGCGTGGCTCTAAAAAAATATTACCATCCTACCATGTGAATCTTCCTTATGACCACCCAAATTAGATAATATTTTAGCCTTTGGGCTGTTTCTTCCTTTTCCTTCCTCAAAATTTACAAACCAGAGTGTGATTTGAACACTGGTGTGAAATCATTGTGGAAATTTAAATGCATATCTTCTTCAGTCAGCTCCTGAATACATTTATCTTGCTTTTTTCTGATGAAGTACTTTGTGATTCAGACTGGTATCCCACCTAGCTTTTAACTTTACGTCTCTGACTGCCTCTCAGTTCTATATTTCACCTTCTTCTGCACATGGGCTACATTTAGTGAGTTAGTAAAGTCCATTTAAGTTACACTGTGTGAACTATCCTGACTTTCTTTCTTGGGGACCCCTGACATCTGACCTGAGAAAATGAGCCAGTAATAAACTTGAAATTCTGGAGACTCAAACGTATCTCTTCAGAAAGTTTGACCTTTCCCAGATTGGAAGAAGAAATTTAACAATTTGCTATCACCAGCTTTCAGTTGACTTCAAAGGTTTGTGTTACTACTGTGTACAAATACAAATGAATTAACTCAGGCTGAATCAGTTTAGAGGATATATTGCTTTAACAGTGAAAATTAGCCCATTCTCCTAAATTTTTCTGTGAATACAAATGTTTGTTTAACCTGTAATACAAATGTTGCTACTGTGTAAATCTTACAGTACTGTATAATTTTGTTCAATTCATTAAGTTTTTATTAAGCACTTACCAAGTTCCAGACAATATGCTAATTAATGGGGATGACAAGGGTTGGAAAGGTAGGGGCTGGATTCTGAGACCCCCCACTCCCAAAGACAGGAATACAGGGGCTGCTTGCCTGGAATAAATTCATGAACTCAAGCACCTTAAAGGAATATGCACTTTTATTATCTGCTGTGCAGGTATTTTACCCAGAATTCAATGGGAAATATCCCAAGGGGTAGGATGATACAAGAAGGTGTCATTTTTGGCCTGAAGCATCATGAAGTCAGCTAATGGTCAGGACTGACTGAGAAATATCCAGGCTGCTCCTATCAATGTCTTGTTAGACAAGATAAACGTAAGGGAGTATACATCTGTCCAAGCCCAGGGTATATATGATTGGTCAGTGAGTAGTAAATATCTTTATGACCCAGTACACAGCCAGTTAAGCCAGTACACAGCTGGTTCAAAGTCATAAATTCTGTGGGTACAGCTGACTACTGTATCAGGGAAAGATCTAGGGCAGGCTGTGTCCTTGGGTTGGGAGAAACTGCCTGTTATAATGTTTTGAGGCTAGGCAGAAATGTGATTGATTTTAGAGTTGGTGTCTCCGCACAGGCACCCAAGTGCCCCATCAGGGATACAAGACAAGAAGGGGATAGCCTTGCTCTGAAGGAGTTTACATTCGATTGGGGAAAAGAATCTCAATATACAGATAAGAAAACCTAAGATTTGTGGTTGTTCAGTTACGTCTGACTCTTCATGATCCCATCTGAGGTTTTCTTGACAAAGGTACTGGCGTGGTTTGGCATTTCCTGCTACTATAGATGAGGAATCTGAGGCAAACAGGGTTAAATGACTTGCCCAGGGTCATTCAACTAGTAAAAATTTGAGGCAGGATTTGAACTCAGGAAGATGAGTCTTCCTAACTCCAGCCTCAGCACTCAATATGCTGTGCCACCTGGTTGCCCTGATGTAAGATATACATAATATAAATATAAAACCATTTTGTTGAAATAAGATGCGGAACTAAGGAAATCACAATCAAATTACTACTTTAAATTGGGTCACTTGGGCTGAACTTTGAGGGGGTCTCATGATTCTGAGACACTTAGGTGAGGATGAAGAGTACACCAGGAAAAGAAGAAAGCCTGTGCAAATATCCAGAGGTAGACATGGTGTTCCATCACAATATGAGTCTACGGCTACATGGACCGGAGGTAGGAGCCAAGTGAAATATAGAGAGAGTGAATTCATACTTGGGATCGCCAGGTCTTTTTAGCTGAATACACTGTATCTCAAGAACAGTGTGACAAGACTAGTGGTTGATAGCAAGTGAAAGTTTAATAGAAAAGGTGGGACTCAGGCATAGACCTGAATGATGGACCTGATTTTGCTAGGTAGAATAGAAAAGATGCTGAATGCCAAAATGGAAGAGGAAAGATAGCAGTGAAGAAAAAAAAAAAACAGGAATGAAACTAGGAAGATAGGCCTGATTAGAGTAGACAATTATTTGCTCAAGTTTTGTCAATAAACATTATTAAGCACCTACTACACTGCCAGGAACTACTAAGTGCTTAGGGAACAAAGAAAATTCCTTCCCTTCAGAAGCTCATAGACTAATGGGAATTATGTATCAATTGTTGAGCCTATAGTAGTTGTAGGGCACTGCTCTAGATGTTAGAAAAGATAGCAAAATAAGTAGAACTTGCTCTGGTCCTCATGGGGTTTATAAGGTTACTTTCATTTCTTCCTCTTCATTCATTCAGTGGATAATTCCAGCAAGACTTCTGGACGTTTTCAGAAAGGGAAAGGCATTCCAGGTAGGGGGAAAAGGTGAGCAAAGGTTAAAGGAAAGAATGTGCTTTGTCTGGTGACTCATCTGAGAGAGATTATGCAGAGAATTATTGGTAGTCCTTGGAAAGGTGGATCATGAAAGACTAGGATGTCCAAGCACTAAGGTTTATAAAGTGCTTTACAAATGTCACATTTTATCTGTACAGCAACCATAGGAGGTAGATCCCTATTTTACGCTGTTTTTCAGATGAGAAGGAAACTAGGGAAGACAGAGGTTAAGGATTGCATCTCTATTAAATGTTTGAATCCAGATTGGAATACAGATCTTCTAACGGATATTTGCCTCAGTTTCCTCAACTATAAAATGGGCAAAATAACAATACCTCCCTTTCAAAGTTAAAAATGCTTATCACCACGGGTATATGTAAATACTTGTTCCCTTTCTTCCCCTCCCCTATGAGAAGTGACATTTCTCATTCCTCATGTGACTGTATTTCTGTACGTATTGGTTCTCAATGTGTCTCTGCTGTTAGCCAGAAGAATTATCTCTCATCTTCAATGATTTGGTCATCTGGGCAGTGAGAAGAAAAAGACAAAAATAATTATTTACCCCATCCTCTAGCTTTGCATGTCCTCTCTCACATATAATTACATTGTATTGATTTCATAGATGTCTATACCTGTATTATAGATATACATATGTATGTGTGTACTGTTTATATTTATATATCCACATATGGTGTCCTCTTATTGAATGCAAATTCCGTGAGACAAGATCTATTTCATTTTTTGGAATGCCTAGTACCTAGAATCCCTCTTGACTCATAGTAGGCAGTTAACAAGATTGGTTGGTTGATTGATTTGTTTGTCTGTCAACGCAGTGAACTTTTGTCACCATGCCGACAGGGCACACTGCAGTCTCCTAGGCAGTTCATTATCTTGTTCTTTGGGCCATGTAAACTCTAAATATCAAGTTGGGAAAATATGGGTGGGGGCCAACACTACCATCTGCTTGGTCATGCTTGATTTGTGTGTAGACACAGTCTCTGTCAATTTATTTCTTGTTTTCATGTTCTCCATGTCAAAGAATTCACTTGTTGCCTAGAGTGATTGAGAGCTTGTGAAAGAGATAACATGATGACCATGTATTCCTGTTTTCAAATTAAGTTAAATGAGTAACAGAAAGCTTTAAAATGTCAAAAGGAAGTGCATTATGTAATAGTTTAAGTAAAATGAGTGAGGACACAAGCTCTGGTTCCAGTAATCTGTGCCTTTTCTATTTTAAAGGTTGGCTGAATGCTCACCATTAATCATCTTAGACTACTTTTTAAAAGAACTACTCAACAATTCCTTTTGAATTTTACATTCTCAGTTGATCTGGAGAAGGGTGCTGCTTCACAATAGTTTGGTTTTCAATTAAATGGAAAGTATGTATCTAAATTGCTGAAATATAACTGGCCTGAAAGCATTTCTAGCACAAAAATCCCAGTTATTTTTTTTTAAATAAAATTATTTAAAAAAAATAAACATCCAACCTGCCCTTCTCTTGGCCCAAGTACCATTGCTCGCTGAAGCACTATTGTGCTAACTTGCCCTTTTTTATGGAACAGATTGCACTTAACTATAGTTACCGTATATGAACCTGTTCCTGAGGTTTAACTGATATAGCTAAACTAGTCCTAAAAGATAATGAGAGACAAAAGTAGCCACCACAACATATCCACAAATACTGGACTTTCTCTAGTTGGTTACTATACCTGAATGATTCAAGGGAATGGAGTCTTTAAGCTCTTAGAAAACCATTGGCTTTGTTTTTTTTTTTTCCCTCCCAAGCTCTCCATGCCTCAGATCAGGCTTGCTGATTATAGAGCAATGAAGGAAAATTAATTACTGTGCTCCAGTGGAGCAGTTAATGCAGCACACAGTGAAATCACATCCCCCTTCCCTCTGTAACTGGCTTGTTTTCTCTTTCTCTACCTTTTATGATACATTTATTTACTTGATGACTTGAAAAATTTAGAGAGAGGTTAATTAAGTAACTGATACTATTGAGACAGAGTATTGTGAAGAACTGGAAAACATTAAACACATTATAGCTTAAAAATATCTTTTAGATTTTAACTTAAATTTTTACATTTAAGTGAAGAAAAGTTTCATTGTTCATGACTGGTTTTATCACTGATATCAAATGCCAATTTATGAATATTACCGTGGTTCATAGCAGTTATTAATTCTGTGAGGCAAGGATTCTTATGCTACATCCAGGACCCCAAAGTGATCTGTGGATGTCTTTGATTGTGTATAGAGGTCAAAAATACACCTTTCGTTTAATAGAATTGGTTTTCTTTGAAATCATATATATTTTATTTTAGGCACTTAAAATTATTTTGAAAAGGGGTCCATAGTCTTCACCAAAATATTACAGAATTCTGTGATGCAAAGAAGGTCCAGTACTCCTGTTTAAGCTTTCTGGCACTATGGTAGACTCTAGCATCTTATTTGCAAAGTTCTTCCTGCTCTGGAGGAACATCTAAAAGAATTTAGATGTCTGTGAAGGTTCTGATCCTTAAAGGACAACATAGTACAATGTAATTATTTGCATTCATTGAAAACATTTTTTTGTCTTCACACATAAAATGTGCATATTCATTTACAATGCCTTCTTCCAAATTACATCATATTATTGTTCATGACATTTTTCCCTTCCATACCCATTTTGATTGAGAATAACACAATATAATATGATATGCTTAAAATTAATACAATACAGTTAAAAATAGCTAGCATTTATATAGTTTCTCGATGTTTGCAAAGTGCTTTACAAACATTAGCTTATTATATTATAACCATCCTGGAAGTTAAGTGCTCTTATTATCATCCCCATTTTGCAGACTCAGAAACTGAGGCACAGAGGTTAAGTGACTTGCTTAAACTCACACAACTAGTATTTAATAAAGGTAAGATTTGAACTCAAATCTTTCTGATTCCATACCCAACTCTTTATCCTCTGTGCCCCCCAGTCTGCCAGGGGCAGCTTGTTCCACTATCTTTATCACCAAACGCATCCAAGAATTGGTTGAAAGCTTGTTGATGTGGTTGTCTTACTTTTATTTTGGAGAGGACCATGACATCAGGAAGGTGATGTCATGACAAGCAAATGAATTGGATTTAAGTGAGGGAGGGCTGTGCAAAGTTCCACCTCACTTTCTTATCTGGAGCCATCTGAGTCCGGTGGCAAGATGCCACTGGCTGACAGCTTAGCTGATTACAAAAGGAAGAATTTTTTCTTTTTTTAAATTTCTAACATTCCTTTCCAGCTCAAGGTTCTCCATTATATTTCATTCCTCCATTCAAACAGTCAGTTTTCTTATTTTAATTTTGCTAAAGTCATTGAACATGTACATGGTATAGCTATGATACACTGTGTGTGTGTGTGTATGTGTGTGTGTGTGTTTGTATAAGAAGCTTATTGACAGGATAGACTTTAGTTCTTAGACTGACCTGTGATATATAGAATACCTAATGATGAAACTGACCTCAAGACTTCCTAACTCTATGGCCACATTTCTGAACCATTACAGCATACTGCCTTTCTTAGTAGTTTACAAGCATGTGTAGGGGGAAAGTGAGGGTGTTTTAGTTGACAACAAAATTAATGTCAAATGACAAAGTACTCCAGCTATCAGAGAAAACAGTACAAACAAAACTAGTATTCACAGAAGTATAGTATTCCTATCAAGGGAAATATATTCTATCTGTAAGTAGCCCTTGTATTGAACAGTATATTTAGGTGTGGTTGCTGTGTTTTAAAGAGGACGTTAGGGAACTGAAATGTTAATCATCTTGGAGTGGTATCAGGGACTAAAAATCATTTACTCTGGAAAGTAGTTGAAGAGATTAGAACCTGGGAAACATTCTAAAAATAACTCATTTAGTCATGTTCAATTCTTTGTGACCCTGTGGACCGTAGCACTTGACCCTGTCCATGGAGTTTTCTTGGCAAAAATATTGGAGTAGTTTGTCATTTCTTTCTCCAGTAGATTGAAGCCAACAGAGGTTAAGTGACTTTCCCAGGATCACAGAGAGCAAGTGTTTGAAGCTGCATTTGGCCTCTGGTCTAGGCTCAGTTTTCTATTTACTGAGCCATCTAACTGCCTCCAAGGCAAATAGAGGTTAAGTGATCTGCCCAATGTCACACATCTATTAAGAATCAGACACTGGATTTGAACTCAAGGCTGTCTGAGTTAGATAGAGCCCAGTGCTCTAACAACTGAGCTGCTTGGCTGCCTCAAAAGAAACTTACAAGATCACAAAAGAGCCAGTGGATAGGTATTAAATTGTCATGTTTCAACTCAACTTAGGGCTGCTTTTCCCCATAAGTAGTTTTCTTCTATATCTATTTGAGTAGATATAAAGATATATAAATAGATATAGATATCTGTGTGTCAGTATATATATATATATATATATATATATATATATATACAGATGCACATATAAATAATTAATCTGATTCTGACACTGATTTGTTTTAAAAAATGAGTTAGGCTCAGTATTTGAGTTTTGCAAAATTAAAAGAGATGGTTAAGAAATAGTCATTTTCCACTAGGACCTTAAATTTGGGAGGATCCTTAGCACCCACGCTTACTCATTTGAAAATTCCTTATTATAACGTTCCTTCCCACAGTTTCTAAAATTCCTCCAAAAAGATGTGAGATATTTTCAATCTCTCCCCCAAACTACCAACCATTGCTTCTCATCCTCTTCTCTTTTATAAACACTTTATCTTTAGAAACAGCATGTAAATCTGTAAGATTGTCATGAATGTAAGTCTAGCTTAAGATGTTTTGATTTAAATTAGAGAAATTATATATATTTAGTACTTAATTCAGAATCTTTGACTTGATAAACAAAAAGCTGATTGATTTCGGGCCCAAATAGCTACCTTTCCTTTCATTTTAATTAATAAGTGAATTAGCATATTTAAAGGCAAATAAAATGTAAAAAGTTTTTTTCCCTTAATCTATATGATTTTCATTTCTTAAGTTGTCTTTTAGTTAAAGAAAACCATCTTCTAAAGTTCAATAGAAGTCAGAATTGTAAAAATATAATTCATTCATATATACATAGATAATTTTATAATTTCTCTCAAACATATTTATATATATATAACATGTATATACATACTATATATACATATATGTAAACACACTAGAGCTCTACGGTATCCCCTTGTTCTGTCATGCAAAATTCAAAATGCATTTAATTTGATGTAACCTTTTAGTTATATCATGTTAACTTAATAAGATTCCTATTTTCTTTTTATATTCTCATGGATCATTCCTTTAATTTTACTGAATTATTTTGCCCTGAATTAAAGTCAAGTTCATAGATCTATAGTTTGCTGATGGTAGTCTCTCTTTTTGTATGTGAATGTGGGTAAGGGTGGATTTCAGGAATTGGAAAAATATTTACCATTCCCAGGGCTGAGACACCTCTCCAACTCTATTTTCTCTCATTGTTCACTGATTGTGAGACATCACTTATATCTTCCACTTCTTTCAATACCTTGAGAAGAATGCAACTTGAATTCAATAAGGAAGGTCTCTTACAGGTTTGCCACTTATCTTGATTATCGGCACTTTACTTATCCTTCTGTATTTTCTGATCTAAAGTTTATTCCCAGTGGCAAAGAGAGCATAAGCCAAGTGGGAGATGAGTTGTTGTGCCTTCCGTTCATCATCTTTTATTACTGGTTTTCCTACTTCTGTTGGCATTCTCATTCCAGCTTTGATTTTTCTTATTTTCCTTCTAGAACCTTTTAAGAGTTGTTATACCTTACATTCCTTACCAAGATTCAGGAATTAAGAAATTTAACATTTCAGAAACCATTCTTCCAGGTCTTTAATTATGTGCCTTCTTCTTTAAACACCTTTTGAAAAGTTCAAGTTCATCGGTGAGTTCTCTGATGAGTTACACTAGACTCTTTAAAGGATTCTGCCTTTTCCTCCATATCAGTATGTTTTTCTTGATGTCTTCAGAATTTCATTCTTAAGAGCTTCCCCTGCCTCTTGATCTCTTGAATTGCACTATCAAATTTTAAGCAATAGAATTCTACTTATCCTTTTGCTCAGTCCTTTTAAATCTACTCTCTTCCAGTCTAGGGTACATGCCAAGCTATGTTCATTTTTTCTCCCCTTCTCTATCATATCTGAGTAAGGGCAGAACAGAGTTCACTATCTACATCAAATTTTGGGAACAGAATGCTGAGATATTATTTTAATACCTACTGTACTGTATGGGCTCAGCCTAAGGGAATACATTTTGTAAAATCATCCATGAACATTGCTACTCTAAGGGAATGGGACAGATGTAGTGGAAATGAGACTGTCCAAAGAATCAGAGAAACAAGTGCATTTGGAAGAATCTCTAGCTGTTATTTGTGGAAATGTGAAATATAAAAAGTTCAAAAGACACAGTTTCTGGATAATTAATCATTTTATTTACCATGCTAGCAGATAATTAATAAAAGGGATCAGTGACATTGAACTCACTTAATGCTTATATGCCCTTGGAAAAGTGTGGGGGCAATCAACTCTGATTGGTTAACAATTGACAAGAAGAATGAATATTGTAATTAGAGGTGGGCTTATTCTAATACGGGTCTGGGGAAAGATCATGACTGATCACTCAGTCCTTGACAAAAAGACTTGCCTCTTATCTACACTACCCCCACCTAGGGCAATCTAAACCAAAGGAGGTCGACCTCTTCTCAGACCTGGCTGAGTGGAACACAATGGACTGAAATTCACCTTACTTTAAATTCTTTGTAAGTTTCTCTAGTTGGATGGGGTAGCAATTTCAAGATTTCATCTCATCCTCCACCCAGGCCTTCAGAGAACTAGGCTTTAACCTAATCACCAAATGAAGAAGGGAAAAAATCCTGGTTTTCCCCAATATTTTGTTATTTAATAATCATTCTCTCAGGAGGAAGAGAAGGAGAGAAAAGTCAAGGAATCATGATGCAGAAATCAGGACAAAAGGGCAAAGGTCAATTTGGGGAAGAGACCTAGGAACTGGCATCAAGGATTATGAACCAAATAACTTAGAGAAACTACTCATACTAGTCTTTCTGAACCAAGAAGGCCATCAGAAATAATGCAGCCCAATCCTTAGTGCAACCAGAACTATAAATACTCTTTGTGACCTACTGAAAAATGGTCAATGAGAATGAAGAAGAAACGAAAAATGTCAGTGACGGGGAACACGTTGCTTCCTCGGAAAGATCATTCCCCTTTGTGGCAGCTCTAATTTTAGAAGAGACAGCAAAGTGGTATAGTGGATACGGGAGTCAGGATTCCTGCAATCAGGAAGATCTGAATTTGCATTGATCCTTAGACACGTGCTAGCTGTGTGACCCCGGGCAAGTCACTTAACCTCGTTTGCCTCAGTTCCTTTCCATGTAAAGTGGGGACAGACTGGAGAAGGAAATGGCAAATCATTCCAATATCTTCGCCAGGAAAGCCCAATGGACAAAGTCCATGGAGTCATGTAGAGTTGGGCTTGACTAAAGCACTAAGCAACATCCACAAAAGCAATTCTTAGAAAGTTTCTTCTTTTTGTTGTTTGCATTGCACCTGAATCAGTCACTCTTCAAATGTATTCCTTCATTCTTTCTGTCTAGTCAGAACAAGATCAAATCTAAAATACCTTCTGTATGACAGTCTTTCAAACACTTGTGGATATCACTAAATAATAACTAAATAATTCTAGGTCCTTTAGCTGATTATAGTTTCATTTCCAGTTCCTTCTCCATCTGGTCATCATTCTCTATATGTGGTTCAATAGCATCTCCTCTAAGTTACATGGTATTAATTTTCCAAAGTCACAATGAATCTTTTTTTTAATAGAAACAAACTCCAGAGCAACCCATTTATCATGATAATACCATGAAATAAAGATCAAAATAAAATTAAAAAAATAGGTAGCTGGTTTTTGAAGCCCAGAGAATGTAATTAAGAAAAAAAGGTATTGCCTTCCAAGTGTCTTCTAACTTCAGTGACAATACACTTCTGGTGAGAGACACTTTGTAGTAATGTTGTCTCCTTTTAGCATGATCCAGGCAAGCTCTTTCCTTGACTTTGTTTTAGAGTGAATCTCCTCTGCATCATCCAATACAAGATTTATATACTCATCAAAACCAATTATGCAGCCCTCTATTTGAATTTTTACTTGTTCATATATCCACACCTGAATTTGGGACAGATTTTGGAGATACCTGAAGATGAGGTTGATGGCTACACCATCACCTTCTGCACTTCTGGCCCTGGCCGCAGTACGACATGACCAGAGCATATAACGAGAGTGTGGGGCATGGCACGCCTCAGGGAAACCATGAGTGGAACTGGAGACAATGAATCTTAATGTAGTCAAATGAAAAAAATTGAATGGATTTTTCTTGAGAAGAAATTAAATATAAATATAGTAATATATGTATGTAGTATATATGTACATACACATATATGTAACATTGTAACCCATTCATCAATAACAAAGTATTTATTAAGCATCTGAATGTCCCTAGCACTATGAATTTCAAAAGAAAGATAGGGTCATAAAGTTCTGGCTCAGAATCTAATGGGGGAACTATCACAGATGCATAAAAATTATCTTGTCAGACAATATTATATCCTAATAAAAGAAAATTTATTTCCATTATTGAGACAACTATTAGTCTGAGGAAGTACGATGTAGTGAGTAGAGCAAAAGTTCTTAACCTGGACAGATAGATTCCAAAGAGCCTGTGAACTTGGATGGGCAAGGAAAAAAAAAAGCTTATTTGGATACAATGGTTTTCATTTGGGATCCTATGCATTTATACACACACACACACGTGTGTGTGTGTGTGTGTGTGTGTATTCTGACAAGGAATCCAAAGGTTAAGAATCCCTAGAGAGGAAAAACTGACATACAGTTAAGGAGATTTGGGTTTGAAACCTTCCATCTGGCAGTTTTTAACTGTGTGACAATGGCAAGTCACTTAAACTCTCTGGGTTTCTGGCTTTACCTGTAAAGTGAGGATAATGATACATGAAATGCTTGCCTTGATGGGTCATTATAATGATCAAATGAGATAATTTATGTAAAGCACTTCCCAATCCTTAAAGCACCACAAATATATAACCTCTTATAATCTAACTTATAACACAGATAATGTGTGTACCATTTGAGCTGTTTTGCTAGGTATGTATGTGTGCAGTTACTTTACCTCAGTTCATCAATGTATCCATGATCTTTTAAGTGTGTATATTCCTTTTACTGGTACAGATCAGAAGACTTCCATGACATCTCCGCACTCTTGTCAGTGTCCCTTTGTGAGTTGTGTATATATACATACTTTGAAATGACCTCTCAAAACATTTCTCAGTATGTATATTTCGTTGGCTAGTCTAACACAAAAGCTTACCTGTCAACTAGTTTACATTTTACTGCTTTTATTACCGTGCTTTTAATAATAGCTCACATTGGGTTTCTTTTACTTCTGTGCTTATCTTTTGCCGATAAACAGTAGAATAGAATTCTAATGATAGTATACAAAAATATTGACAAAAAGGACAAAAAAATTCAAATATGTGTATTAATAAATACATTGCACTTTACATTATTTATATTTTACAAGATTTCATGGTTGTTATAGACTTAAGTGGTCATTTAATCCAATTCATCCCTGAATAAGAATTCCCATTATGACAAACCCAAAAAGTAGTCATCTATCTTTGCTTGGAGACATCCAATGAGATTGAAAGAATTACCTTCCCTACTAAATATGTATTGTAGTCAATAAGGTATCACAAAATTCTTAATGTTATAGAAATCTTTTTAATCTGTTAAATTTTGAATATGCATTATTTTAACACAAATTTTATATTCTATAAACTAAAGCTATTGTAGATAGACAGATATTTATAAAAAAATAATTACATACATCTTTGCTGTTATTCATTCCTTTCAGTTATGTCCAACTCTTTGTGACACATTTGGATTTTTCTTATTAGAGATGGTAGAATGGTTTACCATTTCCTTTTCCAGCTCATTTTACAGATGAGGAAACTGAGGCAAACAGGTTTGTGTTACTTACCCAGAGTCACATATCTAGTAAGTGTCTAAGATCAGATTTGAAGTCAGATTTTCCTGACTCCAGGCCTAGTTACCTCTACACACCCATCTTAGATTAATTATAGTGACTTCAGACAAATCAATTCTGCAGGCAATACAAACATCTTTACTGTAGTCAAGATTTTCCACCTCCTATTCCAAAGATTCTAACAAATAGAAAAATTGACAATTGAAGTGTTATTTTCACTTTTATTTTCTTAAGAAGATGCTAATGAAAGTAAAATGGAAAAAAGCAGGAAGCAGGGAGAAAACACAGGTAGTCAGAGTAATATACAAGTTGATTAATCCACCCCTGAATAATTGAGTATTGACTCTATAAATTCAAGATAATATCATTATTAGACCTAAGTTGCCTGTTAAAAAGGCATAAAGTAGAAAAATCTAGGCATCTCTTTTGCAGATAAGCAATGGAAAAAAATTCAAATGATAGTGTGCCATTCAGCTGGGGAGACAAAATTTTATTTAATTAAGTGACTCATTAGATGTGCTGGGTCCTTGCCAAGTTATTTCATCTTGATTTGTCAGATGATAATTTCACAAGTGTCAGTGACAATCAAAATCCTGAACATTTATTTTTCTTTGCCCATCTGCTGAATAAGAATTCTCAAAGAACAGCCACAGTAGTCTATTAGACAATACTTCAGTCTTAGTTTTAAGGTATCAGATTAATCTACTTAATGTAAAAGAATATCACAAGGTAAATAAAGTGGCTATTCAACCTATATAGCAATTAGTGTAATTCTGTACTTTAAAGGACAGCAAGTATTTGTTAATCTCTTAAAAATTATATTTGCCAGTAATCTAATAGCAGGGAAAAATATAGATGCAAATGTTATATTTCTGTATGTGCATGTGTATGTATGTGTATTCTTTGTATTTGCCTTTATACTTCTATATGAAAAGCTTGCCTAATTTCATCTAATGTTGGGTGATAGAGCTGCCCAAAGGCAAAATGAAAAATGAATGAATGAAAAAGCACTTATTAAGTATTTAATATACAACAAACATTGTGCTAAGTACTGGGGATACAACTTGAAACAGTGTCATGGTCCTTGAACTCAACATTATTCTATAATTGGGGAAGGAAAACCAAGAGAGTTCAGCTACAAGGCATATGGAAGGGCGTCCAAGTCCCAAGAGTGTAATGGCTGGGTTGATGGCAAGGCCCAGGAGTCCTTAGGTTACATCAGTAGGTCATATGGTAGTCCTGGGAGAGTGTGGGGAGTTAGAAACAGGGCAGATAACAAGGCAGGAGGCAATGTGATGGCAGATGGTGAGGCCTGGTGTTCCTCCGCAAATAAATTAGTTGGCTGACTCCAGAGATAGCAGCTTTCCCCAAATCAATGTCATCAAGTAAAAAGTGGATTATCACTTGTTAAGTGTGTTGTGAATTACAGTGTAGAATCTTATATTTCAGGTACATGTTGAACTAGATGGCCATCAAGAGGCTCTGGTATAAAGCATGTACATATATGAATATGTACATAAATATGCATAATGAATGTGAGCAAATGATTGAATGAAAAAGCATTTGTCAAGTATTTACTACATGCCAAGCACTGGAGATATAAATACAAAAGTAAAGATAGTCCCCACCTTTAAGAAGTTTACATTCTAATAGGAAAAGATAACATAAAGGGGAGTGGTAACCAAGGAGTTAAATTGTGATTTGGAAAATTATAAGGAAGGTTAGAGTCCAGCCGTAGGGAATTATATTGACAAAACCCTATCCAGGAACAATGTCATAGTTGATTTGATTATAATTCCATAGCTGAAAAGTTTCATATGGGGCGAGACATGACATAGCAAAGTGAAAAGTGGTTGGAGTCAGCTCTCTTTGTAGTCTGTGGCTAAAGCCTCTATCAATCAGAACAGCAAAGTTCAGAGACGGAGTATCAAGTATGAAAATACCAGGGCATACTTTCTGGCCTGTGTAGCTTGATAGCTGGTAAGGAGATGGCTAGGGACTCAAATGAAGTTATACATAGACACAGGCACATATACATAAACAGTTAATTATGTATGCATGTATAACTATATTCATGCTTGTTATATTCATATATCTACATACTTATGCAGATATATGCATGTATATACACACAAAAGAAATTTGTGTTTACATGTACATATCTAATAAGAGAAATAGAGACAGAGAAATTCTTAGGGTAGGTAGGTATAGAAATGATTAGGAGCTGTTTTAAAATATTTGAAAGGTTCTCAGATGGAAGGCGAAATCAAACTTGTTTCATATAGCTCCATAGGGCAAAATTAAGAGCAAAAGTTAAAAGTTACAGGAAGACAAATTTCATTTTAACAAAAAGAAGAACTTTCTTGCAATTATTTCCAAATTTGGAATGGGTTGATTTCTTCAGTATTGAATTCTTAGTTACCATACATATGAAGTTAAAAGATGAAATTGGGAGATGGTCTTTAACTTGGCAAATGGTCTCCAATGGAATGCCATGATTAGATATGTGCAGTTGAGTAATTTCATCAAACACTTGGATAAAGCATAATTAATGTGCTTATCAAAATTTTAGATGACATAAAACAAGAATGGATAGCTAACAATGGATCATTGATTCTGCATTTAAAAAAGGGATAGTGACAAACGAGTATTGCACTGAATTTAAGATAATACAACAATAAGAATTATATATAAAGTCTTAGGTTCAAGTTAAAAATATGAACTTCACTAGTTTATTGAGGGAGTTATGATTAGATATCAGTTAGTGGTACAGGAAGGATTTGACCCCAGGTATTCTGGCTTTAAGGGCGGCTAGGTAGCACAGTAGATAGAGTACTGACCCTGAAGTCAAGAAAACTTAATCTTCCTGACTCCAAATCTGGCCTCAGACATTTACTAGATTTGTGTTCCTGGACAAATTACTTAACCCTGTTTGCCTCAGTTTTCTCATATGTAAAATGAGCTGAAGAAGGGTAAACTACTTCAGTATCTTTACCAAGAAAATCTCAGATGTGTTCACAAACTGGATTATTGCTGAACAGCAGCAACATTCTGGCTTTAATGTTTTTCCTACTCTATCTCATAATTTAGGAACAATTTTATTAGGTGTCCTCCATGCTCTTGTCTTCAAAGATTAGCATATACATGTGAACTAGTACTGTTATTATAATAAGTGTAGAATAGAAATTTTAATAACCTAATTCCCTTTAAAAATTACATTGTGGATCTGTAATTTAATCCTTATGCACACCCTTGTGCAATCTGTTTTCTTTTCTTTTTTTAAATATATAATTGATTTATGTTTGTTTTCAACATTCTCTTCCACAAGATTCTGAATTCCAAATGTTCTCCCTGTCTCCCTCCACCCCCACCCCAGGACAGTATGCACCCCAACCAACTCTTTCCCCAGTCTGTACTCCCTTCTATCACCCCCTCTCTCCCATCCCCCTCCATTCTATCTTCCTTCTAGGGCAAAACAGATTTCTATACCCCATCACCTGTACATCTTATTTTCCAGTTGGATGCAAAAACAATTTTTAATATCCATTTTTACAGCTTTGAGTTCCATATTCATTCTCTTCCTCCCTTCCCACCCACCATCATTGAGAAAACAAGCAGTTCAATATAGGTCATACAGATGTAGCCATGCAAAGCACTTCCATAACAGTCATGTGATAAAAGACTAACCACATTTCCCTCTGTCCTCCTCTGCCCTCCATTTAATTCATTCTCTCCCTTGACCTGTCCTCCCACAATAGTGTTTGCTTCTGATTATCCCATTCCCCAATTTGCTCTCTCTCCTATTCCCTTTCCCCCTCCTTCCTGCAGGGTAAAATAGATTTCCATAGTCAATTGAATGTGTGCTATTTCCTCCTTAAGGCAAATCCCATGAGAGTAAGGCTCACTTATTCCCTTTCATCTCCCTCCTATTCCCCTCCATTGTTAAAGTTCTTTCTTGCCTCTTTTACGTGAGCTGATTTGCTATATTCTACCTCTCCCTTTCTCTGATCATGTTTTTCAGGAAGACCAATAATTTTTAAATTTATCTCTCCTGTATCTATTTTCCAGGTCAGTTGTTTTCCAATGAGAGATATTTCACATTGTCTCTTTTTTTCATTCTTTTCATTTGTTTTATAATTTCTTGGTTTCTCATAAAGTCATTCGCTTCCATCTGCTACATTCTAAATTTTAAAGAACTATTTTCTTCAGTGAGCTTTTGGACCTCCTTTTCCAATTGACCAGTTTATTTTTTTAAGACATTCTTCTCCTTATTGGCCTTTTGGACCTCTTTTGCATTTAGGTTAGTCTAATTTTAAAGCTATTATTTTCTTCAGCATATTTTGGGTCTCCTTTAGCAAGCTTTTGATTCATTTTTCATGATTTCCTTGCATTGCACTCATTTTTCTTCCCAATTTTTCCTTCACCTCTCTTATTTGATTTTCAAAATCCTTTTTGAGTTCTTCCATGGCCTGAGACCAATACATATTTTTCTTGGAGGCTTTGTGTGCAAAACTTTCACTTTGTTGTCTTCTGGTTGTATGTTTTGATTTTCCTCATCACCAGTGACATAAGAAAATACCTCTTCACTGGGAAGGTAAGAATCTATAGTCTGTTTCTTTTTCCCATTTGCTCATTTTCCCAGATAATTACTTGACTTTTGAGCTCTTTGTTAAGTGTAGGGCTCCATAAGAAGCCTCTGCTTGAGCATTGGCTGCCACTGACCTTGGGCTGGGGCCAGAGTTGGGTCTGGAGAAGAGGCTGGGGCTGGAACCAGAACACTCCTCCCTCTCAGTCAGGTGAGAGACCCTTCCTACTGACCTTTGAAGATGTCTTTGACATTTGTAGGTTGAGAAGTCTGGAAACTGTAGCAGCCACCAGTGATTCAGTCCCCTAAGGCCTGCTCCAATTCTGTGATCCATACCAAACTGTGTTACACTCTTAGCTCCATATGATAGATCTTTCCTGTTGATCTTCCAGATTGTCTTGAGTTGGAGCTTTGCTTGAATCTGTCCTTTTGTGGTTTTGCTGCTACAAAATTTGTTTAGAATCATCTTTTATAGTTTTTTTGAGGGGTAGGGGAGAGAACTCTAGCAGATCCCAACTTCTACACCACCATCTTCAAGCATTTACATTATTACAAAAAAAATATGCACAATTCTATTCTAAACACCAGACATCATCCAGGTAAACCCTGAAACCCTTACAGGATATCATTTTATGCAAATCATAATTCCTGAATGTCTCTGAGTTCTTTATCCTTGTATGACATGTTATCCTGAAACAAAAACAGTATCAATAATGGTAAGATATGTTTAGTTTTTTAAGGTTATAAAACGCTTTCTTTATGAAATTCTCAAATATAGATAGAATAAGTATTATCTCTGTTTTACAGATGAAGAAATTTAGCTGTAGAGAAGAATAAGAGTTTGAATCCAATTCACTTCACTGTAGACTGGATATTTCTTTGCTGTTTCAAAAGATGTATGATTTCTTGTGTGTGTACTTCCTGCACCAGGATATTGAAACCATACCTTAGTAGATAATCTCTAGGAGCTTAGAAGGCATCCAACTTTATGATAATATCTTATCTGAACTAGGCTGGTCCTCAGATAACAGTTGTACTTAGGAATTTTGTGCATACTTTTACTTCCCTGAATGCAATTCCAGAGCACCAGGGTATTTTTCTATCACACTAAGACATCCCAGAATGACTTTAGTGGAGTGTTGCTATGCATATGTTCTTGTATATATTTATATTTTAAAGAAAGAAATAGAAACTCCCTACTTATACAAAGCAGGCACTCTGGGTTGACTTTAGGATTTTTGTTTCTTGAAATACATTTGTAGTTGATCTTCACTCACAGAGGAGAGAATCTCAAAGATAGTGTCGAGGCTGGAAATACTTTGAAGTTACCCCAGGAGTTCAAGATTGGAACTTATTCACCTGTCACTTAAAGGCTTCCTCTCTGCAGAGACCATCATCCCCATAATTATTTTCCCTTCACTCAAAAATTTTTCTCCATTCAGTGAGGCATTTCAAAGACTTAAAAAATAAATACCTGAAACTATTTTAGGTTACTGCTGGGATCCCTCATTGAGAATACTATGTCATTGCAATACTTTCATAGTGCTGCATGAGACAAGCAACTTAGAAAGCTGTCTTTCTGTTGAAAGCATATTGATCTTTCTGGCAAGCATCTTTTTAATGTCTCCTGTAAAGACCATAGTAGAGATCATTCAATTTATTTCATTAGCTAGGAAACATCTTTCCTTTTTACTTTCTCTAGTCTAGGTTTTTTTTTTTTTTAATATGTTCTTTGCCGAATAAAATATGCCTCTGATTGTGGACATCACTGAGCACTGCCTTAGTGTACAATCTACAGATCTGTCATTCTTTCTGATACACATAGGAACTTTTGAGTCAGGGCCAGCTCTGAATAAAATTGTGAACTACATTTATTTATCAGTTTTCCTTTTTGGTTCTCCCACATCTACTTACAACTCAGACATCTGATGATGTTATGATTTTCCCTGTCAAACCTTCATTTCAATAAACTTTCATTTGAAAAAAATCTGATAACTAATTTAGATAGATCTTATGACACACTTGAAATGTCAATTGTGTTAACAGTCAGCAAGGTAAAGAAAGGAATCAGAAGACCTGGTTTTGTACCTTGGTTGTTAGAGTTACCTACCATTTGTGTAACCTTGAGCAAAACATACAGCCAAGCTCTTCCTCAGTTCCATGATCTGTAAAAATAGGATAGTAGGACTACGACTTCTAAGGTTCATCCCACCTCTCTGTTAACATACAGCCAAGCTCTTCCTCAGTTCCATGATCTGTAAAAATAGGATAGTAGGACTACGACTTCTAAGGTTCATCCCACCTCTCTGTTAACACTGTAATTTTATGATGACTCCTTTTAATTTTTATTTTAGTAAGGGAAAACTGCTTTGTTCAAATGCATTGCTTTCCAGTGATAATTTTTCAGGCTCCAGGAGCAAGGTAAGGAAGAATTTATGTAGTAGGATCTGTTCTACTACTTCTCAGACCAAATATGCAAAAGACATTTTATTCTATATGTGTTTAAGACTCAGAGGGTAACTCTAGATGGAAGGCTATAGAAATTAAGGCTTAAACTTTCTGAATCTATATTGAGAGTTTAAGGGTATGTGACAAAACAGAGGAGCTTTTTATTTTAAAATATATTTCAGCAAGCAATGTTTAGAAGCAGTCTTATTTTGGTTTCTGTAGCAAGTATTTAGTAGCTAGAATCCTTAAAAGTCATTTTGAAACCACACTGGTTTGAAATTAAATTATATATTTTAAGCTACCTATGTAAGAACAAGTAGTTTTCAAAAACAAACTTCTGGGAATTATAAGACCCTCGTCTAATAAATGATGTTTTCGTGTAAGAACATAATTAAAGTCAATTGTAGCTTTTTTTTCCTTTTAAACAAATAGGAAAAGAGTCCATGAATTGACATTTTCTGCCAAGGACTCGGTCAAATACTCCAACAAATGGTCATAAATGACTTAAAATCTGAGGAAAGTGAAGCTATTGGAGACTCAGGAGAAATAAGGTAAAGGGAAAAAAAACCCTTGACAATTCCCTTTTTAATAAGTTTTTGAAAAAAATTATTTACATATATAGTGGTGTATTTGATCCCTACCTTTCTTTAGAAAACCTAACATTCTCTCTGTTTCTCTCTATCGCTATCTCTCTCTGCCTCTCTTTCTCTCTCTCTGTCTCTCTTTTTCACACACACACACACACACACACACACACACACACACACACACACACATCAATAATTAGGAGCTATCTGACTTTCCAGTGCTGATCTTCCTCTATTCTACTCCAATATGCTCATTTGTTCCTATTTATTGAACACTACAACTCTTATCCTAATTCTGTCCCTGGGTAGGGACCAAATAAGGAAACAATCTGTGACTCAATGTCTATGATTATCCTCAATTTTCCTGACTAGTTTTATTTGCATATAGTTCATATTTTCAATTGCTTTTATTTTTATTAGTCATTAACCTCTAGTCTCATTGATCATTATAATTTTACCTTACTCTTTTATTCTGAGCTTAGTTCTTTGGTGAGATCCTAATTTTCCTATGCTTTCCCCAGCTTCCATCATTTCCAGTATCCACCTACCCTACTGCCCTTTAAATAAAACAAATAAACATGTTGTAATATAGAGGCACATATGAAATGATTATGGGCTCCTTTGGGGGCTGGGAGTGGGAAGGATCCTTCCACAATTTAAAGTGCCCTTTTCTTATTATGTAAATTGTTTATTCCTTTAAAAAATAAACCAATATTAATTGCTATTTCAGAGTGCAGTTGGAATGATTTTTAAAAATCTTTAAAAATACTATGTTTATCAAAATACCACTGGCTTAGATTTTTTAAACTTTTAGTTCAATTATTTCTATCTAATATGTGAGATCATCAGTCCATCTATTCAAAATATAGATTTTTTTTAAATTTAAGTGACATTATTCCTAATAAAATTTTTGAAAATATTTGTGAATTATACAATTTAAAATTTCTATTAAAGCATATATGTGCTTCAATCTAGCAAGAGCAAAACCAGAAAATTATTTCATGACATATTCAAATTTAGGATTATGTCACTGATGTCCTTATTTCAGAAGCTTCCACCTGAGATAGCAGTTCCAGTTACATTTCAGGACCTATCACTTCTCTGGCTCACTGACCCACTCCAAATGACCTGGAAATTTCAGGATCTGGCTCTTCCCTGAGTGTAGGCCACCAGCTTTTCTCTGTCAGCTAGCCAGTTAACATATATTTATTAAAAAGGTACTAAGTACTAGACACTGTGCTAAGTGCTTGGGGTGCAATAGATGATAGATTAGATAGATAGATAGATAGATAGATAGATAGATAGATAGATAGATAGATAGATAGATGATAGATGAATGAACAGATAAATGAATATAAATAAATAAATAAATGGGTGGGTGGGTGGGTGAGTGAATGAACAATAAATAAATGAATGAACAAAAAAGTAAATGAATGAATGGATGAATGAATGAATTATTTAATTAATGGATGAAAGACAGTCTGTGCTCCCTAGGAGCTCATAATCTAATGGGGAAAGACAATATATTTAAAAGAAGATAAAAAGAGGAGGGGGAAGGTTATCTAGCATGGAGGAATTATGAAGTCCTGTAGCTGGGAGAGGACATGATCTGAGGAGGTATGAGTTTCAGAGTTGATGTCATCTTGAAGTGTGATGTTTTTCTATAAATAATGAAATACAGGAAGTCTGGCTAATAGGACATAAGTGAATTCTCTGATTGCCCTCTGCAAGGAGAGGATCTGGGAGGAGTTCCTAGATGTGCGATTCCAACCCTCTCCAAAGTGAAGGAGGGAGGGGCCCCAATAGTGGAGGGCTCTGAGGAAGGGAAAGTTTCAGAGTTAATAGCATTTTGCAGAAGCAATAAGTTTTGAAAGATCATGAAATCTTTAGATAAGTATATAGACTTAAGAATATTCAAAACATAAATGGCTTTAAGTTAATGGAAATAAATATGATTTCTATGTGAGTCCATAGAGGAGTACTACACATTAACAGATAGAGAGCAAACCTAGATTCCTAAAGATCTAGATGAGAATCTTGACTTGGACGTATTGCCCTTGGACAATTCGCTTAACTTCTCAGTGTCCCAGGCTACACTCTAAGATGCTGATCTCCACTGAGAAAAAAAGTTGCTTACTACAAGCCCCCTAATGCTGCTAAGCTGTGGAACTATTCCTTGACAGGATTTTGCACTATGGGTATGGTCAGCCATGCTATGCAAAGTCATCTCTCATCTATCCAAGGTATCAGCGGTTCTTCCTAGGGACCATAGTTTTTAGGGGCATCCTTTAAGTCTTTCTCCTGTTCTGATAATTAATTACAACACTTCCACATCCAGAGCTTGTGGGTCTGTGGCAGGAAAAAGCCAGAGATGGGATTTCTGTGGGGTATAGTCTTTATGTTTACAGATTTACTGACTCCGGCTACTGAGAGACCTAAAAGTGGGTCATGATGTGACCTTGGACAATTGGCTTCATCTCTGAGCCCCAGGTACCTCTTTTGCAAAATGAAAGAATTAGACTATATGGTTGCTACATATCTCTTTGAAAAAGAAAAAAAAAAAAAACAAATAGTAACAACCAATGGGTATAAGTTATTGGACCCGTCAGGAGTTTTCAATTCTAGTAACTTAAAATTTTTATTAGACTGCTATTTGACATTGGAACTAGAATACTTACTATGTACATGTGACCTTGGAAAAGGCATTTTCTT
Organism: Bettongia penicillata ogilbyi; assembly: GCA_023548195.1. Lineage (NCBI taxonomy): Eukaryota > Metazoa > Chordata > Mammalia > Diprotodontia > Potoroidae > Bettongia > Bettongia penicillata. The sequence goes on from JAJHZJ010000872.1 coordinate 1,119,160, forward strand.
CTCAGCTTTAATTTCTTCATATATATACATATATATGTATATATATGAAGAAAAAAAATGTTAAAAATGTTCTTGGTGATCTCTATGATCTCTTCCAGTTTTAATGATCTATGCTTCTACGATATCATAAAAATTGATTGCTAGTCCTCCCTTATTTATCTAGAAGCAAATAAACTTTTCATAAAGACATAGGTTATGGAAAGTGCCTTCGGTTTATAATTCTTCATCGTAACCATACCAATTTAAAGCATATAATGTGGCTAAAATATGTGATTTCAAAGTCATTTCATTTGTGCTTATATAGATATATTTCATCTTGGAACTTATTTAATGGCTGTTTAGAAATAATATTTTAAATATCTTGGGATATGTGAACTAAGTAGTTTGGCAATATAATTTGATCACTGTTTGTTCATTATCGAAGCCATGATATATTTCAGGTTGGTTTGATTTATTGTTTCTTAGTAGAATTCAATTTAACACTTTTTCTTTGCTAACTGAATTGTAAATGAATTATGTTAACAGTTCCCAGGGGTAAGAGCCTAGACAAAATACATATGGTCAATAACTATTCATGTTTGAAATAATCTTATAAAAGTGCTTTACTGGGCTACTCTAGACCTGCATATTTCTTCATAAATCAACCTTATGAAAAGGATAAGCAATGAGTGAAAATTTATTTGAAGTATTTCAACTGTAATGGCCCCTTAAATTAGGTTCAGTTCACCCACCTGCATTAATTTAATTCCATTTCCTCAAAGGAAAATCTCCTAATTCAATTTGGAGTGTTTTGTAAAAGATTATTAGACATTTAAAACACATAATTCTTAATTGTATATTCACGGTAATGATTTTAAACAATTTCCATGGGGAAATTGCTTACAAAGAAGATCTGCTTTTTGCCATCTGCAGAATGAAGGAGTTGGACTTGTCCCCATCTCACACTGCTTCACCTCTTCTCACACACCTCTAAGATCCATTGTTCCCATGACACATCTTTTTTGTTTTAATATTTATTTATTTTTAATTTTCAACATTCATTTCCACAAGATTTTGAGTTCCAAATTTTCTTCCCATCTTTCCCCTCCCCCTGCCCCAAGACACTGTATATTCTGATTACTCCTTCCCCCAATCTGCCCTCCCTTCTATCACACTTCACCCTTCCCTTATCCCCATCTTTTCTCTTTTCTTTTAGGGCAAGATAGATTTTTATACCTCATTACCTGTATTTCTTATTCCTCAATTGGATGCAAAAAATTTTCTCAACGTTCATTCCTAAAACTTGGAGTTCCAACTTTTCTCCTTTCTTCCCTTCCCACTCATCTCCACTGAGAAGGCAAGCCATTCAATGTAGGTAATATATGTGTACTTATACAAAAGACTTCTATAAATAATACTCATGTTGTGAAAGATTAGCTATATGTCCCTCCATCCTATCCTGCCCCCCATTTATTCTGTTTTCTCTTTTTACTTTGTCTCTCCCCCAAAGTGTTTACTTCTGATTACTCTCTTCTCCCATTTGCTCTCCCTACTATCATCCCCCCTACATGCTACTTATCCCCTTTTCCCCTACTTTCCTGTAGTGTAAGATAAATTTTCTTACCAAATTGAGTGTACATGTTATTCCCTCCTTAAGCACAATGTGATGGGAGTAAGCTTCATTTTTCTCCTCTTACCTCTTCCCCTTTCCCCTCCTTTGGGAATGCTTTTTCTTGCCTCTTTTATGAGAGATAATTTGCCCTATTCCATTTCTCCCTTTTCCCCCTAATATATTCCTCTCTCACTGCTTAATTTTATGTTTTAGATATCATTCCTTCCTATTCAAGTCATCTGGTGCCCTCTATCTATCTATCTATCTATCTATATCTATATCTATCTATATCTATATCTATATATGTATATATAGATATATATCTATATATATATATATAAATTCTCTCCAATTACCCAAAAAACAGAGAAAAATTTTGAGTTACAAATATTATATTTTCATGTAGGAATGTAAACAGTTCACAGTTCACCTTCAGTAAGTCCCTTATGATTTCTCTTTCCGTTTACTTTTTCATGCCTCTCTTGATTCTTGTGTTTGGAAGTCTAATTTTCTACTCAGCTCTGATCTTTTCATCAAGAATGTTCAAAAGTCCTCTATTTCATTGAGTGGTCATTTTTTTCCCTGAAGTATTATACTCAGTTTTGCTGGGTGAGCAATTCTTGATTTTAATCCTAGTTCCTTTGTCTTCTGGGTTATCATATTTCATGCCCTTCAATCCCTTAATGTAGAAGCTGCTAGATCTTGTGTTATCCTGATTGTATTTCCACAATACTCGAATTGTTTCTTTCTGGTTGCTTGCAATATTTTCTCCTTGACCTGGGAACTCTGGGATTTGACTACAATATTCCCAGGAGTTTTTCCTTTTCTGAACTCTTTCAGGAGTTTATCTGTGGATTCTTTTAATATTTATTTTACCTTCTGGTTCTAGGATATCAGGGTAGTTTTCCTTGATAATTTCATGATAGATAATGTCTGGGCTCTTTTTTGACATGACTTCCAGGTAGTCTAATAATTTTTAAATTGCCTCTCCTGGATTCATTTTCCAGGTCAGTTGTTTTTCCAGTGAGGTATTTCACATTGTCTTCTATTTTTTAATTCTTTCAGTTTTGTTTTGTAAGTTTTTGGTTTCTCATAAAGTCATTATCTGTTCCATTCCAATTTTTAAAGAACTATTTTCTTCTGTGTTCTTTTGAATCTCCTTTTCCATTTGACTAATTCTGTTCTTTAAAGCATTCTTCTCCTCATTGACTTTTTGAACCTTTTTTGCCATTTGAGTTAGTCTATTTTTAAAGGTGTTATTTCTTCACTATTTTTTTTTTGGGGGGGGGTCTCCTTCTAACTTTTCATGATTTTCTTGCATCATTCTCATTTCTCTTCCCAATTTTTCCTCCACCTCTCTTACTTGATTTTCAAAATCCTTTTTGAGCTTTTCCATGGCCTGAGACCACTGCATATTGAATTTGGAGGTTTTGGATGTATTGAAGCCTTCACTTTTATATCTTCCTCTGATGATATGCCTTGTTCTTCCTCATCCAAAAGGAAGAAATACCTGTTTGCCAAGAAAGTAACTTTATATAGTCTCATTTTTTCCCTTTTTTGGTCATTTTCCCAGTCAGCTACTTGACTGGGAAAGTGGAGGTTATATTCTGGGGATGTGTAAGTTCTCAGTTCTTCCAGGGTGGCACAATCAAAGGAGAGGAGTTTACTCCTCTCCTGGCCTGAGCTCTGATCTGGAAACAACCATAAGTTTTTCTGCCCAGGATCTGTGAATAGAATTCCCTCTCCAGAACCTCCACCAGCTCCTCTAGGCCAGCACTTTTCCTCCCCTCAGGGCTGAGATCCAGATGTGCTGCTGGATTCCCCCAGGGTCTTTAGGGGGAGGGCTTCAAAATTGGAAGCTGTGCTGCAGCGGCTGCTGCTGGGACTTGGGGAGGACCCTGCTCCCTTCTTACCCTGATGAAAGAGCTTCCTCACTGACTTTTGAAACTGTCTTTGATGTTTGTGAGTTGAGCAATCTGGCAGATGGTGCAGTGGATAGAGCACCAACTCAGGAGTCAGGAGGATCTGAGTTCAAATCTCATCTCAAACACTTGATACTCACTAGCTGTGTGACCTTGGGCAAGTCATGTAATCCCATTTGCCTCATCCTGGGTCATCTCCAGTCATCCTGATGAATATTTGGTCACTGAATTCAGATGGCTCTGGAGGAAAAGTAAGGCTGGTGACCTGCACAGCCCTCACTCACTCAAAACAAAGTCAGTGCAAGTCATGTCATTATCTCTCTGATGGCATGGTCTTCTTCGGCAACGAAGGAAGAACACACAATCTGGGAATTGCAGCTGCTACCTGGTATTCTGTGCCCTGAAGCAGCCTCCAGTCCTGTCCCTGACCGTGCTGCTTGGCCAGTGCTGGGCTGCACTCCATGAGCTGTGCTCTGCTCTGAGTCCAGTGTGATACACCTTTCCTGTCAGCCTTCCAGGCTGTCTTGGGCTTGAAATCTCTTTTACTCTGTTGTTTTGTGGCCTCTCTTACTCTAGAATTTGTTGAGTCATGTTTTACAGGTACTTCATGGACTTTGTGGGTAGAGCTACAACAGATTCGTCATTCTACTGCACCATCTTGACTCCACCCCTCTTTTTTTTTTTAAGAAAAAGATTGCCTATCAGTCTTTAAGTGTAATTATTTTTCTTATATGATGATACAGTAGTAATAATTCCCTGCATGGAACACCAATCATATCATCAGAAAGGGAATCTATTCTTAAATAATTTTGTTCATGTTGGAAGATAATAACATAAATAATCCAAATGTATAAATTGGTGCACCGAGTCACTCATATTTTAATGTTCTTTCTTCCTTAAGCCTTCTATATAACTGTGCTCATGCATAGGGTAGTCTAGGTGCATTTTATGTATCTGGTTCTAAATCCTAGGTAGTCAAAAATCCAGTTGAGTTTGAGTTTGAAGAAAAGTGCAAAATTCCCAAATCAGGTACAAATGTCTCACAAGTGCCTTCAAAAAATTAATATAGCCTAGGTGAAAGTATAAAAAGAAAACAAAAATCAATGGGAGGAGAGAGTGCATTAGTTTTATATACAAATTAACTGGCAAAAGAATAATAAGAAGTTAATAAGCATTTGTGTGTCAGTGTTTTCCATTTCTCTTCCACTGCCACCAAAATGGCAAGTAATTATATAGAACTTATGCAGGTGCATAATGGATTTATTCATTTGATTCATAAATTTTGTGATAACTACTCATGGACATCCTGATCTGAAGATGAGTTGGAATGAGGGTGGTACAATGAGATCAGTCTGCACACTGGATTTGTAGTGAAAGGACTTAAATTTGAATATCAACCCTTTTATTTGCCATCTAGTGAATATTAGACATCACATGAACTCTGGGCCTCAGTGTCATCTATGAGGTGGAGGAGATTGGACAAGATATCACTGAGATGCCTTCTTATCCCTGGTCTATTATTCTTTTTCTGCTTAATTGTTTTCTTTCCAAATAAGCATATATGAAGATCTCTCTATTTATAGAATCTTAGAATTTCAAGTTTTAAAGGACCTAAGTAGCCATGTTGCACAACTTATGAGCAAATACATAAAAGTTCCTTCTATGCAACTGACAAGTGTTGCTATATGAATGGGCTGCCCCTTCCTTAGGCTCTGTTCTGTATAGGCAGTGCTAGTTTTTCCTTAAAAATTACTGAAACCAACATTCTGACTTAATTAGCATAAAAGACCAAAGTACAAGCCATGAGGATGGATTTCTGGTTTCTCAGGGCCATAAAAGAGGTGAGACCAAAAGGAGTCAGCACCCTTCTGACTTGGTAGATGTACTAATACCAGGCAAATAACGATATTCTACTTTGCTGATCATAGGTGTTTTTGTGTGGATACAAAAAAAAAAAAATCACATTTAACTGAAACAGTTCTGTATCCTTGCAGAGTATCTTTTCCATGCTATGTCTAACTTCACATCCATTTCTTAGCTAAAATTTCATAATCGGTCTATGGGTGTGTAATTTATTTCTAGTCATGAAACTGAGCTACCAGACTAGCCTGAATGAGGTCTGGACTGTAGTAAATGGTCATCTTGCCATGAATGCATGAAGAATTCCAGTAATGACACATCTGCTACATTCTCAAATATACCTTTCCATTTTTGTAAATATCTAATTTTGAAAAATATTTTCTAATATTTAATTTCCCTCTTTGCAATTCATGCCTCCCCTTTCCCCCACTTTCCATCCTCTGGGCACAAATCTGATCCTTTGTCCACATGTGAGTCAATCATTTATAGATGATAGCTATCACTATCCCTTTGAGTCTCCTCTTTATGGAATTAGAAATCTAGTTTCTTCAGCTATTCCTTGTATGGCACAAATTCAAGAACCTACACTGTTCTGGGCCCCTTACTCTGGATTCTCTCTTATTTTTTAATGTCTTTGCTAATATGTATTGCACAAAACTGAATAAAATACCCCAAAGGAAGTTTTTTCAAGGTACAGTACTATAGAATAACCTCTCCCTCATTCTTAGTAGCTAAGCTTGGCCCTTGTTTAATGCAAACAAGGTATATTAAATTTTTGACTCACCTTATCAAGCCTCTGATTTATATTGTGTATATAGTCCTCTAAAACACACAATGTTTTTTCAAATAAATCTCCATCTGGCTATCCCACATCTTGTTCTTGAACCCTCATGTAGGACTTCGCATTTGTTACTATTAAAACATCTTATTAGATTTAGCTAATCAAGATTGTTCTAGAGCGTACTACTCACTTCCAGTATGTTAGAGGCCTATTATTGTATTGTCTGCATGTTTGATAATAATGTCATGTATGCCTTTATGTAAATCTCAGATAAGAAGTGTTTAATATCAAAAAAACAAACAAATATCCCTGAGTCACTTCATCAAAAACTTCCTTCCAAGTTGACATTGACCTGTTAAAAAACAACCTCTTGGGTCCTATTATTGAACTAAATTTGAATCTAAACAATTGAACTTTTAGCCCCATCCGCTTATCTTTTTCCATGGGAATATCATTAGACAGGTAAAAGCTTTCACAAAATCTTATCCACTGCCTTCCTCTATAAACTAATTTAATAACCCTGAGAAAGAAAGCTAGGAAAGAATGATGACTGGAAGGAAGGAAGGGAAGAAGGGAGAAAAGAAACAGGGATTGTCTGGCATAACCTATTTCTGATGGAACCAGGTTGACTCCATGATCACCACTTCTATTTTTTTTTTTTTATTGTTAGCCATTTCAATAATAATAGTCTCTAAATATGTCACATCATTGCTAATCTCACTGGTCCATTATTCACCATTTTTTACCATTTTTAAAAGAAATAAAATATTTATTCTTGTCATTTCCCATGACATTTTTTAAGTCCTTTTAACCAAAAATCATAACTTGAAACTTTATATTAAAGATGTATTGTAGGCTTTTCTCGTTACTCAGCATCACTATGATAGTAATCAAACATTGTGTGTGAACTGGCCAAATTGTGTGTTTCCTTTGAGCCAAATGCTGTGTATATTATTGATTAGGACCAGACTTTGGTTGATGACCCAGGTAGTGATCTGACTATGCCATTTAAAAATATTCAGACCTAAGAGTTCACTCTCAAGATCCCACACAAAGCTCATTATAAGTATATCTGGGCTGCTTGAGAGGAAAAAAAAGACACTTCAAAATGAATAGGAAAGTGACAAAATAGCCTAGGTAAAAGAAAGCAAAGATAACTAATTTTTAAACTGTTTTAGTGTCATGAAAGCAAAAAAAAAAAAAAAAAAAGGTAGAAACAGCATTATCAAGCATGAAGTCATCATATCCCACCAGGCTGTGTCCTCTAGACTTCTCCATCATATTCTAGAAACTTCTTCATCCTGACAGATCATTTCAGTCCTGGAACTCCTAACACCAAAATACCACTGCCCCTAGGATCTCTCTCCTATTTGGGAGTGGAGGGCTCCTACTAGAATCTCCATTTAAGAAATTTTCCACCTGACTGAACTACTCTGGAATTTTTTATAATATCTCCAACCAGGTAGCCTCTCTCCTCACCCTGACCTTTTCCAACTTATTTTTACATTATTTCCCCCATTGGAATATATGTTCCTTGAGAGCAGGAACTGTTTTGCGTCTTGTTTATATTTGTATTTTCAGGGCTTAGCACAGTGCTTGCATATGTCGTGTGGTGTTCAATCGTTTTCAGTTACGTCCAACATCATCTGGGATTTTCTTGCAGAAGATACTGAAATAGTTGGCTATTCTCTTGTCCAATTTATTTTACAGATGAGGATTAGGCAAACAGGATTAAGTGACTTACCCAGAGTCCCAGAGTTAGTAAATGTCTGAGGCTCCATTTGAATTCAGGTCCTCTGCACTCCAGGGCCAGTGCTGTGTCCACTGTGCCAAATGCCTGCTTGGCACATAGTAAGGGCTTAACGTGTGTTGATTGACTGACTGAGGACTCAACAAACTCCCAAAGGCATCTGTCCTGAAGGTATTTCCTCAGATGAGAGAGCAGGACGCAGTACCTGACCCATGGTTTTTTGCTAAGAAAACTGCTAGTTACAAGGCTCAGGCTCAGATGCCAGCCCCAAGGTCGTAAGAGTCAGAAAGTCCAAAGCTAAAGGGGGCCAGACCAGAAGGCACCAACTCAGAAGGAGTCAGCTCAGAATGTACTTACCACAGTGTTAAAAAAAAAAAAAAAAAACCTGATAGAAACATAATAAAGATTATTCTTAATTTTAAAAAAATGTTGTAAAACTGTCTGTGTTACATAGTCATTTAGTGGACATAAAATAGAATTAATGGAGTGAAAATTTTACAGTATGGAACTTATTCCTATATTATCTTCCAGAAATTTTCCTTAAGAGAACTATAGATGTAAAAAATAATAAGTTCTTTTGTCAGATATAATGACATCCACAGTGAGTAGAGTTTTAGGTCATATCAATATTATATACAATTCAGCAGTTATAGGTAACTCAGTAACTCTCCCAAGGATCTGGTGATTAAAATTGAGTTGTATGTTAAATACAAGACTATAAACTCCTGTAATTCTACATAAGTTAGCCTGTGTTGTCCATTTTTATTCTAGGTTTCTTCCAACTTTATTTTTCTTGGGTTTAAATAGCTGACATTATAATAGGTTGAATATAAAAGAACAATTCAGTGTGTGAATATGTGAAATACTGCATCTGTAACTTATTATTCAGTCTGTATACATTTATCAAATATATTTAAATTTAAATGTCATATGATTTGCTTCTTAGAGTCCAGTTTTCATCTGAAGGATTAACCATTATTATCCTCATTCTCAAACATTAATTTAGGATTACATATTGAATCACAAAAACATTTAACACTCAAACCTTGGTTCTAATAAGCTTATAATCTAGCTAGGGACAGGGCTTGTTGCAGAGAATTGATTAGATCCTTCATGTAGATTTGAACTGCGAACTTTGAAAACTGCATTAAAAATGCTTGTCCTATATCCTAGGACACATATGGATTAAGAAGTTAGAGATGGTTATCACTCAGTAAACATGCATTTATTAAGTATTTACTGTATGTTAGCCTCTATATTAAGTGCTGGGTTAATGAAGTAAGCCAAAAATAAATATTGGTTGATTTCAAAGAATACATATTCCAATGTGAGAAGCAACATGTAAAAAACTGTGCACAAAACAAAGTATAAAGACAGTAGTCAGTAAACAAGTGCTTATTATGTGCAAAGCCTATGCTGAGTTGTGTGGTAAGGGTCCAGACAATGGTAATTGACAAAAAGTAATCTCAGAAGGATGACATTAGCAGTCGGAGACATGAGGAAAGTCTTTGACATAAGGTATTATTGGGACTGAGGACTGAAGGAAGCTAAAGGAAAAAAGCATGTGGAAATGGGAAGGGAAAGCAGTCAAGGCAGGAGAAACAGTCAGTGCGAAAGACAAACTCTTTCCATTTTTGATCAAGACCTAAGCGTAAACTCAATACGGAAAGTTGCCTGTGCATCGTTCAATATGGTGTATCAAAATGCTGAACGTTTTTATTGATGATGGTCAATTCTGTTATGCAAATAAGATAATTCAAGGTGAAGAATTGTACAGTTTAAAGTCTAAGAATCAGTCAAAATAGAAGTAGAAAGAACAGATTCGTATATCAGTACATGTAATAGTATTAAAAAGGTAAGATGTAGAGTTCTTGTAAGTCCTTTAATAAGTTAGAAAGACATTTTCTTCAGACTAGTGAAAAGAGCTCTGGATTTTAAAGAAGTCAGGGAGGGAATCTACAACATTTTAGTCCCTTAATCCCTCTGGGCTTTTGTTACTTCATCTATAAAATGAGAGGGACAAAATGGATAATTTTTAAGGTCTTTTCTAACTAAATACTTCAACCGTATGGCTCCCGTTGTCTTCAGGGTACGAACAATAATATTTCTCACGCTCACTGAAAAATGGGTCAGGAGAGACAATTGTTAAGAAGTCAGAGGTTTCCATAAAGACCTCCATAAGAAAAGGTAAAATAACTTTTCCAAATTATTCTGATTCCCCCCCCAAAAAAATAAAAAATAACAGAAACAAAAAAAATTAAAAAAATAATTCTGATTCCTACTGTCTTTGTTACCAATAAGATCTATTGAAATCATCATAAGAAGATGTAACTAATGCAAAGCTTCTATTATCTCTGCTTAATTCATAGCATTATAAAGAGACAGAAAAAAATGTAAATAGATTCATATATGACCAGAAGCCTTGATCTTCCTGTCATCTTAATTAAGGATTCCATAGGAATACCTTTGAACTCTAGCTTTTTTTAAGCATACATACACAAAAAGGTAATTAATAATTAAATGTACAGTAAAGAATAGGAACTGTAACTGATAATTCCTTGGTATAGGGAACCTCTTAGGGAGGGAACTCCTTTGATTAATGCAAACTAGGACCTTATCTACAATTCAGTAGTCTGAATTGTCTAGAATAATGAGAGATTAAGTGACTTGCCCAGGATCAAACAGAAAATATGTGTCTGAAGTGGAACTTGAACCCAAGTCTTCCTAGTTCTGAGATGGACTTGCTATCCACTATACCACACTGTCTCTTTTAATACTATGTAGCAGACAAATGTCAAGTCCATGAATGCTATAAATGCATTAGGATAAGCTCCCTGAGGGGAGAAATTCTTCTCTGTTATGGAGGTCAGAGAATGAAATTGGATATATTTGGGTAAACAAAAGATGTAAATGAAAAGGTGGGGAGAATGTTTTAAACAAAGGACCAAGGACAAGATATATAACATACTTAGGGAATGATAATTAGAACCCTGTGTCTAAAAGATACATTTACTGGCCTTCCAGTTTTTCTCATCTACTATTTAAAAGGAAAAATCACAGTTATAGTAATTATTTTAAATATTGTAGTTATAACTTTGAACTCTTCTTATTCTGGATTATTCTTTTCAAATCAGACCAAATTAGGTGATAAAATGGTTTCTGTAAACAGAAAAGAAAAACCATTATAAAATATAAGCTACAATCATATTATTCATATTATTACTGTTAATAGTACCAAAGACCTAGTTACTTGCACTAATTAATTTTAATTTTTTAGTTCCTTATGTTCTTCCTATGCCCTTGAGCCAATCACTTGCCTAATGCCCCCCATATGCCACACAAAATTATAATGAAAATTGGGAGAAAGGCCTCTAAAAGCTTAGGATTAGTTTGCGTTTGGCTCCGATAAGCCTCTGAAAGCTCAGCCCTCTTGAAATTATCTGAATCCTTGCAGCATTTTTCTCATCCAGTCTATTTCCTTCTTTCAAACAAGTCATGACTTAGTTTAATTATTTTTTGAATGAAAGACTGGAAAATGCAATGAAAAAAATATGAATGGAAGTATTGTTGTGCTGCACATATTTTTATGTTGTCACAACATATAGCAAATAAGGAACATCTAAATCTCTCTTTCCTCTGAGAAGGAGGGAGAGATGGATGGGTCATCAAAATATTCATATCATCTCATAATGTTTCAGCTAAAATAGGTCAACCTTGTTAAGCTCATGCTCACTCAGGGGAAAAAAAATTGTTCTGTGTCAGATTTAGATGCTTAGAAGTCAGGAATCAGAGGAGAGGAATAAGCTAGAAACCAATAGATATTGAATCATACGCTTTTAGAGCCAGAATGAATCCTTCTCATCAGCTAGATTTACAAAACATGAAATCCCTCTAAAATATCTCTGACAAGGAAGGCGTCATTGAGCCTCTGTTTGAAGATTTATAATATCAGAGATTTTAGCCCACTCCATTTTTTTTCTTTATTTTTTGGCATTTCTAATAACTGAAGTTCTACATGATTACAGATCAGAATTTCCTGTCCTTTTACTTTAAACAATCGTTCCTAATCCTTTCTGGGGTAAAGCAGAATACAATCTGTCCTTCCATATGATCACCATTTAAATATTTGAAGACCTCTGATATGAGAACCTTCTAAGAGATAGAATGTAAACTCCATACAAGTTGTGATGGGTTCATTTATTGCACTTAAATCCGTAACACTTAACGCACTGCCTGGAACGCAGTAGGTGCTTAGTCAATGAGTCAGTCAATAAACATCTTTTAAGCATTTACCAAGCATCAGGTGACATGCTGGGAATACAAAAAAGGGATTACAATCAATCCCTGCCCTCAGGGAGATTGCAGCTTAAGGAGGCAGACAACAAGCAGATAATTATGTAAAAAGCATATGGAGAAAAAATAGGAAGTAATAGAGAGAAGGCACTATATTTAAGAGGGACTGTGGAAGGCTTTCTGTAGAAAATGACATTTTAGTTGGGACTTAAAGGAAGCCAGGGAAGCCTGGAGGCAGAGATGGAGATGGAGAATGTTCCAGAAAAAATGCCTGGAACTGAGAAAAAGAAGTGTCTTATTTGTGAAACAGCAATTAAGCCAATGTCACTGGATCAGAGGGTATATGTGCCATATAGGGTAAAGTTCCAGGCACTGTACTGAGAATCATCACTTATCCAATGTTGACTTCATGTTAGTAGTGGCCAAAGTCAATCAAGGTGCATGCGCTAGACCCCTTTGATTCTATATTCTCATTTTTATAAGCATTATCATGAATCTTTTTTCTTCACTCAAATTAGATAGCTTCCCATATCTCAATAAAGGGAAGTTAGGGCCATCTAGTTCAATCCTTTCATTTAGTATATGAAGAACCTGGACATCAAATAGGATAAATACCCATGGTCATGTACCTAGTAAGTAATAGAACCTCCTGTCTCCAAATCCAGCACCCCTTCCTCTCTGTAATAGTCCTTCTCAATATTCAGCCATATTCTCCCAGTAGCTTTCAGGCTTTTAGACTTCTTTGTACTTAAAAACTATAACACAGGATACATTAGTCTTATACCTTTATATACCATTAGTACCAATTGATAACATTACAATAATTGTCACTATCAACTTCTTCAGTGGAAGGTGATATTATATAATTTCCAGTGAACATCTGTGCATCTAAGTGTTGACAATGACCTGATTTTACTAATGGAAAGAGCGCTAGTCCTAGGAATCTGAAGATGATCCATTCAAGCCCTGGCTCTTACTGCAAACATACACATACATACATACAAATGCACATTCACATATACACAACACATAGTACACATATATTTATGTGTTTCATATGCATATGTGTATATATAAATACACAGGTAAATATATATTCTTATACAAGTCACATAGTTACTCTTATTTAAGTCCTGCATATGTAAAAAGGGAATATTTTATCTGTCTAATCCACAGGGTAGCTGTGTAAAAAGCTCTTCATAAGTCAAAAACATTGTCAAAATGTCAGATGTTATCTTGAGTAGCAGCCGGAATGGTAGTAACATTTTCAGATTCCTACTGTGGTGTTCCTTTATAATGGATTTCTTTTTTTTTCTAAGTTCTTTCCTCTTTTCCACTTTAAAAACATTGTCCACAAATACAGCATTCTGTTTCACAGTTAGCTGAAATTTGGTCAATGAAAGATTTAAAAGAAAACATGACAAAATGAAGGTGTGAGAGGTTACCTATCCTTTATATCCTAACATGGATTACATGAAACCTCCACAGTTCTAGAAGAATAGATTAAGTATGTGAGTGGATGGAGAAATACACATGATAAATTTAAAACTCGTAATTGTGAAGCTTGTAGGAAACTGCAAATTTCTAGTTAATAGGTTACTTAATGCAAAAGTAACAAAGGACTACCACTGGAGTTACAATATGGGATATTTGCATATGTACTGAATGAGGGTTCAAATATTTGGATAATAACTATGTTTGCAAAAAGGGGCAGGAATTTATAGTGATGGAATGCTCTAAAAGCAATTATAATTTTAGTAGAGTGTAAAACAACACATAATATCGGGAAACATTTCTATGCTGGATATAAAATTATCAAGAAAGTGCCATGAACAAAACATCGTTTGTATAATTAATAATATTTTAGTACTGTAAAGGAATTATGATTTCATAAAAGAGGTAATTCATTGCAACAGAGCCAATGGTGACCAACTCATTTCATTGGGACAGAGAGAGAGAGAGAGAGAGAGAGACAGAGAGAGAGACAGAGAGACAGAGAGACAGAGAGATAAAAAGAGAAAGAGAGAAAGTTAGTTTGTGTGTTCAGGAGATGAATTTTGCCAACACTGTTTTTTTTCCCTTGTCAGTCATGAATTTCATTTCATCCTTCCCTTATTTATACAGTATAACATCTCTTTCCTTAACTTTTCTGTGACTACTCCTATTTCCTAATAAAAACATTCTACCTGTCAGAGTCATTTCAGTTTTCTCTGCCAAATAGTTTATATTCATAACTTTCTTGCTTTGAAGATTTTGAGCAAGGATCAGGGTGACTTGGAATACCTAATTCAAACCTGGCAATCCAGGAATATGCATTATGCATAATACATACTCAGTAAATGTTTCTGTTTTGTTTTATTTTTAAGTGAATGAGGACAAGAAGGCATCTGTTATTCTTCACATAGGTGAATTTTTTAAATAAACTGTGCAATTTCATTTAAATGAAATTTTCATTTTTCATATTTCTCTTATCACTTTAATGTTAGCTTTTGTGTTTTGATGGCTTAACTTGCTTAGTACTTTTATATTTTCTGCTTTTATTTTGTAAATTTTTTTCTGCTTTTTATTTTACTTTGTTCATATTTCCTAATTTTTTAGCTTAACCTCTTTTCATCATCTTTTTTTTAGATATTTATAGTTTTCTGATTTTCTCTAAAGTTTTAATTAATATATTTTCTAAAAAAAAACTTTAATATCTTTTTCTAAAGAATATCTAAAGTTTTCATTAATATCCTTTCTTCTCTTGGACATTTAAGGAGAATGTTGAGAATCATCAGTACTACATATTGCAACTAGCCCATAATTTTCCCAAATTACATTAATCTGAAAAAGGCAGAACTTCAAAACTAAAATGATATTTTATCAAGCACTTTCATGAATCTAATCTATCTTTGTTATCAAACTATTTTATATGGTTTTATCTGTAGGGTGCCATTGAATAAAGTCATTCTTGATCTCGTTAAATGCTTTTGCTATTTCAGTAAGTAGGAGACAATTTTCTTCAGAAGACCTTGTAATGGATTCTCCAGAAAGGGATTCATCCTAGAGGCCATTAAGTCCAATCTGTCATTTTCAAAATGAGGAAGATGAAGCTGAGAGAATTTAAATGATTTGACCAAGATTACAAAGTAAATAAAAGTCAGAATTTGAACCAAAGTTCAAATCTCCCATTATATCAAATATAAATAATAAAACTACCATCTGTTTTAAATATGTGTGGATCTGTTAGTTACAGATCAAATGCAACTCATAAAATATAGAAGAGCATGGTGTACCAAATCATCACTTACAGGTGACATATACATAATGTGGTGTGTGTGTGTGTGTGTGTGTGTGTGTGTATCTTGCTTTGTATATATTTGTGTGCATGCTGTCTCCCCCATTACATTAAAAGCTCCTTGCAGGGACTGTCTTTTGCCTCTTTTCGTGTCCCCAGAACCAACACTGTGCCTACCACGTAGTAGACAGTTTATAAATATGTGTTAATTTATTGATCATAAGCAATAGAAAACTGAGCCTCTTCCATTAGCTTGGGAATTTGCAGGATAGGAGAGATAATCAAATACAGATAATCAAATACTCTTGTTGACTTTTCCCACCACTTTGTACTAAATATTCTCTAAATAGATATTTTTTTTTTGGTAAGGAAACAACTACACCAGAAAAATTAAAGACAAATCTAAGCATTCTGGTGACATTTATTGAAGTTTTTTTATAATAACCAGATGAGATTCCAAAGGCAAGAAATAAGCACTTTGATTCTTCCTGGTGCTTCTATAGGAAAATTGTGTCTCACTTGGATTCTGTAGATTAGATCTAGTACTTCCCTCATAACAGTTTGGGAGAATCACTAGTTCAAAAAATAGCTTCCCTGGTTTTTCTTCATGTGTCATACACAAATCATCACTAAGACACATCAATGACATTTCTTCAGTTTTCTTCACTTTCACGTGGTTCTAGTACAGTATTCTCAGGGAAACATATCTCACACATCTCAATTTTAGAGTTTTTGAGCATTTTAATTGGTTGAGATGGTGGAGGGAGAAAAAAAGAGGAAGAGAATCCAATTACCCAATGGCCAACTCTGCAAAATTATCATTTTCCAAATTGGGAAGTGGACTTACACTATACATGTGAACCTGGAAAATTTAATGGATTTGTCACAATCTAACAGAGAGCTGTTATGCACACATGGCTGTGACTTTTGGCTTGTGGGCAGTTTGTGTAAGAAACACACAGTTCCAGGGTCAAAGGGAATGATATTTGCTGCTACAGGGAAACAGGACCCTTCGTCACAGTCCCAGTGTAGAGAAGGAAGTTTGTGGTTGTTCATTAGGGATTAGGGCCCCTTGTCTCCATTCCAAAGGAGAAGGAGCACTACCTCTTTCAGTTGCAAGAGAGCAGGGGACCTGGTCAGAGACCACACCTCTCTTTAGATCATACTACCTTGGCAACACTGAAAACTTATGAACCCCTATAAGAAGCGCTGAAAAAAAGTACAAAAAACAAACTGAAGCTTGGACCAGTGCCCTTACTACTCTTGGAGAGCAGAGCCCAACTTTAGCATCGAGTTTAAATTCAAAGAACAGCCTCAGAAAATGAGCAAACAACAATAACAAAGAACCTGACCATAGCAAGTTACTATGGTGACAAGATAAAGACACAAACTCAGAAGACAAAGATGTCAAAACACCTAGAAGCAAGCCTCAAGGGAAAAAAAAATAGCAACAGTGAATTGGACACAAGCCCAAGAAGAATTTCTAAAAGAACTGAAAAAGGATTTTCAAAATCAATTGAAGGAGGCAGAGGAAAAATTTTGAAAAAAAATGAGAATGATGCAAGAAAATTATGAAAAGAGAGACATAAACTTGGCAAAAGAGGCAGAAAAATACTGAAGAAAATGACACCTTAAAAAACAGAATTGGCTAAATGGTAAAGGAGGCACAAAAATCCACTGAAGAGGACTCAAAAAAAAGAATGGGAAAAGAAGCATGAAAGATCACTGAAGAAAATAATTACTTGAGAAATAATAAAGTAAAGTCAGAAGAATAAAAAGAAGTAGAAGAAAATATGAACTATCTCATTGGGAAGACAAGTGACCTGGAAATTAGATTGAGGAGAGATAATTTGAGTTATTGGATTAACTGAAAGTCATAATAAAACAATGAACATAGACCTTATATTTCAAGAAATTGTTAAAAGAAAACTGTCCTGATATCCTTGAACCAATAGTGAAACAGAAATTGAAGGACTTATAATGAAAAATGCTATCCACTTCTTGAGAAAGAATTGACAGGGTCTGAAGGTAGATCCAAGCATACTTTTTAAAAAAAATATTTAAATTTTTTTTTTTCCTGAGATCTCTGATCTGTATCATATTGCTTGCCTTCCCAGGATGGGGAAAATAATTCAGAACTCAAAATTTAAAAAAATAATGATAATGTTAAAAATTTTAAAATGCAATTGAGAATTTTTTAAGAAGCGGATATCATGGAAGATATTCCAGGTTAATGAGTAAAAACCAAATCTGTTGCCTAAACCTTTCAAGTGTACCATTAAGATCTCTCCAGACCTGAGCTTTCAACTTAGCTCTTCTTAGTTGACTTTAAAACAAGTTGTATATGTACATCAGACAAGTTAATATTTATTGAGAGCTTTTGTTTCAATATTTTATATATACAATTTCTCTTGCAATTATTAGGAAGATTAGCATTTAATCATAGGAGCCTACAAAAAAAGCCACCAAAAATTGTAAATTTAGCAACCATGGAAAATGAAAGGGATATTATAATTACCTGAAGAGATTTTAGTGTGTGTCAAAGAGCAGCTATATGCTTATAACATGCAGGTTATTTTCCTTGGTAGAGAGGGTGAAAGGGTTAGAGGAATATGTCTGTGATCTGTCTTGTTGGGGAAAATGAAATGTCCTTTGCAAGAAGTGAATAAATATTTCATTTAAAAAACAAAGAAGAAAATCATTTGAGGGAGGTAGAGGACAAATTCAAACTTTGATGGGCAGTTGGAGGTTGAAGAAATGTGACAGAGAAGGGAGGGGAGAAGAATTAAGGTTGTTGAATTGAAATACTCCCTTTCCAAAGGGGAAAATACAGTAGTTATCAACACAATTGGCATGCAGAAAGAACAGTATATGAAAGTACAAATGGCCTAATAATAGCTTCTCATATAAGCACATTAACTCACTCAATTTTTTAAGAAAAATTTCTATCATTGTTTTAATAAGTCAGGTTCAGGGTTTTGGTCAGTGGTGCGAATTCCCCAACCTGATCCCCTTCCTGACTTTCTTTCTGTCAGTGAAGCCATCAACTTCCCCAGTACCTTGGGCTTAAAGCTTCAGTTATATTTGATTCATCTTTTTATAGCCCATCTTCCATATACCTTTCTTTAGAAAGTTCTATTAAACTTTCTTCTTTTTTTCTTTCCTTTTCCATTACCACCACCTTATTTCAATCACTCCTTACCTCCTGCTTGTACTTTCTCTTTACTGTTTTTCCTAATTTCAAATTCTCAGGCCATGGTGGCAATACATATTGCATCATGGACCTGAATCAGGAAGATATAAGTTCAAATCTCGCCTCAAACATTTGTACCTTTAGGCAAGTAGCTTAAGCTGAGTATGTTTTATTTTCCTCATCTGTAAAATGGAGGTAATAATAACACCAACTTTCTAGGATTTTCGGGAGAATAAAATGTATAAAGAAGTTTTCAAAATGTAAAATACTGTAAAAATGATGGCTATTCTTATCATTTCCTGCATACCATTCTAAGATTAATAAACCTGAAGCAAAATTCTGATCAAATCATCTTCTCTTCAAAAACTTTCAGTCACTCTTATTTTTCACCAAATAAAGTCTTTCTTCTCAATTTAGCTTTCATAGCCCCCTCCCCCATGATATGGTTTGGAAGAGTGGTGAAAATATTTAATATATAGTGAATATGGTTTCTTCTGTGCGTGAATCAATCAATCGATTAATAAGCCTTTATTAAGTGCCTACCATGTGGCAAGACCTTGCTAAACATTGTGGTTATAAAAAAAAACAAAAATGAAAGTACCTGAACTCAACGGACTTACATTCCATCTGAATACAGAGGAACAAAATAGAAAGGCATTGCTACCTAGCAACCAAGGTGAAAATCACAGGAGCAAAAGACATGTTTGACTAGTAATCTGAATCTATTATGATTCCAGAAAAGAAAATATTTATCGGTGCTGTCAATAATATAAAAATACTAGAAAGATGGAGACTTGTATATATGTATGAAATTCTACAGACATGATTTTCAACGTTTTCTGATGAACATGTTGAAGGTACAAATTTTGTAATATTTAGTCAAGACATTGAGTGCTGGCAATCAATTGTGGATACTTTACTTCCTCTGCTCCTTAAACTTTTCTTTTTGACCAAAGACTCTTGATTGAATGCAGGAGACTTAGAAATCCAAGCACCGTAATATTTCTCTCTCCCTATTTCAGTCAGAGAGTAAATAATTAAAAATTGTCTGGGTGATGAGTCAGGCATTATGCTAAGTGCTGGAGATATAACAAAGGCAAAAGACAATTCCTGCCCTCAATGAGCTAACAGTTTAATGAGAGAGACAACAAGCAAACAAATACATTACATATGTAGGATAAGTTAAAAATAAAAGAAGAAATGCACAGCATTAAGGGAGATTTGGAAAGGTTCTTCTAGAAGTTGGGACTTTTGCAGAAACCTGAAGGAAGCCAAGGAACCTTGGAAGCAGAGGTGAGTAGGGGAAGAATTCTATATAGAAAGAGTAGTCCTTGAAAATATCCAGGGTTGGGACGTTAAATATCTTGTTCAAGGAATAGCAAGGAGTCCAGATTCTTTGGAACAAAACATATGAGGGTTTGCGAAGATGGTGGTAGCAAGGCACCAGGATTTGGAAGACTTTAAAAGCCAAGAGGATTTTATGTTTAATAATGGCGGCCATAGAGTACTGCTGCAATAGATGAAGATTAATGACATGGTCAGATATGCACTTTAGGAAGATCAATTTGAAAAATAAGTGCAAGATAGACTAGGTTGGGGAGGCAGTTGAGGCAGAGTAGCCAACTGGCTGGCTCTTGCAATAATCCTGGTGTGAGATAATGTAGGTCTATACTGGGGTTATTGTAGTTTCAAAGGAGAGAAGAGTGTGTATCTGAGAGATTAAAAAGGTAGAGACAACAGGATTTAGCAACTAATTGTATATGGAGGATGAGAGTGAAGGGTTGAGGATGACAGTTGGTTTGAGTGTGAGTGACTGGGAGTATGCCTTGGATAGTAGTAATACCACACACACACACACACACACACACACACACACATATACATATACATACACATACACACACACATTTCAGTCTATTTTCTCAACTTCTTGATGAGCTGAAGATTTTCTTTAAATCCTACTGTCAAAATCAGATGATCAGCTTCTATACTTTTTAGTAATTAAAATACAATTTCATTTTGTCTGTGTGGATAAACTGAGATCACATGAACTAATGCCTTTGTTAAAGTACATATTATTTTACCTCAGTTTTCCTCTGAGATTCATTATCAGCAAGTCTTTAGACATTCAGCATTCACTAAGTTTTGTCATTAAAAACATTTTTTCATGAAGATATTAATGAGAATTTCCTGCTAGCCATAATACTAGAATGTTGTGAGAAATAACTAGATATTTCAAGTTGTGAATTATTTAATGTTTCTTTCAGTTAAATATGAAATTATTATTTTATCACTATTCCTGTGGAACTGAATTATATTTAAGAATGCGAATTATTGTCATTGGTATATTTCACACTCTTTTAATTAGGGATATTGTTGTAAAATGATAAAGGCAAGTACTTGGATCATTGAATGTACCAGTAAAATTATAGAATGGATTAATTAAGGATTATTTTAGCATCAATGAAGGGAGAACATATCTTGTAAAATGCTGGGGAGTTTAACTTGGAAATTGTTCTCTGGATTTCTGCCTTATCAGGATATTATGAAATGACCTTTATCTGTCTTGTATGTTGCATATTGAGTGGAAAATAATATTCAGATGCCTATGTAAGATGCAAAATATTTAAAAGGTTTATTACTATGGTAATGATTTAGTCCATTACCACAGTATTAGCTTAAAAAAACACATAAGAAAAGACAGAAGCATTTACTAATCAAATATAACACATTTTCAAAATACAACTGCCTAATTAACAAAGAGATTTATAAATCCAATTAAAGGCCCATTTACTTCAAGCAATATAACAAAATTTAGTACAATAAGAAAATATTTTTCTTCTAGTATTTCAACTATCCACATATTTTACATGTAAATTGGTTTATTTAAAACCATAATTCTGAAGTTTACATTTAAATTTTACTCTTTCACATTTAGTCAGTCCCTCTCAGTCTATTACATATTTAAAAGATGGCGTCTTATGTTTTTTATTCCAATTATTTTTTTTCCAATAGGACTCTTCTACAGGGAACTCTGTCTATCTTTCCAACTATCATTTTGTTTTGTTTCCATCTCTTAGTATTTTAGGCAACATGAAACATGAAATTTGATCCAGATTCATTCTCATATTGGATTCTGAGAAGTTCATTTCTTTTTGAATAAAGCTTAAGACAGACCAAAGCTTCATGACTACTATACCTTTGGACTTGGGCTGTTCTTTTACATATTCTTTGCAATAGAGTCAGTCTAACAGTTCTTGTCATTCTTCTGGAAATAAGCTATCTGGAATCTTAGTGAAACATCTGGTTTAAATTTCCCAGGGGTGTTTCAAGGTTGCCCCCTTTAACTGATTAACAATGAGAACAATAGATTTCGCTTCTCCTCCTCCTCCTCCTCCTTCTCCTTCTTCTTCTCCACCTCCTCCCTTCATTTTCATTTTTATTATCTTCTTCATTTTTTCCTTCACAATTACCATTTGTCATCATCATTATTAATTACAAGTCAGATTACTTGGATCTTTTCCTTTTCAAGTCACTGGAATTATTCATTTATTGTGTCCAGTCCTCATTTCTGTAATCTTAGTATTATATTACTTGCACCATTGCTTAAGAGTTAAGCAATGTTATGAGTAGTTTACTGTTCAGTTTTTCATCCATTTTTCTGTTCAGGTTTTACTTGTCTCTCATTTTGCCCCTAGTAATTAATACAGAGGAATCATGTATTATAATGGCAATAAAAACCCTAGGGTAAAGAGTCCTGGATTTCATCCTTAACTCTGACATTTCACAACTGTGGGACATCAAACAAAATACTTTCTCTTTTGGCTGATTTCTAAATCTATAAGATGAAAGGGATGTACTAAATGACTTCTAAGGTTCCTTCTGGTTCTGATTTAAGAAGACATAAGGTGAATTGTTTTTAAACAACTATGATAAAATAAACATTTTGAAACTTACAACACAGAGCCTCTTCCACCTTTCCTTAGCCATGCCATTCCCAACCTTGATTTTTTGGAATGAAGATCATTTCTGGTTATCTCATTAGTAGTGTCAGTATAGTGTTATGGATAGAGTACTGGACCTGAGACAGGATTTGACCTGCCACATTCCTGATTGAGTCCAATACTCGATCTGTATCTTGTCTCTTCTTGGTTTTAAATTCCCTAGTAGTAGAAACTATTTAATTTTCTTCTAAAATTCGTGCTTCTTCTAGTGTTTAGCATAATGATACACAGGCAGTCAGCACTTGATATATACTTGTTGATTGATAGCTTTTCCTATCACATATTGCATTCTCTCATAACATTAGTGACTCCTAGTCTTTTTTAGAATCCAAATGGAAGATACTAGCAATAGTGGACATGCTCTTGCATATGTCATGAAGTTAGGCTACTTCTTCATTTTTCATAGTCTATGGGAAATGACTTCATTTTTTTTTCTCCATAAAATATCTACGCTAAAATGGTTTGATTCATTACCAACACATTTACTAAACCATAAATTCTTTGAGGTAGGCCCCTATTATATGTTTGCTGACTGAAATGAATAAGTAGAAAGAGGTACACCCCAGACATATTCAAAATGTATGAATATTTTATTACAAATTTTTATTTCTAATTCAGAGTTGATGCTTTAAGGTAAACTCCTTCACATCATGAATAAATCATTATGTTTTCAGTAGTAATAATTTTTATGACTGCTTTTCTAACTTTTAACCAAAAATGCTGAGGGGGAGGAACTCTTAACAGAATGTGTGCATGCATACATGTGTATATATGTGTACACTACGGCAGAGAGGGAAATATCATAAAGTTGTTGGTAGGTTTGTTGAAAAGTCATCAGAAGTAGGAACTGTGATGATAATAAATGATGGCCCTCATGTAGGGACGTAGGGATGATCGATTGATAGCTTTTCCTATCATGTACTACATTTTTTCATAATAATATTGGCTTTCTGGTGTTTTTAGTCATTCTCATGTGTTTATAGCCATATATGTAGAACTAGGGCAATAACTCATAGTCCTATGCCATTTTAAAATTTAAAATTTAGATTAATTTTTAAATAAGTATTTTAAAATTTTAATTGAATTAATTTAATTTAAAATATTTTAACAAGGTAAATATTTTTAAATTTAAATTAAATTTTTTAAAACTAAAAAATCACTTTTTTCATAATGAGAGATTATAAGTAGTAAATATAAAATCATTCATATTTTGCAGGCTAGGAACACGTCCAGACAAAACTGTGGGTGGTGGTATGTTGTCAAGTAACAAAGCTAGCAAGAGGAGAGCCACCTCTCCAAACCAGGTCTCCTGATTCTTGCCATGACATCAGGTTTTCTGACTCTTTTTAACCCTGCTTCTCAATTGACTTCAAAGTGAAATCCTGATTATAGCTCCCCATGCCAGTATAAAATTCCCAAATCTGAAATTCGATGAAAGCATTAAAGCCCAAACAGAAAGTCCAATTTGAAAAGTATTAAGGCCCCACCAAACCCGTGACTGTACCACTCTGGACTTCAGTGTTAACGTGGCCCCCTTACCAAATAGTACTTCAGTACTTCAAGGATCTGTGACTTCACTTGTATATATGTTCCCTCCACAAAGGCAGAGTGCCACCCCTATCCTTCAGCAGATGTTTCTAGTGAGTTTGGTTATTATTTGAAAAAATAAAAAATAAAATAAATTAAAAATTATTACCTCTAAGGGAGAGGAAGGCCAAGTGTTTAGTGATGAGTTTTTCTAAACTTGTTTGTTCTACACTCTAAGCAGAGATATAAAATTTCTGTCAGACTTCTTTTTAGAAGCAGGCCTAATATAATCAACCTTTTAGTTCCAGTTCATTATTTAGATGAAATGATGCACTTGTAGGACATTGAACAGTTCATTTTTTTTTTTTGCTTGGTTTAATGAAGCAAAAATATTCAACTAGGCTACAGTGCCACTTTGTTTTAGTAATTAGTCTCCCCTCATCTTCAAATGGAAAGATATCTTGTCATTTAGCCAGAAGGGCAGAATAGAGTGTCTTTGGGTACTTTGAGGTTTAGGATCCCAGAGGGGTGGGACACTTTATGCTCCTAGGCAATAAGCCATATCAGTAAAGCCAGAGGTCACCAAGAAGCTCTGTTGAGGGAGGGATAACTTGACCTTGCCTCAATCAAAGGGCCAATCAAGTCCTGGCTGTGCTACCTCTTAGGGCTCAACTCATTCTGAGGGAGAGAATGGAAACTCACCCACCTCTATATATTAGCCCCATAACTCATGTATCTAAAGACTTTACATCTTAGTAGTGATTGGAAAAGTTTATATCTCCTCCATCATTTTATTTGAGAACTCAGTGTTGCTTTCACAACTAGTATTATATTCATACAATGATAAAGCATTTTGTCCATTCTGCTTTATTTGATCTCAGCAACAATGCAGCACTATAGAAAAGGAAGGTGTTATTTATAGTAGAGAAAGCTAAGGTATAAAGAGGATAAAGTTATTTGCTGCAGTTGGCACAGCAAAAAAAGGGGTAGACATAGAATGTGAATCTAGGGAACCTGACCTTCAGTCCAGTGTACATTACATGTATGCAGGATTCAGTCTTTTCCGCTTTCTGGCCATTTTTCTTTTTCTTTCTCTGACCTTTCCTGTCTTTAAAACTCATTTTGTTGCCAGAACAAAGATTTGAGTTGAAGGGTAGGAAAGGACAAGAATGTTAGTGTTCCCAGATATTGATGATGTAGGAGATAAGGGGTTGTAGAAATTTGAGAACAAATGGCTTACAGTCTTAGATAAGTGCCACATTTGGTGTGCCTTTTTAGCAGGAGACATTACAGAGAGATCATTACTAAATGTGGATTCCTTTTGAAGTTCACAAAAGAGAGACTGTCCATTAACACTTAGTGTCATATAATGGGTATCAGATTAATAGCTACATTTCCTTGAATACAAAGCAAACCTTCATAGAGAACATCAAAGCATTTTAATGACAGGCAAGGTAACAATCACATAAAATTTGTGAGCCTCCAAGGAACTTCTTCCTTCTCCAAAATAACTTTCCCTGATATACTGTAATTCCCAGTGTAGACACTCTTTAGGCTCAAATCAATTCAGTTCCGTTAAATAGAGAGTTCTTCAATATCTACTGTGTACAAGGAACTGACTGCTTTAACTACGTAGGATACCTATACACACACACACATACATATATGTGTATGTATACAGAACAGTCATCTCTCCCTAGCAGCTTTTTTAGAGAGTAATGAGAGAAGGGAAATTTAAGGATTCAATATATAAAGGAGATTAGTAAAATCCAGACTAATCTGAAGAATAAGCTAACACCAGCAAAAAGATGAAAATGAAATCTGGGTGTGAGCTGAGCCCTAAAAGAGGCTAATGTGAGGAAAACGTAGTCCAGGCTCCCTACACCAGCTCTGATGAGCATCAGCTAAGCCAGTGTGGTCTAGAACTTAGACTAATGATACAGCATGTCTCAAAAATCAGGTTGGAACCAAACTGTGAAGGCTTAAAGTTAAAGAATTGATACTTAATCAAACAAGCAATAAGGAATCACTGAATATTTTTAATCAGAGAAGTGATATTGTCAGACTAGTGCAACTCTGGAAAATGGAATGAGAGAATGATAGAAGGAGAACCATGAGGAAAAACTGTTTGGAGAATCTCGATGAGAGATGTTGACGGCCTAAATTAGGGCTGTTGTCACCTTAGTGGACGGAACAGGATTATTGTGAGAGATGTTCTGGTGGAAGCAACTTTCTGTGATTCCATTAACAAAAAACCATTAAGTGTCTGCTATATGTCAATCACTATGTTAGGTGCTGGGCATTCAAAGAAAAAAAAGAAATCAATAGCATGTGAAAGGATAAGAGCTTAAGGGAAGAGTCAAGTGGGACTCAAGTTGGAAAACCTGGTTGCTTGAAAGAATGTCAATACCTTCAGAAAAAATGAATTCCCAATTTTTTTCTGATGAGTGCAAATGCTTAATGAGCATGCATTCAGCAAACATTGACTATTGGTGCTCAGTCATTTAGTCATGTGTAACTCTTCATGACCCCATATGGAGTTTTTTGGCAAAGACACTAGAGTAGTTTACCATTCTCTCCTTCAGTGGATTAAGTCAAAGGTTAAGTGACTTTTTCAGAGCTAATGAGTGTCTGAGGCTAGATTTAAACTCAGGTCTTCCTACCTCCAGGGCCACCCACTCTAGGTTCTATAAACTGAGCAGCCTGTCTATAACATTAATCATATTGTATATAATTCACTTGTGTAGGAATTAAAGTACCAATTTCGTTGAATTGAATTCACAATCTCTGGCCTGTTGAAACTTATAGTGAACTACATCAGTGTTTCTCAAATTTTCTCCCTCTTATTAAAAATTATTGAAGTCCCCAAAGACATTTTTCCTGTGACTGTAGCTATCAATATTTACATTAGATGATTAAGCATCTAAAGTCATTTTAACTCATAAATTATAAATAATTAACATACATATATCACTTGTGAAAGTCAATTATAAACATATTATAAACTATTATAAATACCCAAATGAAGTATAAAGGACAGAGTAAGGAAAAGTCTATAAGTATCCAGAGAAAGGACTAATAAACAGAAGTGTGTGTTGAATGATTTTGTATATATAGGTATATATGTGTGTCTATACACACATATATATGTATATATGTATATATATACATGCTTATACATATTTGTGTCTGATGATAGTCATTTCAGGGGTGGAGGAGAAAAAAGGAAAAAAAATACACAATAACTTTATTATACAATTTAAAGGAATAGCAGGTGGTACCTAATAGATTTGCAGTTTCATATACATTCATCTTTTCTTTATTCTGTTATGTTATGGAAATGCTTGTTTTATTTCACAAATTACAAATAAAATAAATCAAAATGATAAAATTAAAAATGCTTGTTTTTCATTTTACTTAATATAATACAGTTAACCTATTACAGAGTAACATAAATAACTTAATTTTATAAAAAACAGCTATTTATCCAAAACAAGAAAATAGTGAGAACAGAACTGCTTTACAATTTTTTTGCATGTATTTTAAGCCTGTCTTAATAGAAGTCAGTTGGATTCTCATGTCTGCTTTTCTTTCAATCTGTTGCGATATGTTATTTTGGTTAAAGTAGAAGAAGAAAATCTGGTCTCATATGGATGCATAGTTGGAAAAAGGTAGAGTATTTTCAACAGTATTATTACAGATATATATTTGACCTCAGTAACAACCTTGAAATTTTCTCAGAGAACCCCCAGGTTCCAAGGACCATATTTCGAAAATTTTTGTACTAGAAAATGTCAGTCTAATGGTATATTTTGTTTCTATTGGAAAGTTGAATTATGCCTAACAATTAATAGTTCATAAAAGATGTGAAAGAAGAAAATATTTGGCAACAGAAGAGACAGCCTTTATCAAAGATTTCATGGTGTTCTATTTTTATGTAGGAATTTTTTTTTCTGTGAACTAGTATAGCTCTATGTTTTAGCCAGTAAAACAAAAAATAAGTTATTGAAATGAAAATTAGGAGCACATTTGCTTTTTTTTCCAGAAGTCATTGAAACCTAAAATTAAGAAGAAAAACATTTTAAATTAATGTAATAAAAAGTTGAACTAGTCAAAACTGGAAGAGGACTTGAAAATTAAGTATTATAGTTTCATACCTTCTGGATAAGATAGGTAGTGACCTTTGAATTAAGAAACTAGCCCAAAGGCATTAACTCCTTCCCCCTCGATCCCTTTCCTCTTTCCACTACTTCATAGAAAAAGTTAGGCTTTGAAGTAACAGATGATCATAGAGGAATACAAAAAAAAAAAAAGCATTTGGATATTCATTAACTGGGAGAAATTATTTTTAAAAAGCTTCCATCATATGAAAAAGTCAGTCATATATCTCATGACAGATTCAGTTAATGACCTTTGAGCCGATGATTCCCAAATCAGTGGCTCCACTCCTGACCTCTACCTGATCCAGGGGAAGTGCCACATTTAAAATTTCATCTGGGCATTTTCATATGGATGTCCTGATGTCACCTATAACTCAATATATTTTAAAATGAACTCATTATCTTTCTCAAAAGACTTGCTGAATTCTTTTAAAGATGTAGCTATTCTCTCAGTATGGTTCATGTTGAAAACTTTGGGCAGTATCTATGACTTCTCTCCTTCTTTTGCCCCTTTATCATTTAGTCAACAAGTCATACCAATTCTCCTCCTCCTCCTCCTCCTCCTCACTACCCTTTAAGACACAACTTTCATAGATCAACAGGTGTAAAGTAAACATTTATCCATATGAACTCTTAAATAGAGCTTAATTGTTATGTGTGTTATAGTGATCATTGAGGACAAGGGTTACAAATTCTGTGTGTGTGTGTGTGTGTCTTCCAGAAAATGTTGAATACTATGCCTGTCACATAATAGGCAAATGATCAATATTGTCTAAATTTTAAAAGGCACTTCAGAATCAGGAAGTTATAGAGGAGGAAATGGTTAATTAAGGGAAATTTCCCAGAAATGGTCACTTAAAACCTTAGAGCATTATTAGAATCTAATTTTTGCCATCAAATGAAACTATTTGTGCCATTTATTGGAATAGTCTTCTTAAAATATAGATTATTATTTTAATAAATATTTTCCAATTCTATGTAATTTTTCAAAATAATTTTTAAAAGTTTTGAATTCTATATTCTCTTCCTCTCTCTCCCTTTGAGAAAGAAATTAACTTGATATCAACTACATATATGAAATCATACAAAACATAGTTTTATATTGGCCATGTTGCAAAAAAACACATAGAGACAAAAAATTAAACAAGAAAAATTTTTTAAAAAGTATGCTTCAATATGCATTCAGAATTTACTAATTCTTGGGAGGTAGATAACATGACATCATGGTTCCTTTGAACTGTCTTGGATTGTTTTCTTGATGGGAGCAGTTAGATCTTTTACAATTGATCATTCTTATAATATTCTGCATCTACTGAGATAATAATATGATTTCTGTTAATTTTGTTATTTATATGGTCAGTTATACTGATAGCTATCCTAACATTGAACCAGCCATGCATTTCTGATATAAATTTCACCTGGTCATCATGTATTATCTTGGAGATAAATTGCTATAATGTCTTTGATAATGTTCATTAGGGCAAATGGGTCTATCATTTTCTTTCCCTGTTTTGGCTCTTCCTGGTTTAGTTATCAACACCATATTTGTGTCATGAAAAGAATTTGGTAGAACTCCTCCTTTGCCAATTTTCCAAATAGTTTATAGAGTATTGAAATCAATTGTTCTTTAAATGTTTTGTAGAATTCACTTGTAAATCCATCTAGCTCTGGAGATTTTTTTTTTGACTGGTTCATTGATGGTTGTTCAATTTCTTTTTCTAAAATGGATTTTTTAAAATATTTTATTTCCTCCTCTTAATCTTGGCAATTTATATTTTTGCAAATATTCATCCATTTCACTTAGGTTATCAGATTTATTGGCATAAAGTTGGGAAAAATAACCCTAATTATTGGTTTAATTTCCTCTTTATTTGGTGTTAAATTCATCCTTTTCATTTTTGATATGGTAATTTGGTTTATGAAAATATAAATGGGAAAACTTCAGTGCCAGAGAGAAAAATAGGGAGATAGATACACAGACACACGCGCGTGCGCGCGCGCGCACACACACACACTCCTCTTGGAATCCTAAGGAATAGTTCTATTTTGGTCTCAAATTTAGAGATTCTTAAGCTTTTTTGTGATATAGGATACTTTTGGCACTCTTGTGAAGACAATGGATCCATTCATAGGGTAAAGTTTTTAAAGGAATGAAATAAAATCCATAGAATTACAAAGATGATCAATCATATTGAAGTCTAGTTCTCAAAATTTAAAAAAATAAAGCAATAATTCATAGACTCCAGGTTAAGGACCTTTGCTTAATCTAAGAATGGAGTTAAAGAGAGGAAATCAAAATTTATCTAGATTGTAAACATCTGTCAGTTAGCCAACATGGAGTTTTATCTCCCACCTACAGGAAGTGAAATATTGAGGAGTAAAAATATGAGAATGAGTCCAACCAGTTGAAATATTAACAGGGCTAATCCTTAGCTATTTTAAACTTTACCTCCATTGAGTACAGCCCAATCAAGACCAAATGAGCTCTTTTCTCTTGCTAGTTTCTTGCTGTATGAGTGACTCCCAGTCTGCAGCTTCCTCTACCATTGTCACACCTGCAGCTGCAACAATGGCTGATAGCACAAAGCTTGGAAGACTAGGAGTGAGGGATCTCAGTACAACGAAGCGCATGCTGGATTTGGAATTAGAGAATATGTGTTCAAATCCAGCTATGCTGTTTACTACGCATTTAACCTTGGAAAAGTCATTTGGAAAATGAATAGATTGGATTAGATGACCTTTGAGTTACCTTCTATTATGCTGTGACTTCTCAGGGACTCAGTTTCCTTATCTGTAAAATAATGAGGTGAAACTAGAGCTCTTTTAAGTTCCTATTCAACTCTGAATTCAGGATCCTGGGAATTGTTGACTGGTCGGTGTCATTGATTCTTGAAGACGCCCAACATGACGTCACCATGTTGGGGTCAAGGTAAAGTGTCTGACTATGGCTGCTCCAACCAATACAAACTTGGAAGACTCTACCCAGGTTGGGCACAAATAGTCCATATGAACATTTGGAGTGGAGAAATAACAAAATTTGCTGTTACTGTAATTCTGCCACAGGCAGATTAAATGAAAAAAGAAATATTTATTCAGTGTTTTTCAATGATAGCATTTACAGCGATCAGATAGTGCCTTGCCTAAATCATTTCCCCTCTATTGATGATAGCATTTTCACACTGTAAGTATGAACCTGACTGTACATGCTTAATGTAGCATTTAAATTAAAATAGTTGCAGTATCATATGTGAATGTGCAGAATTTGGACAGGTTACCTTAGCACAAAACTTTGTTATGGCATCTTTTGCCATTAAAAGCATAATAAAATAAAATTTTTGATGAGACTGTTAAATGATTTTGTCACCAAATATTTGAAATTTTAAATGCTTCTTCATTAATTGGAAAAAATTAATTGGAAGGCAGTGTTATATTGTGGACAAAGCACTGACTCTGGTGTCAGAGACTATGAGTTTAAAGCTAACCCCTGACACTTCTTTTTCCCTTGCATAACGTAGGTGATGCTCTTTACTTGTCTGGCCCTCAGAATTCTCCTTTATAATATGAAAATGGTTGTCTAGATGGACTCTGAGATCCCTTCTATCTCTGGACCTATGATCCTTATGATAATATCTATTAGACATGAAATGTATATTTATTGTCCTAATTGCTGTTCTTATTTATATTTTATCCAATGAATGTAAATGTCCCCTTTTATATCTGAAATATAAAAAAGGACATTATTATAACAATTAAGACCAATAAAATAGATCTTTAGACATTTTTGATAATACTTCTTTTCGTTAAACCATATCCAAACATTCGTACATTAATATTATTGCAATGCATGCTGATAATATTTTGATAGATTTCACAATATGGATTAACTTCTTTATTTGAATATCTGAAGCAAATTTGGCAGTCCCAGAAAGGAAGCAAACACAACTAGAGTTATAGAATCTTAGAGTTTGTTTTAGGGACATAAGAGAAGTAGCAAAAGAATTGTATTTTAGGATAAATCATATAAATATTCTCCCATTAATAATTTACAACAATAAGCTATGGTGGGGCAAAATGATATTTTTGAGAACTTTCATTCAAATCAATGACAAGACATCATTTAGTGACATTTGTTAGGTAATAACTAATTGTAATCATACTGAGGGCAAGGATTTAGGGTTATAGTGCATATTCTTCATAGCCCTATGCATCTCATAGGCTTACAATAAATATTTGAATGACTGAATGTGTAGTAGGATATTTACATGTTCAGTGTCTCCTTCCCCCTCCCCCAATCCTGGAGTATTATCATATGGTATATCCTGCTTAAGGGACATTAAGTGATCTCTTTCTCCAGAAGTTTTTTAAAATAGTGTAGATTCTCATGAATAATATGTTAATTTTTTTCAAATGAAAGGAGGCTTCTTTCTCTGCCTTTGGGTCTGACATTGTATCCTTTCTTCTCTTACCAGTGATCAGAATATCTTACTGGATATCCATATTCGATTTTTTAAAATCTTAGATCTTAGCTAAGTCAGGATAGATTTATGACTGAAAATTCGTTGCTACAGCATGCCAGAGCTTTTTGGCCTCCTGCCTGTGATTATGCTTTAACACTTCTGGGATTAATGATAAATTTCTCATACAAAGTTCTTTCTACATCCTGATTCACTGGAATGAGTGCAGTGGGTAAATTTTAATGCCAGATAACAAAAGAAGGATATGAAAGAGCTTCCACATTACTTATATCATTGTAAATTGCTATTGACTCGAATGCTGGGCTCTCTTTTTCTCCATGGATATATTACTACAAAGCATACCAACAGATCAGCTTTATGTAAAGGCATTTTTGAATGTGTCTCTAGTGTTTGAGGGGGGAGATGACACCTGATGGCAACAGATGTGCTATCCTGTAGCCTAATACCAATTTACTGTATTTTAATGTAGTTTGGGAATATTATGAAGTATTAATTCAGTTGAATCTAGAGAAATTTATTTTGCTTTTTTCTTAGTGAATGGTGGCAAATGACATACCTCTCTCAGTACAACTATCCTCATTTTCTTCAAAACACAGCTCAGTTGACATCTTTTACATAGATTTTTTTCTATGCTTTTGTTAATGTTTTTTCTCTTTTGAAATTACTTTATAAATAATTTATATTTCTTTATAGGTATTCACATTGTATCCTCACAATACTCCATTTTGATCTTATCTTTGTACCTCCAATGCCTACCTCAGTGCTTCATGTGATTGGTGCTTAATAACTTTGTTTAATTGAATAGAAATCATTTCACTTCACGTTAGTTTTTCACAAATACACCCATAATACATGTAAGCATCCCTTCCTTCTTTTGCTGAACTCCAAGACTTTAAAATATAATGTGTAACTCATTTAATTGCAATGATGATTTTTAAATTTTCCACAGGAAAGGAAATCTATCCAAGACTCTATTTTTGTCTTTCAGTTAGTGAATGTTATTGCCTTGGATAGCACAGTTTTGCCATTTGACTTTAGAAAAAAATAGGATAGAATGAAGTTTACATGAATCAGAGGAAAAAAATTAAAACTTTAACTCATTGGTATTCCAACTTTGTAGGAAATTTTTAGAGCTCATTATAATTTTCTTAATTAGTCTCTGGAGGGCATTCATAGACAATTGAAGACTCATTAGTTTGTCTTCTTGTAACATTGATTTGTTCATGCCTTTTGCATATTCCATTATGGGAACAAAAAAAAGTGATGTATGTTAACATATTTTGCAGATGTTGCAACAGCTTATCCAGATAAGAAATCTATCTTAATGTATGTCACAACACTCTTCCAAGTTCTGCCCCAACAAGTAAGCATGGAAGCTATTCAAGAAGTGGAAATGTTGCCAAGGCCATCAAAAGGTCCTCAAGGAGAACGCTTTCAGCTACACCATGAAATGCACTATTCTCAGCAGGTGAGTTCTGGCAGACAGTTCCACTTCCTTAACTTGATTACTATATGACATCTTAAGGATACATTTAAAATCGATGTTATCCATCTGTTTTATTTTACCACACTAATATTCAATATGTATAAACACTGTAACTTGTATAACCATAGTTTAAATGTACTTTCAAAGTACATCATTAAAATATTTCTGTTTCTCATTTAAATATCAGAAAGATGAAACAAAAAACTTGCTTATAGTTGTTGGATACACACCAAGAAACAGGGCAGAACATAATCTATGGATTCATTTGTGCATCAGCAGTGCTCACACTCTGTCAAGACTATCAACACCAGAAAGTTTGTTCTATTAAGTAATGTCTTCATCTCTACAATTTATTGTGACACTAACAAAAACTTCATTTTAAAGGATGAGAAGCATTATGCTAGAGTGGACAGAGATCCAGCTTCTATGTCAGAAAGATGTAGGCTCAAGTTCCATCTCTGTTAAAATTGTGATCATGTTACTTATCCTCTTAAGGCCTTAAAATTCTCTAAGAAAATAAAATTCCAGAGCAATTCATGACTGATATCTAGGTAAAGACAATTTCTTCCCCAAGAGTCTGCCATACTAATGAAATCACATTTCTTGAGTAAAATAATATTGACAAAATTAAAGAACATTTTAAAAGTTAAAGAGTATATTTAAAGGTGGCATTTATATATAAACATTTGTCATGTTAGAAAAAATATTATATAATATACTTCATCATTTTATTATTAAGGCAGCTAGGTGGTCCAGTGGATAGAGTGCCAGGACTGGAGTCATCTTTCTGAGGTCAAATCTAGCTTCAGACATTTACTAACTATGTCACCCTGGGCAAGTCACTCACCCCTGCTGGTCTTGATTTCCTCAAGCTGCAAAATGAGCTGTCCAAGGAAATGACAAACTACTCTACATAACATCTATACAGATATCCTTACACAAATGTATATGTTCATATGGTTAGTTTATCACCATTTACCAGTTCTATTTTGCAATCTTTAATGTTTCATCTTCCATTATACATTAGCTTGCATTTAGGCTCTCTAAGAGAAATGGCCCTCTCTAAAATTATTTATAATTATTATTATTTGTTTTGCCAAGATATAAACAATTATACTTTTAAAGCTGTCCATAGAAAATCTTTGCTACAGGCATTAAAAATCATTTATTTAATTTTCTTTTCTAAATAATATTAACTGATGCAT
Source organism: Bettongia penicillata ogilbyi (assembly GCA_023548195.1). Lineage (NCBI taxonomy): Eukaryota > Metazoa > Chordata > Mammalia > Diprotodontia > Potoroidae > Bettongia > Bettongia penicillata. Next base: position 1,154,684 of record JAJHZJ010000872.1, read on the forward strand.
ATATATACATATAGGTATACATGTGTGTAAGTATATATGTGTATATGTATGCACATGTATATATATAAATATATTATATATTATATATAAAACCTCATAGACATCATCTCATTTTATTATCCTAATTCTCAGAAAGGATGAGTGACTTGTCCATCATCACATGGCTGGTAACTCTCATAGATATGTCAAATCCAAGTCTTTCTTGATTCTAAGTTCATTTCTTGTTTCATGGCACAACATTACCTCTCCAGAAATACTGAAATCTTCCTCTTTTTATTCATGAGAGTCTCAGGCTTTCTTTAAGTCATTCATTTGATGAATTCAGATTTCTTTTACTTAAGATGCAGAGAATATTACTGTTAGAATTACATTTTCTAAACTACATTGCCTAATGTGGTTCCCCCTTCCCTTCCCCTGGAGTTCTGGAATTGGACCAGAAGAGAACACTGCCAGTGAAATATACCTACCCACCCACCTTCAGCAGTGTATCATGTTAACATGGTTAAAATGTCATCCTGCATTTATTTTGAAGTGTTCTTTTATGGCTAAATGGTTTCTAGGAATTTGTATTTATTTAACCATCTTTGTTTTCTCCTCCTTGTAATTGGGTGAGGGATAGCAGTCCTACTAGAGTCATATCTTCACATGTCTATATATGTATATTTCCTCCCCTTGCCCTCTCCCAAACCTCTTCTTAGATCACAGTCAGTTTAGCACAGGGCCATGTGCGAACCTCCTCATCTCTTCAACCTCGATTCAAAAGCTATGCCTACACGCAAGCTGCTTATGTAACATCCTCTGATGCAGGAAAGAGGCCATTTTCTTCACAGGTCTGTCAGCTTTTCCTTTTTTCTCCTGAAAATAAGATAACCATTACCAATAGGTATAAAAATTCTAACATTTTGTGTGCTTGCTGTGAAAATTCTTGCTATGTTATTTTGCCACATCTGAGTTTTATTTTCTTTTATTTGCATGAGGTTTTTTTCCCCCATATTTAATACCTTATCATCAAACTCCACTAAAAAAACCTTATAACACATTTCTTTGGGGAGAAGGGGAATTGTATTTATGATATATTCCTATAAAATGAACTGTTCCTGTAATGTAATTTTCCTTATGCTATGTTTTTGCAGAACCTATTTATGACACAAAGTAGAATGTGTGTGCCTGTGTATGTATGCTTGTGTGTGTGTATATATATATATATACACACACATACAAACACACATATGTATAATGTACACAAACACACATACATATGCATATACATGCACACATAGATAGAGATACATAGTTGGGCAGAATAGTTAAGCTGATTCTTTGGGAATAGGATTTATTTATTAACAGTAGGTATTGAATTCACTACACAGAGTGGGTGACAAATTAATCTGTGTCAGCTATTGAAATGAAATAATTGTAAGATACTCAAAGGTTATTAAATACCTACCATGAGTGGTGTTTAGATAAAACTGTATAGTAATAGTATACCTTGCAAGGAATAAGATGGGGAGATATATACTATATTTGTCAGTGAAGGAGACCCAGTGTAGTCTCGATATTGAAGGGGCATTTCTTATGGATGGTGAGATACTACACATATTCCTGTTTGTGGGTGGCATTGTCCTATTTTCATCAAGCAACTGATTATTAAAGAACATCCTGAAAGATATCAGTAACCAATCAAAAAGTTTGATTTAAGTGTCCTTGGAGGCAAGGGTGAGATGGAGAAAGAAGAGGGAGGGGAACAGGATGGGGGAAAAGCAGACAAAGAATATCTATTGATATTAAAGTTAAGTAGGAAATATTTGTGCTTATTTATCTGTAGGTATGCATGCAGGTATATGTGTCTGTGTGTATATATGCATATAGTGTATAGATATACATATTTACACATACGTGTTTGATTACAAGTACATGTTGAGTGTCATAAAAATTCTTACTGCGGTTTTGAACTTTAATAGTTTAATAGATTATTTCAACCTGTAAATGTGTGTGTTGTTTTTTCTTGTATACGTAGGACATATGAATAATGACTTATGCCCAGAATTAAAGAGGAAGAGAGCATTCTAGATTGTACTTGGAAAAGATAAAGCTATTCAATGATTTCCCATTTCTTCTAGAAACAAATAGCCATCTTTATAATAACAGTTTTCTACCAGTACTGTTGTATGACTGTAAATCTCTGAATTTAGCAGTCTCAAAATAGTTAAGAAATGAATATCTGTCATGGGCACTGGAGAGAAATACAGTGGATGGGAACAGGATGTAACACATAGCAAATTACACAAAAAGACCTGAATAAAGCTTGTCATCAGAGAAATATATAATTAAAAAAGAAGATGGGCTTCTTGTTTGATGAGAGCACAAGATAACCAATAGATAGTCCAAAGGCTCCCTAGTTTCTTTAAACTGTCAAGGGAAATGAGGAAAACCTCTACCAATTTAGATGGATCCCCTTTGGAGAACTTATCAGATAATGTGGACGAGGGTAACATAAGACAAATGGCATGAATTGCTTGCTTTCTATGTTACTGGAGGGATTGCCCACATCAAAAAAAATCACACATCTCTTTCAAACACATCTGTGTTTGAGAGCACTTTAAAAGAAAATCCTCCAACATCGTAGGTTTGCTGGTGACAACTGAGAGGAGATAAAACAAATCAATATGTTGCTATTACAGTCACCATTGCTGTGAACCAGAGGAGGTGACTTAGAAAAATGCTTTTGTTGAGCAGTGATTACAATGTTGTGTTCATTAGAGGGAATATTGTACAATGTCATTGGAAAAAAATGTCATACCATTCCAGGATTCTTTATGTCACCTCATTTAACATGGTCAGTACAACCTGTCCTTGTCAGCTCTCATAATCATCATGATGTTTTCTTCCAACAGGTAGCTAGGTGATGAAATGAAAGGGATGTTAGACCTAGAGCTAGACCTGAATTCAAATCCAGCTCCAATTTCTTGCTATGCCATGAGACAAGTCACTTAATTTCTGCCTGCCTCAGTTTTTCCCTTTGTAAGATAGGAATAATAACAGCACCTAACTCACAGGGTTTTATTTGTATGTGATTTGCAAATTTTAAAGTGTTATATAAATTCTCGCTGTTATTATTGGCATCAACATTACAATGGTTGTTCCAAAACCAGGTCAGAATTTCTATACCATTTAGTATGTGTTCGCTCTTTTGTTTTGTTAGGCTTTTTTTTTTTTTTGAGAGAAAGAAAAACCTGGATACTTTCAGGGAAGATGTCCTACAGAGCACTTAACAGTGTGGGATCACAACTCCCACAAAGACAAGAATTACAGTATTGTATAGGTTAGAATGTGGGTAATATAACATGATATGATTTCCTACAATGGCTTTTGCGAAAGAAAGCTTTATTTATGTGGCTCAGTAGAGCAATTTCAAATGTTCTCCTTGAGAAAAGTCATTTCTATCAAATCATTCTGGAAATAGTGATTTGAAAAATAACCTTACTGATACTGCTGGTAAAAGGGGAATAAAATTTGGGATTTTCTTCATTCATGATTTCAAGTCACTGTATTGAGTTAAGTATCATTGATTAATGTACTAGTTTGGCAATGGTGCTAATGGGACTTAACCTAGTTAATGCCATCTGGTGAAGGGATCTGTTTTATATCCATAGATTATGTGTTTCTCAAAAATAAATGCCTTGTAATCTCCAACAGTTTTCAGAAGACTGACCTTTGAAAGTTGACATGAGACAACAGTAGTATATACACATAAGGAAAGTGATACTTTATTATCTACAATTGAGACTGTTAAACTTGGAGAAACATCTGTTTCCAAATCCTGGTTTCACTTATTAGTTGTGTTACCTTGGTCAACTCACTTAACCTAAAAACTCACAGCTCCCTAATCTGTGTAATGATACTAAGCATCATCATCATCATCTTACCTTAGTGTTTTTCTCCCAATATTGTTGTAAATCACAAATGAGATAATATGTGTACTGTACTTGTTATACATTTACATCATTGGCACTCTTTGAAAATGAAGGAAGAATAAGCATTTTACAAATATAAGTTATTGGAATCTTCTTCATCTCCATCATCATCTTCAAAATTATTTCTTCCAGTTGACTCAGTAAAATATTTGTGAACTTAAAAATCTTCCAACAAAGAAAGAAAAATATTCTAAAATACTCTAGCAATAACCAACACAAACACAGAACATTTTGGCCTCATTATCACTTTGTTAAGTTACCTTTGCCAGAAGGCTTTGCCCTTTTCTTTTTTCAAGAAGAACATTTTTTATCTCATTACCACCTCATTAAGGCATTTTTCAGGTATGTATACTTTAATGAGAAAAATGAAAATTCCCCAGATGCCTCTAGTCTTTTATCTTTATCATAAAAAAATACATTAACAGTCAGCTTATCTTGTATTTTATCAAACATGGACTATAGGAGGAGGAGACTCCAACTTTCTGTTCTTTAAAAACAAAAGAAAGAATTTGATTGCAAAGAGCCATGTTGTAGATGAAATATTCCAGAAGCCGTTGTTAAATGCTCACAAACAGGACTATATTGCTAAATATTTAACAACCAGTTCTCCAGGAGGGAAATTTTTAGGTGTAATATGTGTGTTGACATTTTCTCCCTCATGTTTTTAAGTCTAGATAATTAACACAAAAATAAATCAAGTCATGATTTATAGCATTTGCCAATTTTTGAGGCGAACGTGATCATCTGTCAGTGAGAACACCTGAATATTCCCACAATTTTACCTTTCTTTTGGTTTGGTAAGTTTTACTTCATAACTATTAAATGAGAAAATTATTGAGCTCTAGTACCTGAAACATGCTTAACTTTTACAGATAAACTCTTAATTGTTAAAGAATTCCAGACAAATACAGCCTATCTAAAAAGAATTGGTGCATTTTTCTCTATTGGTCTGAAGAGAAAACTGCTCCTTTCTAGAGAGGGAAAGAAAACAGAAATCATATTATTCACTAACCCTTTTCCCCAAGGATCAACATTAAAAACATTAACTATCTCAACGTTCCCTTTTTTATCAGTGGATGAATGAGGTTTGTAGGCAGGGTTAGGTTTAGTAAGGAAAAATAATTTGCAAAGGTATTCCAAAAGTATGTGATTATGCAATCTTTTCTTTATTCCATTCTGATGTTTTGAAGTTCTAATCTATTTAAATAGAATCCAATTTTAAAAAACTCAAAAGGAGAAGACATTTCAATAGTGATAGAAAGATTTTGAAAACATTTCTAGTAATGTTATTACAAGTAATCTCTCTCAGTAAGAAAGGGGTCGTAATAATGGAATGGATAAAGCAATGAGATAGCAAAGGGATTGCTCCAGGGAGGCCATCAGTAAATTAAGGCTGTGTTAACTACGTACCTACCTACTTACCTCACTTGCCCATTGTTTGGGTTTTGATGGCTCAGAATGAGTGTAAATCGCAATTACTTTTGTTCTGTCCAAAAGCTCTGAGGGTCTTCCCCTCTCTGATTGATTCTTTTGCAAAAACAAAGTAGGCCATCCTTTACCTCAGTTATTAGTAGCATTTAACTACTGAATGGGTGTTGCCTCAGACAAACTGAGACCTGGGAAAAACCTTAATATAAAAAGGCCAAGATCTCCTACTGCATCCTGGGCCATCATCAGTTGTCCAGACTGTGTCCTGTCACTGAACTGTGGTGACTCTGGAGGAGATAGTGAGGGTGATGGTTTTGCATAGGTTTGCCTCATTTAAATCCATTTTACTTGCAAGTCAAGATGAATAAATTCTTCTCAGTTGCTTCTGCCCATTTGATTAGAGAAGAGGAGGCTGAAGCAAAAACTCCCAGAGTCTCCCTTTATAGAGGACTCAAAATCCCAGTGATTTCTTCTTTAGTCACCAGCTTTGCTTGGTTTTGACTCCACCATCATCATCATGCTCCTCTGCTGATAAACTCCTGGAACAGCCCTCAGCTCTCCTTACAGCTTCCTTTTGTGTATTGTCTTCCACCTTAGAGTTCAAGCTCCTTCAGGGCAAATACTGTCTTTTTTTATTTGTAGATGGAGGGTTTAACACATCTGACACACAGCAGAAACTTAATGAATGTTTACCATACTATATCATAGGAAAATAGTATGGCAGAAACTGGGCATAGACTTTATGCAACTTGGAAAAAAGATACAGGCGATGGGGTATAGAAATCTCTCTTGCCCTACAAGAAAAGAGGAACAAGGGGATAAGTGGGGGGTGATAGAAGGAAGGGCAGATTGGAGGAAAGGGTAATCAGAATGCATGCTGTCTTGGAGTGGGGGAGGGAAGAGATGGGGAGAATATTTGGAACTCAAAATCTTGTGGAAGTGAATGTTGAAAACTAAAACTAAATTAATTAATAAAAATTTTCAAAAGAAATAAAACATCATACAAATGTGAGCTGTTCTTATTGTCAGTATTATTCAAAAGGTGTATTTCTTAGATTTATTCATTAATAATAATTTACATTTGTATGATATTTTAATGTTTTCAAAATTAAATTTGTTTTCTGTGATAAAGGTCTCATTTCTTTTTTTATAAATTTCAAGTGTATTGTATACTTCTAATAAAGAAAGAACACAACAATCACATTATTCAAATGGAAATTTTCCCTTTCTCCTGACCTTTTTTCCCAAAATTTATTAATTTATGTGCTTTCAGTTTTCATCAATTACTTCCATGAGTTCAAGATTTTTTCCCCTCCCTTCCCACTCCTTCCTCAATACAGCATGCAATCTTATATGATGAGTTCTGCACATGCATTCCTATTAAGCACATTTTCACATTACTCATGTTGCATAGAAGAATAAAAATGCAAGGGAGAAACCATGAGAAAAACAAAACATAACAAAGGAGAAAATAGATTGCTACATTCTGCATTCTGACTCCATAGTTCTTTCTCTGGGTATGGATGGCATTTTGAATCATGAGTCCTTTGGAAATGTTTTAAGTCGTTACATTGCTGTGAAGGGCTAAGCCTATCAAAAATAGTCCTCACACATTGTGACTGTTACTGTGTATAATGTTCTCTTGGCATTGCTCATTTCACTCAGCATCAGTTCATATAAGTATTTCCAGGATTTTCTGAAGGCCACCTGTTAGTCATTTTTATAGTACCATATTATTCCATTGTATTCATTTACCACAACTTGTTCAGCTATTCCCCAATTAATGGGCATTCCCTCAATTTCCACCACAATTTCTTGGCCACAACAAAAAGACCTGCTATAAATAATTTTGTACATATGGGTCTGCTTCATTTTTATGTTCTCTTTGGGATACAGCCTTGGAAGTGACATTGCTGGGTCTAAGGACATTTTTATAGCCGTTTGGAGATAGGTCCAAATTGCTCTCCAGGATGGTTGAATCAGCTCACAGCTCCACCAACAATGAATTAGTGTTCCAACTGTCCGATATCTTCTCCAAAATTTATCATTTTCCTCTTTTGATGTGTTAGGCAATCTGAAAGGTGTGTGTTGCCTCAAAGTTATTTTGATTTGCATGTCTAATCAATAGTGATTTAGAGCATGTATTCATATGACTATTGATACTTTTAATTTCCTCCTCTGAAAACTGCTTGTTCATATCCTTTGAGCATTTATCAATTGGGGAATGGCTTGCATTATTGTAAATTTAATTCAGTTCTCTATATATTTTAGAAATGAGGCCTTTATCATAGACACTAGTCATAAAAATTCTTTCCCAATTTTCTGCTTCCCTCCTAATCTTGGTTGCATTGACTTTGTGCAAAAACTTTTCAATTTGATGTAACCACATTACCCATTTTGCATTTCATAATGTTCTCTTTCTCTTGTTTGGTCATAAATCCTTCCATTCTCCATAAATCTGACAAATAAACTATTCCTTGCTCCACTAGTTTGTTTGTAGTATCAACCTTTATACCCTACATCATGTATCCATTTGGACTTTATTCTGGTATATGCAGTCTGGTGTTAGTCTATGCCCAGTTTCTGCCATATTATTTTCCAGTTATTCCCAGCAGTTTTTGTCAAATAGTGAGTTCTTATCCTAGAAGCTGGAGTCCTTGGGTTTATCAAAGACTAGACTGCTATAATAATTCACTACTATTATCTTGTGTACCTAACCTATTCCACTGATCTACCCCTCTATTTCTTAGCCTGTGCCAAGTGGTTTTGAAGATTGATACTTTATAATAAAATTTAAGACCTAGTATGGTTAGGCCACCTTCCCTAGCATCTCTTTTCATCAATTTCCTTGATATTCTGAACCTTTTGTTTTTCCAGATAAATTTTGATATTATTTTTCCTAACTCTAGAAAATAATTTTTGGCAGTTTGATTGGTATTGCACTGAATAAGTAGACTAATTTAAGTAGAATTGTCATTTTTATTATATTAGTTCAGCCTACCCACAAGCACTTGATGTTATTCAAGTTATTTAGTTCTGACTTTATTTTTGCAGAAAGTGTTTTATAAATATGTTCTTACAGTCCCTAGGTTTGTTTTGGCAGGTAGATTCCCAAATCTTTCATAGTGTCTACTATAACTTTAAATGAGATTTCCTGTTCTGTCTCTTGCTGTTGGACTCTGTTATATATATATATATATATATATATATATATATATATATATATATATATATATATATGTATATATGTGTGTGTGTGTGTATGTATATATATGTGTGTGTGTGTGTATCTGTGTATATATATATATGTGTGTATATAGATATATATGTATATATGTGTGTGTATAGATATATATGTATATATGTGTATGTATACATATATATGCATATGTATTTGTGTGTATATATATGTGATATATATATATATATAAATGCAGATGATTTATGTGGGTTTATTTTGTATCCTGCAACTTTGTTGAAGTTGTTTATTATTTCAAGTAGTTCTTTCCTTGTTTCTCTGGGATTCTCTAAGTATATCATCACATTATCTACAGACAGTGATAACTTACTTAGTTTCTTCTTTGCCTACTCTAATTCCTTCTATTTCTTTGTTTTCTCTTATTGCTAAAGTGAACATTTCTGCCACCATATTGAGTAACAGTAGTGATAATGGACATCCTTGTTTCACCCTTGGTCTTATTGGAAATGCATTTATCTTATCCCCATTAGATGTAATGCTCAGCTATGGTTTTAGGTAGATACTACTTACTATTTTAAGGAAGGTTCCATTTATTTCTATGTAGTCCAATGTTTTCAATAGGAATAGGTGTTGTATTTTGTCAAAAGTTTTTTTTTTCTGTATCTATTGAGATAATCACATGGTTTCTGTTAGTTTTTCTGTTGATATGATCAATAATTCTGATAGTTTTCCTAATATTGAACCAGTTCTGCATTCCTGTATAAATCCTACCTTATTAAAGTATATTATTCTTGAGATAAATTGCTGTAATATTTTAGCTAATATCGTATTTAAAAGTTCAAGTAGGTGACTTTCAAACAATTATTCTGTGGGCTGCTAACCCAGGAGTAACCTCTGTTACTGTCATGGTCCTGCGGTTCTCTCTCACCCAGCTCTGCCTGACTCCTGTCCTGTGCTGAGAGGTTTGGGAAGCACAGCTGGTGACTCAGACCATCCAGAGCTGTTCCTGCTCCACTATGGCCTAGTCTGTTCTGGTGCTGCCCACAGGATGTTCTCCCCCAGTCTGGTTCCCTGGGCTGGAAATCAGCCACATTCAATCTCCTAGTGGATTCTGTCACTCTAAAGTTTGTTCGGAGTCACTTTTTTAGATGTATCCGAAGGAATTTGTGGAAGAGCTCAGATGAGTGAGTCCCTACTTTCAATCTGCCATCTTGGTTCCCCCCACCCTCCCTCTGCCACCCCAAAAGATCCCATTTCTCAGATATATAAAGGATTGAGTCAAAATTGTTCAAAAGAAGAGCAATTTTCAACAGACACCTTTCAGAAAATTGTATCTTAAAAGCTATTACCTTGAAGATATTGCTACTAGGTCTATGTGCATCAATTGGGGAATATCTGAACAAGCTATGGTATATGAATGTGGTGGAATAATATTGTGCTGTAACAAATGATGAAGAGAATGTTTTCAGAAAAACCTGGGAAGCCTTGTATGAAATGATGCAAAGTAATGTGAACAGAGCCAAGAGAATGATTACACAATTTAAAAAAATGTAAAAACAATCAGCTCTGAAAAACTGTATGATAATGCATGCTTACTCATTGTTGACATAATTTTGCTTTTTTATAGAAAGATCTTTCCCATCCATTAATAGACCATTGTAATCTGCATAAGCCACATGAAGTCTGAGTCACATGAGTCAAGTCATATGGAACAGGAAGGGGTAGAGCAAGAAGGGTGAAAAAGTTAGAGGTGGAGCTAAAGCAGAACTGAGAGGAAATTGGTTAGAACAGTCAGAACTGAGAGAGAGAGGGAGGGAGGGAGGAAAAGCAGACAACTGACTGATGAGAATGGGAGAGCTTGTGTGTAATTTGTTTAAGGAAGCTGTTTTGTGGGAAGCATAGTGGAGGGAAGGCTTGGGGATGGTGTTGCCCCTTGCATTGTTTCCATGTGTAGGTTTCTTTGTTACTATGATGGATTTGGCTTTCTGGTGTCTGCATATATGTTTTGGTGCTGTCTTCCATGTGAAGAGTCCACTGTATTTCATGATTCAGAATTACTTCGACATATTCATTGACACTATAAGCATTGTGAATATCATATTGGTGCTACAGAAACTTAGAAATTCTGATTAACAAAATGACTAACGAAACTTCTAAAGGATTCTTGATGAAACATGCTATTTCCATGTAGAAAAGTGACGGACTTCAAGTACAGAACTAAGCATAGTTTCTTTTCTTTTCTTACTTCTTTCTGTTGTTTTTGGACCTGACTAATGTAGGCATTTGTTTTGCATGACTATATATATTTACAGTAGGTTTGTTTTTCTTGCCTTCTCAATTATTCAAGGAGGAACAGGGAGAGGGGGATTGCATCCTGAAATTGCAAACTGAAATGAAAACCGAATTGATTTAAAAGAAATACTAATTTTGTAATAACATTTTGAGATGGGCTACATAAGAATTGTCATTCTCGTTTTATAACTGGAGAGAATAAAATGGGTATTAATTCTGCAAAGGTTGATGCCTGGAACACCTTTATACATATCCATTTTATAGTACATTATAGATTTATTTTTATTCACTGAATATTCGAATGAAATTCAGCCTAATTGGTTTTATTAAAACTCTACAAAGATTGGACATTATTTTCCTTTTTTTATATCTGTATCTCTACTTACCTATAGATGTACATATAGATATAGATAGCAGTATGTGTATATTTGTGTATATATATATATTCACACACATATATACACACATATATGTCTATATATGTATGTATATTCTGTATGTATATTTGTATGTATATTTTGCTTTTAGAGCCAGTTGATTTCTCCTGGTAAGGAAACTGCCTATACTGATGCATATAAATAGCTGTTTGTCCAGATGTATCATCATCTTAAGACAGTTACTTCTGATGTTGAGATATTAAGGAATTTGCCAAAGGTCACACAGCCAGTTTGTGTCAGAGGTAGGAATTGAACTCAAGTGTTCTGACATCAGGTCTGACTTCTCTACAATCATGTGTAACAAGCAATTTACTGAACTGGGACGTAGAGGAGAGCATGGACTCAGTGAGCAAAGGGAAGAAAGATCAGTACTCCTGAGCTACCTGAAGCTTTCAGGAAAAAAGATAAGATTTTTCTTCTGCCTTTACATATGTTAATTAAGCTACTGGGAACACTAAGCATGTGTGAAAGTATGTTGTTAAGGGTTAGGCTAGGTTAATTTAGTTTTATACATAATTAATTCCCCAAGAACTACTGAAGTCACTACTTTAATAAGGCCACCTCACATTTATATAACTCATATACCTCCCCCAGAACTATATTCATATCACCTCCATTTTACAGGTAATAAAATTTTGACTAACAGTATTGAAGTGACTTCTTCGAACTAGAAGTGCTAGTGTACTTAAAAAGAAACCTCCTGACTTACCACTATACCACAAATACATTCTAATAACATTCTTATAATTTAAAGTTTGCAAAGAAGTTTACATTCATTATCTCATTTGCTCCTCACAGTAGGGAAGCTCTTCTGTCAGCTAGGTGTTACGATTGCCACCATTTTGGACACAAGGAAACAGAGGCTAAGAGGTTATAAGTGAATTGCCCAGTTACACAATCAATGCCTGAGACATGATTTGAACTCATCTTTTTCACTCCAAGTACCTGAGCTCTATCCATTACTAGCCACCTAATTTCCTGTAATACTATACTTTCTACCTATAGATAGAATTGTTTGAATCGGATCATGTATAGTTGTATGTATAGTTGGGACCCCCTGTTGTTTTCTAGAAGCCCGTATACCTAGCTTCTTGTATGTGTGACACACTTCTAACTATTGGGTCTTGAAAACTCAGAACTCTGACAATTAAACATTTTACTACTTTCCCTAGATTCATTGTGGCTATTTTGTGACATCATTTCTATAAATTATAGCCAGAGCCCTCACTAATACAACTCTATAACCAGAAAATGTAAGGGTCACTGATTTACTAGCAAAGGCTTTTAATTAGGTTATCAAGCTAAAGTAAATAACAAGAGAAAGTCAAGTGATGGGCTCAATGCTCCCCTAGCAAGAATAATACTTTATTATATTTGAAATTCCTCAATTTCCATTAATATTCCCTGGAATATGGAAATAAGACAGAAAACCTAGGGTCCTTGGTTAAAATCTTAAAAGGTAATGACATCTGCCTTATGCAACTCTCTATATCTTCCAGAATAAGGTAGAGTCCTTTTGCTAGAGTTTGTTGCAAGATCTGCTGTAGTCTTATTGCAGGTTGAAGACTTGTAAAGCCTCTGATCTCTTCCTTTTAGACAGTCAGGACTCCTGGGTCTATGGATGCTATGGATCTTCTATATCTCCCACTTTGTCTGTAGTTCATAACGTGGCTCCTGCTACTATAATATATCTGACAGTCCCAAGTTTAAAAGTTGGACTTTTCAAAATTGGTAAAACTTCTCTTTGTAGTTTAATATAAAGTCCTCATGGTATTGTAGTTCAAGGAATTTTCCCCAATGATTGATGGTCCCTGGACCCCAAGTATCATGGGAGATGAAACTGGAAGAACTTTGTTCTTTGGTCATAGCCACTTTACAATTTGAACTTTCACTTCTATGGATGTTTCAAGCTTTCTATTTCCTACCTGAGGAAAATTTAAAAGAAAGATGATGGATGACTCAAGGCTTATTTTGCTTATCTAATTCCATCAACCTTAAAATGTACAGGTTATCCCATAAGTCTTACTGTAGTTTTTCTTTTTTTTAATTTTTTTTTCGCTTTTAGAGTTGACAACCGTACGTTGACTTTTGGAATACTCTATGTAATGTTTGATGTGATTGCATGTTTCGCAAAATTCTTCTTTCTAAAACTGAATCATCATCCTTATGGATACCTAAAAGGTTGTACGGACCACTTTTCAGGAGTTTGTTTTAATTTTTTTTTTAATTTGGAGGAAAATCTATTTTTTAATTAATTAATTAATTTTTAGTTTTCCTCATTTACTTCCATAAGTTTTAAATTTCCTCCACCTGCCTCCATTTCTCTCTCCCCAAGACAGCATTGAATCTGCTATAGGCTCTACATATTCATTCCTATTAAACATATTTTCACATGAGTCATGTTGTATAGAAGAATTGGAATGAATGGGAGGAGCCATAAGAAAGGAAGAAACAAAAAAAAATAAATCAAATAGTATGCTTCAATCAGCATTCAATGTGTTTTTAAATATTTAAAATAAAATATATAGGATTACAGAGAAAACCAGCTATACTGAAGTAGTTATCAAAATATTTGGGGAAAATAGTATTTTATGCACCTCAGGTTAAGCATCTTTACTCTAGAGAAAGCGATTGCCTGCTTTCTTATTTTCTTTTTTCTTAACACTTTTGATTTAATAAAAGGTCATATTTGACAATAGTTCCCAACTGTCTAACTGGCCTTGTGTTTCAGATTTTTGAGTTTCCAAAGTCTGAGCTCATTCCCTAAATTTATCACAAATATTATAGTTTCCATATGTGATTTCTGTTCTGTTTAATATTGAGGTTTCTTTCCATACAAAACTAAATGCTATTAGAGTCCCTTAGTGTAAATCTGTACACTGTCTGCCCAAGAAAATCATCTCACTAAAAAAGCATCTCCTTTGTCAGCCTTTAATTCTGCCCTGCACTGTCCTCAAGACTGTCCTTCCAATCGGTTGGAAAGCAATCTGGCATCAGTTTTTCCCAACTGACCCACTTGACATCTGAGCAGCCAGCTTTCTAAGCAGTTATGGGGGAAAATTGCAATAATCCAAACATGAAATGATGCAGTCCTAGATGAGTGTGTTGGCAGAGAGAATTCAAATGAAGGGATTCATAGCTAGGTTAAAATGCACAAGATTTGTATACTGATGGTAAATTAGGGATGAGTAATGGAGAACTCAATTATTTTTTATTTCAGTATTTCACTTGAAGTAAGTATTTAAATAGTGAAATGACAATAAGTGTGAGGAGATAGCAGGGATTCAGGTGAGAATGTCCAACAGGTAGGAAAGTAGATTTGGAGCTCTGGAGAAAAAAACAAAGGTGCATATAGAGATATTATCTAGATACACATGGCAAGTGTGACTAGATAAGATTATCAAGGAAATTAATTCCCAGGCACAAATAGAGAACAGAGGAAAATAAATTCCCAATTCACAAATAAATTCACAATTTAGAATGCTTTCCTTACAACAACCTATACTGTAAACAGTGTGGTTTTTTTTTAAACAGAATTGTGAGTTCATTGGCATAGGAATCATTGGCTGTAAATTGGCACCTATTACTCACAAATCTATAGCTGGAGAGTTTCCTGGGTTATTGTTTTGATTTTCTAAGGTCAGAATGATAGTATATATCAAATGCTGGATTTGAACTCAGGTCTTTATCATTCTGAGACAGAGTCTCTCCAATCACCATGCTATATTGTTTGATAATAATAATATACAGGGCAATAATAAGTATTTTCTCCATTTTATAGATAAAAAAGGCAAAATTCTGAGCGATTATATGGTTTGTCCCCTGTTTGACCACCAAGGTTCTGTGAACATATTTATGGATCCCATGATTATTTTCTAATATCCTGGTAACATTGTTTAATATGGGTGGATTCCTCTATATTTCACTTTTTGCATTTAGAAACTTTTAAGAAGAGATCCATAGTCTTCATGAGATTCCTAAATTGGTTCAAGACACTCAAAAAGGTTAAGAATATCTTAGAAAGCTCTCAAAATTATTTTAAAAAACATAGAGTTTGTACTTAAAAGGGATTGCAAAAGATCATGTTAAATAACAGAAATGAGTTTAAAAATAAGAATTGAAAATAAACCAGAGGTAGATATGGGCTATGCCTTTGATCATAGGACTTTGAAAAGTTATTATTTTTCTGTATATATTATTGCTGACCATTCTTTATGGGCTGGTTATTCAGCGGTATGATGATGCAACTAATTTTTAATTATAGAATTCTTAAAATATCCAAATTATTGATTTGCTTGAAGGTATTGAAAATGACATAAAGAGTATTTATACTCATCCTTGCAAATATGCCCACATTAACACTTTTACATGTACAAGTTAAGCTGATGGAAAGAAATAATTGCTCTTCTCAGTTAATTAAAACATGAATTATGTAGAGATTTTCTCACCTTTTTATAAGAGGAAATTTTAATAGTGCATAAAAGTAGATTAAATCATTTATATGGATAAAGATCCCTAGCCTTAGTGAAATTTCCAAAGTACAGGTAATTTTGTGAATGCAGTTTTGACTGCCAGAAAAAAGTTAGATTTTTTCTTTACCAAACTCACATTCAGTGTTTGTATTATAACCCTATCCAGTTTCTTGTTGATCTTTCTCAATGTTAGGAGAGTTGTAGAAATGTAATAACAAAGTAGTGGAATAGTGAAAATCTTTAGAAAAGAAGTATCCTTTTTAGTTCTCTGTGGAAAGGATGATTAAAGAGGTGTTTTATGGAAAACTTATGGTATATTATCCTCTAATAGTAACTTTTTTGAAAGCACATTGATAAATGAAAAGTCTTTCAATGCTATTGAGTTATGTTGAAACAAGTTTTAACATGACTGAAAAATTGAATACCCTCCTCTATCAATATTTTCTTTTAACTCAAGGGAAGTATTTGTGTATGTGTGTGCCTATATATATATATATATATATATATATATATATATATATATATATATATATATCTGATACACATAGCATTTTAACATTGGCAAAATGTTTTAGCCTTATATCACTATGAGATAGATACCTTTGTTGCTGTTTTTTACTTATGTCAGACCCTTTGTGACTCCATTTGGGGTTTTCTTGACAAAGACATTGAAATAGTTTTCAATTTCCTTCTCCAGGCCATTTTAAAAATGAGGAAACTGAGGCAAACAGGTTTAAGTTACTTGCCCAGGATCACATAGGAGGGGTCTGAACCCAGATTTGTACTGTCAGAAAAGAGTCTTCCTTACTTCAGCTTTATCCACCATATGTGGCCTTTCACAAAATAAATCCCAAAGTTTGGATTCAAAGGGCTGCACTTGAGGACCTAAAGGGCTACATGTGACCTTCAGGTCACAGTTCCCCATTCCTTTGAATCTATTCCCTAATACTCCCTCTATTTCTATATGAGATGCTCAGACTACCTCACAAGAGATGTTTTAGATACCTTTTCAGCTGGTTACACAATATTTGAAAAAAATGCTTTATAAATAAATCAGGAACATTTTTCTTACTAAATTACATTAAAATATGGGACAAAAATAATAAATGTTAGTCATTATTCATTATTTCATTCAGCAAGGTGTTATTGATTATTCTCTATATTATATTTCTAGATGAGACCCATAGATAAATAAAACAACTTGACCTCAATTAACTTGGACCCAGTCAGAAGCAAAACAGACTGACAAAGTCAAGCAACCTGCAGCTTCATCTGGAATAGAGAGACCATGCAGATAAATCCACAGTGTTTCAGAAAGTCAGAGAACTAGAAATAGGGGTACTTATAATACGGACATGATCACTCAAACAAATCCCTGACTCCTTTGAACATAAAGAGTGGACAGGCAGAGTAAAGGATCTCTCTCTCACAAGGGAAATTCGTTTAAAGATTAGGAAAGTCACTATGATGCTTTTGCTAAGGATTTATATGTCTTTAAAGGAGTGATAAGGCAAGATATTTGTGGATAATAGTGATGACGATAATTACAGTGATCTGAAAAGGAATATATATATATATATATATATATATATACACATATATATACACACCAATACGTACATACATACACATATGCATACACATGTATTTATCCATTCTCTCATTCTTTCTCCATTTCTGTCTGTCCCTATTTTTGTCTCTCTGTGTCGCTGTTTTAGTGTCTATCTGTCTCTTTATCTCTCCCTCTGTGTCTCTTTGTCTCCTTCTGTCTCAATCTCTCTATCTCTGTGTCTGTCTCTTTGTCTTTCATTATCTATTTCTTGGTCTCTGTCTTAATTCTCTCTCTGTCTCTCTCTCTCTCTCTCTCTCTCTCTCTCTCTCTCTCTCTCTCTCTCTCTCTCTCTCTTTCTCTCATGCACACATACACAACCACTTTATAATATTTGATTGGAAGAACAACATGACACAGGAAGAAACTGAGCAAGTTAAAGATTCAAATGGACTTGTCATCTTCACGACCACCCTGTGAGGTACAGAGGGCAAGTATTTTTCCTTCTGTCATAATGATGAGGAAATACAGGATAGAGACTCAGAAGATAAGGGACTATCCCAAGGTTGCAGAATTCGTAAGTGACAGTCCTGGGTCTTGAAACAGATCTTTTGGCTCCAAAGTAAATGTACATTCCCCTGGACTGCACCAACAGTATTTAGTTAGTAAATTAGTGACAACATTTGTTGTAAACCTAAATTGAGAATATCCTGACAAATAATTAGCTCAACTCAATGAACTTGTGACGAGAATATACGACTACAACTTTTAGAGCTGAGATGGGACCTGCTCTTCAGGACCATAGAGGCAATGTGCTCTGTCCAAGGTTAAAATTGAGATACAGTCTGTGCTTTAAACCAGAAAGACTAACTTTTAAATTCCTATAAAGTTTGCACATGACTATATTTATAGAACTGATAAAAACTCAAGCAATATATTATTATTTTGCTACTTTAATATTTCCAGCTATTTCTGTTATAATTAATCACAAGGATCAAATAGACTTTGTTATGTAATATAGGGATTATTAGTCTATGCATATTCTTATGTTTAAATATTTCATTCCTCTTAGAAATATATTTTCCTTTGAGACATTTTCATTCTGATTAAAATGCAGCCAGAACCTTTCCGTAGTGCTTGATTTAGCAACAACAGATACATACTTATACAAAACTGAAACCAACCAGTGAACTATTTTGCTCAATCAATAATTTAGTGCCCACCTCAGAGCTAAGTATATTCAACTATTTTTAATGCAGCCCCATGCTAGGTTCAACACTCCAGATAGGAGGCTAGAAGACATATAATAATGAGTACAAGTAACATAAAAAATCTGATTGTTTCTAATATATTTAAATTCACTTATCATAATATATTTTTCCAAATCATTTTTCAAATTATGTTTTCAACCCAAGTTCTTGAGACTAAAGCAAAAATGAGGAATTGTTATCTGAATGAGGCTGAGGAGTTATCTACTACACAAAACATATAGGCATCCTAGTGTGTAAGCATTAAAATGCTTACATTGTTAGAACTGTCATTTTTGTTTCCCAAAGGATTGACCCTCTGCTCAGCAACAGAAATTTCCCAAAGCAAACAATAGGGTATAATTAACAAAGATGTGTAAAAAATTTATTTAACTGGAAATTGATTTGTTTTCAAAAGATGAAAGTGTGAAAATTCCTGGAGAACCATTGAAGTGACTGGAGTGTATAATCTGACATTTTCTAAATAGGCTTTTTTGTTTGCATTTCATTAAGAAATGAATAATTACCATGCTGTCACATAGTCTGTAGTTTTTCCTATTGATGATTCCTTTCAATTGAAAGTATATAATCTGTTTGATAAGCAAGTAGGTGCTGTATAGGAGAGAGCCCTGACTTTGAAGTCAGGAAGACTTTAAATGAAATCTGACATAAGACACTTGTTGGCTGTATGATTCTGGGCATGTCACTTAACTGCTCTGAGTCTGTTTCCTCATCCATAAAAATGAGGATGATGATATCACCTATATAAAGAGATTATCGTGAGATAACATGAAATAGTATTTGTAAAATGCTTAAGAAACATCATAGCACAAGGTGTTAGCTATTTTTATTTATAAAGCATATGCAAATATATGTAATTTTTCAAATTCAATTGACCATTTGGAATTTAAGAGAACTTTAAATGATATATATATATATATGTATATGTATTATGTAAGGATACATAAATTATCAAAAATATGGAGATTTGCCATTGAGATTGCATTTCCTTTCATGTAAGAATATAACTAAATAACAATTCTGGATATTTGAGTTAAATTAGACCAGAAGATTAATATTCATCATAGTTTCTTCTTTTATAATTGGGAGATATTTTTGTGCCAACTAGAAATGTTCTGAGTGATTTAGCGGTATGCCTAATTGGGTGCAGTATATATAGAGCAAGGATAGAGAAAGATGAATGACATCCATGAATATATTTTAAAATGCAGAATACTTACTTTAAACCGTGACTTTGTGATTGTGTATGATGAAATTTTATTCTCTCTCTACCCCCTGGTTCCTCTTGTTCCATCCCCAAATATTCCACCAAATCCCTCCAAGGAGTCCCCAGAACTGATAGGTGATGTTTTGGTGCTTTAGTTTGTGAATCAAAAAAAAAAAAGGTATTAAAACCACATGCTGTACATACTTTTCAGCACAGTGCTCTGAACACATGCATGCTCCCTTGATTTATAAGAACTTATTTCATTTAAGTGCATTGTAGGTCTCTTGGTTTTGACAGATTCAGTACAAATACTGTATATATTATATCATAGTAACTAAATGGGTAGGATGGGTTGTTGTTTAATTGTGAAACCAATTCCTTTGAGGCAGAAAATTCTTCAAAACATACCACGATGTATTCTTATAAAAACATCTAAGTTTCTATCTAGGATTTATTTATGTAATATATATTTGTAACTTTTTTATTTTTTGAGAGGTAAGGAGAGGTACTGATGTGATTTCATCCTGGTGGGAAACTTGCAGTCCCTCCCCAGCTATACATATGTAAATTATCTTTAACTTAGCATGTTAAAAATTTGGCCAGGGGCATGGAGAGGTTGAGGTTATTACATATTAGAGGTAAGTCTTGAATTGAAGGGTAAGACTTGAATCTTTCTATTATTATGATGCTGCCATGAATGGACTTCATAAACGACAATATTACAGAAAAGGAACAAAAATCTATCACCAAACACATCAAATGTCCTGATATAATATTTTATACTATGTACATTAAGATAGAATAACAGATATGATTATGCTTAATTTATGTATATTAGTGTGTTCCTTTCAGGGAAAGTTTCAAGACACTGAATATTTTTTGAGACTTTTCTTCTTTAATATTTTTTATTCTCTATCATAACACCTATAATATGTGATAAATTTATTTTTGGATAGTAATAAGCCAATATATAATATTGCATAAAAGAGGAATGTTAATAGGGTAGCACTGTCTTTGGAAACATTGTAACACTAATGATAACAATATAGATGATTACTAGACCTGTGATTTCATTGGCATATGGAAATCCCAGATGAGAAAACTACGCCATTACAATAAAGCATGATTTTGAAAAAGTAATAAATTACAGGTAGTATATCAAGATGCAGTTTAAGATTTCTCATTAATTTTAGAAACCATGTAGTCTAATCTCCTTCATTTTTCGTGTAAGGAAAATGAAAACCAGAGAGACTGAGTGACTTCCCTAAGTTCAAACAGGAAGTAAATGACAGAGGAAGGAAGACCTCATTGTCTCTCATGTATACTAGTTATGTGACCTTGGGGAAATCCAGTAAGCTCTCAGACCCTCTATGCAACGTCCTATGACCTTAAATTACTGTGAAATTGCCGATTTTGTTTAAAAGAGTTTCAATATTGGGAGTTCCCTAAACCAATGGAGTCATAGATCTCACATTCCAATTACCCTCCCCCCCCAAAACAAAATATAATCCCATTTGGGGAAAACCTTTACTTATAGTTTTCTTTTAAAAATTGATTTCTTGATACGTTTATCCTAAATCAGAGCTTTCTAATTCATTGTCTTAGTGGTCACATATGAGACAATTCCCAAGAAGAAATTCTTAAAGACTGCATTTTAGCCTAATAAGTAATTTTTTAAAAATCAAAAAATAAAAAGCAGTATTTTATATGCTCCTTAACTCTCAGTTAATTTGTTTCTTTGCAGACAATAAGTTATAGTATTTGTGAAAGGGAACCTATATTTTCCTGTTTCGTGATTACTTGATGTTCAAATAATCAGAGGGTCATTGAACATTTCTTGCTACTTCCAAGGAATCTAGCACAATTTTTAACATATGAATTCCTGGAATTGTGTGAGAGATGAATCATCTTTCCTTTCTGAAACCCAACCACTTAGGCAACACCAAATGGTACCGTAGGGTAAAAAACCATTGAACAGATGGGAGTGTCTCCCAGGAACACCAAACCAAAGCCTACCTACCTAGATCCTTCCAGAATATCCCCTTAGGACATAGTCCTTTAGGACTATGGGAATTTGCCACCTAACATGCAACTGAACTCTCCTGTACACTATATCTCTATGAATTGAAATGTGAGCTCTTTGCGACAAGGGACAGTCTTACTTCTCTATTTGTATTCCTGTTACTTACTCATAGAGGTTGTGAAAGCAAAAATGTTCTTTTGCCTCTTCTTGTATCTTTAGCATTTAAGTACCTGGCACATAATAGACACAGTAATTGTTTATTAACTGACTGCTTGGTACATAATAAATATTTAATGGAATGATTTTCCATTTCATTCTACACTTAAATATATGCAGTGGGATCTTATATTCTCAATTTTTAAGTGCTTATGTACAATGTATTACAGAAAGACTTATGAAAAGCAGTCCCTGCTCTCAAAAAGCTCACATTGGGTTCTCTGTCTCTGTCTCCCCCGCTTTCTCTGTCTCTGTCTCTGTCTCTCTCTGTCTGTCTCTCTCTGTCTCTGTCTCTGTCTCTCTCTGTCTGTCTGTCTGTCTCTCTCTCTCTCTCTCTCTGGTGATGGTATAATATTATTACAGATTTGTAATGTATTTTGAGAAGAATAGAATATTAAGAACTAGTGAGATCAGAAAAGACTTTCCCATAGGACACAGTACCTGGAATGAAACTCATCGGAAGTCAGGTCATTGATGAGGAGTCAAGGGCGTCCCAGGCACGGGGCGGGGGAAGCGGGAGGGGGTGTGTAGTCAGTGGAAAGTCTCCGAGGCAGACTCTAGAATATCCCGTTCAAGGAATAGCAAGTGGGCTACTTGGATTTAAATAAAGTGTTCCTGAAAGGGAGTCATGAAATAAGGTTGAAAAGAGAGATTGGAGTCAAACTCTGAAGGATTTCAAAGTCAAAGCCATGGAGCTGGTATTTGAGGCTATAGTTAATAAGAAACCCTGAAGAACAACGCGGTCAGACTTTGGCTGGGGAACCTTATTTTGGCAGCTCTGAGGAGAATGGATCGGAGAGAGGAGAGAGCCATTGGGGACAGTTGTAATCATCCGGGGAAGAGGTTTTGATTTTGATTGTGGAAATGGAAAGAAACAAATGGGGCCAAGAGATGATGAAATAGAGACAGAACGTACAAGTGTGATTGGGTATCAGGGAGAGGAAATGTGAAAAAATCAAAAATGACAATGAGGTTGTAAAATTGACTAAAAGATGGTGATATCCTTAGGAAAAATAGAGAAGTTTGGAGGGGTGATCTTAGGGAGGAAAATAAGGAATTCTTTTATTCTTTTTTTTTTTTTTGCCATTGTTGATTACAGATGCTTACAGCAGGAATGTGCAGTTCATGAGAAGAGACTAAAGTTTAAGAGATTTTTTTTATACCTTTTAGAAAGAGATATTTACTTAAGTATTAAAGTTCATGCAAAATATTACCAAAAGAGTGTGCCACATTCTCCCACTATTATAGACGTAGTTCAAGGGAAAGAAGTTTCCAGTTCAGAGAGTGTGGGTGGTAAAGGATTAATTTACAGATCGTAGTTGCTGAACGTCCTTTTCTTCTACTTGTGGGGTTCTCAAAAAGTGCTCTTACCCATGCCAAACCGGCTTCCATATTCCTTACCTTCTGCTGAGGACACTCCCACCAGTTGTTCTGAGGATATGGTTAAGACATCAGTGGAAAGTTGGGAAGCCCCAAATTCTTAAAAACAGAACAACTTTGATTGTATATACAGATTATCCTAGAGATGAGAATTGACTCCATGGGAACTAATGAGTCAATCCAGAGAGGGTACAGAAAGAGAAGATATAGTAGCCCAGAATAGATTGTTCAGGAATGCTTATAATTAAAGAGTTGTTCTGAAATCTCTCTATATTAATATGACCAAGAAATTCAGGCTTCACATTGAAATGCAATGAAGTACTTGTGAATGACAACGTTCATCAAGATTCAAATGAAACAT
Source organism: Bettongia penicillata ogilbyi (assembly GCA_023548195.1). Classification (NCBI taxonomy): domain Eukaryota; kingdom Metazoa; phylum Chordata; class Mammalia; order Diprotodontia; family Potoroidae; genus Bettongia; species Bettongia penicillata. The sequence goes on from JAJHZJ010000872.1 coordinate 1,178,490, forward strand.
TAATTCAAAGGAGGTGCTTCTCCCTTCCAACTCCACATATTGGGAATCATTCTAGTATATATAAAATATGCTTTTCCTACCACAACCAAGTACTTAAAACTACCTAGAGCAGATTTATCCCTTCTCCTAAGGGGAAATTATATGAGACTTTCAAATATAAATACAAGGACTTAAGTATCTCGCCACAGTCAAATCAAATAGGAGTTTTCTCTGAGGTTCTAGTTTTGCAGAACAGAGGGAGCTACTGCTCTCCTCTAAGATGGCATGATACAGTTTTTTGAACACACATATATGTAGATGATCAGTCATTTTCTTTTTCATTCAGTATTTCAAGAGATAGAGTTGGTGATCTGTATTGGACTGATACCATCAACCTACCTAACATGGCAACTACACAGTTCCTCCTCTCAACATCCCCAGAGTACCTACTTGTATGGACAGGTTTATTTGCCTCATTGGACTCTGGAGTTGTCCCAATACCTAGTTCAAGTTTCTCCAGATGATCTACTAAGGACTCTATCATAGTGTATAAGTGGAATACTTGTTGGTAAAGCCTGATGTCACTAAAATGAGATACCATTCAATTGGGGGGGATTTAATTTCTTTATTATCATTTTCCTTATGTTAGCAAACTAGCTTTTCTAAAAGGACTTGAGATTAATAGCTTTTGCAATATGTTTATTCTCCATTTCAAGCTCTCATTAGGCTAATCCTACAGGGCCAGTGAAATTCTCCTCCTTATTGCATTATAGATATTCCCCATTGGCATCTAACAGCACACAAGTAAAGGATGTCAGGCTCCTGTAGATGCTCATCCCATCTCCCTAAATTCCTTTCATTTGTGTTTCCTTTCTTATACTTCAATCACAAAAATAACTGCAAGGTCATTGCCAAAAGTCAAAACAAATGTTACAAACCAAGCCTAACTCGATCCTCTACAATGGTTCATCCTCAGGACAAGAAAACATAGGAACATTCATGATTTATAAAATTCAATAAAATAAAAATCTCCTTACAATACAGTTAAAAGTATACAATTCACTAATTCCAAAGATGCAATTTCCATCACTTTTACATTCTATAGGGCAGCAATGCGGGGTCAAAAATAGATCCAATAGAATCACTGAATAAGTTGTGATATATGAACATATTGGAATATTATAGTTCTTTAAGAAGTGATAGACAGATTTCAGAAAAACCTGAAAAGACTTTTATGAACTAATGCTGATTGAAATGAGCAGAACCAGGAGAATATTGTACACAGTAACAGCAACATTGTGTGATGATTAATGATGACAGACAACCCTTCTCAGCAATACAATGATCCAAGACAATTCCAAAATATTCATGATAGAAAATGTTATCCACATGCAGAGAAAGAACTGTGGAGTCTTAATGCAAATTGAAGCATACCATTTTCACTTTTTTCTGTTTTTTTTTCTTTTTCCCTCTTTTTACTGATTCTTCTTTCACAACGTGATTAACGTGGGAATATGTTTAACATGGAGCCTATATCAGATTGCTTGCTGTCTTGGGGAGAGTCTATGTATGTGTGTGTGTATACCAAAAAGCTCTAGGAGTTCTGCTAAATCTCCCAGCACCAAATTCCTACAATATCTTCTTTTTGTGCTTCAAACCAAAAGAAAAACATGTTAATGTTTCGTATCTTCCATGGCAGTTGTACTCTGAGTACGGTCCCCTTGCCCACCTAAAGGGAAAGAAGAAGATGACAACAACATAAAAATACCTACAAGCAAAGTATCTAAAATGCAATTTGAACACAAGCCTAAAAAGAATTCCTAGAAAGAGTTAAAGAAAAAGAAAAGAGTAATAGAGAAAAATTGGAAAAAGAAATGAGAGTAAGGCAAGAAAAATATGAAAAAAATTAATTATTTGGTAAAAGAGTCACAAAGATATAGAAGAAAATAATATCTTAAAAAAAAAGAGAGAATTGGCCAAATGGTAAGAGATGTACAAAAATTTAGTGAAGAAAAGAACTTTAAAAGTAGAATTGACCAGATGGAAAAAAGAGGTAAAAAAGCTCACTGCAGGAAATAATTTCCTAAAGATTTAGAATTGGGCAAGTCGAAGTCAACGACTGTATGAGACATCAAGAAATAATAAAATAGAGTCAAAAGAATAAAAAAGCAGAAAATGTGAAATATATGATCAGAAAAAAAACCACTGACCTGGAAAATAGAGAAGGGACACTTTAAGAATTGTTGATCTAGCTGAAAGCCATGTTTAATAAAAGAGCATCAAAATCTTGTTTAAAGAAATTATAACAGAAAACTACCCTATTATTTTAGATTCAAAGGGTAAAGTAGAAGTTGAAAGAATCTGCTTGTCATCTCCTAAAAGAGATACCAAAATGAAGACTTCCAGGAATATTATAGTCAAATTCCAGAGCTCCCAGCTCAAAGAGAAAATATAGCAAGAATTCAGAGAGAAACTATTCAAATATCATGGGAACACAATCAAAATCACACTGAATTTGGTAACTTCCTCTTAACATATCTAAGGGCTTGGACAATGATATTCCAGAAGACAAAGGACAAAAAATTATAACCAAAAATCACTTACCCAGCAAAACTGAGTTAAACGTCAGAGTGAAAAAATAGATATTTAGTGAAATAGAGAACTTTCCAGCATTCCTGGTAAAAAGAGTAGATCTGAATAGAAAATTTCACATTCAACCTCAATACTCAAAAGAAGGATAGAAAGGTAAACATAAAAGAGAAATGTGAAGGGACTTAATAAAGTTAAAGTGTTTATCTTATAGCAGGAAAGGTGATTGTATGTATGTAATTTCTAAGAACTTTATCATTATTAGAGCAGTTAGAAGAAATTTATATAGACAAAGCCCATGAGTGTGAGGCAATTATGTTGGGATAATCTCAAAAACAATTGAAAGAATGAGAAAGACAGATGCACTGTGAGAAGGGAGAAGTAGGATAGAGAATATTATCTCACAATAAAGAAGATATTTTACAGTAGACAGGAAAATTGTGTTATATGGCAAGCAAAGTTTGAACCTTAATCCTATTTGAACTGGTTCAAGGAGGGGAGAATATATACATGTGCATTCAATTAGTCATAGAAATCTTTTTTTATCCAAGAGGGAAGTGAAAGAGAAAGGTGATAAGAAAAGGTGGGGAATAAAATATATAACGCAACTTGTTCTGCCATTCACCAGTTAATGGGCATCCCTTCAATTTCCAGTCCTTTGACACTACAAAGAACACATAGGTTCTTTTCTTTGTTTTCCCTAATTATCTTTAGAAATAGACTGAGTCCTGGTATTGCTGAGTCAAAGAATATAGGTAGTTTAATAACTCTTTGAGTAAAATTCCAGATTGCTCTCCAAAATGGCTGGATCAGTTCACAATTCCACCAATAATGAATTAGGGCCCCAATTTTTCTATATCCCCTCCAAAATTTGTCACTTTCCCCTTCTACAATATTAGCCAATCTGGTAAGTGTAAAATAATATTTCAAAGTTGTTGGATTTCTCTAATCAATAATGATTTATAGAATTTTCATATGAATATAAATTGTTTTGATTCATCAGAAAATGTGTGTTTATATCCTTTGACCATTTATCATTTGGGGGATGATTCATTTTCTTAGAGATTTGACAAAGTTCTTTGTACATTTTTAGATATGAGACCTTTATCTGACAAATTAACTGTAACATTTTTATCCCATTTTTTCCTTTCATTCTGATGTTAGTCACATTTTTTTTATTAGTACAAAACCTTTTAATTTAATGTAATTAAAATTATCCATTTTATATCTACTTTTAGTTTTTATTTTTTTAATTTCAATATGTGGAAATATGTTTTACATGACTTCACATGTATAATTTATATTATATGCTTCCTTCTTCATGTGTAGGGGAAGGGCTGGAAGGAGGGAGAGAATTTGAAACTCAAAATGTTTTTTAAAATGTTAAAAATAAATAGCCCATTTAAAAGGAAAAGAGAAAGAAAAATGTCAATGCTATTTAATTGTAATGACCATTCTTGGACCCAGAGAAGGGGAAAGACACTGACTTCTTCTTCCTCTTCCTCTTCTTTTGTTTTGAGAAATGGATGACTATGAGTGTGTAATGTTTCTTATCTTCTCCAATGTACTCACCCAGTTTATTTTGCTTACCTTTTTTTCTTTTTCTTTATTATAAGAGAAGGCTGGAGGGGAGAGTGGTAAAAGGAGTTAACCTGGGATATCCATAAATAATCACGATCTAAAAACAAATGTTTAAATAAGACTTAAAAATCCAGAGTGAGATTTACTATTTATTCCTGTTGGAACTGATACAGTGTTCTGGCTTTTTGAACTACTATTTGATAGATTCTGACCTTGTCATTCAGGTTGCTAGCCTTCTTAGCTTTGTGACATCTAAATATTTGATAAATATGCCGCTGAATTCATTGAAATAAATGATAAAATACCATAGGGCTAAAGACAAATCCTTGGATCTATCCAATTGCAACCTCATTCCATGGTCATATAAGACTAAAACCATTTTTTGGAACTAACATTTTAACCAGTTCTGAAACTGCCTCACTCTGTTATCTTCTCACCCACCCTCTCCATTTTTTTCTGAAAAAAAATAGTATGAAGGAATTTGTCTTATGAGTCAGTTGCCTTTTGGGGAGTACCTTTCCTGATATTTTCCATTGACTCAGAATCTTTCTTTTTGGAAGCATTATTAAATTCAGTCCCTGAATGATTTCAGGAAGGTTACATAATCTTAAACAGAGAAACAACTTTGTTCAATGATATTCTTTTTATCAAGAGGAGACATACTCACCAGAGTTGTTCGTCATCTTCATGGCTGATGCCCTATGCCATAGCCAAATGCAAATGAGATCTACTTTAGATTCTTAGTATTTTTAGTTATATTTTCAAAAAAACATTGTGGAGATTCTGCTAAAATCTCAAATAGTATAGGATCCTCACTTAATGAGATCTATAGTGATTCCAAAGCGAGGGATGTAAGAGTCTGTGAAAGAAAAATAAGATGTGCCTGTGCACACATACATACATACATACATATGTGTGTATGTACACATGGACATACATATATTTGTGTGTCCTAGATACTAAAATATACTTGAATGTGTCCATAGACTTCTATATTTATCTTCAGTGAGAACTTGGTTGAGTTCTGAATTAAAGAAGAAGGAAAGCTAGCTGGATAATATCTGGGAAATCATATAGCTCCTTAATGATTTAAAATTATTTCTGCCTTCCAAAGACTGATCTTTATAAATACTCATTTTCTCCCTGCAATGCTATATGACCATAAGTCATAGAATATTTTTTAATTGAATGTCAGAGTTTGACCCCAAAGGATGTGTAAAGGAAGTTGAAAATGGATTGACCAGGGAATTAATTTGATTCCTCTAAATTGTGTGATTGGAAGAGAGCTTTTACCATAGGTTGGATGTTCATGGAAGATAAGGATGAATGGTACCTTGGTGGTTGGAATTCTGAGTTTTAATATATTTTGGAGTTACTTGAAGTTATAGAGAGGAGAGCTATTTCTCTCCTTAATTTTTTATCTGGTATAATATGAGAGATACAATTGTTTTTGACTTTTTTCCTAAGTTCCTAGTGAAAAATAAATCACACATTAGGGATAAGAAGTAAAATTTACAAGTGGCATCAAAATTATAGAAGTCAGTTGTTAGAAAAAACCATTTTGTAATTTCATAATATTATGTCTTTAAAATGGATTTCCTTGTCAGGCTGCTCTTGCTTAGAGCTATTTCAAAGCAAAACATAATGTTTTGTGATATGTGGAAAAGATCTTAGAGATTGAAGATTTCTCTTAGCCACGTTATAAGTTGAAGCTTAAGCATTTAGTGAACTCATTGAAGATATTCTCTAGAACATAAACTTAAAATCTGATGCTTGCTTTTAATCTGTCTTTGAGTGCTTGGATGGCAACAATTTTCACAAGTTTCTTCCCCGTAGGCATGACTTCTTGGAAGTAATTGTCAGTCTGCATGCAGTTTGTGTTGTCTTCAGGTATTAAAGTTGTGCATGGCCTGTGAAAAATTCCTGTGAGACCTGCCCCATTATTACATTGAGAGAGATGTTTCATCCCAGTAGTCTCTAGTCTCTTACACATTGGTCCTGTGATGGTAGAACTGAGTTTGCACATATCATTTAACCTATCTAAAATCTATAAGTCCTGAATTCATGGGGCAAATTGCCCTTACACCAAAAAAGGAATGGGAAAAAGAAAGAAGCAGGGAAGATTGGTCGCAAAACTAGAAAGTATGTACTTCTCTCCTAGTAGTGGAAGAACAATGCTATTGAAATGAGATAAGACATCAATGACATGCTTGGTCTTTTTCTTTATCCTCTAGAGAACAGATGCTGGAAAATCATATAAAGTCAATTTGGGGTGTTGGCTTTGCTGAGTCTGAGCTAATATACCTTAATGCTGTATGGAGGGCATGGGGCAAGGTATGATTGCTATTGTCAGTTTGAGAAAAGGAATGGTGATAACACCACCTTAACCCAGGATTGATAAATAAAAGTTGTTGAAGGAGCACATTTGGTCTCATTAGAATGTGGGGGGGAGCAGGGGGGGTGGTTAGGTGGGTGTGAAGAATTTCGAGCTATCCAAAATCTAAACGTCTATAGTAATTTTTGTGTCTCCCTCACTTAAGGACTTTAAGTGAAGAACAGATGCCCTCCTGGAAGAAGATGTTGTAAAAAGCATTGCATTCTGAAATGAATAAAACTAGTTGGTGTATAAATTCACATTCAACTTTGAGTTTTTGTAATCATTAAAAATATTATATCTTTATTGCCTCATGATTCATAAAGTTGGAAAATCGCACACATACATATACACAGGGAAGAAATTGTGTGCATGTATGTGCATGCATGTACATACATATTTATAATCACTAATAGAATATTAATTCTAATTAAAAGTTTAATGCAATATTCTTTATGAATTATTGGATTATCCATCTTAAAAAAATTAGGTAAATTTTACCCCTTGTAAATATTAAGAGTGTGTACTACTATATATTTGCTAGCTGTGGTTATTCATTTATATTTTAAAGTACTGAAAAGCTATTTTAATCATATGCACAGATAAGTATATTATGTACATATATGTACAAACATCTCTGGAAACATATAAATGAAAATATGTCATATGAATTTCATCTCTATAATTACATATGTTTAAAATAATTTATATTGCCTTCTTTAAAAGTAAATGACAGCCGATAGCCAAGGTAGTTTATATTAGTAATATGTTTCCAAGAAAACATCTTTATTTTTAAATTTTTATACTCTAAGAGTTTTAAAATAATACTAAAATTATTAAAGTTGTGAGTAAATTATGCATCTTTAGTTTTGGTTAGTATTCTTAAAAATAATAGTTGTAAAAATTTAAAGATATAACTATATAGACACAAAAATGTAGATATATATATATAGAGAGAGAGAGACAGAGAGAGATAGGTAGATAGATAGATAGATAGATAGATAGATAGATAGATAGATAGATAGATAGATAGATAGATGATAGATTGATGGATGGATAGATATTTGCACATATCTCTTACAAAAAGATTGACAAGATCTAAAATGGTAAATGGAAAGAAGAAATGTAGTGACTTTCTAAACAAAGGATCCTACCAGATCATGGAGCAAGCAGTGTGGTAGATATTGGGTATGAGAATACATATTAGCAGGGGCAAAAAATCAGATTTTTCTTTCACACACACCTGACAAGACTACTAAGGTGAACTTAGCTTTCTTAGAACAGGGTCGTACAATAGTCACAATTCGGTTTTAACCATCATATTATCTGGACACTAGCATGTTGCCCATAATTATGGAAGAAGATAATGAAGTAGCATGACATAATACAGCCTTTATGAAAACGTTTATTTACTATAAAATATGGGAGTTGGAAGAGACCTCATAGATCATTTAGTCCAAATGCCTTATTTTAAAGATGAGCGGGTAAAATGACTTGACTAATATTACACAGCTGACAGACCTTTCAATTAGGACTTTAAAAATTTGTTGCATAAATATGAGCTATCACTATTTCTATAAACTCAGCCTTCTGACTTCCAGTCCAGTACTCCTTCAACTACACAACATTTTACAAACTTCTAAAAGTCTATAGACAAGTCTAATGGCTCTTCTGAAACATCCAGTGTTAATACCTTATATTTTTTATGGGCATATCTGTAAGAAGCAGTAGTGAACTGTATTGCTACAATAAAAAAAAGATTTTTTAAATGTCTACAGGCATATAGCACTTATTTAAAAAAAATTTTAAATTACTAAGCTATTAGTAAACATATGGAGAATCATCTATTTAAAATCCTAATGCTATTACTGTAGTTACTGTGATGTAGCCTGCCCAATGTCAAGTATGATGTGATGTAAATCATTGTCATAAAATCTGTCAAAGAGAATAACAGCTTTAATAGAGTATGCTTTGCATATTGAATTATGATTTGAAAGCAAAAATATTAGTAGTTGCAAAGAGTTGAAGGTGAAGAAGCTCTTGGTTCCATAATTTCTTTTGTAACATGTTTTACAAAATTATACATTTTATATCACAACCAAGGTGTAAAGGAGGTAGTCTACACTCTTCTATTACAAGAAGGCACCTTATTTGTTTACCTAAATACTAAGCGGTTGATCAGTAAAGCTTTTTAGAAAAAAAAGGGCAGGGAAATTTTGATCATTTGCATATATATGTGTTTTTATTAAAGTACTAGATCCTGAATATAGATTTCAAAATCCTTTCTGGGACCCTTAGAATATCCTATTGTATATGTCATTTGTGAAATGTTTAGGTTGTAATACTTTGTTGAAAAGGCTGGAAGCAAACATTTTCAGTAAAAACTTTAATATTTCATTAAAACCATTTTTCACTTGCACTTCATAGTGACAGTTTTCTAAAGGATTCTCAACTAAAAAAGTGAATTAGTTAAGGAAAATAAGACAAATACTGGGCAGAACTGAAAATACATTATGTTTTACTTTTAACTTTAAATTTCTTTTCAAATAAAATAGAAATGACTGTATTATTCTGTAAGAAAAGAAGCTGCTTGACTAGATAGGTATATTATTTCCAATGATATGGTAATATCCAGTCATCTTGTTTTTCTTCTTCACAGTCTCTCTTGCACATAATTATTACTAAATCTTATTAATCTATTTAAGACTTTTAATCTCATTTTTACCAACCTGGCATAGCCATGTAATCACCTAAAATGTCTAAAAATCTCTTTTTATTCCCTCCAATTTCCAGCTCTAGGTTTATGATCAACTTATTTTCTTTATAAATAGGCTGGTCATATCACTCTTTTCCTCAAAATATTCAAATGTTCTTTTTTTCTCTATGAATATAATCAAAAATCCATAGCCTATGATTCTAGACCCCTCCTAACCTATAAACATCCTGTCTGTCTCACCTTATCACAGACAGGTCACATTCATAAACTCTGTGCCTTAGACCATTTAAATCAATGGAAGATAATTACCCATACCTCATGCTTTCCCAGCTTCATATCTTTGTTTCTGCTGTTTACCTACAAGGCCCTCCAGTATAGTTCCATCATTTACTTATTCCCATCCTTTAGAATCCAGTTCAAATTCCACTTCCTTTATGAACGCTATACTGACCCTTCTTGACAGTAATTACCTTTTACCTCAGGACCTCATACTCTCCTTTATGCTTCATCTGTGTTTCTGTTTTTATATTATAGTCTCTCTCACAAGCTCTTATATGAACTTTGTGCCCCATTCCCTCACCCTGCAGGTTCAAAAGGAGTAGATCAATATTTGTTGAATTGATTTGAATATCATGTACTCAAGCACATTGTTTTTCTTTTTTTTCTTTTACTTTATTTTACAAAACAAATATTCCTTTTTCTTACGAACATAACATCAAGAACCATGAATGTTTCAATACAAAAATAACAGATTATATATGAAACTTGTATAAAAGTATATATTACATTAAAGTATATATTAATTTTAACATGATAATAACAAAATTGCCTTGTTTGTGTCCACTTCTAAATTTCCCTCTTTTTTCTCCTGGGCATTTTTTAAAATTTCCTTCACCTTTTTTTTCCACGCTTGATATCTACCCAACCTTCAACTACTCCCAAAATAGAAGTCCATTGTTGTAACAAACAAGTATAACCAAGCAAAACAAAGCCATTGACAATACCTGAAAGTCTCACTCCTTCTGTCCCTGACTTCTTTAATCAGGAGGTAGTTTGTTTCATCTTCTGGAGTTGCAGTTAGCTGTTATATTTATATAAATACTAATGTCTTCCAAATTTGTTTTTCTTTAGAGTATAATAGTAATTGTATATATTTTTTCCTAATTCTATTCGCTTTACTCTGCATTAATTCATAAAAGTCTCCACAAGTTTCTATGATTCCATCATTTTAGGGATATCTTGACATTAACACTCTGTTAGTTCAGGTTTAATTTTGGGATGAAATATGGCCTGTGGACAGAAAGCATTAAATACTTAAAAACAAGAGATTTACTTAATGGCACCTACTTTCTACACACACACACACACACACACACACTCACACTCACACACTCACACACACACACTCACACACACACACTCACACACACACACACTCACACATACACACACACACACATGTCTGATCAGTTCATCAAGCCATATTGACTGATGTGGTTTTCAAATAGTCATCAAGTCAAAAAAGACCTTGATCTGCCTTGGGTGGAACATTTTATGTCCTCAGGTGACCCGGAAACCACTATCGGCATAGCCTTTTCCTATTCCAGTTTGGGGGTGGAGGTGGCATTTTATCACATATTTTTTATAATTTCTTATAGCAAAATAATATGCCATCATATAAGCATCTATGTATATATTTGTATATACCATCATTTGTTCATCTAGTGATTTATCTTTTAATAAGCATCCACTTTTATCTCCCACTCCTTATTTAAATAAAAGTACTGCTAAAAATAAACTTGCAAATGTAGGTCATTTTCTTTTCTTTTTTTTTTCTTATTTGACCTTTAGTGTGTATATACCTGTTAAGGATTTCATTCAAATAAAGACATGCACAGGTAAAGTTGTTTTGTTTTGTTTTGTTTTGATACAACTCTAAGTTGCTTTCAACAATGGTTGGGCCAGTTCAGATCTTCACCAATAGTGTGTTGATTTCCCTATCCTCCCCCATACACTTCAATATTTGCCATTCTCTACCTTAATCATCTTTAAGTATCTGATGAGTGTGAGTTAGCAACCTCACATTTATTTTAATTTTCCTTTATCCTATTATTAGTAATTTGGAGTATTCTTTTTCAAATGCTTGTTTATAGTCTTCCTTTCTTTTGAAAATTGCATGTTCATGTCCTCTATTTTCCGATTTGAAAATGGGCTCTCGTTTTTCTTTATTTGTGTCAATTCCTTCTATATCTCAGATATTGTATCTTCATACGACAAATTTCCTGCAAAGATTATTCTTTTTACATTTTCCCTTCTAATTCTAACTGTATTCATTAGTTTATGCACAATTTTTGACTTATATATAATAAAGCTTACCAATTTTACCTCCTGCGAACCTCTGTTTTCCTTATATAATCAAGAACTCTTTTCTGCTCTTTAGTTTTGAAAAGTCTCCTCTGTTCCTTTAATTTGATGATGACATGACTTTTACTGTACTCCTTTGGTGGTTATTATGATGTGGAGTGTAAAGTATTAGTCTGAACTTGAGAAACAAAGCACAATAGTCCCTGTCCTCAAGAAATTAAAATTCCAATTACAACATAGAAAGGAGAAAGAGAAAGGTGGGTCTGTAATATACAAGGGCAAAATGATTGAAAAATGCCAGGAAGTGGGGTGGTCTTCAGATTCCAGGCAAAATATGTCAAAAACTTACCTATTATAACCCAGGGTCCCAGAGACAGACTTTAAAATGGAAGGAGAGTGATGAAAAAAATAACCTAACTGAAGTCAGAATGGTTTGGCAAGGACATTTATTTTCCTAAGCTTCATACTTTTGACTTGCTGGCAATATATAGAAAGGCAGATTTTGTGGGGGGAAGGGTTATGCAGAGAGGCAGGGAAATGTAGTTTGTGTTCGCATCCTTTACTCATTTTTGTTTTAATTAATTTTAGTTGTGTTTCTAGGGTTCTCTGAGTAAATCATATCATACACAAGAAGCAATAAATATATTTCCTTTTTGCATGCTCATTCAATTTACTTTGTTTTTGCTATACCTAGCATTTCAAGAATTATATACAATAATAGTACTGGCAATGGACACACTTGTTTTACCCTAATCTTATTATAAAAGTCTTTGATTTTTTCCATTACCAATATTGCTAACTCATGTTTTTTAGATAAATATTGTTTTCAATAGTAAGGAAAGGTCAATGTATTCCTATACATACATACATATATACATATATATACATTTAATTTCTAACATTGAGTTTTATCAAAGGCATTTCTAAAATTATTAAAATCATATGATATTTATTGTTTTGTCATTAAGATGGTTTGTTGATATTTCTAGTATTTTTTAAATATTCAGTAAGTCTTCTATTCATGGTATAAATACATCTTGGCCATAGCATATGTACTGCTCATATTTTAACAATAATTTTGTGATAATATGCATTACAGTTATTGGTCTATGATTTTCTCTTATTTTTTTCTCCTGCTGTAGATGTCAGTAACTATATTTATCTCATAGAAGGAATTTGACAGAACTACTTTTCTCTTTTTATAAATATTTTATGTTAAAGTTTCTTTGACTATTTGATGGATACCACTTGCATAGGCATTACTAGTATTTTTTCCTTTGAAAGTTCCTCTATGAGTCATTCAGTTTCTTTTTTTCTGAGATTGATATACTTAAATTATATATATATGTGTGTGTGTGTGTGTGTGTGTGTGTGTAAACATATGTAACTTTGATATGCACAGGTTTGTGATTGACCAGAATAAAGAGTGTAATATTTAGAGAGGTTAGATTCTAATTAGATTATAAAACTATTTTATACCTGGCTAAACATGGATGATTTGGCACATCATCCTTCTGAAACTGTTTTCTTCATCTTTAAAATGTGAAAGAGAGACTAGATGATCTAGATCTAAGGTCCCTTCAAACCCTGATTGCATGAACCTGTAATTCTAAAGACTGGAGATAGGGAGGCTAGCTGAGAGTTGATTACAAAACTTGGGAATGAATAGATGAAAGCCTGATTAGGATGATGATAGTTGGAGTGAAGTAAAAGAGGTATATGTTAGAGACATTGAAAAGGAAGAATCTATAGTAATGATTTTATATATAGGAAGCCTAAAAGAGAGAAGAAACAAATTATCAGGGTAAAAATCCAGGATTTTTATTTATACCAAGTAAAATAGAATAAGACGTAATCATTATCAATCTTGTTCATAAAATATTTATAAATATAGAATATTGATTATGTGACAAAGCAGGATTTAAAAATGTTTTCATACTGATATTTCAACAGAAAACTGATATTTCACTCACTTTCATCTACTGGCTATAAGTAGATCCCCAAAGAACATAGGGAAAAATGATTATTAAACCAGAATCACTGGGGTTTTTTTTGTTAATTTTCTGTTTTCCTTAAATCCTGAACTTGGTGCATCTCAGTCACATATTAGACTGAGGAATGAAGATGAGATAATCATATGAAAAAATTGCTGCATCATAGCATTTTAGTGTTTAATGGGCCCTAGTTCAGCAAGTCCAATGTCTTCCCCTTAGATTTGGGATGGGGGGAGAAGGGATGAAGCCTAGAGTGAAGTAACTTGCCCAAGATCAGATAGCTCATTTGTAGCAGAATCCAGGAGAGTTTAAAATCAAACATAGAGAGGGACATTTCTGCTTAAGCATAGTATTTTACTTTTGTATCACTAGCCAAGTGACTATTCTGATTAACCCCTAACTACATTATTTCAGAGAAATTCCCATTCATCATGGGCACAATTTTGTTGCATTTCCTTTCTGCCGTACTTCCACCTGAATTTCACATTATACACATCGTCATTTTCCCCATTAGCGGGATCTATAATGGTGCTGTATCTGATAATCTGTCTTTACTTTCTGTAGTCCTTGGCATAGGGGAATATTAGTGAAGTTGAGAATTGTATTCTGGAACTGTTCTGCTTATAAGGAAGACTAAAACCATGTACTTACTTGTAAGAGAGTATGTTTCTTAGCTATAATCCTAATATGATGTTTTCTAAATTATAAAAGACATTTTCAAAACACAATTTCAGGGAACATGATTTGGCCAATAGTAATTTTGAATCTGTACAATAACAAGCTATATTAAGAAAAACTCATTTTCTGTTAGTTATTTGAATAAATACAGAGTTGCAAATTGAGATATTTTGTTTCCCCTTCTATATTATCAAAAATATCTTTTAGAGAGTTAAATACAACATAAAGCTCTATAGAAGGATGAAAAGTGTACTCAGTGGAGTTCTCAGAGATGTTTGTGCATTTGTCTATTTGAAAATAGAAATGACATTATATTTTAATTCACAGTTTACTTTGGGGAACAGAACATGCCATCATCAGTCATTGATTTTTGCCTTCTCATAAGCTGTGTGACTGTCTTGTTTATAACTTATTTATGACATATTTTGAGAATATTTTTGACTGCCAGGCACTTTGGCCACATTCATTTTTTTGTGATTCTACACTCAAGAAAATATGTTCATGAGTTATTTAGTTCAGTTGAAACAGTACAGAATTTATAGATCCTTTGAAATTATCTGAGTAAATGAAAATTACATATTATTTTCCTGAGCCCTGTTTTTCTCCGTATCCGTATGAAATTATATTTCCCAAGATCTAAGCAAGTAATCTAGTTTTCTTTAAAGGAAAAACCATGAAATTAAAAACTAGTGGCATATAGTTTACAGGGCATGAGAGAACAGAAAAATAATGTATAATGTACATGCAGGGGTATGAATAATTTTTCTTATTCCATATTCTGTAAATGCTACCTGAAATTTTCAAATGAACATTTTTATTATGTTAATTACACCTGAAAATATAAAATACTAATATAATTGGCGAACGTGTATGTTCAACCATGAAAATCGCGTGAATTTCAGATGTTCACTATGGCAGAATCTAGTTGAATTATAATAAATTAGTGAGAGCATCCATGCTCAGGTTCACATTAATAATTACCTTTTAAGAACCATGATTTAATAAAAATGAAAATGAGTTTTTATAATTGTTTTTCTACTCCTTGTTTCAGATATACTTCTAACCCTAGGTCAAAGGAGGTAAGGAAGGAAATCCAAGGTTACCACTGAAAGGAATCTCCTCCTCTCCTCATTTCTTGCCCCTTAACAGTTCCTTCTCAAGGATTCTACTGGATTTCCATGCTTACTTTAATTTCTAGAATTTCTGTAGTTCTTGATAATTTATTTACATACAACTTCTGAGGCATGAATAAAGTAACTTTTTATATTAGTAAATATATTGGGATATACATCCATCACCTATAGACTCACAAAAAGCATCTTTGAGACTCCTGAATCATACAGGATGATGGGAATTATATTTACTTCATCTCATCCTCATCTTTATTAGATTTTTTTTGTGATAGGTCTCTATATTTTGAAAGTTTTAAAAATTCAATTTGTTTGTTTCACATAGTTTGTAATTTATGAGCATTTGTTATGGTGCTATCTTTAATAACATTGTTCTGAAATGTATGTTGATCAATATTATGTCTATATGATTGTGGGAAATAGTTTTGCCTGTGATAATCATCTGAATAGAAGTGCAATTTACTGCACTTATCTATGAAATAGCTCTTTTACACTTAGGGATATTTTGTAGACTGAATTTGTAGAATGACAATGTGTCATATGTATAATTCTAGCCATCATGTCATGAATATGAGGAGTCTTATCTATAAGGTCCTTTCTAGCTCTATATCCTATGAAGCTATGTCTAGGTTGTGGACAATCAAGAAAATCTTTCAGGAAGAGGTTGAAATTGAATATCTCCTTGAAAGAAAAATGATATCCAGCATATAAATAGAGGTTTAGGTTTTACTAAGTAGTTTGCAACCATTTCATCTGATACAACAACCTTGTGAGCTAGATACTATTACTATTCTGATTTTACATATTAGGAGACTGAGACAGAGGTGAAGCGATTTGCCAGTGGTCACACAGCTAGAAAGTCTCAGGCTGGTTTTAAATTCAGATTTTCTTGACTCCATTGAGCTGCTTCTGTAGACAGCAGTCCATAATATTGAGGGTGAAACTTCTTTGTTACTACTAGGTTTACACATTCAAATGAAGGACAAAAGCTTAAGTAGAAGACTTTTCATTTTGGTGAGACTATCTTAACTACTTAATTTTCTTAAGAGTTAATGTCAAATGTGTCTAGTTCTACTAAGAAGGTCTGAAACTTGGAAAGGAGAATATGATAGCTTAAGTCTTTAGCTTTAAAATAGATCCCTTTAGCTGAATCGTTATTCATAAAGATGTTCTCCCTACTTAAACTGTATTTTCTCAACAATAAATCCAAGTAATTGATTTAACATTAGAGTTAAATTAACCCCACATTGTCAATTATGAAATAAGGTCTTAATTATATTCATAAGTAGCCATTACTATCTTTCTCCCATGTCCTCTATGCCCAATTCTAAAATACCTTGGAGTTTTGTACTTTCGTGTGACAAACACTTAACAGGGTCTTTTAACTGTTGAATCCTGCATCATGATGTGATTTCTCTCACTCAGAAGCAAACAAACAAAAACAAGTAAAAGATACTTTACCTGGTTTTTGGAAGAATTCCTCAAATCTATGACCAATTTCTCCTATTCTTATGAATTATTTGTATGGAAATAACTGCTTTCTTTAGAGAATTATGAGATTTGAGAAAAAATTTGGGAAAAGTTCAAGGAAGAAGGAAATCAAAGAAGAAAGGTGGTTTGTTCTTGTAAATTATTAAAGAGTGGTGCCCATAGAAAATGGAGACTAGTAGATAAGGAAGCAAATTAACAGACAGATTGCATTGTAGCCACATTTCAGTGCTGGAGAGAAACCAGGTCTGGACCTAGGTTTTCTGCCTGTTTTCTTGAATAGGGTAGGTAGATGGAGACTAAATAGGCAGTTAAATGAGCAGATAAGTCTCAAGGCACAAAGAAATCTCTCTATAGGATGTATAGAAAAATTGACCTTTTATCCATTAGTCAAATGCAGCACTCACTCCATCTCTTTGCCTTTTCACTGACTATCTACCATTCATAGAATGCATTCTTTTCTCACCTCCAATTCTTAGAATTCCTCTCTTTAAGATACTGCTCAACTTGTAGCTGGAGGGAATCATAGACATTTTCTAAGAACCTCCCCCATTTTTTACAGATGAGAAAACTGAATCCCAGAAATCTTGTCCAAGACCATATAAGGAAGGAGAGATCAGAGACCATAACCAAAACTTCTTGACTCTCATTCCAGCACTCCCCTCCACTGCATCATATAATTTTCAATGAAAAAGCCATATTAAATAGATCCATTCCTGAAACAAATTTTGAAGTTCTTATATAACTTTGGGCATATCTCAAGTTCTTAAAAAAGATTATTCAACTAATCAAAATTTATATGATTATAAAAATACATAGAATGTTTGCTGGAGCTTTAATATATCACCAAAGCAGAATCAAACATGAAAAATTGATTAAAATATAAAGAAATTTTCTAACACTTAATCATTCATTTAGACACAGAGGAAAAAATGTCTCCCTCTAGTCTTGAGACCCTATCATCCATGCCAGCTGCCTTAATGACATATTTAGCTATAAGTATAAGAAGAATTTCTAGGTGAAAAGACCCTAAGGTCTACAATCATAAGTTACCTGGATTTCCACTGAACTCCACTATTACAGGAAGATGATGCTGAATTATACAATGTTTTTCCACCAAAATTTAAATTTTTGCTAGTTCTGATTAAACTCACTGTTTTGGTTCAGCCATGCTGATAAACTGTCTTTTTTCCAAGGACCAATTAAATTCCACAAAAATTTTCTATATGCCAGAAGAGTTAAGTATGACAATGAGGTTACAATTCAGGTTTACTGGAATTGTGGCAACAACTTGGAAAGAAATAAGATATTTGAAAGGAGGAGATTGGTTGAAAGAAAATATTGAGTTTTGTTTGGAACATGTTGAGTTTGATATACCAATGGGACATCCATTTCAAGGTATCTAAAAGGTAGTTGGTTATGTATGAGAAAATAGGCATAGCTCTAGTAATCAACTTAAAGAAGATAATTGAACACATAGGACATGATTCACAAAGGGAACTAGTAGAGAGGAAGAGAAGATGCCCACACACCAAACTTTTGGGGATACAACTAACTGTGGGTGCAACCTGGGTGAAAATCCAGCCAAGGATACTGAAAAAGAGTGATCAGATAGGTATGAAAAGAATCAGTAGGGCAGTGTCCAAAAAAAAGAAAGAGTTTCGAGGAGGAGAGTGATTAATGTTGAAGTATACTTGGGAATTTAAGGAAGATGAGAACTGAGAATAGTCTATTAGAGTTGACTTTGGTAATTTTGGAGTAAGTAGTTTCAGTTGAATGATGAAATTTAAAGTCATATTGCAGCAAGAGGAAAGGATGTTGAATAAGGTAATGTAGACTTTCTTGTGCAGTATAACAAAGAGGAAAGAAAAAGGCAGTAATTAATGGGGATGGTCAGATCATGTGAGTTTTATTTTTAAAGGATGGAAGAAATATAGTTGTGTTTTTCAGTTGCCAAAAAAATTGTCAATTTGATAAGGAAAGAGTGAAAGTTAGAAAGGAAGTGGGCATGATAGTATGGGGAATCTTGTGGAGAAAATACAAGAGAATAATATGTAAGATAGATGCAGGGGGGTTGGACTTGACAAAGACAAGAGAGATATTTCCAGGAATGCAATGGTATAGTCTCTGTACTCTGCCCTAGTCAGATAACATCTGGAATTTTGTGTTAAGTTCTGGGTACCACAATGAAGCAAGACCATTATTATTCTGGAAGTTAATCAAGATATTGAAGAGCCTTAAGCTCATGCTAAATGAAGATCAGTTGAAAATATACAGGATATATAATCTGTTGAAGATTTGGTGCGGGTTGAAGGAGCATAGAGCTAGGGGTATTATAGCTATCTTCAATATTTGAAAAAAATATTCTATGCAACAGAAATTAGATTTGTTCAGTTTAGTCCCAGAGGAATAAACAATATCCCTCGGTAGAAGCTGAAAGCAAGCAAATTTAGGTTTGATGTCAGGAAACACTCCCTAACAAAGAAATATGACCCAATTGGAATAGACTGCCTAAGGAGATACTAGGTTACACCTCCTTGATGCAAAGGTTGAATAACTACTTGTAAGAAATGACATAGTGAGGGTTACGGTATTTCAGTATGATTTGAGCTTCTGAGATCCTTTCCCACACTAAAATTCTGTGACTCAAACTTTTGATGCAGTAAATTACTGAGGGCACAGAAAAAATGAATGACTCGTTCAGGGTCTCAATCAGACAGTATCGGATTCTAGACCTGAACTCATATTTTCCTTAGACCACTGGGCCACAGTATTCCCAGGTGCCAAAACAAATGAAACTTATTTTATGAGGACAGGCAGGAAATATACTTGATCCATAGAAAATTGACAAAGTTATCATAAAAAGGGCAATTCCAACATTTCCACCAACATTTCCACTTGGAAAGTTTGAGGTTCTCTTTAATACTGGTTGTTTTTTTTTCTTAATAAAAATAATTCATGTGATACAAATGGAGATTGAGTTTACCCAGATAGCTCTTTTTGTTGATTCCAATGTATGCCCAAGATGTTCACATGCTCAGTTACACTCAGAAATTATAAAGCAATGAGAATTTCTTCATTGCTATTCATGAAAATATAACACTATTCCTCTGTCTTTATTTCTATATTCTGTTAAAAGTAAGAATTCAAAATATATGGGTTCTTTTCTCAAAATCTCCACTGCAAATTTGCATATATTGAGCTATGGAACTTTCTAGTTGCACAAATTTCCTTGTTTTAAGTTCTCAAGAGTGGGATTAGGGAGAGAAAAAGAAAAAGGAGGGGAGAGGAGAGGAGAAGAAGAGAAAAATGTTTTTGGAGCTAATCATACTTAGGTAGATTTGAATTTATGACTATCAATAATGATTAAGTGAATTATTTTTTAAAAGTTACTCCAGTTTGTTTATTGTTTGAAATCATTTTTCTTTAAAGCTCTCATTGTAAAGATTTTATTATGTGCATAAGTTCGCACAAAGCCATTTGGATACAGAATTTATAGTTAGCAGAAATAATGTCCTTGGTTTAAGGTTTTGTCTTCTCTGCTATTTCCCAGCTTCTTCTTTAGTGAATGTCAAGTATGTATAAACAGAAATAGGTTATAAAGATTTTAGTTTTTAATTTGTATTGTGCTGTAGATATGACTGCCTGCTACAATTCATTATATTGTAATGGTAATGCTGTATTTTAGCATTGTGGAAGATTATTTGAATAATAATTTTTAAAGAAGGCATGCAGTAAAGGCTGTTATTAAACCCCTAAATAAAAGTCTATGTTGAGCTACAAATTTCTAAGAGCTTCTATTCCAATAGGAGTGTAGGATACCCCTGATAGTATTATTGTGGTTAAGAAGGAGATAGAAAGATTAGAAAATAGTGCAATTAGATGTATTTGGAACTGGAAGAAAAGTAAGACACAAAAAAGTTGTTTATGAGATTGATCATTTGGAAGGATGTTTGTGGGGAAAAGCATTCATGATTGGTCTGTGCTATCTCTGCTAGATATATAATTCCAAGGAAGTGGCCATTGGTGTCTGCCAGGCATTAGTGATGTGCTGGTCTCAAGGTGCTGCTTCCACAGCCACAGCTCTTTTGAAACAGACAAACAAAAAATGAAACAAAACAGCCAGGCAGGCATTTAATCCTTCCTCTAAAACCACAGTCTTTCATTTCATATAATCATCTAGATGGGCTAGAAACTCCAAAGATCTCTGAACTTTCCTTCAAAGAAAAACGGAAAGGGAAAAATAAAAAACAACAAAAACAGGGACAGCAATAAAGTAAATCCTAGGTGGATTCTAAAAAGCCATTACCCTCCCTCCACCTTAATTCTCTTTCTAAATATTAACCTATACTATATGTATGTGACCAGCAACAGCCCTCTGGACTTGGAGGTACCCTAAACAGTTGACACATTGGGTGACGAATTCAAGGATATAAAAAGATTTTGACAGGCTAGAATGAAGAGTTGAATCTATCTGATCAGATGAAACTTAAAAAGTAGAAATGTAAAATCCTACACTTCGGTTTACAAAATTAACTTCATAAACTGCCTGCCATGAGTAGACCATGACACATGTGGAAAAGAGAAGTGAGTTCTATTAATTAGAAAACAACTAGAAAAAAATGCATCCATAGGAGCACATTGTCCAAAACAAGAGAAAATTTCCCCAGTCAGATCATGTTTGAAGTTCTGTATCCCATTATGGATGAAACATTTTAAAAAAGAATTATTTAAAAAATAAGGTGGAACACAGTCAAGGCTGAGGCAAAGGAACTAAGGATGTTTACTTTGGAGAAGAAATATTTCATAGAGTATGTGATAAGTGCCTTCAGGTATTTGAAAAACTGAAATATGGAAAAGATCAATCCATTCTTGAATAATGTTTGGAAGCTACCAAAAAGCAGATTTAGTGTAAGAGAAAATATTCTAACAACTAGTGGTACCAAAAGGTGTAATTGAGTAAAGAAGTTCTGAGTTCTCTTTCAATGGAGGGTTTCATAATAGATTATTTCTTTGAAATGCTACCGAAGTGATTCTTGTTCGTGTATGGATTATGCCAGATGGTTTGTAAGTTTTCCTCCCATGTCACTATCTTCTGTGGAGCTGCCTTTCCTCCTTTCCACATATGGCTCCAGTGGTCTTTGTTTCTGACTTTTATTTATGTTCAGTTTTTGCCTCATTTTAACTGTATAAATGGGTTTGAGGATTCAGTATTGTAGAGAATACATAGCTATTATTAGTTTTGGATCCTAAAATCGCTAGGAATGCCCCCGAGTCCTACATATTACTATGAAAGTCCTACCTAAAATAATATTTTTTGAAGATTCCACACCTTATTTTAATATATATCTTATCTATAAAGATGAAATGTTCCTGACAGTTCTATAATGACAAAGAAAGATAATGTTATCTGGTAGAAAAATAGAGAGTGTCATTTTTAAGTCATCTCCATAAAAACATTGGCAATATTGTGCAAGTGTCAGGGTACAAAAACTTCAAAATGGTGAAAATTTTGTAGAATCAAATGCTGTAGTCATCCCACTGTGCTGGGAAATGTAGAAACTGGGGATATGGACCGAGTTTGAAAATACAATTCTGAAATGTCAAGTTGGAGTTTCAAAATATAAAGACAAAGATAAGTACAGATTTCACCTTTTTAATATTCTGCCATCTCCTATTTTACTCCCTCTTCCTTTTAGCCTACCCCTCCTCTGAACCATCTTGGGTATTCAGTACTGAAAAATAATACCCATAATTTTCCACTGTTACCCCTGACTGTCCTAGCTTGCCTTCTTTATCAGATTCCCATGCTCCAAATTCTTCCCTTATGTCATCTTCATTATAAAAGGGCATCTGTCCTTTGCCCAATTCTATGATATTTTAGGTAAACAAAGAAATCTTATAGCCTTATACTCTTTAGCAATGAAGGATGTATTTAGTGGATATGTTGAATCGGTCTGTATTTCAACTGACTTCTTTGGATGTCTTTTACTAAAGCTGTTAAATTGTAGCTTTTTAATTATATGTATCTCTAAATCTTAACTATGTAATGCAAATGACCTTCCTTGCATTTTAAATATTGTTTTCTATTTATTGCTTAATGTACTGGAACAGTCTGAAAAGACACTAATTGTACAACACCCAATTTATTTTATTTTGCAGCATATGGAAGTTTCTGATGACAAGTCTTTAGGTGCTTCATTGATGGAGACTGAAGTAAACCTGGACAGCTACCAAACAGCTTTAGAAGAAGTACTGACATGGCTTCTCTCTGCTGAAGATGCTTTGCAAGCACAAGGTGAAATTTCAAAAGATGTCGAAGAAGTAAAAGAACAGTTTCATACCCATGAGGTAACAAACATTTTCTTAAAGTCATTCTAAGAACAATGTACCCATCACTCTTTTGAATGTCATCAGTCTGTATACTTGGAGCCCAAGACTTCTGGAGTTGGAAACACAGTATCTGGGTCAAATCCCTGCTCTGCCTCTTAATACTTGTGCATTTTTTAGCAGCAAATCATTTCCCTTTTCTGGGGCAAGCTTTTATCATCTGAAAAATGAGGAGCTCAGACTAAAGAACTAGCAAAGTCCTTTCTATATCCAAATCCATAATGTTATAACTGTTAGAGCATTAATATTCATCATAAGAACATTATCTGACCTTGTCTCTTGATACATTTTGATTTTGATATTTTAAAATAAATTTATTTTTAAATGAGAAATTCATAGTTTAAATCTCTATTTGTCTAATATTAATTTTAGCCTTGGGTTTAACTCAAAACTAAATTGACTCATTTTCAACCATGTACTTTTTTAAAGAAAAATTGATAAAAATTTAACAGTGCCCTTAGAGGACTTGATCTTTAATACAATGTGGGTTAAAAAACAAAAACAAAAAAACAAGCACCTCTCTAGTGTCCTAAAGGTATTAGTCAACATCATCAGCCTCTTTTTGTGGCAGGGTTATATGATGGAATTAACAGCTCACCAGGGACGAGTTGGCAATGTTCTGCAGTTAGGAAGTCAACTGATCAGAGTTGGAAAGCTCTCAGAAGATGAAGAAAACGAAGTCCAAGAACAAATGAATCTCCTCAATTCTCGATGGGAATGCCTCAGGGTAGCCAGTATGGAAAAACAAAGCAGGTAAGTGACAAGAAGAGGGAAGGTGGTGATCCATTTTGGGAGGATGTTTCCAGGGTTCTGGTATACTTGTAGAATGTCCAAAGGATATTGTGATATCTGGAATATGCATTATATCCCCAGTATTAGAATGTTCATGTTTATGGGAGTAGAAAGGTTAAGCAAATGAACAGTTGTCTATCACCTCATGTTTTAGGAGGCAACATCGTATTATTAATCATAGGTCAAATTTTTATCCAGGTTATTGCCTAAAAAATAAATTAAAGCATAAAAAAATGCAATGAACCTTTTAAGGAAAATATATTCATGTATTATTTCAATGCAGTTGACAAAGTAATTGAGATATTTTTTTCTTAAGAAATTACCCTTGAAAAGCTGAAGATTCATTTGTTTATAGAGGTAAGGAAAAAACTCTTTAGAAATCTTTTTGGATTTCTAAAAATATATCAAATGAATCAGAAATAGCTTTTGAGATTTATTCCTGAAATATGCCCTTTTTTGCAAAGGGAATGAAAAGGCACAGTAATTTGGGGGATTTTCCTTTCATTTGTACCATTTTGTATAGACACATGTAGCCTACCTAAGCAATTATATTTCAATTTAACTGAAAAGAGATGAAATGTCAAATATGGTATTGAATATATTAAGCACATATTTCTTTAGATTGCTTCAATAAGAGAAGGATTTTGATTAAGCACTGTAGGTACTCTCCTCTCTGTATATGAGCCACAATAGCCCTTTACCCAATATCATCAGCATCATAGCCAATGGATATATAGTGCCTATTATTATGTGTCAAGAACCGAACTAAACAAATATTTGCTCATTTGAGCTTTACAAAAACCCTGTAAAAATGTGTGCTATTATTACCCCATTTTACAGTTGAGTAAACTAAGGTTAAAATGGCTTGTCTGTGTTCACACAGTTAGGAAATGTCTGAGGCTGTATTTCAATTCCGCTCTTCCTGAATCCATGTCCAGGGCTCTGTACGCTGTGCCACCTCTCTGCCTCTGGGTGACACCTTAACTGCTTTGAAGGAATCTAAGGATTCTCTGAGACATAAACCTCTTTATTTTTTAACTCATCCCATTTACTGAAAGTCATTGAAACTTGGGCCCCTACTGATAACACTGCTTCCCTTACCACCTTTCACCGACACACTCTCTAATACCCTGAAAGATCCTGGTGGGGTTATCAGAATACATTTTCCATCTTCATTGATACTTCAAGTCTCCCTTTAACACCATAACTCAGCCACTGTTGGCCGTTTTCTTTCAGTACCTAGGACATTTTATTTCCTTCTTCAATGAGTTTATTGCTGGGCTTGCATTCTTTCCAGCCATTCAACATCCAGTCCTCCTATGAGAAGATAGTACACATATTAATGCTCCCTCAAATACCCTCATTTCCCAACTTCTCAATCAACTCTATTTCTATTACCAACTCTCTCATTTTACCTCAGCTACCTACTCTAGGGTGGGTGGGAAGAAATGGGCATTCCCCTTTTCTTGCCATTATCTTTTAGTTTTCCACTTTCATGTTCACCAACTTTGACATTCCTTTTTCTGATCATACCTGTTAACATTCCATCTTTCCCTGTGTCTTTTCTTGGTCCTTATCATTTCCTTCATTCCCTGTATCCCTTTTTCTCCCCCAAGTCATCATTCCTGTTTCTTTCACTCACTTCCCTTCCCTGTTTCAACCCCTTAGTGAAACAATTCAACTCTACCCTATTCTCTCCTCTCAAAGCTCATGCCTCGTCGCCAATTTCACCTTGTGAATACCCAATACTGGGTTACTCTTACTCCCACCACCCACTTTCTTCCTGCCAATTTATGTGCTTGCTTAATCATGGAGCTAGAAGAAATGATGAAACTGTGCCGATTGAATCTCATTTTAACTGGATCCTCATGGCAACAGGGTCATTAATCATTCCAGTCCTCAGCAATCAATTAGCTATACCATTCTTTAGAGGCTTTCCACAACTTCTGATCTCCCCTCCATCCCTTCATTTTAACTTACTAATAAGATCCTGCTTATTTTCCTTCCAATACTTGTTTTTTCTTTTCATCTTCCCTCAGCAAATTGATCAAGAATTGCTCCCAAATTTTTAACCTACTCATGTCAGAGTCTTTGAGATTAATACACTCCTTTTGTTAAATTTTCTGTTTTAATAAAAAAAGGATTTCAAATTTTTTTTTCTTTAAACATCATTGTAGTTATAGAAAAGTCAAAGTCAACCAATTAGCTGGCTTAATTTGACTAAGACATTTTATAACAAAATGGAAAAATAGCAATCTGGTGAGAAGCAACTTGCAGTAGATTATCTTTTCTGTATCATTTGCTTTTAGCAAAATCAATGACAGCCATAGCAGAATAATAGAGCACATGAAGTTCTGGACGTGAGTGTTAGGGAACCTGGGTGCATGATCTTCTCTTTGTACTATATTAGGTGGGTATTCATAGGTGATTCTTCAATCAACTTCTCAAGAGACTCCCTTTCCTCATTTGTAAATATGGGGCATCTACTACCTGCAGTACATAATGAAACTGTGAGACTCCCAGGAAGTAAAAGACTTCGCAAACCTTAAAATGAAAGGAAAAAAAGGCAGAGTCTTACTTAAAGTTAGAGTGAAGGATGCCATGAAAGGACTGGGGAACAGTGTCTATACAGTGGTATAGCTGATAGACAGATAGATTGATGATAGGTAAGGTGCATGCATAGATGTATAAAATATATCTGTTATATATACACATATACATATTCCCACATATAGAATATATACATGTATGTATATTTGTGTTTATATGTATATAGAAAGATGATAGATAGATAGATAGATAGATAGATAGATAGATAGGTAGATAGATAGATAGATAGGCAGACAGAGAGATAGATATAGATGCAGGTGTCAGTCTATATATACTCAATTTGGGATGGGGAAGGGGCAGTTGTGAGTTGGGGGAGCAGAGAATCAATGCAAGAGAAGGTAGTGTCAGACTAAAACATCATAGACTAATGAGGAATACAGTAATACAATTAAAGATCACAGGAAACTGGACACTTATCCTTGTCTCTGCTGCTTTAAAGCCATACACAATATGGATTTTAAAAACCCTGTATAAAGTTCCTTTATAAGGTATGTGGCTTCTGACACCTGAACCTTTTGACCATTTCATTTCTCTTTCAGTCAGTCAACAAGGATTTATTAAACATTTATTTCCAGTCATAGTGCTTTGTATATATCAAAGTTTCTACCAATATATAGTTAGTTGCTAAAATGTAATATGGGAAATTAATAGTAATGTCAAAGAAGAAGGAAGATGAAAGGAGAAAATGGAGAAGACAAAGAATAGAAGGCAGAGAATGTGTGTGTTTGTCCTTCGTTGCCGAAGAAGACCATGCCAGCAGAGAAATGATGACATGACTTGCACTTGTCTTTGTTTTGAGTGAGGGGGTGGGGCTGTGCAGGTCACCAGCCTGACTTCTCCTCCAGAGCCATCTGAATCCAGTGACCAGATATTCATCAGGATGACTGGAGATGACCCAGGATGAGGCAATTGGGGTTAAGTGACTTGCCCAAGGTCACACAGCTAGTGAGTGTCAAGTGTCTGAGGTGAGATTTGAACTCAGGTCCTCCTGACTCCTGCACTGGTGCACTGTACCACCTAGCTGCCCTGAAGGTAAAAAATGTGGAGGAGGTGGAGGAGAAGGTAGAAGAACAAGGCTGAATGTATGAATGTGTCGCTGCCAGCTTTCTTGTTGGGGTCTTGTTCTTCCTCTCCCCTTCTCCCCCCCACATCTTTCTCCTCGTTTACATCTTTCTCCTTTTCTTCCTCTTCTTTTTCCTATTTTCTTTCTCCTCTTCTTCAACATTGCCATTAGTCTCCCCTATTGTACTTAGCTGTTGGTGATATATTTACAGAGACCTTGATCCTTCCAAAGCACAGTACTGGTACCTAGTAAATACTTAATGTTGACAGACTAATTGACCGACAGTGGTGAGATAACCAAAAGTTTTGGGTGCCAGAACCCACATAACTTATACAGGACCCTTAAAATACCAATTATATGGTGCTTTAACTTAGGTAAAACATCAAAGAAAATGAAAATTGATAAGTTCCTGTGGCCCTTAATTGGAGGGACTATATTTCCAACTATGCTTTGATGTTGAAGACTAATGCTGACTTTTCTTTCCCTAACTCCATTCCTTCTACCTCCAATGATCCCCTCCTCAACATAAGCCAAGTTAATTTTGACATTGGACCAAGAAAGATCTGTGCATTATCTGCTTATATCAGGTAGTTTCCCCCTCATTGATATATATAGGGGCCTGATCTTTTCCTTTGGGAAGTGTTTCTATCTTTGTTCTACCCATGTCCTTTAATAATTTAGTTCTCACCTAAACCTTTTCTTTGGCAATCTTTGCCATCTGTGTTCCCCAGCACAGAGCTGGTCACATGTCATCTGGTCCTATCTCTTCGCTGCCATTGAGTAGACATTTGTGCTACTATCTCATCTGTTTCGTAACAGTTTCTTAGGACTGACATCTGGTCTTTTATCTTTGGCAATATTTTAAAAATAATTAAGCCAAAAATCACAAGATAATGTTTAAATTACTATAAGGAAATGATTCCAGATTTTCCCTTACAGCTCAAATAAAATTAGATCTTGATATGTTTTTTTTTTCCATTTTAATTTGTTAGTGATTTAACATTCATGAAACACTTATTATAGGAAGGTGCACAGAAAGATATAGAGAATAGGACTTAGGAAAAACAATTAGAAAGGATACCTAGCAACAATTAATAGTTAAGTGCTGTGACAACATAAAACAAGGAAAAGAATTTGGAGGACTGGATTTGACAATTACCTCACTAAGAACAATAAAAGCAATTTTTCTTACTACTGTGATTTCAGGTTTCTGGAACTTGAAGAGGGATCATGTGGTTCTTTTCTTAAATAGTGACAGCAGGTTGTGGTATACTGCTTTAAAAACGTTGGTGATGAAAGGAAGGCGTGTTTATCTTTGGCAGGGGCAAAGCACACTTCTCAGAGACAGAATTTTGTCCTTACCAGAAATGGAGAAATCAGAAGAAGTAGGTAGCTTGGTGGATGAAATAAGTGAAATGTTACTTGTTTTGAGTTTGAAAGACATATGTCTAAAGGGAGTTAAGGTGATGAGAAAAAGTGAGAGAATAGATATAAAGGCATTCTTTCGAGAGAACTCAAATATTTAACCTAGAGAACATAAACCATAGGGAAACATGCTTGCTGTCTTCAAATCTTTAAAGTGCTGTCATATGGAATAAGGATTAAAATTGTTTCATATAGTTTCAAAGGCCATACCTATTTCTAATGGGTGAAAAATTAGAGGGAGCCAGATTTTAACTCAATTCTAAGAAAAATTACCTAATAATTAGGACTATCCAAAAGTATATTTCAGTTTTGTACAGGGACATCAATCTATTGACGCCTTAACTAATTTGTGGTTAAAGCATACTGTCAATGGAAGACTTAGGTGTCTTGAAATTTGTTAAATTTAAGGAGGAAGTAACCTTTCAGCTCATGTGGCAGGGGCAGAGAGAGGGAAAATGAAGAGAGTGAAAGTTGAAAGAGAAAAGTCATCTGGAGTATAGTTTTAAAATACTTTTTATGCAAAATGCTTTTCATCAATAAATAGTTATATATTTTCTGATTTCACTTAGCCTTTATTACATTAATATTGCAACACTGTTGGCAGTGAAAAACATTAATGGATGTTCTCTGATATTTTGTGAGAAAGCTTTGTACACACAGAGAAAAAAAAAGTGACAGCAGCAAAATCTCATCTAAGGCAGTTAGGTGGAACAGATAGCGTCCTGGGTCTGTAGTCTGAAAGCTCGAGTTCATATGCAACCTTGGGCGGTCGTTAGCTATGGAACTCTGACCAAGTCACCGAGCCTCTGTTTGCCTCCATTTCTCATTGCCAAAATATAGGAAGTACCAGCATGACAATAGATTCTGCTTTTGTCTTCTATATTTTTTCTTCATATAAGTTTAGAGCCATTAAGTAAATCTTGTAAACGTTATTCTTTCAACATAATGCTTTGCCTCACATCAGGATTCTTCCACTAGATCAATACATTCAAATATTTCCTCTTTTTACTCCCAATACTGTAAAGTTACTAAGGCACTGATTGCAACTCATTTGTTTTTGCGTCCTCCACATTGCCTTGTACAAAGCGGACATTCAGTGAGTGTTGACTAAAGTAAAATCAAAAACAAATGAATTTATTAATAGTAACATAGGCCTAAAGGTTATTGAGATTATAGAAACTTCAAGTGTAAATAATTGAGACAGTCCAGCAACAAACTAGGAAAACATTTTTAAATAAAAAAAGTTTGTTCTAAAGAGCAGTTATTTAAGTACAGTTGAACAGAAATAAATACTGATAATTTTTAAAAACTGATTTCAAGTGAACAAGGGCAAAGATCTGCTAAACACTGTTTATTTTAGTTTCCTCCCAGAACATCTTAGGCTTTCCTCCAGGCTTACTCTGTTGGCGAGCTTTTCTCTCCCTTTTCTCATTGTTCAGTATGACAGCTGTTCTTGTTAACGCCTTCCTTTACTTCTGAGAACTGTGCCTTTGGTTTCCACTGCCCATAGATAGTCACCACCTAAGTAACTACCACTGTGCTGCTGACTCTACGGTTTCCTCAGTATGAAAAGAAGAGGCAGCACAGTTTGCTAAAAAGAAAAATGGAATGGGAGACAAGAAGTCTGGCCTCTGGGTTTGCCTTGTCCCTGATGCTAGCCATGCCTTCATTAGATTTCTATCCTTATGACTCCCCATGGCATATAGGTGATTTTGGCTTTTAGAGGGTTGTGCCAGTGAAATACAATTTATGGAAAGTTTTACCAAATTGGGAAAGCTTCTAGTAAAAGTCCAGAGAAGGACTATGTGTCTTTTATCTTAAGACCAGCTGAGCAACTTTATAGTGGTTCATCACCAGAAGTCTATCCATCCGGTGATGAAATTTTTGGCCATACCAGCTTGGAAAGCTCTGCTGTCCTCTGCGAAGTTAGATATAGCTCTAAATTGTTCCAAGTGTCATTTCAAGTCTTTTAATTTTCTGGTGCATCTTAAAGGCCAAATTATTTTTGCTTACTTTTATGTTGTAAGTTACAAATCGTTTTGGATAGAATAAAGTGAAATTCAAACAAATCGATTTAGTTGTAATGGAATTTTTATCTACCTGAATGACTGTATGATTTGGATAAGGGAAAAAAATCCAGTTACAGGTGTGCTATCACTGCTTTTCTATCTTTTCTCACTCTATCATATTTCTCAGGAAATCTCTCATAATAAGTCATGATCCTTTATACTGTGTCAGTAGGAAAAGGGGCAGAACTATTCAAAATGGTTCCAAGCATCCTAATCTTCAGTCAAACTAGTGAGACAATATCATTTACATGGAAATATAATTTGTGGCCTCTTTTGGAGTCATGCTCTAATACCTCAAAGCAATATGGAAGTGTCTCTAAGTAATTGAAGACTATTCAAGTGCAGCACAATCTCCAGAACAGGCTCTGATTAGAAGCCAAGGAAAGGATTTTGGTTCTATCACTGTAAAACCAGAAGAGATATTGGAGATTTTCATCATCAGAGCCTAGACCAATGGGGAATGATTTTTTTTAACCACAGCCAAATCTTGAGGACCATTTATTAAAGTGTAGAGAGTATTATCAGCATTAGTGAAAGGAGACTTCAATTTCTGGTACAATTATAAAATGCTTTATTCAAAGAGCATTTAGAAAAGGCAACAGTAATTATTTTGAGCCAGCACGATTTCATTAAACACTAGTCGTAGCAGATTATCCTTCTTTATGTGATTACCAGACTGAGGTATCAGGGAAATGTCATAAACATAATGTGTGCCTGTGTGTGTGTGTGTGTGTGTGTGTGTGTGTGTGTGTACACGTGCGCACGTATGTGTTTGTGCATGACTTTGAGCAAGGTACTTTGGGAGAAATGGCAACGAAAAAACACATAAGTTTATATATGTGTGTGTGTGTGTATGTGTGTGTGCATATACACATACACATGCAAATATATAGCATACAGTTAGATGTAGGTATATAGGTGGCACAGTGGATAGATTGCCAGGCCTGGAATCAAGACATCTCAACTTTCTGAGTTCAAAGTTGACCGAGCTTGAGACCCTGGGCAACACACTTAACTCTGTTGACCTCAGTTTCTTCATGTGTAAAATGAGCTGGAGAAAGAAATGGAAAACTACTCCAGTCTTTTTGCCAAGAATCAGACATGACTGAAAAATGACTGGATTGTATACATCTTTTGCTTTTGCATATTTAAATATTTTCTTTTACTCCTGCTCTTGATAAACTATTTCCCATTCTGATCTCCCCCAATTAACCCACTCCATTCTATTTTTTCCTATACATTATTACTTCTATCCCCAACATGATAATTTTATATGTGTAAATAAATAATCCAATAAAAATTTGTTATTAAAAAATTGAAACAATAATAACTATTCACAGACTTAAACTATCTGACAATTTCAAGTCTTTAGGAGAACATTGAAGGTTTATTAGAAAACATTGAGAACCATTTATTACCTCACTAAGAAGTGTCATGACTGAAAATAAAATTTTAAAATCGCATTTCAATATCTGAGTCTAATGCATTCAGAAGAGGACAAGGGGAGGCATACTCGTATCATAATAGGAATACCCTTGGCAAAAAAGTCCAGCTGTGAAAGGATGAAAAGATAACTGGCCCCAGGACAACAGAAGATTTTCTTCTCTATGAATAAACTAATTAATTTGATTGAAAAATGCAACCTGCAGAGAGCAAAAGAGATTTACTGACGTTTCTACAAGGATTCATAAAGATAAGCACAGCAAGTTCCATCAAATTCTCTGATAATTATAGTTAGGACATGAAGGGGAAAACGAAACCCTTTCTCAGGGTGACACAGAAATGAAAGCAAGATGGTAAAGAAAACAAGTGTCATGATTGGGTATCTAAAGAGGGGTAGACAGATAATACATTGATCAAATGTACTGATAAAATAAAAAGATAAAAATCTAGAAAAGGGGAAATGTTATTTTACAATTGGAAAAATAGCCAAATAGGAAAAAAAATAGAAGCTTAAATCACTGTGTGAAGGTTTCACATCTTATCTGCATATTCTACTAAAACAAATTCTCCAGAAACATGCTTTGATAACATCCTCCGTAATGAAAGTTTTTTTTCCCCTTATATACAATTGTTCATTCTTCTTCAGCAAAGGATGATCACACATTTTAATTACTTGCCAGTTGCTCCCAGAAACCCATCAAGACTGCTTATGCTATAAAATTTCACACTCAAATTGCTGTACTGCTTCCAAGACATCTTTGCTACAGCAAAGAACTGGACACCTTGGTTCAAGAGGGTAATGATTTTTCATGATTGTGAATGGCCCCAGAAATTAACATGTTAAAAATTATATTAGGTAGAATTTCTGTTTTTTTAACAATATGAAGAAAAGCAGAAATATATAAAACATGTTCTGTATAGCATAATACTTCAAAATGAAAAGGTAGAACAAATATAATATTTTCCATGGAACAGTAGAAGGAGCCCTGGATTTAGCATAAGAGCAACCAAGTTTGAAACTGGCTTTGGAATCAGTTGGACAAAGTAAATATCGTTAAAGCATGAATAAACCTCAAGATGTAGGATTTATACATCATGCTAAATTAAAATGTAATTTTTTGAGTACTTGTACATTTATCCAAGGTTTGAACAGACCTTGACATGGCTTGGTTTTATGAGTCAAGAAGCAAAAATAATGTGCTAATGAATAAGCATTCTTTGGAACATCCATACTTTAATAACGGTTTAACCAACAAAGATAAAAAGAAAATTAGAGGACACCTATTACACTAGGTGCTGGTGTGATATATGAACATAGAAACATTGGATGGGCCCTTTGAGGCCGCTAAGTCCAAATTCCTCATTTACAGATGAGGAAACCAATACAGAGAGGTTAAAGCCCCCCTATACAGAGTCATACAGGTACTAAGTATCTGAGGTAGGACTTGAACCTAGATTTTCCTGACTCCAAGTCCAGAACTCTATCCATTGCACCTCTAGGTCCTCTCAAGAAGATGAAAAAGTCATATTCTCAGCCCTCAAACAAATTAATGCAAAGATTTGAGCAAATTCTCTAGTTTGACTGGAATAGGGAATATATTAATCCAAGGACAAAACTTCCAGGGATCATACTCCCCTTACTCATGAAGATGCCTACCACTCATCTTTGAGACTGCCTTGAAACTGAACTGTCCTACTTGGTGGTAAGGGAAAATTCCTCCTGTATACTCTGTGTGGAGTGCCTCAGACCATACTTCATACTCTGTCCAGCTACACAGTGCAAGTCTCTTGCTAACTGCCTTGTGGATGTCTTCACAACCATTAGCACGACCCTAATGTAAAGATTTTACTCTTACTCTGTAAAGAATAAATAAATCCATTCATCACAATTGGAAGAGATAGTATAATCTACTACCCTATCACTCTGTCCATAATCCCTAAGACTTGTCAAGCCCAAATTCCTTTATATATGTTATAATCCCCCATTTATAGTGTAAACTTCTTGAGTTTAGGGACTGTCTGGCTTTGATACCTGTTTCTTTGATATCTAACACAGTATTTGGCATGTAGGAGATGCATAATGAAGAATTACTCATCCATGCATTTAAATTATAACATATTTTAGAAGACTTTCCAATCCCAAGGAGTTTGGATTTTATTTAGGAATAAATTATTACTAAATAGGCAATCAATGATGAAAATTTTGAGCTCAGGAGTGATGCAATCTAAGTTATAGAACAGAAGTACTTAACTTTCGATCGTGTTATGGACCATTGTGGCAATTTGGAGAAATCTATCAACCACTTCTCAGGATGTGTTTAAATGCATATAATAAAATGTGTGTGTTCATCCTTTGTTGCTGAAGAAAACCATGTCATCAGAGAAATAATGACATGACTTGCACTTGACTGTGTTCTGAGTGAGGGAGGGATGTACAGGTCACCAGTCTCACCTCTCCTCCAGAGCCATCTGAATTCAGTGACCAGATATTCATCAGGATGACTGGAGATGACCCAGGATGAGGTAATTGGGGTTAAGTGACTTGCTCAAGGTCACACAGCTAATGAGTGTCAAGTGTCTGAGGTGGGATTTGAACTCAGATACTCCTGACTCCTGCACTAGTGCTCTATCCACTGCACCACCCAATAAAAAATGTAGGAATATAAAGAAAACTAATTATGTTGAAAGACAATTATCAAAATGTTTTCTTAAAAAGAACAAGTTCATATACCCCAAGCTAAGAATCCTTGTGTGTAGATTAACATAAATTTTAATTTCTGTGTATGGAATGGTTTGTGTGGGTAAGATGCTAAAAATGGAGACCTCAAAATGACTTGTAAAAGTACAGGTGACAAGTAATAAAGGCTTAAATTAGTGTGATAATAGCAGGAATAGAAAGGAAAGAGATGGATAGAATGGATACATAATTGATTAGATTTAAAAGGAAATAGGAGAAATCAATAACTCATTGATTTAGAACCTGGAGGAAAGGGAGTGATTCCATTAAGAGATTGTTGTGTTTTTTTGTCCTTCATTCTAGAAGAACAGAAAATTTGGAAGGTAAAGATCTGCTTATATTTTTAATTTGTAAATGGGACACTATGATCTGAAAAAAAAAATTCGAATTTCAGTATCCCAAAGACTGAGGGAACTTTGAAGATCATGTAATAAACCCTATTGTTTTCTAGTTGAGAAAGGCAAGGCTTAATGTGGTTGAAAGACTTTTCCAACAACATAGTCAAGGATAGCACTGGGATGGACTGATCTTCTGACCAGTGGTGTTTGTTGGGGACATTATGGAAACGTATTTTATTTTCATGTGTATGAATTTAGAAAATCATTTCCCTATATATCACATAGAGGATATGTAGATAGACTAATTGATAGAACATACATTGAACTTTTATCAACTTCTCTAGAAAATTAGGATCTCTGCTGACCTCCAGTCTCAAACCTCCAAATGTCTATCAACACCTAGAACGGGATGTCGTGCCAACAGCTTAAACTGACCCTGTCCAGTGCTGAGCTCATTATCTTTCCCTCCACACCCTCTCCACTACCAAATGTCTTATTATTGTTGAGAATATAACCATCTTCCTAGTCACTCGTGTTTGCAACCTGGATGTCACCAACTCCTCACAACAACTCTCATTCCCCATTATCTTATTTGGTGCCATGGCCTGCTGATTTTACTTTCATAACATCACTTTCACATTCTCACTTCTCTCTTCCGATGCTGGCACTGCTCTGGTACAGGCCCTTGTTTCACCTCACATTTAGACTACTGCAGTAGGCTGTTGGTTGGTCACCCAGCCAAGGCTCTCCCCATTCAGGCCCATTTTCTACTTAACTTTTAAAGTGACTTTACTAAAGTACAGCCCTGACCATATCAGCCACAGACATTCAAGGAATTCAAGTGGCTCACCTCCAGGGTCAAATATAAAAT
The DNA here is from genome assembly GCA_023548195.1 of Bettongia penicillata ogilbyi. Lineage (NCBI taxonomy): Eukaryota > Metazoa > Chordata > Mammalia > Diprotodontia > Potoroidae > Bettongia > Bettongia penicillata. The sequence goes on from JAJHZJ010000872.1 coordinate 1,215,121, forward strand.
TCTCTCTTTGGTGCTCAGAGTCCTTCCTATTCTTCTCCCACTCCACAACAGAGTTTCTACCCAACCCCCACCAGCCACTCTGCAATCCAGTAACATTGGCACTCTTGTTGTTTTTTAAATAAATATATTCTGTCTCCCAATTTTGGGCATCCTAACTGACTGTCCCCTATATCTAGAATGAATGCCCTTTTCCTCCTCTTCTCTGCCTTCTGACTTCCCTGGCTTCCTTTAAGCCCCAGCTAAAATCTCACCTTCTGAAAGAAGTCTTTCCCAACTCTGCATCCTCTTAATTCTACTGTTCTGTTGATTATCTCCAATTTTTCCTGTATGAGACTTGTTTGTACATAATTGTTCGCATGTTTTCTTCCCCATTAACTTGTGACTTTCTTGACAGCAGGAACTGCCTTTTAACTTTGTTTGTTTCACCAGCATTTAGAACACATAGTAGGTGCTTAATAAATGACAGGTTGGGTTTACAAATACTAGCAAATGAGTCAGTCCCTACCCTCAAGCAATTAGATACATTCTAATGGGTGAAGACAAAACATAAAAGGGAGGTGGAAAAGGAAATAGGGAAACATCTCCAGAGGATCAAGGCTGCTAATTAGTAGGAAGAGAACTGAAGTCAGTGAGTGAATCTGGGAGTATATAGGGTCTAGCCTCCTCATAAAATGAAGTACCACAGACTTCAGTATTTCCATAATAGTGATTACCCAAAAGCCTCTTAAATAATTCAAATTTCTTTATTATATGTATGGGTACTCTGTCTCTCCACCAATAGAGATTATAGTCCTTCTAAGATTTAGTAGCCTTTGTGGACTGCTGTAGCTGAAAAATCCATTACCCTGAAGGTGAATGGGAGCTGTCCATACTTGACTGGGTTGGTTCATGATACATCTATATTGTCTATCACAAAGTCTACGAGTGCTCAAAGTGTATCCAGTTGTGTAGGTCTTCCTGGAATGGGTCCTCAAAGGGGCATTAGTCCTGTGGGAAACACTTTCATAACCTTATTCTGAAAATCATGTCTTTTTTTCAGTCTGTTAAACAATTCTCATATTCAAATGAAAACTTCACCCTCTCCAAAGTTTGTGTGTTTTGGCCTTAGGCAAGAAGAGCGAAATAGATATATTTCCATATATCATCGGTAATGATATTTTAATTCATTTTTGGATTAGTGGTGTCTTTTTAGAGGCATTCTTTATTTGTATTATAAATGTTGTATTCTTCAGTAAAAAGGGTACAGCAGACATAAGCTGATTTCAAATTCACTGTTTTCAGGGATACAGATGTTAGAAAATTCTCTTGTCGCTTATGTTTATGTTAGTTTCTGAATGTTACATATACCTGAACTTTGTCTAATATTTGTGAGCTAAAATTACAAAGACTAGAAAACTGATCAACTTAACATAGTAAAAAAGATAGAGAGAATTAAACGGATAAAAGGATGGTGGGTGTGTCTCAGTTCTTTTTAAAAATTACAGATTAAAGAGCTCTAGTAATTTCATACAAAAGCAGAAATGACAGAAAATGACATTTTACAAAAAGCAATTCTGATATTTCTGATTGTACTTCCATAGTCTGTCTTTTTCCTCTTTGACCTATAATAAAATTTTAATACCATGGCATATTTATTAACATTGCAAGTTGATATGGGTTGCCATGGAAATGGATATTATCTGAGAATGTCAGCTTTGCCCTTTTGTACCAGCATCAGTTAAATACTTTCTCAACCCCAGTGTTCGACAATGTGTTCTTGATGTGTGGTAAGTTTTCTCACTCTACTTTGTCAGAAGGGTCATTATGGTCCAGGATTTTTATATTAGAACATCCACATAAACTATCATTAGGCACTTAGGGCCAGGAAGACATGAGTTCATATCTTGCTGTACTTGCTTTACAGGTACGTGTGACCATGAGCAAGTCATTTAATATCTCTGAGTGTCAGTTTCTTCACTGATAAATTGGAAATAATATTAACCCCTACCTCACAGGATTGGTGTAAAGCTCAAATGAGATTAACATTTGTAAAACATTTTGTAAAATATAAAAGGCTATATAAATTTCACGTATCATTATTACTACTAATTATTGAAAATGTTTTGCACATACATTGGTGCACATGCTGCTATGACAGGGCTGTTTTTCACATTAGAGTTTTTGATCACATTACTGCAAAATTACATTTTGATTACATCATGGTAACATCATAAGCCCCTTGAGGGCATGTACTATTTTTTGCCTCCTTTTATATCCCCAGCATTTAGCACGGTGCTTGGCATATAGTGGGTGCTTAATAAGTGTCTATTGATTGATTGAACCAATACCTCTGTTCTTTCCATATAAAAATTTTCAGAGGCTTTCAGAAGAATAAAACAGAAGTGCTATTCTGTTATTACTGCCATAATAATTCTAGAGCTAACGTGGCAACATTGGTATGGATGACTCAGTGCATGTCTTCTCTCCATCCATGGCGCTATTAAACCAAGTATATATGTTGTCACTAGTTTAATCTTTTACTAATAAAATCCATTATCAGTATGTCTGCACATGTGTGTATGCATATGTTTCTTAGACCCATGTTCATTCAATATACACCTTCTACCTGCCTTTCCACTAGGGTTTGGGAGTCCTGAAATAGAAAAATGTCCCCAAATTCTCCAAGATGCCTGTATCCCTGGAGGTGTATATATACCCAAGGCCCACAAGTGTCTTACACTATATGTGATAAAAATTAATATTCTTAGCTTTAGGTTTAATCTCTCTTTAAAATCATAGAATTGTGTGTACAAAGGACTTTAAAGGTCATCTTGTCCCCAGCCCTTATTTTACATATCAACCAATCAAGCAGTAAGTATTAAACACTTACTGTATCCAGAACACTATGCTAAGTGCTGGGAATAAGGAAATAGACTCAGCTGAAGAAGCTTACCCAAGTCCACAGGCCCACAGATAGGAAGAAAAAAAAAACCAAAAAGCAGGCTTTAGTCTCTGGTTCTCTCTCTCTTTATACAGGGGATATCCAGAGTATCAGACATTCCAGCCTTATTTCTCCCTATTCCTTAAATTACCTTACAGTTCAGGCAACTGGACTTTTCTATGTTTTCTGATGTCTGTAGTCTCTCAGTATTTGTTCATGCCTTCCTCTATCCTTGGAACATGCACTTTTTCAACATCCACTTTCAACTTTTTGAACATCCACCCCTTGAAAACTCTTGTCTTTTTAACTTAAGTTGATAACTTCCTCTGATTCACCCTTGTAAGTATAGCTTTTCCTTTCTCTCATCAGCTTGTACTTCATCCGATATTTACATTATTTCTACTCTATAGCTCACAGGCCTAATGGATGGAGTGTTACATTTGGAATAAGGAAGACTTGAGTTCAAATTCTAAGTGCCTGATGATAGTTTATGTGGATGTTCTAATATAAAAATCCTGGACCATGTTGACCGTTCTGACAAAGTGGAGTGAGAAAACTTACCACATATCAGAACTTACCACACTGACTGTATGACCCTGGACAAGTCATTTAACTGGCATTATTTTCTCATCAGTAAAATAGGGATAATAATAGGAACTATACCACAGGATTCTTGCGAAGACAAAATGAAATAATACGTGTAAAACATTTTGCAAAACTTAAAGCACTTTTCTTGTTGTCATTTAATTGTTTTTTGTATGGAATTACTCTTTATGTTATCATTTGGGATTTTCTTGGCAAGCTACTGGAGTAGCTTGAGATTTCCTTCTTTTGCTCATTTCTACAGATGAGGCAAATGGGGCTAAATGACTTGCTCAGGGTCATTAAGGGTATGAGGCCAGATTTGAACTCAGGAAGATGAGATTTCCTGACTTTAGATCTGACGCTTTGTCTACTACCCCACCTCTCTGAGCCTTAAAGCGCTAGTTATTATAATTGATGAAAGTCTGTTGGAGAACATGGAATTAAAGAGGAAATATGTGGCAGGAAAAACTCTATACTCTGCATTTTTATTCAGTGTTTGTCTGAGACAGTTTATTAATATATAAGCATTACTACCTGGCAAGAAATCCAAACTGGCCAAGTTCTTCCTGATAATTGGAATTCTCACAGATTCAAGCAATAGTCTGTTACGTTTCATAGTAATTAGAAAACAAAAGGCAAAATTCTTTTTTCTTTTAATTTTTCATAGTGCAGATACATTTGCTAAGGACATTTCTATCTAACTAAAAGGAGAAAACTGTAATAGCTTATAATGCAGTTTTCAGTTTTATTTCTCCCTCAACCCAGTTTTAGTAGAAGATTTAAACAACCATTTTCACCATAAACTGACAATAAACTGGCACCTGTATACAGTATCTACATTGCTTCTACATCTTCTGTTGAACAAGGTATTATATCCTTGTAAAAACTGAAATGTAAATGAAGAGAAGCCACTAATGGAGAAGCAGATCCCCCCTGCCTTAATTCTTAAATAGAAAACATATCCCTATGAATCAGTGGGGGTTAAACTAAGAAACCACCAAGCAGAAATACGTTTTCTGCCTTCCACAGATTAAAATTAAACAAGCAAATTTAAGAGTAGAAAACATTTACTAAAATACTTATTTTTTAAAAAAGGTAAATTCAGAAAAATGGGCCACTCGTGTCTGAAAAAGAAGATCCTGGCTTTGTCAAAAGACGAAATTCTGCCGAAAGATAAAAGCCCAAAAAGAAAGTTGAATTTAAGGCCTCTGACTTACCAGACAGAATTACCAATATATTAAAACTGGAGGCATATGTAGGGACATCTATTTTCCTAGAAAACTGAAAGTCTTCTGATAGAGTAAATAAATAAAAGGTCATCTCTCTAGATTTTGACCTTCACAAATTAAGGGATCCTTCTTTTGGTTAACAAAGAGACATTCCCTCTTTCATCATTCCCTTTGTCAGTCTGATCAAAGGCAAACTAAGATACATCTTCCTTAATTAATCAAAGACGTTTCTAAACTTAGTTTTAAAAAAAGACCAGGCTTCAAGGAATAAAGATTATTTTTGAACTTGACATTTTTTCTATTCAAGAGGAAACTGCTAAAATTTAATTATTTTGAGGACTTTAGATCAGGATACTGTTAATAATATTCTTGATATTTGATATCACAACTAAAACCTTAGTGAATAGACTTCCACAGAAATAAACTGAATAACAGATACTTAGTAAATCATATATATATATATATATATATAGATATATATAGATATATAGGTATATAGATATAGATATGTGTGTATATGTATGTATATATACATGCACACATATACATTATACATATAAAATGTATATGTGTGTATTATATATACACACATATATTTCAATAAATAACAAAAACCAAGATAAGTTGAAAGCTTTATTATTCTTTCATATGCCAATGCTAAAAATATGAAAGATTTTCCACATTTTCTGCCCCAAATGTTTTCCCATTTATCAATTTTGTGTCTTGCTGTGAAATTGTATTATGTGCTACTGTGATCAAAAACTTTTTTTTCATTTTAAAAGAGTTTCTTTCTCAGCATGACATGAAGATGGAAATAGGTTAGCATGCACCATAAGTGTTTTACACATTTACAATCTTTCTGATGCAATCTAATTTCCAATTTTTCAAAAAAAAAATGGAGCACAAGAGATAACCCAAAGAATGGACTTTGAGTCTTCCATGTAGAGTCAAATTCTAACTAAAATAATTCTGTATAACAATAAGGTAAAGGATGTAGAGATAGATGGAGATAGAGATATAGTCACGGGTGTGTATATGCATATGTATTTGTATAAATATATACATATATACATTCATATATATATGTGCACACATATATATATACATACATATATACATATACACACTTGCATCTGTAGAACATACTTTTTTCTGTGGCTATAAAGAAGCATTGGGTAAACTATTGAGCTGTTTCATTTTTTGAAAATGGAAAGTATTTGTTCTATTATATATAAATTTCACATATTCAGTTTTGGGGTAGGTGACTGAAAAATGTTATGGGCATATATAATGCGTATGTAAAAGTATTTGTTAATATGTTATCTTGTAAATTTTGTTTTCCTCTGGGTAGTCACAGAAGAGGCAGTGTTGGTTTAACTGGACTTGGAACCAAGAAAATTTGCATTCGTGTCTCCCTTCAGATATATATACTGGCTCTCTAACACAGGGCAACTAGGAAAAGTTGCAAAGAAGATTCTAGTCTGCATTAGTAGAAAGAGTTTCCTCATCTGGGTACTCCCTATACCAGGGAAATCACAGATTCAGTCATTATTCATTCCTATTGGGACATCTGCTTGCTGCTAATGATTAAATAATTGTTGAAATATGCAGACCTTTGAAAGTAGCAATAGAACAGTATTTTGACATCAATGGTCTATTTTCTTCCCTTGTAAATGACTAATTTACTCTTGCTTTTCCTGTTTGACATTTTAATCAGTGAACAAAACAACACTTTGTTTAATATCAATTGGACAGATAGGCCCCATCACCCTTGGCTGCCAGACATGACACAATTATTTTATTTTGCTCAAAGCTTTCCCATAAAGACTAGTGCTAGATATGCATATGCCTGTTTATGTAGTGTCTGTGCTTATAGTGGGTATATATGTATATCCACATATATACATACATATGTGTCTATATCTGAGTAACACTTTGTATATGTATATATTTATGTATCTATATGTTACATATGTATTTATACACATATATTTATACATGTATCTATCTGCATACAGATACATATACATACATTTGAGTAACATTTTCTGTCTGTCCAGTTCTCTAGTCCCACCCTCAGGAAAGGTAGTCACAGAAGCCAGAGCCCCTCTACATTGCTCAGGACCCTGACTCTCCCCACCCCTTTACCCAGGATCCTTTCTTTTTCTCCTTCCATTGTATGATCAGTTGGTTTGTCCCCACAATGTAGCGCCATGAATCTGTTCATATAGTTTTCATTTATGACAAGAAGGCACCCCCACTCAGTGATGACCATAGGACTAAGTTTTACTGCAAAGGCTATTGTTACTGCAATCTTTGCTGAGATTATATGTCTATCTCATATAGTCAGTCAATTACTGAGTAACTATTTATTTCCTGTTATTTGCTAGGCACTATACTGAGCACTACTGATACAAAGCAAAAGACCATCTGTGTTCTTGAGGGGCTCATGCAAAATACAGTACATTGCTCCAGAAAATTTCTACAGGCTGACTTTTCATTCCAGTCTACTTGCTGATGCCTGTACACAGCACCATCTTATACCTTCATGCCTTTGCACAGGCTATTATCCATAAATAATAATAATAATAGCTAGAACTTATGTAGCATCTACTTCAAACAGGCTCTGTGCTAAATACTTCACAAATATTATCTCAATCGATCCTTACAACAACAACCCTGAGAGTTAGGTGCTATTATCCTCATTTTATGATTGAGGAAACGAGGCAAATAGAGGTGATGCCACTTGACCAAGTTTAAACATGCTCATAAACGTCTAAGGTCATATTTGAACTCAAGCCTTGCTGACTCCAGAACCAATTCGTTATCCAATAGCACTTAACCAGGGTTGTTGTTCTGAGGATGAAGTAAGATGATATTTGCTTTCTTAAGGCACTTAAGACAATATGAGGAATATAGTAGGTACTATATAAATGCTTATTTCCTTCCCCTTCCTGCAATTTACTTTATATTTTATATTAATATAAACATTTTCTATTCCTTAAGTAGAATATGAGCTCCTTGAAAGCAGGGTCTTTTTTTTCCCTTTTGTATTTCCAGAGCCTTAAACATGATACTGTAGGCACTTAATGAATGCTATTTTAATGATTAAATCATATATAAGCCTGAGAGTTTATAGGTTAGTAAACAGAGAGTGAGATCAATAAAATGGACACTACAGCTATGTGTTAATAGGTTGATTTGACAGAATGAATCCATCATTTTAATTATTTTAATTAACTGGTCATTTTGATTTAAATGGCTAATTTCGACTTAGTATAAAGCAAGCTATATAACCTAAGGCAAGTCATTCATTCTATCTGGTGCTTCAGTTTCCTTATCAGGGAAATGAGGAAACTGAACTAAGATTCTGGGCTAAAATTCTCTGAATCTTACTGAAGAGATCCTTTACATTAAGAGTAGAAGTTAAGATGTTTGACTCAGTGCTTGTTTGCAATAATAATATGAGGATAGCTTTATGTCATAATTTTATTGCAAAATGGAAGATTTTATAAGCATTCAAATCAATATTATAATTTTAATTATTTTATTCTGTGGTTCCTTTTTTTTAAATTTTCCCTGTACAGCAGATTACCAGACAAAGATAGATATTGACTTCTCAGAATATTACTTCTGTACTATAAACTAGTGGTCAAATCACTGTACAGAAATAGTATTTCTAAAGTATCTGGAAAACAGATATTTAAATGTTTTCTGAGACTCATCCTCATTCTGATTCTAGGCTCATTAAGGTTTCTTTTTTCCCCCACAGAGTTTTGATAAGTGCTACAACCATTTGCAGTCAAAAAACCCTAATGTGCTCCTATAGGGTCCATCCATAACTGTCATATTCTGTCTTCAGGCACATCAGATTCTGCCCTTATGTTCCTTTGCCATATTTACAAAAGTAAAAGTAGCACCAAATGCTAATTGTTCTATTTTGGGGTATTGTTTTTACTTATTTTAGCTAAGATATCTTTTACCTTTTAAGAAATATCACACATGTAAAGTATTGCTTTAACAGTGCAGTATAATTTTAAAAGAACATAATTTTCAAATCAATTTCCATTTAAAACGGTGTTTGTATTTTTTATCAAACATGTTAAATCTGAGCTTTTTCAACTTAATTTTTTTCAGTTGACTAAGAAGTCAAATGATATAGTTAATGATCATCTCTCTATATCACGAATTATATATCCCAAAGCACTTAAATATGCTTCCAAGATATAGGACAGTATATGATTTTTACCTTCTTACTATTCTCTTAATGCTTATTTCATATATGGAGTAAGAAATGGAAATGAGACAACTTTTTAAATAATTGATTTAAAAAAAGGCTACCAGGAATAGTCATATGTATTTACAATGTATTGGGTATTTCATGTTCATTTAATTCTTTGATTACTTTTGATTTATAAATAAGAAGTTTGACTTGCCAACTGTAAGAATTCTATATCAAATGTATGTTCTTTCTACTTTTGTATCACATAAGTTATAAAATGAACACTTTGCTCAGTAACAGAAATCTACATTAGTGGTGGCATTGAAACCTAAGAACTGAGACACCACTGTTGACCCATGGGGGACTGGACTTACTATTTCTTTGGTTTAGGAGACTTCTAAAAGAGGAAATTCCCCTTACCAACTCAGGTCAACAGTTCATCTGAAATTTATATTAGACTTACTAGCCTAGAGAACTAAAAGGCTGAATAATTTACCCAGGGTCACACAGTCAGTATGAGTCAAAAGCAGAATATTAACTGAAGTTTTCTTGGACTCAAGTTCAGGTGTCTAACTCATAGGTAACACTTCCTCTTAAGGAGTTAGCTAAGAATTATTTTAAAATTGTAACAACTCTAATAAAAATTGAAAGTGAATTATAGCAAGTTAACATTAAAACCTCCTTAGTTTGAACTTGGTCGTAATTCCGACAGGATTTGGGTTAACATTTACCTTTGTTTAGCAAACCCTTTCTTCATAGAACTAATTAAACAGAATGATTTGAGACGCTTGTCCCAGCTTGCTTCCCTTCATTTACCTGGCCTTAGGACTTGGCTCATGAGCTGCTTCTGTTCCCCAGCTATTTTTTCCCCTAGCAACATTCTTCGCTATTCAACTCTCCAGTTTAGCTTGTGAGAGAATACTTTTTGAATGATGAATGATAAATAATTTATTATTTACTATGTGCCAAACACTGTACTAAGTACTGAGAATATAAATACAAGCAAGTCAGATAGTTCTTGATCTCAAGGAGCTTACCTTCCAATTAGGAAGATAATAAATAAATTAAAACTTTAATAAAGGGAAAAGAGAGTAACTGTAGTATATTGCCATCTAGCTTGGAAATGGCCAAAAAATGATGTGGAAGCTTGGTTCTAGGCAAGATAATGTAGAGAAATCACCTGTCACATGCTAGGGACCAGGGGATCCTGATGGAAAGGGAAAGAAGGAGGGAAGGAGAGGAAATAAGCATTTATTCAGGGCTTACTATGTCAGACCAGGCTGCTAGGTGGCTCAGTAGATAGAATGCCCAGCCTGGAATCAGGAAGATTCAACTTCCTGAATTGAAATCTGGCCTCAGACAATTACTACTTGTGTGACTCTGGCAAGGCTCTTAACCCTGTTTGCCTCCATTTCCTAATCTGTAAAAATGAGTTGGAGAAGGAAACAGCAACTCACTCCAGTATCTTTGTCAATAAAACCCCAAATGGGATCACAAAGGGTTAAACACAAGTGGAAAATTGACTGAATGACAATTATATCAGGCACAGTGTTAAGTGCTTTATAAATACTCATTTGATCCTCACATCATCCTGGTATTATACTAAGCTATTATTATATCTATTTTACAATTGAGGAAACTGAGGAAAACAAAGGTTAAGTAACTTGCCCAGGGTGACACAGTTAGGACACACCATGGGTTATATATGAACTCAAGTCTTCCTGACTCCAAGCCCAGCCACGTAGTTAAGGAGAGGGCTGGAATAAAGGCAGCATGGTCTAGAAATATCCAGGCAGTGACAGTGTACTGCTTTCAAACAAGGTAAGGCAGGTGATCACTTCTCAGTACAAAACCCTTCCTTATGGGGGTTTAAGCATTTAACTGCTGAATACTATGAGGATATGGCCAACAAGATGACAGTAACATATTGAAATGTTGCAGAGGTCCTACAGGGAACTAGATCGTGCTCTCTTAGTGGTCTCTCCCTGCCCATCTGCCAGGTTTTATTCTTGGAGTCAGCTGGATAACTCCTGCCTGGACTAACTTAGATCAGTTTCAATTTTCCAGCTTTCGTTATTTCAGGCTCCTTATGACTGGTAAAGCTTACAGCTTTAAGATACATGAAGTAAACAGGAAGAAACACTATGCAATTATCATCAGTTGAGTCAACTAAAAAGAACCTGTCACACAGGGAGCTCAAGAGAGTGAGTGGGGCAGTGTTCAGCAGATGGAAATAAATATATCAATTATATATTTGAAGCACATTCTCAGCCTTGGTTGCTCCTGTTAGAGGCAATTGCATATATCTGGAATGTGTTGCAGCCCTCTGAGGACAGTGGTAAGATTTAGTTGGTGAATGGACTGTTTCGGAGTGAGAAGAGGCACGTCTTAGCAGAGTAGACATTCTGGGCAAATTTGTAGACAAAATGCTCAGATACATGAACCACAGAATTGTGTGCCTTCTGTGACTAGGCATCCTTACCTGATTTTCTGCTGTGTCATTCCTCTGAAGTCAATCCATCCATGATAGTCACCGGAAAAAAAAATTCTCTGATTTTGTGTGAAAAAGTAGAAGTCCTTGGATAGAGTCTGCATGGGTCTAAAATAAGAAGAATATAAAGAATTTCTATGTGTATGGTTGTTTACAGTACAGATCTTTTCTTGTCCAGTCTTTCCGTCATGTCATGAGGTCTTTAATCCTTTCACTTAAAATGAAAGCAAAAGAAAACAAAGCAAAAAATCCTGAGGCAGGCAAAGAATTGAGATCTATTTTCATGGGGCCATATGGCCTCAGAGGTGAGAATGCCCAAGGTCTCTCCCTTTACAGGGAGTTTGAGTGGTTGACTGTTGAGCTGTCTCTCTGAGGAGACCATCAGTGAAGGAATCAAAGAGATCCACCAAGAATAAACAGAGTGGTTGAGTCTCTAGGCACCAGATCTTTTTTGAATACCTCTGAAAAGAGTCAGAGAGCTTCATTCACCTTTGAGTTAGCCAGCCAGAAGCAGTTCAAGGATGCTTCTATGTCCATATACATAAAAAGGTAAAGGAAATAAGATTGTTTGTGACAAGTTCAGAGGGGTGTCTCAGTCATTGCTGACAAGATTTTTGCCAGCATCCTCCTTAATTGGCTGATCTTCCACTTGTATGTTCATCTATTAGAAAACCAGTGTGCCTTCAAAAAGCACTGAGGAATCTTCAAAAAAGTATTTGCTGTCCAACACCTCCAGGAGAAATGCCAGGATAGAACAGAGGTCTGTACGCAAGACTGATCATTCCAACCAATACCTTTGATGTTGTCAGTTGTGTGAACCTTAAGAAAGTCACAGCAAACTTCGGTTGGCCAGAGAAGCTCATCAGTATGTATGCCAGTTTCATGATGGCATGCTTATATGGGTTCTGGATAACGGATGATGCTCTTGTGCTTTCCCAGTCACCAGTGGAGTGAAGCATGGTTCCATACTTGCTCCCATGCTATTTAGCATGTTTCCAGTGATATTGTAAGATGTCTTCAATGAGATAAAAAATGGCATCAAGTTCATTTACCAACACTGGTGGTAAATGATTCAACTTAAAAAGGCTACATAGTCAAAACTGGAGTGGAGAAAGAATTGGTACATAACTTTTTCTTTGCAGATGATTGGGCACTCAGTGCAACCTCTGAGGGTGAGATGCAACAAAATATGGATCAACTCTCTGATGCTTGTGCTAATTTTGGCCTAACAATGAACACAAAGTAAACAGAAATTCTCCACCAGTCATCCATACTTGGTATCATTAGTTACAACCAATGGAAAGTTTTGAATACTGTGGATAAGTTCACTTCTCTTGGCAGCATGCTTTCCAGCAATGCACACATAAGTGATGAGGTTGATGCACACAGAAGTAGTTCAGTGTTTGAGAGGCTCTAAAAGAAAGTATGAAAGAAAAGAGAGATTAGATTGCCTATCAAACTGAAGGTCTTATAGAGTCATTATGCTGATCTCATTATATGCCTATGAAACCTGGAAAGTATAGCAGCACCATGCCAGAAAACTGAAATCACTTCCATTTGAATTGTCTTAGGAAGATCACCTGGCAAGATAAGGTACTGGACACTGAAGTCTTTCCTTGAGCTAAATTGGCAACCACTCAAACGCTACTACAGAGAATGCAGCTCCAGTGGGCTGGTCATTTTCTTCAGATGCCAAACGTGAGAACTCACACAAGTCAGGTGCTCCTATGGTGGTCAGCAGAAGTGATATAAGAACACTTTCAAGGTCTCTCTGAAGAGCTTTAATACTGATTATGAGATATAGGAGATGCTGACACAGGATCATCCAGCATGGCATGCCCACATCAAAGAAAGTACTGTACTCTATGAGCAAAGCAGAATTACAGTAGCTCAAAAGAAATGTGATGTGCATAAATTTAGAGATATCTCCCTCCCAGATGGTTGTACAGACTCTTTGCTCTCTACCTATGGTAGAGGCTTCTGAGTGCTTATTGGTATGATCAGCCACAGCCAGACTCATTGTACATTAGCCTTGACATTATGATGTTATTTTAGTCATATTCTAGCATCAGTACAAGTAGCAATAACTTGAGTCAGAAGTAAACTCTCCAGTCTCCCCAACAAGGAAAATTTGTATCAGCCCAGCATACTGGAAAATGCCTTACTGAATGAAATATGTAAAGTTATTTTCCTATTGACTTCTGATTAGAATGTAAGTTTGTTGAGGGCAGGGCTATATTTTGCCTTTTGTTTTTCTCATCTACTTTTAGCTTAGTAGATGACTAATAGTAGTACCTAATGAAAAATTCTTGATTATAAATCATAAGTCTTGAGTTCTACCTCTGTCATTAACAAGTTATATGATACTTGCCAAGTCAATTCAACAATTCCTGCCGCAGTTTCCTTATATGTTAAATATGGAAGTTGTACTACAGGATACCTAAGATCTTACCCAACTCAAAGCAAAAAAATAGAAAAAGAAAAAGAAAAAAGAAAGAAAACTCTCTCAAAATACTATACCCATCCCACCTGGCAAACAACTCAGGATTTCAAGTTTATATATTGGATAATGAGCTTATTAGTAAACAGGAATTAACAATAGTGTGGGGAAAAATTAAGTGAACATTGTTTCTTCATAGTAAAACATCATTAAAATAGTTAAAATTAAAAGCTGAAAATATTCAGAAATAATATATTAGTCTTAATTATTATAGAAAACAGCTATATCATTGTAAAATGTTCTACTGACTCAAAGTTTGACATATTTCTTAAGGAAAAATTCGGATACCTTTCTTCAGTTTTAATATTAATATAGTTTGACATAAGTTTACTTGATGCCAAAGCATGACAAAACATAAGGAGAATTTTCATTCAACAGACAGAAGCAACTACCTCTTATCTGATCATCTAAGCAGCTTATTGTCAGATCAGTTCTTTAGGGATACTCTTGTTTTATTAAGTCAAAGATTCATTTTGAAAAATGGCATTGCATCTCCTGTTCAAGATTTTAATCCTAGCAAGTTTCAGTTTTTGATTCCATATTTGAAAGGTGCTAGAGCAGAGGATCCCCCCATTAAGGAAAAATAAGGAAAAAAAAATAATAGTAACAACATTTTTATCCCCTTTTTAATAAAGTAAAAAACATAATTTATAGAGTGAGTTGTACATGAAAACTCAGTCTGTATAAACGGTCTTCCTAAAAATTTGCGGGTAAATCACTTTCAGCCAAATGCCAGAGAGAAGACTCCAATTTAAATGACCAATCCAATCCAATAAACATTTAATAAGTATCTACTTTGTGCCAGGTACTGTGCTAAGCTTTGGAGATACAATTAGTATAAAGAAATATAGTTCCTGTCTTCAAGGAGCTTACAATCTAGAAGGGAGAAAATCACAAAAAGAGGGAGGGGGGGTCTAGGGGCCATTTTGTTCCTAGGAGTTGAAGGCAGATCAGTGGATGTAGATTGGAGTTGGCCAAAAAGTCCAATTTCTTCCTTCTATAAAGGAAGGCATTGGGAGAATTTTGGTACTCTATCATCCAGCCCTCTGTCCAGAAGGGAGAGGAGGCTGAGGGAGGTGGTGTCAATCAAGGGTTGAGTAAGTCACATCGTGATGAGATTAGAGATAATTTAATGGGAGGACTATCTTGTTCTGTGGAGCTGAAATCAGGCAGAGAAGGAGATGCAGAGTAGAATGCATTTACTCTGTAGTAAATGATTTTACAAGATGAATAATCATTTTTCAAATGTGATTTATCATAGACCATTTTATTGCATAACTTTTAGTTTGGAATTTGTTTTTTCTTTAATTGGAGCACAATTGTAGCAATGAACTAAGCAGAAAAAAAGGTAGGTATGGTCTCATAGGTCTCTGATTCCACTAATGTATGGAACTCAAGGTTTGTAAATTCCTTCCATTACTGGAGATCACATTCATCAACTCATCTGTAATTTAGAGTCAGAGAGTTGCCTGAGAAAAAGATAAATTAAGTGACTCCTCATCCTTATACAGTTAGTTTACATCAGAGGCAGGACTTGAGCTCAGGACTTTTTAAATCCAAAGCTGGCTCTCTCCCCACTAGACCACAGTGTTTATTACAGAGGAAATAATATAAACACTCACATGTGTAAAATATAATCACACATATATAATGCATTGATATAAGATTTATATTGATATACTTATGCTATACTATATATGTTTACATTACTTATAATCAATATCATATAATATATATACACAAACATATGTGTGTTTGTATAATAGCCTCAAGTTTATATAAATATTTTTTATACTACATCATATATTATATTTATTCATTATTTTTATATTATATAATATATTATAATGATATTATATAATAAACCTCAAGTTTATCTGTACAAGCATAGTGCTTCTAGTGGTATCAGAACAAAAAATTGTTAGCTACTTTACATATTTGGAAAGAGTAATTATTGTGATAACATGTAATTAATACTTCAAAGATATGTAACTCCATAAGAGTGCATATAAGTAATCATCTCACTCTTGTAGAACACTATCTTCTCTACTCTTCATACCTTTAGAAATAGAACTCATCACCTAGTGATCAGCTATTTCACTACAAGTCACTCTGATAACTTAGGATAATTTATGTAAGATTCTGATATAGAAATATATAGTGGGAAAAGCCTATAAATCTATATTTTCACTGTACTGTAATATGAATATTAAGAATTAACTCATATTTAATTTAGATGAAATTTACTTGTTTTCATTTTTCAGTTTACATAAGGTTTTAATGGATCTTCAGAACCAGCAGCTAACACATTTAACTGACTGGTTATCAGAAACTGAAGCCAGGACAAAGAAAATGGAGGAAGAGCCCCTAGGGCCGGATCTTGAGGACCTAAAACGCCAAATCCAGCAGCATAAGGTTAGATTTAAGAGTTATGACATTTTCCCAACCGCTAGAATGTATGAATATGTTTATGTGTATATACCTAAGTATATTGCATATCTATAAAAAAAAATCCAATAAGGTTTCTGCTCAGAATTTTTTTTTTAATTTTGTAAGTTGATGATTTGAACTTTCTTTTATGCAAGTAATATCTGAATGGACTATGCATATTTGAAAACAATGCAAACATATGGCCAGAATAAAACAGTTGGAATATGGAATTTATTTAAATTTCTTGACTTACCTATAGAGATTAGACTGCAATTCAATTTTTATATGATTGAGATTTCTTTATAGTTTTCCTTAAATTCTTATATCTAAAAAGTCTAAAACAGTTAAACTGTAAGAAAAATAGGCAATTACAATAGCATTTTGCTACAAAATGCAGCATTTTTGGATTTTATTATTCCCACATCATATTTCTTTTATCTCTATGTTCATTTGCCATTATGAGCTCTGCAGTCAGCAAGCATTTTTAGTCATTTAGAATGAGCTTGATAACCTCATTATTTATCTAGGATAAAGCTCACTGTATTTTATGCATGGTTAAGTGTTGAGTATCCCAAAACCTTGTTGTTGACATGTGACAACTGGTCTTTCGGGAAGAACTATGAGTTTAAGAGAGTATACATAGGAATATGTGTGTGTAAATATATAGAATATCTGAACATATGATATGTTAAATATGTAAATATATATGTATGTATCTTAGTTACATAAGGAGTTTTATTGTTATAACAGAGTGTCTACTGATCTGTGTCCTTACTGTGGCATTAATAGAGGAAGAGCTAGCCTTCCTCAATTCTCTTCCTTGTAATTTGTCTTTCTATCTCTCTCTCCCACCCACAGTTCCACAGTGACTGCTGTTTAAAAGCTATGCTAAGGATTTAAGACTTTGCAATCACAGTATTCTTAATTTCTCAGGCTTCAGGACTTTTCTTTATGCACTGAACCCCCATCCCTTGCTCTGGCAAATGGGACTGAACCCTACTGGTCTTGCAAATAAACCAGGATATAGCTCAAGGCCAACACTAGCCAAGAGAAGCAGTCCTACAACCCTACAAACTAGTAAACTTTGCCAAGATTGCCTTTTTCCACCTTTGGTATTAGTTGTAAAGAGCCATTAACTTCAAGTTTGGGCCAAAGCAAGCAGTACAAAAGTATCTTCATATCAACTTTTTTTTTTTAACACAAATTCATTTGAAGGAGCAGAGAGACCTTGGTTAGGTGAAGAGTTCATCTGGAGTTCTAGTTACTAAAGAAAGGTAGCATTTCATCTAATGCAAACTTTTAAAAATTAATTATTCTTGCTTACACAAAGTAAAGCTCACTTGTTATTCTCCTACTGTAAGATTGAGTACTATCAGTACCTTTTACATTTCAGCATCTTCGGACAAACCCCTGTCTTCCTATGTAGGTATAGGTATGTAGATACAGGTGATCATTTTAATTATCCTAGTTAACTTTTCCAAATTCAAGTAGCATGCTTAATATCTTTCCCAAAAACAACAATTCTGTAAATGTTAACCACTGGCAGGCATTTCAGCTGTCTACCTATGTGAATCTTAAACTCAAATCTTAAACTTATGTAGATAGTTCATAATGTACACATCCTTTAAATTTACCAAGGAAAACTAGCACTGTCTCCTCTTTTATTTATTTATTTTTAAATTATAAGCAGAGGACCCTGCTAGATTGAAAGCCATTGTATGAAAATTTAGCATGCTGAACACAATTTAGCTTTTGTGATATAATAAAAAATACAACAAAATAAAAATGACAGACATCTAATAATGTGCATTGTCATTCTTGTACTACATGGTAATTAATCATAAATGGTAAGCAGTTCTTGAAAGGGATTATAATTGGTATTTTTCTACATGGCCAAACACAGTATTTGTAGGGTCAGATAGAAAGGGAAGGGGCACTTGGGCTCAAGAGGAAGCTATTTTGAGATTCATCAGAAAGCATATGAGACCAGGATATCCTAGGAATCCCTGAAAGACACATGCATCTGTAGGTTTTTTAGTAGATATAGCAAAGTAAACAGTGAACTCCCAAAACATCCTATACTTTGCATTGAAATCTGAATTGTCATACTCCACTGACAAGCAAAAATAGATAGATAGACATAGAAAGTTGAATAGATGATAGACAGATAGACAGGTAGACAAAGAGAGAGAGAGAGAGAGAGAGAGAGAGAGAGAGAGAGAGAGAGAGAGAGAGAGAGAGAGAGAGAGAGCATAGAAGCTTCCCATTTCTCCACAGAGGAAGCTACTACTAGATGAGGAGACTGTGGCACTGACCAGTTCTTTCCAGTATGGAAGAGAAGTAGTAGTGGGAACTTGAAAAATAGAGGGCAAATTTTCTACCTATTTCTAGGAAAGATATGACATTATAAAAAGAAAATTCCTAAATTTCAACCACTTTCAGTTATATTGTTTAAATCCATTTCATACTAGGAAACACATTACAAAATTAAATAAAAATTAAGATATGCCACCAGGAAAGGGGCAGAAAAAAGAAAATTTGTAATAAATTGTTGTGGTTAATATGGACGAAAGAATTAACAGAATTCTTAGTCATGTTAATTTTTTTTAAATTTTTCAGAAGTATACATTAACAAAGGTGATCTTTATTTTTAGTCTTTGCTATATTTAACAAAATTGAAAAGATAAATGCATTATCCTTTTTAGGCGAAAATATTCAGAATGTAGCATTATTTAAGCCCTTGTGGTTCGTATACAAGTTATCTCCTAAAGAACAGACAGGTTATAGTAGATGGCTGAAGTAGGGAACTTTTACAATTTTGACAATAAAAATATAAGCATGTCACTGAAGTCTTTAGAATAGTATTCTCTTTCCTAGGCATCCATATTTGCTTCAAGTAATATAATATTTGAGCCATTTTACACTGTAGAGGCATATATCAAATCTTGGGGTCACCTCCAGCTTTTTTATTGAAATCATTGCTGATAAAAAAGCGAGAAAAGAATGTGATTCTCATATTGGCTTAAAATTCTACTCATGATAGAAAGTTCTCTCCCTATGTAGTAATTGGAGGTCAAGATAAAAATATTTCCAAACATTTCAAGTGCTGCATGAATATTACAGATAGAGTTCCACATATTTTGTGACAGTGCCCTTTGCTATCTTCATTTCAATAACATTTTATTATGTGGCCAACTGTAAATTCAACTACCTTGAAATACCTGGAACATGACTCATTGCTCTCAAATTGATGATCAAGTTACCTCATGCAATTGATATTATATTGGTAGTACTATTAAATTCGCCAAATCCTTTATGTCTTATGTAGTTTCAGAAATTTCAATTTGCAGAAAAATTTGAAAGTGATCAGTCATTTTTCATTACTATTGCCTTTGGGAGACAACTGAGCTTTATATTAGGATGAGGGGACCCAAGAATGATTACTTCTGGGAAGCTGAGCAGATGGAACCTCTCATTTCTATTGTGGAATGTGTCAGATTGAAGTCAGCCTTGTAATTTAAGTCCTGAGAGAACAATTTTTATTAGTAAGGTTTGGAAATTGATAAGGAACTAGAGAATTTCCTCTGAAGGAGTGGCAATCACTCATGAGGATTTGGAAACTGAAGTGGAATTGAGATGTCATTAATGGACAGAAAGTGAATTGGGTACTCCTTGAAAGGGAAACCTTCTGTCACATGGCAAAGGAAGAATGAGATGGAGCTTAAAGCTTCTGTTTACTGATCAAGGCTTTCAATCCTTTGGGGAAATTGTAGTATTCTGTCATAGCTAGCTCGTGGCTCAATGTTAGCTTTAACAAATTATCTGTGTGGTTTGGGAGAAGTTATTAAATCATTCTGGACCTCACTTTCCTCATCTAGAAAATAGGATGTTGAACTAGCATCTCCAAGTTCCCTTACAGTTCTGGTGATCTGTGATTTTCATTCTTTACTTCATGTTTCAGAAAAATGGTCAGGTTTGAATACAGTCAGTGCATTATGTCCCCAAGAAGTGCCCAGCAAACACCACAGTCTCACAGATTTTATCTAATTCATTACCCCCTTCCTGAATCTAGTATTCATCATAGAAATGAGTTGCCAAGAATGATTGGGAAATACTTCTCTGGGAGCAATTAGAAACAAAATACATTGTCATCTACTTTAGATGACCTTAAGTATAAACCAGCTTAATGTAAAGTGACTGATGTGTCTACAAAAATTCAGATGCAAACTGGTGTCATCACCATTATGTGATATTGAAGGAGTTGGTTGAACAAGTAGGTTGAGCCCATTGAACTTGGGTGCAAGCAAATGTTAAGTTGACTGTAAAGGCCCCACATGGACAATCAGTGCAGGGAATTGTAACGAATATACGGGGAGAGGCTTGCAGATATACAGAAGTTCAAATATAGGAATATCCTCGGATACAGCATTTGAAAAATAGTAGTTGTAATAACTTATATAGCACTTTGAGATTTCCAAAGCACTTCACTAATACCTCATTTGATATTCCCAACAACTCTAGGAGTTAGACAGAAGTTATATGACTTATTCCGTTACTTAGTCTCATCTAGGAAGTATCTGAGGCCAAATTCAAAATCAAGTTTTCCCCAAAATGAAATCAGTGAGATACACCTAAGATTACTGACCAGATTTATAAGATGCCCATACATAAGTATTGATTAAGAACACCATACAGTCATATGTAAAATATGCAAAGTCCAATAGATTCTACCCCTTTCTTCAGTCTTGACTGGCCCTTGCTTGACTCAAGGGCTTATCTCTATGAGGTCTAGGAGTAAATTTCGAGATATATTAGTAATCTCACTACAAATTTAGCTGCTTGTAGAAAGTTTATTTTCTTTGGATTAGTAGTACCGTCTCATTGCATTTACATTTATGGTATCCACTTGAACTCATTACGTGCCACTCATTCCCTCAAAATGAAGCTGAAGCAGATGTTATTTTTTTCTTTCTCTACCCTGATCCATGCCTTTGTTCAAATCTCTACATATCAATCCCACAATAAAGATTAGTATCCATTTGGCTTTTCTTTTAATAACAATAATAATAAAAGGTAACATTTTATGGCATTTGAAGGTTTTCAGAGCACTTTCTATATCTCATTTGATCCCACATAGCAAACTTGGAAGGTAGATGCAATTATTTTTCCCATTTTACAGAGGAGGGAAATGAAGCAGATAGAGAGGTTAAATTATTGCCTGCAGTCACACAGGCAGTAAGCATCTGAGTCTGGCCTTAAACTCAGGTCTTCCTCACTCCTGGTCCTATGCTATATTCAATGCCACCAAACTGACCCTTTTAGATAATGGGAAATAAAATATCAACAAAATGACATGAGCAAAAAGAAGAGGAGCCATTTTTTTGCATAGGAAGTAGCTAACTGGAGAGAAGAAAATGGCTTCCCTTTTGTTGTAAGGAAAGACAGAATGAATGCAAGGAGTCAGAGAGTTAACAAGATTTGCCCCCATTTGCATCCCAGAAGCAGGAGAATTCACGAGATGCCTTGGAGGGGCAGTTGTATCACTTCACTTACTCACACTTGTATTCCTCTATGGTTTCTCTCAACTTCTTCCCACTCCACATATCCGTGGCAGCAGGAGCAGTACCTTCATTGTCAACTTATCAAAGTCTCTGAAGAACAAGAGAGCATGAATTGAAGTCTTGGTTCAGTGCTTGACACTTGACTGTTTACATGAACCCAAGAAGAAAAACAATTCTTGAACTCTCCAGTCTCCTTGAAAAGTTTTAAACATAATCCCCAAAGTCCAAATTCCAAGCTTCACTGACTGACAAAATTCTGGAATAGGTTTTTCTTGAGTTTCTAATTTCCACTGTAACACAGGCATTACATTACTACTAAGGGAAGGGGTCACTGGGTAACTAATTATCTTCCTCCCCTTGACAGGTCATAGAGAGTGTAGAAGCTTTCTCACTACCACCTAGTTCTGTTGAAATAATTAATGTTATTCATTATTTCTAGGGAAGCTTAATGAAAGATTGATGATCATGACAAAGGAAAAAGAAAGGAGGGAAAGACATATTTATTAAAAAGCATATAAACCATGTGTTAATTGCCATGTCAGTGCTGACCAGGTCCATCACTCACAATGGTCCCATCAGTATATGCTTTCTTTAGCTTTAAAATTCTAGAATGGTTCAGATCACTAAAAATAAAAGAAATTATAGCTAAATGGGAAGATCAGTTGGATTTACAGAGGAATGTACTGGTAACTCTTCTAGTTTCTGCTAAGCCTTCCTTCCAGCTTTTTTTCAGGCTGACACATTCCTCCCTAATGGCTCTGATTTTCTTTTTCCCTTTCCCCTTCTCCCTCCAGTCATTACAGATAATTAAAAATAGCATTCAGACATAGGTAAGGCTACAAGTAACCAAGTCATATTATCATTTCTAGGAGAAGCTGCAAGAAGGATGTGTTTTACAACTATGAATTCAGTAGGTTTATTTTCCATGAAATGGTACTCAAATATTTCTTCTTTGTTATTAATTTTCAAAGAAAGTTTACAGGGCAGAAATCTATGCAGGAATTATGTCCTAATAGAAACACAGAAATAGTTATGCTATCAGAGCCTCATGACCTGGTTGCCAGATTGCCATAATATTGGCCATAGGCACACCTGAAACAATAGGAAAGAGGTAAAAGGTACTGCCAAGGACACAGAGGTGTGTGACCTTATATCACAGTCTTCATTATACTGGTAAACTCCTTAACTAAGAGGTCATTTAGCTTTCAGCACAACACAATTCACAGTAATTTCCAAGGGATATAAACAACAAATACAGGGTAACCGACACAGAGAGAAAGTCATCTTGGCACAAGAGATGCTCAGGGAATAAAATTGTTCAGTCATTTTTCAGTTGTGCCTGGCTCTTTATGACCCATCTGGGGTTTTCTTGGCAAAGGTACTGTAGCTCTTTGTCATTTCTTTACCCAGTTTATTTTGCAGATGAGGAGACTGAGGCAAGCAGGGTTAAGTGGCTTGCCCAGGGTCAGTCACACAGCTAGAATTTTCTGAGGCCAGATTTGAGCTCCAGAAGATGAATCTTTCAGATTCTAAACCTAACACTATTCACTAAGCCCTATAAAGCACCATATAAATGTGAACCACTTTTATTCCAGAGCAGCGAGGTGGAATAGGAGATAGAGTGCCAGACCTGGAATCAGGAAGACTCATCTTCCTAAGCACAAATCTGTTCTCAGACACTTTTTAGCTATGTGACTCTGGGCAAGTCACTTAACCCTTTTTACCTCAGTATCTTCATCTTTAAAATGAGGAGAAGGAAATGTAAGTCAATACAATATGTTTGCCAAGGGTTGGACATGAATGAAATGATTTAACAATAATAGTTCCTTATAACATTCTCCATGAAATAAGTAGTCTAAACATAACTATCCCCATTTTACAGAAGGGAAACCTGAGGTTCAAAGAGTGATTTGCCAAATATCACATAGCTAGTAAGTTTTCAAACTGGAATTGGAAGCCAGTTGTCTCCTAATTCTTGGTTCTTTTTACTAAGACATATTCCTTCTCAGATTTTGCTTTGCTATGGGAAGGGCTCATCCAACTGCCTTTTTTTTTCTTTTCCTTCCCGGTAATCCAATCAACTTTACTGCCATAACATAAAAGCCATTTTAGGAACACCTGCCAGGAAGACTGGACTACATTTATTTTCTACTTTCATTCAGCCTCAATAGAAGCAAAGCAATTACTCTCATGAGGCCAATTGTCAGCATCTGCTATCTAAGTGCTCCCACATTTTGCTTGCCTTGCCTCCCTGATTGTGCTAACATATGGTACACATAAAATTGTCAGCAAGACACAAAATGTGTGAAATGGGACTTCCATTGTCAGTTGGGTTGCCCCAAATGGACAAATGGTCCCAAGTACTCTGGTATACCCATAGCACCATTGCAGGTTCAAGACTTTGTTATAATTAAGAAAAAAAAACTATCTCTGTTTGTAATTATTTATCCTCCCCAAATTAAAAAAAGATCAATGTCAACAAGAGACTATAGTATGGAAATTCAATTAAACACGTGTTTATTAAATATCTCTAATATTTCCAGCCCAATGCATGTCCTTATATGGTGATACCACAGAACATCTTGCATTATCCTTGCCTTATGAATTGTGTATTTTGAAGAACATAATATTTAGATCTCTGATGCAATAAGGATAATAGAAAACAAGACACAGTGAATATACTCGGGTCTTATTCCATTTGCCTTATTATGCCAGGAGTAATCTTGGCTTCTTAAAGTCCAGTGAAGGGTTCTGGTGGCTCCTACCAAATTGGAAAGTTGAGACCTGAAAAGAGACTAAATCTGCTACCTGATGGCAAGCATAGCCAAGTTGTTATAGACTAATCCCCAGTGCTACTGCCAAAACAAAATGAAATAAAAATAAAAATTTACTATTTAAAAATAACACAGTTAATGAATTTGCTTAAAATTTACTTGTCTTCAAATTTACCTTTGTTTAGAAGCACCACATTGATTAATTACCATAAGCAACACCTTTTCCTCTATAACCACTATCTTGGTTTCAGAAATGATGAGGGAGGGAGAGGCAAGGGAACAGAGACACTTTTTCTCTCTTTTTCATTGACTCAGTCTCTTCTCTTGAACTTATGCCAATTATTTCTGTTGGTTTTTTGACTAGTACATGCAATATTCATAATTAAATGAATTGTTTAACAATAAAATAATTTGGGATATCTTTTACTTCAACTGCTAGTCCCAAAAAGATAAATTAAGAAATATGATAAAAATGAATTTTAGAATATTTACAATTTTTCTTGAAAAATAGATATTTAAATGCTGAAAGATATAAAAACCTCAATGATCAGTCACAAATACACACTGATAAAAGGTTACGTAGTTTCCAAATAATAACTGCTAAGTGTAATTTGCTGTCATTCTTTATGTAACTGTAGTGATAGATAATTTCAAACACATAAATTGTAGTTCTCTGTTGTTGATCTCGAGCTTTTGCTCACCCCTAGGCCAATAGAATCTATAACATGTGTTGCAATTTAAGGTTTTTATTCACTGCGTGCTTGAACTTCTACACAGAGATCTGAGAAACAGACCCTGCTGAAGAGCCTTGGGTGTCTCCATTTAGCAATAATCATTTATTTATTCAAGTTCTGCAATATCAAAGGATATTTTGTTTTTGCCTTTATATCTCTAATACAAATCACAGTATTTTGAACATTGTAGGTGCATAGTCAATGATTAAGAAATTGCTTCAGGAATTGAATACTTCAAACAAAATTCAAAAACATTCATTGAATACCGACTATGGGCAGTTCTTTGTGCGAGGCACTAAGCTGCAGAAATTGAATAATAAAATACATGCCATCAAGGAATTTGCAATATAGAATCACAGATGAGATTTTTACACAAATGAATTTTACACAAATGAAAATAATGTGAAATAAAATATAAATAAAAGCATGAAAGTACAGACTGTCTTGAAAGTACAAAAAAAAGGGAAAAACCATTTCTGGCTGGAGAGGTCAAAGAAAATTTCAAGTAGGAAATCACATTTGAGTGATAAGCCTTAGGATCTGGCAGAAAACAAAGAAAAGTAATGATAGTAAGGGAGATATCCCAAGTAGAACAACATGTCTATGAGGATTGCTTGTAGAAAATGAAAAAAGTCACCTGCTAGACTGATGCAGGAAGGACCGTAGGCATCTCACTTCCTTTCCTCTGTTACTCCTCTTTTCCAAGCATTTCCCCTTCTTCTCCCACCGAGGATGATTCACTCCCTAGTCAACTACCCTTGTCTCCCTCCCATAAAGGGCTTTATCTGAGCCTGTGTTAATGATGGGAATGATGACAAAAGAATGTCACTCCATAGCCTAGCTCAGGACTCACAAGGTAGGCACTACTATTTTTACTTCACATTTTTGCATGGGGAAAATAGGAATCAGACTCCTGTTTTCTTTATTCTACCTTGAGAAGTTTTATAAAACATATGCTTAATATTCTCCCTTATACAGTTACAGACACCACCCCCATCAGATCCCAGCAATTAAGAAAAAACAGTGTCTATGTTCATATCCATGCTCTCACTGCTTTTTTCACTGTGGTTTCTGGTGACAATGAATCACACAAAACAGAAGTAATTATTATTTATCATTTTATTTAGCTGGCATTTAGGACTAATTAAACAGAAGTGTAAGTAAACATTACAAAACAGGAAAACTTTGGATTTAACATCTGCCCTCCATCTACCCTGCCAGACAAAGGGAGGGGAAGAAAGGAGAGACAGACACTTCACCATCTGCTATCAATTCTTCCAGAGGGAAAAGTTCCCCAAGACTGGTTCACCCTGGGCATGTTAGACTGTTCTGTTGAATTGTGTGAATGCAACAATGGCATTCTCTCTCTCTCCCTCTCCCTCTCCCTCTCCCTCTCCCTCTCCCTCTCCCTCTCCCTCTCCCTCCCTCCCTCCCTCCCTCCCTCTCCCTCTCCCTCTCCCTCTCCCTCTCCCTCTCCCTCTCCCTCTCCCTCTCCCTCCCTCCCTCCCTCCCTCCCTCTCCCTCTCCCTCTCCCTCTCCCTCTCCCTCTCCCTCTCCCTCTCCCTCTCCCTCCCTCCCTCCCTCCCTCCCTCTCCCTCTCCCTCTCCCTCTCCCTCTCCCTCTCCCTCTCCCTCTCCCTCCCTCCCTCCCTCCCTCCTTCTCTCTCTCTCTCTCTCTCTCTCTCTCTCTCTCTCTCTCTCTCTCTCTCTCTCTCTCCCTCCCTCCCTCCCTCCCTCCCTCTCTTCCCTCCCTCCTTCTCTCTGTCTCTCTCTCTTTGCAATTCTTGTGTATGTACTTCATAGTTCTATTGGGAATCTCTCCTCTACGGTAAGGGCAGTTAAAGCTGTGCCTTTAAGATACAATCCTTCAGTAGAAATATATTCTCAGCATATATATGTCCTTAGCAGAGGGAAGTAAAAAAAAAGTATAGCTGCAGGATAATATAGGAAACATTAGGATAAGTGATAAGAGTTGTACTTCCCTGGAAAAGCCCAGGTTATTAAAGTAGCAGTAATGGAATTAAGGTGAAATAAGGTTGTGAGTTTGAAACTTGGTATTGGCAGAAACGCATTATACTCTCTACACATCTCTAAAGCATTCTCATAAAGCCAGACCCTCAGGTTTGGTAGCTCTGCTGCCTAACTAGTATTGGAGTGAATTAATTGTCTATTGGCCATATCTGTTCTTTCTGTTGAGGGTTTGGTGGCTGAAAGCTGCAGAACAAGGTTTCAATTTTTCTGTAGTGAACTTCCCACTTTTTCAGATGACGGGAAAATACAGTCAATTAAGCCATCTTTAATTAGTGGTTAACACATTTCTCTTCTTCCCTGATGGAAAAGCAAACAGAAGCTTAATCTTCACATTGAATCAGATTGTCTAGACAGAACGTACCCCCTTTTAGGCAGATAGCATAGATTTTCTGAAAGAGTATTGGATGTGTAGTCAGGAAAACCGGACTTCAAATCCCACCTCAAGGCACCAGGTTTGTAACCAGTAAAATGAGGATAATAAGCATACCTGCCTCTATGTGTTGTTTTAAGGCTCAAATTAGGTCATTGTATATGAAGTGCTTTGCAAACCTTCAAGCATGATATAAACGTCAGCTATCATCATCCTTGCCACTGAAGGTCCCTATACTTCTATGGCTATCTATCCACAATGAAGGAATGAGAAATGAAGAATGGTCAAGCCTTACTTTGATTTTCATCTTTTGAATACAAAAGCTGTCCTATTTCTTATAAGATGAAGACAGCTGCGACAAGTCTTCAGGCCAAGAGCATAATCCCTCTCAAACACCAGAGGTCACTACCTTCCGCTCTCTTTAGCCTTCATTACCCCTTCTCAGTCTCACTTAACCAACTCTCAATGGAATCCAGAGGGATGAGTGGACTAGTGTTTCCCAGAAAAGCGGTAACAGTTTTGCTGTTCCCAGAGGCTACCACAAACAGACACCAGAAACAGTTTTTCTTAGACCACCTGCCTTATATTTGTTACATTTACACATAATAGTTAAATTTTTCTATTCCCAGTGCTTAGTAGAGTACCTGTCATATAGCCAGTACTTAATAAATATATGTTGACTGATTTCTACAAGTAGAACTACCTCCAATAAATAGCCTGCTGTATAAAGAAATGCATGTTGGCACAATAATGTCAGAAATAAGATGAAATTTCCAGGGATGAAAGAATTCCCAAAATATTCATCACAATTTAGTTAAGTAGACAACTGTGGAATTTAAAAAAAAAAAAAACCAGACTAACAGAAAAACATTCATCTATGAGAAGTTCTCGTATTTGTGTGTTTGAATTAATTGTTAATAGTTGATATTTATGATCCAATTTAATGTTATTTTCCCAAATGTTGTGACTTCATGGAGGACTTTTTCCCCTTTCTATCATTTTGACTTTCTAGGTGCTTCAGGAAGACTTAGAGCAAGAACAAGTTAAAGTTAATTCTCTCACTCACATGGTGGTGGTGGTGGATGAAACTAGTGGAGACAAAGCAACTGCTGACCTGGAGAAACAGTTGCAGGTAATCGACATATCTTCAATAGAATAAGAATCTAGAGATCAATATTGGTTGCATTTATAAAAATGCCCCACGATAAATTATTCCTCTTCCCACACACATGCTCATACACACACACACTGGTTTCCTCTCATTTTGTATATACTCTTTTCACCCATTACCATGTTGGATTTGGGCAAAAGATCTTATCTGTAATTGAAAGAGTTCCTTTTGCTATGACTGAACCACAAGCAATGGAAAATAGTTCTTATGAACATTAGCTATGGTGGACATTTACAAAATCACATGACCTTCATCCTTAAAAACGTATCATCTATTTTGAGAGGGAGGAGAAAGAATTTAATACACTAGCCCTTATGTTGTTGCATATGGTTATACACTTGAGTATATTTTGGCTTAAACCCAATCTTTGGAAACATAATCCATAATCATTATGTGAAGATATATTCTGAATCACATTACCAACAATGTTATAATCAAACTATGCCATGATATCACAAAATGCCAGTATAATATTTACACTGTATGTCATTTGTAGCATCATCTCAATCAACTACATATCTTACTATCATAATGTGGTGGAAATAATTATCAATTTGGGGTAGCATATGTCTGTTGAGAAAAAACTGAGTAATTATATTTTTCTTATCAACTGTATAAAAATATTTCATTTTATAAATACTCAAGTGGCTAAAACATATTTATAGTAAGTAATCTCTGTGTAGACAAAATAGTGGGTTTTTTCTACAAGTTTACAGAAACATTCCATAAATTAAATGTTTCATTGAAAGTGCAACTCCTTTTTTTTTGTTTTTTAAACAGTATTAATATTCTATAAATTGATATTGCAAAGATCCCATCAAATTATGTTTAAATATCTTTCATCAACTTCATTATTTTAAGTATTTTGTTTGCTAATTGACTTATAACCAAATTTCTTAAATGTAATCTTTCCTTTTTACTGTCTGAGAGAAAGAAAGAGAGAGAGAGAAATATTAAGGTACTTTTTTAAAAATTCTAGTGAAATGCCATTTCCTCAGTTAACTGCCTCAGGCTAACAATCTCCCACAAAGATATGTCTCTTCAATCACTAAATGATTAAGTTGGTGAGTGGCAGAGGGCACAGCATGCTGCCTTCTGTTATATCTCTGAGTTTCATTCATATATTTACAAAGCTTGAATGTGTACATGTATATATATAGATTAGGTAGTATATATATACCTGTATGTGTATATAGTTGGATTGCAATGATGGTATTTATAAGCCTGGAGCCACTGAAGGATTAGATGTTTTTCCCATATTTTATTTTCCCTGAAAATATGAAAAATGAAATACTATTCTGCTTTATTCTAGGCAGTAAAATATCCAATTTTAAAATCCTCTTACTACTCATATTGGAAATCATGGATTATTAGCAATGTCTAGGTTCAGTTAGAGAATTCAGAGACAGAACATATGATCTATGACTATCTACATTCCATATCTATGAATTTGCCCCAGTTGACCCCCAACTTAGAATATACCCCTTTCCCCACACTTTCCTCCTTGGATCACTAATTTCTTTCAAGATTCTGCCTAAGCACCCTGTTTCATAGGTGGCCTTTCCCTATGCCCCTACTCAAGACACCTTATATCCATTGTGTGTGTGTGTGTGTGTGTGTGTGTGATGGACATATATCCATCACACTATGGTATAGTTACAGAGCTAGCCTACTAATGAAGAAGATCTGGGTTAAAGTCTATACCTGATACATACTGACTACATTCCTCTAAACTAGTAACCTGGACACACTGTACCTATAAGTGTCAGAGAAAGTGGTTTATCTACTTTGATCAAAATTCCTCATTAAGAGTTCCCTACACTGATGAAATAGTAGGCTACGTTAAAATATGTGTGTGAATATATATATATATGTATATATATACATATATTTAAATATAGAGGGATCACAACATAAAGAAAAACCCATTAAATCAGAATCTACTAAAATAGTTAAAATTAAAGCTGAATTTGATATTATTTCCTTAATCTTACAGTTGGACATAGGAAAAATGACAGCATTCTTTAAGCATTCAGGCCAAAGAATACAACAGTATAATTAATGGAATATATGGGAAGCTGTTCAAAATGGAAATATACAGGGGAAGAAACAACTCTCCTGGATCAATGAACTTGCTAAAATATAAAATACTTCATGTCAGAACCTGAGAGTCATGAGCCAAGTCCTTTTTTTTCTGTTTGAAGAAATCTTCAATAATATTTAAAACAAATGCAGACCTACTTTGAAGAAATGAAGGAATTCACTTAATAGATAAGCTCCTTTTGACTTTGTTAGAGAGAATGATTAAGACACAAAAGATTGAAGATGTTTCCTAGAATGATACAATCAATGGGAGAGATCTGATGGGGAAGAAGGAAACTGATATGGAAGAAAAGAACTTGACACAGCTTATCAGGAAAATAAGGATCCCTCCTCAGACACTTATTAGCTGTGTCAGCTAAATGTTCTGAGCTTTATTTTCCTCATCGTTAAAATGAGAAGGCAGTTCCAAATCTAGTACTGTATAACCTACTTCTTAGGAAAGGGACAGAACTAAAACATAAAAAGAAAAATTCCCATTCTGGAATAATTGGGGGAAAATGGGTGTGACTCAAGTTAAGTTCATAAAATAAACAAGGTGCCATTCTGATTAGAAAAATAAACCAAAGATCTGGGGTGAGAGACAGACAGACACAGAAAGACAGATACAGAGAGAGAATATGAGAATATAATGTTTGTGAATATGTCTCTCCCCCAAAAACAGTTGGAGGTAACCTTCATAGGGAGTTGGGTGTGGGACCTGAAATCAGGAAGACCTGAGTTCAAATCCAGCCTCATACATTTAGTAGTTGTGTGACCCTGGGTAAGTCACCTAATTTCTGTTTGTCTCAGTTTCTTCATCAGTAGAATGGACATAATAACATAAACCTCCCAGGTTTGTTGTGAGGATTAAATGGGAACAATTAGAAAGTGTTTAGTACAGTGTTTGGTACATAATAAACACTAAATACATCTGAGCTGTCATTACTGTTACCAAAAAATTCTTGAACAAGGAAAATGTCGTAATATGTTAAAATTTTCATTACATTCTGGGACAAAAATCTTTACTCAGTTCATTCTTTGACCATTGCCCTCAATGTGAGGATCTCTTCTTAGTAATCAATGCCAGTCTTTTCTTGAATGGGGAAAGGGGCATCATAGGGCCAGTTTCTTCAGGGGATGGAGAGAGAGTTGTCTGCCCTTTGATGCGCAATCACTTCCCAAAGATAGAGAAGTCAAGGATCTTCACAAGACTTGAAATAATCCATTAAGGTTTTGTTTCTACCCTTACTCCATTTCTCTAAGATAGACCTTTCTTCTCCCCTCCCCACCACCTTCAACCCATTACCTGCCTTTTTAAGTGGTCAAGTCTAGAAAGGGTTGTGGGACTTGAGACATTATTTCTCATTATTTGCAAAGAAGCTGCAGAAGGACCCTTTATCATGCTTCCTTATTATCTGTGCCCCCTCCTTGTGTCACTGAATTGCCGTTGTCCTGGACAACTAAGTAATCACCAATTAACAATTGCTAGTATATAGGTATTAAATACTTGTTATCAATGGATGGACTAAAGAGTAACTAAAGTCATGCAAATCTGCTTTATAGGAAGCCCGTATATTATATACAATGTGATATATACCTCGTATTGTACCCTGGGATCTAGTGCCCTGTTTTCTTTCTTCTCATTGATTTGTAAAATCAGAAATTAAATTCAGTCAAAATAACCCATCAGAAAGCCTCACTATCAAGCAACTTTGGAGTAGAAACTAGTTTATGGAGAATGGAAATAAAACAGGAATGAGAAAAATAGAAATTAAACATCTTTAGTAGTTATATTTCCTGAAATCTAAAAGTAACCGAATAGATGTGGAAATACAAAACAATGGTCCTAAATATCTGAGAAAACTTATTTGATGAATCATTATCAGATATTTTTGTGTATCATTTTTCCTAGATGAATATGTAAGACAAAGAATAAAACATAGGAAAGATAACCTTTCTCTCATTTCATCGAGAAATATCAAGTGTATTTGTAGAAACGGTAAGGAAATACATGATGGTCTGGTTAACCTAACTGAAATGCCCTCTTATTAGTTTAAACATTTCATTTACTATGTGAGCACGCAAATATTAAAAAAAAGTAAAATAATCAGGTCTAGTGTTAATAGGAAAAAAGAAATTGACAGGAAGGGAAAACCTATTATCCAGATGCTGATGCTATCCACCTTGGGGTAAAATAATGGAAAATGTTCAGTTGTTTCTTCCTAGTTCTTTACCTTCTACTTATCTAATGGACAAATTTATGAAAGGTGAGGGGGAAAACCAGCAGTAGTCTTTAAAACTGTTGTAAATATTTGACCAAGGCAACGAACAGAAAGGGTGCCAGGAAATTACATGGGAGCAAATCACACCTAAGTGCGGAGAGTGAATGGGAACACTGCAGATTTTGATGTACAGACCCTTTAACAGTTTTCCAGGAAAGCAACTGACAAAATTCATGGTCTACTAACTTCTGTGTGACTGGTTTTTTTTCTCACATGGATTACATGCCAGCCGCAACACATTGACCAGTCTTTCACTTTGGCAGAAAGCTCTTACACCGCTCCAATGCTCCAGAAGCATTCAGCACATTGCATCAAAGAGTTGGAAAAGTAAAATAAAGACCATCTGGTTTGCCTGCGTTGGAAGTTACTGCATAACACCTCTTTAGAATGTGGTTTACCACTAAGGATCAGGATAAGTGGTAACTAAGGGTGATCCCAGTGTAGCTACAAAGTATATCTTCTGTTTTGCTTCTTATTAACAAGTTCAGTTTTTTTTTTAAATTAGTGTCTCTGTAGGAGTGATAGATAGGATCACTGCCTACTAGGATTTCCTCTTCCCACTGCAACATGGATTAAGTCTAATTTTGTTTATTTGGTTTTTTGTTTATTTGGTTTTACTTTCCCCTGAAAGGCAACAAAACTTTCCTCGGAAATTGACAGAAGTGACTTCCTGAAGGTTCCTGGCCATAATGATTTGGCTTTGTGGTGTAAGGGCATAAAAAGGCTCTCCCCCGTGGAGCTGAAGTTTTAGACTTGTCAGATGTCCCAGCTCCCCAAAAGTTCCCACTCCCTGCCCTGCTCACAAAAACCTATTTTGCATGGAAAAGTGAGACATGGCAGAGTCTACCCAACCTAAGTGATTCACTATCCTTATTGAATATTCTTTCTATGATAAGAAGAAAACAGCCTTTTGTTACATATTAAATGACACGACTGCCATATTTTTCTGAACCCCAACAGGGAATCAGCCCCAATTTTAAACAGAAAAGAACAATTAAGTAAAATTTAAAAATTCAGTTTCTAATAGTCTATATAACTAACAACCTTTTACCATTTTTTGAGGTAAAATCCATATTCTCGAAACTAGAAGTATAGTTTTCTAAAGTAAGTGATTATACATCATGGTTCTAATATATTTGATGACAATATAATGTTTCCAAGAGACTATGTGGCATAATGCTAGAGGCTCACTCTCTAAGGCGACAAAACCTGAGTTAAAATCCTGTCTTTGATATAGTCAGGCTGTATGATATTGGGCTAAATATTTAACTTCTCAGTGCCCAAATCCTACATTTCTTTTTTTTTTATTACTTTAATTTTTGATTCAGTATTTTTATTTCCCCCAGTTACATGTAAAAACAATTTTTAACATTCATCTTTAAAACTTTCAGTTCCAAATTCTTTCTCTTCCTACTTCCCCACCCCACTCTCATCGAGAAGGCAAGTAATTAAATATAGGTTATATGTGTGTAGTTATGCAAAACATATCCATAATAGTCATGTTGCAAAAGAAAACATAAAGAAAAAAAAATCTCAAGAAAAATAAAGTAAAAATATGCTTCAGTCTGTATTCAGATACCATCAGTTCTTTGTCTGGGGTTGGGTAACATTTTTCATCATGTCTTTCTGAGTTGTCATGGATCATTGTATTGCTGAGAACAGCTAAGTCTTTCACAGCCGGTCATTGCTGTTACTTTGTACTTAGTACGAAAGTGTTTTGCTTCTGTCTCCTCCCTCCCTCCCTCAATCGGCCCTCCCTTCTATCACCATACCCATTCCCTTTCTGCTCTTACTTTCCTGTAGGGTAAGAGAGATTTCTATACTCAGTTGAGTTGTGTATGTTATTCTCTCTTTGAGTCATTTGGATGAGAGTAAGGTTCACTCAGTTTCCCTCACCTCCCTCCTCTTCCCTTCCTCTGTAAAAGCTTTTTCTTGCCTCTTTTTTTGAGGTAATTACCCCATTCTACCTCTCCCTTTCTCCCAGTATATTTCTCTCTCACCCCTCAATTTTTATTTTTTTAGATATCGCCCATTCATATTCAAATCACACCTGTGCCTTCTGTCTATATATACTCCTAACTACCCTAATCATGAGAAGGATTAAGAGTTACAAATATCTTCTTCCCATGTGGAGATATAAACAGTTCAACTTTATTAAGTCCCTTATGATTTCCCTTTTCAGTTTACCCTTTTATGCTTCTCTTGAGCCTTATATTTGAAAATCAAATTTTCTATTTAACTCTGATCTTTTTTTTAAAACTGTAGTATTTTCATGTTTTATTGTTCTTTCTACTTTAGGGAGCATCTCAGTCCCTTTCACTAACTCACTATCTCTGTTCCCCACAAATTGAAGTCCTTTTAACAAGTACAGTCAAGAAAAGGAAACCAACATACCAACCATATCTAAAAATGCATACTCCATTTTGTGCCACTAATTCATCATCTCTGTTAAGAAATGGAAAGCATGTTTTCTCATCAGTCTTTTGAAATCATAATTGGTTACTGTGTTGATCACATCTGAGTTCTTTCAATATTGGGTTGTTTTTATTTTCTTTATTGTAGTTTTCATGTAAATTATTCTCCTGGTTCTACCTATTCACTCTACAATTCATGTGTCTTCCCAAGTTTTTTTTCTAAATTCTTTCTATTTGTCATTTTCTATGGTGCAGTAATAAATAGTTATATCTATATACCAAAATTTTTACATTATACACCAATTGATGAGCACTTGCATTATTTCCAGTTGCTTGCTACAACAAAACACTGTTGGTAGAAATATTCTTACACGTGTAATCAACCACCAGTACTCAATGGATAAACAAATGAATAAAAAGTGATCAAGAAAATATAGTATGAGTATCATAGTACATTGGAAAAAGCAAAGAATTTTGAGTCACATTTAATTTTGAATCCTAATTCTATTACTTCCTACCTGTGTGCCCTTGATTAGGTTGCTTAACATTTAAGAATATCATTTTTTTCTTTTTATATAATTTATTTATTTTCAGTTCTCAACATTCACTTCCACAAGAATTTGAAAATTTTCTCCCCATCTCTCCCCACCCCCACCTCATGACAGCATGCACCAGATCCACCCCTTCCACCAGTCTTCTATTACCCACACTTCTTCCATCCCCCTTCTCCTCTATTTTCCTTAGGGCAAAATAGATTTCTGTACTTCATTGCCTATATTGCGTAATTTCCAGTTGCATGCTAAAACAATTTTTAACATTCATTTTTAAAGTTTTGAGTTCCATATTTTTTTTCCTTTCCTTCCTACCCACCCACCCTCATTGAGAAAACAAGCAATTCCATATAGGTCATACATGTGTAACAATGCAAAGCATTTCCATAATAGTCATGTTGTAAAAGACTAACCACATTTTCCTCTATCTTGTCTTACCCTACATTTATTCCATTCTCTCCCTTGACCTGTCCTCTCACAATAGTGTTCGCTTCTGGTTATCCCTTTCCTCAATTTGCTGCTCCTTCTGTTATCTTCCCTCCCCTGTCACCTTCCCCCTTGCCTTCCTGCAGAGTAAAATAGATTTTCATATCCAATTGAGTGTGTGTTATTCCCTCCTTAAACCAAATTCTATGAGAGTAAAACTCACTGATTTCCTTTCATCTTCCCCTACTTCCCCCCATTGTAAAAGCTTTCTTCCTTCTTTTATGTGAGATGATTAGCTACATTCAACCTCTCTTTTCTCTTACTCTTAGTACATTCCACTCAAGAGTAAATTTTATTTTTTTAGGTATTCTTCCTTCATATTCAGCTCACCCCGTGCCCTCTGTGTGTGTATGTGTGTGTATACATATATAAGTATACATTTGTATATGTGTGTGTACATACACATATATCCTTGTACATATATACCTGTACATATATAATGTACACATACCCGCATGCACACCCACACCCCCCCCACACACACATGTTCCCTCTATCTTCCATAAAACTGTAAAAGGTCTTATGAGTTACAAATAACATTTTTCCATGTAGGAATGTAAACAGTTCAACTTTAGTAAGTCTTTTATGATTTCTCTTTCCTGTTTACTTTTTCCTGTTTCTCTTGATTCTTGCATTTGAAAGTCAGATTTTCTATTCATCTATGGTCTTTTCAAAAGGAATAATTGGAAGTCCTCTATTTCATTGAAATTCCATTTTTCTCCTGAAGCATTATACTCAATTTTGCTGGGTAGGTGATTCTTGGTTTGAATCCTATCCCTTTGACCTCTGGAATATCATATTCCAAACCTTTCAATCCCTTAGTGTAGAAGCTATGACATCCTTGTTTTTCCACAATACTTGAATTGTTTCTTTCTGGCTCCTTGTAATATTTTCTCTTTGACCTGGGAACTCTGGAATTTGACTACAATATTCCTAGGAGTTTTCCTTTTGGAATATCTAGACTTTTCCTTTCAGGAAGTGATCAATGGATTCTTTCCATTTCTATTTTACCCTCTGCTTCTAGAATACCAGGGCAGTTTTCCTTGATAGTTTCTTGGA
This sequence comes from Bettongia penicillata ogilbyi, assembly GCA_023548195.1. NCBI lineage: Eukaryota > Metazoa > Chordata > Mammalia > Diprotodontia > Potoroidae > Bettongia > Bettongia penicillata. The sequence continues at coordinate 1,253,012 of JAJHZJ010000872.1, forward strand.
AGATGATGTCTAGACTATTTTTTGATCATGATTTTCAGGTAGACCAGTAATTTTTAAATTATCTCTCCTGGATCTGTTTTCCAGATCTGTTGTCTCCAGTGAGATATTTCACAGTGTCTTCTATTTTTTCATTGTTTTGTTTTTGTTTTGTAATTTCTTGGTTTCTCATAAAGTCATTAGCTTCTATCTGCTCCATTCTAATTTTTAAAGAACTGTTTTTTTCAGTGAGCTTTTGAACCTCCTTTTCCATTTGGCTAATTCCGCTTTTTTAAAAGCATTCTTCTCCTCATTGACTTTTTGGACCTCTTTGGCCATTTGGATTAATCTACTTTTAAAGGTTATTTTCTTCAGCATTTTTGGGGTCTCCTTTAGCAAGCTGTTGATTGCTTTTCATAATTTTCTTGCATCACTTTCATTTCTCTTTTCAATTTTTCCTCTACCTCTCTTATTTGAATTTCAAAATCCTTTTTGAGCTCTCCCATGGCCTGAGATTATTTTTGGAGGTTTTGGATGTAGAAGCTTTGACTTTTATGTCTTCCTCTCATGGTAAGCATTGTTCTTCCTTATCCAAAAGGGTGGAAGAGAATACCTGTTCACCAAGAAAGTAACCTTCTATAGTCTTTTCTCCCCCTTTTGTTGGGCATTTACTTGACTTTTGAGTGCTTTCTCAAGTGGAGGGTATACTCTAGGGACCTGTAAGTTCTCAGTTCCTCCAAGGTGGCATAATCAAGGAAGAGGAGTTTATTCCTCTTCTTACCTGCACTCTTCTCTGTGAGCAATCACAAGCTCTCTTTTCTACCCAGGATCTGCAAGTAGGAGTCCCTCTCCACTTCTACCACCAGCTCCACCAAGCCAGCACTCCTCCTCTCCCCAGGACCATTATTCAGAACTGAGACCCAGATCAGCTGCTCAATTCCCCAGGGTCTTTAGGCCCAGGGTTCCAAAAGTGGATGTTTCTTCTACCCAGGGGCCAGATCACACATCCCTCTCACCCAGCTGAAAAGCTTTCTCACTGACCTTTGAAGCTTTCTTTGGCATTTCTGGGTTGAGAAATCTGGGAAATGCAGCTGCTACCTATGATTCTGTGCCCTGAAGCCAGCTCCAGTCCTGTCAGTGCTTTGCAGCCCATGCTGGGCTGTGCTTTACTCTGAGTCTGGTGTGATACAACTTTCCTGTCAACTTTCCAGGCTGTCTTGGGTGGGAAATCTGTTTCACTCCTTTATTTTATGACTTCTGCTGCTCTAAAATTAGTTTAGTCATTTTTACAGGTATTTTATGGGTTATGGGGGGAACTTCTACAGGTCTGTCCTTCTGCTCTGACATCTTGGCTCCACCCCACCCCCCATCCCCAGTTCTGATCTTTTCATCAGGAATACTCAAGGTTCTCTATTTCGTTGAATATCCATTTTTTTGCCCCAAAGGATTATACTCACTTTTACTGAGTAGGTGATTCTTGGTTGTAATTCTAGCTCATTTGCCCTCAGGAATACAATATTCCAAGCCCTCCGATCCTTTAGTATAGAAGTTGCTAAATCTTGTTTTACCCTGACTATAGCTCCACCATACTTGAATTATTTCTTTCTGGCTACTAGCAATATTTTATTCTTGATCTAGGAGCTCTAGAATTTGGTTATAATATTCCTGGGAGTTTTCATTTTGGATCTCTTTCAGGAGATGAGCAGTGGAGTTGTTCTATTTCTATTTTATCCTCTCATTCTAGAATGTCAGTGCAGGATAATTTCTGGATAATTTCTTGATAAGTTCTGGAACAATGATATCTAGACTTTTCTTTTTTGATCATAGCTTTCAGATAGCCCAGTAACTGTTAAATTATCTCTCCTGGATCTGTTTTTCAGGTCAGTTGTTTATCTAATGAGATATTGATGTTTTTAATTCTTTTGATTTTGTTTTATTGTTTCTTGATTTCTTATACAGTCATTCCATTAGCTTCATTTTAATTTTTAAGGAATTATTTTTTTTCAATGAGCTTTTGGACCTCCTTTTGCATTTGGCCAATTTTTACTTCTAAGGCATTCTTCTTCTCATTGATCTTCTGGATCACTTTTATCATTTGGGTTTAGTCTGTTTTTTAAGATATCATTTTCTTCACTATTTTTCAGATCTCCTTTACCAAGATAATGAGGACAGCTAGGTGGTGCAGTGGATAGAGCACCAGTGCAGGAGTCAGGAGTACCTGAGTTCAAATCTCACCTCAGACACTTGACACTCACTAACTGTGTGACCTTGGGCAAGTCACTTAACCCCAATTGCCTCATCCTGGGTCATCATCAGTCATCCTGATGAAATATCTGGTCACTGGATTCAGATGACTGTGGAGGAGAAGTGAGACTGATGACTTGCACAGCCCTCCCTCACCCAAAACAAAGTCAACTGCAAGTCATGTCATCATTTCTCTGATGGCATGGTCTTCTTCAGCAACAAAGGACAAACACACACACACACACACACACACACACACACCCCAAGTTATTGGCTCATTTTTCACAATTTTCTTTTATTGCTTTCATTTATCTTCCCAATTTTTCCTCTACTTCTCTTACTGCATTTTCAAAATTCTTTTTGAGATCTTTCTTGACCTGAGACCCATTAATATTTTTCTTGGAGACTTTGGATTTAGGAACTTTTCTTCTGAGTGTGTGTTTTGATCTTCCTTGTCAGCATAGTAACTTTCTATAGTAACAGGTTTTTTTTTTCTATTGTTTATTCATATTCCCAGCCTATTACTTGACTTTAACTCTATGTCAAAGTAGGACTTTGCTTCTAGGGTGGAGGGCACACTGTGTCAACCTTAAGGGGTATTGTGCAATTGTTTTCAGAGTTATTTTTTGGGACCTGTAACTTTTCTTAGGTGGTATAAGCTAAGGGGAGATGTTTAATATTCTCTTGGCCTGTAATCTGACCTGTTTTTTTTTTTTTCCTCCCTTCACCGGGACTGCAAGCTCCTCACCCTAGGGCTACCATCTATTACTGCAACCTTGAGCTAACTATGGACAGACCAACAGAATCCTGTCTCAGTGACAGCAAAAAGACTCCTCTAATCTTCTGAACAGTTTTTCTGAGTCCCATACTATCTCTGGGCTCAGAGTTCTAGAAGAAGCTACTGCCTCAGCTACTGCTGATACAGTCACTCATAAGACTTGTTCCTGATTTCTTGGGGCTATGGCGGCCCAGCTAGACTCCACTCTCAGCCAGGTGAAATAGACCTTTTCTGCTCACCTTCTAAGTTGTCTTTGGCATCTGTGGACTGAGGGGTCTGGAAACCATCAGTGTGGCCATGAATTCAGTCACTCTGAGGCCTGCTCTGGATTTGCAATGGCCTAGTCTACACTGGTGGGGTCTATGCTGGACTGCTTTCCTCTCTTACTTTTCCTGTGACCTTCCAAGTTGTCTTGGGCTGGGAAATTGCTTCATTGTGACTTTTTGTGGGTTCTGTTGCTCCTGAATTTTCATGTCATGTAAAGATATTTGCAAGAGTTTCAGGGAGAGCTCAGCCTTTAGGCCACCTTCTTCCCTGCATATCTCTTTTACATGAAAAACGTTTTCCCATTCTACCTCTCCCTCCCTTCTTCTCTTATTGTGTTCTTCTTTCTCACCACTTCATTGTTTTGTTGTGATCATTCCCACATAATCAACTCAGGGAAACAAATGAGTATCACATAGAGGAGAGACTTTATTTTCCATTAAGAAAATACGCAATATGTAAAGTAATTGGGGGAACACTTAGATAAAGAAAACACATGATGCATTCATCCTAGCCCATAAGCTCCCCTCAGAAGGGAAACGAGATGCAAATGTGGTGCCCCAATACTCCACATGTATTATTTTCCTTCTCCCATACTAACAAAAGCCATAATACCAACTTATGGTTTGGATTCACTCCACCCTTCCAGGAGGTACAGTCAATATACCTTTCTTTCCTACTAGAGGGCTGCCCTTTTTCCATTACATCTGTGCTTTCCAAATAACTCACTCTAATAGGGCTGAAGATTTGCCAATCTTTTGCTTCCTTATACGTCAATGCCTTTAAACTCCTTAAACTACGTAGTTGATATTATCAGAGCATTGAAGGATTATGTAATTTTTAGAGATAAAATAGACCTCACAGACCATCTAGTCTAACCCATACCAAAAGGGAATCTCCAGCATAATTTCCCACAGAGGTGGTTATCTAGACTCAGTTGAAAACCACTAATGATGGGAACATATTGCTTCACAAGGTCACCTATTCTGCTTTTGACCAACCCTAATTACTAGGAAATTTTGCCCAATATCCAGGTTAAATTAGCCTTTCTTTCAACCTACACTTATTGCTCCAAGTTCTGCCATCTGGAGCCAAGTAGAACAGTTGTAATTGCTCTTTAATAAGACATCCTTCAAATACTTATCAAGAAGAAATAACTTGTGACAAGTTTCTTGCTGTGAGACCTCACTTGGAGTTGTTTTTGTTGCAAGGTGATGATGGGCATATCCTCTCCTTATAGGGAGAGAAGTAAACTCAATAAATTGAACAACACATAAAGGAGGTAGAGGAATTTGCTGATCAAGTCCCATTACACAAGCAAGAGTAGAGTGATAGCAATATGTTAGTGTGTCCGTGAAAAATCATTTATTAAATGCTTATTTTGCACCAAGCTCTGAGCTTAGGACTGGAGATAAAAAAGATGACAAAGACAAGGAGTTCATATTCCTCAAGGAGTTCATATTCTAATGGGGTTATCAACATGTAAATAACTAGGCACACTGTGTGTGTGTGTGTGTGTGTGTGTGTGTGTGTGTGTGTATGAGAGAGAGAGAAAGAAAGAGAGAGAGAGAAGATATACAAAGAGATAGGAGGTAAGGGGGGAGAAAGAGAGAAATACAGAGAGAATGGAAGGTGATCTCAGAGGGAAAGGTACTAAGTTAGAAAGGAAATTTGTAGCCAGAAGAGGCTTTCTGTTGAAGTTGGAACTGAACTGAATCTTGAAGGGAAACTGAGGTGAAACTAAAGAGGGAGAGTACTCCAAATGTGGCAAAAGTCAGTGCAAAAGAACAATGATGGAGTGTGTGAAGTGAAGGGAGATACAAAGAACCAAAGATAGGGCTAGATTATAAAAATGTGAGGACCTTTGGATAACTATAATAAACATGGTTATTAATTATTAATCTCCATTTCAAATCTTATTTCTTCATGAAATCTAATAGAGCTAATGCCAAACTATTTTTGGCACTTGAGGGTGGTATTTTTCCTGTTCTTTGTATTGTATTTTGTCAAATCTACTTTCTCCTTTAGGAAAAGTAGCCATTTTGTCTATGAAATGTCTTAACACATAATTGATTTTCACTTACCCTCTGGGAAAATTTGGATTAAAAAAGTGATAAATCTTATTTTTTTCAGGATGTTACTTAAAGAAGGTAGGTGGGATTCAGGATATAACATAGGCATAAGTGCTGATTAATAGAGTCAACTAATATTAGGGAAAATGGGTTTTGTGTATTTAGCAGGTAAAGCCAAGGTCAGAGTTTGGGGTGTCAAGCCAAATCAGAAGAAGAAACAAGATCTGGAATTCCATTTGGTGAGGTGGAATGAGTGGGTTTTCAGGATCCAGACCAGTCAGAAGCAGAACTAGGTTCCAGTAATGCTGAGGGCAGGAAGAAAATGAGATCCGGATAGGAAAACAAGAAATGATGTTTTAGAATCTGATAGAAGTCATCCTTTCCTTACAGCAGGCATCTGAATATTGATCTTCAGATTAAGTGCCACTTCCGCCTGCCCTGATTTTAAGCACCATGCTTTGTATAAGTGGACAAGTAGAAACAGTGGGTGCAGTTTTCCAGGGTAAGGTTAGACGTTTCCGGGACTGTCTGAGTGACTGCAACGAAGACCAGCCCCCTGCGTCCTCTAAGTCTGAGGTATATAAAACGAAAATGGATCTCGGAAGGTCACATATTGATTAGAAAACCCCATTTAACATTATCTATGTTATATTTTTATTTATTTCATTGAACATTGACCAATTCTATTGCAATCTAGTTTGCAGCACTTGGACTGTGAGTTTGATAACTGCCGGGAAGTATCAGATCATGCTTCTTCTTTAGATTTTGCCTCTTGTATTGCATTCTGTCTCTAGGATTGAAAGAAGTATCCACGGCGTTTACATAGTTCTGTTCCATTAAGATAAGAAGGAGATAGTTACATTAATATACTGGTTTTAAAAGGTAAAATGGAAATAAATTAGGTTCTTATATAGTACAAAAAAGGGGGGTGTGATAGAATTAGAAAATTTAAAAAAGTGTGCATCAAGAGTTATAGGAAAAACATATATTCTGTGCTATGGTAATTTACTTTCCCAGCACCAAATTTGATATTTAGTGACCATTTATCGATGTAGCCTCCTCAAAGTTGATATATTAGGGTTTCAATTGGGATATATGGGGAACTTCAATTAGGTTTCTAATTTGACTATGAAACAGCAAAGGTGGGGGGACTAAGGGGTGAGTCTCACCTCCCTGGACCTCAAAGCTTCCCAGCTTTTCTAAGAGAGTTTCAGAAGGTGGGGTGTGTTTCGGGAAGGTAACTGAAGGTGACTGGGAGAAAAGCACATTGTAATTAAGTCCTGTTGAAGTATTATCCTTCTCTACATTTATTGGCTACCCTAATGTGTTCATTGCTTTACCAGGCATTAAACGCTAAGACCAGGTAGAGGCCTCAAGGAATTGAGAATCTGTGAGACAGAACAGGTAACAATAAAGACATCAGGTCCCACAGAAACTCCTGTTTTCACACTCAGCATCACAAGATAGGCAGTCATTTCTGTCATACCCCTTAGGTTTTCAATTCTTTGCTTCCTCATATCCCAGTTGACTAGCTGGGTGGGAGCTAGAGAGAGGAAAGTTTATTATGCTGCCATGGAACATTAAATAATAGCCCACACATAATGGAAGTGACAACAATATAGTCTTCCTGGATTTATTCATTAGCATTTTATAAACTCATAAAAATCAATAATATATGAAACTGACTGAATCGGGAGACAGAAAAATATGTCTCTCAAAATTAGAGGCTCACAACATTTTTAACATAATCACAAAGTAAAATCTATCCTAACTAATCAAGCAGTTATAATGATGCTTCAAAATATAATTCATGTGAATATTTTGTCTTGAAACTCTGTGAATCTATAACTGAAAAATACATATATAGCCATAAACCCCTTGAGGTTCAGTTTTGAATTCTGGGTGTTATTTAACTCTCTTAGCTCATTTGTCCCCAACCCAATCCAAGAACTGAAAACTTCTGAAGATTATTCAAGTCTAGGTTTTTATTCAGAATCATCACACTAACAAACAAGGCAGAGAACAGCCTTCAAATAGTACACATTTCTTTGGGACAGAATGGAATATTAAGGTATCAATATCAGCCATGTTTCTGAGTGAGTGACATATCATGTCCTACATATTCATTTTCCATGCTCCATTCCAGAATAGTTTGGGATCTAAGCTTCCATTTCGGGATGGAAAGTATAGACTTAATCAATGTCTTTCTATACAGTTGGCAAATAATCCTGGATAATCGTGAAAGTGACGAAATCAGAGAAGGGCCACAATATGTGTCTAGGATTGCTTCCTCATATCCTGTGCCATTCTAACTCTGTGTAACTTTTGTCTTCATGGCTTCTGGTCAATGCCATGTCTAATCAGGTTTCCACTCCTCAAGCTTCCTAGCTGGAGGATCTTTGGGAAAGGGATATAGTCTGCCTTGGTGGTTTCACTTTCATCCCTGATGTGGAAGGTTATTTAATCCCAGCCTGAACCTGCAGCTGGGATGTTTCCTTCTTGATACAAAGGCATTTCAGCCTGCCAGTGATCTGATGACCTGAGGGCTTGTCTAGTGTGAATCTAGAATTTAAGGAATAATTCTAATCCAACTTAGAGTTCTTTCTGGAAAAATTAAAAAAAACAATAGTAAGGATAGAAACCGATATCATGAGTTTCATACCAAAGAGATCAGAGGATTGTTTAATTCCATTATTTCACATAGTATCGGGGGACTTGATTTCTTTCCAGTATCTTTTTCCCTTGAATCTATGTCATTTCAGAAGTAGTTCACAATGCTTCAGAGATAGATAATAGTCAATGATCATATAAACACAATTAAAACTGGAATAAAATTACTTCCAAAAGATCCATCAGACTGGTTGGTCATAAAAGATTCTCAATTTTTTCTGCTTTGGGACATAGGTGATCAGATGGAATTTAAAAATGCCTTAAAATAATTTTCATTAATTTGCTTTTCTTGTATTTTTAATGGGAATAATATCTCTTTTTTGAGTTCATGTGGCAGATACTGCTGCCAAAACATTTAGTGCAAGTTCCTATCTCAGACAAATAAAAAAACCTGAATGAAAATTAATATCCTAATGAGATTTTTCATAGACAAATTATATCAGAGTGATAAAAAATTAATTATTTACATATTACAATCCTGTACTTAGGAAATAAAAGTTAAAGAAATGACAAATTAATAACCTCATGCTTCCTTCAATGTCATAAAAGTTAAACCTAGCTTGAGTTATAATCTCATATATCCCCTCAGGGACATTTAACCTACTTAAACTAAGCCAGGTTACAAGTTAAACTACCTTTAGAGAATTCAGGATGGTTTGATTAGAAGAGAAGTAATTTATATATCTCTAAAGAGCTGGGACAGTTGAGATTCTAACTTAGACTCCTTATTGTAGAAAATTTTAAGGCCTTTAGTAAATTTTCACATCCCTTGGATATCCCATGGGATTGGTTTCAATTGTCTCAATAACCTCCTAACTAGGAGAAATGTCCCTGACCTTCCCAAATAATAAGAGTTAATAAAAGGAAATCAAGAATCAAAAGTTTCCCATTACACTCATTTTCAAATGTATATCTCCCATCTATCCTACCTAGTGATTTAAGAGAGGGGGGGAGGGGAAGAGGGAATACAGATTAGCAAAATTAATTTTTAAATAAATCAAATTGAGTCTAAGAGTGGATATTATGTTCCATACCCATAGATCCCATTTCTGCAAAGAAGGGATGAAATAGGTATTCTCACCTCTTATAGGGGGTCACACTTCATCACTGCTATTGAAGAAGTATCTTGTTTGGAGGTAGGAAATATTGTTTTCTGTAATAATTTATGAACATAAATTATAAGTAAACATAAATACTGACACTAAGAAACTTATAGGATTCCTTGACATGACTTCCTCCTTTCCCTTTCTATGTTTGCTGCTTTTACCACTACCTTTGCCTTATTCCCTCAGGCAAAAGATTTCAACTTCTTTGTTTTTCCATTAGTAACATGTGATGATACTGGTCAATTGCATCCTAAGTGTGAACATTTTTAAATTTGAAAAGAAAATGAGAAACAGCTAAGCAATTCTTTCTTGGCATCACCACAAATGAAAAATATTTTGTTTCAAAATGTGCTGTGATCTTGTAAGATTCAATAATACAGTACCCTCTGCATTTGACTTTCTTCTCTCATGATATGCAATGTCTATAGTATTGCCTCTGGCACAAATACAGCTCTTCCCTGGTGTCCTCACTTTGAGATAAAAAAAAAGATCATTCTGTCTTCTGTATTAAACTCCACAGGCCAGGGAGCATGCCTGAGAGATGTAACATCACCTTATGATCCTATACTTTGACCTCAGTAAAACTCAGTGTCTCCCTGTCTAGGTTTTTCTGACTTCATTAAAGTTCTCTGTTGCTTTTACAGAGGTTGATGAACTTCACTCCTCTGAGTTTGGGGAAAACTCATACTCTCCAGAAAATGGAAACTGAGACCAAGGAAACAGAACTATAGGGTTATATAAATAGAGACCCTCAGGCTGCTTTTTATCTCCCTCATTATTTTTAACAACAGGATGAACCTTAATAATTCTATCTCAAAAGAGGAGGATCCCACTAGGTTATAAAGATTTATTCCCAACAAGATATTCTGATAAGACTAATCTTAGAGAAATTGATTTCCAATTGGAACAAATCTGACCTTTAGCTATTCCTATGATCCCAATGCTTGCACATGGCAGGAGAAGGAGGGGGAAGGCAGGATTTTGTAGAGGGCTATTGATTTGCTACGTATCCTAAGTGGCAATGAAAAGCTATAAAAACATAATCTCTCCCCTAAGAAAATAAAGCTGCTATTTGCTCAAGTAGTCTTCCTTAGAAAACTAAGAAACTTTTTTTTTTTCAGTCTGGATGCTCAAATGTTGACCCCTAGGCTTACTGACCTCATGCTGGGTGACAGGCATCCTGAGCTTTTTCCCATCCATGTTAGGAAACTCTAACTAAAATGATATTTCTATCTAAGTTGCCTGCAGTGTATCTGCTTCCCATTTTTGTTTGGAAAACCCTATTCCTCCATACGAAGGAACTCAGATGAGGGATTTTCTTTGCAATATGACATGTAAACTTAATGAGAACTATCTCCCCACTGTGGATCTCAGCATTGCTCATAATGTAGGTACGATTCAGTTCCTGAAAATGTGTTCTAGCAAGTAGTATTGACCTTTTGTGTTTCTCACAGCTGACATAAACAAATGAGAGTGAATAAATATTCATTTCCCCCTGGTTTCTTCTAGAGAAGTTATCATTCACTAGCTTTGTGATTAGGCTTAACATATTTGCATGGCTTTGTTTACTTTGCCTCGTTTCTAAGAACACCAGGAACTTGTTGGTTTGGATTTAAGGGGGAAGAAGACAAGCTATAAGGTCAATGTACCTTCTTCCTCTGGAGAATTCTTTTTAATCTTGGCGGCAGCATCACTGCAGAAAGTGGCTGTGTTTCCTCTCAGCCTCACTGGGTTCAAATCCCAACAGCTGTCACACAATTTGGGCCTCTTTTTTTTTTTTCAAGTATTGAGAGGCCTTAAAGTGATTTTAAAAAGCTTGCAGTTGCCTAGATGTGTTCTTTCTTCATCTTATTAGTGCTAATATACCATGTATAATGGAAAATATTCTAAATATGAATATAGAAAGGGTTGTAGGGACCAACATCACAGCACCTTATAGTAATGTCTTATGAATCCTCCTGTTCTATTTTAGTTTTTGCATTTTTTTGCATAGTCAACTGGCATAGCTGTGCACAGCCTCAGTCACGAAACCTGGAATCAAGTTCTGACTCAGTTACTCAGTTAAATGACTAAAAACTAGTCATGACGTCTCTGAATTTGTGTTTTTGTTTTAATTTGTTTTGTTTCGAATCTGAATTTTGAGAGTATTAATGCAAGATCTTGCTTCCCAGGGTTGTTAGGAAAGTGCTTTGTAAACAAGGAAACTTGAAAGAAGTTCTCACGTTTGTGAATTACTGTTCTGTCATGTTAGCCAATTTTGGTAACTTATCTGTGGATATTTTACGTAAAATATACGTAATATATACATTTCTCAGTGTGTGTCCTGATTAAATTTTTAATTTTATACTTTTAGATGAAAAAGGTACTGTTAAAATGAAGAGGGATTTGAGTTAGGTATCATGCAAACTCTGTGACAGTAAGGAACATTAAAAAAATGTTGGATATGTTACTGAGAGGCTTGGAAGATCTTATTTTTTAGAAATTTTAAGATTTTTAGAAATCCATGCAAAAAAAAGAAGGCATCTCATCTAGAAGCTAGAAACTCAACTGTACAATTCATTGAAGTTTTGAGCATAGTTGATGGTTAGAGTCAGAATTGATTTAAAATAAAATTAGAAGGATCAAAAACTAATAAAAATGTTACCATATTTAAAATTAAATTATTTGATAGTAGGATGCCAAAGCTGGAAGAAGTCTTAGCTACTATTTTGACCAGTCTATTCTTTTACAACTGTGAGAACAGAAACTTGGAATCTTTATAGGAAAAAGGTATTTATTTTTATGGCCTGAATTTGTGGCCATTATGCACTCCAAAGTGTAATTATGAAATAATATATACTTATACCCCAGGAAGAGAACACATGACCTCACAGACTTGTACTAGGGAAGGTCATTTTCCTGTGTGGTTACCATATCTCCCTCATGCTGTGAATAAAGACAATATAAGGATAGGTTCAATATGGATATTTAAGAGAAATAATTCAACTGGCAAATATATTCTTTGAGAAAAATAAAAAAACAAAAAGAAATAAGACAGGACTCCCTTTTATTTCAGTTGATTTGTTTCTCTCAGCTCTCCTTGAGTGTGCCCATGATCAAAACATTGTCACACATCTCTGTCCATTTAAAAGTCTTCCATTCTTGTCTTAAGGAAGGAATTGTAGATGTGTTGGACATTGGGCTGCTGTGGAATGATCCTCACCTCTTTCTTCTTTATGAAAATCCTCTCAGTTTGCCAAGCTTCGTTAACCATTTGAATGAATGACAGATAATTGCATTAGCTTCCTTTCCTTACAAATTGGGAGGGATGGCAAATCCCAAGGTTTCTTTGGCCAGCCATCCAATCCTCTTTCTACAGGTTGTGTTAGATAGACAGAATGAGTGAATGAGTGTTTCTTAACTGTTTAGTATGTAGCAACTCTATAAAAAGTGAAGAAAAAGGAAAGTGGTCCCTTCCCGCAAGGAGCTTACCTTTTAAATGGGGAAAACAAGACATAAAAAGAAACTAAAGGGGTGAAGGGAAGGCACCGACAAAGGGACTAGGACCAGAATGAGTCTAGGGAGTTGAGAGGTGAATAAGACTTGGAGTATGCATAGTTGGTATGAGTAGTTCCTCCAATAAAGGTTTGGGGATGAATTTACCAGTTGTGTGACTTGCCTAAGGTGATGGAGTAAGTTAGTGGCAGAGCCAAAGCTGTGCTCTTTCCACTCTACCAATCATAATGGGTCATAAGTTATTCAAATCTCCATTTTTAAAAGTTCTTTGATTATTGCTAATATTGACTGAGAGATTCTGATTCCTGAATTAAGTAACCTAAAAACTTCCTCATTGCAAGTGGTTTTTAACAAGATAAATATGAAAACATATTATATTGGAAATGCACCAGTTCCATTAAATTTATTGAGTGCATATTTGATTTTATGCAGAATTAAGCATTGCATAATATATAAAGTAACACTTAAACAGAGGTAGGGAACCTGCAGCCTCAAGGCCACATGTGGCCCTTTAGGTCCTCAAGTATGGCTGCTTTGATTGAATCCAAACTTCACAAAATAGTCCCCTTAAAAAAAGGTTTTTTTCTATAAAACTTGAACTCAGTCTAAAGGCCACACTGAAGCACCTAGAAGGCCACATACGATCTTGAGGTCCCAGGTTCTCCTGATTTAAGAAAAATAGTCTCCTTTAAAGCTCCTGTGCTATTTATTACTCTTGGTAGATGTGGATTTAGAAAATGCTGAGTTCACTGGATAAATTTATGGGCTTCCTTTTTTGCTTTGTAAGAATAACAAAGTCCTATGTACTTGGACTTCATCTTAATCAATTAAAGTTTGAACTTTTTTAATGAATGGAAATTGTGATTGGCTTTAAGAGAATTCGCTTAGGCTCTTGACCCTTTCTGTGTGTGTAAGGGAAAAAAAATCTGCTTTCATGAGGGTTTGGCACACCTTGTCCATTGAAAAACAAAGCACTTAGGTTTTGAAGTATTGATCACTGATTACAAACTTCTGGTTATTAGAGTCACCATGAAATGGTGAAATGAAAGCTTGCCCTCCCATATCAACATGAGGAAATCAACCCTACAAAGATCAATTGTAAACACAACTCCAAAGAAACACAACTGCAAAAAATGATGATCAGAACTGGCAAAGATGGGTAGAGACATCTTATGTCACAACGTTAACTCAAAGCACGGGAGATGGGGCCCACACAGGTGATAAAAAACTAAAGGCAGAGCAAATGCTTACATGTGGACTGGAGGCCAGTCAGCCTGAAGTCTAAGTGGGGATGTCTCAAGCAATTGTGACCCCCACCCCCCAACCAGTAATTGAGGACCAGAAACCATATCCTGAACCTGGACTGTTACAGCAGACTCCAGAACAGAGGCAGCCCCTGCAGATCAATCTGTAGGGAGATAGGACCCAGTCTTACACTTTTCAGGGTATTGGAAGCCTAGGTCTGAGACAAACAAATCAACACCTGAGCACCATTGTCAGAAGATGATACCAAAAAGTCCCAAAACCAATGCTATATTCAACATCCCATTAGAGCCTAAAGCTAATTTTCATGGAAGGGATCACTCAAGGAGGAGAAGACCAGAGTCTGACTGAAGCAGAAATCTACAGTAGTCTACCAAAAAACTGATACAAAAATCAGGAAGAGGGTATATACTTAAAATATGCCTCCTCATGCATTTGAATAGGCATAGCAGCATCCAGACTATAGAGAGGACAGGCCCAAAGCAGACCTACTCAATTCATAAAAAAACAGCTGAAGGGGAATAGCCTAAGTACAAAATCCCAAATCACTATCTTAGCCTGACAACATAAGCAAAACACTAAACAGTGAAAAAATGCTAAGAAGCAAGAGATGCTGTAAAAGTTAATCTAGAAGAAAGTAAGCTCACAAAAACTTCAGTCAGAGTTTCATAAAAAATAATGAATTGGTCACATGGAATACAGGAATGACTGAAGGAAATGAAGCAAGAGATTAATAAAATTAGATAAAAGAAAATGAAATGTACATGCAACGAATTTAGGCATCATCAGAATCCTTTAAAATCTTGACCAAAAATATAACTGGATACCATATTTCAGGATGTCATAAATGAAAAATGCCCAGGTCTATTTGAACCAGAAGGCAAACTGAAAATGGGAGGATAAAAGGAAGGAAGCAATTATTACCTCTTGAAAATACAAAATAAAACAGAAAATGTCCTGGAATCTATGTGACAATATAGTGAGGTCCCAATTCAAAGGAAAGAAATTATTGAAAAAAGCCAAATAATTAAGAATTTGGAGAATTATAATTGGAATCGCATAAGACTAAGCAGAACTTACCATTATATTAGAATATGTTCCAAAATGTTATTAATAAGCTCAGCAAATGTTATGCTTATTATAATTTTATGTGGGAGAAATGGACCTTTAATAAAAATAAATTTCCAAGCGTTCTTAATAAAAAATGTTAAAAGTGATCAGAAACTTAGAAAAGTTGAAATGAAAACATAGCATCTGAGAGAAATGAAGTAAGATAAATACATGTAACCAATTGAAAGGGGACTAAAAATTATGAAGTGCTTACATTACAAGAGGGAGAGAAGAAAAACACTATTGGAAAATATCTTCAAGTGTTTTGTTGTGTTTTGTTATTTTTAAGAGGGGAAAGTATAAGTGGGAAAAAGGTCTTTATCATTTTGCGTAAAGGGATCAACAAAGAATAAACAAACATGGAGGAAAGCATAGGGAGGACAGACTGATCTTATTCTTCTTTGAACTGGATAAAGAGCGATTGAGCACACACAAATACATGCAGAAATAGTTTTGTGTGAAAATGCATTAAATCTGATCAGGAAAAAGATAAGGGGAGAAACTGGGTTTAGCACAGGATCTTGCCTCCATGCCATAATGTTGATTGTCCTTCATTTCTCAAAGAGGACCATGGCATCAGGAAGGTGGTCATGACCTGCAAGTGAATGAGATTTAAGTGTGGGAGGGCTATGTAAAGTCACCAGCTTCACTTTCTCCTCCAGAACCATCTGGAACCACTGGCAAGATATAAATCCAGATGACTAGAAATGGCCCCCAATGCAATGGGAGACCTTGGACTTTTTAAACTAAGGTCTTTCCCAGGTATTTTCCTTTTGGCAGAGAACCAGCAGATAAGGGCATTATACTCTATGTCAACAGAAGAAGAAAAGGAGAGGGGAGAGTAGGAGCTGTGTTGCCCAAATGGAACTGGTCCCCAATGGGGCAGCCCTTACTACTTAAAAGTTGTTGCTTGTCCTTCATTTTTGAAGAGGACCATGATATCAGGAAGGCGATATCATGTCTTGCACCTACCTTTCATGACTAAAAATAAAGATTTCTTGACTATACAAGGGGTACTAAGGAACATCAGTGATAATGTAGGCAAATTTGATTATATAAAATTGAAAAACACGTGTCTAAGATAAATCAATTCATTTAGAATTTGAAGGAAATAGATTATCCATCTATGCTGTGGAAAGAGAAGTCAGAAATCAGTTTTGAACCTTAAAAGTTTTGGGAAGGAAGGAACCATGCCTACTTTAATCCAAAAACTATAAATTCTTTCTATAAACTCAATATACATTGTTTTCAATATATAAAGATACTGTTTCTCTTTATTTTAATGTTTTGTTTTGTTTCCAGTGATAACAAATATCCTAATTCTCTCTCCCTCTTTCCAAGATCATTTATGAGGCTAAAACTTGGATAATGGTGGATTTATGTGATAGTATAGGCTTACTTCCTATATGATGCTAATTGATTTATCTAAATTTTGAGTCCCATACTAACTAATCTATTAATAACTTATTTAGTGCACTTGTACCCAGTGGTTTTTAATAAATAGCAAAATCTGTAACAGGCATCAGCAAGGAAGTTAAGCAGCCAAATTTTTCTTGTAGTTGAGAAAAAAACATACAACATAAATATAACAATTGATGATCAGACTCTATGTACTTGAAGTTGTTAAATCTGTTGTTTTAAGATAAAGTGTTTGTCATTGCTTAGCTTCATTCATTTCAATGTCATGATTTCTCTAGTAACTAGCATATTTCAAAGACTAGTAGAGTAGAAGGAGGCTGGCTATAAAAGTGTAAGAAAATAAGTGACATTAAAATATATGTGATGGTTCTGAATGCCATAAAATATTTTATTGACACTTCTGGAAAAACCTGAAAATTCACTTGTAAGTGAGCTACAGATGAGTAATATGGTCATTTCTAATACAGTAGTAAAAAGTTTATAGCACCCTACTAACACATGCACTCAGTGCCCTCTTTAAGGTTACCAGAGAAGGAACAGTTTGTTTTTAAAAGTCTGTTAGTTCTGGTTCTTTGTTTTTTTCAAAACATAAGCCCTATTTGCCCTACTTTTGTTACTTCAAGACAATCTATATTCTTATAGATTGGCCAATGTACTATGCATCATCAATTATTAAGGTCAGAATTCTCATGAAATGTAATATGTAGAGCATATTATTTAAGTGTAAAGACAAGTCACAGGCATTCATATTTTTTTCTTGGCTCTGTCATCCATATATAGGATGAATTTTATTCTGTAGCTGTAGAGATGCTTTTAAAATAAATTATTTGTAACCTTGTTGCTCTAAAATACTTACAGATATGGGCATACAATTCTTTGTTTACATAGATCAGAGAGAAGTTAGACTATAGGGCTTTAACACATCTATTATTCATGTATACTAGTTCACCAAACTGTTAATTTGACTTTCCTAAGGTGTATACTTGGCACATAACAGCTGTCAAGACATTTATTTCCTCTATCAGGATTTTTTTAAGCTTATAATATGTAAAATATATAAAAAATGTAGTTGGAGAACAAAATGCATGAGATTTTTCTTCTGTTTTTATATGTATCTCAAGAGTTATAATGAATATATCTTTATGCATAAGTACCTAGAAAGATGATAAATGCCCAAAATGATTGCTTTGGAGTAATCTGTTGCAATTCATTGAAATATTCTAAGATTGAAACCTGCGTCTGTGGTTTTTCCTACTAATTTGTATAACAATATCGGCACGACATAATTTGAGAAATTGAGAATTACTGCTTAGTCTGGAGCCAATCTTCCTTGATATTTAAAATGGTATTGCTTTTTGTGTGTTCCTTTTTGGCCACCATGTTTAGCAGCCCACCTTTTATTCTTTGGTTTATGTTTTAAGACTTTCTGTATGCTAGTATTGAAATGTTTTGCTTATTTCTGCAGTTATTGCTTCGCTGCATTTTTTTAACCGAGAGTTGGTATTTCAAATAATAGTATTCACCATTTCAGCATAGTATCAAGGAACTTTATGGTTTTCTGTCTGAGGTGAAAGGGTGAGTAGGGTAGTCTAAATGTAATTCAAGGACTGTACTGATTAAACCATAAAACAGAAACAGTGTGTCCGTCCTTTACAGCTCCTAGCACAGGTAGGAGATTTAAGTAATAAAGACTGAAGCAGTCATTCATGGTCATTTCAAAGTGTCCTCCGCTATCATTGGTTATTTACTAAGGACTATTGGATTGCTTTCTCCCCAGGTTTTGGGAGACCGATGGGCCAACATATGTCGATGGACAGAAGATCGCTGGGTTCTTCTGCAAGATATACTTCTCAAATGGCAACGATTTACCAAAGAACAGGTGAGTCTCAGTAGGAAAGTGTGTATTAAAAACAAATAAGGACACTTTGCACTTCACCAATCAATTTATGAATATACTTACCAAAGACCTTATTTTTTCCCCCCAGTGCCTGTTTGATACGTGGCTTTCTGAGAAAGAAAGTGCAGTAAACAGTATTCATACCACTGGCTTTAAAGATCAGAACGAAATGTTATCTAGTCTTCGGAAGCTGGCTGTACGTATCTCTCATGTTTAATGTTTTATTAAAAACAATAATCCATTTTAAAGTCATTCCTGTCGTAACTCTCATCTTAAGTTAGATGTTCAGTTCCAGATTTCCATGTAGTTTTGTTTACAAAAAAAGCTCTTAAAATATGTAGTCACTTTTTTTTAATATTATGGAAGAAACAAGTACAAGAAACAAGCAAGATCTTCAGTTATTTTTAGTCAATTTAGTTTAAATAGCATTTGTTAAGAAAAGAAGTTAAGGCTACAATGACCGAGCTGATATCTAACCTTAAAGAACTTACATGTTACTGGAAGTGAATGCAGTATGTACATAAGGAGTACATTTGTATATATAGTACATATCACATATTTTGTTATTCAGTCATTCCTGTCCTGACCAATGAGGTTTTCTTGGCAAAGATATTAGAGTGGTTTACCATTTCCTTCTGTCACTCACTGTACAGATGAAGAGATAGAGGCAAACATGGTTAAGTGACTTGCCCAGGGTCACATAGCTAGTAAGCGCCTGAGGCCAGATTTTAACTCAGGAAGATGAATTGTCCTGACTCCAGACCTGGCACTCTATCCACTGCACCACCTAGCTGCCTATGTAGTAATATGGATATATTACATAGAATATACATTCATATTTCTATGTACCATGCATATATGTAAAATACATATATACTTCTATATGATCTAGAGTATATAAAATTATATACTCTGGGGTATATAGAAATATATAAAAAATATATAGTTATCCCAACTAATTTCAAGTGGGAGAGAACATGAACAGTTAGGGACAATTAAGAAAAGTTTCACATTGGAGACAACACCTGGATTGTGATTTGAAGGAAGTTAGAGATTTTAAAAAGGGCAGGTGTGGAAAGTATGCATACCAAATGTGAGGAATCACTTATAAAATAGCATAAAGTTTGGGGCAAAACTATATTACTTGGTATTCTAGGGAGGCCTAACACCTGTTAGTTCATCTTTAATTTGGGATGAAATGAGGCACACATGAGTACTTAGCTTCCCTGGATGCAGCTCCATATGGAAACATTTCTCTGTATGGAAATATCCTCAGAAATCCACTAAGTCAGAGTGGCCTAAACTATATGTGGGTGGGACATCTATGCCCTTAGGAGAAGGAAGGAAACTGGTAGAAAACTGCTTCATGAGAGACAAGGAACAATCTAGTCCCAGAAACAGCTTTGTTGCCTTTTAGGGAAAACTAATTTCTGCTAGGTTGTCATGTAGTCTACGTATCACATTTGAGAAATATGCTGCCTCCTAGGAACTTGCTAAAACTCAGGTCTGTAGGACTAGTTCTAATATGCATCTGCGGAAGGAATTTTCTCAACAGGGGATTGTTGATGTTGGTTAATATATGAAAGAAATTAAAGATGCAGCTCCCTCCTCAAAATAGTAGTAGTGTGGTTTACTTGTGTACAGTGAAAACTCACTTCTATTACACCATTAATTAGTATATTTTTATATTGTTTATGTACCCAGCATTTTACTATGTACTTTGGTGAAAATAAAAAGCATTTGTCAAGTAGGCTTTCATCTGCTCGTATTCAACATTATCACTATGCTTACACGATCAGGGGCATATTAAAGTACAAAATCCAGTACTTGGCCCCAAGGAACTTTTGGTATAATTCAGAAGGTAACAGGAAGCAATTAAGGAAAAAAAATAAAAAGGATACAGCAATGTGAAGCAGGCAACTTGAAATGGGTCCAGAGGATAGAAAGATTACTAGAGATAGGATACCTGAGGAAGACTATATCAAATAAGTGAAACTGGATCTGGGTATTAAAGGATACTTGATTTGGAAAAAGAGAGAATGTATGATTTTCTAGGAACAATTTCCTAGATTGATTATGCATAACGTAGGTAACTCTTTTCATTTCCATTTCATTGTTATCCTCTATAAATTTCTACCATCTACAAGGGATCTATTATAAAATGAGTAGTTTCTTGACACTCTCTATCTTCTTCCTCACTGTCCTTACATATCGTATCAAGGACTTCAGAACCAAATATACTTTCAATTTTTTATCCAGGTTTTCTATGTGAATGGCATGTTTTGTGTGGTATGTGAAAACGTAATGTGGCTTTACTAAGCAAGGAACTTGTAGAGTTTTAGGTTATTCCTTATCTTTACTAATAATGTAAATGAACTTCCCTCATTTTCCTTTTAAATTTTAGTTTAAAATGGATGGAAACACTATAACAATGGTGGATCTGGGTTTCTAGTCATTTTTGCTATGTCCTGATTCACAGTCACTTTGTCATGGTAGTCTTCCATCACACAGGTACCTCATTAGGGCTAATCAATGAATGAATGAGGCATTTATTTATTTCAGTGCTAAACACTAGGGATAAAAATAGATGAGATGGTTTCTGCCCTCAAAGAGCTCATGGTCTAATGGAGGAGGAACACACACACACGCACACACACACACACACACACACACAGATGGTATCAACTGGAAAGGGCCTCATGATCCTTAGGGTGCAAAGGAAAAGTAGATGTTAATGCCTGTTCTTTAATGTCATTTTCACTGATAAAAACTATATCAGTTTCTGATGTCGAAGTGCTTGACATTGCACTGGAAGCATTGCTTCTTATTCAAATGCTCTTGGGGTCAGGAGACTGGACTGTTCCCATCAAGGGCTTATGGAGATGGTGGTCAAGGGATTATGGTTTGACTTTCATCTGTCACACTTGTAAAGATCCACTGTC
This sequence comes from Bettongia penicillata ogilbyi, assembly GCA_023548195.1. NCBI lineage: Eukaryota > Metazoa > Chordata > Mammalia > Diprotodontia > Potoroidae > Bettongia > Bettongia penicillata. The sequence continues at coordinate 1,274,248 of JAJHZJ010000872.1, forward strand.
ATGAAACACTATTATCTCTGCTAAAGAAAAGGCAAATGAAAACAGTTACTTGCTTACATACGTAATAATGTAATAATCATGTGACAATGTTAGAAATGGACTTTATCTTGTTGGGAATCCTGACTATTGGTGAAGCACCTAGGGGTGACACTGCACACTGTCTCTCCCTCAGGATGTTTTAGCCATGTTGGTTTGCCTGCTCTATAAGACGTCATTGGTTTCTAGTTGATGGGAATGACTAGCCCCTTGTTGACAGGAGTTACCACCCTAGACAGTGGCTGTAAGACCTATGCTAGAAGCAAGACTGGTGGTCTGCTCTTATCCTCCACTGTAGATCAGCCACTGTTGCTAGTGGTAATGGAAGTATTTGGTCCCCTTTCAACAGTGATATCTCTGCTCAATGATACTGATAGGGGCTGGGCTAGAAATGATTCTGGTGGCCTGGAGAGTGTTGCTACTCCCAAAGTTCTTGGGCTTAGGACCCTGGGCTTTTCTCCATCAGGGTCTGAGGGGAGAGAATGATCAAGGTGGAATCTAGAGGAATGAGGAACCCAGAGCTTAGAAACTTTTAGCAATTTGTCCAAAAGAACTGAAAGTATATTTATAAAATTAGGGTCAGAATTCTGAAAACTTTCAAATGCATTATTTTTAGACACTCTTTATCTTTAATAATTATATTATTAAGTGAACCTTAACTTTTCACTCCATTTTGCATTTGGAGATGATAATTTCTGTAACCCTCTTTAGACTCATGTCCTCTATTTTTTTTCAACTTTGTCTCATCAAAAATCTTTAAAGTGTTTTATGAAACAATTGAACAGATAATTCACACAATGATGTTTGAATCTCATTTAGAGTGGATGCAAATTAGAAAAATCAGTATATTTTGGCATAATAGGGGTATTTGCAAGCATAGAAAACATCATGTTCAAATGTAAAAGAGTCATGAGATGGTGGTTAGAGCCCTACACCTGCAGTCAATAAGAGCTGAATTCAAATTTTGCCTCACATGTTATCTTATTTATCTTAATGAGAACTTGGGGAAGTAAGTTCTATAATTATTCACATTTTATATAGGAGGAAACTGAGGCAGGGAAAAGTTAGAGACTTTGCCCAGGGTCATGCCATGTCAGTCTGAATATGTATTATTAGTTCTTAGCGTGTATATGTCACCCACTATGTGTCAACTCAGTGCTAACAACTTTTGAAACGTTATCTCAATTGATCCACAGAGCAGCCCTGGAAGGTAGGTGCTGTTATTATCCCCATCTTACAGCGGAGGGAAGCAAAGCAAACAGAGGTTAAGGTTAAGTGACTTACTTAGGGTGACTTACTTAAGTCACTTATAAATATTTGAGGATGGATTTGAATTCAGGTCTTCCTAACTCTAGGTCCAGTGCTCTATACCGTGGGACCCCAGCTGCTTTGCCAATAAAATCAGGATTCCTAACAACATAAAATCCATTTCTAACATTGCGTCATGATTATTACATTATGACATATGTAAACAAGTGACTGTTTTCATTTGCCTTTTCCTTAGCAAAGATAATAGTGTTTTATGACAATGGATCTTTACAAAATGTCTCATTGACTTTAATACAGTTAATTTGCTCACATGAATAAGAAATTTGATGTAATGATAGATGATCTGATTTCGCAAGACTGCGGAACCATAGATCTTAGAGAGAAACTATTCCACAGCCTTCGTCTTACAGTGATGACACTGAAATTAATAGAGGTTAAGTAAATTGTCCAAGGTCAAACAGGTAATAAGTGGCCCACTTAGGATTGGATTCTAGGTCCTTTGACTCCAAATTCAGTCCTTCCTCTGCATTTGGCTGATCACTTTAACAGTTGAATTGAACATTAAGTAATTATGCAAAGTTAAAATTAACCTAATAAAATATAAGTGCACATACAATTTGAAGGACTAGCAACTATTCTCTCTTTTCATAATATGATGCATAATAAGACTTATAGAGGACAATTTTCAATTCTGATTGATATGATAATGCAGATTACATTATGCAGGGAAAGTCTAGAATATTCTTGCTACAGAAGCTAATCTTAAGAAATGATCCCTAAGAACTTGGTCCCAACTGTCATCTTTTATCTCTTCTTTTATAACGTACCATATTTTTACACTTTTGCTATCAAAACTCTGTTAGAATTTTCTATTTTCCTTCTGTCAAGTTGCTTCCTCAACATTCTAGTTCAAGACCCACTTGTCCAAGAAATTTTTCTCTTTTCCAATGCCAACTATTGTTGAAAGACTATCATTTCCCATGCAAGTTAGCTAACCATTTTCCTTCAGTGATGGCGGATGTCACAAGATTGCCAGTCAACCCACCCGCCCTGCTATTGTTGCTCAGTAGTGTCCAACTTTCATGACCATATTTGGGTTTGTTTTGTTTTGGCAAAGATAGTGGAGTGCTTTGCCACTTCCTACTCCAGCCAACAGGGTTAAATAACCTGCCCAGAGTCACACAGCTAGTAAGAGTGTGAAGCCAGATTAGTTACAAAGATGATTCTTCTTGCCTTTAGACCCAGTGCTCTATTTGCTATGCCACCTAGCTCCCCTCTGCCCTACTTACCTGATCCACATGGAGGTGAATGAGGTACATGTTATTGTATCCTTGTTGAATAGCCTATTGCAAAGTAAATCTAATTTTCCTAATTATTAAATAACCTACACATGCCTCATTTTATCCCTACACTGAGCCTGAACTAACAGGGTGTCACTCTGCATGAGGTCTGTCCTTAATGTATACTATTTATCAAACTTTCAGAATTTTATTTGCTCATACCTACTGTTGAATGGTTTTGCAATAGTCATGGTTATGACAATGTCACAGAGCTCTGAATTGGAAGGATTATCACAGGCCATATTGTTAAGGTTTAAATTCTGGGACACCAAAAACTGTTGAGGTTTCATGATGTGTTGTGGAACTGTCTCAAAGAATTCAGTCAGAATACCGCTAATCCAAGTATGGACATTTGTGAGGTTGATGCCTCTCATGGAGCAGGCTAAGTTCCAAGAGGAACCAGTAACTTCAGAGGAAGCAAGATGGATTTTTATAGGATAAAGATGCAATTACATAACAGAAATTATGAATATTAAAAAGGTGGGAGCAGTTTGTTAAGGGATTAGGTACTGGAGGAGGAGTTCTGGGTTCAGTGGTTAAACATTCTGGCCATGCTGCCCTACAATTGGCTAACTGTTATGGTCCTGTCTGGTCAAGATAGATAGTTAGGTGCTAAGGTCCTATCTTGGGCAAGAGGGATGATATCATTTTGATTGACTACAAGAACACACCTGTTCAAATATGTGGAAATAGGTGTGGAGGCAGTAGCTACATAGAGGCAGTGGCTGGCTTCCCATTACATGGACATACCTACTACTTCTGTGAGAACTATGAGTTTCAGGAACAATCTGTTGTTGTAGTGAGCAATGAAGCATACATGAAGGAATTAGGACACTGGTTGGGGAAGGGGCTTAGGTAGGTACAGTGGACCTATGATGAAGTTAGAGTATTGGGGATGGGAACAGGTCTATTAGGACTCCATCAATATAATCCAACTCATACTAGAAGCATGAATTACCTTCTATAGCCTTCCTGAAAAGTAACTACCTGCCTTCTATGATGAAAGACTTCTAGTATTTTAAAATTCACTTTTTATTTACCTCTTTTGTGGCAGAAGTGAAATGGAAAGGGTGTTTTAACTTTTATTGATCTGAGATCTGTATTCAAGTAGCTTCTATCCATTGATGTAAGTTGGGCCAAACAGAATAAGTTTTTCAATATTAGAACATTTAAAATTTTGGAAAACAAAAATGATATTTTCCATATAACTTATATTTGATAAATATCCCTAGATTCTCCTTTTCCATCTTCACTTAAAATAGTTTGCAGTCTTCCTAATATCCAGGCCCTTTTCTACATACATTAAAATGAAATTACATAAAGCTGTTTTTGCAAAAATATTAGCAACATCTACACTTAAGCTTTTAATATTATTTACAAATATAACTTAAAGTGTGACTTGGCCCAGTTCCAAAACTGAAAGTATTAAATTGGTTGGAACAAGATGGTGTAATGGGACTAAACACCTTGTCTTCCAAATAATGAAAAGTGAAATTCTCTTGATTCAGTATAAGATTGCTCTGACTTCTGTGTCTGTCACTTCATGATACTGACCTCAGAATTATCAGAATTCAGTCGTCACACTTCTTAAGGGGCTAATACTAGCAATTATGATGTAAGTAACAATAACTGGCATTCATGTAGTACTTTAAGGTTTTTCATTTGATTGTCAGACCACATTGTACTGAACATACTACAGTCTTCATTTTACAGACAAGAAAGCGGAAGAGAAGTTAAGCTAGTTTGCCATATGGTCATACATCTCATGTTCAAAATTGAACTTGAACCCACAGTTTTCTGGCTCATATTCTAACATTCTGCTCATTGTAGCATACCATGAAGAAGAAGGTGTCAGTGTGGAAAGACCATAATCCAAGAGAATAACCAGAGTTTTGTGCAGGAAGTCTGAGCGAGATTCATTCTACCACTGAGATCAGAAGCATGTCAGGTGATAGAGGTTAGTCTTAGATTGAGGAAAATCTGGGATTCAACACTTATTTCTGACATATACTGACTATGTGATTTAGCTCTCAGTGTCCCAGTGAAACTCTGAAATATTAGATTTTTCCACCCAGAACTTTTTATGCCAATTAAATCATATATCTAGGCCAGAGGTATAGAACTATTTCACAAGTGGAATGCCTCAAAAAGTATCTTCTGGAGGTCTTCAAGAAATGGCAGTACCCCTTCTTTGGGATATTTTCCAAGGTTCCTTCCAATTCTGTTACTATGTGAATATATGTATGTGAAAGTTTACTCTTATGCAAAATAATATGTAAGTGCATAAGAGAACCACAAAGTGTTATGTATGGAGTAAATGAAAGCGCAAATGAATGAAAGAAAAGCCATTTATTAAATACTTACGATACAGAAAACAATGCTAAGCACTGGAGGTACAAAGAAAAGGTGAAAGCCTCACAAAAAAAAAGTTCATTCTAATGGGGGAGAGAACACACGTAGGACATTTTAGCTTCAATTCAAGTAGAAAGGTCCCATAGCCCTTTTACCACAGCAGTAAGGCAGATGGTAATGCAACTCTTTTAATAATCCCCACTCACAAAACCATATCCATTCTTGATGTTTTGCTATTTGATATTGAATCAAAGGACTTCAATGACAAGAATTTTCTTTTCTGAGCCTTCAAGAACTGACTACTAAGGAGGAAGGGTGGCAGCCACTGTCTATTGATGACATTTAACCAATGTCTGGTGTGGCAATGATTTCGGCTCATGTGGCATATGTTGCCTCCTGGTTTTACCTCAGGGTATCTTGCTACTTTAGCTGGGCTATCTCAGCTCCTCTATCAGTGGCAGTTGTTGGGGGCATCTGTTCTCTTCTCTAAAGAAGTTGCTTCCCTGGATGAAGGCTGAAAAAGATGAGCTAGAAACAGTCAGAACATTCCTCACTATAGGAAATGGGGAAGAATTCTCATAAGAAGTGGAATTTGACTTAAGTTTTCAAAAAAATCTTCAAAAGTCACTAAGCTTCTATTTGTGTGGGAGTGAATGTGTATGTCATGGGGAGGTTTTTTGGGGGGAGGGTTTTGTTTTGTTTTTTTCTTTTGTTTTAGTTACAGGTAAATATCTGGTATAAGAACAGGTTTGGTGAGAAATACCAAGTAGGTTTGGAAGACAGGTAGTTTAGTTTGGTGGGAAGATAACATTTCTGGTGGCGGGGGGTAGTAATGTGAGGTAAAGCTAGAAGTTTGTACTATACCCAAGACATATAGACAGTAGAGAAATTCCTGCTAATTTTCACCATTTAAATGGACATAGCAGTTTGTCAGGGGATATATAAATTGCTTTAGAAATGGGAACAATGACCTTAACATCTCATGATGTATTATGTTTCAGAACTCTCAAAAGAAAAAAAAAATCTAGATTTAGGCAACAGCTAAAGTCAGTAATAAAATCTTTGTAAATTTTAACGCACATATTTTGTAAATCTGCATATGTTTTAGCACTTATATGGATAGCCACAAATTATTTGGAAAAATCAATTAAGCGTGGCAAGATCAGCAAATTAAAACTGGCCAACACCTCTAGTCAAATTCTGATCTACATTTTTTTAAGCTGTATACTTCCTTTCTGTTTTTTTTTTATCCTTAGATATATACATGTTAAATTCTTGAAAGGTTTTTATATTTGACAGAAAATTGATTGCTAAAATAATTGCTTCACTGCTTTACACAGGAATTCTATAGAATTTCTGACTATTCCTTGTTCACCTGTGGACAATTCAAAGCAAAATGTAGTTGTCTGTGGCTTATTTTAAGGATCACAAGAGGAATGGAAGAGGCCTTCAGCTAGAGAGAATTTAAACGAGGTCTTGGCTATATGTATAAATCCAGTAAACACTGAGTCTCAGGTCATTTTAGCTTAAAGATATATAAAAAATTATACCCACCTATTCTTAAAACAAGAGCTTTGAAGGTGGGAGACAAAGAGAATGGCTAATTGTATTTCCTTCTTTAATGTAACTGTGTCATCTCATTTATCTTGGATTTCAATTTTTTATTTAGCACTTTTTATTCCACCCTTCCCAGTCAGGAGGACATTTTTCACTTTGAAAATTGAATCTTGAAAATAAGAAATGAGTTGTACTGTGTACTCTCCATTAACTGTTATCACCTTTCATTCACCTCATGCAGTGGTCCTGAATCTTCTTTGTGCTTCTAATTTTAATATATTAAAAGGTCCACTTCCCTTCCCTTAAAATTTATTATAAGTTTGAGTTCATTCTCTGTTGTAGCCTTTATGATTCTAGTCTCACTGAACTATGAAACTTTTATTTTAGGGTTCAGGTATCTATTGTTTTCACTTTCTGTACTTGTCTTTTTTTATGAGTTTCTTGAGTAGTTTATTGAGAAAGTTTTTCCCATTTAGTCATTATTAGAATAATTTATTCTAAGATGTGATTTTTTTTGACTGAACCTATTATTTCATTGCCCACAATGTGGAACTCTAAATGGTGAAAATCCCACTAATCATGCATACTGGTATCTACTTTGTAATTTGTAGTTTTAGAACAGTACCAATGACACTGAGTCTATATTTAATTCTTTATTTTTCCACAGTTACATGTAAAAACAATTTTTACATTTGGATTCTTTTAAATGTTGAGTTCCACATTTTAAAAAAAGGAAAATAAAGTTAAAGTATGGTTTGATCTACATTCAAACTGTCACTTCTTTGTCTAGGATTGGATAGTATTTTTATCATAAGTCCTTCAGAATTGTATTGGAACATTGCATTGCTGAGAATAGCCAAGCCATTTACAGTTGATTTTCATACAATATTGCTACTGCTGTATACAATGTTCTCCTGGTTTTGCTCATTTCACTTTGCATCAGTTATGTTTACGTAAGTCATTCCAGGGTTTTCTGAAAGCATCCTCCTTCTCGTTTCTTACCATCTGTTGGCTGATGTTCTGGAAGCAGCTGCAGCCACTGCTTTTGCCCCCATGGCCTTTCCATTGTTTGCTTGTACCTGGCCTGTGCTGTTGTCTATTCTCCTTTCACCCTGGAGTGAGAGTCTTTTCCTGTCAACTTTCTAAGATGTCTGAGGGCTGAAAATTGCTTCATTCTGTCCTTTGGTGGATTCTGTTACTCCATAATTCATTTTGAGGATTTATGTAAAGTTGTTTGGAGGGGAATTTGGGAGAGTTCATGTGAGTCCCTTCCTTTTCTCCACCATATTGGTTCCACCCCTTGACACTGGAGATAAAGTGACTTTTCCAACATCACATTGCCAGTTCCTATCAGAAGTCTTGAAATATGGTTGTTAAGACTGTGAAGCTAACTCTCTATCCACTCTGCCATGAAAATTAGGAAACCCTTCCTGATAGCTAACATATTTTTGCCACTGTAATTTAAATCTTATCCCATTCCATACACATGAATAAAATATTTCATTGAATAAGTCACAAAAATCTGGGAACTACTTTATAGCTATTTCAAAATTTATTGCTGGGCTCTGAATATTTAAAACCATGTTATTTTAGGAAAGATATGGTTTCATTCATTCAAGTCTTCCTTGTACCAAGACAGAGCAAAACCTTGCTGTTGGAAAATGTAATGATTTCCTGTAGAAAATAAAAAAAAAAACCCAACTTGCCTAACTCTTTGGCAATGAAATTCTACATACCTAGCTAGGCTAAACCCCTGAGAACAGACATGCCATTCCTCATTAGACCCATGCTTGGAGCCCTTTCAGTATGATATAGTATAACAGTTTGGCATACCACTTACAGAGGCTCAAAGACCTATGGCCACCTCCTCTTTCATGGGCATCCAAGTAAGGCTTTCAAGTTTCAATCAAAATTATGTTGTGTTAAAAGTTTAAAGTAGGTGGTACTGTTATATTTTAAATTGAAACTCCTGTTACATGTGTTAGAGCATTGACATTCTTTCAGTTAGTAAATTTCATCTCATAACCTTTGCCATGATTCCTAAGCTCTAGCTATATCTTTATCTCTATACCAAAATAACTTTTGGCAAGTAACTTAATATGAAGAATATCATTTGAACTACCTTCAAAATTTTATATTTTGAAAAAGAGCACCCAAATTGTTTTTATTATGGAAGTAATTTTATCAAGAAGTTGGAAAGGGAATAGTGACCGTCTGGGTTTGAAAACTGTTTGAAGATTTTTGATTTTTGCTGCTTAGCATTGTATGATTGTCTTGATGCTAAGAGAGGAGTAGAAAAAAGTCATAAGGGATGCCTCAAGCAAAGGATGCATATGGAAGTTGACCTACCTGTCAAGATTAGAAGGAAAACAGGAAACAGAATTTGCAGCAAATTCTTCTGTAAATGCCTTATTTCTCAACCATATACAGAACTAAGTCAAACTTATAAGAATGTAAGACATTCCCTAGTTGGGAAGGGGTCAAAGAATGTGAACAGGCAGTTTTCAGAAGAAGAAATCAAAGTTATCTGTCATATGAAAAGAAAATTTCTAAATCACTATTGATTAGAGAAAGGCAATTTAAAACCACTCTGAGGTTTCAAACCTATCAAATTGGCTAATATGACAGAAAAATAAAATGACAAATGTTGGAGGGAATGTGGAAAAATTGGTCACCAGTGAACAGTTGGTGGAGTTGTCAACTGATTTAATCTGGAGAGCAATTTGGAAGTGTACTTAAAGGGCTATAAATCTGTGCATTTCCTTTGACCCAGTAATACTAAGCCCATATCTCAGAGATTCAAAAAAAGAAAAGAAAAGGATGTATAGGTACAAAAATGTTTACAGCAGGTCTTTCTTTGGGGGAATGGAATTGGAAATCTAGGGGATACCTATCAAGTGCATCAATACAATGATCTAAAACAATTCTCAATGACTTTTGATAAAAAAAATTGACGTGATCCACTTCCACCAAGAGAACTGATGTTCTGAGTATAGATTGAAGCATACATTTTTTCTCCTTTTTTTATTAATTTGTTTTCAACAATAATTCCCATGTTTTAAATTTTTTCCCTTCCCCCTCACTCCCTAAGATGGCATGCAATCTTATATGGGTTGTATATATACATTCTTATTAAACACATTTTCACGTTAATCATGTTGCATAGAAGAATCTTTAAAAATGGGAGAAACTACGAGAAAAATGAAAACAAAAGAGAAAATACTCTGTTTCTTTTTGCATTCTGATTCTATAGTTCTTTCTGTGGATGTGGATGGCATTTTGCATCATGAGTCCTTTTGAAATGTTTTAAGTCTTTGCATTGCTATAAGAAATTCCTCACACGCTGTGCTTGGTACTGTGTACAGTATTCTCCTGTTTATGATCCTTTCACTCAGCATCAGTTTATCTAAGTCTTTCCAGGTTTTTCTGAAGTCCACCTGTTCATCATTTCTTATAGCACAATAGTACTCCATTACATGTATATACCACAATTTGTTTAGTCATTCCTCAATTTATAGGCATTCCCTCAATTTCCATTCCTTGGATGCCACAAAAGGATTTGCTATAAATATTTTTCTACATGTGGGTCTTTTCTCCATTTTTATGATCTCTTTGAGATACAACCCTAGAAGTGATATTGCTGGGTCAAAGGGTATGCTCATTTTTATATCCCTTTGGGCATAGTTCCAAATTGCTCTCCAGAATGGTTGGATGAGCTCACAGCTCCACCAACAATAACTTAGTGTTCCAACTCTCTCATGTCTTCTCCAACATTTGTTATTTTCCTGTTTTGTCATGTTAGCCAATCTGATAGGTATGATGTGGTATCTCAGAGTTGTTTCGATTTGCATCTCTCTAATCAATAGTTATTTAGAGCAGTTTTTCATATGACTTTAGATAGCTTTAATTTCTTCCTCTGAAAAGTACCTGTTCATATTCTTTATCATTTATCAATTGGGGAATGACTTGTATTCTTGTAAATTTGATTCAGTTCTCTATACATTTTCAGTTCTCTATACATTTTAGAAATGAGGCCTTTATCACAGACACTAGTTGTAAAAATTCTTTCCAAGTGTTTTTGCCTTGCACCTAGTCCTGGTTTTATTGACTTTGTGCAAAACTTTTCAACTTAATATAGTCAAAATTATCGATTTTGTATTTCATAATATTCTCTATCTCTTGTTGGATCATAAATTTCTCCATTCTCCATGTGTCTGACAAATACAGTATTCCTTACTCCCCTAATTTGTTTATAGTATCAGTCTTTATTCCTAGATCATGTATCCATTTTGAGTTTATTCTTATGTACAGTGTCAGGCATTGTTCTATGTTCAGGATCGGTCACACTGTTATGTGGTTTTCTCAGAATTTTCTATCAAACAGCGAGGTCTTATCCCAGAAGGTAGATTCCTTGGGTTTATCAAACCAAGATTGCTTATATTCATTGACTATCATGTCTGCAGTACCACTATTTCACTGGTCTACCCCTCTATTTCTTAGCCAGTGGTTTTGATGATTGCTGCTGTATAAAACAATTTGAGATCTGGTAGGGCTAAACCACCTTCCCTAGCACTTCTTTTCATTAATTTCCTTGATATTCTGGACCTTTTGTTCATCCAGATGAATTTTGATATTATTTTTTCTAGCTCTAAAAAATAATTTTCTAGTAATTTGATTGGTATGGCACTGAATAAGTAAATTAATTTAGGTAGAATTGTCATTTTTATTTTATTAGCTTGTCCTAACCCATGAGCAACTGATATTATTTTAATTACTTAGATCTGACTTTATTTATGGGAAAAGTGTTTTGTAATTGTGCTCATATAGTCCCTGGGTTTGTTTTGGCAGGTAGACTCCCAAATATTTTATAGTGTTTACGGTAACCTTAAAGGGGATTTCTCTTTCTTTCTCTTGTTGTTGAACTCTGTTAGTAATATAGAGAAATGCAGATTAATTGTGTGGGTTTATTTTGTATTCTGCAACTTTGCCAAAGTTATTTATTATTTCAAGTAGTTTTTTACTTGATTCTCTAAGATTTTCTAACTATATCATCATATCGTGTGCAAAGAGTGATAATTTAGTTTCTTCTTTGCCTGTTCTAATTCCTTCTATTTGTTTTTCTTTTCCTATTGGTAAAGCTAATATTTCTAGTACCATGTTGAATAACAGTGGTGATAATGGACATCCTTCTAGTGCCATGTTGAATAACAGTGGTGATAATGGACATCCTTCTAGGACCATATTGAATAACAGTGGTGATAATGGACATCCTTGTTTCACCCCTGATCCTATTGGAAATGCATCTAGCTTATCTCCATTGCATATAATACTTGCTGAAAGTTTTAGGTAGATAGTTGCCCTCCTCCTTTGTTTTTGAGGAAGACCATGACAGGGAAATGATGACATGACTTGCACTTGACTTTGTTTTGAGTGAGAGAGGGCTGTGCAGGTCACCAGCTCACTTTCTCCTCATGAGTCATTTGGATCCAGGGAGCAGATATTCATCAGGATGATTGCAATGTGAGACCTTGGTCTTTTTAGGCTAAGGTCTTTTCATGGTCTCACTTAGAGGCGGGTAATGCCCATTTAGCGAATAGGCCTTTGTAAGAAGTAGTCAGGGAATGACCCTTCGATAAGCAAAAGAAAAAGATAGCTAAAGCTGGGAGGGAAAGAGAAACAGTTACTATTGATAATCACTGTAAGCCAGGAAGGTCCAGAAAACAGCCATTAAGTGGAACTTGGTCAGGGACCTATTGTTGTTCAATGTATGGGCTTCAGAATGCAGTAGGTTTAAGGTTTTGGAAAGGCAGGAGAGGAAGGAAGGAAGGAAGGAAGGAAGGAAGGAAGGAAGGAAGGAAGGAAGGAAGGAAGGAAGGAAGGAAGGAAGGAAGGAAGGAAGGAAGGAAGGAAGGAAGGAGGAAGGGAGGGAGGGAGGGAGGGAGGGAAGGAAGGAAGGAAAGAAGGAAGGAAGGAAGGAAGGAGGAAGGAAGGAAGGAAGAAAGGAAGGAAGAAAGGAAGGAAGGAAGGAGGGAGGGAGGGAGGGAGGGAGAGAGGGAGGGAGGGAAGGAGGGAAGGAAGGAGGAAGGAGGGAGGGAGGGAGGGAGGGAAGGAAGGAAGGAAGGAAGGAAGGAAGGAAGGAAGGAAGGAAGGAGGAAGGAGGGAGGGAGGGAGGGAGGGAGGGAGGGAAGGAAGGAAGGAAGGAAAGAAGGAAGGAAGGAAGGAAGGAGGAAGGAAGGAAGGAAGAAAGGAAGGAAGGAAGGAAGGAAGGAAGGAGGGAGGGAGGGAGGGAGGGAGAGAGGGAGGGAGGGAGGGAAGGAAGGAAGGAAGGAAGGAAGGAAGGAAGGAGGGAAGGAAGGAAGGAAGGAAGGAAGGAAGGAGGAAGGAGGGAGGGAGGGAGGGAGGGAGGGAAGGAAGGAAGGAAGGAAGGAAGGAAGGAAGGAAGGAAGGAAGGAAGGAAGGAAGGAAGGAAGGAAGGAAGGAAGGAAGGAAGGAAGGAAGGAATCCACTTATTCCTATGCTCTCCAATGTTTCCAATGGGAATGGGTGTTTATTTTGTCATAAGCTTTTTCTTCATCTATTGAGAAAATCATATGTATCTGTTAGTTTTGTTGTTGATATGATCAATAATGCTGATAGTTTTCTTAATATTGAACCAGGAATGCATTCTGGTATAAATTCTACTTGATCATAATGTATTATTCTTTTGATAAGTTGCTATAATCTTTTTGCTATTATTTTATTTAAAATTTTTGCATCTATATTCATTAGGGAAATTGGTCTATAATTGTCTTTCTCTGTTTTGGCTCTTCCCAGTTTAGAAATCAGAACCATATTTGTATCATAAAAAGAAGTTGGTAGAACTCCTTCACCAATTTTCCCAAGTAGTCTGTATAGTATTGGAATGAACTGTTCTTTAAGTGTTCGATAGAATTTGTTTATAAATTCATCCGGCCCTGGAGCATTTTCCCCTCGGAAGTTCGTTAATGGCTTATTCAATTTCTTTTTCTGAGATGGGGTTAAGTTTTCTTAATTTCAATTTTATTAATCTCCCCTTTAATTTTCAGTGTTTGTCATTTGGTATTTAACTGGAGATTTTCAGTTTGTTCTTTTCCCAACTTTTTCAGTTGCATGCCCAATTCATTGAGCTCTTCTTTCTCTATTTTATTCATGTAAGCATTCAGAGATATAAAACTTCCTCCAAGAACTGTTTTTGCTGAACCTCATAAGTTTTGGTAGATTATCTCATTCTTATCATTCTCTTGAATGAAGTCATTGATTGTTTCTATGATTTTTTGTTTGACCCACTCATTCTTTAGAACAGATTATTTAATTAACAACTTATTTTTGGTCTACCTTTCCATGACCCTTTATTACATATAATTTTTATTGCATCATAATCTGAAAAGGTTGCATTGACTACCTCTGCCTTTCTACACTGGATTGTGAGGTTTTTATGCCCTAGTACATGGTCAATTTTTGTTTATGTGCCATGTACTATTGAGAAAAAAGTATATTCCTTTCTATCCCCATTCAGTTTTCTCCGGAGGTCTATCATATGTACCTTATTCAGAATTCTATTCACTTCTTTAACTTCTTTCTTGTTTAGTTTGAGGTTAGATTTATCAATGAAGCATACTTTTTTAAAACTTTATTTGTATGTGTGTGTATTCTTTTGCAACATGAATAATATGGAAATATGTTTTGCATGACTACACATGTATAATCTATTCAAATTGCTTGCCTTCTTGAGAAGAGAAGTGAGGAGGGGGGAAGAGAATTTGTAATTCAAATTTTTTTAAAAAAAAAGAATGTTAAAATTGTTTTTACATGTAATTGATAGAAACACTGAAAAACAAAAACAAATTCTCTAACATTGTAATGCCTTCTGCAAGAGATCTATAACCAGAGGTGTGCAAAAGCCAAGTCAATCCAGCTCACAAGAGCCAGTGCTAAATTTTCAGTGTCCATTTTTAATTAGCAAAGGCTTGGAAATTAACAAAGACTACAAATCAGAGTGGGATTTAAATGTTTTGTTTATTGCTAACAATGCAGATTAAACTTAAAAGTATGTCTAGTAAGAAAAAAGGATATACTACACTATCCCCCTTTCTCTCCCCTATGTCAAATTCTCTTTTATAGAGTAAGAAGTAGTCACTATGTTAGAGGCTGGCTTGGCAATAAGATTTTATTTCTTCAGTTTTGGTTTGGGATGAAATAAAGCACTCATGAGATATTGAAGAATTAACAAAGAGATTTACTTACTATAACTCTGATATAGGCAGGATTTGAAACCAAGTTTACCAGCTCTAAACCTCATCTTACTTCCACTCCAATTTGTGTCAACTTATATCATGTCAGTAACACTAAAAGGCAAATGAAATTTGTAGCCTAATAAAATGACTTATAGTTTCTGTTTGAAGACGCAAATAGAGGAGATGATAGAGACAATTTTATTAGATTTCTTAAGGCAAAAAGAAATATCTTTTCATAGGGTGCTAGATTGTCTAGTATTTTAGTGCTTTTGGCAAGTATTTGCAAAAAAAGACCACCATGAAAATAGATGGACTAAGCATATCTGTTGAAAAGGATAAGAAAGTAGAGAAATTCTCCAAAGAACACTCTATGATCCGCTAAATGAAATAAATATGCATTTTGATATTAAATTACTTTAATGCAAAGGTAGACAGAAGAGAGGGAAGCAAGTACATACAGAGATCTAGGTCTAGATAGATAATAGAAAGATACAACTCTATATGAAAATATGATTTAGTGGGAAATTTAAGAGGCCAGAGGCTTATAAGTTCAATGAATTTTAAAACTGTGTACTTTCTAATTTAAGTAATTATTACCTAGACCACCTGATAAAAAGGGAAAGTGGATGGAGTAATTGGAGTCAAGAATGATTATAATCATTTCATGAAGAAATTTAAGGACATAGTGTAGATTGTTTGCCAAATACTTTTCTTAACCAGCAAATTCTCTTTGCCAAGCAGGAAGATATGGCAACCAAGAGAAATTCCAATGTAGATATAAAATCATTTTTAAGATTTTACAGAGAAGAATTGTGGAAGATTACAGGCAACAACATTTCACAGAAAAGCAAGAAGCGGTGAACTCAAAGAAGGTTACAGTAAACTAGGAGAGAGTCCAATTAAGCAAAATTATCCCCTGAGAATTTAAGAATGGCATGGAAGGAGAGCAACAAAGATGTAAAAACTGGAAATATCCTATAATCATTTATTAGGGAGTAGAAAAAGCATTGAATTAAATAAATAGGAAGAAAACAACCTAGACTAAGCAAACTGTAAAGAAAAGAGGTCTGTTCAGAAAGCAACATAATTCTGAAGATACTATATAATCAATATTTAAGGTATCCAAAATAGGAGAAAGTACCAAAAACTGTTTTCAAAGTCTCAAACATTATTTTAATAAAAAAGACTCATAGATTTTAAAAACTCACAATCTATGTATTTATCCACATTCTAATTTTCTGAATTCTTATGAGAACACTCTACACTTGCTTCTATGCACCCTTCAAATTATTGATAAACATCTATTAATTGCATAATATGTGCTAAGCAGTGTAGTAAATACTAGGGATATAAAAAGAAGCCAAAAGACTTTCCCTGCCTTCATAGTGCTCAAAAATCTAATTGGACAGATTCTCTCTTTCTCTCTCCCTCCCTCTCTTCCTCCCTCTCCCCCTTTCTCTCTCTCTCTCTCTCTCTCTCTCTCTCTCTCTCTCTCTCTCTCTCTCTCTCTCTCTCTCTCTCTCTCTCTCACATATATATGCACACACACATACACGTATATATACACACACACTATATATATATATATACAGATATATAGAGAGACACACATATAAATATACACAAAAATAAGAAATAATCACAAGAATCACTAGAATTAAAAGGAGCTAGAGGAAGGCTTTCTGTAGAGGTTGGAATTTGAAGGTGGTCAGGAAAGCTGATAGACAGAGATGAGGAAAGAGAAACTTCCAGATATATCCAGAGACAAGGGATGGTGAGTCATGACCAAGGAACAGCCAGGAAGCCAGTGTAGCCAGATGGAGGAGTTGTATCAGAAAATAAGGTATAGGAAAACTGGAGAGTGGTTTAGGGGCTTTAAAAGTCAATGTAGTTCATCCTCTAGTTTATAGGGAATCACTGGAATTTATTGAGTGAGGGTTACATAGGTAGAACACTGCTTATGAAAATCTTGATTAAGGTCTCAGAAAGAAATGATCAGGCTTTTATAAATTCTATGGCAGTGCACATCTTCACAATCATATGACAGATTAAAAAATATAAAAATAAAGAATCTATGTTATTCTTTTGATTGGATAGAACAGAATGCTCTCCTAAAAGGTCTCCAAAAGTTGACTCTGATGTGTGTATCAAACTCATACGCGATTACTTTAAATACATAACAAGGGAGTGCAATTTTGTAGCCATTTGATTATTTACAAATAATGACAGAGACATGGATACGTTCCAAAATATTTTCCCTGCTGTAAAAGATGTACACAGTATAAATGAGACAAAAGGTATTCCCTATAGAAGATGGTGGATCTCTTCAGAGGTCTGCAGATAACACTGAACTGAATCAAGCCTATTTATCAGGGAGTTGGTAACGCAGGATTTAAGTTCAAGAGAGGAATGGATGTACAGGTTTGGAAGTCATCTCCCTAGAGATGGTAATTACTACTGTGGGAGCACCACAAGGCAGAGAATACAAATAGGTTAGAAGAGGACCCCAAACACAGTCTTGGAGGAGAGCCTCATCAGGGGACAGAGTTTAGATAATGACACAGTCAAGAAAACTACAGAGTGGTCCTATGGGTAGAAAAGGGAGCTGAGAGGAAATAGTATCAAGAAAGACAAAGGACGGGAAAACATTTAGGAGTTAAGGGTGGTTAGCAGTGTCAAAAGATGGGAAAAGATCAAAATGGACTAAGAAAAGGCAATTAGATTTGTTATCAAAGCTCATTGATAATGTTGAAGAGACAGTTTCAGCGGAGGGGTAGGAGTGGATACTAGACTGAAAGATGTAGAGAAGGCAAGAACAGGTAAAAATAGGGAAATGTTTGAAGAAATGTTTATAGGACTCTTTGTAGGAGTTGTTTTTTTAAGGCACAAGAGATAGTGAATGATAGCTTGAGGGAGTATCAGGTTTCTTTGAAGGTCAGGGAAGACTCTGACGTGTTTGTAGATGGTAGGTAAGGGGCTAATGAATAGAAAAGATAACAGTGAAAGGGGTAGGATCAAAGAACAAACTCCCAGGTGTAATGGGAAAGATAGCATCAAAGACATGAATAGAGGTGTTTGCTTGTCAAAGATGAAGACTATCCCTCCCTTTGAGCCTAGAGCAAAGGAACACAGAGGGATAATGTAGAAGGATTTTAGTTCGAAGAGAGAGTTGAGAGTGGATTTTCTCGGTAGGAACTTTAAAATTCTCTGCTAGTAATGTTTCAATAATTTCTCCATATATATCAAATTTAAGTTACGTCACCTTGCCTGTGAACAAAGTGAAAACATGTTTTGTATAAGTCTTGCCACTTGATTGTTTAAGCTAATTAACAGAACTTGACAGCTGGTCCAGAATTTAAGGTAAAATTTCCCTGCTGACTGAGGCAGTGGAGAAGAATTTAATGTTCATTAAAATATGTCACAATGCAAGACCCAAAACAGTTGCCATCTGTCACCATCTTCTATCATACACATAGCTATATATAATATGATAACCCTTGTTTGTTTTTTTTCCTATGGCCAATATAATTTCGTTTGAAATAATATTACTAAGAACCTTTAAGTTTCTCTCTCCTCGTATCTCAACACACATACTTCTGGATGGGGGAAAAATAATTCTTGTTCGTTTCTTTACTAGTACTGTGAGTATTAGAGGATGTTGGAGTGAAAGTGGATGTGATATGTTTCAATGACTAAAATTGATTTTTTATCTCTCTTGGTGATAATAACTAGACCAGAAATTGTGCTATCAAGAAGGGGTTTTCCTCACTAGGGACTGTAGTGAGGCAGCCAGTAGCAAATTTAGAGGAAGAACAGTCTTTGCATTTTTGTCACAAAGCGTTAATTCCACATGAGCTAGTCATCTCTCAGGGTCTAGACTGCCGGTACATTCATGATATTGTTGGATTAGTAATGAACAGTAAGTGTCATTGGAATTCATGAATGAAACAATGAATTTGCAAGAAGTCAAGCATAGCAAGCTTCATGCCTTAACTATCTTGTTCTCAGTGCTTGCGATGTGGCTGTGTTCTCATGGATTTTACTTTGAGAATATCATTTTTATGTGTTCTTTTTCCTTCTAACAATAATAATATTAATAATAATAATAAATACTATTGTTGATGATTGCCATTTATATAGCACTTTAAGTCTTACAAAGCATTTTAATATAAATCTCATTTGACATTCATAGTAACCTGTGGGGTAGTGAACTAGATTTATTTTTGTACCATTTCTTTTTTATACAAACGAAAAAAACTGCAACTCAGAGAGGTTAAGTGTGACTTGTTCCCAAGTGTAGTGAATAGTAAATGTAAGATCTGGAATTTTAACTGAGATCTCCTGACTCTTTTTATTATGTAACATCCAGTATTATTTTCACAACAATGTGCTATTTCTCATCAATGAAATGGAGATTTTTGTCTAGTTTGCAGGGTTATTGTGTTAATTGCATGAGATAATGTATGTGAAAACATTTTGCAAAGAGTAAAATACTGCTGTAAATATTACTATAATAAATATAATATAACTTTAAATTAGATATACAAACATCTGCCTGTGTAAAGATTTAAAATGGACTCAATATCTGAGCCAAGTTTCTATAATATATTTCAAATGCATATCTATATCTGTTTCTGTCTATAACTAAATGATTAGGTGCATATACATATGTGTATATATGTATATCTCATAGCATTAGTTTCACTTGTCACTAAATCTCTTGGGATCCAATTAGTTAAAAGGTTATGTAAGAAAAACTGCTCAGACACTGCTACTTTGCACCCAAATTAACAATGTGATAATTTTCCCTAAGCATAATTCTAATATATGGTGACATTTTTCCAAAACTCTTCCTGAGGTATTTTCAGTTAATTAAATATGCAGTTTAAATAAATTGAATTACCTTCTAACTGAACACCATTGGTCATTTTTAACCACTTTCTTTAACATGTGTGGAGTAAAATATGGAAGACTTCTGTGTCTATATTGTTTTGTTGCCTGTTTGTCTTGTTTTTAACAATTCTGAAAGGGCAAAAATTGTGCGGATCAAAAGAACAAGTCAATATGCTAACATTAAACTATTCCTGCCTTTCCTACTTTCATATATGCCTAGTATTTTCATTTGGACTTAACGTGGACTTAATTGTAGATTTCTAAGCCTGTGTCTAGTCTCTAATAGGGCTTGGGAGAGAAGATTAGGGGAATAGCTCATGTATTTTGTAAAAACATTCAGAAAAGTTCAGATCCAAGAGAAACACATTTTGCATCTTACAAAGTTTGGGAAATATATTAAGGAGCAAGAATGCATTTCAAAATGAAGGCAAACAAAGAAAGCCCATTCTGAATAAAGACCAAAATTCAAGCAACAGCAAGCCTCTAAGTTTCTATAATGTCATGTATAGCATTAGGCATTGGAGTTACTAAGATACAAATCCAAAAGTCTCTGCTACCCAAGAGCCTACCAGCAAGTAGGAAGAAACAGTAGTAAGTCCACTGATAATTAAAAGCAAAATTCATGCAGTATAAATACATTCTATTTTGTAGAAAGGTAAAAAAAGTACAGACAACACCAAGAAGATCCTCCAGTAGGAAACTTGGTATCAAACCTGAACCTTGAAGGAAATTATTACTGACACAGAGTTCATTTCTAAAATATCATTCACTGTTAACCAGTGTAGGTCTGTGTCAAGTTGAGTTACTGATAGGGCAAACATGAGGGGAGTGTTTAATGATTTTTCTGTGTCACTGCCACTTTCATTCATTTAAAAAGATGACATGTCTGTTGAATAATGCTTTCTTTCCCACACAACACAAGTGAGTGCCTAAGGGTAGTACAGCAAGGGATTGGGACTGCACCTGTGATTTCATTAATGTGAGGAATCCCCAATTAAGGGAACCCCTTCTACCAATGCAAGGCAATCCCTTTTCTTCAACTTAGAGTCTATATGAGAAGATGAGCTTCTATTTTTCTAGGCAAGTAATGGTGGTTCAGTGGGATGGGGGGAACAAATATTTATTACTTTCATAATTTGATTATAGCCAGGATTAACATAAAAGGAAAAGAGAGAGATTCGGAGTCACAAGAGCAAGGCTTTCTTTTCTTCCATCTACAATAATAAGGCTCCATGCCCGGTGTCTGCAAAAGATACAAGAAAGTAACTTAGTGTAGAATACGGCAAATAAAACAAGGACAGAAAATTTCTCAATCTATTTACTTCAAATTAAACTTTCTATTGTCTGTCAATAAGAAGGAATTAATGCCATTTATCTCCATGCTTCAAAGGACTAAACAAACTATGTATGATCAGGAAAATAGTAAAGCACCTTAAAAGTCTAAAAAGGTTTGTCATGATCAGTTGTTTACTTTTGGTTCATCATATTATTATCTTATAAGCACAGTGCTTAAAACACAGTGGTTCTTAATAAAGTCTTTTCCATTCACTTCCATTGTAACATCAATAATAGAAGATAATTATTCAGTCATTTCAGTGACTTTATTGATAACGTTACAATCAGGTCCTGATTAGTGTAAATGATCAGTCCTCTAAAGTGGATGCATTATTTGATTTTGCACTGCACATTTACATTTTGCTGGAACAAATGACCATACTTTACATAATTATAAGTTAGGTAAGTACAATTTTAAATATATATGGTCACATCAGGTGATTCATTACCTAGCTGTAACTTGCATTTATATTGTAAATTAAAGTTTTAAAAGACTGTCTCCCCAAAATTCCAGTGTGACAGAAGGTGCATATGTTATTACCTTCATTTTTTAGATGAAAAAATGAGGTTCCATAAGGTTGAATCACTTCCCTATGGCCACACAGTAATAAAATGCAACAACCTGAATTTGTCTCTATGCCTTCTGATTACATGTGCACAGCAATGCTTGTATATTTGTAAGCATTTACATGATATATAAGTTTTTTTCTTGCAATATATTTAGCTTAACCAAAATAAGAATGTGTGAAAGTACTCTGAAAAATATAAAGTATATAAATATACTATTAAAATCATTATTGACACTTTTATAAACTAATATTTATTTTTAAACAGATTTTAAAAGGAGAGCTAGAAATGAAAAAACAAACAATGGATAAACTGTGTTCACTCAGTCAGGATCTACTCTCAACTTTGAAGAACAAGACAGTAGCTCAAAAGATGGAAGCTTGGTTGGAAAATTTTGCCCAACGTTGGGATAATCTGATCCAAAAACTTGAAAAGAGTTCTGCTCAGGTGAGCCATTATAATCTTCATACCATAGATCATGGTTTCTTAACCAGTGGTTTGTGAATTAAATTTACTCTTTATAACTGTATTTTTAATCTTATGTATAGAGTGTCCCCAAAGTGTTTGTGTAGTTTTAAGCTTAAGAGTGTCCTATATTTTAATATATACATTTTAAAACATCATTTTGATATAGGATTCATAGGCTTTAACAGACTGGCAAAAGGGTTTAAGAACCTCTGCCATAGATTATCTGAGAGACTTTCATTGTTAGAACAGTGCTCTTGGCTAGAACAGAATGCTAACATTTAACCACTGTTGTCAATTCAAGTTGATGAGAACCTTGATTTGTCTCTTGTCTTTCCACAACAGCAGATGGTTGAGATATTGACAGAGAACAGTGTCAGAGAGGAGAGATGGAGGCGGAAAGCTGGCTACTCATACAAGTTACTGGCAGTCCCCTCCTGCCCAATTACTAGGGGGTGATGATTAGTTACGTGTTTGAAAAGGAAGTACAGTGTTCTAAGCCGGTAGCGCAGGAGGTGTGGGCTGGCTATTATATCCCATTCTAACATCAGTGCTGCAACTAAATGATTCTTTTAAATGCCCATCTGCCACAGCTCTCTAAACATTGTGGATGTAGTAGATGTTTACACCCACGGTTTTAGGCTCAGTAGGTGCCCTTAAGACTTTAAAAGAAGGCAATTAAATGTTACTAAAATTGTAGGTAGATCTTCTACTGAAAATGTATGGAAAGACATGAACAAAAATCACGCAGAATGAAAAGATATAGAAGATTTAGGAGGTAAAGAGTATACAGACACCGGTGAAATCACAGACCTAGCAAAGACAACTTACTTTCTTGTCTTTTATAGCTAAAACTACAAACATATTGACACCGCCTTGGTGTCAAAACTCTAGTTAAACAACATTGAATGAATCTTCTAATTAGCTAGCATTTTTAAAGGATGGAATTCCTAACCAGAGACAACTAAGATATATACTGTATATTAAAAAGGTGGCAGCTATCTGGATTCTTCAAACAACAAAATATTTTCAAAAGTCGCTTTGAAATAATTTGCATGCTTAAATGAGAGCCAAAAATCTCAACAATTCAATTTTTGTTAAAAAGCTTTTATTGAGCAAATTTAAATCCAGTTCCAGTCCTGAGAAAAGTGAGAAACCCAACTGTAGTGAGACAACAAAAGACTCATCCTCTCCTATTCAGTCCTTGACCTGAGGTACTGGATTTTCCATCAGAGGACCTGGGTCTTAATGCTGCTGACTGTTCTATGAACAGTTCATGTAACCTTGGACAAGTCACTTGACTTTTAGGTTCATTTGCTTGATATACAAAAAAGGAGTGGGACATACTAGACGACCTATCTCTAAGTTCTCTTCCAGTTCTAAATCCTCCTGTATTTCCTACAATTAGGTTTTATTTAATCTTAAATATAGATATTTAGGATATACTGCCAAAAACTATTTTGTCATGCTCTTATTTTTAGGAGATCCCTTATATTACTTCCCCCTGGGAATTTTGTATTGCTATTCTTACATTAATCCTAATTTGAAATGTAATGATTCCTAACTCTACTTAAATTTAGGATGCAATTGCTTTAACACTTTCTTGATTTGCTTTATTTTACAAATAATGCTAAGAATTTCAGTTGATAATATTTTCCATCAATACTGGAAACATTCCAAATAGAACTATTCTACTTTTGAATACTGGTTCACATTACAACTAGATTTCTCAAATTCAAAGCTTAAATATTAAACATTTGTGTTTTCGAGTTCCTTTATTTTCACATAAAATCATCAACATTTCTCTATTTAAAGTTTAGGGTGCTTCTTTTTAAAATTAGTCTAATTGTGTCCCCTCTTTAAATATCTTTCTTCCATGTAGGAAATCATTTTGTTCATCTTTTCTCTCATTTTCTTTTTATCCCCGTTTGCTTGGACAATGTCTGGCACCAGTAGGTGTTTATTAAATATTTGTTGGTGGATTAGTTGAAGCTGGGGTTTTGTGTAAATTATGAAGCTGTTATCTAAAATATCTTTGAGGGACTCAATATATTAACTTTGATTTCAATAATCATGAATGTATATGTGTATACACATATCATATTGTGTTAAAATCTTAAATTCATTTTATAATTTAGTCCCCATTTCCCCCTCCCTCTCGCTCTTTCTCTTTTATTCAGACTTTTGCTTTCATAGGTATAGGGAACTCACAATGAGGAACTTTCTACTAATCATTTTGTGCTTTTCTCCAAACTGCGATCTTCAAGAGAAGCCAGGGACACTGAGAGGTTAATTATTTTGTCTAGGGTCACACGTGTCAGAGATCAACTTGAATTGTGGTCTTCCTAAATCCTACTACGATGTTCTATCTACAACACTGCCACCGTTTTTTTTAAAGCCTATGCACATTTTCCCTTTATGATCTCTTCTAATTTTCAACTGATTTAAGTAAAGAAATTCTGGTCTTGGGGGGGGGGGGGTTAGTGGGAGTATTTTTTTTCATCTATTTCTTTATAATTCTTCCTCAGTTACTTATGTTAGTGGAAAAATGCCTAAATACTTGCACATGCACACCCTTATCCACTTGAAATATGATAAAGAAATCTCTCACAGTATTGCATCAGTTTTCATTCCTTCCTGCTATTAAATTTCCTAAGTTATTTTCACCAGTTTAAAAATGTTAGATTTCCTTTAACTGATATGGACTAAGGAAGATATAAATGTGGATATATATATATATATATATATATATACATATATATATACATATATATATAGAGAGAGAGATTGTAGATAAACAGACATAAGTATATCTATATATCATAACTATCAGTGAAAGCTTAAGTATAGAGAGCAATGTATTGCAGAATCTCAAATTACGAAGGTGAGTTCAATGTTAAATTTCTTTGGGTTGTTAATGAACTATAATTGGATTCCTGCAACATCATTCCAGATGAAATGCACCTGGAAAATTTCAAAATATAATCATATTGACAATATTAAGATGCAGTCTGCTGTCATGGTGCATGCATGGAAATGATATACCATCAATAACATCTGTTTAAATGTGCACACACTGATATATGCACACAGATAAAAAATGTCCCTTCTGCATCTTTTTTTTTATCACCAACTCAACATCCCTAATAACATTTTACCAGGTTACTAACAATTGGGCTTTAAACATGAGATGGTATTATTACACATTTAAAATGCATAAGGATCTAGTTGGTAGATGGATTTATATCTCTGAGCAATACCAAGGATTGATGTGCTATACAGAAAGAAAGCTGGGGTCAAAGGTCATGTTTCATAAAGAGATTTGGGTCATCACTCAGAAGCTACAACATGTTTCCTCCCAAGAAAAAATATGTAGAAACTAGCAGAGCTAACATGGCATAAAAGCCTGTGTTGAAGTTCACAAGGGTGGTTGCTAACTCAATTTCCATATTCCTTTGTGTATTAGAAAGTCATGTAGTTTCTTTAAACATCACAAAGCACAAAGGAGATGTTTAGAAGATGTTTATGTTTGTGTATAGGAGATGCTTTATAAGTGTTTGTGGAATTTTATTGAACTTGGACTCCTAACTACAAATAACAGCCAGAAAATACCCTGAAGATTCAACATATTCCTTACCCATTTTGTGAAGGAAAGCTCTCTCCATTGACTAAAGGTTGTTTATTCTGCAGAATTTTTGACCTTGGAATTTACTGCATAATATTCACATTCCTTAACCCAATCTCTCAATTGGGGGGGGGGGGAATTATGTACCACTTTGACCTTAAAAGTTGGGGAAGAGTCATTTAATTACATCTCTGATGACAAAATGAAATTCATTATTCTGCTCCACTGGCAATCAAGATGCACCCCTGCCTTAAGCAAGAATGAGGAAGATTGTAATTTTGCACTTTGTAGAAGAACTCATGTTTCTAGTGATTTTTATTATTTAGTTTGTCACTAGTAGATAATAAATCTATCATTTTGATGTTGGGTATTGCAATTTTATGATGTTTTAATTATGTACTCGTTATGACTAAAATATAATCATTTCATGAGTCAATCTCCTTTAAAGAGTAGATATTTAGAAAGAAGAGTTTTATTATCATTATCATCATCTTTTCACAGCCTCTAAGATTAAGATATTGCTGTGATATTTAGGATTATTTTATTATCAGTTTCAAAGCTTCAGTGAAAGAATTTAACCCAAGCAGAAACATGCCAAAGAATCATAAAATTTTGAAGCAGAAAACAACCTTTGAGATTATCTTATCTGAATTTTTTTCCATCTCATACATGAGGAAAATGAAGCTCAAAGCATTTGAGAGACTTGCTTAAAAAAATCAGTTCATAGCAGAGCTAATACTCAACACTCCTTTATACTTTTAACAGTAACTAAATTTAATGTAATAAACATAATTATATTTTAGTGCATATAGTCAACTCTCAATCTCTTTTACTTAAGGCTAGTAAAACCATAAATATCAGAATTTTTCTACAGCATTTGTATAATATAACTATAATACAGTTTTATAATTTCAAGAATTTATATCTCTATTGGATTAGATGTTTTCTCTAATAGAGGGTGCTCTTCTGTTCAGAATTATGTACAAATGTGTTTGCGTACGTTGACCTCCTAATCAGAAAATCTCAAAGTTGGAGTCAGCCTTAGTTATCATATATTCCATCTCATATCTGACAAATAATCTCCTCTACAAGATACCTGACGAAAGAGAAGTCTATTCTATTTTTAAAAAGTAATTGTAATTGTTGGGAAATCTCTCTTTAATATCAAGCCTTAATCTACTTGTATCTTTCAGCTATTTCTACTAGTTTTTGCCTTCTGGGGCCAAAGTCTAATCCCTTTTTCATTTGATAGTTTTTCAGGCACTTAAAGATAGCTACCCTGTTCCCTTTAAGACTCTTCTGGGTTAAGTATCTATAGTTATTTCAATTATTTTTAATATAGAATAATTTAGAGACCTGTGTTCATCATGGTCACCCTTTGCTAGATCATCTTCAGGTTATCAATATCCTTTCTAAAATATAATACCCAATATAGAACATAGAACTCTAGGTTCTCTGATCATGTCAGAGTACAGAGGGACTATTGTATCTGTAGAATTACTTTTTTTTTAATTTTCCATCCTATAACACTGTCAACTGATATTGAGCTTATAGTTTATCCTTTCTTCTGTTTCGGAGAAGTTGTGTCTACTTAATGTCTACTTAATGTCTTCCCATCTTCAATTTAGAGAAGTTTGACACTATACCTTTATACCAAGTCAACAACAACAACAAAAAATATTAACTCAGGAGCTAGATCCCCATCCCCTTTCTCTTGCACTGGAGATTTCCTTCCAAATTAATATAGAACCATAAAAGGCTATTCTGGGGTCTTGGCTCTGACCATTCAACCACCTCAATGTGCTGTCACATAACCCATGTCTCTCTATCTTGTCTGACAGATAGAGAATGGGAAATTTTGTCAACTTGTTTAGATAATTTGGGTAAACTCTACCTGCTTCGTTCTCCTGGACTAAAACATCTTAAAAAATAAAAACAAGGTTAGCATTCTTAAAAAAATATACTTAAAATATTTTTTGATTTTTGTTAAATTTGCAGTTATTTCATACTATTATAGATATTCCATGACATAAGAAACTAAGTCAAGTATATGAGGTGAGCATGTACATTAAAAACTTTAATAACCTTTCTTTACCTTCCCTAAATTTTTGAAGTTCTATTTGTGATACCTGCCTTTTGACATTACGTGTCAGGAGAAACTGGTTCTTTTGCCTGTTATAGGAAGTGGTTCTTTCCCTTTTGGGCCTATCCTATGGAAGCAGTAATAAATTTTGATCCTAGAAACATTTGAACATAATCATTAATTTATAACAGATAGGTTTATCTTTACTACCACCTTTTGAATTACAATCAGTCTTGAAACGCTGGTGTTATGGAGCATGAATATCAGCCCCGTAAGAAGGTTTCCGGGTCATAATTTGAGAGATATATAACCCACTAATCTGAGCACAGGAGTTGTGGTTTGACACACAAATTCAATAATTAGCTTTTATTATAGTTTTTTAGTTATTTTATAGTCATTCAACTAGAAAATTTAGCTATTTGTTAAAATACTATTTTAAAAGTGGAAGACATGATTTGCTTTCCAAAAAGTTGATTTTATTTACATTAATTATTAATATTAAAAATCCCATGGCATACAATAATAATTATATTTTTGAATCACAAGTAAATTTATCTAAAAGAAACTTCTTTCATTAAAATGTGATCATTTAACAAAGAAAACCCAGGAGATATTGAACTAAAACACATTATTTTATTGCTAGAAAAGATAGCACTAGCACTCCTCTTACATCTTCTTTATTTATTATACTGGAAGTTCCTAATTCATGCACAAATTGTCTTCTAAAAGTTTTCTAGGTCAGTTGGAGTTAGTCACTAAATTCTCTTTGACTCACTCATTGGTATGGAGAGTTGACCTTGGATTTCTCTAGGAGAAAGCAAAATTTTTGGAATTGAATTGACACACTAGAAAGGCCTGCTAATAAAGCGTAGGTCCTGGGGCCAGATTAATTAAGCTTGGAGAAGCTCATCAACAGTTTGCCTACAGGGGGATAAAGTTGTGGATCACAAGAACTCAAAAATCATCTACTCAATTTTTAGAAGAGTTACAATCTGTGTCAGACGAGGGCTTTCTATGTTGAAAATATCAGAAAACCTTGCAATATTGAATTGAGTACCTAAAGTATAGTTCTGTGTTATCATCAGGAAACCCAAGGGCCAAGTAAAGCTCTAGGAAAGGCCAGTTGATTGCTGTAGTAGTTAACCCCGGAGATTGGCTCGTCTATTTTCTTTTCCATTCTCACCATCTGTTTATTCCAACCAGGTTTTCTCTCTTCTGACTGAAATAAATACAATTCTTTTGAGATTTTTTTTATTGGTAACAATGAGAGAACTCTTAAGTCTCCATATTCTTCTGTCTTTTTGCTATAGTTCTGTACAAGCTGTAAGTGGTTATAATGGTATTTGAAACTTTCCTTAATCTGAGACCAACCTAATTCTTTGCTGCATATTGTATTACTCCCCCAACAAATTAAACCATTCTTCATCTTCATTTTTCATTCTGATCTTCCCTCTATTCTCCTTCCCACACCACTTAGTCTTTGGGATTTTGATCTCATTGAATGATTACTAGTTTATACCAGTATTGGACTTCTTTAATATACCTTTATCTCTTAAGGTCTCTCCCCGTTTCAAGGTTCAGTTTTGATGCATTCTCATGAGACTTGAATCCCTTTGTCTCCCAAGTGACTTTTATTTCTCCCCCCTCAAATTTCTCAGGCTTTTTTGCTTTGTTCCTTACTGTATCTGTCTCACTCTTGCTTGAATTTTAGTCACTTGTATAAATTCCTTTCCATCATTAAACTGTAGTTACTGTTTTTCACCCTCACCTAGATCGATGCCTATATTTCAGAGAAACATTTAAGCAATGCTTATATTGGGTATTTTATCACAGAAGCTAGGGTGGCCTCTGAGGCAAGTGCTGAGGTATGGGTTTAGACTAGGGATGATTATTTCCTTATTTCCCATCCCCTTTCCTGCCTGTACTCTGTATCTGTAATCTGCGTTTGTATCACAGAATCACCCCAACTAAGTGGAGTAACAGTGAGTGGTGGTGAGGTATAAGACAAGGATACAGGAAAAGGGGGATTCCCAGGAATCATTGGGATCCACACTGGTGAGGTAAAAGTGAAAGGAAGAAGGAAAATACATTCTAAGCATTGACAACTGAGAAAAATGGAGAGGTGTTTCTGTAGACAGCTGAATGAGTAACTAGTGGCCATTCCGTTTTCCATTTGCATGTTAAAGATATGGGTATGAGCATAATTTTGGAATGACAATATTTTGCCCTAATCTCCCCTCCCTTCCCAAATAAAAAACACACTCGCTACATTTCTAACTTTGATAATGTCTTCTCCAATTAGTTTATCTAATGTAACTTAAGTCACATAACACAGTTTGATTTAAATACAACATAACGTTATTTTTTAACTTAAGGTTACTTCACCAACAAGTAGGAGCACTTTCTTATTATTTCCTATTGCCACTTTGAGCAGTCTTTCCTGCAGTCTTTCTAGCAATGTGTGACCTCTGTTTCAATACTTCTCGCAGATTTCACAGGCTGTCACCACCACTCAGACATCTCTAACACAGACAACTGTAATGGAAACTGTAACTATGGTGACCACAAGGGAACAAATCCTGGTAAAGCATGCCAAAGAGGAGCCGCTACCATCACCTCCCCAAAAGAAGCGGCAGATTGTTGTGGATTCAGAAATTAGGAAAAGGTGAGAGGGTATTTTTTTCAATGATGAAGATTAATTGTGGCCCAGAAAAGGCAACTTGCTACTGCTTTTGATGATGGAATTTCTTGTTCTTTAAAAAAACTTGCCTATGCCTTGAGAGTCCATAATTTATTATTATTCTAGTAACAGAAATTGTGAAACTATGTTCAAGGGCTTCTTAAGGAATCATTACTGAGCTTCATCAGAACTATTGTTAAAATAGTTTTTTTTTTTAATTAAAAGAGTAAACTACAAGTGATAAATTACAAGTGTAATATGTTCAACCTTTTGGTTTCTTCTTTTTCTTTCTTAAAATATTTCCTAAGAAAGGTCTTTTGTGTGGTGTCTTGTTTCATGTTTTAGAAAATTCTTTGTTGCAGTAATGAAAACACTTTTTCATGAAGAAAAAATATATCTGTAATAGGTGGGGTCCATTCCACTGGTATATGAGAATACATTTTCTTAATTTGTAGATAGTAAATCAAGGGAAATTATAGAGCAGATTTCCTGTTTTCATATTTATAAGTACTTATATTTAAGTTATACTATTTTAAAAGAGATTTATTTTAATTATATTAGGATTAACTTTAGTTAAAAGGATTAGTTACATTGCTTTAAATATGTGAACATATTGATTGATTTTATAATTAAAATTTATATAAATAGAAAAGCTAATTTAATTATCTTGAAAACTTTGTTCTCCTTTAAATAATTTTTGACCTATCAAGTCAAATGAATTTTTAAATTAGAAAAAAAAACCTTTAAAATCATCTTGTATTTCTAAATAGCACATGTCTAAGGACTTATGTAGAAGGAACTTGATACTAGGATTTGAGAAGATAAAGGTACAAAGGGAAGAATACATGCCTAAAAATAGGGCATGAGCTGTTTGAAAAGAGAAAGAAAAATACTTTAACCATAAAAACGTTATTCAAATAAAATGTTCACTATTTTCTGCCTTTCTATAACAGTTTATGAAGAAGAATCTTTCTGAGGCCTTCTAGCTACTGGTCAAGAGTGCAAATTTTTATCATATTTAGGATAAATTTTATTCAAGATTCAAGTTTCATTTGGATGATATCCCTGTTATTTCTAATTATTTCCACCTGGATATGTGATACAATTTCCCTAGAAATGGGCAGCAGAGTTAAATAAGAACCCAATTCTTTTCATACTCATAATATTTCCCCATATCCACAGTCTCTACTCATCAGTGCTTGCAGAGATTATGAGAACCAGTAGCCAGGTATTTCTATCAAATCTTGAATGTATTTCAATGTACTTGCTTTTGGCCCTTGGAAAGGAGAATGGCAACCCACAACTGTTATAAAAGACTGTCAAGAAGCAGGGGTCAGGGAGAGAAAATCTCAATGGACTTTCTATTTCTCCATCTCTTCTTATCCCTAATGTTTTCAGGAATTTCTTTCTGCATATGGATGAGGTGGAATGTCTAAAGGATAGGCTAAGATGACCTAGATCATTCACCAAACTCTCAGCTGAAATATTTGAACTGGCAGAACATAGAACCACGAGTAGAGGATTGAGTATTTGGAGGATTTTTACTCAGTGATTGAGGATTTTTCATTTTGTACATTTGAATTGGATTAAAACAACTAAAGTTTCCTCTAATATATTGTATCTAGACCTCTGCACAATAGTGTCTTTCATCCCATGCAACAATTTAGCCCTAATGAAAGCACCATAGCCAGCAGTGACACATACTTGAAACAAATGAGATTGATGCTAATGGAAAGAAAGACAGAATCACATTTCAGCATAGGAAAATGTAAACCACTCAATAGACCCACTGCAATGTGCATAGAGTAAATATATTTTATGAGTTTAGATCGCAAACAGCATGGATATTACTTTGTGATGAACTCTCCTTGTTCTAGACATCAATAACTCCTTTGTCTGCTACACTGCATCACTTGGTTCTACTGCCATTACAAACACTAATTCATTCCTCACCTATCCTGAATTCTTTTCCTCCTTCCATCTTTAATTGTGTGTTCCTCCCAGTCCAGCTCTGCTTTGTCTCTCTTTACTCCATCTTTTACATAACTCATTTAATGTCAGGGCTTTAAGTCACTTCTAGGCAAATGACTCCAAAATATCTATCTCTAGACCTGATCTACATTCTAGCCACAGTTTTTTTTAACTTTCTTGCAAAACATTCAATTTCTAGCTATGTTTGACATTAAGTATGGTACTCTTCTGAGTCATCCAGTTTCCTCCACTGGAAGGTACTAATACAGGAGGCGTTAATAACTGCACAATAGGATTGTTATAAAGATCAAATGAAATAATTTACATGACATACTTCATAGCCCCAAAGTGCTAGGTAGTTTAACCTGTCACCATTAAAATTCACTTTCATATTTCTGGGAAATGAACATGAAACAGCTAGGTTGAAACATTTTATAGAGTGCTGGTAATGCAGTCAGGAAGACTTGAATCTGAATCTTGCCACAAACACTTAATAATAAGTGGGTGACTGTGGGTAAGTCACTTGAGACCATCAACAGTCTCAATTTCCTCATCAGTAAAATAGGAATGATGATTATAGCTACTAGTGTTATTAAAAGGATCAAATGAGATAACATATGTAAAGCCCGTTGCAAACCTTAAAGCATTTTACAAATACTGGTGATTCTACTAGCTAGTATTTAATTAATAATTTGTCATAGATCCACTTACTTTAAAAGCCTACAAAATAATGTTAGACATGATGCAATTAATGCTGTTTATTCTAGACATAAGAGATTTTTTTTAATGCAGCCTCGATTCATATTAGAGTTTCTTAGTTGATGGAAGTAATTTTCCCTTGTTTTCTTAATAGCTATGCAATCTTCAAAAAATTTGTGCTTATTGCTTTTTCAAGAATAAATATGATATGATGGCACTGAATTACAGATTATTATTTTCATTATCATTATTATTTTACTGCAAAAGAATGATTGAAGTAAATGAATATTATTTCACATATAAAAATCAATGTATAACACAAGGGTAGCTCAAAGCAATTGTTATTATTCCAGCTAAACTGACATTTGTTTAGGAGATTGGTTTCCAATGATTTCACTTTTAAAGGAGTTTTTTTTTAACAATTCTTTTTCAATTAAACCGCCTAATTAAATTGATATGGACAGAAGGGGAAAGGGTAGAGAGGGAGGTAATAGCTTCCTGACTGGTCTGCAGTTTTCCTAGACTAGAGTTTCTTCAACAAGACTCTGGCCCCTTGTGAAGACAGTGACATTTGTAAATGAATCATTCTCCTACACTTGAATTCAAATTCTCCTTCTGGGTATTTTCCTCAGGTCTTTTATGGCCCTAGTTCTCCTTTATCCCATTTATCTTGAAATATTTAACCTGTATGATTTATCTCTCTAGATAATTGCAAGTTGTGGGTTTTCTTATTCTTATTTTTTAAAACATTTTATTTAACTTTTAATAAGGTTGATATGGATCATCTCATATTTCAAGGGCATTGGATGAAAAGAACTTTCAAAGGTTTTTTTGTACCAATCCAGCAAGATAAATTTTGGAGGTAATTATTTTATTCAGATACTTGTTTTAGCTTCAGAGTTCCAAATTAGGAGTGGTAGGTTGCTTAAAGAAGTCTCTGGAATGAAAGATCTTTTATAGGTCAATTCTACTATTCCCCTGGAAAATATTAAATCTCCAAATGTCATTTCCTCTAAAAATATGATTTTTAAAACGTCTTGGTATAGTACTTCCAATTAAAGTACATGTTAGATATTTTGCTCCTATTCCCCTACCTTTGTGGAGAATTGTCCAATGACTAACGAAAATTTGTAAATGATCATTGTTATATCCACCTAACCAAGATGAAATTAGACCTAAATAATGTTAGTAGTCCTGTTTTGGAGTAGTTTTCTTGACTTCTCAATGGGAAGATGAGGGAAATGAAGAGAAGAATTTGGAACTAAAGATAACTTTTTTTTTAAAAGACAAAATGTGGTTCCTATCAAGGGTCTTATGGCATAACGTGTATGCATGCATACACATATGCATAGAGATGTAAATTAAAGATGATGATGATGATGCTTCTGGAAATGAATGGGAAACAATATAATAAATGGAGAGTCCTCTTTTTAACGACTCCAGAATAATTTATATAGTGAAGTAATATGATAGGGAAAAAATCTTATTAATCAAAAAAACATAAAAATTATAAATAATTTAAATTATAAATAACATATAATAGATAATACAATATTTATAATATATAATATAAAATTTAAATATGGTATATATAATTTAAACTATGTCATTTAAATTTAAATAATATAAAAATTAACTTTATAAATAAAGTTATTTGAAGTTTGTTTTATTTTAACATATTCATTTTCAAATGAATTTTGAGATGCTGAAAACATGCCATTGTGGGATAGAAAATAATGTAAATGGGTACATTTAACATGATCTTGAGAACAGACAGAGGTGACTAACCATTGAAGAAGTCCTTTGCTACTCTTCCACCTCTCATGATCAACTCATGAATTGTTTCAAGCTCATGACATGCTGTTGGTAGTACTTTCTCAGACTTGCAGCAAGTTAAGGTTAAGGCCATTTGCTTTCAGTTCCTTCCAACAAGCTCCCCTTTCACATTCAATTGTAGGCATGTTGGGGAAAAAAATCTTACATTAGCCAGCCTTACCCTCTCCCACCACCAAAAACCAAAAGAATGAAGGAAGAAATGGAGGAACAAGAAAAAGAGAGAGACAGAGAGAGAGAATATCCTTTAATCTTCACTCTGAGTCTATCAGTTCTCTTTCTGGAAATAGAAAGTATGTTTTCTCATGAGTCTTGAAATTGCACTTAGCCATTGTGCTAATCAAACTTACTTAACATTTCAAAGTTGATTATCTTTACAATAATATTGCATTTATTGCATAAATTGTTATCTTGGTTTTGCTAATTTCTCTTTTTATCGATTCATACAAGTCTTTCCAGGTTTTTCTGAAATTATTCCTTTCACCATTCTTTTATAGTGTAGTAGTACTTCATAATATTTATATAACATAACTCATTCAGCTATCTCCCAAATGAAAGGCATCCCCTGAATTTCTAATTCTTTGCCACAACAAAAAGAGCTCCTGTTTTATTTTATCGATTTGGCTTCTTTTCCTCTTTCTTTGACCTCTTTCAGACATAGACCTATTAGGAGTTTCACTTGGTAAAAGGGCTGTATGGTTTAATAGCATTTTTGACATTTTCCAAAGTCCTTACCAGAACAGTTGAACTAGGTTACAGCTTCACCAACATACCTATTTTCCCATATCCTTTGCAACATTTGTCCTTTTCCTTTTTTGTTATCTTATCCAATTTAATAAGTGTGAAATATTACCTCAGAGTTGTATTTTTGTGTTTCTCCAATCATTAGTAATTTAGAGCACTTCTCCACATTTTTGTCTTTCTTTGTGTCCCCAACGCTTAGCACGGTACCTGGTACATAGTAAGTCCTCAATAAATGATCGTTGACTAGCTGAACTTAAAGTACATTAAAACCTAGAAAGTGTTTTAATTTTTGTGTCAAAAAGCCCCAATGGGTTGTGAGGCCCTATGTGTTAAGGACTGCTCCCCCACAGGTAATGTGGGAGTACAACTCAAAGAGGCAGAATAGACATCTCTAGCCTCTTCTCTCCACTGTTCTCCAGAGGAGACGTTATTCCCTTTCAGGAGGAAAAGTTATGGAAGACAGAAGCTTGACCATTTTGCCCTCCTCAGAGAGAGGACATTTAATGAAAGAATTTTGTCTCTCTCTTCCCTTAATTATTATCAGTCTAGGAGATATGATTAAGTTTATGCTAACTTCTAGTCATTATTTCATTATTGATGGGAAGGAAGACCCCAAGTTTTATATCCAATGACTTCAATCCCTTCTCACCAAATACCAGTTCTACAATAACACACATATGTAATAATTTCTAAAGAAAACCCATTTATTGAAAGCAGAAGCTAAAAAAGAAATTAAAGAAGGTATGCATAGGAGAATATATATACATACCTCACAATACAGTGTGAAAAGGCTGTGCTATTGAGATTGGTGTAACTCAGTTCATCTAAGAGTACAACCAAGGGAAAAAGTCTTTGAAGTCTCTAGTGTAGTAAGGTAGGGATAGGAACATGATGGAGACTGTCTCCTTTTATATCTTTCCAGAGTCTTTTCATTTGGCAACCTATAGCGGGGTTGACCTCTTCCATCTTCCCTCTCAAAACTGCAAGCCAGAAGGAATTAAAGCTGCTCAACTCCTCAAGTCTCTCTCTGGGTAGTTTAATTCTAACACATGGACAATGCTGAGGTCGCAGAAAGAAGAAAGGGGTGGGTATCCCTTATTTCTTGTAGAGTTGGAGGGTACCACACTATCCCTCCATGACCACCACTTCCACCATTCTTAGTTAGAGTTGCAAAGCTATTTCCTACATCAAGGTGAAATCTGTAAGAACCCAGATTATATCTGATAAAACATTCCCATTCCTTTTTTAAAATACATAGATAGATAGCAGATGAACAGATATGTGTTATCTCTTCTGAAACTATATAAATTCCTTAAATGTAGAAACTTTTTTTTCTTTGTAACCCTAATGTCTGCCACAGTACCTGTCACATAGTAGTTTTTTTTTTAAATGTTGAATATTTCACTACATATTTGTATCGCCGAGATAATATTCACAGCACTGGTGGTGACTATAAATATGCCGGCATAGCTCTCAATGGCAATGTATAACAGACTCTCCAATAAAGAAGGCAGAAGAAAAACATTTATGTAGGTGACAGAAAGCCGGATCCCAGAACCAGAAAGTTGATTCTGACTTTGTGACCAAGAAGTTAATAAACATGATCCCAGCAGAGGGAAAAACCATTCTCAAGCCTCCCTCCTCTGCTTGGCCCTTCTTACAAGCAAACATTTATGAGCCTGAGCCTTGCCATGCCATGCCCTGCCATCCCATCCCATGCCATTCCATTCCATGCCTGCCTGCCTGTATCTGCTCTCCTTTGCTTGACTGCTCCACTCACTTCTTTCTGGTTGTACTCCACCCTTCCTGTTCCACCTGTTCCGCAAGCTTCTCCCACCACATGTGACTTAAGCCTCCAGGTGATTCAAACAGGTCATATGGGTCTATTAATGAATGAGAAAGATCTTTCCATCTAAATTGTCATTACAATATTACAAAATTACATCTAAAGGTTTTAACATTTATTTTAAAAATCCCAAATTCCCTCTCACCTACTCCTCACCTATTTCTTGAGAATGCAAGCAATATATTGATTATAAACATGCGTAATGCAAAACCTGTTTCCTTATTAGCTATGCTGCAAAAGAAAACACAGAAAAAATCCCAAGTAACATAAAGTTTTAAAAGCATACTTTAATCTACACTCAGAGAGCATCAGTTGTCTTTTTGGAGGTGGATGGCATTTTTTATCGTAAGTCCTTTGGATAATTTTGGATCATTGCCTTGATCAGAGTAATTCAATTTTTCGCAGTTGTTCAGTCGTATAATATTTCTATTACAGCATATAACATTCTTCTTATTTTTTTCATTCCATTCTGCATCAGTTCATATAAAACTTCTCAGGCATTTCTAAAGCTACCCTCTGTCATTTCTTATAGCACAATACTAGTGCATCATAATCATATACCACATTGTTTGATAACAAATATACATGTTGAAACAAAACAGTTTTTTCAATTGGCATGTTAAAAAAAGTTTAGTTTATTTTTTCTTCTCCTCCTGCTAATTATGGAATAAGAAACTTGTAACATAATTTTTAAAAGTTTTACAACTTTTTATTTTAAATAATTTTTGTTACCTGAGGTTTTTTTTTTCCTTAAAAATTAAATGATAGCTATAAAAGTTTCCTGAGAAGCAAAAGAACTAAGAGAACCAAGTTTATAAAAATAGATTTGCACTTGTACTTTGGCATCTCGGACTAATTTTTTTAAAGGTAATTGTAGCATTGGCAATTTATTTTTTTTAATTTTCTGCACAAAAATTTTATAATTATATTTACTTAAGTGACATTTCTACGCAGCCATAAATGTATATAACATCCATATATATGTCCTATATGTGTTGAGCTTATGTTTTAGAGAGTATTTGAACTAAAGATATAATTAAAAGCAGAGATGAAACTAAGTTAAAAATAAACATATGAATGAAAAAACCTATAGAATGAACTGGGTTTTTTTTGGAACAACAAATTAGATCAATAACATTGTTGATTATTTACTTTTTCTATACTTTATGAAATATTTTCCAACCATTCACTGGCCGGCCTTTACTACCTCTGTGACGTAGTTGACTAGTATTTTTATATCTATTTTACCAAAGAAACTCAAGTATGGAGATGTCACGGCTTAAGTTGAATGTACACTCCTTGAAAGATAGGGATTGTTTTTCATTTGCTTTTTATCCCAAACATCTCCAATAATGCCTTGCACATTGTAGGTGATTTTTAAAAAGCTTGTTGGATTGGATTACATTGTAAATATATATTTTAAAACTAAAGCCAGCCACTGTGCTAAGTAAGGGCTGTCAGCCTGAATATCCCAAGTTCATTCATTTTATTTTTATATAACTCTTTCTAGGGCTACATTCCCTACCGTTATATGCATTAGTTGCAAAAGTGCTCAAAGGATTACTGAATACTTTGCCCCTTTATATTCCTAAGGGCAAACCTAAGAGGACAGAATTTCGAACAGGTATCCATCAGTAATCACCCATGATAAGTTCTCTATTGCTTATCAGTCAGGTTTAATTAATTTTTAGAAAGGAGATTTATTAAGTGTATAGCAGGGATAATTAAAAAAAAAGAGAGAAAAACCTGTGGACACACTCTCCCACAAATACAGTCTGTAGCACAATGGGTATAAATTTATGAGGCTCCTGTGTTGTAAAAGGGTTAATTCATTACTTCTGACTATTGAAACACCTTTATTCCATATGTGGTATTTTTCTCATGCTTCTTGAGGTTTCTTGCCGCCTTGATTCCCTATCTCTGTGCATCTGTATTTGTCATTAATATATCTTCTATCTTTCTCTCCATGATCCTGACTGAATACAGTGCAGTTACTGATAATATAATCAGTGGAGTGGTGGGAGTGGAACAATCCATCTTGATTTACTGCCCCCATCCTTTCTGCCCTCTGGCACACATAAAAAGGTTGACCTCTTTAAGGTGTTGCCAAGCCTAGAAGCTTCTGAATACTAACGACTTTACTGGTGTGCTGACTGGTTTCTAACAAGCTTGCTGCTTTTTATATGTAGCTGAAGAGGCATGATTTAATCTTTCACCAAGTCAAAAAATATTCCTTATGTATGATCTGCCTTCATCCAATACTGAAAGTATTCTTTTGGTTCTCTCTCCTAGCTGTCATTCTCTTTCAGGGATTTAAAATAGCATTTTGACCCTTCCTTTACAACAACCTCTTAATTCTATCACATAGGTAAAGATTTTATGTGTTCTTTTTGGCTTTGTCTATCAATATGGGTCCCACATTTGCTCACTGATTTTAAAAGACATTTGAATGCTTTTATTTGTTGAGCCTTTAAAGTCTGAGTGACTTCCTTCCAGCCAGGGTTCAGAAACTGTTCTATACAATGATAGAAGTGATTTTAATCTGATATACAATTATTACCACTTCCCTAGCTTCTCTCAGGAGATTTGATCACTTTCCATTCAAAAGCAACTTCTCTCTACATGTACACATGCCATCAATTCCTCATTCTTCAAGTCTTTTACTGCTCTTTTGGTTTTCTGTGAGGTAGCTAAAGGATTATTACCACAAGTAATTGACAGGACTACATGGTCCTAATTTGGGGAACTCTCACAATACAAAAAAATTAAAAAACAGCAGTAGAAGTACTATTTCTACTTCTCTTTTGGCAACTATTATATATGGATTTATGGGGGGAGGGGTAGATTAGGACCAAAATGAAGATCATACTATATAAGTGTAAGGGTGGAGTTTCTGTCTGAATCACATCAATATAAATACAGAAAGCTCTATTGATTTCAATAGTTGCTTGCAACAGGCATTGTGGTTGGAATGAATCTTCATTTAAATTTCCGCTAATTATTTGATGGCACAAATACCTCCATGATGCATTAAATGTCATTAAAGCTGTGCCACTATAGCAGAAATGTTCCAAACAACATCTCTGTCTTCTAGTTGTTTCCTGTGTACTTTTAGTAGCCATGGACAATTTCAGGTCATTACAGGAGGTCCAGAATCACAAGTTTCATAGAGCCAATGTAAAAGAAGTATCAAAAACTTCTCCTACAACTCTACAACAATGTTTGAAAAAAGTGCTTTAGTCACTTTGAGAGAATTAGAGCCCTTTGACAAAAATGAAAAGAAAATTCATAGTAACTAGTAAATATCCTGTGATTGGTTAAGAATATCAGCTCCATTGGGGATACATGGAAAGATGGAAACAGCTAGGTGGAATAATAGATAGAATACTGAGCCTGGACTCAGGAAGATCGCATTCCAATGTAGCCTCAGGCATTTACTAACTGTGGGACTGGACAAATCACTTAACCTCTGTTTACCCTAGATTCCTCATTTGTAAAATGGAGATGGCAATGACTATCCTGCCATGTAGAGTTGTTGTGAAAATCAAATGAGAATGTTTTTAAGGTGCTTAATAAGGGTATAGCAAAGTGCCTTTCACATAGTAGGTGCTATATAAATACTATTTATTATTGTTATTATATAAATACAGATAAAAGCAAGCCATTCTGCAGTTTTTGTTTGAGAATTGGATGTAATTATGGAAATTCCTGTACTAGAGGACAGCAGGCTGGGAGAGGAATTTCTCCTCTATCTTCTTCATCCTCATTATCCATGTCATTAGAGCTACTATACTAGCAGAAGACACTGAATGCATCCAGTGGAAAACAGAAATAAACACTCCATACGAGAAGAGGAGAGGACAGGAGAGGGGAGGAGAGGGGAGGGGAGGAGAGGGGAGGAGAGGGGAGGAGAGGGGAGGGGAGAAGAGGGGAGGAGAGGGTTTCAAGTAGTGTAATTCCTTGCAAAGAAGGTGAGAATCAGAACCTAGTACTACATCTCTGTAAAGGAAGGACTTTTAAGCCCCCAGTACCAGGAGGTGTGAGCTTCCTTCCTTCCACTTTACTCCAAGTCTGCTCTTCCCATGGGTGATAATGTGTGTTTTTGTGGCAGAAGGAACCTCAGATTTTGGTGGACACTTTATTTGTAGTAATCATTTTTACTCTGTCATCAAAGTAATGTCATTGCTACAAGCCGATTGTGACTGGTGTCAAATTTTTAATGGGAAACCCACCAGTAGTGGTTTCTTGACTATGGTAGAGAAGTAGCCAACTCAAGACTTATAGCTAGAACTATAGAATACAGCTACACTCTGGGGACCCAGCTTACAAGTGTAAATCTGAGAGAATGCTACATGCATAAGAAATAAAGGGGTCTATATACCTGGCAGTATGTATAAGTACAAAAGTATCCATCTCTTTTCTCAGTTTTGAGTACTGTTTTTTCTTTTAAAAATGGCCTTTTAAAGTATTTCAATTTCATATATTTATACTGGAAAATATGGCAGTTAACATGGAAAAGGAATTCTTAGATTAACTTGTAAAAAGGAAAAATCTACATATTTGTGGGAAAAGCTAAGCATTGGAGAAAAATGGGGGAGGGAAGGTAAAAAAATGCAAAATAAAGTGCATAGAATTCTATTTTCATGTAAGAACAAATCCCATATAATTTGGCTTAAGTATTTGCCCCAAAATTATGAATATATTTTTATTAAGGGATTCTACATATACTAAATTGAATCAAAATGTCCAAAGGTATTTAGTTCATCCGTAGATGTTTTAATAACATTTCTTTTTAGTAACATTTTATCTATATCTTTGTGCATTTTGTATTTCCATGTATGAGGGATGTCCGTGAATAATCCATTTTTTCACCCCATTATCTTTATGGAGAAAGTGTAGGGAAAATGAAACTAAGCATTTCACAAGAAAGAAATAGAAGGAAAGTGCTCCATCTAGGGTTCAACATTTACCTCTACAAGAACATCTGGGACTTTTCTGTTCTTTCAAATAAATATGAAATCTTATTGTTAAGTGAATGAAGATGTAAAGAGTGTACATGTCATATTTTCTTTTCATAGATGCATTATTATGACATAATTTCATTTCTCACTTAGGAAAGAAGTTAATCATTTTATTAAACTATTTGAAGAAGAATTTCTTTCTTACATTTCCGATCCAATGAGAACTTTAATTTTATTTTAACTGAAAGATATGCCTTAGGAGTCTGCAGCTTCATAGAATTTTACCTCCAGCCTTTATAATAATGTAGTTTCTGTGTATATTCTTTACTACTTAGCTGGATTGATACAGTACTGTATGGAATTTTGGAATCAGGAAAACTGGATCCACATCTGCATTCCATACTCAGCATTATGTGTAACAAGCCACTTTACTAGGCTTTAGTTTGCTTATCTACAAAATGAAGGGTTTGGATTATATGCTTTCTAAGATTTCCTTCATCTCTAGTAAATGATTCTTATTTATAAGAGCTACCATAGTTCTTTAATTAGGAAAAAAGAAGTTGCTCTTTTCCTCCCAACCCTTTCAGAATAATCTTTTTTTTTTTTTTTTTTTTTTTGAGGTAATTGTGGTTAAGTGGCTTGCCTAGGGTCACACAGCCTATATGTGTCTCAGGTCAGATTTGAACTCAGGTCTTCCTGCCTCCAGGGCTAGTGGTCTATCCACTGCCCCACCTAACTGACCTTAGAATAATCTTAAAAGAAGGAATGAACATAAATTCTCTACTAGTATCTTAACCCCTGGGAGAAAGCACTTTAAAACTAGTTATTTCCCAATTTTTTAGAATACACTAAGTAAATTTTGTTACTTAAGACAATATATAACAATTTCAATTTATTCATTTCTTTTCCAAGTAAAATGATGCTTACTAAAAATTTTAAAAAATAGTCATAGAACCTAAGAGGCAAAGGGGAACTTGGAAGTAATTTAATTTGAACACCCACTAGGAATTGTATCTTTGATACATGGACATGCATCTCTGTTTGCATGCTTCCAACAACAGAAAAATCAGTGTGCTACAAGGTAGGCATGTTCTATTTTTGGAGTTTAAATTGTTTTTATTTTTATATTGGACCTAATATCTGCCTCCATGCTAAGTCTTACTGAACCAAGCTCTATGCTTTTGTAATTACATAATGCATTAATTAGTTACTTTCTGTTTAAATGTTGTTAAGAATTGCTGAGCAATTCTAAGGTCCACCATTGCCTGACTTTGTGACACTGATATCATCATTTAACTTCTCTGATCTTCAATTATTTCATTTTTAAAACAGCATAATTCAACCAGATGACTGTTAATGTTCTCTACAGTTCTTAGATTTGATGATTCCTTGGTTGTCCTTGAAAATTTTAAACTTCTCCAGTTTCATCATATGATTTAAGGTTCCTTCACTATTCTATTGGCCCATCTCCAGTTTGTCACTTCTTATTTTAAGTTGTTCAGTTGTGTCTAACCCTTCATGACCCTGTGGAACATAACACATCAGACCCTTCTATCCTCCACTATCTTCTCAAGTCTATCCAAGGTCATGTTTGTTGCTTCCATGATACCATCTATTCTTCTTCTCTACTGTTCCCTTTTGCCTTCAATCTTCCTAATAACAGAATCTTTTCCAGTGAGTCATGATGTCTCACAATGTGACCAAAGTATTTAGGCTACAACTTCAATATTTGACCTTCCAAAGAACAGTCAGAATTAATTTAAGTATTGACTGATTTGATTTCCTTGCTGTCCAAAGGACTCTCAAAAGTCTTCTCCAGCACCACAGTGCAATTCTGCAGTGCTTAGCTTTCTTTATAATCCAGTTCTCACAGCCATAATTACTACTGGAAAAACCTTAGCTTTCACTATACAGACTGTGGTCAGCAAGGTGATGTCTCTGCTTTTTAGTATGCTGTCCATGTCCTTCCTTCCAAGGAGCAAGGGTCTTATAATTTCATGGCTGCAGTCACTGGCATCTACAGTGATCTTTGAAGCCAGGGACATAAAATCTGACA
This sequence comes from Bettongia penicillata ogilbyi, assembly GCA_023548195.1. Classification (NCBI taxonomy): domain Eukaryota; kingdom Metazoa; phylum Chordata; class Mammalia; order Diprotodontia; family Potoroidae; genus Bettongia; species Bettongia penicillata. The sequence continues at coordinate 1,318,812 of JAJHZJ010000872.1, forward strand.
CTGGATCCATTTATTCTCCCTTTCTTTGTCAGGAAGTGATGGGATCAGTTGCTGTGATGTTAAAGTTATTTTTTTTCATATTAAACTTCAAGCCAACTTTCATACTTTCCTCCATTATCATCAAGAAGCTTCTGAATTCTTCACTTTCTGCCGTCAGAGTATCATTTTCTGTATATCTAAAATAGTTGATATTTATCTAAGCAACCTTAATTCTGACTTTTGATTCATCCAGCCTGGTATTTTGCATCTGCATATAAGTTAAATAAGCATAGTGACAATATATAGCCTTGTAATCTTTTTCTAATCTTAATGTTCAATAATTGATTCATTAAAATGTGGTGTCTGGTCTTGAATGCTATATTGTACATTTGTTCTCTCCGGTATAGCACTCAATGGGATGGTTACTGCTCCTTTTTTTGATAGTATGTGTTTGCTAATGAAGTTTAAGATTACTTTCAGAGCATTGCAGAAGACAACATGAGATGGGCAGACTGGCCGGACTCAGGATTAGGAAAATCTGACTTCAAGTCCTACCTATGACACATTGGCTGAGTGAATGACCTTGGGCAAATCACTCTCAGTGCCTCAGGCACCTGTCTGAAACAGGGAGGAGGAAAATAAATGAGTTTGGTATGAATCATTCTGTATTATCCCATGGGAATGCTCAGAAACCACCAGGTCTCTGAGTGGTGACAAATATTATGTTCCATAAATATCACCTAAGAATTTTTCCAAACATTAATCAACCTTAAACTCACAGGTCTATTTTCTGGCGTCTACATTTTTCCTTGGAAAATCTTTGCATTTACCTGAATTTTTTTCTTGTAGTACCTGTTCCTTTAATACCCTAGTACAAAATGAATGTTCCATAGAGAGAATAAGCAGCTATCCCAAGGACACATAATGAATTGGTGATAAATACAGGGCTTAGAGGAAGTTCAGTGGCCCTTGGTAATGGCTAGAGCTAGAGCTAAGACCTGTGTTCAAATCTAACCTATGATACTTAATAGGTGTATGACTAGGCAAGTCCCAACTTCTATTTCCCTTAATTTCCTAATCTGTAGGATAAAGATCATAATAGCCCCCTCTTCCCAGCATCGCTGTGAGGATAAGTCATTGTAAAGCACTTTGCAAACTTTAAAGTTTAAATCTTTAAATCTCAGAGATTTGCCCTCATTTAAAATTATTTGCCCTCTTGTTTTTTTTTTTTCCCCATCCAGCATGGGTTTCAATTTTCTTCTAAGTGTGTTTGTTACATCCTTTCAATATTGAAGATCATTCTTAGGGAGGAAAAAATATGTATTTGGGAATTCTCCTCTTACTTGGGGAGCAACAAGATCTCCCAGATTAAGCGCAGAGATGGGAATCAGACTCACTTAAACTCTCTGAACCTAAGGTTCTTCCTCTTTAAAAAAAGTCTCTACTTTTTCTCTATATATAACTGGATTTTTTTTAAAAGTACTTTTAATATTTTAAAGCACTGCACTAATGTGGGCTAGTTTTAATGTGATAGCATCTGTGTTAAAAAGCAGACTTGACTTTTCATTTTTCTTCATGCCCTAAAGATATATTCTAAAACTCCACATTTTCTCTATCCTTAGAATTATATTTTGCAAGATTATCTCATTCCGAGTGTCAGTCCTGTTGTCCTTAGTGATGTAGAGCTTTTCTGTTACTTTAGATTCATTCTTCTCTTTTGCATATGTTCATTGCTACATTTTGTATCCTTAGATGATCAAATGAAATAATGTTTGTAAAATGCAGTGCAGAGCCTGGTTGTATCAACAAGGACACTGGCATGCACAGGAGAGCCTACTGTGCAGGTTATTAGGTCTGCTTTTTTGAAAGGAAAGAAACTTTTGAGGCGTCAATAATCACTTTAATCAAACACATATATCATTCACTTAGTTCAAGGGAAAAAGTCAGCATCCTGAACTTCAGAGAAAATACGGAGAAATACAGACCCAATTGTCTGAGCATTGCACACATGCATACCATTCCCAGAAAAGAAGCGCCAACATCTGGGTTTTCTCAGGGGCTCCTTAATGGCTACCCAGAGTCTCAGTTGGGCAAACACTTGAGTAAGCCCAAAAACAAAACCTTACCTCAGAGTGTGTGCACATGTATGAATGTTTACATATATATATATATTTATTTGTGTATATATCTGTGTATAGGTGTATGTATGTATGCATGTATGTATATATATACGTTTGTATATATATACATACATATTCGTGTGTGTGCATGTATATTCACTTTTCAGAGCCAGAGGGCATCACAACCCTTGAGAACCAGGGCCATATTAGAAATTAACAAAAGTTATGGGCCTTCCTACAAAACAAATCTCCCCTCATCAAGCTTCCCTTAATAGGCAGACCCATGAATGAGTGGGGAAGATCTGTAACTCTCATTAACATAATTAACATCACATTAACTTAGATTAACTGTTCTTTGTTAGTCTTGTCTGAATCTTTATGATTCCACTTTCGTTTTTCATTTTCTTTTCTAGATCATTTTACAAATGAGAAAAGTAAGGCAAACAGGGTTAAGTGACTTTCCCAGGGTCACACAAATAGCATCTGAGGCCATGTTTGAACTCAGGTCCTCCTAACTCTAGGGCTAGCACTCTTTTCTCTGTGCCACCTAGCATAACCATATAATAGGCACTTAATAAATGTTGCTTCTCTCCACCCTTATTCCTTCTCTTCTAAATCATTATGGTCATGTTTTTGTTTTTATTTTCAAAATTTCCTTTTCTTTCAAACATCTGTGACTATGGGATCTTCATTCTGAACTCTTTGAAATCAAGTTTTCTAAAGTCAATATTTCTCAAATTTTTAATTTATATCCATCAATTTATCTATCTATAATGTATCTATCTACTCACAGGACCATATTCTTTGCTATGAGGAATCCTAGTAAACTGTACATTTAAATGGGTAACGAAGAAGGGTCCCTATCTCTGGGATCTGGAAATTCCTGTTTCTCCTTTCTTTTTCCATTCCTTTGCCCTTTTCTTTCTTTACTAACCCAGAACTCTTACTGGAAGAAATGCAAATACAGAATCTATTATGGCCTTCCTAATGTTAAGTTGGGAAAAATAGGCAGCAAACTGTAGGTTGGGATGGAGCTGGGGAAGACAAAAGACTTTGGATAATGGGGAAGATATTCAAGTCCTACCTAGTAGAACTCCGTAGTCTGGAACAGTGATTCTCTAAGTATGATTTGAAATAAATGACCCATGGGGATCACTAAGATGCTTGTGGGGGACCAAGAAGTCACAATAATTTTCATAGTAATACCAAGATGTATGAATTACTAATATGAAAACATTGATAGATGTAACTCACATAAACAAAAGATTTTTGAAGGGTCTTAAATAATTTTTAAGATTGTAAAGGGATCCTAGGACCAAAACATTTGAGAATTACTGGTCTATAAAATATCTGATTATGGTCAATTTATACTTTGTTAACACAGATTTTTGAGTGACATAATCACTTTTTCTCAACTTTGCCTTCACTTCTTTTTCAATAAGCATTCTTTGCTAATTGATCTGAGTTAAATAGAAGAGAAATTTTGCTTCTCCTTTCCCCTTAGGGTGATGAAATTGACACTAAGTATATTTTTAAAAGTATTTTTAAGTTTTACTTTTGATAAGATAAATTTCTTTCTCAATCTTTCTATCTCCATATTTGTACTTCTGCTGTTTGTTTGATTTTCTTTTTGAGTGTTATCAAGAAAACATGATGTCATATCTAAGTATATAAGTAAAAATAGTATATTCACTTTAAAAGTACATTCTGCTGTGAAATACTCAATGTTTACTAAAGTACTATTTAATCGAACCAAATATTTTAAATTTTCCCCATAGGTCTAATTGAAAATAAATGCAAGCCAGACATATTTTAGGAAAAATTAGACAAATTTTAGTGCTATTAAAACAAGCATTGCAGCACAATCTGATAGAATTATTTTTTATCTACCTCAAAAATATATTGTGTGGATGATGCTCCTAAAGCCTAAAAACGCATCCACAGAAGAAAAAAAGATAGGAGAATTTAATTGTAATAGTATAAAAATCTTTAAAGTTTCTATATACATATATATGTATATGTGTGTATGTGTGTGTGTGTGTGTGTGTGTGTGTGTGTGTGTGTGGTAGAGGCAACTAGGTGACTCAGGGGGTAGAGTACTGAGCCTAGAGTCAGGGATGACCTGAGTTCAAATCCACACTCAGACACTTGTTAGCTGTGTGATCCTGGGCCAATGACAACCTCTGTTTGCCTTAATCTAGTAGAGAAAGAAATGGCAACCCGATCCAGTAACTTTGACAGGAAAACCCCCCATGGACAGTTTGCTCTGTGGAGTCAGAAAGAGTGAATATCAAAAACAGATGCGTGATAGACCATAAAAGATGATGGCTAATTGTATATAAGAGGAAAGGACAGGAAAACCTGAAGATAAATAGTAACATTTTGAATAGAGGAGATTGTATAATGTGCTGCTACTGATAGAAGTAGTAAAATAAGAAGAGAGTTGAAGGAAAAGATTATTAGCTTGTCTTTGGATTCTTTAAAATCTTTGCCAGTGGTCTTTGACCTTTTTTTTTTCTGAGTGACTCCAAATCACTTCTGAGCAGAGATAGAATGTCACCTTAGCTATCATATCTGTTCTGATTTACTCACTCAGGACCTTCCTATTCACACAGAAACTGCTAAACCTGAATTTTTATTATTTTCTTATATAAAATGTGAAGGAAATGTACTTTAACAGTTCAACAGATTTGTTCTTAATAAATTCTGGTATATAAGCTGGGGAAAAAAGAAGTGTGTGTATTTGTGTGTGTGTGTGTGTGTGTGTGTGTGTGTGCAAAGCACTCTGTAATTGTGCTGGGGAAAAGATGATTCTTTTGAATAAGTTCATATTTTCATGCTTGTTTTGTTTTTTATTTGTTTAGGAAATCCCTGTGTATAAACCATTCAATCCAAAGTTATAACAAATTCCAAATTAATGAAGTATCAATGAATAAAGATTTACCATGTTGCATAATTTAAATCACAATGAAATGAAAGATGCTAAATCTCCATATCATGAAGGAGATGAAAATGAGTATTTTATTTTATGTTTTTGTGGTCCCAGAAGAAATACTCATAATTTAAAATATTTACTTTTTACAGTGATGTAGCAGGTTTCTATTACAATAGATTCTTGATAATGTCTTTTATTTTCATGGATTCCTATGATTACTTTTGTATTATTATTTTATTTTGATTATATCTTATATTATTAATATGAATACTTGAAGTATTGGAATAATTAAATAATAATGCTTATTGGAATTTTCATTTTTCCACATAATAGGGTGATATATTTGCTACCCCTACAATGGGAAATTAAGATATGTTATTTGTCTTAGAGACCAGAGAATTCTAACACACCATTTAAACCTTACTATATTTGGTCCCATTGGTCTTATGACTGGAAGAACAAAGTTCCAAGTTTGCTTTTAGGGTTAGAGGGTGATCTAAGCTCGTCTAAACTTTATTTGGAAGATAATCTTTTAGTACATATAATTATAGAGAGATTAAATCAATAAGACTCAAAGAATTTATTTTATTAATTGCATTATCCCTGCTTGTCACCAAAATACTGATACACCTTTTTTCTTACAAACAAGTTAAATTTTAATTTCATCCAAGTGTTTGACCACGAACAACAGAAAATAATTTCAAATCAGTTATTTTAATTATTGTCGGTGTTCTCGAATTATAAGTGGCCATTAATCAAAGAAACAATCTGATTTTCTATCATATATTCTAGCGTACACTAATGCAGCATTATGACATCCTCGCAATCCTGGAATTTCATTTTTTCATTCAGCTGTCTGTACAGATTTGAAATATACAGTCTGTTTTAAAATGCTTTTTTGTTTTCACTTTGTTTTGCTTTGAAGATTTTTAAAAGACCATTCTTGCCTCCCTTTCCCTTGTGCAATTATTTTTTCCTTTCTCTTAAAAAGAGTAACTTTTTGGAGGCTAATAATACTCTAACCCACTAGTAAACAGTATAGCTCAAAACAAAGATCCACAGTATCCATATTCCACCAGTTCTCTATACTAAGATTATATCCCAACGACGTCAAAATAACTAATCATTGTAATTTACTGCATTTTTAAAAATCAAATCAATTTATAAAGTCAAAAAGAAAAATAAACATCAAGTCAGGTGTAAAATATCAGATCAACAAAACATTCTGTTAATCAAACTAATATAAATTACTTTTCAAAAATCATTTGATATGTATATATACATATATGCGCACATACATGTATATGTATATTTCTCTATCTATAAAGTCATACCATACTGAATGTGAGAAGGATATTATAGGAAACTATCTACAAATAAGAGATAAAACAGCAAACTGCCACATTCTCTATGTTCATTATGTAATCTTGAGCTCATTAGAAAATGTATAATCTAAGTTGGGCTACAGAAAGTCATCGGACACCTTTTTGCAGAGGTTAAAAAGTGATACAAACTACCCTCACCACCCCAACCATCATATTCTTTTAGTCTCCAATGGAGATAGCCAAAGATTCCAAGCCCAACAATGCCTGAAAGATATCCTTCACACCCACATGTTCTTCGGCCATAGGCCCTGCTTCCATCTAGCCCAGAAAACCATCATCCAGGGGAGCTTGTACAGATGCAGCCTGGAAACTGAAGCTGCAGGCACTACATCACCTGCCTTCTCCAGCAGCAGTAGATACTAAAGAGGGAGATGACTGGGAAAGGTGGGGGGAGAGCATGGAGTACTCACTATCAAAGTCCTTACTGCTATTGAATAGTTTGACTTCAGAAAGGCATATGCTTTATCAAAAACTATGTTAAGTAATATATTAATTAATTTTAAATAATATTAAAAATCCATTGTCATCTGCTTTACTGCGCTCTAAGGATCCTTAAATCCTTCAATCCAATTTGAAGTTGAATCTTCCTTTGATGTGTTGTTTCCCCCAAGTAGATTAGGAGTTCCTTGGAAGCAGGATCTGTCTTACTTTCTCTGTAGGTGTCTTCTATAGGTGTCAGTAGCATAGCACTTAGCACAGTGCTTTGCACATGGTAGGTGCTAAATGAATGCTTTCCGTTCATTTATTCCATAGTAGTGTGATAGGCAAAGGATATAAAGTGTTTTATCAGCCCTAAAGAAAGAAGAGATTGCTAAGAGATTACTCTACAGGACAATAGAAAGAAATCTAGCGATTTGCATTCTAATGGGCTGGGATTAAAACCCAGTCCCACTTACTGTTGGACCTTGAGCAAGTCATTTAGACTCTCTAGCCTAGAGTTTCTTCATCTGTAAAATAAGAGGAAAGAATTGATTAGATAACTCCTAAAGTCCCTTCCTATTCTATGACCATGTTCCTATGCAGGAAATGGGGTACACTGAGGTAGAAAAGTCTTATGAAGGGATTTATTTTTGAAGTTTATTTTTGAAGCAATGAGCCCTCAGGGAAGATATACTGAGAACAAAGATTTTAAAGGACAGAAGAAAATAGCTTAGGAAAATCATCAGTAGTAGACTCACATAAATTCAGGGATTGGACTTGTTATAGCCCAAGGGAGTCATGAAGTCACAAGGCTAAATGAAGTTGAATGAGGGCAACTTTAAACAGAAGAACAGCCAGTGAAAAGACAATGGTGCTTTGTCTAAATTAAGTTTCTGTTCTATTTCAGAATCTATTTCTATTCTGTTTCATCTGCGCACTTGGGAAGAGATGCTATTTTCCCTGGAAAACTTAATGTTTGCTGAAATTGACCAAAGATAGTTTGATGCACCTTATTGAATTTGTAAGACTTAAAAGTTCTATAATAGCTCTCTGGAGGACCTTTGGAAAAAGCCCCTGGTAACTGTTCTTAAATCCACTCCAGATTTATTGAAAGAAAGAAAAAAAAAATAGTGGGGAAAAGAAAGGGAAAAGGAATAAAAAGCTAGGTGAAAGAATAGTTACAGATGAAATTTAACTTTCGGGTTTCAAAGCTAATCATAGTTAGAACCTTATGCCAGTTGGTCATCAGGCTTTACTTAAAATCTCCATCAACTGAGTGTGGAAACTGTTACCATGGCAGCAATTTCAATAAAGACTTGAAGTGTGGAGATAGCAATTGTACCTGGCAAAGTCTCTAGAAAACTGATTTAGCCTTAATTCATTGGAAAGGTATTCTTTCTGTAACCTACAGAAAGTCACCACATGTTCATAAAGTCCAAATGTCACTTCAGTGATTGAAGCTATATTTGTGCATTAGACTGAGCTGAATGTTTTAAAGGGAAGCATGTGCTTTATAAGATTTTCAGAGTACATAAGGTTCACATTTGATGGCTTCATGAAAAGTCTGTTAGTATAAAAACTTATGTCTGCCCTTTCAAATTACAAAAATCACTTTTTAAAACCTTGTATCTATTTCTAACATTCAGTATTCTTCATAGATGCCTGAATTTATTTATCTAGAAGCCAAATTTTTTTTTCTGCTGTTAATATTTTCCCTGTTGATTTATCTGTTTATGTTCAAAGTCTTTGAGTTTTCTTCTTCCTCCTGGTAATTTCAGTCTTTTTCCCCCTTTGTGTTCCCCTGTGGCTCACTTTCTGACTCTCTGACTCCTTCCCTTTGGTGATGCTTTCTGGTGGCTGAATCTCCAAGCATCTCAGCCCCGTCCTGTTCTGGACAATTCATAGCCTAATTCTCTGCCTTAAGTGACTTTGGAATGAATTTACCCTGAATAGATGATAAGTACTTTCCCTCAGGCTTAGTGGAGTGGCACACAGCTACCTTATAAGCTGTGCTCTGTCCTGGTATCCTATCATACTTGCCTTGTTTCTCAGTTCTCTAGTCAGGCATTGGCAGTTCATAGAGCTGCCATGTGCTACTGGTTTAACTTTTGTTATTTGGATCTGAGACTGTGGGATGCAGGGAGTTAGGTAAGGTGGATTGTAGTGTTGTACTCTATTTTAGGGTCAGGCACATGTCCTGCCTCTTTCTTCTGATCATGGCAGAAATATTTTTCAGCACAGAAGAATGCCCTTCATAGTGCTTTGTAGTGTGGAGTAATGCAGAGGTGCTGGGTATCCGTCTTTGCTCAAACAGGTTTCCATAGCCTGGAGCCAAGTTGCCCACAGCACTGGAAAGAGGAAGAGGAGACCAAGTGGAGGGGTTGTTTTTTTTTGTTTGTTTGACAGTATGGCTAATTCATTCTCATTGCTGCTATTGTGGGATGAAGGGAGAGGGGTGCTAAGGGAGTCCTTTGTAGACATAATCATATTTTTTTAATCTTTTGGCTTCTGAATAACCTAAATCATGAAGACAGGTCGAGTTTCTTTACTTTTGGTGCATCATTTCTATTTTGGAGAGGTTTTAGAGTTCAAGGGAATCAGAGAAAATGTCTCCTCCTCCATCATTTTTGTTGCTTGACCCAGAAGCAGACATTTATTCATCTTCATTCTACCTATTTCATTGAAGATAAGAAAAAAAAACATATGGAATGATACCTTACTTTGAAGGGCTTATTGTTGAATTTGGGAAACTAAACAAAGGTGAAATTTTTAAAAACAAAATAGAGCAGTATAACATGAAACACCAAATTATTGAGCAGACAAGTGTCAGATGACAGAACCATAATTTAGAGTTAGAAGGGGGAAACTCAAAGGCCCCTTACACCCATCCCTTCATTTTAGAGATAAAGAAAAGGAGGCCCACAGAGATTAAGGGACCTTCTCAATGTCATATACTTATTAAAATTATAGAAATAGGAACTGAATCCAGATCCTCTTACTAAAAGGAAATACAATTGTCCTCAGAATCAAATACAAAATTCTTGCTTTGGCATTCAAAGCCCTTCATAATCAAGTTCCCTCGTACCTTTCTAGTCTTTTTACACTTTACTCCCCAACATATATTCTTTGGTACAGTGACACTGCCCTCCTGACTCTTCTGCAGGCCAGACACTCCATCTCTCAACTCTGCCTGTTATGTTCTCCCTCCTCTGCTCAACTACCAACCTCCTAGGCTTCCTTCTTTATACAACTAACATCCCATCTTTTAGAGAAGTCCTTCCCTCACCCTCTTATCTCTAGTGTTTTCTCTCAGATAATTATTTCCTTTTTATTCAGCTTATAGATTGCTTTGTCTGTATTGGTTAGTATGTTGTCTTCCCCATTAGATTTTAATCTCACAGAGGAATGGGACTACCTTTTTCTTCTTTTGGTATCCCCATGGTTTAGCAGAATGCCTGGCCCACAGTATGCCCTTAATAAATGATGATTGAATCAGCAAACATTAAGTGTCTCTCTGCAGTTCTAATTATGTTAAGCTCTGGAGGAAACAAAGCCAAAAGGAAAACAGTCTCTATCTTCAGGAGGCTTTTCTTCCAATGTAGAAGATAAATTACAAATAGAAGTTTGTTACAAATAGAATTTACAAATAGAAGTTACAAATAGAATTTGCTACAAAGTAAATAGAAGGTGATTTTGAAACTGTTAAGGGGAAGTCTTCATGGACAATGTGTTTGCCCTGAATCTTAAAGGATATGAGGAATTCTAAGACATAGAACTGAGAAAGAGATGTATTCCACTCACGGAGGAGTCACAGCAAAGGTACAAGGACAAGAGATGGAATATTATATATGAAGAATGCTAAGGAGACAAGTTCAACTGGCCTGTGTAGAACATGGAAACCAATGTGTAATACATTAGGAAAAGTAGGTATATGAGTTCATGCTTATTCTAAGAGGTAGTGAGGAAATAATTGAATTTATCAAATAAGGGAGTAATGTGGTTGGATCTGTGATTTGGGAAGAATCACTTTGGCAGTTTGTGAAGAATGGATTGTGGGAAGGTAAGATAGGGAGTGAAGCCTTTAGGAGGCTATTGCTAAAGTCGAAGCAAGAGACAATGAACCTTTGACTGTGTATGTGGAGGAAAAGGAGAATGAATGAAAACTATTGAGGAAATAGAAATGAAAAGATTTTGCAATTTGGGCAAATAGAATGAGTGAAAGTTAAAAATTAAGGCTAACGAGGAGCTTATAAACCTGAATGATTAGGAAGATAGAGCTGAACTAACAGAAAGAGCAAACTTTAGAAGAGGGGTGGGTTTGAAGGGAGAAAAAAATGGGAGATAATCAATTCTGTTTTGGAGATTTTGAATTTTAAATGTCTAATGAGCATTTAGATCAAAATATCCACTAGGCAGTTGGTAACACAATAATGGAACTCAGGAGAAAGGCTATGACTGGATATATAATCTATGAGTCATCAAAATAAAGATCATAAGGGGATGTGGGATTGCTAGGTAAGAGAGGAATTTTGGTAAATTTTCCTCACAATTTTAATAGACCACTAACCAATGAATTATGCTGTTTAGTTTTATTTTTGCTCGTTTGTTTTCACACCTCAGGTTTGATGCTGATACAACTGAACTCCACAGCTGGATGACTCGATCAGAAGCTGTATTGCAAAGCCCAGAATTTGCAATATATAGAAAAGAAGGCAACCTTTCAGACCTCAAAGAAAAAGTCAATGTAGGCTTATACATTAATTTTTGTTCTTTTTTTTTGTAAATGATACTGAGTTGGAAAAAGTCCAAAATATGCTGTATAATTGTGTTAATATTGAAAATGATGAACATAATTTGCCAGTTTAATGTTCATGTCTCAATCTTGAAAATGTATCGTAAATACCAAGCGAAGCTAAAGTTGACTTCACAACTTCTTGATCATGCTGTTGCTAAATATATGTCATTTCCATCAATAGTCTAATTACCATTTATACAATTAAGATATTCATTTACATTAACTGTTGACTAAATGCATCAAATCTGCTTCCACTTTTTGAAATAGAAAGAATTGGCTAAGGAAAGGAAATTGACCTCATATAGGTGTTTGTGCCATAGGTGAGGACCAAACTTTGTATGACATTCCTAAATAGGAATTAATTTAGAAAATTTCAAGGTAGCATTATTTAGATTTTGTCAACTGGAATAATATAATAGTTTGAACTAATTTTTATTCATTAATACATGTTAGTAAGGCATAAGATGCTGAAATTTTACATATGAATTGGATTCTTATATTTGTCTAATTAAGCCTCACTCAATATTTTCATGTACCAATTTATGAAAGGATAACTTGTTTCTTAAATAGACTAATACGCAATTATTAAATTCTTCATAAGAGAATCTTGGAGTAACAAATTTTCTAATAATGCTTTCTTCCTTATAGATATAAATTAAGAATTGGTCATCAACTCTCTGTATAAATTCACACATACCCACGCGCGCATGCACACACACACACACACACACAATCTATACTTTTCTGAAAAGGCAAAGCAAATTCTCTGGGTTGGGAAGGCACATGTGGAGAAATTCTGAGCAGTTTCCTTGATATATAAATAGCCAGTGATATTATTATGTATTGAAGAAGTTACAAGGTTGAAACTAGCTCACCTAATCTTTTCAGAATACTTTTGTATTCGTTATACAACTTTGTGAGATTTCATGTGCTCAACTCCTCTCCAGAAAAATCTCATCTTAGCTATGAGATATGACTGTTTTGGAGAAAAAAATTACTTCTAGCCAGAGAATTTATCATTCCTCTCAGAACCTCTGTAGAGTGGCCAGGCAATCTGATAAAGAATTTCAGGGATAGCATTATTATTTGGTATCTATGAATGAAAAATATACCTCAAAAATCTTTACTAGATTCAAAGGCAATGGCTATTTCTGCTATAACAGCATTTCTTAACTAATATTAATGACCACACATATTTCTGTTGCTATGTTAAAGAAGCTCACATTATTTGTGCTTTCATCATATTGAAATATTTTTAATGAGAGAAAAGGTGAAATATTGTCTTTAAATTATTTTAAAATAGAACCTACGAGGAGAACATCTATCATTTGAGACCAGTTTTAAAATATTTAAGGAACCATCTGTTCCATATTCAACTAATATGATTATAAATCTTCCTGTACAGGAACCCAAAGTATAAATTTGAAAAACTCCTGTTGATTTAAATCATGTAGGGGCTTCCTGGTTTGTTTTTGTTTTTGTTTTTTGTAATCTTGCTCTTAAGTCAGTTTTAATAAAATACAAGCATTGGGTTTCTCCCTGAGGAATATGGCACCAAGTTTTTGCTAGAATGTTTAGGAGCAATTTGTATTTATTCAACTGACAAAGTGAATATGCTGAACAGTATACAATAGACTTTAAGTAGCTTTCTCATTCCTCTTGAATCAAACTTATAAACTTGAACTCATTTTTTAAAAAGCATCATTTTTATTTGTTGACTAAAATAGAATATTAAATTAGTTGCCTATATTTTTATTAGGGTATACATATATATATATATACACACATGCTTATATATACACATATATGTGCTTGAGTGTGTATGAACAAATGCACACATGTATGTGTATTATAAAATTACATACATAAACATGAAAATGATAATGGATAATTACTGCATTCATTTTCATAGTTCTTCACTGTTAATATGTATAAGCCATTTCAGCATCATGGAAGTTTGTAATGAATTTGAATAGTATTTTTTTTTAATTTTTGGTAAAAGGTGTCATTTACCCCTACCCCCACTCATTTCCCTTTGAGTTTTCTGTTCTAAGGATGGCAACATAATAAATCTACCAATAGAGGTCATTTTTATATGCTTTCATAAATAAAGCATTTGAATTTTAGCAGACTTTCCCTTTCATAGTAATTTTTACTCTTTGTTATAATCAAAGCCTTTAATTAAAAACTTATCTCATCTGAAAAATACAAGATACTAGAGAAAATTTCTAGGATACATATTTTGTTCTTTAAGTGCTTGCTATCCTGATTTCTGTTTATACACTATTAGGTATTGTAAAATCACTTGCAAATTAAAAACTTGATTAAGAAGTGGTAATTTGTATGTGATCATACAAACTTTAGTTAGGCTATAAAAGTGACCTATATAGCAAAACTTACCATTTATTCATATGTTTGTGTCACTTGTATAGTCATAGCCTAAAGGATACCCAGAACTTACTTGCTGGTTAACAGGTATTTATAATTCCCTAGTTGCATACATATAAAAAATATTAGCCATATAAATACAGAGACAGTAAGTGATATAATATTAATAATCTGGATAGGGTCAAGTATACTTTTCCATTTTTCATCTTATAAGTATTTAGATATAATTGCATTAAACAGATAAATATTAAGAGATGCTAATGAATGATGACATGGGACCTCAGAGGCAATCATGTGATCTGATTAACCCAGAAATACAGAACTCCACTTTCTTGTTAACTCTGCATAAAAAAAAAAAAATTTTTCTTGTTCCTATGATTTACCCATTTAAACTCATATTTTAAAATTCCATAACTAAAAAAAATAGTTTTGTGAACTCATATTTTGAAAATAAGAATATGTTCCTATAGGAAATATAAATGATAAATTTTCATATGATAGTTTATTTTCTCATTTGAAATGAGCATTTCTCAATACTTTAGAACTGTGAGACAGACGTTCTGGGTAGAATTTGATCCAAGGAGTTGTTGATGTTACACCAGAAGAAAAATACTTTAAAAAATATATGAAGCTTTGACTCCCATTTTGATGGGAAAAAAAAAACATAAGGTCAATTTTTTTTTTAACAATCTTTTAAAGCTCTTTCTTCCTTTTCCCTAACCATTTCTTTACTTTCATTCAAGTGGAAGCAGATCTGAGAAACAGTAGTCTATGCTTTAAATTAATAAAAATTCTCACTATGAATTTCAGGACTGAACCCCATGTTTAAATGTCCATGGAATATAAGACCATAGTAAACTTTTAGCGTTCTATTAATCAATATTTGATATCCAATATTCATTATCCATTATTAATAAATGAATGTAAAAGTGATTCATTAATAGTCCATGTACATGCAAATACATACAAAATAAGGAGCTTAGACCTATTTGATCATTTAGCACTTTGACATAGATACTTCAGTGAGACACTAAGAGGAAACTTAAAGCAAAAGTACCCCAGAGGTCATCAAGTCTAACCCCTTCACCCTAAGACGCAATAATATGAGGCCACAAGATATGAAGTGATTAACCCAGTCACGCACAATAGTATATACCTAGTAGCTAGTAAGTGTCTTAGGCAGGATTCAAACCCAGCTCTTCCTGACTTCCCTCTAAGAACAAGTAGAACTAAAGTTTAATGGTTATTCAGCCCTTCAGATGTGTTAAAACAAAGTTACCAACCTGGTTCCCAGATACATCACCTCTAAGATACCATTTGAGTTCATCCTTCCTGAAAGTGGCATCAATGGCTGCTAATTGATTACCAGATCATAGGATTTTTTGAAAATGTTAATGAAAACTCTGCTTAGACTTGCAATATCATTATGAAATTCAGAATTTGTATCATATTTAAGCCCGTCTTGCATGGAACTACATAATTTTCTAACATGCCTTATCAGAAAACACATTTTAAAAATGGTGAACTAGATGACACAGAAACAATTCTGCTAGAAAAGAGGATCCGCTAAAATTACCTTTCAGCAAATTCTTCTTAATTTGTGTTTTTCTTTTGTCACTCTGGTGAATAACACTGAGTATTGTTTCCTTTTTAAAAAAAAAATAGCAAAAACCATGATCTAAATCTTTCAAAGAGTTTGTAACTTATGACAAGTGGCACTTACCATTTTAACAGGGAATATTCTTAAAATATCAGAACCCAGATAAATTA
Organism: Bettongia penicillata ogilbyi; assembly: GCA_023548195.1. NCBI lineage: Eukaryota > Metazoa > Chordata > Mammalia > Diprotodontia > Potoroidae > Bettongia > Bettongia penicillata. Next base: position 1,334,604 of record JAJHZJ010000872.1, read on the forward strand.
ATGAGGTGGCAAAGACAGGGGAAAGAGAATGGACTTCACAGAAATTGAAGAGGCAAACAGGACATACACAATAACAAATTGGAGTTTCCAAGAAGAATCTACTTCTGTTTTTGCCCAATTAGATAGTATGACCACAAGGTAGTATTCATATTATTATTACTTTTTTATTATTTCAAGAAGATTTTTATCTCTTTTTCAGATTTGTGTATCCTGTAACTCAACAATTAGCTTGTGGGGTCATTGCATCACTGGATGCACAAGTGATCATTAAGATGCTGTAGCTACAATTGTTATAAGATAGAGATTATACCAGACTTCCACAACCTGTAGCTTCTGGTATTTGCAAGTAGAATTCAGTGTTAAAAATATATTTTTCACATTTGGAGTTCCTGATCATTGTGATTTAACAGACTTCCAGATTATTGATAATTTAAGATCACTGGCAACTTTTAAAGTACAGATATGAAAACAAAATTACCATTATGTTCTCATATTTCATTCTAGTCTTGTTTGAATCCATTTAAACAAATGTTTTATATACTAGAATTCCATCAGATCTGATATTTTAGAGTATCACAAGTTCAATTTCCCATTCTGCAATAGCTAGTTGTGTGGACCTTGAATCTAGAAATCCAATTTTTTAAATGAATAGTTAAGTGCTATTGAAAGATACTAACTTCTGAAAATAATACAGGTATAGGTAAAATCTAATACTACAAGAAAACACCATGGAATTTTATTTTTTTTTTGTCTATTATGTTAGAAAAATAATTCTAGAAGCCCTTATCCCTTCCCATGTGAAGACTATATTTTGATCTATATGTTTGTTATTAGGTAAGAACATACTAAAGCACAAGAGTACATATGTACCTTTATAAATACTACCACTTATGTCTTGAGTAAATTGCTTTTCATGACCTCTGGTAACAAACACATTTTAGAGAAAGAGCCCAATAGTTAAAATTCTCCTTCTCTGAAGTACAGAGGATTTGTTATAATGGTATTTTGATATGCTGTCAGGAAACTTGAGTCTCCATCCTGGTTTTGCAACTGACTAGCTGTGTGATTTTGGACAAGTTGTTTCACCTTTCTGGGCATTTCTTCTCGTCTGTAAAATGACTCCAATGTCATTTCCTGTTCTAACTTGTGTGACTTTGGGATTTGAGCAAATTACTTCTAAGGTCCAGATCTACAATTGCATTATCCATGAGGGATAGAGTAAAATATCATCCTGTGTTAATTGAATAATAGAAGGCTTTAGCTGTCTAATTATGTTTAAGGGCAAACAGCACATGATACTACCTGAATCTTGGAAATTATAAATGGTTATAAGAACTTTCTACCGTGTTAGTCACTTAAAATATATTTTGTTCTTATTGAATAATTTTACACCTTTCCTCTCTAGGCATTTGTGAGTTAAATATACCATTTAACAACTGCTCTTGTTAATTTAAGGAATACTTTTAATTTCACATTTCAGGAATCTAAATCCAGTTAGGAGAAATGGAAAAAGGAGTCATAATACTATGACTTAACAAGTCACCTTTTCTCCTTTAAAAAAATGGGAGCATCTCAAGAATTGTTTGAGAAAGAACAGATCCTAGGTTACATGCTTTATACACTACATCCACATATAGTACTCAGTTTTATTGTGGGTATAAAGTAGTCTGTGTTTTTCTCTAAAACTAAGACAAAGCAAATATATACATATATACATATGTATATGTATATACATATATAATTTTTATGTAAGATCAAATCTTTAAAAAAATGAACAATTCAATTTTTGTTGAAATACATATTTTTGTCATGTAAAATGTATTATAAATATATATAACAAAATATGTAATATAAAAATAAAATATAGTTAAAAATTTCTGATAGTTCAATCTTAAGAGTATCTTGCTACAATTTATATTACGTATTTCTTTTATGCTAACAGGAATGCAAAATATCAGAAGCGATCATGTGATTTCAGAACTGCAGAGTTGAAATGGTCATGAATGTACAATGCTTGTGACAGGACCTCATAGAAAGATGGTATAATAATAGGTTGTCTTATATCATTGTAATTAGTGTGCTGATGACAGGAAAGAATAGAAAATTCATTAAGCATGATGTGATAAAAGGACCATAAAATAGCTCAATACTAGAAAGGGTCTTTAGAAGTTTTGATTAATGTATAGCGTCGGAATGCCTGTATTGAAATACTCACCTTTGCTCTCATGCTGCAGGCCATAGAGCGAGAAAAACCCGAGAAGTACAGAAAACTACAAGATGCCAGCAGATCAGCTCAGGCACTGGTGGAACAGATGGTGAATGGTAATTACACAGAGTTGATTTAGATAATCTTCTTAGGGATTTGATACACACATAGGTTTATATTTATCACAAGAAGTATAATAGAAAATTTATTGATGAATTCAAAATGAAATTAAAAGCAAGGTTGTATTTTATTTTTATTATTATTATTTCTTAATGCAAAAGAAAAATAATTTCACTTTGCTTCCAGATGAATATAACACATGTGTATAGGGAATTGAGCTAAGCATCCTGGTAAAGAACATTTTAAAACCATATTGCCCAAAAATTATTTTTAAAGTTGTATCTAGAAAAGAGACAGACAGATGGTTGTCCTTGGAGTAAAGAGGGGGCTCAGTTCCTGCCTCAGATACATACCAGGCATTTCCCCTTGGAGAAGTCACTTGACCTCTGTACATGGTAGGCAACTCTTTAAGACTGTTGCAAAGCAGTTGGAGATCTCTGGTGGTAGAAGGAATTTCCTTACTCTTGTTCCTGGAGGATATCAATAAGAGTAGCTATTATTTGTACCATGTTTTGAGATTTGCAAAACACTTTGTAGATATTATCTTTTTATACTCACAATCATCATATAAAATATATACCATTAATATTCCTATTTTACAAATTAGGAAACTGAGGTAGGCAGGTTAAGTGACTTGCCTGGAATCATACAGCTCATAAATGGTTGAGGCTGGATTTGAACTGGTCTTCCTGACTCCAAGTTTAAGCACTCTAGCTGTCTCTTAAGTAGATTGCATAATAGTTAGAAATCAGCTCTATTGTATTACATATAAATTATCAGTGATAATTTTGTTTTCCTTTTTACCATAATAGACTAGAAAGGAGAAATTGTTACTCTTTCAAAATACTATACAATGACTCTCATACTTTCACCATTTTCCTCTTCTGGGAAAAATAACACCACCCCCATCCCAAATTGCCCTTTGTTAAAAAAAAAAAAAAAAAACAACATAGATATATTTTATTGAAAAAAAATCTTACACCTCTTAATTGAAAATTATATGGCACTAAAATAGCAATATTTAAAATTTTACATAAATTGAAAATTGCACGTCAGACAAAGTCAAAATTTGACAACTTAACTTAAATCTTATTTTATTTTTGCAAAACTGAATTAATGAAAATCAGGGATGATATCAATTTCAAAACTGTAACAAACATTTTTTGAGTGTTCACTCTGTACGAAATATAATGTGAATACACAGGGTCTGACACAAAGTGCTTAGTATGCTTAATATCCATCTGTCCCTACAAAGACTATTCTAAACCTTTTCGGTTGTTAAGCCTCATTTACCTACCCCTTCCCTCCCCTCAACAGAGCACCTGACCTTATAACTAGTAAAATCAGTCATTTGCCATGAACTCCCTCTTCTGCCCTACTATCAAAACTTCTTCCTATTTTTTGCCATTTTCTTCTCTTTCACTGTAAACTCTGATGAAAAGGTCCCCTTTCTCTTAGCCCTTGCCAACCCCTCTATATGTACCTGACAAACTGCAGGGTCGATCATCGTCTCTCCTTTTAGCCTTCAGTCATCCTCTGTGTACTAGTGCATTCCCTGCTGGTTACAAATGTAAACACTTCCACGTCTCCCTCATCCTTAAATAAAAGGAGTAGCACTTTATCCTACTGTCCCTCGAACTGTTGTTATATATCTTCCCTCTCTTAGCCAACTCATAAAAGAAGCTGTCACCACTTGTTTACCTTTTCTGTCCTCTCATTTCACAACTCCGTTAAGTCTCGTGTTCATCCTCACTGGACAACTGAAATTACTCCCTTGAAAGTTACCATTGACCTCTTTACTGCCTAATTTCGTTGTACTTGAACTGTCTGTGCATTTGATGATATCCATCATACACAACTGGATTTTCTCTCCTCTTTGGGTTTTCATGACATTACTGTCTCAGTTTTGCCTACCCAACTGACCACTAGTCAGTATCCTTCATTGGATCGTTATCCTTTTAGGACCACTTAACTTTAAGTTTACTCCAAAGTTTTGTTCTGGACCCTTTTCTCTCACTAGGCTCTTTGTACTGTTTGTATAATTAACTTGTATGTGTTCAGTTATCATTTCTATGTACGTGACTCTCTCATTTACTTATCAAGCTCTAATCTCTCTGTTGTCCGGTACCCCAACACCAACTACCTATTGGTAATTTCAAACTTGAAATTCAATTGTCATCTCAAACTTACAGTGTGTAAAACAGACTTAGCACATTTTCCTGCATTCATTACTCTTTCAATCTCCCTTATTTCTATCAGTCCCCTCATTTCAGTATCATCCTTCTGGTTACCCAGGTTTGCTACTTGGGAATCAATTTTGACACAATTCTCCTTCATGTGAAACATCCAAGAAGTTGCCAGGTCTTGTCAGTTCTCCCTCTAGCACATCTTAGCTCCGTCACCTTCTCTCTACTCACCTGGCCACTCTCCGATTTGAGTTCTCTTGCCTCTCCATTGAAGAAATCAATTGTCATTTAATTGATCTCCATGCATTAAGCCTTTAATGTCTCCTTTTTACCTCTACGCAGCAGCCAAAGTGACATGCTAGAGACATTCTACTATTCTCTTATTGGATCAAATATAAATTCCTGTTTTTCATTTATAACTTGACTTACAACAACAACATACAATTATTATAGGATAATAGATATTGTTCTTACCCAACATTCTCATAGCATTTAAGTTTGGCAAAAGGCTTGTAATCTTACTTAATCCATACTGAAATTTGAATGTACCTTGTTAGATCATTCCCCTTATGATCTTTATGTTCCAGACAATGTGTGCCGTTCCTCACATACTATATTCCACCTGTAGTTTCCATCCATGCCTTTTATAGGATTCTGCCACGACTAGAATTTACTCCATCCTCATTTGTGCCTCTCAGAATTTCTAGCTTTCTCCAAAGATCAGATCTTCTGGGTCTTTCCTAATCCCTTCAAAATTTCCTTGTGCTTAAACTTTGTATATATGTTGTGTTCATTTTCATGTGTATTTTTTTTCTAATAGAATGTTAGCTCTTTGAAGGTAGACATGGGTTTAATTTGGTTTTGTACTCCAATACTTAACACAGAGCCTGGTATAAAGTTGGCTTGGATTTTTGCTGACTGAAATATGATCCTGGAGTTTGAGAGGGCGATTGTAGAATTTTGGGAGTTGTTTATGTAAAGATAAATAAAGGACTTTCTTGTAAATCAAAGATGAGTCATAGTCTCTACCAGTAAATAAACTGCCCACAGCAATGAAATCACAGGTCATTAAAATATTTAAGTGTACCCAGAGATGATGAATAAAGCCATAAGGAATGAATAGATCCCCAAGAAATAGAGTACATACATGATAGATAAGATATTTAAGACCAAAACATTGGGAAATGCCTAAATTTGCAAAGCAGGAGGAAGAAACTTAATCCTCCTTCTTAAACTTGGAGAGCAAGAGGAAGAAAGAGAGGCAAGAGGAGAACCAAGAGAATAAATTTTCATGGGAGCCAAGAAATAAGTGAGAATAGCAAAAAAGAAGTGGATGGTGAATAGTGACTATAGGGGTAGTGGTCATTTCTATAGCACTTTAAAGTTTGCAAAGCACTTAACACATCTCTCATTTTATCCTCACAACAACCCCTGTGAGGTAGGTGCTTGATTATCCCCATTTTAGAGATGAAGAAACAAAGGCAGACAGAGGTCAAGTAACTTGACCACCATGTTCATATAACCAGTGAATATCTGAGTTTGGAAATGAATTCAGATCTTCTTGACTCTAGGTTCAATGCTCTACCCACTGTGCTACCTATGTTAAATCAGTTGTGTGTGTTTGTCCTTCACTGTCAAAGAAGACCATGCCATCAGAGAAATGATGACATGACTTGCACTTGCCTTTGTTTTGAGTGAGGGAGGGCTGTGGAGGTCACCAGCCTCACTTCTCCTTCAGAGACATCTGAATTCAGTGACCTGATATTTGTCACGATGACTGGAGATGACCCAGGATGAGTCAATTGGGGTTGTGATTTGCCCAAGGTCACACAGTGAGTGTCAAGTGTCTGACTCGGGTCCTCCTGACTTCTGCACTGGTGCTCTACCCACTGCACCACCTAGCTGCCCCATGTTAAATCAGCACAGAAGTAAAGAATGATGAATATTGATGAGTAATTTTATATAACAATTAGTATTTCATTGATTACCACTGAGACAAAAGTAATTATTTTTATAATTGAGGTTTGTTTTTTTTTTTTTTTAATAGAGTTATCATGGACTGGATAACTAAGTTGTTTCTTGTGCAGGAATTTAGTACGTTTTCAATTACAGAATCTCAGAGATGGATCTAGTCCAACCTGGACAAGAATCTCCTCTTAAACTGATCCTACAAATAGGCATCTAGTTTTTGCTTGAAGACCTCCAGTTGGCATCAGGGATCCACTGAGTCATTACATTCCACATGATTGAAATATTGAAATTATTGAAATATAAATATAAATTCCTGCATTTGAGAAGAAAGAGAATTTGTATGTTGGAGACAAAGGGAAGAAAAAGGGATTCTAATCTAAAATTATCCAGATCTTCCAAATAACTTGTTACATTTCTCAATATTTATCATCATTCTGTCTATAAAGATACTGCCTACAGAACAGTCAATTAGGCTTATGTTTATGTCTCACCTACAGTAAATGTCAAGAAAGATAGATACTGTGCTAGGAAAATAATTCACAGTTAATTCAAAATATTGCTACAAGACAATCATCAGAATTTAGAATGTAAAAATAACCTCAAAATTTCTGAGTTCTCTTTCTGTCGTTTTCCCCTATCATTTAATTGGTAAAGTGTATATTCTTCCTGTAATGTGATTATTTCTCTAGAGTAGAAAACTGTGACTGACAACTAAGTAGATTGTTTGTGACCAAGGTATATACTGATATCAGAAGAATGCCCAAACTAAACCCTAATTTCTAGGAGCTCTGCTGGTATAGAGGTAGGCACTGAAATTCCCAAATGCAATTTAAGCATATTGATGATATATAAATGTAGTGTATTGCTTCCCAAAGTGATTATTTTAAAGGAGATCATTAGTCATTTGGATATATACTTTTTCATTTGTTTAATAATAATTTGTGCTATATTACAGTCTTGCTAGCATATGTTGATACCTGTTAATATATGTGTGATTCTATATATTGTCACACAGAAATTGACTCATCCAAAAAAGAAATTAGTTTACAAGTTAGACTCGATATATAAATTTTTTAAAAAAAATTTTACTGAGATCTAAAAATGTATTGCAGTTAACAAAACAGAAGCAATTTTCTTCACAGTTATATTTTTAATGGCATGAGTTTAAAAAGAACAGTTTTATTATAGAAATCACACATATGTCTAGAAGGAGCACAAGATGACCATTCAGACCAGCATCTTCATTTTATAAATACAGAAACCAAGACCTAAGAATTTAAATTATTTGAACATTAAGGTCACACAGTAGGAAGTTTCTGCAACCCAGGTTCACTGAATCCATACTGAGTACTCATTGCAATGAATTGTAGTCCTATTCTCTGACTTCAACCTACTTTTCCAGTCTTATCTTCTCATATTCTCATAGAAACCTTATGAGTTAATTGCCATTCAGGAAACATTAAAGTGCTTCCCTTCCTCCATATCTCTCCTAAGACCTCTTCCTTTGTACAAGATGTCCTCTTCCCGATTTATCTTTACCTTTCAAAATTTCAACTCTCCTTAATGTTCAGATTTTTTAAGAGTCTTTAATTTAGGGTGGATTTCCCTAGTTACAGAGTTTCTTTCATTAATGCATTTTAGTGAGCAAAAATCTTCACTGACACTGGGAAGTTTTTTCCCATTTACTCTAATCTCCAACCATTTACAATTAAGTCACTTCCTTAAGTTCCACATGTATAAAGCACAACAAATCCAAAACAAGTCATTTCTGAAGTCTTTTGTTAAGAGGTGCTTCCTTTGGAAGAAATAAATGGCTATCTTTCTGAAAAGGTCAAGAACATTCTTATGAAATTATCAAGCCATGGTGGATAACTAATCTTGATTTCTTAAAGCTTTGAGAAGCTCCTCTGAGTAACCAGATTTTTTGATGCCTCAAGCCCTCAAAATATGGGTCAAGAACCAATGATGCATATTGTGCTACCTTGCCTTTTTATTAATAGAATTTCATTTCATGAAATGTGCTATTTTAAATTCAATAAAATAGGTTGTGGAATAAAGTTCATTGCTGATAAGTTATGAATCAAACATTCTCCTGGTTTTGGGCAATTCTTATATCCAGTATGCCAATGGCAAGGTGCACACACCCATACATGACACTTACCCATACACATATTTACACATATATTCACACACATGTACCTATACATACATGTACGTATGCACACATATAATGGAAGAGGATAAAAAGCTTCATCTAAACTGTTAAAAGGGAATATTTATGTGGGTGATCCAAAAGAGAAATTTAAAGACCATATATCCATACATTTATTTTATGTTTCTTCTTCATTCCTTTCCTTCCTCTTGTGATGATTACTTCGGATGCATTGCATCTCACAAATTGACACATTCGGTGATATAGTGGAAGCCATGAATGGTCTGAGCCAGAGCTAGAAATTAAAGAAAAGCCAGGTTGGCATGAAAAATTTTCTGGAGATAGTTTTTGTGATGACTGTCATCATTTTTTTGGTGGGGATTGTAGATTCATAATTGAAAAGACTGTGTATTTTCTTGACTTAATTAGGATAAGTGGTAAGCTGGTAGCAGTGCCTTTATTATGGCCTTATAATCTAGCAACTAAGTTTCTTGCAATTATGGCTAATTGAGAGAGAGATTAACAGACTTTTCCAAATATTAAAAAGAAAGGAATTTTAAAAGATATGTATAAAAAATATCAGTGTCATAGAGCACTCTGGACTTGAAGACAAAGGAACAATGGGTTCAAATCCTGGCTTCCACACTTTTTATATCAAATAATATTCAAATGACAAATTCTCTGAGTTTGTTTCCTCATCTGTAGATGAACTTTTTGCCTCACAAAATTGTTATGATAAAACCACATTGTACAACTTAACTCATTATATGAATTTAAGTATTTTGATACATAATCAGATAAATTTCTTTAAAAAATGGTTCAGGTACAATTAAGGAAACTATTCGCTAATCCCTACCAGTTACTTATTCTAATGCTTTTTAAATAAATGTACTGATGATTATCTGATCTCATCAAAATGGAAACTCCCTGTACCTGGGAAAATCCCAACTCTCCATGCTTTTTTTTTTCATTCTTGTGCATGTCTTCCTATAATTCACTCATAATTTAAATCCATGTGCCAGAGACGTTTTCTATATTTTTTAACATTTTGTGAGTACGGGGTCATGCTGGGCTTGCTATATGACCAATAAAAGTCTTTAGACATCATATTTCTTGGATGTCTTTTTCCATCACTTCTTGTACAGAAGTCATACTTGAAGATTTTTCTACTTTTCCCAAGAAATCCCTACTCCTTTGGGTCATGTGCAAATTTGATTCTTTATCAATCTTTGTGTTTCATTATTCACAGACATATAGCATCAGGGTGAGAATATCAGCATTTAAAAGATAGATTTTTGTATCAGTGAACACCTTGGGGTTACTATACAATTTCCTAACTCCAATCTATCCTACTCTTTTCTGTCTCCTTTTTAGTTATTCTTTGAGGATTTTATTATTTCTTTCTTATATTTTAGGATAATCAGACCCAGTCCTGTGTCAGCACATTTCCATCCACTTCAATAACAAAGAGGCAACTTGTATTGACCCCGAAAGATTTTGGCTTAATTTAATCCTTGCTTTCCCCAGGCTTCATTACAAATGTTTTCTTACATTTACTTTGAATCTTTGTAATCAAAAGTTGGACTCCTTTCCCTTGTATCTCCCAAACTCCTCCCGCCTCCTCTTCTCTCCTATGCTTTCCTGTCTTCCTCTCTCCTCCCTTCTCTTCTCATCCTCCTCTCTCTGTTTCCATCCCCTCTTCCCTCTCTCATACCCCTCTGATAAAAAATACTGAACAAATATCAAACATGTTGTGTTTTTATATGGTAATCAAGGATTATGGAGAACAAATTTAGTACAATATATTTAAATATAAGTAAATTTAAGCTAAAATATATCTCAACAAATATTGCTCACTAAGGACTTGTGGTTTTAAAGAAGATAATTCTAATCTTAAAAAAATATAATTTGAAAGATACAGAATGATTCTGTACTTAACTGCTCAAATACAGTGATCTAGCCCACTGATGGAAAAATACTTCAGTTCAATCATAATACCTTGATGAGTAGGGTTTGGTTTTGGCATTCAATCGACATGATGTGGCAACCTGGAAATTTCAGTTTTCCTTGTCTTACCATTCTTAATGTAATGAGAATTCTATCACACCCACTGTTTCCACATGGCTTCTTCCCTCTTCAGTGACATGTAATTTTGTTTCCATTTTTTCTGTAAATCTCCACACTCCAAAGTACAGCATTCTGCATATAGTGTCCACTTAATAAACCTTGACTGACATACTTCATATGACTCTAGTCTCAAAGCAGAGTTTTGCCGAGAAGACTTGTTTTACACTTTAAGGTTTTAGGGGAGATTTTTTGTTTAGTTGGTTTTGGGACAGGGAGAAATCAGATAAAAGATGGGAAATATAAAACATCTATCTGTAGTAGTAGTTCAGGGACATTTAGAAGTAGAAAGATCAAACAGTAACATGTATATATTTCAGCTAACTTTTTATGTAAATTATTAATCTTGGAAGAATACATTAAAAATGAAAAGATAAACCACAGTATGAAAACAAAACTGGCTTTAATGGAGGCATTTGGTAATTTAGTTTCCAATATGTATCCCCTCTATTCATGGATTCTGAGTGAACTTGTGTTATGATGGAGGCGATTAAATTGAATGCCAAATGAGTTTGTAATGACTTGACCCCTAAAATAAAGTGCTTTCAAAATAAGAGCATTTATTAGCCAGCCTCACTTTAAGTTGTCATTGCAAATATCTTTGTATGCCAAGATCTATAAAAACACAGGTTTTCCATTATTCTATCCTGAATCCACAAATAAAGATGAACATACTCAATGAGGTATTTTTCACATTAAGTGCCAGTTCCAAAGTACTTGGATGTTGGGTAGTGCCACAATTAAAAAATACTTTAGCAATCTATTATGCATGGGGCAGAGGTAATAAAATTAATGGATGTACTTCAACTAATGATCCATTTCCTTTGGGAACAATGTTTTTATTCAGAGACTATTTCAGGGGTTGTTTAGAATATGAGATGTGAATGGATTTTAATATGTTATCTCTGAGATTCTAATACATAAGTGCAGAATGGTTTCTGTAAGTATCATGATACCTGGTTAGAAGTTGTTTACACTTTTAAATACTAAGCAGATAAAATAGAAAATGTAGATATCAAGATGATTCACTATTTTTAAAGCAGTTCATAACATTTATACTAAGATACTGATGTACTAGAATTCTACAAGTGAATAAAGCAGTATAATCTTAGATTTTAACTGTACCTACAATGTACAGTAAAACAGAATAGTATTTCATTTCATATTAGATTCAGCACAATAGTATTGACTTTCTTATTTAACTTAAAATAGAGGAAAATTTAAAGTTGGATCACATCAACAAGGAAATACATTTGGTACTTTTCAGAAATTAGTTCTTCCCAATGAGACCCCCTTAGTGATCAATTATATTAATGTACTATGTTTAAGAATTCCTAAAATTATCTTTAGGGTTCTAATTTAGCCAGAAGCTTTCCATATTGGGGAAAGAGGATGAGAACCTGAAATTAATTCTGGCTTTCTCATTTCTTAGTTGTGTTCTTTGGACAGATAGGTGGCACAGTGGATAGAGTAACAGGGTTGGAGTCAGGGAGATTCATCTTTCTGAGTTCAAATCTGGCCTCAGATACTTGCTAGCTGTGTGACCCTGAGCAAGGCACTTAAACCTGTTTACCTTAGTTTCCTCATCTATAAAAGGAGCTGGAGAAGGAAATGGTAGACTGCTGCAGTGATTTTTCTAAGAAAACTCCAAACAGGATCACGGAGTCAGATATGACTGAAACAACTGAACAGCAAATGTCATGTATCCTTAACCAAGTCACATCTTTGAGCTGTAGTTTTCACTGTACAATGAGTAGATTACATAATGATCTTGATATTTACATACATTATCCAATTTTATCTTCCCATCAACCGTGTAATGTAAATATCTTCCAGCTGATGAAACTGAAGTTGAGAGTTCAAGTGATTCACCCGTTGTCATGCAGCTCGTAAGTGTCTGAGAAGAGATTTGGACTCAGGGCTTTTCTGATTCCAAGCCCAGCATTCTTTACCCTACTCCACACTACTTCTGTTTGAAATCTAAAATTCTGTGCATCTATGCTGAGTCATTATAAAATATTTAAAAGAGATTCCATTTAAAGTCTATTATCTCAAGAAAATATTCCAAGACCAAGAGTTCATGCATCTTAATAGCAGTAACATTTCTAATTTCACTTTAAGATTTGAACTGCCATAATATAAAGTAGTGTTTTAAGGAAAGTGGATATTGTATTGTGCAATGCATGTACGTCACATATGTCATGTTTATGTGAATTTTCAACATGCTGAATAATAGCTCTGATGTAGTGGTCATGTGATATAGCAGAATGGAACTTGAGAAGACCCGAGTTCAAATGTTTCTTATGAAAACAGTTATGACACCATTGGCAAGTCATCTAATGCCCGTGAACCTTAGGTCACAAAACCCATCTAAAATTTATTGTCTTTGAGAGTGACCTGAGACGTCAAGAAGTTTCTTGATGGTTAGCAAGTTTGTGATCAGAGAAATTGTGTGAAATAGGGACATGGTTTACATGAAAAGTCATACTCATCCAGACTTTGGATTTGTATAGCCAGCATTTTTTTCTAATGGTTTTTTCTAATCTAAAGGGATGTCTTAGGAGATACTGTTTATTTGTCCATAATTAAATTAGGGATCATTAGTAGATCCTTCTATCAGTGGTTCATTCTAGAGAAGAATCTATTTATTGGAAGAATCCATCAATTTTTCTTTTCTCCTTGTTATAATGGATAGGAGATCTAAACATGATATAATCATGACAAGCTGATCATTAGAGTCCAGGATATTTTTTTTCATTTTAATTACAACATCTCTAAAAGCTCTCTTGATAGAATTCAAGATCAAGATAACATTTGGACTCTCTTTGAATCTTGTTTTCATTCCTGAATGCCTATTTTGGACATCAGGCAATAAGTGGTACCACTAGTGATTGACAGGCATGCATTTTTACATTTAAAAAATATTTTATTTGGTAGCCTTTGGAGAATTCTTTTTTTTGGGGGGGGTCATTTAACATATGTTAAATCATAACAGTCATGTATTCTGTGGGCTTCCCTCTTTTCTTTGCTTCATCAAGCCTTTCTTAAAAGATAGCTTTGTTCTCCACCTTCCCTTAATAACTTATTTTACTCAATCAATTAGCAATTTTTTTTTCTTTCTCTCTAAATGTCTAATTTTTTAAATCCATAGAACACATTTTTGGGGGCCTATTATGAATTTATTTTTATATTCTCTAAATGTTTCTCCTGTGCTAATTATTTGCTAATTACCTTTTTAGAAGAGCTACTTAGCCATTTTTTGTCCTTCATTATGCTTGTATTGGAGAAATGATTGATGGATTATTTTGACTTCTCTTTATTGTTTTATCATATTGTAATGAGGATTGCATAGTTGATCACAGATTTCATTACATTATTTACGGAATACTGTTCAAAATCAAATATCATAAAGAGGCCTGCTACCGCGTGCAAACTACCGTATTACTAATTGACTATGTAAGTTCTGAAAAGCTGTAACAATGTAACATTCATTAGATTCTAAACTTCACACAGAATATAGAAAATCTGTAGCTCCTCCTACCAAAGTTGGAAACATGTAATCTGTTGGTCCGATAATTTCTTTTAAAATGTAATGTGGATCACAGAAGAAAAGAGTGATTCATTTACTAAAAGGAATGGACTTTGATATATTTTTATCCATATTTTCCTGAGTAAGACATCTTCTTGTGATGGATGGAGTCTGAGATAAACTCTGAATGGTCAGGTAACTTGGAAGTTAGTAGTCCTAAGCCTGCAATCGTAATAATTTTTAGAGGTAGTACAGGAATGGGAAAGTGACGGAGTTTGATGGGATGGGGAGCATGAGGAATAATTAATTTTCTTACATTTTTGATGCCTAAGGAGCATGGATCCTTCTCCTGAGGTCCAGTCAAAACTTTCTATCATTTAGAGATCCCCAAGTGAAGGTCTCACGAATGCCCCAAACTCAATGTATGCCCACTATACGTTTCAACTTCTCCTTGCAGTTTCCAATAATTCAGACTCAGAGACCCTTAGACTCATTACTCTGTCTAACCCCCCTAATATTCAGGTAGTAGCAAGGTCCTATCATTTCTTCCTCCAAGTGTCTCCAATATTCCTTGTGCATGTCTTCCAATCTCCACTGTTTTCATACTCCATTATTTACTCATTACCAGGGCTACTGAATGTCACAGCCCTTTTGCCCATCTTTTTGTTTCTCTGCAATCTAACATATTGCTAAAAATACAATCACCTCAAGACACATTTTCTCTGCTTTATGAATATTGTGTCCCTGCTGAATCCAAAGGCATTTTCTCAGTCTTCTTCTTCCATAATTTTTCTACAGTTTTTGACATTGCTAGCCATCCCATTATCTTTGGTTTCCCTAGCTCTGCTCTCTTCTGGGTCTCCCATAGCTCAAAAGTACCTACCAATTCTAAACTGATGACCATGTTTTATCTGTCCTTTTCTTCTCAGTACCGTTCATTGAGTCATCATCCATCCCTTTTCCCTAAGTGTGAATATACTCCAAGGCTCTCTACTGGATTAGCCTTCTTTTCATTTCCTTCTACATTTTCTTCCTAAATGATCTTATCAGTCACACTGGATTCATTTATCATCTCTTTGTCATATGTTACCCTTGGGAAAGAATCATGAACATTATTTTTTTAAATAAAGCAAAAGAAAATTAATGGAGGAAATTTCAATAAATAACATCCATTTACCTTTCTTATATTTAAAAACACCTTATATAAATAAATTACCAACACATTAAGACATCCCTGAGGAAAATATAAGAAGATAAAAAGCTAGATTTTATAAATTATATTCTATTGTAGATAGTCTTTCTAGATCCACAACTGACTAAAAATTAGTGATTTCAAGATCTCTCTATGGTCACTTTCTTCATTTACTCTAAAAAATAAGTATTCTGTAGAACAAAATACTGATTTAAAGCCTCTCCTCCAAATCAGTGTCTCCCATATTTGTCAAATCTTTGAAAGATACAAGAGGAGAGATATCCTTGTTTGATGACTTTCTGATTTTTTAAAATATCAAAGACTGTACAAGAAAATGGGTTGGTCAAATAGCAAGAGCAAGTGACAACCCAAAGATATCTATTCTATTAATAACAATGCACTCCTGAGAGAAGAAGGTCCTTAATGTATTGGGCATACCCTTGTTCATGATTTATGAGAAGATATAGACAGAAGTCACACAAGACAATAAGATGTGGATAGGTTATAATTTCTGTCTATGGCAATAGTAGAACCCTGTATTCAAAGAGGGAGTTTTCAAATCTGGAAGCTTGCTATAACCACACTGATGAGATCCCAGATCTGTCTTAGTATTGTAGTGTCTCTAATACCTTGCATAGTGCAAGGTATTTTTTATAGTAGATGCACAATATTTTTTTTAATTGTACTGAGGTCTTTTTCATCTAGATCTTCCAATACCCATATCTAAACTCTTTAATTTCACATTCATGTAGTATCTACAACCTGATATAAACCTACCTTCCTAGAAATATTACTTCAACACATAATCCTAAGCTCATATCATTTTGCATACTGATCCCCTCATCCTGAAATAAGTTTTTCTAATTAGGAATTTGATCCAACAGTCAAAGTTCTACCTCTGCCTTCATGAATACTTCCTTGAACCTTCAAATTAGATATAAATGAAATTGTCATACTGCTTTTTAAAATAAATGATAGCAAGCATTTTTCTACCACTATAAGATTTTCAAAGTTCTTTACGCATGTTATTTCATTTAACCAGCGACAGCCACACCACCCTAACTTAGGTGATAAAATTGTTCCCATTTTATAGATGAGCAAAGTGAGGGAGAGAAGTGAAATGATTTGCTTATGACCACACAGCTAGTAAGGTTGCATTCAGGTTTTCCTGATTTCAAATGCAATACACTGTCTGCCACACTACCTACAGATCCAGGGTTTCTTATATCACATAATTACATTCTTCTGGGGTAGTTTGTAAATTTGGGGGCACAATGTAAATGTGAGTTATAGTAATTGTTCTTTTTCTACATTGATTGGTATATCTGTATTGCGTCCTTTCACAGTGCAGTATCATATATAGGTGTGTGCGTATGTCTATATATGTATGTATATGTATGTGAATGCATACATGCAGGTACACATAAACATATATATGTATATATATTCCTTATACAAATGAAGTCACAGTTCTAGAAACAAATGCGTAATTAGGACTAATTCAGCTATATCAAAACTAACAAATCACTTCCTGATTTATTTCTTTATTATATTCTACTTCAGACACATTATGGCTGTGTAATCCAGGATCAGTTACTTAACTTCTCAAGTATTATATGCAACTCTGAAATTATAAGTTGCAAAGAATGTGCTGACCTATATTGATGAAGGGAGTTTCTATGCCTGGGAGTTCAGTATAACAATGAAATCATAGAGTTAAACCCTATTGTTTTCTACCCATACTCCTAATACGTAAGGTTACTATTTAATAAATATAGCACTATGTATAAAACATGAACATGTACATGTAACTATGAAAGCCTCCATTTGAGAATTACCTGACTTTAGAGTGTTCAGATTTTAACAATCTATATTATTGTATGAATTTTATGTGTATTAATTTGATATTTTATTACAGTTTTGATATCACATTTTGATTCATGTGCATCCATTTTCCCTGGTTTATTTCCCCTTGCCTAATATCAAATGTAGGCAAATTGAAAAGCAGTATATTTACTTTTTACTTTTCAAAAATATAATTTTATACTATTAGAATTGTTTTACCTTCCAACAATTTCACTGTCTCAGACCTATAGCAAATACACTCAATTCTGATCATTAATGGAAGGTATTTTTTATTTTTATATTTGAGAACTGATTTTCATTTGGGATTTCATTTTTATTTATTTTTGAAAATTGATTACTTCTTATATGCTTAAACTTAATAATTATATTTTAAATGTCCCCTAAATCTGTGGGGTGTTTTTGTAAAATAAAAGTTGAATAGTTATAAAAGCAAGTGTTCTTAATTTAGAGGTAGTTAACTATAAGCATTAATCATAAAGCCAAGTGCTGCCTCTGAAACATTAGCTTTGCTATGATGAGCAAGTCACTCTCTCAGGGTTCCAAAAATCTTTCTAAGACTATGAATAATAAAGGAGTTACCAATTAGTATCATAGAAGGAGTTTCCATAAAAGCAGTTCACCATAATGATGTCATTCCTCTTCTGAACCAACCCAGCCCTTTCCCCAACCCCCAACAAAACCATAAATTTGGAAAACATCCACCTACCCTTTACATAATCACCCAGAGTTTTTAAGCATTAAGCTTTGGTTTAACATTTTTCTGCCATGTCTTGTCTTTCCTTGTGTATTTTGTTTGTGTTTTCATCACTTTCTGATAAAAATAAATCTTGTGAGTTATAGGTCAGAACTGAAATTGACGTTTTTAAGCCTCTGTCCACTTAGAAACTGACTTGTTTGAAATCAAATGCTTTCCTGTTCTAGATTTGCTAATTTTCAGGAAATGCTGACAAGTATTTTTAAAATGAACACCTTGCCTTTGTAGAAGGAGGCAATGCAGACAGCATCAAGCAAGCCTCTGAACAGCTGAACAGCCGATGGATTGAGTTCTGTCAGTTGCTAAATGAAAGACTTTCCTGGCTGGAGTATCAAAACAGCATCATTACCTTCTACACTCAGCTACAGCGATTGGAGCAGCAGACAACCACTGCTGAAAACTGGGTGAAAGCACAAGCCACACCAGCTGCAGAACCTGCTGCAGTAAAAATGCAGCTCAAAAACTGTAAGGTGAGTCATTTTCCCCTGTCTTTTTAGTAGCAGTATGAAAGCATGTTTTGCTACCATTTTTTTTTTCAGAGTATGGCTGCAATTTGTTTTTTTTAACAAGCCTTTCACTTTTCAAACAACTTAATTCCATAACAGTACAAATCAATTAATTTGGCCTTTGGGTAAAAGAAGTGGGATTGAACATTTACCATACAGCCATCAAATTCCTTGGGATGTTTTTAAAGTATCTAAGGCTAGCTAACTCTTTTTGCCTACTGTATAACAACTTTGTCAGTGAGGCAGCTGAGTAATTATGCAGTGTGCCCCACCATTCAATTTTCTGATGCATCTTGGCAGATTTCATACATAAAAGCACTATAATGAAGAAGCGTGTGTCTCTAATATGACAGCTACTCTATTACAGTCACTTTCTCAACAAGAGCTGGGGGATAGGAGTATAAACACCCCATTTTCCCTCACCTTTTGATATGCCCACCTTTTCTCTTCTCCTGTGGTTGTCCTCCTTCTTGATTAAACAAAAATGAATAGAACATCCAATCCCCCTAGAAGGATGGTGAGGCCAGGGAGGGTGGAGGTGGGAGAAGGATTTCAAGAGAAGGACAAAAACTTCAGGAAGTGATGTTTTGTGGTGCTGAACCTGCATAGAAATGTGAGGTACAAAGATAGACATCCAGAGAACCCCCATAGGAAGAAAGTATATCATAGTGCCACCTAGGCATAATAGCTGGTGGCTTTACCATAGCTATTGTACTGCACATACATAATCTAATAAAATATATACTTGCTAGAAAATAGGTCTTTGAAAAACTATGAAATTAGGGGTGAAAAAAGAAGCAGAAATATGAACAGAAAATTAGGAAGTGAATAGACATGAAGGATAGTAATTGGATTTATTAGGCAGTCAATAAAGATGGTATTTTAGGAAGATAAATTTAGAAGGTATATTTAGGATAAATTAAAGGAAGCAAAGACTGGACACCAGCTAGGTAATGGATGCACTGGCACTAATGTATGTATAGCCCAAAGGTGCCAGATTCTCTCCCTTTCTGATGTTTCCTATAGGCAGCTTGTAAAAAAAGAGCTTCCCTAGGCTTCTGGGTAAGTGTTTCTAACCTGGCCCTTCAACTAGAGAATAGTCTGTATTGACAGGGGTGAAAATGAGAGCCAGAGGAGAACTGTGTTCCAGAGCAATGCAGTTTTGTTGAGTTTGTGGTTGCCTAGGTGTCTTTCCCCATGCATTTTCATTCCTCTCTGTTATGTGTATGTTGTGTGTCCTTAGGGGGAATCTTGTAGAGTGGAGTGTATTTCAGGCTGCTGAGAATAGTAAAGCAAAGCATAAACTAAGGTTTTAAGGGCTGATGACACCGTGATACATGATCAATAACAGATGTCATTTATAAGACCCTCCCTATTGTCTTGGACATGTCTCTGACAAAGACTGTAGGATGCCTACAATATGGAGCTTGCATTCTGTGTCTTTTTATTGGTGATTTCAGCATATTATGTGTTCTGATAGATGTGTCAACCCATAGAAATATATATTCTTTCCAGTGGTATAAGTTAAAACACATCCATTCTTGTACAAGTAGTCATTTAAAATATATATATTTCCTCTATCATAAGTATATTTTAAATTTGCATGAGGTTGTTGCTTCTTGTACAAGAGAAACAAACTCATGGTTCATAGGGTTATAGATCATGGAGCTAAGGCTGTTGTACACAGATGTTAAAAGGACATGGTAATTACAAAGAACCAACATGTTTCTTGAACCTCATTTTTAAGAATATTAATAAAGAGAGTGTCCATAAAAAGAGAGTATCCAGGATTATGCAGAACATTAAGTCAATATCCAATGAAAATTGATCAAAGGAACTTTAGATATTTAACATGGGAAAGAAAAAACTTGGGGAAGCAGGTCTTGAGAGCCATACTTAAGTATCTGATGAACTGTCACATGGAAGAGGGTTTAGAATTATTCTGCTTTGGCCCCAGAATACAGAAACAATTGACATGGCTGGGAGTTACAATGAGACAAATTTATACTTGATGTCAGGAAAAACACCCTAAAAATTATAGCTATGCAGTAGTGGAATGGTTGCCTTGGGAGTTTTGTTTGTCCACTTTGGAGGCATGTGACAGTGACAGCTAAGTATCCTTTTAACTCTAAAATTTGTTATTGTGTGGAAAGATTTTTGAGTGACTAGTTATGTCACTCACAATGTGTAGATATTATAACATTTCGAAAAAGGATGGGAAAAGTAGTTTATGTGGCTGAACATGAAGAGGATAAATTTTGTTCTAAATACTTGTGAATAGGATTAAAGGTCTTTCACTGGTCATTTCACACTTGCATTCAGGTACATTTATGCTGTAAATTATGCCATCATGGAATAGATAGGTAAATAATATGTACTATGAGTAAGAATGAAGAAAGATATCATTTGGACTTAATTGTCTGTGTCAGGAACTCACCAAAATCATCATAGTTATGCTTATCTATTTTTTGATATTGAGCAACAAAGTTGATCTGACACCATAGCCTTTTAACAACTTCCAGAGCCAAACTGTAGTGTATACAATGTACAAATGCTGCTTTCTTTCAAAATACTCTCAAGTGCTGTTTCTCTGATACAGGATGAAGTTGCTCGTCTGTCAACTCTTCAGCCTCAAGTTGAACAATTAAAAGTTCAAAGCGTAGCACTGAAAGAAAAGGAACAATGCCCGATGTTCCTGGATGCAGACTTGGTTGCTTTTACGAACCATTTTAAACAAGTCCTTTCTGATCTACAGACCAGAGAGAAGCATCTACAAACTAGTAAGTATGAACATTTGTGACGATTAGTAATGCTGAATTTGGAATTCTCCAGTAGGTGGGTAGGTAGCTAGGTTGGTAGGTAAGTAGGTAGGTGGATGGATGGATGGATGGATGGATGGATGGATAGATAGATAGATAGATAGATAGATAGATAGATAGATAGATAGATAGATAGATAGATAGATAGATCGGTTGATAGATAGATGATAGATAGATGCCTAGCTATAGATATCTACCTGCATATTTAATTGTACCTTCTATTATATGCATATATGTGTATACACACTTTAAAAGCACAATCTACATTATATCATTATATTATATATGTATATATACAATATATATCTATATTATATACATTATATTAGGTTAGATTTGCAGATAGAAAGCAGCTCAGAGGGCATTTAGTCAACCTAAGTGACTTGCCCTAGGTTAAGCAGTGGCAGAACCAGGAGCTGAATTACTATGACTCCAAATCAAGTCCTCTGATCACTGGACCACATTACCTTATTGAGTCAAGAGAATAATCAACTTTACTGTAAGTTTGTGATGAGATTGTGTTTTTCAGAGGAAATAGTGAGGGAAGATACATTCTGTGTTATTTATGCCTCTCCCATTTTAGAAACATGGACAGGATCTTAGAGATCATTGTGTCCAAACAATTTTCAAATCGTGAAATTATCTGATGAGGACCTACTTACTCAGGGGGGATAAATTCATCCTGACTTCCTTTCTCATTAGACTTCAGAGTAGCCTCCTCTCCAAATCTCCAAAAGAGCTTCCTATTTCAAAAGACCATATATGTTCTAGGATGAACAAGAGAAGGAAAGTAAAATTCCTTGTTTTCTCTTTTGGGTGGTTTTCTTGGTCCTTCCTCTGCTAAGCTCAGGAACAAGCCTGAGGCAAAAGATGCTGCTTTTTTCAAAAGGAAGGCTTGCTAGTTGGTCTTTCCTCCAATTATATGCAATTACAGAATCAATCAAACAGTAAACATTGATAGTGTGTCTTCTTGTGCCAGGTATCGTGCTAAATGCTGGGGATACAAAAAGACACGGAGCTTACATCTAATGAAGGACACAACATTCATGCAATATTCAAAACATAACAGAACACGTTCCAGTGCTAGGCAGTGGTAGGGAGAAAGACGGGTTGTGAAGATATAAGGGAAGGATCCTAGTCTTTGCATCCTCCCAAGCTGTCTCCCATGCTTGGAATGTCCTCCCTCCTCATCTCTGTCTCTTGACTTCCCTGGCTTCCTTCGTAGTCCAGAGAAAATCCCACTTCTTTGGGATATCTTTGCTGATCTCTCTTAATTCCAGAGCCTTCCTTCTGTTGATAATTTCCAATTTATCACTTATTTGTGTATATTTGTTTTTATATCATCTCTCCCATTAGACTCTGAGTTCCTTAAAAGTGAGGACTGTTTTGTATATTTCATATATCTGCAGTGCTTAGAACAATTTTTAACACTAGTAGGTGCTGAATGAACATCTATTGACTGATTGCCTTCAGGGAGTATCCAAGTTGACATAATGGTCAGAATAATACATGTTAAGAACAGTGCATGTGATGAATATGGAGAAGTATGGAGAAACTTACATAAAATGATGCAAAGATACACATTAAAGTAAGCAGAGCCAAGAAAGGAATACATACAATTACTACAACAAATTAAAAAAAAGATCAACTCTCACAAAATAATAAGAATGTTGCCAAATTACAAAGAACAAGCTGGACTCTAAGGTTGAGACACCTTCCTAAATTCATTTACAGAGGTGGAGATCCATAGTGGTGGAGCAATCCATATTTTGTCATATTTATTCTATGTTTATTTAATTAGTTTTCCTGCGTTGTTCTCTCCCTTTTCATCTTTTTATTTTTAGAAAACATCTTTTGTCTTAGGGATGGCTATTTGAGAAGGAGAAAGGGAAGGACAGACAAAGGAGAGTTTTGGTAATGTAAAAACAAAAGATATGCATAAGAACTTTATTTAAAAAAAACAAAAGATGGAATCAGTTCTGTGATCCTTTTAAAATCTGTGACGTTATTCATATATTATCTCAGTTCATCCATGAGAAAACCATATGATCTAGACACTATTATTATCCCCATTTTACATGAAAGGGGAACTGAGACTGAGAAATGGAGTGATGACTCTGAGGCAGGATTTCAATGAAGGTTTTCTTGATGCCAAATGCAGTGGTCTAACCACTAGGATAGCTAGTGACTTCCAAATAAAACAAAATAAGGCACTGAGACTTTGTAGTGGAACAATAGACAGGGGATATATCTTGAAGCAGAAGACCAGGAGTTCAAAAACCAATTGTGAGACCTTGGGAAAGTCACCTCACCTTTCTGGACCCCAGTTTCCCTAGCTGTAAAGTGAAGAGGTTGGACTAGGTGATCTTTAAGTTCCCTTTCCAATTTTGATTTAGTTCTGAACACTGAAATGTTCCCCAAACATGGTCATCCAACCTCCATTGATGGACGACTCACTATCTTCTAAAATAACTCATTACATTTTTCAAATAGCATTAATTTTAAGGAAATTTTGCTCCCTTCTACCCCCTAACTAAATTTAAGAATCCTTGAAGGCTGGTACCATGGCCAGACTTTGTTTTCTCCTCCAGATCTTTGCATCTCTTCTATCTGAGGGCCTTTCTATAAATTACAGGATTCCATGATATGGAGGCAGGTCTCTTGAATTCAAAAAGGTCTCAACACCCTCTAGTGGGTTTCAATATTCTTGTCACTGCGGCTTTTTCTAAATCTTGAAATAAATTAAGAGTGACCCAGATTTCTAAACACTGACCTACTTAACACTGACACATATTTGTGTCTTTTATCAAGTGACAACCAGAAAAGAAATATTGAAAAAATAAAAGTTCAAGGGGATTTAAATAGAAGTTCTTTGGCTAATAAAACACTAGGAAAATATTTCTCATATTTATTTTATGTTTCTTAAATACTGGAATTGAATTATGCAGACTAACAAAGGTATTAATAAACCAAGCCTAATGAAATTGGAAAATTATGAAATAAAGGGACAAAAAAGGTAAATAAATAGATGAAAAATTGTTGACAATGCTATTTGGTCTTTTGTATGTCATCACTCGCAAATAAAATGCCTTTCCCAACCCTCACCGCCAATCTATCTTCTTAAATGTCCAGATCAAAAGCAAAATCCTCTGGGAAGTGTTTTGTGTTTAATCTCATTCCATTTTTACCACTGCTCTATTTATGTCTTCCCAATTATTATTCATTTGGTTTATTCTGTATCACTCTATGGGTCTTGATATGTTTCTGCGAACGTTTCAAAATCATTTCTCATGCATGTTTTATTTCCTGACTTTTCCTCCTTTTTATAAACTGTATTATATTCTGTATATCTCCATCTATATACACAAATGTGTTTATATACACTAGCAAAGATGCACTCCTATAAAAACAAACATTGTATAGCAATTTACAGAGTAAAGCACTTATCACAAAGCAGCTAATGTAAAATTTCCTGTACTAAATTTATCTCATCTTTGGTTTTTAAAAATTTTATTAATTCTTTTATTTTCTTAACATCATTATTCCTGCTTGATGACTTCCCCACCAGCAGTCCCATACTGAGTCCTCCCTTTTCAAAAAAAGTGATGAAAGATATGCCTGTTTCTCCCTGACCTAGGGTGTTAAATTGCCCCTCAGGGTTCTAGGGTACCATAAGAGTTGCGTGATGTTTCTTCCCTACTATCAATGACTCAATATCCCACCAACCATGTCCTCCCTCCTATCAATAGGTACCAGTTACTAGCACCCAGTTCTATTTAACCACTTACCACTGGGTTCTTTTTACAAATGCATATTAACTTCAAATATATAGAAAAAAACAAACATAGAAATATTGCTGTGCCTTTCTCCAAGGCTTCTAAGAATTGATCTTGAACACGGTGGCTTTCAGTTCTGGCATTCATAATGTTCATAAATGGGACCCCTCCACATATTTTTCCACTAACCCCAGCAGATGTACCTTAATCAGTAACAATGAATACCACTCAGCATAGACAGGCATCCTTCTGTCAGCCTCTGACAAGAACTATTAAAGAGAGAATTCAAATCTTTGAAAGCACTTCTGTTTACAACACAAAAATCTAGATGTATAAGACTCAGCTGAATCTCCTAACACTAATTAAGATCCAATATCACTTCAGCATCACAATAGTGAAGTCCTGATTAGTGCAAATAATGTATTCCCTGAAGTAGCTGCATGTATTAAAGCTCTCATTATTTGAAGTTATAAAAAATCAAAATATGGTAACTGTTCTGGACTAATGGAACTACACACTGTGACCTCCAATTATGCTACCATTAAAGGTGACTCCTTATTCACACTAATCAAGACCTAGCTGTAGCACTTGTTTACTTGAGTCATAAATGCATATCCTTCTCGATAACTGAACCTCTCATTTTAATTTGCTGATCTGAAAAAGGTATCATTCATAACACTACTTTTACTTTCTTAATTAAAAAATAGAATTTTCTATGTATTTATATTACTCATGTGTCATGATTATTTTTTTAGGCATCTATCATACTAGTTAACAGGGACCTTTTCCAAAAATTACAAATCAGATGAGTCTCAATGCTTTTAAATACATACAGCATAACACTGTTGGAGCTGATATTTCATTATAAATTTACTTATAAAATCTCATACCAGCCATCTTTGTGAAAGATAAAAATAAAAAAAAATTGTGGTGTAATAATTTAGATTTTTATTTGACTCAAGACTCAGAGACCAGGCTGTCATAAAATCTTTGAAAGAAGCCATTAGTGAATGGATACATGGATAGAAAATCCATGAAGGTATGGAAGGTGGAGAGTTTCTCTCTTCTGAAGCTTGAGAGGATAAACTGGTGTGCCACAAGAGCTAGACTTGGGCTTCCAAAGTATATACTGGAACATATACTTATTAGATTCTATTCCATTATATTTTCACACTTCTATATCTTGCCATCCTCCGAAAGCATGAAGTGATAAGAGACTTTCAGACAGCCTCGTCAGTAGCCTCTCCTGTTAAGCCTTCTCTGGACATTGCTGTCAATCGATTACTTGGCAAAAGGCAGCAGGTGTACTTTTAAGATTTCACTTCTTAGAAATGTTCTTTTTTCAGGTGGAAGTGTACATTTTAAATTCAGGTTTCTCTTCCAAGAGATTCAACTTGTCCTCTACCACTCTTTCATTCTTGTAAAAACCATTTGAAGTGATTTCATTTCATACATTTCTTGCCTTCATTGATATTTGCTTTATCCTACAAATAAGGGTTTGTTACCTTTCGATCTGTTCTCTTCTCTTGCATTTCCTTGTGTATATCTATATTAATACAACATGAATATACTTATTCTTTATGTGCTGGAAATAAAAGAGAACTCCAACTCACCTCCTTCCAACTCTTGTCTTTAGTGTTTCCCAGAACTTAAGTTTTGGAGAATATTGTTCTGTAGCCAGCAGACATAGAAACTCTTGTCTGTAGTGCTTTCCTGTGAATCTCTAAGGATCTTGAAAGAAAGTATGAAGTGCCACAGTGAGGACCAGTGGTTATTTAGCAAACAGGAGACCACCAAAACGGAGATGTTCTCTCTTCCCCAGCCCTATGGGATCATGAATATAAGTAAAACCTTCTGGAGGGAATATTATAAGCACTTTCCTCATTTCTTGTTAAAACACTCTTAGGTTTCCCTGACTGAATTACCAGCATGTTGTTAGCAAATTGTCCTGATTACTCTAATGTCTTTGTGAGGAAATTTTCCACACAGGACATTTTTTTGTTCTATTGCCTTCTACTGAACTTCAGTAATTAATGTTACTTTATATTTGCTTGTTTTCACTGACCATGAAGGAGCTGATTTTGTTGGCTGATCCTGGAGTCAGAAAGAACTTAGCTCAAATTCTTCCTCAAACACTTGTCAGCTGAATAACATTGAGCAGATCACAAACTCTGGCTGCCTCAGTTTCCTCAACTATAAAATGGCAATAATAATATATCTGCTTTCCAGGTTGTTGTAGAGATCAAATGAAATAATATTTGTAAAGTACTTAGCACAATACCGGCGGGTATTTGTTTTTGAATCATTTCTACCTTTTCTGGCTCTTCATGACCCCATTTTGAGGTTTTCTTGGCAAAGATTCTGGAGTGGTTTATCATTTTCTTCTCCAGATCATTTTACTGCTGAGGAAACTGAGGCAAATAGAGTTAAATGCCTTGCTCAGGGTCACACAGTTAATAGGTGTCTGAGGCCAGATTTGAACTCAGAAAGATGAGTTTTCCTGACTCCGATTCTGACAATTTTAAGGCTAATTTGGAATTCTTTATGACAGCATTGTATTGTTTTTTTAAATATGGTCTTGAAGGACAAAGCGAGTGTCATCACTAAAATAACCTTTTCGAAATTTTTAATAACTGTTACTGTTTTACTCATGACAGCTATTTTTTCCCTTCATATCCATGGTCAGCAGTTTCTTTTTTAAAAAATAATCTTATAATTTTTTAAGCTTCAAGAAATCTATTTCATACTGTAAGGGAATCAATAACAGCCCCTACAGGTACCAAGGTCTTCTGAGGTCTGTGCTCACTTACTGAGGATTTATTAGATTGTTTTATAACATTCCCTTTTTTTGGTTCTTGCAGTTGTTTTGCATTTTTAAAAATTTATTATTTAGTTTTCCCCAGTGATGTGTAAAAAAATTAACCTTCATTTTTAAAACATCAAATTACAAATTCTCTTTCTCCCATTCCTTCTCATTGAGAAAGCAAGCAATTCAATATAGGTCATGCAAAACATTTCATTGTTAATGTTGTGAAATAAAACAGACCAAAAAATTAATTAAAAGAAGAAAGTAAAAAAAAAGTGTGCTTCAATCTGTATTCAGACACCTTCAGTTATTTTTCTGGGGAAGGATAGTATTTTTCATAAGTCTTTCCAAGTTGTCTTAAACCATTATATTGCTGAGAATAGCTAAGTCATTCATAGCTTATCATCTTACAGTATTGCTGTTACTTTGCACACAATCCATTTCATTTTGCATCAGTTCATGTAAGTCTCTTCAGGTTTTTTCGGAGGGTATCCTGCTCATCCTTTCTTATAGCATAATAGTATTCTTTCATAGTCACATGCCACAGTTTGTTTAATCATTCCTCACTTGATGGACTTCTCTCCAATTTCCAACTCCCTGCCACCAGAAAAGAGCTGCTATAAATATTTCTGTACTTAATAAGTTCTTTTCCCCTTTGTTTTTTATCTCATTTTAGATACAGACTCAGTAGTGGTTTTGTTGGGTCAAAGGGTATGCACAGTTTTATAGCCCATTGGACATAATTCCAAATTAATTGTGGGTGAAAATGGAGAAAAAATAGTCCTATGAGTTATGAGTGTTTTTTTGTCCCATATGTCTTTAGTTGCATTTCAGGGAGGAAGATTATGATTGAAATATCTTTGAGTTTGCCTTTTGGTAAATTATTCTACAAATGAGAGAAAGATTTTAGAAAAATTAAAGAAAAAACCTTTCCCCTCATAGGCATAGATAGTTATATAGATTTTGGATATCAAATTCCATATGCAAAGATCCTCTTGGGAAAAGTTCCTCTAGGGCATATAGGATCTGTGCTCCTCTCCTTCTATGGCTGTATTTCTGCTTTCTTCCCACTGACACAATTCACATTTGAATATCTGCTTAAATAGAAAAGACATATTGTCATCTCTTCCCATGAAGAATTTGATATCCAAAATCTGCATAAATACCTAAAATCTTCTAAAATTCTAAAATTTAAAAAGTGAAGAGCTAAATGAATACTATGCACTCAGAAGGTGATTTTAAAAGATTGCCTTTGAACACAGATTGGAACATATAAAACCAATCCCTAAATGAGCATGTTATTTTCTTCCTGCCTTGGTAGGAAGGTGTCTAACCCAGGAGAAGGCATAAGAGAAAGAATCAGAGAAGACATTGTTCCAACATTCCTTTTGGAGTGAGATTAATGAGAAACTAAAAATAGAAAATCTGTTAAAATGGGACATAGGAGCAATGCTGATAATTCATTGCTAATTATTAGCACTTAAATTATGTGATCCTAATTCATTTTTCTGTTGTATTTACAAAAATAATATGATAAATGATTATCATGATAAATTATATTTAATAAAGATTCAATGTAAGAGTTTGAGTTAACCTTTAAAAGAAAATTGGGGTTCTAAGTGGTATTCCAGAACATAAGATGTGGAATGTCTTGTGTAAAGAATAACCAAAAAGGCTAGCTGACCTGGACCTCTGAGTGAGTGGAAACTAATGCATTCAATTAGTAAGATATTCCATCACTTATCCAACAAATATTCTTGAATCCCTTGGGCCACTTGTAGTTTCTCCAAAGATTTTCTTTATAGACAAAGGATGCTTTCCTCTACGTTTTTTCAAAGGCTTCTTGAAATCCTTTGGCAGCAGCAAGTTATGCAGGCCTGATTTAAGACCTACTAAGAGCCAGATACCATAGTAATTATTGGGCACATACAGACTAACATGAAACAATGCCTGTCCTCAAGGAATTAATATTCCAGTCTAGAAAGACAGATTAGAGGCAGGTTGCACAATGCTTTAGACGCCAGGAGAACTTTACCTTAGACATAAGAAACCCCTAAGAGGATAATTGTGTAAAGAAGTGATATGATCAGATATGCATTTTTTGAAAATCTCTTTGAGAACTATCTGGAGGAAGGATTAGAGAAGGTAGAAACAAGAAATGAAGACCGATTGGGAGGTCTTAGAATAGTCAATGAAAAAGGAAAGTCTGAACTAGGTTGGTGCATATATCAGTAAAAGGAAGAAGATGGATAGGAGAGATATTCTTGAGAAAGAATTGACTGAACTTATCAACCAATTGAATATGTAAGGCGTGGGAGAGTGAAGAGTTGAAGACAACTCAAGAAAGTTTGGAAGAAGGGTTTGATTTTGATCAGCAGTTATAGTATAAAGCAGTATAATTAATTGGGATGGAAACGAGGTAGATTTTAGGTACAAGAAATGAATTCTTTTCCCACTATATAACTAACAGAGATAACTAAGCAATTTTTTGTATTCTATCTTAGATTTAGTTTCTTTAAAAAAAAATGAAAGGGAAAGTACAATAAGGTCAGTTTTGTACATAATGAATTTGTGCTACAATAAGCACTTGGTGATGTTGAATTGGAACCAAAGAGAGATTATGGCTGAATAGATTGGGAATCATGTGTGTAGTAATCGTTATTAAATCCATTAGAGCTAATGATGTCACACAGAAATTGTAAGGAGTGGAGGGAAGGAAAAGGGAAGGTGAAGAAATGGGAAGAGAAAAGAAAAAGGAGGAAGGAAGGGAAGGGAAGGGAAGGAAGGAGGCGGAGGAAAGGAAAGGAGACAAGTTCTCTCTGAGAGACTTGGAGTGTCCCCACAGTTAGGAGGTGGGATATTGATGATAATGCAGCAAAGGAAGCTGGGGAGGAGCAGTCAGACAGGAGCATCAAAAGAGAGTTGGATCACAAAAATCCAGGACAAGGTGAAAACAAATATTAGAGATGTCAAGAAGGATAAAGATGGAGAGAGCATCACGTCTGATAATTAAGTGATCATTGGCCACCTCCCCCTTTGTCTAATAGCTTATGTTAAACTTATTTGTTAAGTGAAATTAAAATTCAGTTGACATTAGCACATTTAAAAGTCATTCTTTTTTTGGAGTTAGCTAAAAAGATAGTTAGAACTGAGGACAAACAGCCATAGGCAGCCTTTTTGTCATGTAGCAAGTTTGAAGTTCAGTAGCCTAAGTCCCAGAATTTGTAGCTTCGAAGTTGAGAAAATCAGGATAAGCTATTATGGTGAAAAAATTTTCAGTGAAATAATCTAAT
Organism: Bettongia penicillata ogilbyi; assembly: GCA_023548195.1. Taxonomy (NCBI): domain Eukaryota; kingdom Metazoa; phylum Chordata; class Mammalia; order Diprotodontia; family Potoroidae; genus Bettongia; species Bettongia penicillata. The sequence goes on from JAJHZJ010000872.1 coordinate 1,365,904, forward strand.
TAAGGTCTGTGTATAAAATGTGGGGAGGAATCTCAGGCCACAAACGAAACCACACATTTAGTTAGCAGGCATTTAGTTCAATTTTATTTCTCACAACTATGACACTGTGGGGGAAATCAGGTCCTTTAAGAGAAATAAATCCCGAAGTATCAATGAATATCATGGCATATTTATGTATTTCCAGGCATATTTATATATTTTCAGGCATAAAGGTATGATCTCAAGGGCAGGAATCGAGCAGGTTTTAGTGAGCTCAGGGTTTCAAGGACACAGTACTCCCCTTAGGGTTTATTGTCCTGGTAATTGGCATTGAGCAGTTAAGGGATTAAGGAAAACTTATACAATTCATCTGTGCAGATGAATTAAAATCATCTGTGTTCTATGTATGAGAATATATGGAGGGAGATAGTTATATCAGAAAAATATAAGGATCTAACCATTGAAAGACAACATTTATAAGAACTCCAGGAGCTGACCAGTAGTGGTTTTGTGTAGCAATGAAAAATAATTGTCATTTTTATAAGTTTCCAAACAATAATAGTTATTCTTTAGCCCATTCTCATTTCTAATACAAGAGAAAAACTGTTTGTGCCTTAAGGGATACTATTTTAAGAACTAAGAATATAAACCAAAACAATAAATGGGAAAGCAGAAGAAAGGCAGATTTCGGTAGTGGCAACAAATTATTCTCCTATTATAGCAGTGACAGAGATTGTGAAGCAAGTTTTCAAATTATTCCTTAAATTTTATTTTCCTTCAAATGTTCTTCTTCAAGCCTCCTAACTGGTAATATGCTTTAAGTTCAGACATTTTAACAAAGTTCAACTTTTAGTTTTAAAAAGTAAAATGAATCCAAATGGATGCTAATTTTCCTTGTCCTTATCCATCCCTTCAATATGGATAAAAAACTGAATTAACTGAAAAATTCATACAGTGCTGCCAATGTCCTCAGGCTTCCCTGAGAACAGAGAATTGAAAACACTACAGGATTAGTTTTCTATAAACCTAAACATGGCATTGCTGTAGAAGCCTCCAACTTTAGAGTCTATAGAATTGGGTTGACATTTCAGGTTAGCCACATAGATAATTTCTTGTGTCACCTCCAAATCTGTGATTATGCGAACACCTAAAAAATAATAGTAAATCTTCCACAGCAAAAGATTCCAATTTTTATGTATACTTGAAGAATTCACAGAGTGGACCCAATTTTTATAAGATTAGCATCAGTCATAAAATTCCAAACCATGGGTATTCTATGATTTTAAATGCAGAATTACAAACAACTTGTATTCCTCTAGTTCAACTCCTTTGTGTTTTAGACTGTGAAACTGAATCACAGAGACGTAAAATTGCTTTCCCATAGTCATACTGATAGTGATGGAGCCAGAATTAGAACTCAGGTCTTTGGTTGATTATAGTTATAGTATTTCTTCCATTGTAACTGCTTCCCAATGTTTTCTGTTAAGGTTGAGGAGAAAAAGACAGAGAGGCAAATATCAGTAGGATATTAGTGGAATACTCAGTCCTTCCTTTGGTTATATCATAGTATGCACCCATCACTAGTCTATCTTATATTTCATTCATATATTTATGATGAAAATTAAGTTATTCACCACCAATTCATTAAACCTGTCCCCTCTGCCTGACAACCAGAAAGTTTTATGCCTACACTAACTACTGTTAGCCACATTGGTGCCATACACTTATTTGAGAAGTAGGTTTAGCATGAGAGATTCCTGCATGAGAGATGGGGGAAAACAGCCTATCCTGACATCTGGTACCTTGCTATTTTTTTTACTTATCCTTGATGATGAGACAGTACTGAAGAATTGTAACTGCTATTCAGAAATCTCTAATTTAGGCAAAACTCTGATTGCCCTACCCTGTTTAAATCTCTACTGATGACTCCGGTGGCTTTGTGTATGTCTTTTTGGGAGTCAAGTCTATATCAACACTATGCTTGGGCCTGAAATAACATCAGAATAATCTGAAGAGCAAGGAAAAAAGTCACAAGTGTTATGTTAAAAAAAATTCAGTTTGGTGCCATTTAAATTTATATAGCCTTTTATATTTTCTTGGATATGAGGAAGTGTTACTTAAGAGTGGAAAAGCATGTGATGCATTTTGCTTTCTATAAGACAAACTCTTATATTATGGACTAAAAAATGAATCTCATACTTTAAAATAGTATTCTTGAAGCAGGATTACAATTGATTCTCATACTTTAAGGCCAAGAATTAAGAGATATTCCTTGTAAATTCAGTCAGCCTTCTTCTTAGTACTACTTAATGTCTTTATCTGTAAAATTATATTTTTTTTACTAGATACTGCCATGTTTAAGGTTCCTTCAGCTCCCAAGATGAATGATTCTATGTCTGTATATGCACAGCACTACGTTCATAATATATACTTAATAAAGTAAATATTAATTGAGTTGAATTAAATCAAGGTGATGTGAGTGATTCAGCTTTGTGATTTGGGGCAGAAAGATATAGTCTTGAACTTCTAGGGAGTCAAGGATGGCAGGAGAAGCAGTAAATCACCATAACACTCTCATATTCACCCTCAAGCAACCATAAAATAGCACCTCCCAAAATCTGGGAACCAACAGAAAGGGTAAAACAATCTTTGGGCCCACGAAACTTGGAGGAAGGATCATCAAGAAGAGTCTGTCTCACTTGGGTAAAGAGGGAGAACAGTTCAGGACAAGAAGCATCCCAGCAAGAGAGCAGCAAGCCCCACTGCAGCAAACCATTAGGAGATTCTGAGCACCAGTATGGTAGAGTAGGCAAGCTACAAATACCAAGACACCTCTATATCTCAGCATAACCAAAGGAACCTACAGACTCCAGCTCTAAGAACTGCCACATGTTTTAGCATGGCTGTCAGCAAATAGGCAACATCCAGCTGTCAGACTGCCACATGCCTCAGTGTAGCCAGGGAAAACACAGAAATAACCCACATCAACTTCAACACATGCCAGACAAGAGCACTAGGATGCCAGCTTAACACCAGGTAAGCTGCCAAATCCCTATAACCTCCAGCAGCACTACTCATCTACCCCTCCACACACACACACACACACACACACACACACACACGCACGCACGCACGCACACACGCACACACACACACACACTGTACCATTATCATAGCACCAGATATGAGGGTCCCCTGTGGTCCTCAGGGCAACATTAGTGTAGCACTAGGTAAATAGCCAGGACCTTCAATCCCTACCAGAAGAAACCTGAGACAGTGTTCCTTCCACCTTGGAAGCAGAGTTCAAATTTAAAAGAAAGGAAAAAGATCAAAAAAGATGAGTAAAAGCAATAACCAAAAAAAGAATATGACCATAGAAAATTATTATGGTGATAGGGAAGATCAAAACATAAACTCAGAAGAAGATAACAATGTCAAAACCCCAAAGAAAAGTGGGAAGTAGTCTCAAGCTCAGAAAGAACTCATGGAAGAACTCTAAAAGGAGCTTAAAAGTCACAGAATAGCCAAAGAAGAAAAATTAGGGAAAGAAATGTGATGGAAGAGAATTACAAAAAAGAGTCAACCACTTAGAAAAATAAAACTGCTGAAAAAGGAGAAGTGGCTAAATAGAAAAGGAGACACAAAAATCCACTGAAGAAATCAACTCCTTAAAAGTTAAAATTGGGCAAGTGGATGCTAATGACTCTGAAACATCAAGAATCAATCAAAGAAATTCAACAGAATGAAAAAATAGAAGAAAATGTAAAATGCCTCATTGGGAAAAAGCAACTGACCTGGAAAATAGATCCAGGAGAGACTATGTCAGAATCATTGGGCTACCTGAAAACTATAACCAAAAGGAAGACCTGGACAGCCTCTTTCAAGAAATTATAAAGCAAAATTGCCTTACTATCCTGTAATTAGAGAGCAAAATAGGCAATTAAAGAATCCACCAATCACCTCAGGTAAATAATAGATAAAAGATAAGATAAGATAAAGATAAAAGATAAAAACTCCAAACGAACATTATATCCATATTACAGAACTCAGGTCAAGGAAAAATTACTGCAAGTAGACAGAAAAAAAAAAGAAACAAAACAAGCAATTCAATTATCAGGGAGCCACATTTAGGATTACAAAGGACTTAGAAGCTGTAACATTAAAAGACTGGAGGTCATGGGACATGATATTCCAGAAGCAGAAGATAAAGGAGCTGAGACTACAAACAAGAATCACCTACTCAGGGAAATTATTTCAAGGGAAAAAAGTGTTATTCATTCAAATAGAATACTTTCAAGCTTTCACAAGAAGACCAGAATTAAACCAAAAATTTTGATCTCTAATATCAAGAAGCAAGAAAAGCATAAATTGTGAGAAAGGGGAAAAGAAAGCATAAAGGATCCAACAGAATGAAAGTGTTTACATCCCTACATGGGAAGATGACAGTTATAATTCTTAAAAATCGTGTCATAGAGAGTATGGGTATAAGGTGAATTTGAGAGAATGACATGAAAATAAGGGATGAGAAAGAGAAGTATACTGGATGCAGAAGGAGGAGACAGGTAGAGTGGGGTAAATTATTTCACATGAAAAGATGCAAAAGACCTATTATAGTGGAGTGGAAAGTGGACAGGTGGGCAATGGGCATTGCTTGAACCTTATTCTCATCAGTATTGGTGTAAAGAGGGAATAATATACACAATCAGTTGAATCTAGAAATCTATCTTAACTAACAGGGGAATAGGAGGGAAGGAGATTAAGTAAAGGTGAGGGGGGCTGGCCTGACATAAGAGAGAAAAGACTGGGGGAGGTAGTAGATAGAAGAAAAGCACTAGTGAGGAGGGAAAGGGTGAGAAAGGACAAATAGGAGGAAAAGTAAGATGAAGGAAAATATAGAGGTAAAAATCATAACTCTGAATGTGAATGGAGTGAACTCTTCCATAAGACAGAAGCAGATAGTAGAATGGATAAAAAACCAGAATCCTATAGTATATTCTTTACAAGAAACACACTTAAAGTAGAATACAAGTAAGGGGCTGGAGTGAAAACTACTATCCTTCAGTTGAAGAAAAAAAAAAAAAAAGCAGGGGAACCAATCCTGTTCTCAAAGTAAAAGCAAAAATTGACCTAATTAAAAGAGATAAGTAAATTAAATCATAGACAATGAAGTAATATCAATACAAAACATATATGCAACAAGTGGTATAGCATCCAAATTCTTAAAGAAGTTAAGCGAGTTGCAGAAAGAACTGCAAAACTATACAAGTGGCAGACCTCAACAGTCCCTTCTAATAACTCAATAAATCCAACCAAAAAATAAACAAGAAAGAAACTAAGGAGATTAATAGAACACTAGGAAAAGTTAGATATAAGAGACCTTTGGAGAAAACTGAAGAGGAACAGAAAGAATATGCCTTTTTCTCATCAACTACATAAAAATTGAACATGTATTAGGGCATAATACATCAAAATCAAATGTAGAAAGGCAAAAATATTAAAAGTATTCTTTTCAGATTATTTAATGCAATAAAAATTCTATCTTGCAAAGGCAGTGGAAAGAGAGATTAAAAATTAATTGGAGACTAAGCAATCTAATCTTAAAGAGTAAGAGGATCAAAGAAGAAATCAGGGAAACAATCAATAATTTCATTAAAGAGAATGATAATAACAAGACAGCATATCAAAATTTATGGAATGTATGGAACTTAGGGGAAAATATATTTCTCTAAATTTTTACATCAACAAAAAAGAACAGATCAAGGAATTGAACATGAAACTAAAAAAAATGAAAAAGAAATTTAAAATTCGCAGTGAGCACCAAATTGGAAAATCAAAGGTGAGATTAATAAGATTGAAACTAAGAAAACTATAGAGGTAATAAGTTTAGAAGCTGGTTTTATGAAAAAAACAAGATAATTAACTGGTTAATATAATTTTTAAAAAAGAAAGAAAATCAATCAAATATTCAGTATGAAAAATGAAAGGGGCAAATTCACCAATGAAAATGAAATTAAAATAATCATTAAGACATATTTTGCAAAATTATATGCCAATAAATCTGACAATATGAGGGAAATAAATGAATATTTATTGAAATATAAGTTACCCAGATTAACAGATCAAGAAATAAAATTCTCAAATGCCCCATCACAAAAAAAGAAATTGAATAAGCCATTAATGAACTCCCTAAGAAAAAATTCCCAGGGCCAAATGGGTTCACAAGTGAATTCCACCAAACATTTAAAAAAATACTACTAACAGATAAATTCTACTAACAGATAAAATCTTTGGAAAAATAAGTGGAGTCCTACCAAATTTCTTTTATGACACAAATCTGGTGCAGATACCTAAACCGGAAAGAGTTAAAACAGAGAAAGAAAATTATAGACCAATTTCCCTAGTGAATATTGATGCAAAAATTTTAAAGAAAATACCAGCGGGGCAATTACAGCAATACAGCCAAAGGATTATACACTATGAGCAGGTGGAGTTATGCCAGGAATGCAGGGTTGGTTCAATATTAAGAAAACGATCAACATAATCGACAATACCAATAACAAAAGCAACAGAAACCATATCATTTTCATCAACAGATGATTAAAAAGCTTCTGACAAAATACAGCACCCATTCCTATAAAAAAAATCCCTAGACAGCATAGGAATAAAGGGAGTGTTCCTTAAAATAATAAACAGCAGCTATCTAAAACCATCAACAAGCATTATCTGCAATGGAGGCAAGCTAGAAGCCTTCTCAGTAAGATAAGGGGTGAAGTAAGGATGCCCATTGTCACCACTATTATTCAATATGGCATTAGAAATATTTGCTACAACCATAAGAGAAAAAAAAAGAAATTGATGTAATTAGAATAGGTAGTAAGGAAATAAAATGATCACTCTTTGCAACTGATATAATGGCATTCTGAGAGAACCCTAGACAATCAACTAAAAAACTGTTTGACATTAATAACTTTAGCAAGGTTGCAGGATATAGAATAAACCAACATAAAGCAGCATTTCTTTATGTCACCAAGAAAACCAAGCAGAAAGAAATAGATTGAGAAATTCCATTTAAAATAACTGTGAACAACATAAAATACTTGGGAGTCTACCTGGCAAGACAAATCCAGGAACTATATGAGTGACAAAATACTTTTCACACAAATAAAGTCACAACTAAACATTTGGAAAAATATCAATTCCTCATGAGTAGGCTGAGCCAATATAATAAAAATGACAATTTTGCCTAAACTAATTAACTTATTCAATGCCATACCAATCAAAGTACCAAAAAACTATTTGATAGAGCTAAAAAAAGACAACAAAATTCATCTGGAAGAACAAAATGTAATATCAAGGGAATTGATGAAAAAAATTCGAAGAAAGATGCTCTAGCAATAGTGATCTCAAATTATATTATAAAGCAATAATTATCAAAAATCTCCAGAACTGACTAAGAAATAGACTGGTGGATGAGATTAGGTACACAAGATACAGTAGTTAATGACCATAGTAACCTAGAGAGAACTCCAGTCTTTGGGATAAGAGCTCACTATTTGGTGAAAACTGGAAAGCAATTGGTCATAAACTGGATATAGAACATCTCCCACCATATATCAAGATAAGGTCAAAAGGGGTACATGATTTAATCATAAAGAGTGACACCATAAGGAAATTAGGAGAGTAAGGAATAGTCTGCCTGTTATAAGTATGAAGAAGGGAAAAATTCATGACAAAACAAGATAGAGAACAATAAGAAATATAAAGTAGATAATTTTGATTCTATTAAAAGTTGTTTTTTTTTTTTTTCACAAACAAAACCAATGCAACCAAGATTGGAAGAAAAGCATAAAGCTGGGGAATAATCTTTATAGAAAGTGTTTCTAATAAAGCCCTCATTTTTCAAATATATAAAGAACTGAGTCAGATTTATAATAGAAACCATTCTTCAATTGATGAATGGTCAATTGATAATGAATGGGCACTTTTCAGGTGAAGAAATCAAAGCTATCTCTAGGCATATCAAAAAAAGTGTCCTAAATCACTTTTGATTAGAGAAATGCAAATCAAAACAACTCTGACATACCACCAATCAGATTGCCCTTCCTTATTGCAATCTATGGAACCTAAGTTTTTCGGTAGCATATTGTAAGGGAAAGAACAAAAGAACATTGGGTTTGGATTCAGAAATGCCTACTGTGTGACCATGGGCAAATGACCACCTCTCTTATCCATGGTTTCGTCATTACAAAATGCGGATAATAGTATTCATACTCCCTGCCTCAGAGAATTGTTATAAAAATAAATAATAAAACATCAAAGAAATATAGCTATTAATGTTATGATTTTTATTAATACCCAGTCTCTATCCAATACCTCCACCCTTTGTCTCTGTTAAGAGGGGCATGTTTTATGCCAAGATATGTGTTTGTGTGTGTAATGTATATGCACATATATTTATATTTAGACACATGAGGAGGCATGTTAGTAATCCATGCACTGTCATTTTGGTAGAACCACAAAAGTTATCCTGTATCTTTTTCAGCTGTCTTTTCTTTCTTCATTTCTGAAATAAGACCAATTGTGAAGGGCAGAAATGAGCAACTGAGCTAATGAATTGCTTATGTCTCTAGCAGATGTTATCTATTTAAGACATCTGCAATGTCAGTTTAATGGGTATAATCCAATAAAATCTAACTTAAATTTCTCTGTTACATTAACATTATATGATTTTAACAGATGTACTAAAATGAAAATTGCCTTCAATAGATAGTTTAAACACATTAACATTGGCTATAAAAATGATTATTCTCCTCCGACAAGGGTACTAAAAATTAAATTTTAGCATTGAAAGGAGGGAATGTTAGAAAATAAGACAATATTCATGCTGAGACAACCTGTTGTCCTCACAAATTGATGTTTTTATATTGGTTGCATATTTTAGTTGGAATATTCCATGCAATCTTAAGATGATTTTAGAGCCAGCTCCCTACATTATGCCAGTGGATCTATGATCTCATCAATGTGGGCATTCCCTCTAGTGATATATGTCATACCCTCTCTTGTCAATCCTGCAACAATGTTGACTGTTTGTAAAAATAGAAGTAGACTTAAAATAAAGGTAAAATCACAAGTAAAAGCAAATTTAACATATTAAAACAGGAAAATATTAAATATTTTCTAGTGTCTTTGATGTCATAATTTTTTAAAAGTGATTTTTTTTTGCTGAAAACTTTTGAGAACATGATAACAACTTTGAAGCCATTTATTTTTTTTCTCATTTTTCCCTCTTTGGATGAAGCTTTGGACAGTTTACCTCCTACACATTATCTGGAAATGATGAGTACTATACTTACATGTATCCAGCAGTCAGAAACCAAACTCTCTATACCTCAGGTAACTGTCACTGAATACGAAATCATGGAGCAGAGACTCAGGGAGTTAAAGGTATGTATCTATTTGCTGCTTACAAATAACAGATTGTGGGAATATTCTGTCGAATGATACAAAGAAATTTTGCATGACAATTTACTAATGTCAGCTAAATAATAATGCAAAGTATTTAGATTGTATTTGCTCCTTGAAACAAATTACAGTCTTAAACTGTTTCTAGATAAGAAATGAAAGGTGTTCTTGAAGTTATCTGTGGTGAATAAAGATCAGATATTTTCAGAGAAATATTCAATTAGATTTTTGGGAAAATTAGATTTGTTTCTTTGAATTATATTGTCATTCTTGTCACATTTCCAGCCAGAGAGGGGTAAAAGAAATTCCACCTGTAAAATGTAGAGCTTTCTTATTCCTTCCCTTTATCAATCTGTCTTTCTCTTTTTCCCTTCGTTCCCTCCTTCTTTCTTTCCTTTCTTATTTCCTTCCTTCTTTCCTCCTTTGCTTTCTCCCTTTGTTCTTTCTTTCTTTAATTCTTTCCTTCCATTGATCTGCCCTCCCTCCTTCCATCTTTTCCTCCTTTCATCCTTCCCTTGTGTTTCTGTTATATGCAAAGATGATACATTAATATATCAAATATAAATTATATTCATCATAAAAAAGTATAAAAATAAATGTCTGTTTAAAGCAGTAATTTTATAACTGAAATTTTATGTAATTTACTCAGACTAAGATAACATTTAAAATGTGATTTTTTTAAAGTGAGACTGTACATTTTGTTGTAAATATATCATTAATTTCTCCATCACAGACTTTGCAGTGTTCTCTTCAAGAGCAACAACCAGGTCTGAATCTGCTCAGCACAACAGTGGAAGAGATGTCACAGAAAGCCCCCCCAGAAATTTATAAAAAATATCAGCTAGAACTTGAAGGAATACAGACCCGTTGGAAGAAGTTATCATCTCAGCTGGTAGAACACTGCCAGAAACTAGAAGAACAGATGACCAAACTACAACAGTTCCAGGTTATCAAAGATTTTTCTTCCTATGTCTTTCATTCCTTTTCCCCTTCCCTTTTTCTCTCTACTCTTGACTACTAGATCTATTCCATGAAGTTTAATCAAATGGGCACATGAACTCCAAAGTCCCTCAAAACCAGGTTTAAAATATAAAATTTCTTCCCAAGAGGGAAGCCAATTAGGCATATTTCTGTGCCAACTTCTCATTATAAACAGTGATTTGGCTTCTACTTAGTATTTTCCTTGAATATCAACCACTACTCTCATCAGTGTCACCTTCACTTAGTTCTATTTTTCTTTTAATTTAGCCAAGTAGTTTTGATGTCTTTAAATATCATCCAATTTTCTTTATCCTTGTGCTTTGTTTTTTCTTATTGTAGATATTCCTTTTCTTATGGAAAGTTGATAGTTAAATACAGACAATTTCTGTTTTTGTATAAGTTCTTTAAATGAAATTATCCATGACATGAATTATTTCATTGTTGGCTGATATTTCTATTTCAGAGAATGTTGGTTTTGATTTTTATGTATACTTTTTGAGCTTTTATCTCTTGATATTGACACAAAGTTCATAGCCAACAAGAATGTCATTCAAACCTTGTTTATTTAATTCTGGTTCCTTCAAAAGTTTCCACTTGGCCAACTGATTTAGGTGTAATCTGTTCCTCAAACAATGGACTTAGTCTGTTTCTGTGTCCATATTCAAGATGTTCCCAGTTTGGTCCAACATGTAGGCACCTATATTCTGCTAACTTAAGCTTACAATCACTTTCCTACGTTGAGACATTGTTTCTGCTTTTACTCAATACCTGTTATTGTGGCCAAAATTGTTAATGTTCTATCTAGGTTTAGCCCTTTCTATCAATAGATTATTGTGATAAGATCTTAGCCTGAAAGGCCAGGGTCTCACATTGCATCCTGGGCCATCTCCAGTTATCCTGATGAATGGGCCTTTGGACCCATATGGCTCAGCAGAAGGCAGTGAAGTTCGTGACCTTGCACAGCCCTCTTTCACTTAAATCAAACTCAAATGCAAGTTATTTCATCATCTAGATGTCATGGTCCTCTTCAAGAACAAAGAATAAATACACAGTTTGTTCTAGAATTATTCTCTTTTTATATATGGCATTCTTTCCCTATTTTTGTATCTGCAGGGCATCTTCTATTTTAGAAATTCTTTTCTCATGAAACCTTCTCAATGAGGAAGCTTCCAATCTGTGACATCAGAAATGTGAAAACATCTTGATATATTTCTCCCAGCATATGTCTGCTCCTCTCTATGAAACACCTGACTGTCTTCTACATAGCTGCTCAAACTTAGTGTATGGAATTGGTCATTTTTTAAAAATTTAATTTAATTTTACAAATAGTTATTTGTTATCATTTTTATTTCTTCTCCTCTACTCCCCATTCCCCATCTTGCCAATTAAAGAAGAAGAAGACAAAAGTATACAAATATATACATAATAAATATACATAGTCCAGGAATACTAATTCCACATCAACAATGTCCAAAAATGTACATTTCATTCTTCATCTCTAATCCATCATTTCTTAGGCATGAGCTGGGTATCTTTGGTCCTATAGAATCATGGTTTTTCAAGACTTGAAAGTTGTTTTTTTTCATAATGCTGTTGGTATTGTATGAATTATTCTACTAGATTTGTTCATTCTGCATCAATCCATAGAGATCTTCCAAGTTTCTTCTGAAACTATCAGTTTTGTTGTTTCTTACAGTGCAATAATATTCTTTTGCATTCATGTACTACAATCTGTTTAGTCATTACCAGGTGAAATCTCCATTAGTTTGCTGTTGTGAGTAAAGCTGCTATTAATATTTTTGTACATATGGAAGATGGATTACTTGAGAGAAATGAAGGAGAGAGAGTTTGGCATAGCCTGAGTTCTTTTTATCTACGGCATTGCTCTCTTTCCTCCTTCCATTATGTGTGATGACCATTGACTCCAATTTCAGGATCTTCTGTAGCCTGTACCCATCAGAGATCCCCTTGCATTCTTGTCGTGCTGGCTGGGGATGTTCTTAGCCATACCCTTTCTCCTTCTTTTGCTCCTTACCCAAGTGTCTCAAAGTAATTATTTTCCCTTGTGGGAGGCAAAGTATCCCAGCAGTAAAAACAAGAGGCTCTTGCTTCTGGTATTATCACTTACTTTGCTTTCTCGTGGAAATATTTTTTTTTAAAGCAACTACATCAGCCTGGGCTACCTTCTAACTGCACTATATATGCAAATAGAGTCCTACGCTTTCATAAACATTCCTGTTATTCTACAATAGGGTGTGTTAATTGTAAACAAAGCATGAATCTTCTTTATACTATACCAACAAGTGGTAATTTAGCCTATAAGGAGACAGTATGGTTTGATGGAAAGAGCCGTTGAATTAAAAGTTAGGAAAGAAATTCCTATTTTCCCACTAATTACTCATGTGACCTTTGTGATTCACTTTATTTCTTGAGGCTCATTTCCTCAAAGATAGAAGTATAGTATGTCCAGTTAATGATATCGATTCGAGTAGACTATGTAGATTTCCCATTAGCTCCAACATTTTTACTGGCTATCCACCTTGTTTGGAATTTTCTCCCTCCTCTTACATTTCTTGACTTCAGCATTTCCTTCAATTTCCAGCTAAAACCTCACCTTCTACAAGAAACGCTTCTTAATCCTAATTAATGTCTTACTCTTGTTTGTCTCCAGTGTTTTATGTGTATATCTTGTTCATAATTGTTCATTGTCTTCCCTATTAGACTGGGAGCTCTTTGAGAGTAGGGACAGGTTGTGTGTGTGCGTGTGTGTGTTCACCTTTCTTTATATCCCCACTATTTAGCATATTCTTAATAAAATGCTTATTGGTATCCTATGATCCTATGACTTCCAGTGATTAGGGTGTACAAGGCAACCCATTCCGTTTTTGAGATGCCCTAATAATTAGGTAGTTCTTCATAAAGTGCCAAAAATTATATCACTGTTGTTCCAGTTCATTGATCTGAATTATGTTCTCTGGAACCACACAGAATAAGGTTAATACCTTCTCCACATCACAGTTCTGAAAATGTTAAAGACCACAGATGTTATTCCTGAACAACTTACATTTGTCAGTATAATGAGTATTCAAATGCTTTGTCAGTTTTGCCCCGAGTAACTTCTTGAATTTTTATAGCTAAGAATGACTCCCATATGTTAAATGCTATTGATTAGAAACTAGATTATATTCGTTGTACTGTAAGAGCACAAACTCTCCTGATGTTAAAAAAGATTTTTTTTTAAATACAGTGTCTAGAAGTTTTGTAACTATGACTACGCCAGTTTTTTACAGTTTTTAGCAATTGCTCATCCTTGTCATATTCATTCTAAGTAAAAGCTTGCATATTTAATTATATCACCACATATGTACTTTGTTGACATCTGTTGGAAAAGAGTTCTAGTGAGTCAACATTTTAAAGAGACAGATATGAGTAATTATTGTTTAATTTGAATATTTTAGGGGAGATAGGGATGTCATTTTCTGAGTGTTGCCATATATTTTAAGAAACATTTTGAAATTTTATACATATATATGTATATGCATATATATATAATATGTAGGTATATATAAAATATTTTAAAATATTGCGAACCAAGAAATTAATGTGGAAAATCAGTGACATTTGTTCTAGTATTTTCTGGTTATGTCCTTTGATGAGGTCTTGCGTTCTAAGGAAATTGTTGGTCCCCAGAAGTTCGTCTTTCCTCTATAATAGGTGATAGTCACCTTCCACCCCATCCCCAGCTTTATCATTTGATTTTGGATGTCTGACATAGTACAGAATATATTTGAAACCTGCCTCCTAAGTATAAAATGTATGACATAAAATATGTCATGCAACATTTGTTGATGGGAGATAACATATATAACTGGTGGTAAGTGAACATATCATACAAACCCAGGGAAGCCACAGTCCTAGTACCCTGTTAAGATGATAAACATTTATTATATCTTTAATATATTTATGAATTTCTTTTACCTGATAAATCATTAGATTTAATGAATGATGAAAGTCTTTTCTATTTTTCTATTTTTTTTTCAGCTTGATCAGTATTCATTGCTTTAAAAAATATCTTCTTTTGGGTTTCCTTTTCAATGTATGGCATAACTTAAAATCATATCTTAAACTCCTAATTCTTTGAATTATTCCTTGAGTTATTTGAAAACATATTTATAGGAAAAGATAGGATGTCTGTAGTGGTTTTGTAGAATGCCCAAGCTTTACGGTGGTGCAAGATGGAGGGAGGCAGAGTCATATGAGTAAGACATAGAAGCTATGCTGCATAGTGATTAAAGACAAGTGCCCTCATATCACTGTATTGCCTAACCACATATATCTTTTTATTAACTTTTTCTGGGTTCCTATAGCATCAGTCTGAAGGATGACTTTCTCATTTTTTGTGGTTACTGATACTTATTAAGATCTATCGCCTAACAGCTCAAGCTAGTGTGGTCAATTAAGAACAAGGTATTCTGTTTACTAAACTGAGTTCTTTATTACCAATTTAACATTGAAACTTCTTTAACTCCTAATAATGTAAATGAAATTTTAAAATAACATGGAATAGACATGATTGTCCAAAGGTGGCTAGGAATTACAGATGGGACTTGGAGTTAGGAAGACCTAGTTCAATTTCTGTCTCGGATGTTTATTATTAGTTCTGTAGTTTTGGGCAAGTAAATGAACTTTGAATTTTGTTTCCAAAATAAGGATGACAATAACATCTACTTCACAGAGTTAGAAGAGTGCTGTGACGAGCTGAGAAACAAATTAAATACATGTGTGTATACACATATATGTATGTGTAGTACTTTGAAATAAACCCTCAAACTACTATGTAAAGTCTAAGATATTATGAGGGATGTTTTAGTTTTTATTGAAATTGAAATAGACAGCTTTATGCTCCAAGCAGGAAATGTTACCTTCCTAAACACTAAACAGATGTCCTCACTGTATCCAATTTACTGATTCCGTTGGTTGGTTGGAAGTCTTCTGTACATATGTCCTTTTTACCCAATATTTCCTCATTTGTGTTACTGGTTTTTGTTTGTGTGGCTGCTTTTATTATCGTTTAAGACCTGCTTTTAATCACAAGAACGAACTATAGGGTTTTAGCGAATGGATGTTTCTGTCTTGTAAAAGTGTAAGTACAAAAATGCCAGGCTCTCTCTGTTAACATCTCACATCTGCATAATGCAAAAGTAAAGTAAGATACTTTACTCACAACAACCCTGTTGGGATAGTATAAGTATTATCACCTCCATTTTAAATTAAAAAATGAAGTTCTGAAAAGTGACTTTTCTGATCATATGGCTAAGTGATTTGTGTGTGGACACATTAACCAGTAAATTCCTGAGACAGGAGTTAAATGCAGGTCTCATCACTTTGAGAAATCTAGACTTCTATTAAGTAAACTATACTTAACTCTTGGCCTGATGTAAACTGAACTTAAAAATCACAAGGTCAAAGGAAAAAACCTAACAGACAAATATCTTCTCTTTGACTTTTTTTCCCCAATGAAAAGTCATTGGGTAAGGCATTAGAAACACATTCTATTTCATGTTCTCCTTTTCCCATTCTGAACATTGAAGGATTCTTCCTATCCCCATCCATATGGAACAGTTAATTATTGACTTACTTCTATCAGGCAAATTTTAATGACTTTTGGTTGTACTGGAGAGAAAAAAAGCCAAAGTATTTTTTACTTGTTTCTTGTAAGCAAAAATATTTAGGTATTCTGACATATTTCAAATAATTAACAGTATTTTCCTTCATAGTAAGAGATTTGAGGAAATGTTTTAGCTAATTTTTCATTTTTTTCATACTTTGATAGATCTTTGTGGTCATTGATACAATTGTTAATACTGACAACTGTGTGACTCTTGTTTGTATCTCCCTCTCACGCCATGACCAGACCACTCTCTTTTTCAGTCATGTGTCTCTGATGACATCCTTGATGGACTTCTTTTGTACAATTCTCTGTTAGTAATGTGTTTTAGCCAGCATGTGTGACTTCATTGACCTTTGTGTGACTTTGAACTTTAATTCTTCGAAGACATCATACCTATGACTAATTAAATATGCCTATCTAACATTATATAAATTCCTGTATATAAGTAAAAGTAGAAGCTTCTATAAGAAAAGTTCCTGGATTATACAGGATGGGAACTCATAAAAGATTTTGGACTAGATTCTAACTCTAATGTGCCCATCATTATCCCCAGATGTAAAGTATGCACATGTATAAATAATGTATTTATTGTATTTGGATGATTCCTAGTATAATAACATTACACATATACGATGTAGTATTGATTATAAACAGATTGGTAAAGTGAACTAAAGGATGATCCCTAGCATATTAGTTAAAAACCCTCTGGAGAGTTTATGGGAGATGAAAGCAAAAGTCACACGGGATGAAAGGAATAGATGTGGTACGAAATACATAGTTGGAGGGATTAAATGCAACAAATATATGAAATATATATCATATATACATATTTTTTCAGTGACTTCTCTTATTGCTCTAGGGGTTAGTGATGATTTGTTTGACTTTTTATCCTTATTTATTTATCTATATTATGTGTATATATATTACATGTGTAAATATATTATGTTCATATATATATATTTAGGTTTTATATAAAATATCCCTATTTTATCCTTATTCAAGGACTTTTTCTATCCCTTTTTGTTTCTGCTCCTATTGGACGCTAGTAATATCTCCAGCTTATTTAAACACATAGCTTCTCCTCTGTCCTAATATCCTCCCATGCCAAAGATAATAAGCTGTTATACAGTCAATATTTTGATTGTTAACATTTCTTCATATGCATAAGAATAAATTAATGTATCAGTGAAGATAGTAAACAATTACAGGAAAAATATAATATTTGATTGCCTGGGGCTATAGCCATTGGGGAAGAGAATAGGATTTCTTTTCCTTCTTGTTCATTGGCTTTCCAGAAAAGTATATAGATAGTTAGGACAGTGGGTGAAGTGCAGAAACTTCACCATGGGTAGAGGATGGGTGTGATGTATATGTGGGCATATCTCATTAAAATCAATCATGGACCAATCAGCAAACATCTGTGAAAATATATTATGTGTCCTACATTGTACTAAGGGCTTAGAATAAAAAGATAAAATAGAACAGTAGCTATCCTCAAGATGCTTATATTTTACTGGAGAAAACACCATGAATGAATTAATATAAGATAAAAACAAAGCAGATGGATGGTAACCTTAGTGGGAATGATACTAGCAGCTGAGGCGACCTGAAAAGATCTCCAATGCCTCATCTAAGGCAAAGATGACCCTTAATATCAGTACAGGCTCTGTTGTACCCTGAGAAGCTAGACGAGTTTCAAATATAGGCATGATGACGCTGTGATAGACTGTGTTGTTTGATGACTACTAACCTAGCTAAGTGATAGAAGGTCTGTCATCCAAAGGTTGGCTGCTCTCTCCCTCTTTGTGTTTGTATATATGTATGTATAAGTGCATATGTATACATATATACACATACACATATATACATATAAGCATATTACTGCTAGCAACTCATTAAACATAGAAGCTTCACAATATTTGTCCTTGGAAGGAAGTACCCCCATTAATGAAATCCTGGATTTTTCAAAGTGTGTGTGTGTGTTCATGCATATACATACATACCTATGTATATATCTACATATGTGTGTATCTATACATACATATGTTTATATGCATACATGTGTGTGTATTAAAAGTGCTACATTAATGAGGGAAAAATAGCTAATTCTTGTGGCAAGATTGTAAACTGTCTTATAAAATGACCATGTATAAATGGGGCAGCATAGTTCCAGTATTCTATCTCATGTTAATATTTTATAGAAATTATGGTAATGATCTTATATCACATAAATATATGATTATAGTAATGAGGTTTTCATAGCTCATTTACCAAAATCATTATTTGTGAAGTATTTCAAATAGGAATCTTTGAAATCACAGCCAACCCTTAACATTTACAAAACACTGTGAATCATTTTGTGTGTTTTTTATTGAGGTTACAGTCTTCTTGAAGAAAAGGTTCAAAATTAATTTGATTTATTTAGATAATTAAATGTTTTATAAGAATTTAAATTTGGAGGCCCTTGTAGAAATGACAACTAAAATCTGATTATAATTTAAGCATACATGTACTTCTGGAAATGAAAGTGAATACTAATAGCCTATTATAAGAATAATTATCATGGAAATAGTTGACCCTTCCCCCTTTAGTGAAATATTTCTTTAAATTAATTAAAAGAAAAAACAAATTCAGAGCTTCATGCCACCTTCGTATATATCTGAGACTGAAAAAAAAATCATTCCTGGATTATAAAAAATTGAGGCAATACTTCTTGTTTTTGCAATTGGAGAACCAAAATCTAAAGTTAATGTATACATACTAACACAGTGCTTTGCATATGGTAGATGCTTAATTTTGTCGAATTGATTTGAATGGAATTGCATTCTGTAGGATCAAAGGTGATACAGTAGGAAAATGATGTGGTGTTTCTATGGGAATTAAAACATTTGGCTTTCATATAAATATCCCAGATCAGCATTGCAAAGTCCCTTAACTGAAGAGTAACATATCTGGCCACATTTCCCTCACCCTTTCCACAATGAACAGTGAGGCAAGATTTTTGTCCTTTGGTCATTTACTTTCTCCTTAAAACATAAACTTCTTCTTTGATGTTCATTATACATAACAAAGTCCTTGAAATCATGGACTGTCACCCTCCCATCTTTGTCCCCCTAGCTCTCACAATAGTGAGATTTAGTGCTAGAAGGGACTTTGGTTATTACCTAGTTCTATATAGAACATGAGACCTGGAGTCAAGAAGACCTGAGTTTCAATCTTTCTTCCAGAACTTCCTAGCTGTGTGACCATGGTCAAATCATTTAGCCTCTCTGTGTCTTAGTGTCCTCATTTGTAAAAATGCTGATAATAATAACATCTATCTCACAGGATTGTTGTGAAAATCAAATAAGTTAATGTGCACATATAAAGTACTCTGCAAACTTTAAGGCACTGTATAAAAGTTTCTGTCACCATCATCACCATCATCACATCCACTGTCGTCATCATCATCCCCTCACGATACTAGTTACTAGATCTGTCTGTCTGTGTTCGTCCTTCATTTTTGAAGATAACCATGACATCAGAGAAATGATGACATGACTTGCACTTGACTTTGTTCAGAGTGAGAGGGGGCTGTGCAGGAGTTACTAGATAAGGACATTAAAATCCCCAAAGATTGTATGATCAAATAAGCAAATAACCCTATTAGGTCTCTAGTCTTGGTTCTCTGACAATAAATTGAGAATTCTTGTCACCAAAGGATGCTATTGTGTGCCTTTGTATCCCTACTTATCAAAGAGACATTAGAGGCTGTCAAGTCCAAATCCCTTATTTTATAGAAGAAACTGATCTAAAGAGGGGTGTGTGTGGATATTACCTAGTTTTATGGTGAGCATAAGACCTGTAGTCATGAAGATCGAAGTTTGAATCTTGCCTCAGGCACTTAGTAGCTGTGTGACCTTACTATAATCATTTCTTTTGAGGAAACAGTTGTTAGGTGTATCACTGGATAGAGCACTAACTAGGTCTGAAGGATTCATCTCCCCAAGTTCAGATCTGTCCTCTGGCACTTGCTAGCTGTATAGCTTTGGGTAAATCACTTAACTTTGTTTGCCTCAGTTCCCTGTTTGCAAAATGATCTGGAAAAGGAAATGGCAAACTACTACATTATCTCTGACAAGAAAATTGCAAATGGGGTCACATAGAGTGGGGCCCAATGGAAATGACTCTACAACAGCAAAGATATTTTCTACACCTAAAATGCCGAAGTCTATTACATTGGTAGTCTGGGTACTACTCAGGACACTACTGCTATATCACCTTTCAGGGATCTAAGGTTGAAAGGTTACACTGGAAGGTTGGGGTACAATGTGATTCATCCTATAATAATTTGATATCAGTCAGACATCAGAAGATGCCTCTACTTTCCTCTCTTTTTTTCTCAACTTCTTATAATCTGTTTTCCTTATAAATCCACTGAAACTGTTCTCTCCAAAGTTACTAATTATCTCTTAGACACATAATCAGCTGTTGCACCAGGACCTGCACCTGGAGCCTTTGACTCCAAATCCAACGTACATTCATCTATATTATGTTGCCTTTCTTATTTTTAGGATCTATTATTATGGTCCAGGAAAGCAATTCCTAGGAGTGAAATGGCTATAAAGTGAAGTAAATAAAAGTTAAAACATGTTATGCTAAATGGAAGGAGAAACATTAATTAGAATGATAAGATTTTGAAAAAAATAAGGACATGACAAACTTGAGATAATGCGTGCACAATTTATAAGTCATAATTGATTGAATAATATGAATTATTATTTTTGTGATTCCTTTCCCCATCCTAACATTAGACGTTGTTTTTAAGGCGAGGTTGCCTTGAAAACTAATAAATAGATATTAATGCCCATTTAAGAGCAAGTATGGAATTTAATCTTTCTTCTTCTCTCTAAAATTAAAATCCATTGAGATTCTGGGAAAAACTGCAAAAATTTTGTTTGCGTTTGTCATACCCATGATCAGTATTGTTTTATTTTGAACTTTCTAAATATTTTCTAAGACTAACTGAAGTCATTTGTTTCCAACATTAATACAGAAGGCTTCTTTTTAACTAACCAATTCAACTTTTCTGTCATGTTATATGATAGAATTTAGTTGCTTTAAAAATTGTTAGTTGGGCTATTAAAAAAGAAAGTTAGGGCTCGAGCCAAGATGGCAGAGTAGAAAGACTCCCGTATGCTGGCTCCGAACGCACAGCCCATATATTTCCTGCAAGAAGAACTCCCCACAAATTCTGGATCACTGCAAGGTGTGCAGAAACACAGTGGAAAAGATTTCCATGTCAGAGAGCCCTGGAGAGCCGTCCCCAGGGTCCATCGCGCCCCAGAAAACAGAGTCCACCCCTGAGCTGCCCTAGCCCCGGGGCTGAGAGTAGCAGATCCGAGCAGGCTTCAGGGATGGAACCTCTGGTGGCCGTGAAGGTCCCTCTGCCCACAGATGCTGCAGGTCAGTGAGAGAGACTTCTGGGCTGGCCGAGAGGGGAGCGGGGTGTCTCCGTGGCTCAGGCCCCCTCGGGAGGAAACGGCAGAGGGAGCAGCAGAGGCAGGAGCAGGAAGTGGTGGAGGCAGAGGCAGCGGCGGCGGCCTGGGACTCCCCGAGCAGGAGGCAGAAGCTCAGGTCTCTGCATAAAGCCCCTGAGGGAACTGAGCCTGGGAGGCGGCCCTGCCCCCACCCAAGCACCAGAACTTAAGCTCACATTGAATAGCAGCCACTCCGGAAAGCCCATTTGAATCTCAGACCCCAAGCACTAGCTGGGCAGATCTAGGTGGGGGTGGACAGGAATCTCAGAATTCAAGTAACTGGCTGGGAAAATGCCCAGAAAAGGGAAGAAAAATAAGACTATAGAGACCTACTTTGAGGGGGTGCAAATGTTCCCACCTTTCAGTTCTGATGATGAGGAAATATTCTTACCATCAGGGAAAAATGTGGAGGTCGGGGCCTCTGTATCCCAGACATCCCAGGTGGATGTCTGGTGGGCTCAGGCCATGGAAGAGCTCAAAAAGGATTTTGAAAATTAAGTTAGACAGGTGGAGGAAAAACTGGGAAGAGAAATGAGAGAGATGCAAGAAAAGCATGAAAAACAGGTCAATACCTTGGTAAAGGAGACCCCAAAAAATGCTGAAGAAAATAACACCTTGAAAAATAGGTTCACTCAATTGGCAAAAGAGGTTCAAAAAGCCAATGAGGAGAAGAATGCTTTCAAAAGCAGAATTAGCCAAATGGAAAAAGAGGTTCAAAAGCTCACTGAAGAGAATAGTTCTCTCAAAATTAGAATGGAACAGATGGAGTCTAATGACTTTACGAGAAACCAAGAAATCATAAAACAAAACCAAAAGAATGAAAAAAATGGAAGAGAATGTGAAATATCTCATGGGAAAAAACAACTGACCTGGAAAATAGATCCAGGAGAGACAATTTAAAAATTATGGGACGACCTGAAAGTCATGATCAGAAAAAGAGCCTAGACATCATCTTCCATAAAATTAATCAGGAAAACTGCCCTGAGATTCTAGAACCAGAGGGCAAAATAAGTATTGAAAGAATCCATCCATCACCACCTGAAAGAGATCCAAAAAGAGAAACTCCTTAGGAACATTGTGGCCAAATTCCAGAATTCCCAGGTCAAGGAGAAAATCTTGCAAGCAGCTAGAAAGAAACAATTCCAGTATTGTGGAAATACAATCAGGATAACTCAAGATCTAGCAGCTTCTACATTAAGAGATCAAAGGGCATAGAATAGGATATTCCAGAAGTCAAAGGAACTAGGACTCAAACCAAGAATCACCTACCCAGCAAAACTGAGTATAATACTTCAGGGGAAAATATGGTCTTTTCAGTGAAACAGAGGACTTTCAAGCAATCTTGATGAAAAGACCAGAGCTGAAAAGAAAATTTGACTTTCAAACACAAGAATGAGAAGAAGCATGAAAAAGTAAACAGCAAAGAGAAGGGACTCACCAAAGGTGAACTGTTTACATTCCTACATGGAAAGACAATATTTGTAACTCTTAAAATTTTTCAGTATCTGGGTAGTTGTTGGGATCACACACACACATACACACACACATGTACACTTGTGCACGCACACACACACATACACACATGCACACACATACAGAGACAGAGAGCACAGAGTGAATTGAATAGAATGGGACCATATCTTAAAAGAAATTAAGGTAAATGGTGAGAGAGAAATGTAGTGGGAGGAAAGAGGGTGAAATGGAATGGGGTAAATTATATCTCATTCAAGAGGTAAGCAGGAGACGTTTTAGCGGAGGGAAAAAGAGGAGAGCTGAGAAAAAAGAAAACAAGAAGTTTACCCTCATCACATTTGACTAAAGGAAGGAATAAAATGCACGCTTATTTTGGTATGAAATCCTATCTTACAATACGGGGAAAGTGGGGGAGAAGGAGATAAGCGGGGGGGGGGGGGATGATGGTAGGGAGGGCAATGGGAGGAGGGAGCAATTTGAAGTCAACACTCTTGGGGAGGGACAGGATCGAAAGAGAGACTAGAAACAATGGGGGGCAGGATAGGATGGAGGGAAATAGAGTTAGTCTTACACAACACGACTGTTATTGAAGTCATTTGTAAAACTACACAGATATGGCCTATATTGAATTGCCTGCCTTCCCAAAGGGAATGGGTGGGGAGGGAGGGATGGGAAGAATTTGGAACTCAAAGTGTTAGGAACAACTGGTTAGTATTGTTGTTGCTACTAGGAAATAAGAAATACAGTTAATGGGGAATAGAAAGTCATTCTGGCCCTACAGGACAAAAGAGAAGATGGGGACAAGAGAAGGGAGGAAGGATACAGGAGAGGGCAGATTGGTGATAGGGAAAATTAGAGTGCTCGGTGTATTGCGGTGGGGGGGGGAGGGAGGGGGATAAATGGGGAGAAAATTTGGAAGCCAAAATTTTGTGAAAATGAATGTAAAAAAAATTAAATAAATCAATTAATAAAAAAAAAGAAGTTAAATTTTGGTACTCATAACTTTCTTTAACCAGTGAAAGACATTTTAATTCATGTAAACTATAAAATCCCAAGTCAAAATTTAGAATATAGATAGTTATCACTAGACCTCTTTTCCTATTTAAGTTTATTTAGCTTGTAGATGTCTTCTGCAATAAGAAAAATTTCATTTGTTTGTTTCACTCCCTATAAGACCATAACTTAGTTTCTTTGAAACTCACAATTTGTATTGCAAATACATTAGGTTCTTGGGCAAAATAACACACTACTCACTATTGTATGAGCTATAAGGCAGAAATTTTATTTAAGGGGCTGGAAGCTTCTGTGTTCAGACCAGGGTCCTAGTAGATTAGGTTTGGTATTGGAAAAAAAAATGAGACACAGATCATTCAACAGATAATAAGGAAGAGATTTACTTAGTCTTAGCAGGAGAGTATTCAAGAAGGATAGGCATTGATGATACCTCAAGTTGATTTATTTCAATGAAGTTTCCTTGCCTGAGTTATTGGACCATGATCCACTCAGCAAACAGTCCCTGGAGCTCCTTCTGGCTGCTTTGTATTGAGGCTATCAGAAAGTGATATCTGTATTCTATACCTATAAACACTTCTGTCAACCAATAATCTAAAGTGGTTTCAGTACCTTCTAAGGAAAATCTAATCTA
This sequence comes from Bettongia penicillata ogilbyi, assembly GCA_023548195.1. Classification (NCBI taxonomy): domain Eukaryota; kingdom Metazoa; phylum Chordata; class Mammalia; order Diprotodontia; family Potoroidae; genus Bettongia; species Bettongia penicillata. Next base: position 1,390,634 of record JAJHZJ010000872.1, read on the forward strand.
AATTTCATGGGTGGAAGATATCATGGGTGGAGATAGGCATCTGATGGGAGTTATGTGAGAAATAGTAACAGTGAATGAAGAGGAGAGAAAGGAGCAGGAGACGGAGAGAAAAGGTCAACAAATTATTTTTTAAAATACTCAGAAGAAACCAGAAAAAAAGATCAGAAATATTGAAGAGGACATAGGCAATCAAGTCAACGTTGTTATTTTCACATTAAATTTGAATATGTGCATATTTAAGGGGGCATATATAATAAATTCATAACTTCCCTGAAATAATCTTATTCTGATATGTTTTGTATATTAAAACATCAATTTTTATTCATTTTAGTCCATATTTTTAATGTGTAATAGTACAGTCAAGAAATATAAAACAATTCTAAAGTGCATTAACATATAATATCTAGGAATAAGAATGTTAAGAAAAAAAACAAACAGGTAAACTATCCAAGGGATGAATATATGCTGAAATGTACAGAGAAATTAAGGTTTAGCCAAAATGATCCCTCTAAAACTTTACTGGTAAGGTTTAGAGGCGTTATCAGATACTTCATCAAAAGATTTTTAGGAAGAATTTAGAAGGCAAAAGTGATGGTTGAATATTGTCTGCATAAATGACAGACCGTGGAAATAAAGCGTAACATTTCACAATCCTGTGTGCTTTAACACTGTGAAAACTTTTAGAAAATTCTTGTAAAATGACTAAAGGAAGCAGAATCTTAAAAAAAAGATAGTAATATGGGGAATATTGAAAGGTGTCTTCTGAAATAAAAAAAAATAATACTACAGAATCGATAGTCTCTCAAGTATGGAAGAGACCCTAGGCTGTCTAATCTAAATGTGTCTGATATCTTCTTCAATCTTTTCAACATTTCCCTCTGTCACATCTTTGACAATTGGTCATTCAGCCTTTGCTTGACAATATCTAGTGAGCTGAAGGCATCCTCTTGCATTTTTTGAAAGCCCATAATTGGTAGGACATTTTCCTTTATATCAGTCTTGAATGTGTCCCTCTCGAAATTTGTCCGAGTGCCTCTTGTTCGGTCCACTGGGACGCAAGTTTAGATACAGTCTCTCATCTGTTCATTACCCTCCTGGCTCCTCAGTGAAGTAATATATAGACAGTATATTTTTGTTTTAAGATGATGAAATCTTGTATTGAGAGTTTAAAGCCAGAGGGAAAATGGACACAATCAAATTTGGAAAACATTTTATGGAAAATTTCAGGTTAAGGGGAGGCTATAAAAACACAATTGAATTGAGTTTATTAGTCATAATCTGTTTCATGTACTATAAGGGCACACTTAGCAACACTACATGTTGCACCTTAATTTTTTTCTAAAGGGAAAAATGATGTAATATTCTTGACAATAACTTCATAAAACTATATCATACGATCATTTCTTAAAATAACAGAATTCTTATTCCCATGTTAAACACTAGACTATGATAATATAATCTAAATAAAGAGGAACAAGTTGTAAACATCTTTCAACCCTTAGAATTTCTGTGCTAGTGGGCAGAAATAAATCCCTGTGATAAATGTTATGAGAAGCAGTGAGTACTCTAATAACACCATCAAATGCTTCTCTAATTACAGAATGACATAAAAACGCTGGAAAAATGGATGGCAGAAGTCGATGTTTTCCTGAAGGAGGAATGGCCAGCTCTTGGGGATTCAGAAGCTCTGGAAAAACAACTGGAACAGTGCACAGTAAGAAATATTTATATGAATGCCAGAGTATTTGGTTGTATCAAAATGAGAAATAGCCAAGTCTATTTATGCAAACTTCACTTAGCCTAGACTAATTTTCATAATATACCATTTTAAAATTCAGTTACAGGTAATGAGAGTAAAAAACTAGTATGAGTCATTTGCTCAATCATAATAATACATTATTATTAAGTAGCTAGGTGATGTGGGGGATAAGGTGTTGAACTTGGAGTCAGGAAGATCTGAGTTCAAAAATCTAACCTCAGAAAATGACTAACTTTGTCACTCCAGGTAAGTCACTACATTTCTAGCTTCCTTAGTTTCCTTATCTATAAAGCAGGGCTAATAAATTCCCTACTTCCCAGGATTGTTATTAGAACAAATGATATAATAGTTGTAAAGGACTTAGCAAACCTTAATGAACTGTATAAATTCCAGCTGTCATCATCCAAACATCTCCTACATGTTTATTCTCATTCTCTCTCTCTCTCTCTCTCTCTCTCTCTCTCTCTCTCTCTCTCCTCTCCTCTCTCCTCTCTCTCTCTCTCTCTCTCTCTCTCTCTCTCTCTCTGTATATATACATATATATACACAGATATTATATATGCACACACATATGTATGTGTATTTGTTAAAGCTTATGTATTTTGTGCCCACATCCAGTGGGAATTAAGATGACAGCTTCTGTTGGAGGTTAGGAATAGTAAGGTGGTATGGAGAAGTCTCAGATGATGAAATCACCCTTAATAATGCAGATCAGCCACCTTTCTGAAACTTACAGTCTGAAAAAATTGCCTAGAGCCCTGAGAAGTTCAGTGACTTACCTAGTATCACACAGACAATGTAAGTCAGAAGCAGGACTTAAAACCCAGATCTTTCTGGCTCTGAGTCCAGCTGTCTAGTCCCTACAGCTTGTCCCCTCTGTTGTCTCTTTTATATTTGCAAAAGCCTAATAGTGCCTGGGAAAAGTTCCTGAAATATCAACTCATCTGTATCTATTTCTATACAAACACTTGCTGTAATATTATTTTTGTTTGAAATTCTAGATATTTTCAAAATAAAATTAACAGACTAAAAAGTCACTTTGACATTGAGTTTAGGGTTTATTTTACCCACTCAAGTTAGATAGTATAAGTATCATCATCCCCATTTTATAGATAAAAAAACTGAGACTCTGAATCTAAATTATAGATAGTATCAGAGCTTGAAGTTGAACCCAGTTTTTTCACACTAAATCAAAAGACTTTTATACTCTATCTCATATCTGTCCGATCAGAATTTATTTTAGTTTATGTTAGCATAAATTCTAACAGTGAGATAAACTCATATCACTATTTTCTATTTTTTTCTCAAAACAGAAATCCTGTATTATTTTTCTTTTGCTAATAATAAAAATATTTTTCAGTTAATGTCCAAGACCAGGAAGATAATGGAATCATGTCAGTTTTGTAATACCAGTTTTCTAAATTTCTTGATTTTAAATTATCTTAAATTTAAAGGAATTGATTACATATTGTTTTAAAGTTTACAAAGTACTTTATATACATTATCACATTTGTTTCTCAGTATATATCTTTGAGGTAGGTGCTACATGTGTTACAGAAGAAAAGAATAAGGCTCAAAGAATTTAAGTAATTTGCCCATAGTAGAACAGCTAATAAGGCAACTAGATGACTCAGTGGATAGAGTGCTGGACATGAATTCAGGATCACCTGAATTCAAAACTAACCTCAGACGTTTACGAGGCAAGTTACTTTGGGCAAGTCACTCAACTTTTGTTTGCCTTAATACACTTGAGAAGGAAATGGCAGCTCACTCTGGTATCTTTGCCAAGAAAATTCCCTGGTCAGCAATGGTGTGCTATAATCTATAGGGTCACAAAGAATTGGATGTGACTGAACAACAAAAATCCCTGCTGCATGTCAGAAGTGAGATCTGAACCTAAGTTCTCTTAACTCCAACTCTTAGTATTTTTCTTACTAAACTATGTTTCCTAGTTACATTTTTTTTTCAAATCATGGTATGTATTTGTCCTTTATGGTGCTAATTTAAAAAAACCTCACTTTCTTTTTTCTTTAGGTTTTAGTAAATGATATCCAGACAATCCACCCAAGTTTAATCAGTGTCAATGAAATTGGGGATAAGATAAAGAAGGAAGCGGAGCCACAGTTTGCTTCCAAAGTTCAAGCAGAGTTAAAAGAACTGAATGCCCAGTGGGACCATATTTGCCAACAGGTTGGTGGTCTGTGATTGTGTTTTGATTTCTTTTGCTTAATATTCTCATTTTCCTTTGTCTCCCCTTCAACTGCCCTTCTCTTTCAACTTTTCCCCAATTTCTTTGTGTTTTTTAGACACTTTCAGTTCAGAATAATTAACCTTCTATCTCACAAAGTTTACTTCAAATACAGAAATATGTCCAAAGTAGATATTACAGACTGAATGATTTAATCTTACTGAGGCTCCAAAATTGAATATTGAAAATATAGAATGGCATCACAAAATGAACTATCACTTATAAAAAACAAACTTTCATTTTTTTGTCCATGTTTTCATTTAATTTTTTGAATAAATAGCTTTCAATAGATCCTATCTTAAATGAGCATGGCACAGAGGTAAAGATAATTTTTAAAAAATCAAAGTTGCATGCAGGAATAAATGGTGGTATTATTAAATATAACTAAGACTTTCCCAAATTTGACTCCTAGCCTGGGATACTGCCTGAATGGGAGGCAGGCAGTTCAGATAAGTGATATCTAATATAGCAAAAACCTAAAATTCGTACCAGACCAAATATTAGGAATAAAATGAGAAACTGAGACATTTCATTCCATGATTGCATAAAATATCAGCAAAAACCTCAGAGGCATTAGGAAAGAGGGTAACTAACAAAACAAAAGCCAAGGTAGACAGTCAAGCTAGTAGTCTCCTAGTATGACCAGAAATATGCTGGAAACACATCTGGCCTCTAATTCTGTGTGTGGATGGTAGAAGGCTTCCCTGAGAAAACCCCTGTTTGATCAAAAGTTCCTGTGGAATCCATGGTGAGCAGCAGTGATCACCTCAGGTCAAGGTACTCCAAGATACCTAGCACTTTGTCCTGAGAATTTGTAAATGACCTAAAAGATCCAAGGGAATGTAGCATATGGATATGGAGATAATGCAGGAACCCTGGTTATGAAGGGGAAGACCAAGCAAAACTCATTGCTTTCCCCAAAAGTATAGAACAGGGCAGAGCCTGCCCTCTTATACAGCTTCAATTCAAGAACTAAAGCTAGAGAGATGAGTATACCAATGATTGTCCAAATATTTTCGGTATCATTGCAGATCTAGAGATTTCCCCCAAAAGAGAAAGTAACTCTGTAACAACTATAAGCAGGAATTCAAAGGAAAAAAATCTTTTTTCAAGGTACTATGTGAGTAGTAGAAATGTAGTAGAAAAGCAGCAAGAGATTTCAAAATGAAATAAAATTTCCAGAGGAAAGAATTGGAAGAAGAATAAATAGTCTCAAAGAGAATGTTAAAACTAGAAGCTAAGAATATAGCCATCCATTGAGGAACTGCGGAACAAATTATTTTATATGAATGTAATGGAATATTATTAGCCTCTGAAAAATTGAAAAGAGATGATATCAGAGAATTCTTGGTCATATGAGCTAATAGAGACTGAAGTCAATGCAATCAAGAGAATGATTTGTTCCAGGGTAACATTGCAAAACAACTTTGAAAGAATTTTTTAAAAATCTTTGAAAAACTTAAGAATTCTGATCAATGAAATGATCAGCCTATGATGATGCACGTGACATACCTCCTCCCAGAGATGCGATGGATGCAAGATAAGAAAAAAGACATACATTTTTGGGCAGGGCAATTGTGTATATTTCTTTTGCTTGGTTATGCTTATTTGTGACAAGGCTTTCTCTTTCTTTATTGTAGTTTTAACTGGAGGGAGGGCATAGATAGGAGATGGAGTAACCATAATGATGCTAAATAAAGGGAAACTTTTGAAAATTAAAATATATATATATATATATTTCTAGAAGAGAACAGAAGAAAATTCAGAAGGAAGTACCAAGGCAGAGGCAGCATAGCTTTGAAAATTGGAGGTAGAATTTATTATGTGCTTTTAAAAATAATGCTCTTTCTTTTGTGTTTAAGCTCAGAATTAAAAAAAAAATAATTTATGAGACTAGATAAATGAGCAAAGTGATTTAAATAGCATTTATTAAGTGATTATTCTCTACAAACACATGGGATAGACATGCTTTCAAGGACTATCAACCCCCTCCCCCCAGGACTATTGTAATGGAGCAAACAACATATAACAGGTTTCAGCTGTAAATCAAATAAAAAGAACACTGAGTACAACAGCCTAAATGTGTTTTTATGGAAGGAATTTTCAGGGGAAATAATTTAACATAACATTTTAGTGAGTTATTTTTCACATCTTTATTTCTTCTATACAGACTTTATTAAGAGGGCTCAAAGCTACAGTGGGAAGAGTCTGAGATTTGTTGTCAGAAAATTAAAGTTCTAATTCCTGAATCTGCTATTTCTTACTTGTGTCACCTTGGGCAGGATAGTCAATCTCTGTGGTCCTCATTTTCCTCACATTTAAATGAAAAGGTGTACTAGAGGAGCTCTCAGGTTCATTCATTTTTACAATTTTTTATTTTTTTTAAATTTATTATCTTTAGTATCATTTAGTCATGAATTCTGGATTGTTTTTGTTTTAAGAAAACGATCAGGAGATTGAACGAGACTGAAAAGTATAAAACATAAAGGCTCAAACATACTTCTTTCTATTTTAAAAAGCACAATTTAGACAGGAAATATTAAGTACTTTTATAGTAATGAAACAGATTTTAGAATTCTCCTTAGAGGGTGGTTAAAGAACTGAGTCCCTTTCCTAGTCTTTTTTTTTCTTTTTCAATTTCTCTATGTTTTATAAGCAATCTTGAAAAATGTCGAGGTCATGATCTATGTCTTAGATTGTCTTATAAGATATTATATTTTAGAAAAAAAACAGCCAACCACTCCACCAAAAAGAAACCTTGAACCAGTACTCTTTAACCATGTTACATTTTGTCTCTACCATGCCCAAGCTTCGTATATTTCTGTATTCATTTCAACTACAGGCTTACTTTATCTATTCCATTCATGGAAAATTACAAGACTGCCGGTCACTTGATAATTTTTTCGACTCTCTCACTCAATGTTAAGTCAGTCAGCATTTGAAAATGTGTAGTCTTTGCCCATAAAATCAATAATTTACTCAACAAATGTTTTCAAGCATGTGCTATGTGCCAGGTGCTGTGCTAGGCACTGAATTCAAAAAGAAGCAAAACTCAGTCTGTGCCCCCTTGAAACTCACAAACTAATAAGGGAGACAACTCTCTTCTCCTCCATCTCTCTGTCTCCCTCTCTCTATCTCTCTCCCTCTCTCTCCCTCCCTCCACACACACACATACGTATATACACATACTGCTGTTATTCAGTCATTTTTAGTCATGTCTGACTGTCTGTGACCACATCTTGGCAAAGATACTGGACTGGTTTTCTCTAGCTCATTTTACAGAGGAGGAAATGGAGGCAAACACGATTAAATGAGTCTTCTAGGATCACACATCTAGTAAGTATCTGAGGATGGATTTGAACTTGGGTCTTCCAGACTCCAGTTCCATCATTCTATCCATTGTTGTATTTAGCTGCCTTTCTGCCTTGCCCTGATCACAGCAACCAATGACTACAGTGTCTTCCATTAGTAGTCAACTTGAGGACCTGGAATTCACCACAGTTCCTCTCCAAATTTCCAACTAATAGAAAAAAAAGACAAAGAGAAAGGTTAGCAGGCTGCCAACTAGTATCAGGATTGCAGGTACAGAGAAGGACACATATCGCTAGTCATAATTTCTATTATGATTGACCCTTTTGAGACTGTAATACATTATTGGGATTGAATGAATTGCCAGGATTGATGAAGAGGATGAGCCTCATGGCTTTCCATCTCTAACTTTTTCCCTCATTCCATATCTGTTTCTTTTGCAAGTCACTTCTGTACCAGGCAGATCTGGTTCCTAAGCAAGCCTCATCCCTCATATTTTTTTCTGCTATAACTGAGACTCATATAATTTTATCTTTTCCTTAATTTCTACTTCTATCTTTTCAGTTGTTTTGAAATTTGCATGACTTTTTTGACTTGTTCTGATTTTATTGTATCTTATTCCGGTTGGCTCAGCTCTTTACACACACACATACACACACAGACACACACACACACACACGGATTTTATTTCTGATTTACTTCCTGGTTATTCCCCCAGCACTTAATGAAATATTATATTATATTCCTGTCTCCCCATTTTCTTTGCTTAATGTTCCCAGGCTGACAAACAGAGCATTCACCAACAAACCATAAGTTCTTCTTTAATTCCAGTCCTTTGATTGCTGACCAGTAGCCTTTTCCCTCCTGCATTTAGCACTATGCCATACCTATATATCATGTAGGCAAAAAGGTAAGGGAGGTTTTAAAAAAAGAAGTTGAAAAAGCAAAATGTTTTTTCTGGAGGTTAAGCCATATGGAAAAAGTTATTGCTTACAAAGACACCATAATTATATTAGGTCACAGAAGGAATAGCCCCAGGCTAGTAGACTTTTTTTCTTGAAATAATTCATTTCTAAAAGAAATATTCTGAAGAAGTTATTATATAGAAGCAATAGATTAAAAATACTGTCTTCCTGAAAGCAAAATTTGAAATGGTAACTTATTAGCTAAAGACCTTGGTTGATACAATTGGGCAGTCCCTAATTAATTAATCAGAGCAGAAAAAAATACAAAATAAAAAGTTATATTACTGTAGTGAAATCTTGGTCTAGTTTAAATGTGTTATAAAGAAACAGTTATCTATAAAGCAAGTATCTCTAGTCTGATGTTGGCACTGATTTAAAATAACACCACACACTTTCCATTCTCAAGATGTAATTTTTTTATCCACATTTATTAATATATGTACACATAAAATGAGGTCATTTTTTGTTCACTATTCAATGATTTTTGCTAAGAGATAAATTTGGTCTGTATGGTGGTTTTTGTGCCATAGGTTTGGTTTGCCAATGGATTCTTTCTCCCAGTACCCTCCCCTTACCCACACACAAGCTAGTTGAACCTGATCTAACAATGAGCTGTATCACTGCTCTCTCCTTCTAGTTAGAAACTAAAACTTGAGTTTGGGATTACTTACCTTGTTCTGAGAGCCAAAGAAATCCTATTTAACTCTCCAATCAATCATACTGATAGAATCAGAATTTTCGAATTGGAAAGGAACTTTACTGCTCAACAAGACGTATTTAATCTACCCATATCAACTCTCTTTTTTCATTCTCCCTGCTTTATAACAGCATTATAGGAGAAGACCTAGCAGAGCCTGTCTGGGAATTCTGGTTTCAAATTCTAATTCAAGGGAATGGATATGAGAAAAGGGGCAGAATACACTTTCCCCCAGGGATAAAATTTTCTTCTACCTGATTCTAGATTATAGGTTCCCTAGCCAAAAGCTCCTTTGCCCTATCACTCTCCCAATCTCTTTTGCCCAACCCACCTCAGTTTCTTGTAATACTTTCTTAAATAGCTCAATACTTGGCTCAGTTTTCCTCTCTATATGTATCATTGCCTTTATACTTGGACACCTCAATATGTTGATGATATTTCAAACACAATGGCTGACTGTCCATGAAGGACAGCTTCTGAAATACCTATGTCTGTTCACTCTCTTCCCCACTCCTTTCTGGTCTTCAGGAAACTTGGATAATCCTAGCAGGGCAAAACATCAAGAGAATGAAGGGGCCCCTGAACTAGAGAAGCAAAATCCTGATCATGAAGACATAACCCAATCCGTAGTATCCCTTCCCCAGCTTTGCCCTCATGTTTTTCCTCTTTGGAATCCTGTTCCTCACCCTTTCTGGAATAAAACAAATTTTGGAGCAGTCCCTTGAAAGTGTGCCACCTTCTTCTCCAATCCCACGTCCTTTAACTTGTGCCAATTTTGCTTCTACCTCAACACTCTACTGAAACTATTTTCTCAAAAGTGTCCAATGACTTCTTGCCCTTAAATCAAAGAGCCTTTCTTCAATCCTTACCATGTGTATCAGTAAGCACCCCAACATATACAGGGGGGCTTGCCAAACAGGTTGTTAGATCTGCTTTCATAAAAGGTAAACAGCTTTCAAGGGGTTACCAATCACTTTAATCAAGCACATGCATCATTCCTTTAACCAAGCACATATCATTCACCTAGTTCAGGGGAGTCAGCACCCTGAAATTCAAAGAAAATACGGAGAAATCAAAGATCAACAGGCAGGGCTTCCACTCCCTGAATCCAGCAGACAGTTTAAACTGTCTGACTATAATTACCAGAGAGGGAAGCATGACATCAGCATTTTCAAAGTTGAGGGTGGGGGGATCTCCTTTAGCAGCTTCCCTCAGAGTCTTCATCTGACCAAACAAATACTTCCAGTGAGTAAACCCCAAAGTAATCAACAGATATGGCTTCCTTTGCCTGACCATAATTCAACAGACAGGTATAACTGTCTGATCATACCAGAGAGGAAAGGCTTCTCAAAGCCAGGGGTCTCCTTAGTAGCTTCCCAAAGTCCTCATCTGATACTCAAACCTTCTTGCAAAAACTAAGCCCCAAAGTAAAACCTCAACTCAGAGTATTTCTTTTTTAGAGCCAAAGGGCATCACAACCCTTTGACCCAGGTCAAAAAGTATTTGAGACCCTCCTATAAAACAACCCCCCACCCCCAATCAAGCTTCCCACAATGGGCAGGTGCATCAATGGGTGGGAAAGATCTTTAATCACATTAGAATAATTAACAGTACAGATACATATACTTTTCTACTTTAAAAAACTGTGTAAAGACTTGATTGATAAAGGCAAGACTCAATCAGAGGCACTTATTATACTAAAACAAAAACATCCAAAGATCCTATTTTAATTGCCATTGCACCATGCTGATATCTTTGCAGTATTTGGAAGTGTTGACCACCCCTTCCTATTTCTCATTCATTCCTTGGCTTTAGGGACATAACATTTTCTGGGTTCTCCTGCTTCTCAAACTACTCCTAATCTGTATCTTCTTCTCAGTTCCCAAAGCAACTACATTTATTCAGACCTTCATCTCTTCTCATATAAACTATTTTAAGATACCACCATCTAGTTATTCTATCTGCTCTCTTTCTCTAACACTGCCAACTAAGTGATCTTTCTAAGGCATCATTTCAATGGTATCATATCTAAGGCATGTCACTCCTTTATTAAAAACAAACAAGCATACAAAAAACAATAATAACATTTAGTGACTCCTCATTGCCTAAAGAACAAAATAGAGATCCCCAATCTTGGTGTTCAAGGCCCATCTCAGTCTGGCTTAAATACTAGTTTCTGTGTGTCATGCAATATGTTTTAGTCAAACTAGACTTCTCTCAATTCCCTGTTCTCAGCTTGTTTCTTTTGTCTCTTCTTTTGCTAATGTCATGCCTCATGCCTGCTATAGATTGTCCCTTCCCCATTACCGTTTCCTTCTTTTGAAATCCTTCCTTTCTTTTGTCCCAATTCAGTTGCTCCTTCCTTCCTGCATCCTTCCCAGATCTTCCTGTACCATAGAGAAATTCTCCTCCCTAACCTCATGCATGCTGCCTAGACCTCTCTTTAGCACGCATTCTTCTTTTTTTGCAGTTTGTGTGTGTGTGTGTGTGTGTGTGTGTGGATTCCCCTATCTCCCTTTAGATTATAAGCACATTGATAGCCTCTCTCATTTGTTTGCACATTAAGCATGGTATGAATTGAGTAGGTTTTTAAGCAATGTCTACTGTGAACATCAACAAAAAGATAACAGCTAATATCTGTTAGCTAATTTCCTTGTTTCTTTTATAGCACCTGTTTCATGATTCACTTTTATAGTCTGTCCTCCCATTATTTGTACACCCTTTAACATTAATGTAGCCATACCAGAATGGTTTTAACACTTTTTTTTTTTTTTAGGCTCGAGCTAAAAAGGAAGCCCTGAAAGGTGGTTTGGATAAAACTGTAAGCCTTCGAAAAGACCTGTCTGAGATGCATGAATGGATCACACAAGCAGAAGAAGAATACTTGGAGAGGGATTTTGAGTATAAAACACCAGATGAGCTCCAAAAAGCAGTCGAGGAACTAAAGGTGAAAACACAAATGCAAAAAATTTAAAGAATTTTTTTGAAAGACTTGCTTCTTTTGCCTGATGTCATTCCCTGAACCTGTTCTGTGGTGGTTAACTTAATGGGAAAGTGACCTAAATATTTCCAGTTTAAAGATTATTGCTTAATACCTAGATCTCTGCACAGTTCTCTATATTTCAATGTTTAACTTTCTATGGAAATCCCCTTCCCTTGAGAGTTGCTATTAGGAGATGATTTTACCTTCTCTTCACAATCCAAAAATTAACATAATGATCACCTTTTTTATTTATGTTTTAAATTTTAAAATTTAGATGTATGTGTATGTATTATATATATAATATATACATATATGTGCAATAGAAGTCAACAAAACCTGTAATTTATAAAAGATTATACTTCTGCAATAGAGATTTTTAAAATTCAATGTTAACCATATATAAATTAAAATTTATATAAAAATAAAATTACATAAAAATTTTTTCTCTTAAATGGAGTCTTATACTCACCCTTACATTTTATATGTTTCGGTATCATTATTCTTATTATTGCTAATTATAGCCAACCATATCTATCTCCTGGGCATCTAGGGGGTACAATGTATACAGTGTTGGGGCTGGTGTCAGAAATACTCATCATCTGTTTAAATCTGGCCTCAGACACTTACTAGCAGTGTGTCCCTGGGCAAGTCACTTAAACTGTTTGCTTCGGTTTCCTTGTCTGTAAAATGAACTGGAGAAGGAAATGGTAAACCACTTAAGTATCTTTGCCAAGAAAACCTAAATGGGATTGCAAAAAGTTGGATATGACTGAAAAATACTGAACAACATAGCTACCTAATAAGGATGTTGTGAGGTTTGGAAAAATAACCATTATTTTTCGCACAAACACTTCAGAAGTAAAATCACTACACTATTAAAGTGACTTCTTTTATTTTTCAGAATGCCAAAGAGGAAGCCCTTCAGAAAGAAGTCAAAGTTAAACTTCTTACAGACTCTATGAATAATTTCATAGCACGCGCTCCACCTGTCGCACATGATGCCTTAAAAAAGGAACTTGACACCCTAATTACCAACTACCAACGGCTCTGCAGTAGACTTAATGGAAAATGCAAGACTTTGGAGGTCAGCAGCTTTTGTTTATATTAATAATTGTATCTGTTGAAGTTACAAAAAGAAATCCAGTTTTTGGATTGCTTTGACTAGGCAGATACTTATCTGAATCCTTAACTCTATACATCAAAGAGAATCATAAATGTCCTCAAATAGATGAAAATTTTCTAAAATGTAACCCACTGTAATTTAAAAAACAAAAACTAATGCTTTGCATTATATGATTTTTTCATTCTTGATGGTTTCTGTAAGGAGATAATTGTTTCCACCATCTTCCTGTAAATATACTGTCATCTCATAATGTGCCATTTTGTGTCTTGAACTATATATATATATATTTGAATACATAGTTGGCATGGTCAAGTCCATTTACACCTTAATGATGTCATGAATAAAAATGACCGTGATATACAAGTTGGAAATTATATTATGCCAAAAGCACAAGACATTTATCTGTTGCAAAAAACTTTGTATTTGCAGAAAGTATAGGGTGTCAAGTAGTCAAACACTGAAAAATAAATTCAACCCTTGGTCCAGTGATCTTTATGATTATAGTTCTAACTTGAGTTCATACTCAAATGGAGCCATGACCACATCCATTTGGAAGTTCTGTCTCCTGGTTGACATTAGAACTCATCTAAACCTATCCCTAATATGCAGCCTTTGTCCATATCCTCCAATAAGTTGCCCCAAGTGAGGGCAATAGGGTAGGGGTCCATTCAGTTTGCTGAAAGTGTTCTTTAATCTGACTTCGTGAATATACCAGTGAAGCACCTCTATGATGTGGCCCATCTATCTAGTCAGCCTTTTTTCTCTTCCTGCACATATTTCTTTAATGATATCTTTTACACTTTTTTTTAAAGTTCCTCACTGATTACATGTCGCTCCCGGTTCATACCCACCATGCCGCTTTCCATTGTCTTCTATATGAAATTCTTGAAGAGTTCTTTGGAGATTGTTGGAGATTTTGGAGACTGTTTTCTTATCTCACTTTTATAAAATACTAGTAGGATGTTGGTATTAAAATTAAAAGGTCTCTCACCTACCCCCAAGGGAAGATTGGGGTCATTAATGAAATTTGCTAGTTTTCTAAAGACAATCAGGCTCACTTTCCCCCTGTTTAGCTCTGAGCCTAATTTGCTGTCCATCTATACTATTTGCTGAGATACAAACATAGTGGGTCTACTCTATAAGTTTTCCATTTATGTGGAAAACCTATTCCATCTATATGCATTCCATAATCTTGGCAATAGATATTCTTTATCCCCTGGGTCTTTTCTGTGAAGAATTAAATTAGAACTATTCAACATAGCAAATGAAATGTAGAAAATCTGAGTTGGAATAATTTTTAAATGAGAAGATTTTGTCAATTTATCCTGCCTCTTTTAGTTATTTCGTTTGGTGACAAATGTCTCTCTGAATGATGATTAATTATGTGGTAACCCAGTGTCCACATTAGGGAGCAAAAAAGGAAGCAACCCATGTACCAGACTTATATGTCCAAAACATATTTGTTAAAGGATACTCTTTACCTCTGAACAAAAAAAAAATAACATACATTAGACCTCTAAATCTGAGTTCTTGTCTCCATTATATCCAAACCACTCCCACTAGGTTGATGTCTTTTGCAAGTCATGCCAGCACCCAGAGCTCTTTCTCCCCTCAGTTATCATTGTCTCTGATATAAAACCTCTGCAGGAGATTTATTTTTAGTCCTTCATTCTCAAAGAGGACCAGTGACTTTACGGGGTGATGTTTTGACTTGAAAATCAATTGGATTTAAGTGAGGTAGAGTTAGGCAAAACAGTCAGCCCCACTCTCTCTTCGGAATCATCAAAATCAAGTGGCAAGCCGTTGCTTGTGGGAATAGCGGGTATACCTGTCCCACTAATTTAAGATCCAGCATCTCTGGAATTCTCCAATTCCAAGGTGGCTTCCAAAGCTGGAAATGTCTGTCTCAGAATTACTGCTTAGTCACCTGAGATCAAAGACACACAAAGCAGAAGTAGAGACCCAAGTGTGAGCTCAACTAACTGAGTGCCAGGCCTAGCTGCCATGTGGAAATAAGAAACATGCTGCCAAGGTAGAGGAGGACTTCTCTTCTGTCCTTCATTAGGAATCCCAGAGTTTTGTAAGTGCTGCAGGGTTGAAGGGAGAGTCAAAGACCATGGTCAAGTCACTTGGTTTTAAAAAAAATCAAGATAAAAAATGATATTTAATGAATATCTGTAGTTTTTCTGATTTATCTTACTCACTTAGATGCTTTAATTATGAATAGGATAAGGCTAATCTTTGCAGTCTTTCTACTTGGGTCTTTCATAGTGACCTGGAGGTACTTAACAGCTTAGCAAACAATATAATTTCTTTAAGTTAGTGCCATGTTAGACAGGCTCTGAGTATAAACTTGATGATAAACCACATGTTTATTATCTGATTCCCAGCTTAATTTAGTTTAAAAAGAGATTGATTGCTAGATTTGACATAAGATAATGTTTTTCAGCCATGACTCATAAACCCTATAAGTAGAAATGTTGATCTGCATTGATGGAGGGATTAAACACAAAATCTTGGAGTACTGAAGTATGAAATGAGGGTAAAATGAAAATAAATAAAAACACATATTAAGCACCTAGATATTGTGCTAGATGTGGGTGCTACAAAAATTTAGTAGTCCCTATTTTCAAGAAGTTTATTATATTAGAGAAAATATATATATATATATATATATATATATTTTAAAAGGTAGGTTTTTTATGTTTATTTTGTTTCATTTTACAGGGAAAGATATTAACAACTGGAAAAGAGTGGAGAACAGTAAAATATTGACATTGGAGGAAAATATTGATATAGGAACCAAGCTTTAAGGAAAGCTTTTTTTTAGAAACTCTAAGAGTTAGATATAATGAGGGAATGTATTCTAGGCATGGCAAATAACCTCTGCAAAGATATGGAAATGAGAGGTAGAAAACTGGGTGTTTGTACTACACAGCAAAGTTGTTTTGTTTGTTTGTTTTTATCAAATAAGTCACTTCCAATTTTAAAAGAAATCAAAACACTATCCTATGTAAAAGTAAAAATTATTACTTGTGAATTACTGAGTACTCACACTATGCTTGTAGCTAGGAGAGAATCTCTGCCCCTAAGAGATTATATCTTAAATACTATGAACATTATCATTCCCTTTATATAGATGATAAACTGAGACTTAGAAAAGGAAAAGGCTTTGCCAAAGTCCATATGGTAATTAATGGCAGAGGTAGATTCTAATCTAGGTCTTCTGAATCTAGTTCCAATGTTTTTCCAAACACTAGTCTAAAGAGGTCTCCTTAATATACCTCTTATAGGAATGCTGGATGACCAAGGATGAAATGTTTTTGAAATATTGTCATTTAAGAGAAAACCTGGCTTCCACTATCCTCCAAATGAACGAAAGATTTAGAGAAGAATTTAGACAGACACTGGAGTCAACTGGCGGCTCAATAGATAGAGCATTGGGTCTGGCTCCAGGAGGCCATGAGTTTAAATCCAACCTCAGACACTTCCTAGCTGTCAGGCCCTGGAGAGTTCACTTTCCCTTTTAGTGTCTGACAAAATGGATCCAGTAGAGAAGGAAACAGCAAAGCACTCCAGTATCTTTTTCAAGAAGACCCCAAACATGTTCATGAAGACTTGGTCATGACTGAAATGACTGAATAATATTTTAGACAGTTAACTTTAGGACTAGAGTAAATCATCCATATTATATTTTTGGAAGTCTTAAAAGTGTATTCTTGAGAGTTATTCACTTGTGTTTATTAGATTGAAATAATGCTGTCTGTTTATTTTTAGGAGGTCTGGGCATGCTGGTGTGAGTTAATGTCATACTTGGAGACTGAAAACAAGTGGCTAACTGAGGTAGAAACCAAACTTAAAGCAACCGAAAACATCCCAGGGGGAGCTGAAGAAATTTCTGAAGCTCTTGATGTAAGTTCAGCATCATTATACATGATATGATGAACGTATACAATCTCAAAACTAAAAAAGAAGTTTCCTAGGATGAGTGCAAGTATAAATTTTAAAATTATTTTGAAGTGATTTTCATGCACATTTAGAGTTTACTGAAGGGAGGGAATTTGTCATGCCTCACTCAGTTCTATGTCTCATTGCTGATAAAGTTCTGAAGAAGGATGCAATGACCCACAGGCTACAAAAAAAATGTCCATTTCACTGAATGGACATCTCATGTCCGTGGACATCTGGTGTCCATATCAAATGTCTATCTCAACTTACTCATTTATTAATAATGACTTTTTCTCAGTCTTTATCTTTCTTGTATGATTTGATGCTTTTAAATACTATATTTGCCTAAATAGTCTTTTCTCCATTATTAAAGATTCTCTGGGAGTCTATGACAAGATTTTCTCTTGATATTTCTATTGTCTGTCCATTCTTCTTGGTGTCTTTGCTGCTTTATCATTCTCCTGCCACCCAAAGCCTGCCCTCTATTTTTCTGTTTTTTTATTCAGTGTTCAACTCTTTGTGACCCCATGGACCATAGCATGCCAGGCCCTTCTAACCTGTACTCTCTCTCAAAGTTTGTCCAAGTTCATGTTTATTTCCACCCTTTTTGACCTCAAGGCTCCCATAATCTAGGCGTCAGGAATCAAGATTCAGGAGATTAATTTGTAGGCAAGTGACCACATGATAGGAAGAGACCTCCCCTAAGGGTATTTAAGGATTACCCTACCTATTCTTCAGGGACTTCTCAGACTCACTGAATAAATGTTGACTACTTTGGGTGGGGAGGAGTTAGCTGTCTTTGAGCTTGATGCCATATGAAATAAGGTAGAAGGAAGTTATCCTATGTATCTTCCATCTACTGCTGCTAAATGTGATGACAGTAAAGCTGATCTTCTAAACAGAAATCTGTGTTTGAGTGCCTCATTGCACTAGAGAAAAGAACAGATTGTGTTTTCCTGTCCACAGTAGATCCCATGTCTAGAGATCCCATGTGACAGAACATTTCAAGCTCATATTGGCCTGATGAGCAACAGTTGGACACACTGAAACCTGATTCTGAGTAGAACAACCAACCAGATCCTAGGTTCACTTATGTACAAATTACTACCAAATCCAGATTTCCAGCACTTCCATCTCCTGTGAAGCCTAGAGTTTCATCTCTAATTGCTCACTAAACATTACTACCCATGGCATCTAAAATTTAACACACCAGAAATTAAAGTCATCACCTTTCCATCCCTTCTTAGCCCACCTTGTCAGTTTCTTTTTCTGTTATTATAACCACCATCCAAGCATTTATTAAGCACTTTCTATATGCCAAGTACTTTACTAATTGCAAAAAAACAACACAAAGAATGGTAAAAACATGTTTCTAGCCCTCAAGAAGCTCATATTCTATTGGGGGAGATAATATATAAATAACTTTACATATGAGATTGTTTTTGTGTTTGCGTTTGTGTTTGTCCTTCATTCTCGAAGAGGACCATGACATCAAGATGATGACATGACTTGCAGTTGACTTTGATTTGAGGGAGGGAGGGCTGACCTATAAGATATGTACAGTGCAAATGGAAAGTAATCTCAGTAGGAAGGAACTAGCAGCTCAGGGACCAGGAAAGGGCTCCCCCAGAAGATCAGATTTCAGCTGAGTTGTGAAGGATCTAAGGAAAACTAAGAGGAAGAGATAAGAGAGAGAACATTGTAGTCATGGATGTTAACCATTTAAAAAAGTGCAAAGTTAGGAGACAGATTGTGTGGCAGTTGGGTGGTTTGGCCCTCAAATCAGGAGGACCTGAGTTCAGTTCCAGCCTCAAGCACTTAATAGCTCGGTTACCCTAGGCAAGAAGAAACTGGACAAGAAATTTGGTAGAGGTGAGCATTTAAGAGGAATGATGGGCTCTGTTTTGCACATATTGAGTTTGAGATACCTTCGGGGAACCCACTTTCATATGTCCAGAAGGTAAGTGGTGATACTATACTGGAGAGTTTCTAGGGCTGAATTGATAAATATTGGTAGCACTTGCAAAGATTGATAATTGATAATTAAAGCCAATGAGATCACCAAGAGAAGATGTGATAGAAGAAAAAGAAAAAAAAATGATCCAGGACAGATCCATGGGAGATAACCTTAGTTTGATCTTGTTAGCAAGATGAAAAGTCAGTGAAGGAGACTGAGAAGGAAATAAGATAGAAGAACCAAGGGAGAAAATGTCCCAAAAACCTAAATAAGACAGAATATCTAAGAGAACAGTTTGATTGACAGTGTCAGTGTATGCAGAGTGGGCAGCACAATTTAGAGACAGCAGTTTAAATTGAGTGATGAGGACGTGAACCAGATAGCTGAGGCGTTTGGAGGCAAGAAGAAACAAAGTGGTGACAGGTAGTGTAGACTTATTTCTCAAGGAGAGATATAGACGATAGTTTGATAGGATCAGATGAGAAGGGTTTTTTGTTTTTGTTATTATTCTTAGGATGGGGTAGGTATGATCGTATTTGTAGGCAGGAGGGTAGGCACGTGGAGCTAGGAATAAGCAGAAGATCCCCAGCCAATTCTTGCCACTTGCATTGCCGCCATCACTCTATCTCCTTTTCTCTTGACTCATACCCCCACTCTAGTTCAGGATCTCGTTATTGCTCCCGGTTCATCATTATAATAATCTATAAAATGGTCTGTCTGCCTCTAATCTCTCCTTCCTCTATTCCATTCTTTATACAACTTTCAGAATAATTTCCCTAAGGCAAAATTCTGACTATATCTCTCCTCTGCTTCTTTGGTCTTGCTCTATTTTCTGTAGAAGAAAATGGTAATCCTTGTATACCCTTTACCAACTGGCTTAATTTCATGTTATTATATGAAACTTTATTTCCCATTGCTCACCTTCATGAAATGTTTGTTTCAGTCAAATCAGACTATGAACTGATCTCCAAATATGAAATGCTGTTTTGTGTGTATTTACACAGAGCTAGCTGTCCTTCCTGCCTAGAGAAAGTTGCCTTCTCAAATGCGTTTTTCACATACTTTTTCTTCCTTCAAGACTGACTTCTATGCATGGAATCTTATGTTATTCACATGACTGGGCAGTGTTTTCTCCCTCCTCAAATAACTCCGAATTATGTGTTTTCCTCCTTTGTCCCTTAACTTCCTACACAGTATAATAAGCTCTTTGCTTATTATAGCCCACCTTGTACTCTCCATCTCCTTCAGGGCAGTGGCTGTTTAATTCTCTTTTCTCTCTCTCCCTCTTTCCCTCCCTTCCCCCGCCTCCCCCGCCACGTGTCTGTCTGTCTGTCTCTCTCTCTCTCTGTCTGTCTCTCTCTCTCTCTCTTTCTCTCTCTCCCTCTCTCTCCATCCTTCCTTCACTCTCTCTTGTTTTCTCTCCTCCCTCACTCTTCTCTTTCTTTCTTCTCTCATTATTTCTCTTTTGTTCTCTTTCTCTATCTCTATTCCTCTTTTTCTCTGTCTCCCTCTCTGTCTCTTTCTCTTCCTCCCCCTTCTTATATGTATACATACATTTTCATACACATGCACACACACCTGTACACACACGCAACATATGTGCAGTTTGCTCTACCCCTGCCTCCTTTTTTCAGGGCTTTATAGCAGAAGTGTCAAATATGCAGCTGCATGACCCATGAAACTCCTCAGTGTGCCTCTCACCAGATATAAATGAATTTGGGAATATTTAACAAAAATTTTTAAATACAATAAAACATATATGATGTTAATAGGTGATTTTTTGGGTCAATATGTTCCCACAAGGATACTTACATACAATTTAATGTTCTCTGTTTCTCTTTGAGTTTGACATCACTGTTTTATCCCATTCTTCCTTATACTGTCCTTAGTCTTGTCATGAACTTTTTTCTCATAGCATTTAAACATTTTTCCTTGGCCCCAGAAGTTGATTCCAAACTTCACCTACAAATTGGAGCACCATTACATTTCCTTATAAAATCTTGCCCACTGAAAGTTGCATACTTGAATTTGAAAGGAAACTTTTATTGGTTTTTGGCAATATTTCAATATATGATTTAATTTCTACTTTATCTTTGAAATCTAGATCCATAGAAAGGAAAGATTATTCGAATGATATTTTCATTACAGAGCCTTTCTTTAACTTTAGACATAAATTCTAAAAATAATGTTAATAGGTAACTTATGAGATTTCAAAGTATTATTTTAGAGTCTTTATACAAGTAATAAAAGAAGAGGTTTTGCAAATACCACCTTCAGTTCCATTTACCTTCATGAGAGACAGTGTGTTATTATGGATAGAAAGTTGATCTCAGAGGTAGGACGACCTGGTTTCAAGTCCTATCTTTGAAATTATGACTGCACAACAATGAGAAAATATTGTAACCAATCAGTGACCCAGACAACTCCCTAAAACTAACTTTCTAAACCTTCTGGAACTAGCAGGTGCGCGAATAGTAGGAGTTGCTCAAGAAGTTTAGATATAGCAACGAAATCACTATTTGAAGACCACTCTCCTTGACATTAAAGACAAAGACGCAATAAGCTGCATGTTTTTTTAATAACATATTCTCTTTCTCATGTGTTAACATCTCACCATTTACTCCATAGCAATTAAATTATCTTATTCAGAATGTCTGGGTTTTAGTTTTAGGTCCACTATTTCCTACCCCAGTGATACTGAAAAAGAAACCTAGCCTCTCTGTACTTCATTTTTCTCCGCTGACTTAGACCATAACCCTGACAGAATGGAGCTACAGGTCAAATAGAACAAGGGAAAATGTGAATAAATGTAAAGGCTTGCACTTACAAGTGGAGGTAGAGGTATCTTGAAGTATAAAAATAAGAAGTCAGTGTAAATTTATACATCTATATTTCAGTGGATTGATGAACTTATCAGTGTGGATATTCTCTTCAACAGGGAAAATGATGTCATCCATGACTTCTCCTTTTATGTGATTGCTGTCCATATTTTCCAGTAGATTATCCACAGAGAGGGATGGGGTCTATCTTACATGGGGCTTTGTTGCATCACCCTTAACTTTTGGGTCACCTATAACTGTGATGTATACTAAGAATAAAAATACAGTTATTTTAAAGGAAATAATAGTTGTACTGTACTCTAGACTTCTTAGGCCATATCTAGAATTCTGTATTCAAATCTGTATGCCATGAATGTCATAGTATAAAAGAGAAATTAACTCACTGGAGCAAATCCAAAGCAGGTCAACAAGGATGATGAAAGACCTTGAAATTGAATTCAATAAATCAGAGATCTATTTAAATCATTTAAACTAAGTGAAAATATTGAACAAAGTGCTGACAGAGAAACAAAAATAAATTCCACATAGTCTGTACTCTGTGAGCTTATAATATAGGAGATAAGAAATACATATGGGTAATTGCACTGAAAAATGCAATATTATAAGTGTATAAGAGAGGCTGAAATTAAATTCTGTGAGGGATCAAGGAAGTCTTCATGGAGAAGATGCCAAGTTGATGAAATATCAATAGTGAGTGACTGGTTGTGCTATCATTCCAGGAGTAAATTATCTGAACAAAGTCATTGATTGAGAAGGAAATTCTAAACATTCTGAAAACAGAAAATAGAACTTTTTGATTTATAATAAATGAGAGTAACTCTGGAATATACCTTCTGTAGTAGGTTAGCATCACATTGTTTAGGGTCTTGATTGATGGGATGATGAGTATGGGCTTAATTCAATAAGCAATAGTGGATTACTAAAGATTTTTGAGCAATGGAGTTAAATTATTGAATCTTTGTATTGGGAAAATTAATTTATCTATGTTATACAGGGAGACCTTCCATATACATCCAAGTGAGAAGTCATAAATGCCTAAATGTTAAGTGGTTGTATCTTAACTATGTGGATCTAGATGATGTACTGAATAAAATATTTAATATTTTTGGTGACTCAGTATATTTAAGAAGAAGAAAAAAATGGCCTTTTTTTTTCAGTCACTTGAAAACTTAATGCGGCATCCAGAGGAAAACCGAAATCAGATTCGAGAACTGGCACAAACACTAACAGATGGTGGAGTCCTCGATGAACTGATCAATGAGAAACTTGAGAAATTTAATTCTCGTTGGGAAGAACTTCATCAAGAGGTAGGATGAACATAATATTAAAAATCTATTTGAATCAATCATGTTAATGACTACAAAAATACCATTACTTTTTGAATGAATATGTATATATAAAACCATATTAATATCATATATATATATATAAGTATGTAAAAAGTGATGACATTTATGCAGATGTTCAGTTCCATTCACCAAAGAATTTTGAAGGATCTGAGCACTAAATCCTCCCCTCCCCCCAACATAAAAAAAAATATAAAACAGAATCTGCTTTCAGGAGCTTTCATAAGAAAATATAAAATTTATTCAAAGAAATACAAATTACAAAGTAATTTTGAGAGGGAGACAATGTTGAGTGAGAGTAGAAAATCAGCAGAGACCTACTTTCAAAGGTAGCTTCTGAATTATTCTTTGAATGAAAGTAAGGATTCTATCTGAAGAAGGTAAAGAAATAGTGTGGAGGTGGAATTTGTGCAAAGATCCATAAACAGAAGATAGAATACCCCATATGTTTGTGTATGTATGTAAATATGTAGTATGTTAGTTGTTCTACTGTCCCTAAAAAGAGTCATTATATTTATTATTTCAGGGGTAGAAATAATGGACATAATCTTTTGAACTTCAAGGATAAGATTATATTTTTAATAATATGTAATTCTCTACAAATTGATACCTTTTGTTTTATTTCATCACTATTTCTAATACATCCCTCCTCAGCCCACACTCATATACCAATCCCTATATAAAGAATGAACGAATGAAAATCGTTTATTATGAACCACTCTTCCTGGAACGAATACCAAAGACATAGTCCATGATCTCAAGGATTCTTTCTCCTAATGGCTAACAAAACACACATAGAAATGTGGTGGCTCAGGAAGGAAATTATGATGCAATTAGTCAAAATATATATTAGAGGAGAAATAGTGCGTTGATATATCATTGAGGGGAGGCAAAGGTGATAATGATGTGATTAGAGTTCTCTGAGAGAGGATGGGGGAACACTGGCAGGGTACAGTGTTCTTGTGTCAGAGCAGAAAATGAGGAGGAGCAAATAAGAAAAGCGAATAAAGATTTATATAAGATCCTACTCTACTCCAGGAATTGTGGTAAGTCATTTTTTTTTTTTTATTGATAATGTCTCATTTGATCCTTAACCAAGTTTGGAGGTAGGTGTTATTATTAACCTCATTTTACAGTTTAGGAAATTGAGGTAAAAAGAGATTTAATTGCAGGGTCACAGACCTACTAAGTATTTGAGATCAAATTTCAACTCAGGTCCTCTTGAATCCAGGCCTTGTATTTTATCCACTTGGCCAAGAGCTGGCAATGGACAGGGTGAACATAAATGTTCCAAGGTACATATGACCGGCAGTTTAGCTTTTCCCAGGTCTAGATTCTGATGGTCTTTCTCAGAGAATGGAGCTACAATGTCAGTCCAAACAAAATCTTCCTTTATCGTATCTTTCCTAAACAAAAATAACATCAACAACAACTTTTTTCTTCTTCTTTCTCCTCCTTCCTCTCCTTTTTCCTCTTCTCCTTCTTCCCATTTTCTTCCCTTTCATTTCCCTGTCCTTTTTCCTCCCTCTTATTCCCCTCCTACCTTCTTTCTTCTGATAGTGTAAAGGCAGCTAAGGGTTGTAGTGGAGTTAGAAGACTGAGGGACAAACAATACAATGGACTGCCATTTTAGAGTTTCAATGGCCAAGCACTTGTTGACTTCTGCACCAGTGTGAGGTGACTATAGCATAGAAAATGAAAGAATAGAAGAGTTTTACAGTAAATTTCACCAGTAAATTCTCCTTTATTTGAACTGTTCTGCCTTTGAAAGGTATGTCAGTTAAATAAAGAAGAAGGTAAAGATGCTTCCCTTGGTTTTACCATTTCCTAAAAGTAAAGTGATGTCACTGCAAAAATTCAATCCAGAATTTTCTTTGGTTGGTTATTTATGAAATAGTCTTGCTCTTTACTTAATAGCTTCTTTGGAAAGTTATTTAAAATAACTTTTAAAAATGTTAAAGTCATTTGAAATCAAATTATTAAGACAAGGAAATACATAGTATGAAATTTTAACAAAACTTGTAATTAAGCAAGATAGGACCTAAAGGTTTGAAAAGAAATGCTTGACTTCTCCTAAGCATTAATTGGGATTTCTTTTTCTCAGCAAAAAGCTAATTACTAAATGTGGTGTAGAATGGTCAGTGAACTGCATGGCAAGATTTACCTATTTTAAATCTCCCTTTCCATTTTTGTAGTGGGTAATTTCAGAGTTGAGGGATGATAAAAAAAAAAAAAAACAACTTTTTTCTCTAGTAGCAAGAAAATAAGCAAATGTAAAGCTTCTCTTAATGCAGATTGCTTAAAGTTAATGTCCTCACCAAATTCCATTTTTCTGGCCTTTAATTTGCTGAGGTGAGAAGAAAGACTTGATGTCAGATTATAGTGATAGATAGCAGCAGTGATACTGTCCCACTTCTGCGGGGTCTGTGCAGTTCCATTTATCTCTTTTAAAAGGAGCACTTAGTACAAAGATGTAGCTATTTAGGTTAGTTCAGTAAATCATTCTGATGTTTTGACTAGATTTTGACTGAAATTACCATTTAGATGTGAAGAGACATTCCCAGGTTATTGTGTCCTAGGACATGAATGTCCTAAGTGAGGGAATTTTAGAATTGCTTTTAAAAATACTCTTGTAAATGATTATATTTAAAAAAGAAAATGTCCTGAATTACTTTGAGACAGTAAGACTTATGGTTTCGGTTGCTGACTAAAGCAAAAGAGTAATTCTCTATTTTAAAAAAAAAATCCTGGATAATTCTAGGGGTATGCCTCATCAGGAATTTATTTATCATCAATAATATTATTCATATTAATTTTGTTATTTTTATTAAGGATAAATTTATTATTAATTAATATTAATAATATTATGAATGAATTAATTCATTCTTTCAAGTACATATATAACAGAAATGGAGATACAATTAAAAAAGAGAGACAGAACCTATCTTCAAGGAACCACTTCTGTTTGATATTTAACTTGACATTTGATATATCACTTTAGCCTCTTTTTAAGTTAATTACTCATCACACCCACCCTTTCTCTCAGTACCCTATATATTCCATGATTTAATGAAACTGGCCAAACTAGTGTAAGCCAAGGCACATTTCTCTTTAGAGGATTTTGATCTCTCTTTTCTTCAAAAGGGAAGGTACCCAGAGAACACAAAGACCAGTTCTTGAGATCTAAATCTCCCCTTTTCCCTAAAGGAAAAAAAAAAAAGGAAGATCATACTTCTGAAATTAAAGAAGGATTTTTATTTATCAGGAAAGGAAAATAAAATGTACACATGGGAACTATCCACCCTATGTTAAACAGAACACCAAGCAAAGGACGGAGAGAATTTACATACCTGTTAAACAAAGAACTTCTTGGGGATGGGGGTTAGTGGTAAGGTAGGCTTAGAAAGGAATGAGTCAGTGAACCCCATTACCTAGGAGATAGTGGAAGGGAGTGAGGAATTCCAGGTGTCATAGCTATGGCCCTTTGATACACAAATCAGAGGGCATTCTTGGTGAAAAGCAGTCCACAGTTCAAAACTTGTGCACAGACAATAAGATAAGAGGATGCAGAGCAGGATGTGTCCAAGAGCCCCTTAACCAATGGTTAGGGAAGCCTCTGAAGATAAGGGTGCCTCTTGAAGATCCATAAACCACCAAATGGCTCAGGGTCTGTTTCAAAGCTGGTATGAGCTTCCAGCTGGGTTTACTTTCAGTCACTGCAAAGGATTTCTGATATGTCAAGCCACTCTGTACCTTAACTAATATATTCAGTCCTCATACAGTCCTTCTCAGGTACCTGGATAATTGGGGAGCTCAAGCACAAATTCTCTTGGACACTAGCCTACTTAATTGCTACTTTTAGAAGCTAACTCATCTCCTGTTTCCATGCATTTATATGAGCAATCTCCCATATGCTTGAAATGCTTTCTCCTTCACCTCAATTTCTTGGAAATTCTATTTATCTTCAAGGTTCAGTTCAGGTGTCATATTCTTGAGTAGGCCTATTCTCATTCCCCCAGTCCCTTTGCATTTTGAAGGACATTAAGAATGTTAGTCATACTGAATGCCAAATCTGGATGCAGGCTCTAAATATAACCCAGTGGAGTATTAGAAGATGCATTGTACAAAGATCCCTGGATTTGTGGTAAAAAAAAACACAAAAAACCCTACATTCGAATTTTGGCAGTGTTGTTTGCTACATGAGTGGTGTTGGACAATAACCACTTCATTGAGCTACTTATTATTACAAAACAAAAGCAAAACCCAAAACCCTTATCTTTAAAATGAAGAAGCAAGAGTACATGATCCTTCTAGCTCTGAACCCCATGAATAAACCATCTGAAGTCACTGTATGCTATTTAACTCTTTATTACCTTCACATTGCTTCTAGGAATACTGAGTTATATATAATGGCTATTTTTCTTCAGATACAGGCTATATTGACACATGCCCAAATATGACATATTAAAATCTGCATATGACCTATAATATAAATCTATTCTGCACCTATGAATTCATGAATGTTTATGTAGATAGTGAGCATGTACTATATATATATATGTATATTTATTATTTTTATATGTTGAATAGTAAACCAAATTATAGGTTGCAAAAATTTTTATATAAGTATGCATAGAACACACTTACCTTTGTGTATGTGTAATACAAACATGTATACACACATATTTGAATGTATGTGTAATTTTTCCTTCAGAGATCTTATTTTAGGAAAGGAGTGTGGTCTATATTCAGAGGTAGCCTATTTTCTAACCTATACAGTATTTATCAACCTGCCACCCATGGATCTAGAAAGCCAGATACTTCCCGTTCACCCTAGGAGATAGGAACCATAAATCTCCAAATGGGGTTGTTAGAAAATCATAACTTTTAATAATAACGAAATAGTCACAATGTTGTTCCATGACTTTGAAGAGTCTTACAAAAAAGGTGACATTCATAGACTAGATCCATGGAATTTTGATGAATGAAAAAATAAAACACACTTTAAAGAAAACACTGATGTCCAACTTCTTTTGCTGCTGAATTTTTTTTCTGGTAGAAAATATAAGAGAGAGGAATAACTTTAATATTGGATTATTGATCATCACTTTTTATGCACTAAATAGAGAACTTGAAATGTTCAGTGTTTAGTGGGCACTATGTCATCACTGTGAACTGTATTGGAAGATTAAAGTGTCATGAACTACTAAATTTTCCATGAAATGGGAAAATCAAAATCAGAATCTCAGATTATACATCCAACTTACTTCTTGAAGTATAGAATGCCTGTGAGTGGCTGCTTGGCTCCTTTTCTTCACAGTCATGCACTTAAGAAAAAAAAAACAACTAATAAGGTTATAATACAAGGTGACATGGTCAATATGGAAAAGACTGGAGGGTTTTAAGAAAATGTTTTGCTCAGTACATGTCAGTAATATGTCATGGCATCTAAGAAAGCAAGTATAACTTTAGGTTCCATTAATAACTTATAAAATGGAAGTGACAATCTTACTGTACACTGACCTTTTTAGATTGAATTTGGAGAACTGTGTTCAGTGTTGGGGCCACATTTGAGAGGAGACACAAGTTGGAACATATTGATAATAAAATGACTAGAATGATGAGGAAACTCAAAATCCTTTCACATGACTATTGAAGAACATGAAGGATTAGTTAACTTGGGATACCTAGCCTGAAGACAAGAAATCTTGTATATAATATGTTATTGGTCTTTCAGCATTTGGAAAGCTGTCATTTAGATGAAAGTATTAATTTATTTTATATGACTCCAGAGGCAGTACCAAGATCAGTTCATGGAAGTTATGAGTCATCAAATTTCAACTCACTATAAGGGAAAAAAATAAAACTAAAAACCTTTCTAACAATTAAGACCGTTAAAAATGGTCTAGATTGCTTTATCACATCATGGTCTTGCCATTTCTGACAATACTCATAGCTTTGATGGAGAATTGATAACTATTTCAATATAATTGATTTCCTTTGTAACCCTATGTATTTTATTTTATGCATTTGAAAACCTTATTCTGAAACACGTACACAGTAAAAGATAAAGAACCCTTGGTATAAAGGATATTTATGTTTCAGTTAGCGGTCAGCTAAATGACCTTTGATTGGCCCTCTAGCTCCCAGCTCCTATTATTTTGTATTTCAAAGGGAGAACCATAGATACAGAGATCGGAAAGAAAAGGTTAGAGCTCATCTAGTCTTATACTCCCACAGGCAGTACAGTATCATAAATCTTTGACTATATAAGAAACATTTGAACAAAAAAAGGGAATTTTTTAAAAAATCATCAAATCCATTCTCCTTGAATCTAATGATGTTCCCTATGGAAATTTTCCTGCATTAATTTATCATTTAGCCTTTTTTCCCTAGAGGTTAATAGAGAATCAAATAAGATAGCTCTTCCATGGACTTTTCTGTTAGGGACCCGGGAGTCCGGGCCTGATCTCTCAGGCCCACAGGCCTTATCTGACCAGCAGAGGCCTGCAGGCCTTAGTGGAGTGAGCTGTAAGCAATGACCGAGGTGGGAGACAAGATAGTGAAGAACTCCATTTATTGAAGCAGTGAGTGGTGCTTTTATCTCTTTACTGACACTAGAGCCCTAAGTGAATCTATCAGCAATTAGTTTGCCCTTATAAGGAAGTAGTATACCTTTGACCTGGGCTGCCCAGGGTGGACATGTAGCCCCTAGAAAGAAAAACATCTTGGGCCTTCTTTGTTCCCCAAAAGCCTGTGAAAATAGCCTTGAACAAAACAGGAGCAGAACCCTTCCTCCCAGCACCATCTTGTTCATTCCTTACTAGTCTCCCCTCAGTTTACCTGAGTTGTGACCAGTGAATGCCGTCCAAGATGCTGGGGGTTGGCAATTCCCTTACACTTTTCTTCTAAAATATTTAATTCATCTTTTTTCTCAAATACTTTCAAATTTCAATTTAGTTTACAAAAAATAATTTCTTACTTAAGTGATCAACCAAGGGAGATGCAAAGATAAAATAAGATGAATTTCCCATGTTCCTTTTGAACTTAAGATCATCAAAATAAAATCATTCCTGTGATACATATCTGGAAGGTAATAAATGTAAGTAAAGGTAGGAGAGTACACATTACAGTTGTCTATGAATCCAAACCAATAACAGGAAAACTCCATACAAACAAATGATTTTAATCAAGATGTAAAAAAAAAAAAAACAAAGTCTGAATGATTGGACAAGCAAGAATTCACTTCTAGTTGGGCTCAGGCTCAGCACATCTTCAATTGCTCTTCTTTGAACCAATGTTCTCTTTTTCTCTCCCTACCTTTCTGTAGCTTCTGAATTGCCTTAGCTCTTTATTCTGATATCTTGTATTACTGACTTTAACTTCAATATTAAAGTCAACATATAGCCATAAGGTACTGACTTTATACAAGGTACTGTGAGGATAAAGATATTCCCAAAAAACTTGCAATCAGAGTGAGACATTTTTCTAGCCCAAGCAAGCTCTGTGACATGGAGATGGCGACTGCCAAAGCGCACATGAATGAAGTACTGGTGGTGGGATTAGGGATGGTGATAGCAGCAGCTTCAGGAGTTCTCAAGTCAGATAGTACAGGCGTGGAAGGAACCTAGCAACTGGGCTGAAAAAGTCACCCCTGTGGTGGCTCTGGGTGTAAGGTCAGCTGCTATTTTACAAATCCATTGCCTTGTACATACCTACTTTTTCATCATGGTTCAAAAACAAAGAGAAGCATTTCTGGTCAAGAGGGAGTAGAAGCCCTGAGGGACAGTAATACTTTTGGTCACAAAGGTTGAGGGACTCTGAGAAAGAGTACTGGTTACAATCTCAAGGAATAAGAGGCCCTTCCTGGATAAGGACATGAGTACAGAGCAGAACAGTGACCACACCTCTCCCCACATATGAAAACCTTAAAATCACCCAAAACTTCCAAACACCCAGAACTAGCTCTGAAAATAGCAGTGTGAAAAATTTTGAAACATGAGACAGTGCTTCTTCATACCCCTTGCTAGAAACAGAGCACAACTTTAACATAAAGTTGAAACTCAAGAAAAAGGATTGAAAAATGAGTAAATAATAACAAAAAAGAATCTGACCATAAAAAGTTACTTTGGGGACAGAGAGAATAAATACAAAAACTCAGAAATTGCCAAGGAAAACTGCCCTAATATTATAGAACCTGACAATAAAATAGAAATGAAAAGATTCTACCAAATGCCACCTGAAATAAATCCCCAAAATAAAACTCCCAGGAATAATAACCAAATTCTAGAGCTGCCCAGTCAAAGGGACACTACTTCAAGCAGACAGAAAGCATCCATTCAAATATAATGGAGCCAGTCAGGATAACACAAGATGTAGCAGCTACCATGTCAAGGGACTGGAAGGTTTGGAATATGATATTCCAAAAGGCAAAAGAGTTGGGATTGCAACTGATAATAACCTACCCAGCAAAAATGAATATAATGCTTCAAAGGAAAAAAACAAAAAGGATATTTAATGAAATACAGAACTTTCAAGCATTCCTGGTTTAAAAAAATAGAGCTGAATGAAAAAATTTGACTTTCAAATATAAGACTGAAGGGAAGAATTAAAAGATAAACATGAAAGAGAAATCACAAGCCACTAAATAAGGTTTAACTACCTTTTATATGGTAAGATGTTACATGTAAATTCTAAGAACTTCATTGTTATTAGGGCAGTCAGAAGGAGTCCACACAGAAAGAGGCTGTGTAAATGAGTTGTTATGGTGGGAAGATATAAAAAAATGGATAGATGAGAAAGAGGGATGAACTGGGAGAAAAGGAAAGAGACAGGAAGAGTGGTGGAAATTATCTCACATAAAAGACATGTACAAGGAAAAGCTTTTACACTGACAGTGAAAATGGTGGAGATGTAGGCAACAATTGAATCAGTGTGTGTGCCTTCTTTTGCAATATGACTAACATAGAAATGTTTTGCTTGACTTTAGATATGTAATAGATATCCACTTGTTTGCCTTCTCCTGAGCAGGAAGTAGCAAAAAGGAAAGGAGAAAATTTGGAGCGTAATTTTTTAAAAGGATGTTAATTTTTTAATATAATTGAGAAATATTCAATGAAAATATAATTATAACATCGAAGTGTTATTCAAATGTTTGATGGGAGAATTTTGACAGGGAAGATAATTAGTTCCATTTTAGATGTTGAGTTTGAGTTGCATGTGTGACATTAAGATGAAAATGGATTTCAGACAGTTGAAAATATATATCTAGTCAAAAAGAAGGAACTAGTATTGGGGTCATTTATGTAAAAGTAATAGTTGAAAAATAGAAGGAGGTGACATCACTAAAGAAGAGAATATACAAAGAAAATAGAAGACAAAAGAAAAACCCACAAAAAGCATTCCCTGTTCATGTTCCTTATTTCAATTCCAAATCTTGGGGAATACTTAAATATATGGACTCTAAGCTAATTTTAGAGCAGCAGAAGCCACAAAATGACAGATTCAAGCAAATTTCCAGTCCAAGACCATCTGGAGTACTGACAGAAAGGGTCTATCTTTCTATTCTGGGATTGGAGCACAGTTTGGTGTGGACCATGCCTGTGGGTATGGAGCTGGAGTGGGCCATAGGGGACTGAATTGCTGGTGACTGCTATGGTTTCCAGACCTCTCAATCCACAAATGCCAAAGACAGCTTTGAAGGTCAGTGGGAAAGGTCTGTCACCTGGCTGAGAGGACTGTGTGGTCTGGCCCCAGACCTTGTCTCAGCCCATGTTGGAAGCAGCCACTGCTGAAGCAGGGACTAATTCTGGAGCCCTCCACTTAACAGAGCTCAAAAATCAAGTAACTTGGTGCTTGCCTCTGGAGCCCACCATTTAACAAAGAGCTTGAAAGACAGGTAATTGGCTGGGAAAATGAACAAAAGGGGGAAAAGGAAACAGACTATACATTCTTACTTTCTGAATGAAGATGTATTTTCTTATGTCATTGGTGACAAGGAAGATCAAAACATACAATCAGAAGAAGACAACATAGCCACAGCTACTGCATCCAAAGCATCCATGAAAAATATAAATTGGTCTCAGGCCATGGAAGAGCTCAAAAAGGATTTTGAAAATCAAGTAAGAGAAGTGGAGGAAAATTTGGGAAGAGAAATGAGAATGATGCAAGAAAATCATGGAAAATATGTCAGCAGCTTGCAAAAGGAGACCTCCTAAAAATGCTAAAGAAAATAAGACCTTTAAAATTAAACTAACCCAAATAGCAAAAGAGATCCAAAAAGCCTATGAGGAGAAGAATACCTTAAAAAGCAGAATGGACCAAATGAAAAAAGAGGTCCAAAAGCTCACTGAAGAAAATTATTCCTTAAAATTGGAATGGAGAAAATGTAAGCTAATGACTTTATGAGAAATCAAGAAATTATAAAATAAAACCAAAAGAATGAAAAAATAGAACACAATGTGAAGTATGTCATTGAAAAAACAAATGACCTGGAAAATGGATACAGGAGAGATAATTTAAAAATTATTGGACTATGTGAAAACCATGACCAAAAAAAGAGCCTAGAAATCATTTTTCAAGAAATTATCAAGGAAAACTGCCCTGATATTCTAGAACCAGAAGGTAAAATAGAAATTGAGAGAATTCACCAATCATCTCTGGAAAGAGATTCCAAAAGGAAAACTCTTAGGAATATTTTAGCCAAATTCCAGAATTTCTCAGTCAAGGAGAAAATATTACAAGCAGCCAGAAAGAAATAATTCAAGTACTGTGGAAATATAGTCAGAATAACATAGTATTTAGCAGATTCTACACTAAGGGACCAAAGGGCTTAGAATAGGATATTCCAGAGGTCAAAGGAGATAGTCTTTAAACCAAGAATCACCTACCCAGCAAAACTGAGAATAATACATCAGAAGGAAAAATAGAACTTCAGTGAAATAGAGGACTTCCAAGCATTCTTGTTGAAAAGACCAGAGCTGAATAGAAAATTTGACTTGACAAGAATCAAGAGAAGCATAAAAAGGTAAACAGGAAAGAGAAACCGTAAGGGACTTATTAAAGTTGAACTGTTTACATCCCTACAAGGGAAGATGATATTTGTAACTCATGAGACCTTTCTCAGTACTAGGATAGTTGGAGGAAATATGTGTGTGTGTGTATGTGTATGTAAATATATGAGAGAGAGGGGAAAGCGAGAGAGAGAGAGAGAGAGCTGAATATGAAGGAATGATATCTAAAAAAAATTAAATGTTGAGAAGAATGTACTTGGAAAAAGAGAAAAGGAGAGGTAGAATATAGTAAAGTATCTCACACAAAAAAGGCAAAAGAGAGCTTTTACAGTGGAGGGGCAGAAAGGGAAGATGAGGGGGAATAAGTGAGCCTTACTTTCATCAGATTTGGCTTCAGGAGGGAATAATATACACATTCAATTGGGTATGGAAGTTTATCTGACCCTACAGGAAATCTGGGGGGAAAGGGATAAGAGAGGGGGAGGTAATAGAAGGGATGGTAGATTGGGAGAAGGGGTAATTGGGAAGAAATCACTTTGGTAGAAGGATTGTCAAAAGAGAGAATAGAATAAATAGAGGGCAGGACAGGATACAGGGAAATATAGTTAGTCTTTCACAACATGACTTATGGAAGTGTTTTGCATGACTACA
Source organism: Bettongia penicillata ogilbyi (assembly GCA_023548195.1). Lineage (NCBI taxonomy): Eukaryota > Metazoa > Chordata > Mammalia > Diprotodontia > Potoroidae > Bettongia > Bettongia penicillata. The sequence goes on from JAJHZJ010000872.1 coordinate 1,425,472, forward strand.
CATATATAACCTATATGACTTACTTACCTTTTCAATGAGGGTGGATGGAGAGTAGGAAAGGGAAAGAATATGGAACTCAAGGCTTTATAAATGAATGTTAAAAATTGTTTTTACATATAACTAGGAAATAAGATATATAGATAAAAATTTATCTTGTCCTACAGGAAAATAGAAGGGAAGGGGATGGGGAGGGGGGTGATAGAGGAGAGGGCAGATTGCAAGAAAGGGTAATCAGAATGCACACTATCCTGGGGTGATAGAGGGGAAGATGGAGAGGAAATTTGAAATTCCAAATTTTGTGGAAGTGAATATTGAAAATTGAAAATAAGTAATTTTTCAAATAAATTATTGGCATTGACTCAAAATGTGCATCTATCTGCATAAATCCAATTTTAATTCTTTCTAAGGAAAGGCAAGAACTCTTCCCCAACATAGAAAGACAAAGTTGAAAATAATTACTGTCATAATTAAGTCATGTGTCTAACCATGCAGTAAGTAGAAAGGAAAATTAGCAAGATGAGTCTAGCAGATCTGCTTATCACCTATGAACATACCAAACAGAATATGGAACAAATGAACAAGACAATTTTATATCAAAATGAAAGTTTATAAAGCAGCAGTAGTATCTATCCAGTAAAACCTGACATAAAAATTTCCCTATTGAGTACTTCCACATAGTCATAGAATCTGGGCATTATAAAGTCACACAGATGAAAAACTTAGTGCCTAGAGAGGTAGGATTGCTCAGTGGATAAAGCACTGGGCTTGGAATTAGAAAAACTTATCTTCATCAGTTCAAATCAGCCTCAAACACTTACTGGCTGTGTGACCGTGGGCAAGTCACTTAATCCTGTTTGTCTCAGTTTCCTTATCTGTAAAGTGAACTGGAGAAGGAAATGGCAAAGGCTTCCAGTATCTTTGCCAAGAAAATCCCAAATGGAGTAATGAAGAGTCAGGCGCAACTGAAACGTCTGAACAATTGAAGGAGAAAGATGAAGTAATTTGCCCGATGAAACAAGATAGTAAGTAGCAGAGCTAGCATTTTAACTCATTTCTTTCTCCAAATCCATCACTGCTTGCATTCCAGCATATTACTTCTCTCCTATAAATCAATGGTCACAATGGAATCATTTATTCTGTACTCCTAAAATAGCATCACTTTAGCAGCATTCTTGCAACCCTCAGTGATGGATGACTTTCTAGGTTAGATATGTGTTAAACAGATGACAACTGCTTGGGTAACTCTCATCCGTACAGAATGAACTGCACTAAGATTTTAGTCAGTGAAAGGGAAGACAATATTTATAGATAAGGAAGTTTCAAATGTAGGAAAGTATTTGATCTAGATCTTTCTTTGCGAGTTCTAAACATTCATGAAAAGGAACCAAAAGAGGAAAAAGAATGCATTCTTTGCTTGTTAATCTATTTATAATTCTTTCTGATCTCTGGTACTTAGAGGCATGAATATGTAGGGAGAAAACAACACAGAGAGGGCAGAAAGGGCAGCTGTTTGCCTACAGCTTCATTCTTACTGGCCTCAACTAAATTATGCACCATTAAAGTCATTCTTCTGGAATTTACATAAAAAACAGTGTCTTTTAAAAGGTCCTTCCAAAGTTCTGCTATTTGACTGCATTCATTTACTCACTCAATAAAGTGGATCTTTTGCAATCAAATTAAGAGATCTGTGTTGCATCCTGGCTCTTACATTTACTATATGACTTTAAATAAGTTATTCAGTCTTTGATTTTTGTTTTCTCATATGAAAAATAAAGATAATAAGATATGCACTACCTATTTCCCATCATTGTTATGAGAAAGGACTTTGTGAACCTGGAAGTATTATCAGTTGTTATTGTAGAAGAGATGACTTTTGCTTGAATATGATAAAATGTCTTTCCCAGATGAATTTGAAAAGCAATTACATCATGGACTAGCCTGAATAATAAGTTTATCTGCTTATGACACATGAACTCTTTTATGTATCATTTTATAGTGTGTCGGGTTGGTTGCCCTAAAAGCTGTGAAGGAATATTGAAATTATCTGCACTTTTCTCAAAATGTGATCCTTGTTCTAGTACAAGATTTTTTCAATTATTCCAAAAAATCATTACGAAATTTTGTCAACTCCATTTGACATTAGCCTCCACTATTTCTCCCTTTTTTCCAGTCTGTGGATGTACGGTGGCTCCTTTAATTCCCCGGCCAAATGCTTCAGCATCCACCTTTCATTCATCAACCCAGTCTTCTCCAACACATTGCACTCTCAGTCATCCACCTTCATTCCCTAGTCTTCAACCCTTCTTCATCTACCGATTGTTCCCTGATGCTTTCAAATATGCCCTTCCTAAAAGCAAAGCATAATAAAATAACAATAAAAGTAAACGTTGCTAGATTCTATCCACCATACTCTCAACCTTCCATCTTTAAGCTCTCCTCCTCTTAGTCAATTTCCTGCTTGTGCTTATTTTGTCATTTCCATTTCTTTCTGCTCCTCAGTCCTTTGCAATGTTTTCCAAACTCATCACTCAACAGATACTTCTGGCTTCACAGCTACTAATGATCTGTTAAAGACGAGATCTAATGGTGCTCTTTTAAGTTCTTGTCTTTGTTTACCTCTCTGCTGTACTTTGGCCAAACTGCGATGTTCACGGATGCTCTTTCTTTTCCAGTTCTCATGAAATCCTTCTCTCCTGATTCTTCTCCAATCTGTCTGACTGCTCATTCTCAGTCTCCTTTGCTTTCTTATTATTTGTGTCATTAAGGCAGCTAGGTGGTACAGTGGATAGAGCACCAGTGCAGGAGTTAGGAGGACCTGAGTTCAAATTTCACCTCAGACACTTGACACTCACTAGCTGTGTGACCTTGGGCAAGTCACTTAACCCCAATTGCCTCATCCTGGGTCATCTCCAGTCATCCTGATGAATATCTGATCAGTGGATTCAGATGACTTTGGAGGAGAAGTGAGGCTGGTGGCCTGCACAGCCCTCCCTCATTCAAAACAAAGTCAAATTCAAGTTATGTCATTATTTCTCTGATGGCGTGGTCTTCTTTGGCAATGAAGGATGAACACACACATTTGTATCACACCCCCAACCATAAGTATTCATAGATATTTCCCAAGACTCTGTCCTCCTCTTCTTCCTCCTCTAACAATCTTCTTCTCCTTCTCTTCCTCTTCTTTCTCATTTCTTTCCTCACTCTTCTCATTTTTCTATCTTTTTGTAGAACTATATATCTATTCACAGTATCCTCTCATGGTTTTCAGTGTCACATCACTAAGTGCCTATTACAAATTTCAAACTGGATGTCTCAGAAAAGTCTCAAACTCAACATGTTCAAGATATCACTATCATTCCTCTCAAACTTGTCTTTTTCCCCCAAATTTCCCTGATTCTAAAAGTTCCCTGATTTTAAAAATTGTTCTTTCTGTCTCCTAGGTATATACCCTTGTCATTTTCTATAATTCCTTACTCCCCATCATCCCATGTATTCAGAGTTACTAGATCTTTCCATTTCTATCTCCACATCTTCTAACTATTCACAATCACTACCTTAATTTAGTCTTTTATCTACTTTTTCCCAGATTATTGCAACTCACTTCTAGTTGATTTCCCTAGTTCAAGTCTCTTTCTCCTCCCAGTACACCCTCTATGCCACTTCCAAAATTGTTTTCCATAATTCAAGTATAACAGTATCACTCTCCTATTCAATCAACTTTAGTGACTCCCTTTGCCCCAGGATCAGCTATAATGTTGTTTATCTTTAAACCCTTCACAACACTTTCCAAACCTGTCTTTCCAGACTCCTTGCATATTATTTCCCTCTCTCACACTATTTATTCAGTCAAACTGATCTTCTTTCTCTTTGTCCCACATAGGTATCCATCTCTTTTCTCTGTGTGTTTCCACTGGATATCTCAATCCTGGAATGTACTATTCCTCACCTTTACCTTTAATATATAACTCAAATGCTAATTGCAATCTTTCCTGATTCCCCCAAATACTAGTGTCTTACCTCTCGAATTTAAATTGCCTAGTATTTATTTATATAGTTCTTTATATTTTTTCTGTGTTTAAATATATATGTATATGTGCATATGCATGCTTACATATATACATACATACATTTTTTTTGCCCCTATCAAAATGTAAGCTTCATGAGAGTAGCACTTGTTTTAGTCTTTGTATTTTATCCACTGGTCTTAGCATGCTGCTTGACAAATAGCATATATTTAAGAAATTCTTGGTGATTGTCACGTTGATTATTTTATGGTTCCATGACTTTGTTTTGAGACTAAAAATAGGGCATCACTCTTGTTAGGACAAAAGATCTCTTTTATTTGTTTATGCATAAAGACTGATGCATCCAAAGAGATCACATAAATGTCTGAGGTATATTACTGCACAGCTCATTGACCAGTCTGCCAATGCATTACCTGAATTCTATAGCTATCTGATGTCAACCATCATAGATAAAATGGTCCCCAAGCACCACTTTCTAGTAACCCTCTCTCAAAGGTCACTGAAGTAAGTATTTCAGTGACCGACACTGACCTATAAAGGACAAAGTACCAGTTCAACATTGACCTCAACTGTTGTAAAATCTGATTTTTCACTCTCTGAAAACTGAGATAAATTGTTTTATTTACCATTTTTATGATTTTTGTTCATTTTCCTTTGGGGCTGTCCAGTTTAAGTAATTTTTAAAAATATGTAGAAGACTTGAATAATAATTTTAGATACTGTTATTTATCTGTGGGTTTATATTCAGTCTTCATAAAATACTTTAGTCAATATGTCACAATAAAAATTGTGTTAACATGAAAGAAAATAAGTTGAATCTCAACAGATGAGCAAGTCAAACTAACTTTTTTCTTCTACTAAGAGAAATTACTATATAAGAGGTTCCCTGATGTGTAATGCTAACTTTTGCTTTTGTGTGTGTGTGTGTGTATGTGTGTGTGTATATATATATATATATATATATATATATATATATATATATATACACTAATTGCCACATAAAGAAAGTTCCATTTATTCATATACTTTTTAAGGTTTTAACTGGAAATGGGTATTGCCTGTTACCAAAAGTTAATTTTTTTCTTCAACAAATAGTGTAATATGGTCTCTGATGTTTATAATTTTTCTATTTTTAAATCAACCTATTATTTCTGCCACAAATTCAATATGGTCATATTATCTAATATGTTTAATAAATTAATATAATATTCATGTCTGTCTTTCCTTTAGATCTCCATTTTATTATCCAGCTGCTTGAGTAGAAATTTGTTTAACTTGTGACCATTTCATTTTGACTTAATCTTAAATAATCTCTCTTCCTGTCACCACCTGTTTCCCCATAGAGTTTAAAGTATTTCTGCATCAAGTATATATGTGGATGTATTCTACTGTTCTTTCTCTGGGACAGATAGGAATGAAATTTGCATGTTGTGTTCATTAATCCACTCTCCATATTTGTGTAGTTTTCTAGCACATCAAAATTATGAGCAATTATAAATTCCTCCCCTATTTCCTCCTTTTTTTCCATAGAGTAATTCTTCCCCTTTCCTTTTCTATCTTAAGATCATCAAAATGTCTATATGCTCTGTATTGTATGGTAGGAAAAGGCCAAACTTGTGCTCCCCAGGTATAAGCTTCTAGAAATCAGAATCATTTCCATGCCATTGTAGCAGAAGTCCTAGGGATTTTCTCCCAACTCTGTCCAGTAGGCTAGCACCCAAAAGGAAAACTCACTACATATATTCTCAGAGTTTTAAGGTACCATAAAAACTAATGGACTTGTTTCTTTAATACTATGTAGATTACAACTCCTCACCAGTGTGTTTCCCTATAGTGATTATTAATTGATAATAGATATACTGACTCAGCTTTTAGAAATGGGAATGTACTATTCTGATACAGTATACTTGGTATGAAATATCCTCTTAATGTCAGTGACATGCTATCTCAGCAATACACAAAGAATAGAAGGAAAAGTGGGTTCAATCTTAGAAAACATTCATGGCAAAGAGTAACTTACAGCTCCTGCCTGCTACAAGTCTTTTTCTGGAGCCCTCCCAATATTTCCCCTTAGGCATGTGATAGCTTTTCTGCTGAGCTCATTATATGTTAATGAAGCTACTTTTCTTTAGTATGTCTGGTTTGTCCTTGGCATCTAATGCAAGCATTTAATTCAGTCACTGCTAAATTATACTATACATACACACACACACATATGCTACATATATGCTATATATATATATATATATACATATTACACACACACACACACACACACACACATATATGATACTCTTAGGACCCCATGGAAAGTGTCCAAAATCCTATGGTTCTCCAAATTTCCCAAGGTCTTCTTCCAGTCTAAGACTGGAGGGAGGACAATGAGATAGCATTAGACTTCATCTAATTTCATCAATACATTTCAAACAATGTATCAATGGATTTTAGCTCTAAAATTTATGATTGTTTGATTCAATACAGGTGTCAAGATTTGTTCACACTGAGCACATACCTCTCAGTGACAGCTTTCAACTGACAAATATGTCAGAGAATGACATCTTGTGATTTAAGTGGAGTGGGAAAAGTGACTGATTGACTAGTGGACCCCACCTTTACATGATGATGAGACATTGGTTGTGTCAAATGGAGGAACTTCACACTGTGTATCAGAACCAGTTATTTTATTAAATTGTTAGCATACTTTAAAAAACTGGTTTCATATAAATTTGGTTTCCATTGGTAGGCAAAATAATATTTTGCTGTAACTGTTATCAGAGAGTGCAAAATTCTGTGACATTGCTTAGGCAGGCAACTGAAGACATTTTTGATTGAGGTAATTGCTTAGAAACACCCCAGGTAACCACACAGGCCTCTTATTTCTGGTATAACTTTATCCCCCAGGATTCTTCTCTATATCTCCATCCCTAATCCTTCACAATTGTAAGCCCACTCATTATCCTCCATTTATCACTAAATTTGGTGAGTAATGGAGGGGGACATACATATTCCTTACATATTCTTGTATCTGCATCATGAATGAATAATAATGAACAATTTCTTATTTTTGCAAATTTTAATTTTTGTACCTCATTTGAATAAAAATGGACTCAAATATATATTAACTAATACTGCCCTCTTCAGCAGTCATTAGAGATCTCAGTGCAGATAGTCCTCTATTCTACTAGTGCTATCCTGCTAAAAAACTATTTTCTCATTTAAAAAAAAATGGAAGAAGACTGCTTTTGTACTGTTGAAACTAAGGCTCTTAAATATTTAAAAAACAACTTTTCCCCCATCAAGATTCAGTATCTTTGAAGCTAAAAAAAGAAAGAAAACAATTCTGTGAAAGTTCCTGCGGGCATAACCAATTCTAGGCAAGTGTGTAAAGAACGTGAATTTTGTCTTTAGTATCACCATTCAATCAACAAGCTTCTGGGAAACTTTTATTTATCAAGATCCTATAATATACCCTATAATAACCTTGTGCTGGGGATACAAAATATAATAAATTAAATAATTCCTATTTTCAAGTAGTTTACATTTTAACAGGGATGATGAAAAGGTGATATGTAAGCAGAACCAATATGAAGAAAATAAATGCAAAGTGTTTAAATGCAAGCTCATCTGAGAGGGAAGACACTAGCAGTTGTGTGACTTTATCAAGGCTTTCTATAGACTTTACTAAGACTTCCTATATACAGTTCTTGAGTTATATCTTGGAGGAATGGAGATTCTGCAGGCATTGGTGAAGAGGTGGTTCATTCCAGGTATTAGAAGATAGTCTATGTAAAGACATGAAGATAGAAAATGGAGTTAGATGTATGAAAACCAAAGGCAAGACCAGTTTACTTGGATGGCAAGAATGTAGGATGGAGACTAGTGTTCAATGAAGTTAGAAATTTGGGTTGCACTAGGTTGGGTAGGGTTTTAACAGCGGTTACTTTTATGAGAATGTTTTCTTATAAAACTTCTACTTAGCTCTGATCTTTCTCCCATAAAGGCCTAATGTCCCTGCTATTCTTCCTGATTGCCCAAAGCACCTAATCTGACAGTGCCCACTGTTCTCCCCTCTACGAGGTATTCCATGCTACAAAATTTTCATTTTCATCTTTCGCTACTCTCCCATCACTAAAAGTTTTAGAACTCCCAGAATGGATGGTCCTAATTGTGTTCCGACATGAAAAAATTAGAGTAATTTAATTCACACTGAAGTATGAATGTATATCCTTTCAGACTTCCTGGTGTTTGCATTTTTGGACAAAGGAGCTTGATAACTGAAATGAAACTAAGTTGCTGCAATTTCAGGTAGTATAATCTGTGGAGAAGCCTTCCCAGAAGCTCTAAAATTATATTGTCATAGACTCAAATCATACCTGATAGGTTTAAATTGCTTCTCAACGATGGAGATTGTTACAGGCAGCTGATGTTATGTACAGAGGTGTTTATTTTACTGAATTACAGGGATGTACTACAAATTTATATTCCCAATCCAACATTTATTTTAAAAACATTTAATTTAAAATTTACACTGGAAAATTATAAAAATTATAATTATATTATAATTATAATATTTCTACTTCAAAAGAAATACAGGGGATCATACATTGTTTTCTTCTTTGTAAATAGAATGTAAATTATTTGTGGACAAGTAAATAGTCTTTTTTTTTAATCTAATAAAAATAGCTTAAAGTGCAGTCGTTAGGGTGATGGAGTCAGGGTTACCTGAGTTCAAGTCCAGCCTTACACACTTTCAATATATGTGACCCTTGGCAAGTTACTTAAACTCTATTTGCCTCAGTTTTCTCAGCTGTAAAATGAAAATAATAACAGCACATACCTTACAGGGTTGTTGTGAAGATTAATATCTCTTAAAAAATATCTCTAAATATCTAATATCTCTAAAGAAAAAAGAACAAGAACAACCAAAAAATATGTTTAGCACAATACTTGGTACATACTAAGTACTTTAGAAATGCTCATCCCTCCCTTTCCCTTTTTTTATCTTTTAATAAACAGTGCATTACTGTTTTACAATTCACACATATCCACTCTATGTGGATAGTGATGCTTACTAAGTGTAAACCAAATTATTGGTCTCCATATATTTCTAAGCAATGTTAATAATCGTTAGTTAGCATGAGACAATGGATGGAGATTTGGCCTCACAGTCGTGAACCCAGGCATAGGTGGCTTCTTGTCCTGCCTCTGTCAGATACCAGTTATATAAAACCAGTTAAACTCTTAGTTTCCCAGGAATCTCTAGAACTACCAGAACTCTAGAATTACCAGAAGATTCTGACCTTTTTAGGGATAGTAGAGGAAGCTCCAACTAACCTAGAATTCCTCTCAATTCCTCTCCATAGGAAGTAAAAGAAAAAAAAAATCAAGTAACATTTACATGTTTCAGCCCTTTAATTGCCATACTTCCATAATTCAGTATAATGCCCCCTAGTAGCTAGTAGGCGCCTAATAAATATTGGATAAGGTTTAGAAAGATTGTATTTTGAGGACAAATAGTTCTTTGAAAACTAGGATCATTTCATTACAAATCAGTAGGCAGTTGTTTAGTTCCAATTCAGTGTGAGGTACTGTGTCGAATCCTGGATGGGAGGGAATCATATATATTTAAACTATAGGAAAACAAACCCATTTTTCTGAGGCTAGCTGCAGTCTGAGATTGCCCATCAACTCATGAATTAAATCAAAATTGTTCCATGCTGCAGTAACTTTGATTGTTTCAGGAAGCACACTAATGCAATTTGTTAGATAGATAGCAAATCATTTTCCATTTTTTTCTATGTTCTTGTCATTCATTGGTAACTCTGATATATTGTGCTGTGAATTAATTGCTCTCATATGCAGAGATAGTTTTGACTGAATTATAGAGTGTTATACTACAGTAATATTTATAATCCATTATTTTTTCAAAACCATTTAATCCAAAATTTCCATTGACACTATTAAAACACTATAATATTTCCATTGCTAGAGAAACATAGGTGGTCTCAAAAGTATTAGTAAAACTTAAAATTTCACTAAGACTTTTGGGGACTCCCTGTATTATTAAAGATGTTTTGAACATTTTTGAAAAATCCATATTTCAATATCTTTGTACTATATGATTTAATTCTTTTTAACATTTTATCCTGAATTAAAATATTGATGGCAGGTTCTTTCCTCATATTATTCCTTTACGGATATTACTATTCTTAAATTTATCACTCTCAAAATACTTATTTTGGTTGCCAAAATGTTGATATGTTTATCCTTTCTCCAAATTTAGCAGATTTGATCAGTTGTATGTTTAATTTTAATAGAAAACAGAAAGTAAAATTGTAAGGATGTTTTTAGAGTAACAGTTGCACAATATTTATTTTAAAAAATTGGTTCATATCTCAAGACTTTCTACTAACTTCAACTTTAATAAGATAATTTCTAACAGCTAGAAAGTCTAATGGGTAGACTTGGAGTCGAAAGGACCTGAGTTAAAATCAGCCCTCACACACATACTTTGTGACCTTGGGCAAATCATTTAACTTTTCTCTCTGTCTCAGATTCTTTGTCTATAAAACGGGGATAACAATAGCACCTGCTTCACACAGGATTGTTGTGAAGATAAAATGGATTAATATTTGTAAAGCAACTGCAAACCTTAAATCATTATGTAATTGCTACTTATCCAGTGCGTAGGTCCACTGCCTGGCACGTTGTAGGAACTTAATGAATGCTAGTTTAGTAACTGACCACATGGGTCAAATTTGCAAAGAAAATCCATAGAATTGGCTATGCAACAAGGTCTACTTAATGGCATGGAAATGACATAAAGCAGATTAATAGAGCGAATGCCTCAAAAGTATTCTTTAGTCCTGAATTTTCTAAGTACTCTGCCCTTTCACTGAGATTGTCAAAGAATTGATATCCATCAATCTCCCTTATTGCTGACATAATGGTGAATGGAATAACCCATTCACAATAACCATTTTCATAATCTCCAATGTTGAGACTCTTTCACTACACTGATGAGTCTGTTTGGATCAGTTGATCTTTATACCACTTTTACCTCTAAATCTCATTGGTCATTAAACCAATGTTGCAAGAATCAAGGATATTAGGATTTCAGAAATAGTGTTGTGAGGCCAACTCCATGATACAACACATACTATGTAACACCAAATTGAATAAAAGTAAGAGTTCTTAAAGTTAAACTTAAGAGCAGTTCGGAGCTACCCCCATTCTTTGGAAGGACTGGTGTACAAATAGGGTACTTAAATGGAATGATTTAAGAGGTGCTGTGAAGGTTCTGAAACATACCAAGATTTCACAGTTTCAAAAATTTGTACATTATGATACATTCTTTTGGAAGGAAGGGAAAAAGCCTTTCTAAAGTTCCCACTATGCACCAGGAACTGTGCTAAGCACTGTAGAACTAATACCTCATTTGATCCTTACCACAACCTAGAGAGTTAAGTGATATCATTATTCCATTTTGCATTTAAAGAAACTGAGCCAAATCAGTGGCTATCTTTCCCAAGGTCACACAGCTATTACATCTCTGTGGTTGCGTGGTTTGTCCTTCCTTCTCAAAGAGGACCATGACATTAAAGAAATGACATGATTGGCCATTGAACTGGATTTGTGTGAGTAAAGCCTATGCAAAGTCACTAGTCTCACTTTCTCCTCCTGAGCCATCTTGGTCCAGTGGCCAGATATATAGATCATCACAACTGGAGAGAACCCAGGAGGAGACCTTGGCCTTTTTAAACTAAGGGCTTTACTAGGTCTCAGTTTAAATGAGGCAATGACCATTCAATGAATAGGCCTCTTTCAGAAGTCAGTTAAGGGATAGCAACTTTAATTTAAAAAAAAATCAAATGAGGAGGGGAAGACCCTCAGGGTTGCTGGCCAAAAGGAAAACTATTTACATTCATTCTGAGTCAGGAGGGCCCCCAAAATAGCCAGTAAGTGGTGCTTGGGCAGAGATTTGCTGTTATTCACTCAATGAGATCCAGAGAGAATTGGGTTTAAGTCTTGGTCTTTGAGAGAGACATCTATCCAGTAAGCCCCAAGTTTCTCTGGGCAGAACACTCTTGGGTTAGAGAATGAAAGGAGAGGCAAGGAAAAGAAAGAAAGGGAGAGAAGGATAGGGGAGGGGAGGAGAGACGACAAGACAAGGCTTTCAGTCCAGTTCCCTATGTACTGTGCCATCTAGATGCCTCTAGATTGTTGGCTCCAAATACTCCTATTTAAAAACGCAAAAACCCCTGGGAAGTGCAACATAAAACTGTCATCATAATGGTCATTTTGATGTAATTTAATCTAATGTAATTTCCATATTCTCGAATAGCTAGCTACAGACCAGGTGGCAAAGTGTAAACTTAGCTATGCCAACCTTTAAAATTTGCCTGGGTAGTTCAGAGCAAAGATCTATTGGATGCACAATATTCCACCTCATCGAAAAGGGACAATTTCAAACCCAGCTTCTTTTTTCTCAGAATTTTATTCAAGTGTACTCTTATGAACTTAAGGCAGTTGTCAGTATAAATGAATTAGTACGTTGCAGGGCAAGCTAAAGTCTCAGATTATGCAACAACCAATATTCCAAAGTAGGGGGAGGGGGCAGGGCTGCAATAAAACATGAACATTGATACTAAAAAATAAGAAAGAACAGATATTGTTACAAACTATCATTTGCTGAGGAACAGTCATCACAGTACATCAATCTCCATGAGAAAACCAAAATGCCAGAAAACTGCCTACTCAGCAATTTCTTATTGAGCAAAGAAATATGGTTTCTAAGACCTATGCTAGTTAGACTATACATATATTTATAAAATTTGTACAGAAGAGTATTGTAAAAACCTATGACCCCTATAAAACATCAAGTTTTGTCCATTAAGTGGAGCTTGGACAGGGACCTATTGTTGTCCAGCCCATGGGCTTCTGAGTGCACTGGGTTTAAGGTTTTGGGAGGAGAGAGGGAGGGAGGGAGGAAGAAAGGAAGGAGTGAGGGAGAGAGAGAGAGAGAGAGAGAGAGAGAGAGAGAGAGAGAGAGAGAGAGAGAGAGAGAGAGAGAGAGAGGAAATATAGGCAATAAGCCAGGGGAGAAGGAGGTAGTAGGGAAACTGAAAGCTGAAAGAGACTCACCTAAGTGAGTTTATCCCAATATTATTTAAAGCTGGAACTGGAAGAAAGGGATGAGGTGGAGCGAACAAGAAACATAAAAAAAAGATTTGCCAAAATTTCTTTAACAAATTCCTTTTGCTGTAAGTGCCCGTGGTGCCACAACATCATATTCCAGTGGGGAAAATAGTAGACTAGACAAAATATGTACAGTAAAATATCTATATTGACAGTAATAAAAGTTTTAGAGCACTAAAAGAGTGTTTCAAAATTTACGAGAAGAAACATACTAAAAGTTAATAATGATAAGGTACATCATTATTTTAGTGAAAATATAGTCAAGAAAATATCACTATGAACTAGCTCATGTGCGTTCTTTGCCATCTCTGTAATATTTGCATGGAAATAATCTATATGTGCACAAGGGTATCTCTGATATAGTATGAGAAGGGAATAGGTGGGTTTTTGCTATTGATATTCTACAGCAGTTTAAATCTTTATGAACACAATAGACTGAAAGGTTCAGTAAATACAAGAAATCACAAGCCTGATTAATAGTTAACTATAAAAAGGATTTGATTTTGTAGAGCAAAATGCTGCTGCTAAGTTTTTCTTCCAATTTGCTATTTCCCATGTTTATGCTAAAATCATACAGGATTCCTTGAAATACAAAACTGCAGAAATAACTTTGTTCAAAATCACTCTGATGCTTACTGTGGCATAAGAAAAGGATTTACAAATTTGTCAGAGATGTTTGCTATTTTCATAGTGAATGTTTATACATTAGAGAGTGAATCAGAGGCATTCCAGGGATGTGCTGATAAATTCCCAACTCACAAGGGGAAAAAAAAAATACGTATGCATGACCCACTTCTAAGTTTAATTGCCATATTAACATTTTCTCCATCACTTACTTAAATTTAGAAAGTCAACAAAGCAATAAATGCTGTCCTCCTTTGTGTTATTTACTTACTGCCTAGATGGAAATTGAACAATCAGCTCCCTGGAGTTAGTACAAGTTAGCTCCAGCGTACCCCTGGGCATTCCCTATAAATGGCAAGTTCTTCTCTGTTCCTTTTTGAATTTAACATTGGACTAGCTAATCAAACTTTAGGAAATACCAGTACCTGCTGAATGATACGCAGATTGGCCTAACCCAGGAAAAATATTCTTGTATCTATGAAGTTAGGTGGACTCTATAGACTGATACAGGTGTGCGTGTGTGTGTGTGTGTGTTGTGTGTGCCCTCATACATCTATGTATAGATCAGATGCAAAGTAATAGACCTGGAAAGCCTTGGGGAAATTGTGTGGTAAGTTTAATAAATGCAAATTTCTCCCTGAAATGGGCTTATCATTTTTTAAATTACATTTTTGATGACTTTCATCTGTATATCTCATTCCCCCCTTCTCACCTTGATTGAACCTTCTGTTGTAATAAAGAAAAAAAGCAAATATATCTAATAGAAAGACATGTTGTCTTACCCACGACCTTTATTAGATTTCTCATCACTCATAATACTACTTCCTTTTGGTGGTTGGTTCCTTTACATTGTTGTTTTCATTGTGTAAATTGTTATATTGTTTTTTGACTTCCTTGGAGTATGTAATTGCAGGTGTGCAATTCATGGGTCAAAAGGTTCAGGCAATTTAATAAGTTTTCTTGAAGAATTCCAGGTTGAAGTCGAGAACAGTTAGACCACTCGATAACTCACTTTCCTCCACTTGTTCCCCTATTGAACGTTTTCATCTATTTTTCCCCCCATTTTCATCAATTGGAAAGGAGGGAGGTAAAACAAAATATAATCAATTAAGAAAAAATTCAAAGAAAAATAGTAGCTTGAGAGAAATTTTTATATCAAATAGCATACATTAAATTCCGATATCTGAAATGTACAGAGAATTGACACAGTGATGATAACATCAAAACCTATTGCCCAGTAGATAGTGGTCAAAGGATATAAACAGTTTAAAAATATTTTCAACTTGTAACCAACCATAGGAAAAGATGAGGAAAATTAATAATATTAAGTGAAAAGCAAATTTAAGCAACTCCAAGGTTTTACTTCCCTCCAATCCTTCTCTTTAAGGGAAAAGAGGAAAGACTTTTTATAGGATGTGATGGAAAGAAATAGAAAGTTAACAATCTTAACCATGACATGAATGGAATGAACACATAAAATGGAATGGGGAACAGTTGAAAAGAATTGGAAACAAGATTCAGCATCACCTGTGTATTACTATGGAGGCAGAAGTCAGTTGACTAGTATTCAATCCTTTCTTTTTCTTACATTAAGGAAAAGGCATCAATTGAATTCTCTTAGTGCCTACTTATCTCCTTACAGGGGTCTGGTTCAGAGCAATACTCCCTCTTTGGTCACCACATCTCCTTTCTTTCTGCTCCTACCCCTTGCTTCTCTCCTCTCTCTCTCTCTCTCTCTCTCTCTCTCTCTCTCTCTCTCTCTCTCTCTCTCTCTCTCTCTCTCTCTCTCTGTCTCTCTCTCTCTCTCCCTCTCTCCTTCCTTCCCTCCTTCTCTCTCTATTTCTCTCTCCTTCACTGCCTTCCCCCACTCTCTCATTTAAAAATTTAACATAAAGTATTTATAAGTCTACATTTATGTTTTTCTTGGATCATGACCCGAAACATAGTGTTTTTTTAACAAATTGGGTACACATTTTGCTGCAGAAAATAATTATAGCTGTACCACTGAGTGTTAGAAATATATTAGATATTGCAGAATAGCCCATGTGTCCATCCTTTTTAAAATTTTTATTACTCTTCTTTCCAGGTAAATACATCCTTAAAATGTTTCCATGTGCCCTATTCAGCATGCTATTAGTATCTGAAAAAAACTTCTGTCACACTTATAAGAATGCTTAAGATTAATTACACCTTTATTAAGAGCACATTGTTTATGCTACCTGAACAGCGTTGCTGATGAAATTGCTAAAAGAACAGGCACCATCCCAAGTCTTAATTGAAAGCAGGGATAAACACTGCCCACTCGGTGATAGAATCTTGTCAAAGAAAAGAACTCAGATGTTGATCCAGACAGCTATTTCAAATTCCTTCTTGAGAAGCATCTGATTCTTAGCAGAGTGTGTGTGCCACTGCTTGTCACTGGTTGAAATGGATTATCCATCCTGGATGGGATTGTGATGACGGTGTCTCTATTCTAAGTAAACCAAATCTCTTGAACTACGTAATAAGATCACAAGGAACCTTAGGCTTCAGAATAACAGACTTCAATTTAGCAGGATGTTTTTGCTGTCTTCTAGCCCCTACTGAATTTCATGATGTGTATTTTTTTTTTGGAAGGTTGTGGAAAGTTCTAATATCTGAGACTTCTACTGTGAAATAGCTTCTAATTATTCACCTGTTTGTTGAAGCAGAGCTGAATGAGTGGAAGCAGGCTGAGAAATTTATCTTACAAAAAGGTGGCTGTGACAGTCAGGAAAAGTCATTGATGTTGCAACCATGTGGGAAAGGAGACAGACCTGAGTTTTACATTTTCAACAGCTTATCTTTATTTCTCTTTTTCTTTTAGGCTGTAAGGAGACAGAAGTTTCTGGAACAGAGTATCCAGTCTGCCCAGGAGATTGACAAAACCCTCCGTCTGATTCAGGAGTCTCTGGTATTCATTGATAGACAGTTAACAGCCTATATTACAGACAGAGTAGATGCAGCCCACGTTCCCCAGGAAGCTCAGGTATGCCGGGTGTGGGAAGATATTTTACTCACACTGTTTTCATTTGTTGAGTAAGCACCTTAGTCTCTAAGGTATACAAATATCAGTTTAAGTTATTCTACAAATGTCTCATAAAGTCTGTTACAGACTTCCTAAAGTGGATGAAGATGCATCCTGATGTGCTGGGGTTCATTTTTAATATATTTATTTTACTTTTGATAGTTTGTAAAAAAATAAAATAAAATAAAAAGTTTTAGCTTATTTTCCACAGGTTTAAAGGGAAAATCTATATAAAATAGATTTCTGAAAGAAACGTGAGGGTAAGAACATCATTACAGTGAAACCTAGTTTGGCCTTACCATTGTATTCAAGTGACATGTTAGTTCTGATGCTAGAAGCAAGACTAGTATCTTAACAGCAAAGTGAGGATCTTGTTTGTGGCTGTTCAGTCATTTTGGTCTTTTCTGTCTCTGCGATCATGATTCCCTGTGGGTTTTACTTGATAGTGATACTAGAGTGGCTTGCTATTTCCTTCTCCTGGTCATTTTACATATACAGAAATTAACTCAAATCAGGTTAAGTGACTTGCCCAGGTTCACACAGCTAGTAAGTGTCTCAGAGCCAATTTGAACTCAGGAAGATGAATTTTCCTGACTCACTCCAGGCACTATATTCACTGCACCACCTAGCTGCTGCATCCCCCTAAGACAGTTTTGTTATAAAAGTAACCATAAGACATTGCCTTTACCATGTTGCTTTCTCATCAGAACAGGACCAGAATCAGATGCTGTGTTCCTATGTGTATACAACTTGTCTCCCTCATAAATTAGTTCCTTGAGTGCAGTTTTATCTTTTTCTTTGTAACCTCAAAACCTAACAAAATGACTGGCACATAGTAGGTCCTTAATAAGTTCTTGTTAAATGATAGATTGGCTGATTGACAGTGAGACTCCTTGGTAGGAGAGGATCTTGAAGGTAAAATGAAACTTTTAGCTTTGCCTAGGGTAAGCATTTGCACTCTTATGTGTTGGGAGGTCAGGTGAACTAGTGTGACTATATTTGTAGATACTTATTTTTTTGTAGTGTTGATATCCTTAGTCATCTAAGGTATATGAATACCAATTTAAATTATAATGATTTGATAGTCTACAAATGTATCATAAAGAAGGAAATCAGAGATCTAAATTAAAATTGCAGTAGCCAATCTTAGGTCCCCACATCTAAACTATTCCAGTGACATCTATCCTGGTTCTCAAACCAGACAAGTTATTTTCATAACTTCTAAAGCAAGCACCAAAAAGAAGACCAAGAAAGAAACAGAGCTGAAGAAGCCCAGTTAAAGCTTATTCTTTATTTCATCTAGACATTTGGGATTTTTATTTTAAATGAGATAATGAAAGTGGTACTTGAAAAATGTTAATCTTTTAAAGTATGATTTTAAATGAGGACATCCAATTATAATTGTTAAATATTCAAAGGAAATGATGCTGAAGTACTAGGGTATTATTTGAATTATCTTGCCAACTCGGAGCCTAATGTAGAGCCTGGTACGTGTTATTGTTCAGCCATTGTTGCATCTGACTCTTTGTGACTCCATTTGTGGGTCTGTTGGCAAAGATACTGGAATGGTCTACCATTTCCTTCTTCAGTTCATTTTTACAGATGAGGAACTGAGGCAAACAGGGTTAAATGACTTGCCCAGTGTCACACAGCTAAGTAAGTGTCTGAGGCCAGATCTGAATTCATAACGGTTAGTCTTCCAAGTCCAGTGTTCTACCTATTGCGCCACCCACCTGCCTACCTGATACAAAATAGGTGCTTAATGATTGATTAGTTGGGGATTGTGAGACTCCTTGGTATGAGAGGGCACTGGAAGTAAAATTAAAGTTTTCATTTTGCCTAGAATAAGCACATACACACCTAATATTAGAAGGTCAGGTGAGCTAATATGAACATATCTGTAGAATCTGATAATTTGATAGTGCAAATATCCTTAGTCATCTAAGATATACATATGGCATCATTGTTATGACATAATTAGCATCCTTAGGGTGACAAAGATTATATATATATATATATGTGCATATAAATATATACATACATATTCCACTTAAAGACCTACTATTCTAGAAGACTGTATTTATATATTTTTTCTGGATACATAGATATATCTATGTAGATAGATATCGATATATATATGTATATATATATATACATATATATATATAAAATTGAGGGAACTAAACAACTTTTAGAGAATACAGAACAGATAGCATTGCTTTCTAGACTGCTTTGAGAAGAGCACTAGATTTAAATCAGAATAACTTGTCATAATAGATTGAATGCAGAAGCAGATGTGAGAATCTAGCTATCTTCTACTAAGCCAGACACTAAAGCAAATTGCAAAAATATATGAATTAATGCTATTGCTCTCAGCAGCTTTTTTTTTGGAAAATAGTTTTTGTAATAAAATTACTTTTATGTTAACTCATGACAGATTTATTATTGCTTTTTTAAATGAATCAATAAATATTTTAAAATGTATCAGTTTTAGTTTCTAATGGGGCAAATTTTGATAGATAATATACCACATGAACAAAAGCTTTTTGGGGTATGCAACACTTTTTACCACTCTATAGGAGTCCTGAGACCAAAAAGTTTGAAAACTGTTTTGCCTAGGAAATCTCTAAATCCCCTCTGCCCATGAAGCTGGGTAATGTATTTCCATCATCTCCAAGGGCCACATGTTTTGTAATTTCTTGGTTTCTCATAAAGTCATTATCTTGCATCTGTTCCATTCTAATTTTTAAAGAACTATTTTCTTCAGTAAGTTTTTGAGCTCCTTTTCCATTTGGCTTATTCTGCTTTTTAAAGGATTTTTCTCCTCATTGGCTTTTTGGATCCCTTTTGTCATTTGGGTTAGTATATTTTTAAAGGTGTTATTTTCTTCAGCATTTTTTTAGGTCTCCTTTAGCAAGCTGTTGACTCGATTTTCATGGTTTTTTTTGCATTGCTCTCATTTCTCTTCCCAATTTTCCCTCCACCTCTCTTACTTTAAAATCCTTTTTGAGCTCTTCCATGGCTTGAGACGCTTGCATAATTTTTTTGAACGTTTTGAATGCAGAAGCCTTGACTTTTATGTTCCTCTTCATCCAAAAGGATGGAAGAAAATGCCTGTTCACCAAGAAAGTAACCTTCTATAGTCTTATTTTTTTTCCCTCTTTTATGGGCATTTTCCAAGCCTGTAACTTGACTTTTTGAATCCTTTGTCAAGTGGAGGGTGTACTCTGGGGACCTGTAAGTTCTCAGTTCCTCCAAGATGGCACAATCGAGGGAGAGGAGTTTACTCCTCTCCTGGCTTGTGCTCTGGTCTGAGAGCAACCACAAGCTTTTCTGCCCAGGAACCTCTCCAAAACCTTTACCAGCTCCACCAGGCCAGTGCTCCTCCTCACCCCAGGGTCGCCACTCAGGACTGAGACAAGATCAGCTGCTTGATTCCCCCAGAGTCTTTAGGCTGAGGGCTCCTAAAATGGATGCTGCTGCCTTAGGTACCACCACTACCCTGGGGCTGTGGCCGGATCTCATTCCTTTCTCACCCAGGTGAAAGAGTTTTCTCACTGACCTTTGAAGCTGTCTTTTGTGTTTGTGGTTTGAGAAATCTGGGAACTGCAGTTGCTCCCTGTAATTCCATCCCCTGAGGCCTGCTCTGGTCCTGTCCCTGTCATGCCACCAAGGCTGGGCTGTGCTCTGCTCTGAGCTAGTGTGATAGACTATTCCTGTTGGCCTCCCAGGCTGTCTTGGGTTGGAAATCTCTTTCCTTCTGTTGTTTGGTGGCTTCTCCTACTCTAGAATTTGTTTAGAGTAATTTTTTTAAGGCTATTTTATGGACTAGGAAGGGGAGAGCTAGATCAGGTATGTCCTTCTACTCTGCCATTTTGGCTCTGCTCCTCCAAGGGCCACATGATTCAAAGGTTATGGCCAGCCTCTAAGAGCTGCTTCTAGGAGATTAGGTGCAATTTTAAGGTTCTTTTGCCCTTGCCTCTCTAAGAGCTCATTAGGAGCTCTTCCAAGGAAATTATGAAGAAGCACAAACTTTTTCTGGCCCAAGGTCTTTCTTTAGCCCTGCTGCCCTTCTCCCTTTCTCTTCCTAGCCTTAGCTTTAGAATATTCCTTTTTTATAGACCAGTACAAAGGAGTGACTGTAATCCACAAGAGCCAGAGTCAATCATGTCAATTCGCAGGGCTGAGACATAATAATTGGTACTGAACGAAGTCTGAATCTATCTGTGAATATGCAAGTCCAAGATTTGTGGCCCCAGATCCTTTGTGCAAGGTTTCTTTCAGTGGACATGTTCACCTCCTTCATGAGATAATTCCACAGAAGTCCCAAACAATTGTCTCATGCGTTTAACCTCACCTACTTGATCTAACCCTCCATCTACATAAATATACCTAAATAGAAACAAATTATGGCAGTTAAAAAAAAAAAAACAATTGAAATTGTATTAAAGTGTTTTTCCCTCTCAGCTTTGACAAATTTAGGCTCTCAGGAGGCCATTAACTTCTTTCTTCCAACATTCTGTTAATTGTATTACAATATAATTGACTTCATTTATAATTCTTTGTATCTTTTTTGTGGCTTAGCTACAAAAGTAGACCATGACACACAAAAAGTTTAAGAATCGCTGTAGAGCTAAGATGTGTCATTTTATATAATAATATAATGAAAAATGATACCATTCATCTAAATTTTGGGAATATAAAATTTCCTTGAGCTAGAAGACTTTAGAACGCCTAGAAAGCTTGATTTGATGATTTCTTTAGTTCTTGCTGGACCTGCATTTACAAAATTGCATCTGACATTGAAGTCACTTAATAGTAATAGATCATATTGGAAAATGCAAACAGTCTAAAAAGCTATTGAAACATTCTTCTTGAAGGTTTTATTTGAAGATGACTGCAAGTAAATTGTTTGCTGGAACAGAGCTATGAGCTGTGCAGATTCTCCTCAAGTTTTGGCTTTTCTAAAGTTCAATCTAAAGTTTTATAGTTAACGTCCCTTTGGGAGAAAATGCAGTCTATGGTAACAAGATAAAGTCTGTGAAATAAGCTCTTGAGTGGACATAGCATGCACAAGTAGGGGTTACCAAGGGAATATCAAAACAGTATTTTCCAATCATTACAGATGTGAATATAATTTTTAAAAAAAGAATCATAACACACTATATATAAATATGAGTTGAATGTATGTCCTTAGTTGGAGGAGATTAAGGGGTATTGATGATGCCTTAAATAAAGTAATTAGCTTAACTCATTAAGGTGGGAGAGATCAGGAAAGTGACACTGTCTTTGCTCGTTGTCTTCTATTTTAAATCTGTATTTGGATTTTCTGTTAAGTAAAATCAGTTCTTTGGGTGTCTGCCTCCACCAAGTGGTGATACTAGGGTTGTTCTGGTGTAGAATTTAAGTAATCTGACAGGTTCCTTTCCTTTCTGTCTTTGAGGATTACTTGCATGGACAAATTCATTTAAGTTAAGTTAAATCCCACTAATTACAGAAATTAATGTCTTGAATTGTCTGCCAGGGCAATCTTAATATTTGTCAAAGTTAGTATGAACTATGGTTTTTCTTAGAGTTTGTATTTGTAACCATTTCCCAATAACAATATATAAAGACTGGTTTTCTAGCAAGATTAGAAAATATGTCATTCTGCTAATCAAGACAATATATTATACAATGAAAATACCAAGGACAAGGGACAAGCCTTGTTCCAAGTACAGGGATGTAGGTATCTGCTTCAGGAATTATACACACACACACACACACACACACACACACACACACACACGCACACACACACAGGAGAAAGGGAATTCTAGAGGTAAGTCTATTTTATCAGTCTTCCTCAAGTCTATCCTATCAGAATCCCTAGAATCCAACAGATGTCCTAAGAATAAGTTCAGTGTTCTTTCTTCCAAATCAATTGCCCTTCTGAAGTTTTTTTTTCATTAATTATATGTTTGTGTGTTTTTTTTAGAAAGTAGACATTCTAGGGAAGAAGGTATATAGCTCTTATTACAAGGTAGTTTCAACATAGATATTTGGACGTAGCTTTTCCTTTGCTTTCTAAATCTGAGTATCATTCTTTACTTGTTTCGTGCAAGGGATGATTTATTTTCATTATATATGAATCAGGGCAAAATGTCAACATCCAGGTGGCTCAGTGAATAAAGCATTAGACCTGGGGACAGGGAGACCTGAGATCAAATCCATCCATCCTAAATGACTAGCTTGATAGTCCTGGGCAAGTCACCTGATCCCTCTGTGCCTCACTGTTCTCCTCTGATACAGTGTGAAAAATAACATTTACTTTCCAGGATTGTGATGAGGATAAAATGATATAATAATTATAAAATGTTTTATAAACTTTTGAGCTCTATGTAAATTCTAGCTATTATGTTTGAGAAATTCCTTTCTGAAACCCATTAATGTCTGCCTAAAAATTAAAAAATCACTTCAAAAGGAGGCTTAATAATGGCTAACCTAATAAATGATGAACTCAGTGAATATTTCTTGTCTCACCTTGGTTGGACACATTTTTATGTTTGAAACCTTGGAGGATTTTTTTGTTACTTTACTATGTTTATTTACTAAGCTTTCAAGTTTTAGACTTGGAAGTGCTTCCCCTCACTATACCTTCCTTACCAACAATTTCTTTCTGCTCCAGGTTAAATAAGGGGAAAAAGGGAATATATCCATTGTACCCTAGAGTGTTGATTTTAATGTAATATAGATAGAATAAGTAGAAAAAATATTTATGTTTAATACCTAGGATGAACAGTTAAGTGGCACAATTGATAGAGTACTAGCCCTGTAGGGTCTGTTGATATTAACAGTTCAATTCAATTCCATACCTTTACTCTGGGCCTGCTCTGCTCTGGGGTAACTACACTAATGCAAGATAATATTGCTGAGAAGAAAATCTTCTCTAATCCTTCTACCCCTTCCTGAATTCTGAAAGCATCACAAGAGAAAAGGCAAACAGAGATTTTTCTCTCAAGAGCTGGATTATTCTTCTATAACTGATTCTTTTCTCAGCTCATTTTTTTAACCAGCTCTCTTAGATAAAGTTTTCAGAACTGACTTGATTGTCTTAAGGCCATGAGAATGAGGCTAATCCTCCAACTTTCCATCAAGTTGATGGAAGAACAGATAGTACACAAGCATGGAGATGGGCAATAAGAGTGCTAGTCCATTCAATTCAATAAGGAATTATTGGCACCTACTGTATGCTGGGCACTTTACAAAATGCTAGAGATACAAAGAAAGTAAAAATAGTCCTACTTTCAAGGAGCTCATAATCTAATGGGAGAGATAACATACAAACAACTATGTGCAAACAAGATATGTAGAGGATAAAGTGGAAATAAACTCAGAGGGAAGACACTAACACTAAAGGAGACTAAGAAAAGTTTTTTGAAGAAAGTAGGATTTTAACAAATTTCAAGAAAGTTAAGAAGTCGATGAGGAGATGGAATAAAATTGAGGTACGGAGAAGAATACATGGAGGTGAAAGAAAAAATTCACTTTCTGATACGTTACGATAAAAATAATTATTGACTTGAATTTGTGTTTTGTTCATTGTAGCATAAAATGGTTCTTGCTGAAATTGATAGGCAGAATTGGATTTACTGAAATTTGGCCAAGTCAATGAATGAATGTGTTGGTCACTCAAATTCTGCTGCATTTGGCAAATTCGCAGGGACAAGTGGAATCAGTAATTCCAAAGCCAGGTGTAGATATGATTTCTGGAGAGCCTTTGAATATATTTCAGTGTGACTAAAGAATATAATAGCATTCTCATCTTGTATTCTCACCTTTTCATCTTTTACCACAAGAAGAATAGGAAATAATTTACTGAAGATTTGCTAAAAATTGGTAAACTGTGTTCACAACATACTCCCACTCTACTGGTTTTTAGTTCTGTCAAAAAAGGAAATAAGGTTTGTCTGACATGTTTTGTTCTTGATAAAGGGATACTACATCTTGATAATCACTTTTTAATTATCTAGATATTTACCAATAATTTCTTCATTTATCATTTCTTCATTCATCTCAAGAATTTTACCAGGAATAGATGAGAAGCCCACAGGCTTATAATTCCCAGAGTTCATTATCTTTCCTTTGTTGAAAATTAAAACATTTGCCCTTCTCACTCTTCTATCTCTCTCATTTCCTATAATCGGGCAAATACTACAAGCTTTTGCTAAGCAGCCACATTTGCTACTTTTTTTCAGACCTGAGGAAGTAGTTCATTTGGGCAAGGAGAGCTTCAAATCATCAAGGGCAGCTGAGTGTCCTCTACTATCTCCCTCCTTATGTTGCATATGGAAATAAGTTGTTTACTTGTTCTGTTGCTTGGAACGTGAAGATCTTTCTCATTTATGGAAAATACAAACAAAATATTAGTGAAAGAGCTTTATCTTTTCTCTGTTCAGTTAGATTCATCTGCCTTGTGGTGTGTTCTGAATGGAAATATGAAATAATGCACATATTTCTCATCATCCTATCATACTTGTAAAAAACTTAACCATGTTATAGGACATAGAGCAATCATAAACACATGTGGAAATCAAAATAATGAATAGATGCTTTATTATGAACTTGAAAACATTTTCAGGATTTGTTCAGCAACTGCATCTACCAGGTCTTTCCAGACCTGAGGGTGGAGTTCATCATAATAACAAAAGAGTAACTAATGAAGAAAATATGAAGAAAAGACATAAACTTAAATGCAAACTGTCATGATATTGTGATAGATGAGTCAATAAAAGGAAAAATAAATGGAATATTAAGTAGGGATGTTAAAGATAATTATAACAATAAGATAACTTACAACTGATAGGATAGTGGTGAAGGCATCTCCTAAAGAAAAAAAATGTGTTCATATGCACACATATACACACACACATCACTAAAATGTAGAGAATTAATAAACCTGCTATTTGCTACATTGCAAAAAAGATTTTTGATGAAACACAATACACATTCATGTTAAAATAAACAAGCCTGTAAAATATAGGCATGACAGGATCTACAATGGAAAAACACTATAATTCCTTATAGAAATAGAGACAAAGCAAGAATGCCCTCTCTCCCCATTATTATTTGACATAGTTATAAAAAGTCAAATATGTTAATAATTGAATGTTACAAAATCAAAAATATGAATATTTCTAGTGAGAAGACAAAATTATATCTTTTCACATGGCTGGATGTACTTTAAAAATCCCAGAGAATCATAAATGAAACCATATGAGATAATATTTACAAGAAGCTTACAGAATAGGAGATAAATTCATAAAAACTGAATTTCTGTTCAAAAATGCTAGAAATAAATTATAATCACAGAAATTATATTCAAAACAACTTTAAAATGAATAAAATATCATTAGCCTACCGAGTTATGTACATTTGCAGCTATGTGATTAGCTACAAATGTGATTAAAAATAACTTTAAGAAAAAGACATATAATTAGCAAGATGCATTGCTTATAATTTGTCCATATCAATATAATAAAAATTGTAATCTTGCTTAAATGAATTTGTATATTTAATCCTGTGTCAATTAAATTTCTAAGGAGAGTACTTTAAACCAAATCAAAATCTATTTAGAGGAATGAAAGGTATTGCTTTCCAGGAAAATAATAAAAAATTAAAACAAAAGTGAAGGGGTCAATGCAATACTAATATTAAGCAGTGATCATCAAAATTGCTTTGTGCTGATTAAGATAAGATAAAACACACAAACAAAAAGCACCCGAAACATAGGACAGTGGAACAGGCTAGATAAATAAGAAACAGGAGCAAACAAAAACAGTAGCTGAATGTTAGATCAACCCAGTAACCTAATTATTGGAGAAAGGATGTCTTTGACAAAAACTACTTGGAAATCTCTAAATCTAAAGTGGTTTGACAGAAATTAAATTTTCTACAAAGTATATACAATCTATCAGAATGAGCTCCAAAATAATGTATGCCTTCAATATAAAAAAGTATTATTGATAAAGAAAAAATAAATTTTAAAAAGATCAGAAAGAGATAAATACCTTTCAGGAATATGGCTTGGGGAGAATTCTAAACCAAAGAGGATATAATAAAGGACAAAAATTTGATTACACAGAATTAAAATAGGTTTTTCTAAAAAATGATTCATGAAGATAGGATAAGAAGAGAAATTATGGAAATATTTGCATCAAATATCACTGATTAAATTAAAACATGCAAGATAAAAAAAGAATTTAAATAAACATATCATTACCAAGAATGATAAGTGATTACACAAGGAGAATAGTTTTCAAAAAGGGATTTATGAATTATACTTATTTGAAAACAGAAGTCCAAATTCAATAACTGAGATTTTAGTTTATATCCTAGGAGATGTCAAAGATGATAAAAAAAAAAACCCAGAAACTCAATAATTAGGGGCTGTGGGAAAAAAGGAACACTGATACAGTTTTGGTAGAGTTGTCAGTTATTCTAATAGTTTGAGATATTTTTTTAAAAGCAACTAAACAGCTCATACATTATAACCCAACAACTCTATAGCTGAAATTATTACATACATATGATGAAAATATAAACAAAATTTTAAAATTCCAGCATATATCAGAGTATTCATAGCAGTGCTTTTTGTGTCAGCAAAGAAGTAGAAACAAAATATATGCATATTAGTTGAGGAATGGATAAAAAAAAAAACTCTGAAGAGGTAGGGATGGGGAATTCCCACCCCATCTCTCTCCAATTACTGCTGATGTCAAGACAAAAGACATCAATTAAAATGTAAATATATACACCCCTGGAGATGTGCAAATGTGTAAATTAAATGAATACTGTTTTATAATGACTGCCAAAAGACTAATTATTATATGCTTTCCTCCCAACAGAAAATCCAATCTGATTTAACAAGCCATGAGATTAGCTTAGAAGAAATGAAGAAGCGTAACCAAGGAAAGGATGCCGCCAAGAGGGTTCTTACCCAGATTGAAGTGGCACAGGTATGTTAATAAGCCTAGACTTCAGATCAATTTTAGAATATAATGAAATATTTTTACTCTATCAACGTAATGGTTGATATTAGATAAGTAATTTTATATGCATGGACAAAATATTTTAAGGCTATGAGCATTGTATCTCAGTGAAAAAAATACTACTTTATATATGATCTACTCTAGGACTGGCTGTATTAATCTTGCAACTAGCAATAGCTAAAATTTATATAACATTTTAAAAATAATTAGGTGCTTTACATATATTGTCCCTTTGGAACCTCACAATCATCCTGTGATGAAGTCGATATCTAGAGGTAGGTCCACAAGACATGGAGGCAACAAGACCTTAACTCAAATCTGGGGTCATTCACTTATTAAATGTATGGCCTTAAGCAAATCATGTAAAATTCTGTCTGCCTCAATTTCCTCATCTGTGAAATGGAGATAACAATAGCAGCCATAGCCCAGAGTTGTGAGGATTAAATGATATTATATTTACGTGATCATAGGCAGCCAGGTGGTACAGTAGATATTGTGTCAGACTTAGAGTTAACATCTTCATGAATTCAAATCTGGCTTTGAAACTTACTAGCCTTCTGACCCTGGACAAGTCACTTAACCCTGTTTGCTTCAGTTTCCGCCTCAATAAAATGAGCTGAAGAAGGAAATGGCAAACCATTCCAGTATCTCTACCAAGAAAACCCCAAGCAGGGTAATGAAGAGTAGGACACAACTGAAAAATGGTGAACAACAGTATGTTTATAAAGTGCTACAAAAAGTTTAAAGAACTATGTAAATGCTATTATTTTTATCATTATCATTAATATCTCTATTTTACCAACAGAAAAATGGATTTTAAGTGATTTTCCTATAGATTTATGACTAGATTCCTGGCCTAACACTCTTTGTCCAGTATCTGAGGCAAAGTTGAAAACTTTGTCTTACTGACTCCAATTCCATCACTCAATACACTGTGCCATGCAGTCTTTCTTGCATTAATAAATGGTATTTTTTTAAAAAGGAAAATAAATTATACAATTTTATTACCATGTATGTATAATTTTCTTAAGGAAGTAAGAAAGATTCCAGAAGGAGACAGTGGTGTAAGGGAAATTAAGAATCAGATAAGGGTTCCCATCCTAGTTCTTCTTCTAAATTCCTGTTTTACCTTGGACAGGTCATTTCCCCTCTCCGAGCCTATTTTTCTAATCAGCAAAATGAAGGATTTGTGACAGTCCTTTAAATTTCCCCTAGCTTCACATCCTGGGAGGCTATCGTTTTCATTAATTTTAATGCCTCTATATTTTAGCATTGGATTTGAGCCCAGAAGATCCAGATGTGAGTTCCATTAAGCAAGGGTTGGGCTGGAGCCAACTTTAACTAGATTGGATGGCAAGAGTCTGTTAAATTTTCAGGGTGAGCATTTATACTTCAGAAATCATCAATTGGTACAAATCTGGGCTCAATTTATTATTTTGTTGAATGTCTAGACAAGAAAAATGTTAATAATTCATTTTACATTTAAAAACGTGTATTAATATGACCTTCCTCTCCCTTAAGCACCTCCTTAAAGCTACATATTCCTCCATGAAGCATAGCTGAATGATTTTAGATATCCTCCTCCTCCTTGGGATTATTTCCTCACTTAGAAAATGATGACTGATTCAATATATCACAGATGTTTATTTATCAAACCACTCCATTGTCCTTTACAAGAAAACCCCAAATGAGGTCACAAAAAGTGAGACACAAATGAAAAATGATTCTACAACTACAGCCAAAGAAATTATTGTTCTAGGATTTAGGTTGAGGAGAAGATGAGATGTATTTATAAATGCAATATGAAGTTACTCTGTATACATATGTTCTTGTTGTCCAGTCCTGTCTGTCTCTTCAGGACCTTGTGGACCATACTCTCCATGAGGTTCTCTTGGCAAAGATATTGCTCTGGTTTGCTATTTCTTTCTCCAACGGATTAAGGTAAACAAAGGTTAAATGACTTGCCCAGGGTCACACAACCAGTAAGTGTCTGACTTGAACTTAAGTTTTTCTGACTCTAAGACCAGCACTCTTTCCACTGAGACATCTAGCTACCTCTTGTAAGCATGTAGCCCTATATAGACGCAAGATTGTAACTGTTTTAATAAGCAAGAATATCCAGGAAGAAGGCAAAAAGCAATTACTGATCTACAACAAGCTTAATAATTTTTTGAGAGAGTTCATAAATTGATAATATTTACAGACATAAGTTTGAACATGTTTTTCTTTTTAACTTAGAATATATCCTAGTAATTTACTTTGCCTTTACAGAAAAAATTGCAGGATGTTTCTGTAAAGTTCCGCTTATTCCAAAAGCCAGCCAATTTTGAGCAGCGTCTAGAGGAAAGTAAGAGAGTGTTAGATGAAGTGAAAACGCAATTCCCTGTATTGGAAATGAAGAGCATTGAGCAGGAAGTAGTACAGTCACAGCTGGATCATTGCATGGTATGTATATCTGATTTTTAAAAAGTCAGCAACATTTTTTAAAAAAAGAAAAGATACTTGTGATTCTATAAAATATTTTGGAGGAAATCTGATCATTTGGCTACTTCATTAACATCTTGCAACAAAAGCTTTAGGTGGCTTGTAAGAGTTTTTATGTCTGCATTTTTGCTTAAATGTCAATTATTCAAGTCATTTATTAAATATATATACATATACTTATGCATGTGCATGTGTATGTATGTGTATTCTTGAACATGGCTTAGTCCTTATATTTTCTCCTTGGGCACAAGTGATTGGGGTTATTGTCATTCGTTCCTGAAGAAGACTGAAATGCCCTCACCATGATAAATTCAAATTTCAATGTGCCCGACTCTGTTGTTCAGACGAATATGAGCTCGGAATGCTCTACCACAGGTTGGGCACAGATAATTCATGTGAATATTTGGGGTGGACATCCTATGTTTCCTCTGTGCTGTTTCAATTCTACTTTGGTCATAGAGCACAGCACCCTTTCTGATGTGGACGTACCAAGCGGTCCTGTGCCACTGTCTCCTTTGTCACATTATTAAATCCAAAGTTCATGAGACAAAAGAGTAAACCACATAGGCAGTAAAACATAGATCAAAGGAGACTATTATGTTGAAACATTCAGAAAGTGACACTTCGTTAGTAACACATCTGTAATGATGCCATTAAAAAACTACAACAGTATTTTTTGCTAGTAGGTATAAGCTGAGGTAAAGCCCCCACCTGCCTATCAGTTATATATGTGACATTGCACATTAAAATGAAGGAACTCATCAAGGAAATTATCAGTTTAATTCAGTTTTAGGGAAAGTATCAAGAGGAATAAAAAAATAAACCAATTAAATTGTATCATAATTTAGAACTAATATTTTCTTCATATTTTTTCATTATTACTTAAATATTTTTAGACACTCTATAGGAACTATGATATGCATGGACTTTGCTTTCAAGAAGATTTTGTTAAAAAAAAAAGGAGGGGGCACCAGGGGTAACAAAATTTAGATGTAATAAGCCCTTTTTTCCTTATGCTATAATCCATATGTACATATTAAGATATTGCATGGTACTAGTCTAGGTACTATAAGCTACAGTTTTCCTAAATCTTCTTTCTTGTCTGCATCAAGCTTATATTCTATTAAAGAATGAGATATATACACCAGCAATTATAATACTTTGATTATTATATTAGAAAGGTGCCAAATCAATTGTTATATAAAGTGTGAGGGGAGAAGGCTTAATATAAATTTTAATGGCATAAAAACCAAAAATCTTTTTCCTAATATAAAAAAGAAATTTTATCTGACTTTATTACTGAAACTCGCTCATTAGAAAATCTGCACAATAATTATTGGTATTATCAACAAGATAGGGATTTAGTATCCAGGAAAGTTGGCTTTGGTGTCATGGCAGACGTAGTCTTTGAGCTGCATAGGAAAATGAGATGGATAGAAAGAGGGGAACTGTAGCTGTCTCCAAATATCCAGAGAGGCTGATGCGAAGTATAAAATATAACCAAAGTGTAGCATTTAAATTAATTGATAGTTCAGGAAAATCCCTCCCATTATCCTGGTAATACTTCAGTACTTACAAAGAGGGCTGTGATTACATGGGTGTGTGTACCCTCCCCACCCTTGTAAATGGTAACTTCTGTGTGCCTGAGTAGACAGTTTCATGAGTTGCTGTAGTAAAAATAATGATAATCACCTAATGGTACAGCTTTGGTGATGAGCCAAATACATCAAATCAGGTTGGACTCTTAATAACATTACATCAGCAGGGAGGTAATTGAAACCTTCCTAGCTTGGCAGGACATATCAAAGCTGACCCTTCCCTAGCAGAGACTGTGTAAGCTTGAGGCCATGAAGAAGTATCAAAATAGAAGCTCAGTGGGAAAAACAGGAGCGAGGGGAGTAGAAAATATTGAATTATCAGCATCACTTAGCAATTCTGTAAAACCTAATATGCCAGCTTAATGAAGAAAGCCATCTTAATAAATCTATGCAAAATAAATCTCAAGGCCTTCTGGAATACATTAATAAAGGATAGAAAATAGATTGACCTATTTTATACATAAATATATATATACACATACATGTACAGACACAAGTACAATATATACACATATACACATTAATAAATTACTGTTTTTAACCATGAATTATATCTGTGTTTGTAAGTTCAAACACCATCAAGAAAATAAGAATGGGTCTCCCTATCTTGCTGAGGTTGAAAGTGCAGGGGCTATTTCTGAGCCTGTTCCTACTAAGGATTACCATGGGAGCTTTGATCTGTTCCATTTGTTAACATGGACTGGTTCATCCTTCTTTAGGCAACTTGATGGATACCCCAAATGATTTATTCCTGCTGGTCTAAGAACTCCTGAGCTCAAGAGATCTACCCACCTCAGCCTCCTCTGTGTACCACCATACCCAACCCAATGCTAAATTTAAAAATTGAAAATAAAAAGGGACAGATGATTTAATACGTTATTCTGTATGGTGTTACAACAGCAATGACCACCACAGGATGCCTTCCCCTTTTGTTTTGCTTGTTTGCTAACACGGATTGGTTTTTCAGTGTTTTTTCCTTACATCGTTTGTTGTATATCTTAACCTAGAAATTATACAAAAGCCTCAGTGAGGTGAAGTCTGAGGTGGAAAATGTGATAAAAACTGGTCGGCAGATTGTGCAGAAACAACAAACGGAAAATCCCAAAGAACTTGATGAGAGACTCACGGCCTTGAAGCTGCATTATAATGACTTGGGTGCCAAGGTCGGTGCTTTTTAATTTTTTTCTTTGGGCTATAACACAAACTTCAGTTGTGTTTCTGATTTGTAGAGAACTATGATTTTTGCTGAATAACAGCCTGTGCTTTTTTATGTCTCTGAAATTAATCCTATCTTTTCCCCCTAAAGAATAATACTTCTTGTAAAGTTTATTGAAAGAAATCAATTAGATTTATTTCCATGTGTGCTATGAAAGGATTTAAAACTCATGGGTATTTTAATCTATCTTATAATCTTATTGACTTTTATTTGCATTGAAATCTTTTGTTTTTGCATTCCCTAACTGCTTGATATAGCCCTATCCTGGATTTCCCAAAGAAAATCATTCCTTATAAGAAAGAATAGGGAAAAAAAAGTTAGCAAAATTAACAAACACATTAAGTCCAACATTTTCTGAAATGCTCCCTACCCATAGTTTTCCACCACTGCAAGGAAGGTGGAGAGGTACATTATCAGACCTTTACTTTGGGTTTAGGCATATTCATTATGATTTCACTTCATTCAGTTTTAATGTTTTTTTCCTTTTACGTGGCTATAGTCACTATGGTTATTGGTTTGTTGTTTCTATGTACTTTTCATCAGTTCATATAACTCTTTCATGCATCTCTGTAATTGTAGTGCCAAGGTGATATTCGTAGTGTTTACAGCAGCCATGAATATGCATTGCAGTTCGGAATCTCAAAACACAACAGAGTCTCCACATGGAAAACAGAACCAAAACATTTATTCAGACACCACAAAGCCAAATCCATCATAGTAACAAAGAAATCCATTATAGTCACCAAGAAGTCTATACGCATTAGCAGTCCTTTCCACAAAGAAACACTCAGGAGTCTACTTGTCTGCCTTTCTCTCCCAACCCCCCACCCAGTTCTGACTGCTCTCTTTGACCAATTTCCTCTCAGCTCTGCTCTAGCTCTGCCTCTTCATGCTCCACCCTGCCTGCTTCACCCATTCAGCAAACTCCCCCCACCACAGGCTCCATGGGACCCAGCCTTCCATGTGAGACAGTCAGGTCTCATGGGCCTTTTAATGAATGGGAAAGATCTTCCCATTTAAATTACCATTACGGTAATCATCATATTTTTAGAAAAGTGTTCTGTTACATTCATTAATGACAATTGATTTAACTATTCTCCAATTATTGGGCTTCTACTTTCTTCTCAGTTCTTTGCTACTGTGAAAAGTGCTGCTCAAAATACTTTGGTATAAAGGAGGATTTTCTTTTTATCACTGTCCTCTTTGGGGCATATAACTCGGAGTGGGAATCCTGCATCGAAGGGTATGAGCATTTCAGGCACATTTTTTAAGTGTAATTCAAAATTGTTTTTCTGTTTGCAAGTATAATATTGTTTTTCACATATTATGCTCATTTTCCTGATGGCAGTATCAAGTACAAAGTTGTTAGGCAAGAACTTTTCAACCTCAGTTTGTTTTTTTCTCCTTAACCCAGTTCTTACTTCCCTACAAAAGTTGCTTTTATTTTCATAAATTGTATCTGAGAAAGATGGTTTTCTGATCACTTTCTATGTCTCTCATTTTCAATAATTACTCTGTTATGTCTTTTTGAAAGTCATAAGGCTCTAAGCCCTGAGAAAATCACAGAGGTATCAATTATGCTGTCTTCCCTACTAATTCCTTCTTACCCAATATTCCATACCTACCCAGAGACTACAAAACATATGTTGATATGGATCTGTCTATACAAAATATATATGTATTTTTAATGAGAAATCATACACACATATGTATATGTGTACAGATATATATCTGTGTACACACACACACACGCACTCATATAATCCTTACCTCAGAGACATTCTTTTGATATAGAGATCCTAGGTACAAGAGTTTTTTCTCACTATGTTAATTATGATCCCTAGGTCAGATAGCCTACTCAACTCTGTAATCATCTTTAGTATTATTTTATATCTGTGTGATGTATGTGTGTATATATGTACGTAATGTGTATATATGTATGTGTGTAATTATATATGTACATATATATTAGTGTATGTATATATGTGTATGCAGATATATGTATATTTTAGTGGCAAAATAGATATTCTGCATATACCAAATACAGAAGCTGTATCTTTCAGTGAGAAGCGTATGTGCATAAACACAGATGTATATTACATATGTATTTATATGTAGGGTTTTCTCATTGAAATATACACACATTACATATTTATAAAATATACACATTATATATGTAGTTATATACATGTGTACTTATACATACAAATTTCATGTATATTTCAATGAGAGTTCCCATATACAAATATGTATGTATTGTATAAACATGTATATACACATATGTTTATATGTATGCACACATGTATTATATGTGCAGTATATGGTTTTATATGCATATGTATCCTTCTCATTGTAGCATATACCCTCTGAATTTGCATTAAAGATACTACTTTCTAATGACTAAAATAGACTAAGTGCCTACCTAGTGGGTATGTAATATATGGCAGTCAAAATATGAGAAAAAGAAAGGTATGCTCAAAACTGCCTTTCTTAATTCTGAACAGCTCAGTTTGTTAACCTGTTATTTTGGTACATTGGGAATGAAAAGTTGGCCAGGTGTGTATCAGCACTCAGAATCTTTGGGAATGATGAAGTCACACCCTTATTAGCAACTGAACTGAAAAATTCTCAATTGCCCTTTAAAAGAGAATTGACTTCTCTCCTACTGCTCTTTTCTCATTCTGGTTGCAGGCATGAGTATTCTTTGAGGCACTTGCTGGAAGGGTGGGGGAGGTGAGACCAGTGCCCTTCCCCTGGCATCATGACAAATGTGGTCATCTGGCAACTAGTGAGGGGTTTTTAACTAGGCAAACTTGAGCCTGGGGCCCTAGCTAGCTTTTCTGTTTTGTGATCAAACATCATTCTCAGGAGAGATGTGTCCAGGTTTAGGGCTTTTACCTTGTGAGTTTGAGAGAGCTTTATTCTTGTGTCCTTGGGCAGAGATGGTAGGGGAAGTTTATGTATTGTATAAGATAACCATCCACAAAAGGAGGAGACCAAGCCCTGACCTGGCTGTCCAGCAAGAGATGGACTTTGAGAAAGCAGTGAGTAACAGTGTATGAAAGTATAAAGAGGAGAGGCTCTCTCTGATGGAAAGTCGGGGTAAAAGTAGAAGGGAAAGGAAGAAATGCAAAAGCATTTATTGAGTGCCAACTATGTGCCAGGCATGTGCTCAGTACTTTACAAATGTTGTCGCATTTGATACTTGCAAGGAGGTAGGTACTATTCTGCCCATTTTACAGTTGAAGAAACTGTATGGCAGGAGAAAGGGTATGTGACTTGGCAAGCATTACAAAACTGGTAAGTGTCAGAGCCCAGGTTTGAATTTAGGGCTTCCTGAACCTGCACTCACGCAGTGGTTTATCCACTCTGCTACCTAAAGGCATCTCCTTCCTCACCCCACTCTGCCCACAGCAGGGGCTAAGGAAGTGAATGATAGAGAATCTAAGTGACACATTTACTATTTTTATGAATGTCCCAAAGTGAATACAGGACTTCTCCTAGAAGAGCTAGAAATAGATGCTGGCGATCTGGTGAGGGGGTATGGGTGCTAAGTCAAATCGCCCTCTGTATTGTTTTCCCTTAGATCTTCAAAAAGAAATTTCTCTGTAGGAGTGAAGTGGAAGGCAGTAACTAAAGAGGACACCCCACTTGGTTTAATTAGAATGGAATGGCTGGACAAAATTAGCTACATCCCTTTTGTAGTTCATTTTGTCATCCAATGCATAGCCATTATATCGCTTCACTCAATGGACACAGGATCTCCAACTCTCTCAGACATTCAAGGTCACATCTAACCTGAAACTGATATTTACTCATATACTTAGGAAAGTAAACATGAAGAGGAAAAGGAAGGCAAGACTCCACACTCAAGTTTTCCAAGATAATTCTTCTTGCTATACGTGCCATATGGGAGTAGTTGCAAGGATACCTGGACAGGGGAAAGTACCGCCAACCCCACTTTTGAAATATGGCTGCCATTTCAGAGACTAGCCAGTTTCCTCTTTGTTGCCTATCAAATAAACCTCTTAAACCTCACAGGCATGAGACTATATTATCAGGAAGAACAGCTTTGCAATGCCTTGCTCAACCCATGGTTAAATGGGCATTATACGCTTGTTGAATTAAGTACATGAATGGTAAAGATTATTATTTTGCTGTCAGGAAACATTTAAAGAAGAATAAAATTGTTGTCGTTATATGGCAAAAGTCCAATTCCTGTGTGCATCCAAATACCTTACTAACTTTGTCACTGAAAGAGAAAATAAACATAAGACATGGCATAGTCATTCCCTTACACTAATGGAAGAGGAAAACATACATTATGTTCTCTAACCATTAAGTCTGCCTAAGTAGACAATTTGAGAGATAATTTTATCTTAGAAAGATTTAATGTTCTATTTATGTATCCATGTTCTTATTGATACATTGGTGGAGCTCTTAATCCGTTTATATGTTCTCATCCTGTACATTTTTTTTATCCATGTTCATTTACAAATTCACCACAAAGAAGACTCAACCCAGTAAACTATAGGCTTTGCTCTAAAATATTTCAGCATTTCATAGGAACTACTATAACTCCAAGGTTACCCATCTGTTATCTCTCACTCTTGTTACATGACCAACCACCTTCTTTTCTTATCCATTGTACATTTCATATATATATAATTCCTCTTTTTGCAGACAAGTCTCTGTTGGCAATATGCTACAGTGTATTTGCTCCCACTATGCATCTCTCTGTGTAGCTTGAATCACTTTCACTTTTGATCCTGTGTCATTCCATGTACTGTGAATCAAAGTCATATGGCATCATCAGTAAAATATTATTGCTAAGATGTAGTTCTGTGGTAGAGTGTAGCTGGGGATCATTGCAAGCACTGCACAGTTTTCCAAATACAATCCAGTGCATCAAGACTAACGTCAATGTGTCGCAGCTATCCAAATCATATATTGGATAGACTAATCATTCTTGCTCATTTATTTAATGGTGTGCCATAACCTACATAGTAGTAACTCATCATCCATGTGTGTCTGTGTTGTTTTTCCTGCATGAATTTTTATGTAGATCACACATCAATGAGGAAATGATGTCATTCGGTGAATAGAGTACTAGACCTAGAATTAGGAAGATGAGTTCAAATCCAGCCTCAGATACTTACTGGCTGTGTAATCCTGGGCAAATCATTTAACATATTTTTGCCTCAGTTTCCTCAACTATACAATGGAAAGAATCACATCGTCTGCCTCTCCAGGTTGTTGTGAAGACCAAATGAGATAATGTTTTTCTAAAAGTGCTTAGCACAGTGCATGACGGAGTAAAAACTATATAAATGTTAGGTGCTATTACTGCTAAGATTAAGTCAAGGATCATCTGGAGAATTGGTTTTCCATTTGAACTCTGTGCCAGACATCCTCCATGCCGGGTCAAACACCTCAGGCAAGCACACACATCTCATTTTTTGCTTTTTGCTGGTTTTTTTGCTATTGTTAATAAACTCATTCAACAAAGTTATTTCACTGGCTGTCTTTATCCAGAAAGATTGTATGATCTTACCAGATGCAAGAGAGAAAACTTATTGAAGAAAACATTTAAGCTTCTGTTTTGTTCTGCCAATACAATAGCTTTTTTTAATCAATGAGTCAAAAGGAATGGGTTGGACTGTTGTATGTCCTACACATTCAGTCACTTCTATGACTACACCTATGTGATCTGTATATAACCTCATGTGAAAGTCGGCCAGTTCTTTTATTATCAGCAAGGAAAATCTCAGCACCAGTATAGATCATTCTCATTGAATGAGTAGGTATAAAAATTAAAAGCAATGATAGCAGATCATTTTGTTCATTTCTGCTTTCAGGAAAGATCAGACTTGACACCTTGTCAGGAGATTCTTCCATCTAGTACTCGAGAAAATACCATAGTCGTACTCATTCTAACATTTATCAGCCTCTCCTATTCGGAAATCCATAGCATTACAGAATCATACGTTCTGATAAATTTCTTTCTTATGTGTACAACCTAGAGAATATCTCTAATTCATATAGAAATGCTAAGACTGAATTTATCTGGAGAAACTAGCCTCCTATTTGACAGCTTAAGTGGGACTTGGTGACTTTAAATTAACCATACATGAAAATGCATATTTTTTGTCGAGAAAAATATGTATCATAAAGGCTTCATTTATACTTTATATTTCTTAAATACAAAACAAAATATTTTCACTAAGTTGCCTGATGACTATCTTTGTCACTGAAAGAGAAAATTAAACATAAAACATGGTATAGTCATTCACTTGCACTAAAAGAAGAGGGAAAAATACATTATGTTAGCTAACCATTAAGTCTACCTAAATAGACAATATTATAGATAATTATGTCATAGAAGGATTTAATGTTTTATTTATTCTTATTAATAAAATCATGCGACTTACTAGTTGTTTTAATTAGTTTGTCATACAGCAATGTTATTAAAATAAAGTTCTGTAGGCATTTATCAAACATATTACAGGCTCATAAAAATGTAACAATAAAATGAAAATCAAGGCATTTTTTCAGTAAACATAACTTTTTTTAAACTGCTTGTGGAGTATATAAGTATTCATTCTAGTAAAAAGATCTGTCTATTAGACTTTTTTTCACTTGCAGAAAAGTCAGTATTTTAAGCTTCAGGGCATCTTCAGCTTCAGAATTTACCTTATTGTGAAAATAATGTTGATGACAGCAGTAGATTATTTATGAAGATAAAATAAAAACATAGATGTATAAAAGAACTGAACATATTTATAGTTCCCTTTGATATAACTTTTTTCAGATTTTGCTTTTGTGTTTTGTATTTCTATCATACATTAAAAATATTTCCCAGTTCACAAAAATTCCTCTTTGAAGCATCATTTAAACTTTGTTTCTCTGTGTATGAAAATGTATGTATAGTAGAAATCTAATCATATTCAATTTTATTGGATAACATATCTTCTTATACCACATTAAAATTCATTGCTTTTAATCTCTGTCTTTTGTTCTAATAGAAATGCCCCAATAAAAATTTTCCTTCAGTCCAACAATATGTTTTTCATGAAACAGAGAAGAGTGGAGAATACTGCAGGTGGCACTCTTTAAACAGATCTCTTAAGTAAAGGAAAAATAAGGAAAAAAATGTGAAAACTCTAAGTTCCTAAAGATGGCAGTCTTTCCTATTTTTTTAAAATATATAAATTTAGCTTGATGTAAACAAAATAAAAGTAAAGAGAATCGATAAGACAGCTTCTCATAAGACAGGATTCCTTTGAAACATAAAATCTGGTGTCCCTTTTATGCCAGTGGTGAAGAAAAATATCTTGCAGATGATTAAAGGTATGAAAAATAGAAGGTTTTGCATCATCTAACTTTTTTATTGACTTTATTACTGATGGTATAGCTTCTTGACTGTATTGAATGAGAATTCAGAGTACAGTTACATAAAGTTTACAACCTTAGTAGGTGTTTTCTATTTCAATACATACCTTCTAATAAGGGAACTAATTCATTTCACTGAATATTAGCAACTCATAGAGTTTCTATTTCTTGTCATGCCTTCTTAAGATCTATGAAGTATTTCTTCATCTTCCGTGTTGGTTTTGTCTTATGTTTTGATGGCAACCATAATTCCAGAAATGTAGTATGCTAGCTATTGTGCACAGGCCTAACTGGACAAATACACAGTCCTTCAGGTACTCTGAATGGTTGGAACGTGATTGGATTTTTAATGTATTTTACTTTT
The DNA here is from genome assembly GCA_023548195.1 of Bettongia penicillata ogilbyi. Lineage (NCBI taxonomy): Eukaryota > Metazoa > Chordata > Mammalia > Diprotodontia > Potoroidae > Bettongia > Bettongia penicillata. The sequence goes on from JAJHZJ010000872.1 coordinate 1,466,449, forward strand.
CAAGATGAATTTGTTTTATAGGATAAATATAAATGTAGATTTCATAATGAAATTTAGACACCTATATTGTCCTACCCCTATGTTATAGGAAAGCAAAAATGAAGCCATTAACTTCATACTATGCACATAGAATGCCTGTTGATAAAGATTTATTATGATTCTCCAGCTCCAGAGAGAGGAAAGGGAGCCTTTCAATGCAGTATGCCCTCTGCTAAACATTGTGCTAGGCACTGGATATACAAAATGATATATAAACAGCCCCTGTTCTTATACAGCCTACCTTCCACAAAGAAAAAACAATAGATACCACAGATTAGTCAATTCAAATATAGAATGTTCTCCCTCTCCACCTTCACTTCTAAGTAACCTCATTTTCCTTCAAGACCAGATCAAATACCACTCCCTTCATGATTTATTTCCTGATTTTTCCAGTTATTAGAGTTCTTCCTTCCCAAGTTATTTAACTTTTGTTTCTGTATCATACAGGGGTAAGGAACCTGTGGGGTATCCCTAGGTTCTCAAGTGTGGCCCTCTGATTGAATCCAAACCTCAGAGAGCAATGCCCTTAATAAAAGATTTGCTCTATAAAACTTGGACTCATTCACAAAGTCCCACTCAAGGCCACATGTGGACTTGAGGCCACAGGCTCCACACCACTGACATACGAGTATCATAAAATAGAGGTTTAATTTTATTTACTATACTGGCTACCCCTCATATCTGGAATGCCCTCCCATCTCATCCCTTGCTCTTAAAAGCATTGGCATCTTTGAAGACTCAGTTCAAACCCTACTTTCTGCATAAAGCCCTCCCAACTCCCTAAACTCAAGCCATTTGAACCTCCCCCTCTAAAGTTACCTTCCTTATGCTCCAAATATATTTTAGATGTACTCAATTACTTAAATTTTATCTCACTCACTGTATAAAGGAGCTCACTCCTCCAGGGTAAGACTATTTTTACATTTTTGCTTTTATACAGTATGTGCTCTGGAGATACTGTATGGACTCCAACTCATACAGACAAGTCAGGTCCCCAGATCTATTCTTTATTCTTAGGGCACAAGAGTTACTACGAAGGTGATAGTAGAACCTTTTAGGGGGAAATCTTTCTAATGCTACAGTTCACAAACCACTGGCAGTATGTTCCCCCACCAGGATTATGAGTCAGAAAGACAACTAGTTTTGATAAAGGGGTACTTTCTCATTTGAATATAGTTGATGTAGTTAAGACAAAACATTGTTCCCTAAAAGAGAGTAACATATCCTCCCACAAGAAGATATAGACTCTCGGGGAAATGAGACCAAGGCTATAATTTATCTTCTGAAAGTCCTTTTATTAGAGTCCTCAAGATGTTCCCCTTGGCTATGGTAAGCTTCTCTACTGGACTTTTTTGTAGGACCTTGAATTTGCTTTTCTCATCTTGTCCTGTATGTACTTGGACCCTTATGGAAATACTGGTGTCATCCATTTTGGAGGATGCTCCTCGACACCAAGGAAAAAGTCCATATCCTCTGGACCCATAAAAGTTCAAGAAGCTCCTCTGCTAAGATCATAGCTGAAGAGGACAAGGACTTGAGCTTTTTTCCTCCTACCTAATCAATTCCTTCAGAATGATTTAGTTGGAATGCTCTCTCTTCTTGACTGCAAGTTTGAATTCAAACTCATTCTATGATTTTATTCCAGAGAATGTGACTAACTTCATCAGCCAACTCAAATAGATTTCTCATTACATGGTGTCCACACATTTTCAGACCTAGTGAACAACTGAGATGTTTTCTCACCATGTAAATGTTTCAGGGCATAATAACTTATCATTTACTTTGGGTGAAATGTGATGACTTGATTGATTTACTCAAATGACCTCCCCTTTTATATTTGCATCCTCAATGCTGAGGCTGGTGTCTAACAAGAAAAAGCACTTCATTCATGCTTCTTGATGATTGATTGAATCAGCCCTAGACATGGTCCCTAGGAATATGTCCTTGAAAGTGTTGGGGGATACATCTCAGAAAAACTTTACCAGAGATTGCTAATTATACATGTTGATCTTTAAGTCTTCATTATATTGTAGCAAAGAGCTTTTAATTCATTTTTTCTGTTAACAGCCAAGATGAATTTCTTTTTAACATTGACACTGCAGAAGGAATCCTGTTCACTTATACTGTTCTAACTCTCTATCCAGAATAAGACATTCATTGAAATTGTTATGAAACTGGTAACAAGAAAAATTATAAAAGATAAAAATATGCCTGAACTATCAATTTGTTCCCAATAAAAGGATTGCTATGCCATTTCCCCCAATTTAGGTAACAGAAAAGAAGCAACAGTTAGAGAAGTGTTTGAAATTGTCAAGGAAGTTGCGGAAGGAAATGAATGCCTTAACAGAGTGGCTGGCGACTACAGATACAGAGTTGACAAAGAGATCCGCAGTTGAAGGAATGCCCGCTAATTTGGATGCTGAGATTGCTTGGGGAAAGGTAAAGAAAAAAACAAAAAAACATATATGATTGTGTATTCTCTTAACATAATTGCAAATATTCTTTTTTGCACAGAAAAATGTGAATGCATTATTTGTCCTCTGTTCTCTTTCTCCAAAAGTTTAAAACTTGCATCAAATACTACAGTAGCACTCTAGGTCACTATCTCTATATTTGCCCATTCATAGTTCTAGGTTACTGAGAGAGGTTCGCATCTTTATCACCATCATTAGCTTAAACCACTAGTAGTTGCGTCCTCAACATTGATAAGCAACTCAGTTCCATCTAATTACCTAATACTGAATAGCTTTTACAAAATACTTATTTTGTTGAGAGAATAAGGACAAAGTAGGAACATTTCCTTCCATACCCCAGAGGAACACTTCCCCCCCACCCCCACACCAATTCAGGAGCTAAAAGAAAGAGATTTAACTTAGCTTAGTTTCAACATAGTAATTGTCCCACCAAGCTCAAGTCTAAAGAGCTACCAGGTGAGTCATTCTTTCATGTACCACTGGGCTCAGGTCCTAAATGTCACCCAGACTCTGTACTGCCAGGAAGTCAAAGTATTCTCTTGATCATTCAAAATTCGCAAGGTTATATATTCTGGTCCCCTTTATCTAAAATGGAAAAGAATAACACAGAGGCTAAGGACCAAACACCTTTCATAGGAACAATAGTCTCAGAGAAGAAGACCCCAAGATCTTTCCCCTCAAAACGATTTCTCTCTTTGAATAATGTGAACCAGTGAGGACCCTGAGAATACAGAAGGTCTTCAAAAGCACTAAGGCTGACAACCTTTTTGAATGTCTCCTCAGCTAAACAAAGAGCCTTCTCATCATTACATTTTTAGTCAACTAAAATTAGCTGTAGAAAGTCTGCACATGCTCCACAATCTCTCCAACCCACATTCCATGATATCATGATTGTGCTGGAAACTCTGACCCGCCATGTGGACTGATGCTATTACAGGGACTTTGTACTTAATGTAGATTACTAAACATTTTTTTAATTTTCATTTTTGTAACTTGGAATTTTTTTCGAAGCATTTTATTCACAGTAGTCCTCTGAAAGACATTATCCATATATCATTATCCTCATTTTAAAGATTAGATCACTTAAAGAAATAGTTGGAGGGACCTCAGAGGTCAAATATCATTGATGTTTCCTCAAACATGCATATTCTCTATAGTATTCCTCATAAGTGGTCATCAGTATTTTTCTTGAAACAGTCATCAGAAACTAGTTGGTTGATATTGTTGGAAAGATTTTCCTTCCCAAAATCCATGTTCAGCAAATTTCATCCATTAGTCTTAGTTCTGCTCTCTGGGGCAAAGTAGAATAGGTCTAATCTCTCTTTCCTATGACTACCCTATAGAACTCTATTAGAAACTTCCTTCTATGTTTATTGATATCTGGCCAGTGGACCCAGATGGCCCTGGAGGAGAAAGTGAGACTGGTGACCTTGCACAGCCCTCCCTCACTCAAATCAAAGTCAATTGCAAGTCATGTCATTATCTCCCTGATGTCATGGTCCTCTTCGAGAATGAAGGACAAACCACAACCTGGGAGTAGTCTGAGTTGCCTCAATGGAGACTCAGCTGGCCAGTTTCTGTTGGGCAGCTCAGATTGTCCTCCCCTCTCCTCGCCTCCTTTTCCCCTCCCAGTCCCTTACCTGAGGGTGTTCTGCCCAAAAGAAGGTAGATTTTGATGGCTGAAAACTACCTTTTCTACATTTCTTTCTCAAAGATCTTTGTAAATAGTAATTGTTTCTCTCTTGGCCAGCAACCCTGAGGGTCTTCCCTGTCCATTTTGATTTTTTTTTAATTAAAAGGGCCATCCCTTGACTCACTTCTTAAAGAGGCCTATTCACTGAATAGGTGTTGCCTCCCTAAAAGTGAGAATCTGAGAAGACCTTAGCTTCAAAGGGCCACGGTCTCCCACTGCATCCTCCATCTCCAGTTGTCCTGATCTGTCTGGCCACTGGATCCAGATGACTTTGGAAGAGAAGGTGAGGCTGATGATTTTACACAGCCCTCCTTCACTCAAATCAAAGTCAATTGTAAGTCATATCATCATCTCCCAGATGTCATGGTACTCTTCTAGAGAGAAGGATAGATCACTTGACTTATTTCAAAACTTTCTACATGTATCGTTGAGTGGCTCACAGTTTTCATTGCTTCCACAAAGATATTATAAGAGATTTTGTTTCAGAAGGGACCAAAAAATAAAGTAAACAAATCACTTAAGAATAATGATTCACTATTATATTATATTGGGTGTTAGCATAGAACATTAGGGAATAACATGGCAGCATTCTAGTCAGAGAAGGAGAGGAAGCATCTATACCTCTTTCTGAATTCTCTTCTCCACTATCAACCCAGAAGCTGCTACTTTTGAACTTTTAGGGGCTGTATAGATGATAAGGTCACCTTTTGAGTACCAGTCAGCTAGGCTTACTATCATTTCCCAAAATGGATCAGACTAGCACCCCTTTTGGCAGAAGGGAGCAAAAGTTCTATTCATAGGAGGCTAGTAACATGACCTTCAAATGCAAAATGACAGGAAATCATGTCCAAAGTCAAATGGCAATCTGGACTCAGTAATTCCATCTTGGAAGTTCTAGGAAGAAATATGTACAGAAAATGAAAAATTCATTAGCAGCATTTTAGGGCCAATTTCCATTCACCTCCTCCCTTGTGTTACTCCAGGTAATCTCCCTGATTGTCTCAAGTTAATGAGGTGAATGTGTAAATTGAACAGGACTCCATATCATGATTATGAGCGCAGCAGTGCAGTAGGGTGCCAGTGGAACTGAAAGAGGGAAATGGCTATCATTCATCAAATCAGAATAACAGAAGCTTTAAACTATGCTAGCTTCGTCTGTTTCTAGATGTCATGTAGACTATTTGATATTTCCCCAAAATCACCAGGTCAACTCTCATTTCTCTAGTATTTTAAGATTTATAAATCACATTTTTTTTTCTCAGAATGGCCCTTTGAGGTAAATAGTTCAAATGTTCTTATTCCCATTTTAGAAAAAGAGAAATCAAGTCAGAAGGATCAAGTGACTTATCCAAGGTAATAAAGGAGTAGGGATTTCATTTTAGATCTCTTTATTCCATTCTAATTCTTTCCACTCTATCTTCCTCCCTAATGAATTCTGGGAGAAAGCATTAGGTTAACTCAAACATGAAAATACTGAAATCTCTCCATTGTTATCTTTGCAAAAGGATACTAGATTAGCCTTTTTTTATTCCTTCTGGTACAGAACTGTGATTCATTGATGAATGGAAATCCCTAAAAGGAAATTCTTTGTACCAATGTAGTTTTGCAATTTTTCAGCATTTTTAAGTTTTGCTGGGGGCAATGCAAGTTTTAACAAATTTCCTAGGGCTATATAACCATTGTGTGAGAAATAGGAGTTAAACTAAGGGTATCAACTCTGAGGCTAGCTCTTTCTCCACCGAACTACACTGCCTCTAAGTTATCCTTTGCCATATAAAATTCTTGGACCCACTGAAAAGTTTATACATCTAGTCATAAAAAGATATTTTTGAATACAGGTAGTGGTACACTTTTTTCAGGGCAGTATATACCTTATATGTTGTCTTTGTGGCACTTTTATCTAGCAGAGCACCTAGCACATAGCTGGTACTTCAAAAACTATTTTTAAATGTTTAAAAAAAAAGTTTGAAAAGTATTAAAATGGTATGTAATAAAAAAAGATTACAGAAAAGTAGGTTTTGTTTTTGCATTTTTCCTACTTTCTGTTCTTAAACATTAGATTATGTGACCTGTATTCTTTATTCATTTGGTTAGCTATTTTTTTAACAACTGAAAGCTGTTAATTATCTACTCTTGGATATCCCTCTAGTCACAACAAACATGAAGAGTTCTATCTAAATAATATCTTTCTCCCTTTTATGTTTGCATAAGATAACTTATATCAGTCCATCAATGCTATATCCTCAATGTTTATAGCAGGACAAATTTATTAATATAATCTTTGTTATTTACTCTAATAACAATGATAAAGTAGTAGTAGAATGATATAATATAATGATAAAGCAGCAGCAGTAGTAGTAATAGTAGTAGTAGTAGTAGTAGTAGTAGTAGTAGTAGTAGTAGTAGTAGTAGTAGTAGTAGTAGTGGTAGTGGTAGTAGTGGTAGTAGTAATTAAATAATAGCAATAGTGATAGTGGATGTTATGTCTTATAATAAGATTCACAGAGTGCTTTCATCACAAAAGACTTATCCTATACGTAATACAAATATTATTGTAGCCATTTAACAGCTGAGAGAACTAAGAGTCAAAGATTGTAAATGATATTTCAAATGTTTTCCAATCTAATAACTACTGAATCCAGGACACATAGATTTCCTGTCTTCAAATCCAATATGTTTTATCTATAGTAGACCTATCTCCATGTTCAAGACGATGAAAAGAAATTAACAAACTCATGTCCTACTCTTGCTATCACTTAAATTCTGAAAATGTTATTCTTTTAAATCTGCTAGTTTACTTTATTCACAGTTATTGCTAGAAGAATATTCTAAGAGAACTTGGCCTTCTGGTGTGACTTATGGGTGTCCCAAAAATCTTGAGGACTTAATGCTTAATAATGCACTAACATTTTTGTGATTCTGTCTGTCTGTCTATATCTACACACATACAAAAACACACATACATATCCAGTTATACAATAAAAGGCAAAAATAGAAATTTTAAAAAATAATCTCAATTTTTTAAGTTGTGGTAAGAAAGCAAACTCATTCACTAGGTCTTACAAATTTAAGTGTCAAAAAATTTAGTTCCTCAAGGTACTTTGTTTCAAATTACTATACATATACACACATACACATACACACACACACACACACACATACACACACCACCTAAAAATGTTATACAGTATTAAGTATTAAGTTCCAAAGACTTGGCGACACCTATATGTCACACCAGAAGGCCAAATTGTCTTGGGACACCTATATATCATATTTCTCATACTTACACACACACATATAAATACACATATATATCTATCATACATATTTATACACACATTCATGCACACACACATATATGATTCTTGCAGTTAAAACGTGTGAAATGTAAGCACAATTTTATGGATAATGCTCATCAATACATCTTTACTTTAAAAAAGTAGAAAAAAGAAAATATCTTTCAAAATTCAATTTTAATTGAAATCTCTAACTAGCATTCTTTGCGAAATTGCTTCAGGTCTTGACTCTGCTTACCCTGTATAGATACAGGGACTAGTAGTTCAAAAGTATATCACTCTATAACAAGAATAGCTTTATTTTCTTTATTATATTATCTTGAAAAAGTTATATATTTCCATTTTCAAAAGTAAGCGTACTAATTCATCTGTGAAGTGAAATAAAACCAGCAGATCATTAACTTGATACAATGAATGCATCAAACAGCTGTTACTTTAAAAATGGAACATCTGTTAAATGCCTTTGGAGCCACCATTCACTGTCATTGGAATTATGGAAATAATAACTGCTCTTTACTTTTTGCTTTCACCAGGATCCTACTCTTATATATTAGTTATTAATAAAAGTTTAATATGCATTGTTCTAAAACACAATTTAGTTTTTTTATGATTCTTGTAGCTTTCTGTTGTATTTTTCTTTTAAATCATGCTAAAATGCACCCTAGAACCACTGGTTATAATGTAAGGCAAAAATATAAATTTTAAAAAATAATCCCAATTTTTTAAGTTGCAAGAGAAAAGAAAGCAATCTCCTTGATTCATTATTAGGTCTGGCAATTTTAAGTGTCAAAAAATTTAGTCCCCCTAGCTACTTGGACTGAAATTACTACCTATGAATGGACAAAAACCTTCTATGATTGTGTCCTTTTTTGTTTAAGAGAGATTTCAAGAAATCGTTCAAATATAATTTTTAATAAAATCAGTTAAAGTGATCTATTAATGTAAGTATAGACCCTAAAGTCTAATTTTTTTACATTATACTCTTATCAATGGCTTAAGTTTATCTCTGAATTTAATCATGCCCTGAAAATTCTTCTGCTACTATATAGGTAGACTCATTTTTTTTAATAGAAACATAAAGGGAATGCAATGTCTTTCCCCTGAGCATATCCACTCCCAGGTAAATTCTCTTCCTACATGAACTCGGTGTTGTGATATTTGGGAGGCATCATAATTCAAGAAGGATGTTGTCAGATGGGAGAGGACAACAAAAGCCTTTGAATTGTATATGTCATAAAAGCATTGACTGAAGGAATTGAGAAGGATTAATCTGAAGAAGGGAAGAGTCAAGAGGGAGAAGATAGCTGGCTGCTTCTATTTGAAGGGTTGCCATAGGAAAAAAAACAATTAGACTCATTTTTAAAATTTTTGGCCATAGCAGCAAAAGCAAGAGAAGTAAGTAGAAATTTCAAAGAACCATAGACTTGATGCCAGGCGAACTGTTTTTAACGACCAGAACTGCCCATATATGGGAATTAGCAGATTACTCATCAGGAGGTTTCAAATAACAGCACAGATCATTACTTTGGGGTAATATAGGGAATGTTTATAATCATAATTGACTGAAAGTTACAAAGAATATAAAAATCCTTCCATGTTGATTGCTTATGAATTATTTTTAAAAAGCATTTTATTTCTTATAGCCAGCTGTAGACTCTTTTCCCAACATGGAGTTTCTCATGCTTATGTTAAAATCCTTGCTAATGACCAACGCAGAAGTAATAGCTCAAAAATCTGTATTATCTAGAGAGTCATTAAACAAGGGAATTCATGTTTATCAAAACACCAGATATTGTGTATTATTACATATTTTTGCTAATTCCCTGTATATTTACAGTTGCATAAAACAAGTATCATTAGTGATTCATATTCATATGGACAAAATATGGAACCAGTGATGAGATTATGTGTTAAAAACATTGCTACAAACACGGTCAGAGATCAATAAACCCCTCCTAAGTGCTTGACCCATTGAGTTCTTGTGTAGATGTTTACTTGTACGCCAGTAGAAACAGAAACAGTAGGGATATGTTGTTTTGTGCTCATTTGAGGTTAGAGTTAAGAAATCTAATTTTTTGAGCAGATCATTTTCTGCATAGACTATACATATAATGTGCTTGCTAGGAGCACTTTAGTCAATAGTTTTGCAAAAATGTAACTAACAATTCTTCATTCTCAATGAGTCTGTAATCAGTATTTTCATCAATCTGTTAGTATCTGTACATAGTTTACACATATTGTCCAGGATTTCAGTTTTAGCATTGTGCTTATGTACATATGGAAAAACTATTATATAGGAAGGAAAAATGTGGAGATGTATAAAATGGCATCATACAAATTCCATGAGGCAGTTACTCCTCTGAGGAGGACAGTAATGGTGCTGATGTTTACATAAGACTTTAGTCTGATATACTTTTGCTGCTAACAACCAATTCTGGAGGTGCCATAGGCTTATAACTGCCATAAGAATCCACACTGAATGAACACAACTCCGAAATACTGGAGCATGACAATCGTCCCTGCCTGTCATAGGGAGAACATAGTATATTATAGTTGTATCAGCATTCGCTATTTGCAACATCTCTGATCCCTGGGTCATTACTATCAGTTTCAATCATTTACTACTCCATGACCAAGAAACTTCATCATAATCTGGGTTTGTCATAAAGTTAAAGTTTTTAAACTATTTTTAAAGTATTATTGACTATCAAATTACTTGCTGTCTCAAGGAGAGGGGAGAGGAAGGAAGAAGAAAGAGATTTGGGTACTTAAAATATTAAAAACAGATTGTTAAAAAAATTACATGTAATTGGAAAATAGCAAAATAAATAAAAATATATTTAAGCTATAAAGTATTTTCAGTAAATGCCCCCAATGAAATAAAATGGATGTATTTTATTTCAAGCATATGAATTTATACTTACGGGTATGCATTATATATAATATATATGTATAATTATCATAAAATAACATATTAAAATGTTTATGGTAAGATTTTCATGGTAAAAAGAATTAACTTTGTTTTAGTAGTAAATTTAACCTCTGGAAAACTTTCTTGTGACAATAATTTGCAATTTCACTTCATTAACATTAAAGCTGAAGCTACTGTGATGTTTACATAGACTGTTTTTTCATAGGCTACTCAGAAAGAGATTGAGAAAAGACAGCCCCAGCTGAAAAACATCACTGATTTAGGAGCATCCCTAAAGACAGTACTGGGCAAAAAAGAAAGTCTGGTGGATGATAAACTCAGCCTTCTGAAAAGCAACTGGATTGCAGTAACATCTCGAGCAGAAGAATGGTTGAACCTACTGTTGGTAATCACAGTTTTCTTGCTCTATCATGAAAAACACTGAAGTTTTCTCTAAGTACAAAAGCATTATTTAATTCTGAAGATTCAGTCCAACTCCATATTTATCTTCTATGCATTGGGATTATAGCGTTTGTTTTGATTCTAAATGTTTCCCTCTGTATGTTTTTGACCATTTATGTTTAAAACAATATATTCCCCTTATAAAGTAATGAGTTCTGCTAATTCTGCCACTCTTTACACCAATAACTTATTATGGTTTCTTTAGAAAGCATTTTCAAATCTTCGTATGTGTCATTCTTTCCTCTTTGACTATAGGAATACCAGAAACACATGGAAACATTTGATGAAAATGTAGCTCACATCACCACCTGGATGTCTCGTGCTGAAATATTATTGGATGAATCTGAGAAAAAGAAAACTCAGCAGAAAGAAGATGTACTTAAGGTAGCAAATTATATTTTCTGAATAGCATTTTTCATTTGTCACAACAGTCTGTGTTAAGTTCATTTGTCTTTGATTCTATAAAGGATAAACAAATTGAAATGGCTCCTTTTCCATGACACCAAAGAGTCATGCAAAAATATACATCTGGATATCATCCAGAGAAGTCATTTACCTCTTGACAGGTCTGTAGACAAACCATCCTTAAAAATTTGCAGAGAAATAACCTAAATAATCTTTCTTGATATCCAGAAGCCTCTAGCCATTCCTTAGTAAAGGCAGAAAACAGATGCTCATTCTCTGGCTGCCTGCATAATTCCTATTGTAGGATAAAGAAAAATTCATTTACACAAATGGTTTTTTTACCTAATCCAAGTAATCTAGAATTTTGAAATCATATAGATAAATCATTTGAATGAGTAGTTGGATTTTTTTTTTCATTTTCATTCATAGTTTCAGGTATCTAATAGATATAGTCACAGATTTTATTTTATATATTTAGAAATATCCTAAACATCTTTCTACATTTTGGAAATATATCCCCTGTTAAAAGTCAAAAAATAGTCAAAAAAACCTGTATCAGTTCTGTTCTTAAAAATTCAGCTCTCTATGGTAAAAGAGAATATATTTGTCTGGGTTTGTTGATCTCAACAAATTTCATTTTAACGAATTTGAATCATATTCAGGTTTTCTTGATGAACTTTTACTTCAGAGGATAGCATAATCCTTTAAAAGAAAGAAATAAGAGCCATATTCCATAGAACTTACTGGAAAGTTTTCCTTTTAAAAATGAACATCATTAACTACCTTGAAATGGAAATATCCTTGGGCTAACAAAAAGTCAGCTGTAACGCTTAGTCTTCATTATTGATACACCCCTTTTCATTGGATATTTCATATTTGTAGTAATGATAACATATTTTTACTAGTTCTATGTACCTTTACATTTTCAAAACATTTCACTTGTTGCAATTCTGACTCATCTAATCCATCAGAGCCTATCCTGCTATCTCTTTAGCTGATACAGAATCTCCATCAGATAAGGAAAACAATTTCTTCCTTGGCACTCAGTATGATAAAACAGAAGAAGTAAGCACCTCTGCTAGAAAGAAATGGAAATTTGCTCTGTCGTCTCCTTCCCTCCTGTGAACCTAATAGAATTTTGGTGGCTTCACAACTCTAAAATTCAATAAGGATAGGACTCCCACTAAACTTAAAATATTACGTTTGCCACTGACATTGTTCCAAGTAATAGATTGCTTAGATGGAAAGGTTTGAAACATCTTCTGTCTTTTCCCAGCATAAATTTTTTGAGTAGATAGGTGTGTAAAACAGAAATGTTGAGGATAACTTGTTTTTCTGTGATATTTTATATCTCACCCTTTTCCTATTTTTTTTCAAAGTTGGGTGTTTTTTTCTTGCTCTCTTTTCCTTTGCATGTTCTCTCCCTTTCCCCTTTCCATTTATTACTAACTTCAAGCCCTGTCTCTTGCTCACGGACTGTAGTGCTTAAAGGCTGAACTGAATGATATGCGTCCAAAGGTGGACTCTACGCATGACCAGGCTATAAACTTGATGACAAATCGTGGCGACCACTGCAGGAAAGTAATAGAGCCCAAACTGTCAGAGCTCAACCATCGATTTGCAGCTATTTCTCAAAGAATTAAGACTGGAAAGGTAGGAAGATCTGCTCCACGGTGGAAAGTAGTTCTAAGTGGTCTTTTACGAAGGTTATGCCGTGCACTGGGGGGTCCATTTAACCCTCAAAGCAAAGGTTTCCCAAGAAAAATAAAGGCCCAGATGTATCTGAGCAAACTTTACCACTGAACCCACTTTGTAGATGCTCGATAAATATTTGTTGATTTGAATTGAAACACATGAGACAAAGGCATTTTTCTGTCATGACTATCATAGGACTATATATAAATTACTACACTGGTTTACATACATATTTTCAGGGATCATATGCAGGATGAATGCACAAAAACCGAAGCATGCTTTAAGCTAAAACAGAGCACAAAACTGTCTAAAACAAATATTCATTTATTTTGCCAAACATGATAGTGTCTATTTGTACGTATACTTGAATCATTATGACATGAGGCTTTGTACATTTGCATGAATCAAGGTATCCAATGTTACTCTTTGTATGTGTTTGTGTTCATGTTTAACTTCCCTACCCAACCAATTTCAGGTCCAAACTGTGATTTGTAAGCATTTTGTCATGAAATGCTCAAGCCATAAATAGAAATTCCTGCAAAGCTTATCCATCATAATTTTGTAACTTTTACATGCATGTTTGTATTTACTCTATAATGGCAAGTCAGAGAATATGAAGCAATTGCATGTCAAGAGTTTCAAATTCCTGGTTCAGGTTTAAAAAGTGTTACTGTTTCAAATTGGAATCTTATATGTTAAGCATATTAGAGATAAATTAGCACAAATAATGTACTAAAGTGTTTTAATGAACATATATTTTGTAATTTGGAATGCAAAATATCACAAATAATATTTAGTATGGTACATTTTTCAAACAATTTATAAACTATCATTAAAAGCACAAAATAGAAATAAAATTTGTTTATATAGGTATATGTAAATTTAAATAGGTAGAAATTACAAATAGGGGAGAAAAAATCCCAGAAAAACTGAAAGATAAGCTACTGAATAGTAACATGTCAGGTACATGATAAATTTATAGGAAATAGTTAGTAAAATGATTTTGAAAAGTGGTTGAAGTAAGTAATACCTAGAAATGGTATCTCTGGAGTTGGCACCCTGGACTTGCAATTAATAGTCATATTTCCTAAAATAGTAGAATGAAGAATTTTAGTAGACATGTAATTACAGTTTTAAAAACTTGTTTTTAAATTTTGATCATAATTTCCCCAAATAATTTTACTATCATTACTATTACATATGACCATATATTAATGCTATATATCAATATATTGCATATTGCTATTCTACTACTAGTTTGCTATGTATATGCGATATTATACCACATTAAACCAATGGTTTGCATCTTGGACTTGCCTACTCAAAGCATGAAATTGTTAGCACATTCACAATTACAAAAATTGACATGGAAATAAATAATGTAATTTTGTTATTCTAGATTTATCATTTTAAGTAATTCTTACCTTTAAAAATACAATCTCTTTTATTCATCCATATGGTAATTTCTGCATGGCTTTATCATATTCAAAACATTTATTCTATGCGTGGAAAATTGATTCCATTTCTAGGGAAAAAATTCTTCTCTAAAATGTGACCAAAAATTGAAAGTTGCTTTATGCAATACATTATGGAAAAAGTACATGACACCACTTTATTATCATTATAATTTTGAGTTTTCACAGTTGCTTATTATATACAAACTTTTATGATGATATGACATACTAACTTTATAAGGAAAAGTTGTAAGAATACGATTTTTTCAATCTAAAAGGGACAGTCCATACCAAATTTATGATATGAGAATTCAATTCTCATTCTGAAACAGTGGCTTTTATCATGCCTCAACAATTCATGGAATTTTAAAGTCTCAGAAGAAACTAGGCATACCTTTGAAAATTTTCTTAGGGATAAATCCATGGTCCCATGAAGTAGACTAATGTATTTTTCATGTTTTGGGGAAATTAAAACATGATAAATGAACAATTTAACATATCATTCATAACATGAATGTCATCATCCCCTTTCATATGGATCAAGTGACCTCCCTTTTGATTTTGCACAATATTTCCCATTAATGTAGAAAAGTTTTGTGGAAACAGAATTATTTATATTCTATCTAGGCAACAGGTGACTACTTCATGTGCAGAGATATACTATATGAGCAATACTCTATGAAGACTGAAGATGTATAAACATTCATTCAGTTATTCAACAATTTATTTTAATCCTAACATGTTCAGGCTGATATATATAGTATAATTTTATAAGACTTGTAGTGACTTGAAAAGAGGAGTCTGTAAGGTTGACAGTTCACCCTTTTTGGTCCTACCCCAGCTTCCAAAAGTAGAATGAACTCCCTGGAGTTTTGGTGACTTTGGGGGATGTTATGAAAAGAGAGAATAGTTTGGTAGAAGTAAGTTCACTTTCAAGGCCTTATCCAAATAGTGAAGTAATGTTCTAAGTACAAAGTCAGTCAAAGATTTATAGACTCTGACCCATGGAAGATAATTCATAATTAGTAGAGATCCCTTAAGAGGCAGAAGGAGAAGAGGAACATTCAACTGAGCAGAAAACTGTTCTGAGACTCCTCCAAAGACCTCTAGAGTTATACTTGATAAAGACCTAGGTGTTTTGAATAAATTCTCTAGCAGGAAATATGGTCTGGGAGGGTCTGAAAGGAGTAGACATTTGGGTCATATCACTCTTCCATGAAGCATGAAGAGATAGGACTTGTGATTGGGAAGAAAAGACTCCAGGAATGAATAGTGTATTGAATATTGAGGGGGATACAGAAGCCAGAACCTTTCAAATTTAACGTTTGGCTACAAAGCGATGTTACTGAATGATGGCTTTGCCACTGCCCTGAAACTGGCTAGAAAGAATTACTAAGGGATAAAATGTAGAAACTTAGATATGTTTCAATTAGATAAGCCCAGTTTTAGCCATGGATAGCAAACAGAAGATGCACAATGAGGAAATTTATTAAAGCCTTAATATGTTGATGGAGTTGCGTTTGACACAAAATGTTTCACCAGTAGTCCAGCCTGAAAAGATAGGATAGTGACCTGAGAGAAGAGAGGGGGGTGAAGTCAATTATGCGTGCTGGCAGGTGTTGAAATGTAAAGCTTACTGCTAGCTAAGGTTAAGAATTCAGTTATTAAATTTCAGGAAATAGGTTCTATGAGTAAAAAGGAATTCTAGGCTTCAAATTTATTTGACTTTTAAATGCCTCTGAGTTACAGTGTTTTTTTGTAATTTACGTAAAGGAGATGTGACTTAGTAAACATTTATTACTCTAATTTTAATTGTAGAATCTATCCAATTTTTTCACATTAATTATGGTATGATATACTATTTGAATGACATAAAATAGATAAATTATGAAAACATACTTAATTGGCTTTTTAGTAATCTTATATTAGTAACAAAAATATCCTTTTAATATACTCTCTTGGAGTTCATGATACATATCTTTCACCCAGGGTCCTGTTATAATGGACCTATTATATAAATATTTTCTACATGTATTCATTGTCACATTGTATAATGAAATTGTTATTCAAAATTTGCATATTAAATCGTATTTTCTGTGGGCTATAATCATTCGTTTTTCTTTGTAACTCATGGAATATTGAGTAATTGGCCTTGCAAGGTGACTCTAGCAGCCAAGAAACATAAAATAATGGTATTTTTTTCCACTTTGCTCTCCTCTACAAGTTTATATTCTACATGATATATACACCATATGTTCTTTAATTTCCATATGGGGTTTTGAACACATTATTAAAATTCATGGAACAATATCAAAAAGGGAAAAATATAGAGTTAGCCAATCTGGCATTATGTGTGTCAATATTCATATCTTTGGTGGTTACATCACTTATACAACTTTGTATTATTGCTAATATATGAACTATAATATTTATTAGAAGGTAAAACCACATTTTTTTTCTGTTACACTATGTTTCAAATTCATAAGTGAAATATTGAGGGTTTCTTCAGTGTAAATATAAATATACCATTAACTTATAACTTCACATATAGATATCTTAACTTTCCCATTTGACCCTGAAACATTTGTCTATTCATTGTATTTACATATAAACACATGCTATGTGAAACAACCTTAAGAAGAATTTAGTTGAAAAGTATTATTATATTTTGTGTAATATGTTACTGATCACTGATGAGTTTACCAACAAAAGATTTACTTTGGGATAGATTATATAGACAAAGAATACCCTTAATATTTTTTAAAAAACAAGGTAGGGGGAATACTTCAATGTCAATATATATATATATATATACATATATATATATATGTCTACATACATATTTGTCTCATATATCTATTGCTTCAAAAGAACGTTATTTTGTGAAAATTTGGAAAAATATACATTTCCCCATTTATTTCTATCAAAAACATACACTCAAAATATAGGAAGAGTTTGTGGGCATTTCAGAAGTTACAGCACAAGTTAATATTAGAGTTCATCTTGTTTTGTAAATAAAATCCTAGTATACAGTTGTTTAATGTAAATATTGGTATGAATCTAACATAAATCAATTAAAAACAATGTTCTCCTGGAGTTTCTTAGAATACCTTGTAGCACATAATTAAAGTACACTGTGATAAGTTTAGAGTATTCTTTCGGTTAATCAGCTCTTAAGTAAATAGGATCATTTGATTAAAATAGGAAACTGAGACCTAGTTCTGTGAGGGGAACCACCAGTCATACAGTTTCATGGGAGCAAAGCTGGGCCTTTCAACCCCTCCTTTGGTTCAGCGCTCTTTCTCTTAGCCTCCATTGACTCTCCAAACTGCCTGTTTGAAGTTAAAACAAACCCTGTTTGTGTCATAAACACATCCATCTCCATCTCTTCTACGTAATGACTTCAATGCACACAGTGGGAGAAGGAAAGAGAATGGATGAGGGGCATGGCAAGAGGATGAAGCTCAGAAAACCAGGACAGTGAAGAGTCTAATGAGGGGCCCAGATAGCCCATCACTGGCCTTGGGTGTAGTTTGCCCAGGATTCTAAACTGCTTTCTGTAATAGGCATATTGGTGACTGTAACAGAGGCAGGGGATAGCAGATGGACAATTGGCTTGATACCAGGAAGATGTGAATTCAGGTTCTACTTTTTTTTCCAAATATTGGCTGTGTGACCCAGGCACATTATTTTACTTCTCAGGGTTCTAGGCATCTCTCTAAGACTAAGTTTCAGAGAAGGTGCTGACCTATAATCACAAAGGGAATTTCCTCACCTAGAAATTCCCTATACCAAAGAAGTCTAGCCGCATTCCTCTAATTATACTCTGTATCTCCTATGTATACAGTGCTGACGTTTTATTTGTGGGATAACCTTTTAGTCTTGGTGAAAGAGACCAAATATTATAAGAAAAATGTATGTATATTTTCAAACAGTTTTTCAGAGTCTCAAGTTAGATATGTTTACTACTCTGTTAATTCCTACATCCATTAAAATTAGAGGTGACTTACTGGAATGCTGACCATTTTGGAGTTAGGACAGCATAACTATTATAGAAAGAATTTGCCAACTACACACAATTGGTCTGTGTTTGTTTGAGCCTTCAGCCCATATAGCAGGTTGCAAATTCATGAAATGACTTATCATGCACTGTATAACATACTGATGGAAAAATCAAAATAAATTTCATCTAATTTTAAAAAGTAAGAAATGGGTAATTTACTTTGTGTTTATCTTCACAAATCTCCATTTTCAAAAATTAAAAAAAAAATTTCCAAAGATAGTGATGTGGAATAGACATGGCTGATACAACTAGTCAGTATCACATCAAGAAAATAACCAAGTAAAACAACTTGCAGGGATCAGACTTAGATTTAACCCTATACTGTGATGTCTCACTTTTCATTATCTGACATTTTAATTATTCCAGCTTTAAATAATTTAATGAACAAGACTACTTACCACTTAATTTGGTTATTTTTGTCCAATGATTTCCACCATAGAAAGGCTTCTTCCCAATACATTTCTTTTTTTTTTTTTTGGAGAACCAAAGCAAAAGAAAAAGTCAACAATCCTTCATTCTTTAGAGGTTAAATTAGTAAGCTTCTTCAATTTGCCTTTGTAATTAGTCTCCCTTTTCTTCTATTCCTTCTCCTTTTTTCCCTTTTCCCACAGTTCCATTTTCGAGTTGCATTTTAATATTTTACGAGCTTATGCAATTTTCTTTGTCTGATTAAAAACCTGTCAATGTTTTTGCTGTCATTAATATTGTAAAAAAAAAAAGTTTAGGAGTAACTTTAGAATCTTTGGCAGATTTGATGGTAATTAGATGAATCTCAAATCGTTATATGTTTTTAAGAAGAATAGATTTCACATTTAAAATTTTTTTGGTTTTGTTATTTGGCAATATTCTTTTCAATTTATGATGAATTATTTCGAGTTGGATTTCAGTTCTCCTAATGTTCAGATTATTTCTTTTCAGAACTGCTATCCTAAGAATAATGATATGAATGGTATATTGTGACTCAAAATTTTTAACACACTTTTCCAACATATTAATACTTCTTTAATACTAGGTAGCAAAAAAATGTTAGTTAATTTGAAATATATAAAAAAATAGACATTAAAAGAAAATCAAAGTGTTTTTCTCACTTTCTCTGTCTCTTTTCCTTTGTGTCAAATTCCCTTTCCTGACTTTTAGTACATGCTACATGCACTGTGTGTTTTTGTAATTACATATTCATACATAAAATCCATGTTGAAAGTGTAACTTGGTAAATTGTTCTGAAGACCTTGGTTGGAGTATATATAGAGATATTCTTCTAATTTTGGAATGATTTTATTTTATCAATAACTGTAAACTCTCAAAATGTCTTTTGTATGTTTTCTCAATATGTGGTATTATTTAACTGCAATTCTAAGTCTCTTGTGTTCATGTTCTTGTCATTTAAAAAAAACCTTTAGAAGGAGCTTTCATAGTACATAGATAATTCATCAATTACTTTTCTGTTTCTTTAATTTTCTTTATACATCTCAACATAATTCTGACTTTCTAAGTTAAAACAGGAAAAGCACAATGTTCTTAATTATTTAATTTTTGTGACTCTAATAGCAAAAGTGATGATTTATTGTGTATGTGCATTTATACATTTCTATATCGCGAAAACGTAAATAAACCCTGTAAAAACTGTATACTAATAAAGGAATGAAGTCCACATAATGACCTATGGAGATTTAAGTGAACCAAAAAGTGTTTCCTGTGTCATGATTGCATGTTTAATCAGTCCATCATCTTAATAATCAAACCAACTTTTTCAATTCATTATCCTCTAATAACTTCCCTCTCAGACTGGCAAATGACTGATCTGACCTGGTTGGAAAGATAAGCAAAATAATTTCCTTGATCATTTTTGATACTGTTGGCAGTAAAATGACATCATTTAATTTATAACTTGGTGATTTCATATTAATAAGTGAAATTAGTCTATTATGTTCCAAATATATGGAATACCTATTCTACATGAGCTAGATTTTGTGGAGGGTAATTGTTTATAACTATTTGAAGACCTAGGATATAATTTTTAAAGATATTAAGAGAGGAAATGGCTACAAATACAATCCAAAATTAAATACAACACAATCAATACAAAAAAAATTAAAGGAACATTATGAGACATTTTTTTTATTAATGAATAAAGTATCAACAGAGAGTTCAAGAGAGGGAAGAGGACACTTTGGACTAGTTAATGGTTTTAAAAACTTACAATCACAATATCTTAGAGTTGGTAAAGGCTTTAGGAATCATTTAACTAAAACCACTCATGAAATACAAGAATCTTCTCTATGATACCTTTACAGAATGATCAAGCAATCTCTACCTTAACAGGTCTTTTAACTAGAGGCTTTAGATAACCATCATTGTCTGAGAGTTATTTATTTTGTTGAGCATAAATCTCCTTCCCTATAACTTAATCTCATTGGTCATTTACTTCTTGAACCTATACAAAATATCTTTAATCCATCTTTGGTGTTTAGTCTCAAATATTTGAAGTTGCCTATTATGTCACCCCAAGACTTCCATTCCCCAAGCCCCACATCCCCAGTTCTATTCATTTTCTCTTATAAAAATAAAACAACCTTGACATTTCCCATTCTGTCTGCCCTTTGCTGGAGGTACTCCAATTTATCGATGCCCCTTTAAAAAATGGGATTCACAGAATTTAAAATAATACTCCAATCCTTTAAAAAAAAACACTGTGATCTTAAATATTATGAAAGAAAGAAATGTTATGAAAACATTGTGATGGATCTGTTACCATATTAGCTGCAGACAATAGGGGAAGAAAAGAAAAAGCTTGATGAAACCTATCCTCTCTTAACAGATTCTAATTTCCATAACCTGCTTTAGTAGCTAAATCACACTATTCTTTCCTATTAAGGCTAAGTCAACTGACCCTGACAGATAATTTCCAAAAGAACTGTTTCCAAGCCTGGTCTCTCCTACATAGCATTTATGTAACTGATTTTTTGGACCTCACTTCAGAACTTTACATTCATCTCTATTGATTTTAATCTGGTTACTTTTTGCCCATTTGTGCTACCTGATAGAAATCTTTTTGAATATTAGGATCCATCTAGTCACTCTTGCTCCTATCTTTATGTCTCCTGCATACCTTTTATATCTTCATTCAAGTTGTTGATAACATTTCTGAGCAAGAAAGAGTGAAGTGCAAAGTTCAGAGGCAGTCAGTGGGAGATTTCATTCCACTTAATCAACATGTGTTGGGTAAAATTATTTCAACACCTGCAAATCTACTTATCCATCCTTTTAGGGCTAGACTGTTCTATCTTGCTGAACAGGATATCATGCTAGACCTTTGTCAAGTGATTGCTTGAAATCATTAACTTCTGTTTTTGAAAGAGAAAGAGAAGTATTTGGTTGGGGAAGAGTCACAAAATGAAATTTGAGAGACAGGATTGGAAAAACATTTTTCTCTTTGTTCTATCAATCACCAATATAGATCATTTTCTCCTCTCTCTCTCTCTCTCTCTCTCTCTCTCTCTCTCTCTCTCTCTCTCTCTCTCTCTCTCTCTCTCTCTCTCTCTCTCTCTCTCTTTCTCTCTGTCTCTTTCTTTCTCTGTCTCTCTGTCTTTCTCTCTGTCTCTCTGTCTTTCTGTCTCTTCCTCTCTGTAATAAGCATTTATGTAGCTCCTAGTGTGTACCAGCCACCATGCTGTTTGTCGTTGTTATTGTTTACAAATTTTATTTCCTTTGATCCTCACAACAGCCCAGTGAGGTGACTGGGAAACTTAGAAATTGAGTGACTTGTCCAGTCACAGCTAATAAGGATCTAAGACTGGATCTGAACTTATGTCTTCCTCACTCCAGGCTTAACACTCCATCCACTATGACACCAGCAGCCTTCCTCCCTCCTCCGCTCCTCCCTCTCCTTCTTTTCCCAATCACCTCCCCCACCTCCTTTCTCTTTTTTCTCTTCCTGCTCCCCCCTCCCTCTCTCTGTCCCTCTTCCCTTCCTCCTACCACACCTTTCCTTTTCCCTCTCCTCTCTTCTCCTTCCCTCTTTCCTCTATAGTATATGGAAAAATAAGTCCTCCTGTAATATATTTCATCATTGAACCAGTAAGTTTGTGAAGCAATAATTTGCCAAAGAACATAGTAGTTTGAGAGTTATAAGAAAGAGAAGTTATAGTATAGAAGTCTGGTTTAAATAGTAAATTGGAAAATTGTAGGTAATTTTCCATTGAATTTATTTTTATGACAAAATTCCCATTGCTATTAAATAAACATATATTTACATATGTTCAATGGATAATTACTGCATGCCTATGAGTGTATATATATGCTCCAAATGAAGTGTATATATTCCTGTGCACAGATACATTATCTCATTTGCATATATATTTAGATACTGCCTGTGTTATTAATTAGTCATTTTAAAGAGTAGGGATATTGCAAGATTGTTATTTATTTAATTAAAGTCATGCTTATTAGGAAAAGTTAACTGTAATAGTTCCTTGATGTGTTTTATTTAAAGGAGGAAGGACTTGAGCTGTTTATATTCAGCAAGACTTAGTTATTGATTCATTAAAATTTAAGTTGCGATATCACATTATTATTATGTTTTACTTTTTCACATAGCAGAGTGAATTTATTACCCAAAATATTAGCAAGTGTGATAACCCACTCAATAACATATAAATGCCTAACACTAACAAATCACTATAATCTTATGCCTTTTTAATATTCTGCAAATCGATCACAGTGTTATTAAAGCATCTTAATTTCAATTAAATGAACTATGAGTCCTTATAGGATCATGCCTGATAAAATTTTAAGTTCTACTCTGAAATCTTAGTATATATAATATTATTAGTAATATAATTAATTTTGAATTCAACATTGAAAAATTATAGCAGAAATAATTCAAAAATTACTTTTTGTATATTATTTCCTAGAAAATGTCAAGGAATCATTCCCACATCTTAGCATCACCAAGTGTTTTGAATGAACTTGAGTAATCTCATTGGTGGTAGAATGTTTATAGGAATTTATGCCTAATCTCATATGTCAGACAATATTTACATTTATTTTAACCTTAAAGCAGCAGATAATGAAAATATTCTCTATTTCCATGGAGGAAAGAAGATTTTTCTACTAAGTGATGAGTATCTAGATTAAAAGCATGTGAGAGGAAGGCTGATGTCTCTATATAAATTCATTTTTACAAAACATAGCTTTACAGTGTACGTTTTCACTAATGTCATAGAATCAGGGCAACCATATTTTGTCTTATAAATCCACAAAGCATTAAAAAAAAATTTCCAAGGCATATTCTTATTCAAAGCCTTTTAATAAGATGAAAAATGTTTACAGAGCTAAGCTGCCAAAAGCACAGTATTAATCTTTTGTTTTTTTATTTCATAATGAAGCCTTAGAATACACTTATGAATTTATATTAAATTGTAAATAGACACTCATTCATCAAGTTTCCCATGTGGTATTTAGCAAAGTGAGAGAAAGTTATCCTGTTATTATTTACAAGTAGTAGCCTCTAGTTATTGAGAAAAAAATGCAAAATTAAAAAACTGAAATGAAATGAAGTATGCAAATTGTTAAAGGGCAGTGAACATGTCTTAATATGTGTTCATTAAATTGTGTATGGGGAAAGCAAGTTGGGGAGTATTCTGGGTTTATTTTTTTATATGCCAACAGAAAAAGCTCTCAATTCTCTTAATTGTGGCTGCCTTAAAAGTGCATACTGGGTAATTTCATAATAGGAAAATTTCCATGGAAGGCATTAAAACAAATGTCTGAGTAGTTCTTTTAAATATATGGTGACAATTCTGCATTTTCACCTAATTTTACTGCTTATTGATGTATGAAATAAATTCCAATAGTCTATAAAATATAAGTAATATTTCTGTTGGAATACTTCAACTTATATGAGGATAAAATTTATCTGCAGAATATGGAAAATTAGAATGCGGCAAAATATTGAAATTGGCATTTTGGTTATTTTGACCGAATAAAGCCTCTTCTTGAATACTTTTTTTCAGCTCTGGTGATATTATTTATTTTTACTTACATCTATAGGTAGTTCTATCACTCATTTCAGGAGTCTTGTAAAATATAAGAGAATTCATGCATTTGTAAAGTAACAGGGGGTTGATACCAGATGTATTTTTGTATGTTTCTAATAAAAATTATTTTGATTTAAATTAGCACTATCTTTTTTTTTAGGCCTCCATTCCTTTGAAGGAATTGGAGCAGTTTAACTCAGATATACAAAAATTGCTTGAACCACTGGAGGCTGAAATTCAGCAGGGGGTGAATCTGAAAGAGGAAGACTTCAATAAAGATATGGTAAATTGGTTGTGATAGAAGTGTGAATGAACTAGGAGTGGGGATGAATAAAGGTTGGGGTAGAAATTAGAATCTGAACTCTTAGCTATAACCTCCCTATTATATGACTCCAATGACAAATGCAGAGTACCCATGTGGGCACTTTATAATGAATATCAGATTAGGACAGCAAGCTCATTTAAGGAATCTTAGATATTGCTCAGCAATTTGGTTTTAACCTGTGCTATTTTCAGTATGACAGAGCAAAATGTAACTTTGAGAAAAAGTTGAATCAAAACAGGAAGCAAACCTGCAGATTAATCTCTAACTCAACTATCTAATATAATTGGTATTTGTCACCGGCAGTTTTTTCTCCACTGTTATCAAATACAACTGGTAGCTATTGCCAACGATTTATCTCCAGTGCAGTGATTCAGAGAAGGAGACGTGCTCACAAATAATTTAGAGAAATAATTACAGTGATAAACTGTCAAAGGAGACCCAGCTTAGCTAAGTTCAGAAAGATTCATGACCATAAAAGTAGCCACCAGGTGACTTTTTTCGGGTGGGTGACACAGCATCTCAGTGTATCTCTCTACTATTTAGATGGTCTATGACAGGCAGTGGAAAGGTTCACGCTTATGAATTAATAGGACTTTTTTGAAGAATATTTATATATATACATATATGTGCACATATGTTTGTATATATGTAAATCATGTATATACATATACATGTATGCATATATATAGTCCCAAAACTGAATAATAACAAAAAAACTAGACTTATAGTCATCTAAAGCCTATTGTCATGTGAGAAATAAAGGATGCTGGACTGCTTTTACCATACGAGAGCACTTGCAACAATTTCAAAATTCTCTGTGATTTGATAAATTCTCCAGCCTGTTTCACAGCCTCTTTTTCCCCCTGTTCCATCACCCTTTCCACATTTTATTTTTCTCTCAACAGCTATCACTATCTATAGCTCTTTCTGTCTTGCCATATACCTTAGTATAGACCTCTGCTTCACCATACAGAGCATCCAAACATGTCAGCAGGTGATGTTGGAGGCAACAGTTGAAAGAGACTATGAAACTAGACAAAGCATAAGTAACTAAAGCATGGAAAAAAGACACATCCCTCCACCAAAATTAGTTTTCATTGGTGTCTGTCCTACTGGAGCTACCTGTATTCAAGCTCCTTGTGTAGCTGGTTTGGTGGTATTGCCACTTCACCTAGAGGGAAGAAAAATAAGAAGAGGTACCAAGGCTTTCCCAGAGGCTCAGCTACAGGTACTTTCTATCAGCAATGAAGCAAGCAATCAACCAGAGCTTACCAAGGTGAAGGAAAAGAACTATGGTAATGATAATGATAATAATCCCAGCTCACATTTTGTAACACTTTAATGTTTGCGAAGAGAACTATGCTATGCACCTTATTTCATTTGATCCTCACAAAAACTCTGTGAAGTAGGTACTGCCCATTTTACAGATAAAGAAACTGGGGCTTAGAGAGATTAAATGACTTGCCCAAGGTCATATAGCTAGTGAATATCTCAGGTAGGACTGAATTTAAATCATCTTGACCCTCACTCTACTCACAACACCATCTTGCCTTGCTAATGCAACTGATTAACCATCTGACTTATTGTCTATGTTGGCATACAACTATCATGCAGTGAAAGGAAACTCCATTTCAATTCTAGAAAGTACTATATGGTTAGAAGGTGCCAAAATGTGTAAAACATACTATATCCAAGAGATGAATACTATATCCATGTGGCGTTGTTTTATCAGTTGGCTCTTCCCCATTTAGTATTGAAATAAAAACATTTATAATTTTAACCCCCAAAATTGCAATCCTTATGATTTCAAATGTTTTTTGTTTATTTTTTTCATTTTCTTTTCCATTTTTAACTTAGCAAAGGAACCCTGGATTTTAGTACAGAATTTGTCCTCTTTATGCCAGTAGTATTCCCACACTTATGAGTTCAGAAAATAAAAAGAATGCTAAAAATTAGTTGTAAACATCATATGCCAACACATATAAGTATGCTAAACAAAAAAGAAATGTTTTTGTTTATATAATTTTAAAGTAATCAAAACAAACCATAATTATTTCATGCGATAAAATCAACATGAACAATAGGTTATTTGCAGTGTCTGTTTAGTGTACCATTTTACTCATGTATACATGCACAAAGATATTCATTCACTGAACATTTTATGTTTCCTGAGATAAGTTTAATAAAAATATATAGGAGAGGTACAATTTACATAATTGACAAACTCATTTAAAAAATTAATGTACTGTCAATCACTTAAGTTTTCTATAAAGACACCACTAATATTAAAGCATATGTTTAGGTTTAAGATAATTACTACAGCCTTAAATAATATTTAAATTAAAAATGTAAGATATTTTAATATTTCAGATTGTTTGAAATATATAAAGTTTGTTCAAAAAACAGACTAAATCAAATTTCTTATGACTTTGAAGAAATATTCTTCTAAAGTATAATTTCTTTACATAAAAATGTGTACCAAAGGAAAAGCCCATCTGTATGTGTATATACATGAACACAGATGTATATGTATACATATATGTGTGTTAATATGTAATGTATCTGTGTTCATGTATAATTAACGTGATTAAAGCTGTGGGAAAACAATAAATATGGACTTAAGCATGAAATTCTACATTCTTTTTTGTATCAATTTTTATACCAGGTGCCAATAATAATATCACTTGAAACTTTTTTTCTGGATTTACCCATTTTTTAGTACAGTCTTAAAAAACAAAACAAATTCTAATGAAGTCTGTACACTTCTTTTCCTCCCACTAAACACCTTCTACCTAAAAATAACTGCAAATTTGAACTAATTTATCCTATTTTTCATATAAAAAGGAAAATATATTCATACAGTCCTTTTATAAATTCCACAAAAATGCAAGTTTTACATGCTTTTAGACAGTGTCGGGTTTTTTTTTTTTGATAATGATTGCGATTGTTTTTACCAAAATGAAGACTATACTTGTTGTTTTTAATCAGAGTGAAGACAATGAGGGTACTGTAAAAGAATTGTTGCAAAGAGGAGACACCTTACAACAAAGAATCACAGATGAGAGAAAGCGGGAGGAAATAAAGATAAAACAGCAGCTGTTACAGACAAAACATAATGCTCTCAAGGTATAGGAGTTAAAATTATAATATACCTTGCCTGTGTTGTTCTTCTTCTCTATATAGGATAAAATTCTCTGTTCATAAATAAATCTGCATAGTATATTGGTGATTGAGAATATAAATTAATACAGTTAAATGTGTGCATTGACTTCGTTAAGCATTTCTGATTTATGTCATTTTTTATTAAAGAAAAATATTGTTTTGACATCTACCAACAAGGTTTCAATCATATTGCATTGGTTGTTTGAATATTCTTTCTGGACTATAAATAATTAGAAGCATATTAAAGATGCTTAGTTACCTGAATTTTAAGCCTTTAATTTCCTGAACTGTTAAAAAAATTAAGTTTTGTTGTATTTGTTTTGAAACTCAAGTTTAATGAGGTTCTAACAGGTGATATTTTATTCTGTGTTCATGTATGTGTGTGTATATGCATACATATGTATATGTATGTATACACACACACACATACACACACTGGGATAAGATTCAACTAGTTTTCTGGCATCATGACACTTGCTAGATAAAGACTTCGAATGATTGTGCTGAATTCTTTTCCTAACACATCTTGCCCTTGAGAAATTTATCTAACCTGAGGAAAGCAATCCCACTTTCCCATCAGTAGAGTAACCCTGGAAAGAGACTTAAGAATTAAAAGAACTATTTTAACATCCAAAAACAATACTGTCAGGCTTTCATTTAAGCATGTACCAGCTCTCAAATGTTGAATAAGGATTTTTGTCATAAAAGCAGAAAAGCATGTTTATTTTCTGTAATTAATATTTGACTACCTTTTGGGCAAAACCTGAAGAAGCTTTGTGAACTGGTGATTCTTTTGCATGGCAATATTAACTATTTTGCATGCGTGACTGGTTTTCTACTAGTGTTAATTGTAATACTTCTCATTGTTAATAGTAGTGCTAAAGTAAATCACTCTTTTATAGCTATGACTAGGTAGATGGAGTCTGTATTCTATATGCAAATCAGAGAATAAAACTCTATTCTGTAGAGTCAGACAATCAAAAAAAACACTGCTGGGAATGTAATTACATGATATTGTGACTGCAAGGAATCTGGAAGAAAAGTCTAATTGGCTAGCAGCTGTTCTGAAGGTAACTGCTGATAAATACAGTCGATAGAAAACACCTATTTCTTACAGAAATGTAAGTGCAAACCAGAAGGTGCTCAGAATTTCTGAAAGCTTTGTTGGCTTTTGGTTATGATGAGGTGTAGGCACTGCCTACCAGGACTTTGCAAAGGTACTTAAATACAATTATGTTTTTAATAACTGTTTTTTTTTTGGCAATTGTTTATAAATAGTCTACATTACTTTTTTTCATTTGAGAGAAACTGACCTAAATGCTATGATCCCTTTATGATTCTCTATGAGCCCTTTTCTTTTGACAGTCAAGTAAATGACAATACAAAGTACCTTGGCCTAATGTGGTTATGTCTTTATCGCTTTAAAAAAAACCTCACATTCTAAGTTGTCCATCAAAAGTAGGGGCAAAACTTCCTGGGCGATAGAGATGGGTGAAGAGGGACAAGGGATAAAATCAATCCAGCCTTCCATTTAAATTTGCAGTAAGTTATAGACTCAGAATTAGAAATAAATGGACAATTAAAATGCTTCCGCATAATTTGACCCAAGCTACATCCACGAAAAGTCATTGATGTCAATAAATCTCAATTACATTTCTATGCCCAAGTCTATATTGACCTTGGTGCAGTCACATTTTTATAAATCCACATGGCTCCAACTGTCTAAGCCTAGCCTTTACACAATCATTAAAATTTATTTTTCAGTAGTTGAAAGTTGTTACTTTCTTTTGACAGATTTAAGTCCAGAATGTAAACATAATTGCTACTGCAATAAAGTAATGAAAGCCATTTATGCAAACCTGTGATACTACTTTTAATTATGATAAAATGGCATTCAGACGCATTCTATTGATCCAACAGATATTGGGTATACTTGCATAGACCAAGGTGATTGATTTTTTTCTTAGGTGACTCAATAAAGGCATTCAACCTTGACAGATAAATCTCAATGGAATATCAAACAGTTCAAACAAATTCAAATAAACTATTTTCTTATCAAATTGATTGGAAACCATGTAGCTTTCTTTCCTCTTTTTCTGATGGTAAGTAAGTTACTTTGGGTATGGAGATATTCTTATTTTTATTAGTGTTAAATACAAAAAGATGTTGGTATCATTAGTCATTCTTTTAATAGAAGAATTGTTCAATCATTGCCCTTTGTATTTTTTTCTTTTTCCTGTAGAAACAGAGACTCTATTAAAATTAAGCTTTGGAAGAACTTAACAGAAAAATTAAATGTTGCATGCCCTACTAATAATAAATTTCATTTTTTTTGTAATAGCTCATGAAGAGTCTTGATCACATGAATGTCTGTTGCTTGAATGTATCTGAACTTTTTTTGACTTGTCTGAGTTTGCATTTAATAATTTTTATACATTTCTTAGCATCCTACAGCCTCTTATACTTATGTAATTATCTAGTTGGCTGAATATTTTCTTAGCCCCCAAAATGTCATATAAAAACTGAATTCTCAAAGAGCAACACATTTAATCCTTTAAAAGAAATTAACTAAGTATGGCAGTAGATCTCCAAACAAATTTGGACCAAGAATCAACAAAAAATTTAGATGTGCTCAGATTCTTAGGTGTGTGTGTGTGTGTGTGTGTGTGTGTGTGTGTGTGTGAACGAACTCCTTACCCTACATATTCCTATTTTGCCTTTTTTTTTATTTTCACAGAATTAAACAGGCAAATTTGACCTAAGTGTTAAAGATTGTGAAGGTCTTTAATTTTAAAGTAACAACATAATAAGCACCAATTAAAAGACTCTAAACCTTTTCATTGATAATCTAATAATGTCTGCACTATGAACAGGATTTGAGGTCTCAGAGAAGAAAAAAGGCTCTAGAAATTTCTCATCAGTGGTATCAGTACAAGAGGCAGGCTGATGATCTACTGAAATGCTTGGATGACATTGAGAAAAAATTAGCCAGTCTACCAGAACCCAAAGATGAATGGAAACTTAAGGTAATGTTGTTTTAGAATGCCAATAGTAGTTTTTATGTCATTCTCTATTAATTTCAAAAAAACTACATGTAGATCATAATAAAATTCTTCATGTTCTTGTTCTCCCTACTAGCAGTCTGTGACTTGATGCATTTCTTTGTATTACTAATTTTTGTAAATGTTTTATTGTATTAAATGTTATTCAAGTTATGAAGCTTATTAAATAAAATGTTTAACTTGTGTAAAATAGATTGAGAAATGTTATGTGTTTCCAGTAAAAGTTGTAATTGACTTTGTGTATTTTTGTTCCAGATGAACAAATGACTTTTCCGTATATGGACGCCTTCCTTTTCATGTTAGCACATTCATTTCATCAGAGCATTGTCATGCACCTCTGTCAAATCTATGTAGATTCATTTCCCTATTGTCTGAAGATTTTTTCAGTTATCATTTTCTTCTTTTGCTTCATTCTCTGTTGAGTTTCTTCAAAAGTTAAGAAAAAGAGCACTAACCGATAATTCAATGAACCCTTGAAAATTTGATTTATACAATCCCCAATAATAAAGTTATGGCTTCAGTTTTCAGTCACCAAAATTTAAAAGAACGAGTATATGGCAATTATTTTTGTATCCCTCACATACACTCTAATAGGAACTATTTTTTTAAAGAACTATATCCAAAGAGATGCTTGAAATTGATTTATTTTACTCCAGCATACAGTAAGGTCTGTCCCTAACTGTATATTTTCTATGATTTCCATAAAGTGGAAAGCCTGTGAAAGTTCTGAAAGAGGTATTTGCTGCTTTCAGTTGGTTACTGTGGTTGATTGGCTAACTGCCCTGGGCCCTGTATTGGTTTTGCCCACTAGGAGATTGATCGTGAGTTGCAGAAGAAGACAGAAGAGTTGAATGCGGTGCACAGACAAGCTGAGAGCTTGTCTAAGGATGGGGCCGCAAAGGCTGTGGAGCCAACCCTGATCCAGCTCAGCCAGCGCTGGCGAGAAATTGAGAACAAATTTACTCAGTTTCGGAGACTCAACTATGCACAAATTGTGAGTTGTTACTGGCAAACCAATGAGTTTGCAACTCCTGCTATTACTAACAGAGCCCTACTAATGATAAGGAAAATCTCAGATAAAATTCCAACTCCTCCAAACCTTACCTTCAAGTCAACAGCTTCCTATCATATTGAGCTACTGACTTGTTTTTAGAATGATTTTTTTTTTAAAAAGGCAGCCTCGAAGTAACCAGTGACAGACAACAATCCCATTTTCACAAAAAGAAAAGAGCATCTTAATTTTTTTTTTGCCTCATCATTTTTCCATAACATTAGAAGTGTAAACTCGTCAGCATATCATACATTTACTTTATTTCAGCATACATGTCCAATGAAAAAAAAATGTATTACTTTCCCAAGATCATCCCATGCAAATTTTAATTGTTTTTATGTATATGTAGTCTATAATAAATATATGTTGGGAAATTTTTCTTACATTTTTTGTGTATGGCTCTTTTAACAGAATGGAATGAACTTGAACTGAGAAATAAATTCTACATGTGCTAAATAAGTTAAAATGACTATATTATAGAATCTAATGCTTTGTAAGCATTTGATTGAGAGATGATGAGGATAGAATATCATGTATGTTGCAGGGTGTTGACTAGTAACCTTGCGGCAATCATTGAGTAGAAAAAGCAGTATCATAAAGCCTGGGGTCCTTCTTATGTTTTCCCTTTTTCTTTTCCTCTTGTGTTTTTTTTTAAATTTGTAATATGGAAAGATGCATTTACCACTAAATACTTAACCAAAGAAAACATTGACAAATGTAGTATGTCAAAGTCTACCAAACCATTAGTAGATGTTTCTACCCAGGAAATTTTTCTGTGACTTTATTTATTCTATCTGAAATATAAATTGTCTTTTGAAAAATTACTTTAACCTCTTATTAAATAACTTTAAGACATATAACCCAATATGCATATTTCAATGTTATGCATCAACCAAAGAATTACATAATTCGCAAGTTTGTTCATTACTTTAAGATTACATTTTGAGTTCATAAATATAAGTATGTATATATATTTTACAAAATGAAATTGTCTAAAATATAATACCAATGAGAACATTTGTGCAGTTGAAATAAGTAATCCAAGAAATATTGAAATGATATTATGTTATTTGGTTTTGTTCTAGTTGATGGCTTTTCTCATCTTATGCTTCATATTAGACTTTATGATTCTGATCAGTCATAGATCATTAAAGCTTATACTGAAAGGCTGTATGAATATATTATGCATGTATGTATGTGTGTGTGTATATATATATGTGTATATATATATACAAGTTAAATGAAAGATTTCAGGAAATTATCCAGGTAATTCAAGGTGAAATTAAGTGGATTAATCAGGAGAAAATGTTTCTTTTAACATGAATTATCTACCTAGTTGCCTCAGTTCTCTGTTTTGCATCAAAACTTTATAGACAGTCAGATTCTGAAAAGGATTGTTGGTAATTAATATGTTCTTATAAACTAGCACCAAAGTTGAAAACTGCTAATTGCCTAGGAAAAATAATTAATATGCAGTGTTAAAAACAAAATTACAATATTTTACTAATATTTTACTGAAACCTTGAGGTATAATTTCTCCATATAATATGCTTTCAAGAGCATGAAATGCCCTT
The DNA here is from genome assembly GCA_023548195.1 of Bettongia penicillata ogilbyi. Taxonomy (NCBI): domain Eukaryota; kingdom Metazoa; phylum Chordata; class Mammalia; order Diprotodontia; family Potoroidae; genus Bettongia; species Bettongia penicillata. The sequence goes on from JAJHZJ010000872.1 coordinate 1,500,153, forward strand.
CATAGTCATGTGACATAAATTGGTCAATCAGAAAGAAGTTTGGAAATGTTTTAGGGTTAACTCCTGATTATCTATGGCAATACAGTACATCAATTCATGCATACAAAATAATGGATTATGACATTTGGTCTTGAAATGTAATTAGAGCTTCAGCATCCAGGAATATATGTCAATATCTCTAGGGTCTAGAAGCTGTTTGTAGAGTAGAGAGTACTGGATGATGAATTAAAGGATTTGGATTTTGGACCTCGTTCCAAGACTTATTAGTCTAATGACCCTTGGCAAGTTATCAGAGTTTCTCTTCTATAAAATATGGAGAGTAATCCCTTTTCTGCCTAACTTACAATTTTTTTTTGAAGATTAACTGAAATATTTAGCAACACACTAAAAAATATCACTGCTTTGCAAATATAAAGCATTATTATGAGTTCTCCATATTCACGAGCCTATGTCTATATTTTAGACAATGGTTACTGACATGAGTGATCAGCAACATTGTTTATATATGGTGGTACCAAAGAAATCGTGTGATCGGAGTTGAACAGATCAAATAGGATAACGGGAATCATTCTCTAATGTCTCTGCAGATGTCTTTGTAGCCACCACCTTCGCTTACATCAATGCTCTTTACAAACATACAGAAATGGAAATATAAACTCTAGAACTGGCATGTTTATTTAGTTACATGTTGGCAATACAGGACATGAATAGTGACAGTGGGGAGAGGACCCTGAATTATCAAAAATACAGTACGGAAATGGCAGTTTTCTTAACAGATAATAATAATGGTCATTATTACAATGAAAAATAATGAGTGGTGCTTTAGGTTTGTAAAGCACTGTGTGTGTATGTGTATAAAATCTATTTTGATCTTTACTACCACCCTATAATTTAGGTGCTATTAATATTTCCATTTTTTCCCTAATCAAAGTTTCTGTCAATCAGTTGTGGCAGCAAGAATACCAGTAGTATTCTTAAACAAAGGCAGTATCTTTATGTCATATCTGCGGGATCCCAGAATGATAGTGGTTGACTGAAAGAAGATACTCTCTTGGGAGATCACAGCAGCAAGGCACAGTTGAAGTAAATAGAGAGTTCTCACTACTAGACCCCATGGGGAAAAGATGATTACTAGACTCAGAAAACTGCCGAAGGTCAGCATGAGTTAGGAAGTCTAACTATTTCTCAGGACCAGAGTGAACTCAAACCAGGAAGATAATAAAAGATGAGGTATCAAATTCACTATTCTAAGGGACAACGTGGGGACAGGAAATTTAGATATCATATTAAGGTAAAGTATTGAGTTAATAGGGAAACAGGGTCCAAAGCAGGAAATGTTCTTAATAGACTTGGAAGTGAATCTTGCTAACTTGAAAAATACTGCCTTTGGATACCATGGACAGTCCTCATTGTTGTATCTCTTTTGGTACTTAAGAGGGTTTGACCTGATAGAACTGTGATTCCTGGCTGGGCTTTAATAACTAGAATTTTGAGAATATAGTATTATTCTAATTTTTCTGTTTTGGTCAATGCCACTATCATTCTCCTCCACAAGGGCTGGCAGACTACAGCCTGCTGGTCAAATCTAGCCCACCTTTTGTTTTGTTTTTTGTTTTTCTTACGGTCCATAAGTTAAGAATGATTTTTAAAATTTTAAATAAAGTTTTATTGTATTTAAGTGTATGAAAAGCTTGGTTCAGCCCCTGTGCAAGAGCTGCCACTTGAAACATTCAGGTAATATTTTGTTCTTTCCCTAACTCATTCCCAAAATCCATTGAGTTACCGACTCATAATGATGCTACCTCCATGCTATTTTTTACTTCTATTTTCTTCTACCCATTCACATTAAACTTTCTCTTATTCATATGTTTATTACCTCTTTGCTGGACTCCTGAAATAATAGTGGTAATTATTATTTTTCCTGAAATAACCTTCTAACTAATGTCCATATCCCTGGGCTCAGTCTTCTCGAATCCATTCTTCAAAGAGCTTTCTTTTATATTTTTGATATACTGACAAAATAATCAGACTGTTCATCTGTTATCTGTCATTATTAAGGTATTATTATCCCATACCCTTTTCCAATCACACACTTCCTTGATCATGTCTTTTATTCTAATTTTCATATTCAGTCCATGATTGGATGATAAACTACCTGGGCCAAAACAATCAGAAATATGAAGTTATTTTCACACATTTCTTTCTTTTTTGCCTCCACCCATTTTTCCCCTGGGTTTGTTTTGCTATCATCTAAAATTTTTCTTGGGAATATCAGAATTTGTTTCATTTCTAGGTCTCCAAAGCAAAGTTCATAGGGGTGGCAGCTTCCATACAAGCACTTTGGCTAAAAATATATCAAGGATGGAGCAAACATTATTTCACCTGAAACAAAATGCCAAGATTTGCATCCACTGCCACACAAAAATCAAAACAACCTTCTGTCCTGCACAGATGTGTTCCTACTTCCCAGGAACTTATATAGTACTGTCTTCTTTCCAAAAGGTAAAAAGCACTTAATGTTGCTGGAGAATCAGTCTATCTCTAGTGAGCTCCATGTTCCTCAAAGACTTATAACATTCTCCCAATTTATTATACTGTTCTAGGGCTGAAAATCTCTGCTCCCATAAGGGGAAAGGAGCAGAAAGTGCTAGAATCAAGTTATCACTTATCCAGCGAACTGCTCCCTTCACTTCACCTACAATCTTCTGGCTATTTATGACTATGTTAGTGTTGAGGTTTCCACATAAGGGGAAAACATTTGGTGATCACTAAAGACTCAATACTTTCCCTTGGCTTTTCATAGTCCACATAACTCATGGTACCAGTGAAGGATGGGATCTAAATTTACCCTACCATATTGTGCTTCTGTCATTCCCTGCTTCTGGTCTCTTGCTCTTGTATGGTACTGCAATCCTTCTGCATCAGCCAGAAACTCACTGTTATTCAGCATCCCTTTCTCTATCATCAGTAGACTCAGTCTCTTGATTTCTTTGCTTTTTGAGGAATCCCTCTCCTTTTACCACTTCAATTTCACTGAAAACTAGAGTTACTGCAGCTCTTGGTCAGGCACAGAAGCTCCTTGTCATTCTTTTGCTAACATTTCTCAGCTATATAGTTCTTTGCTGCATATGATTATCACAGGGATGTGTAGACCCACTATGCATTATGCAATTGCCCTTTTGGCTACTTATTTGGATTCTTGCTCATATTGTCTACAAAGCAATGACAACAAAAAAGTCCATGATTCTCTACTGTCTGGTAGCCTTAACTCAATGCTATCCAACCCTTTGGCTTCTGTCCACACAACTCTACATAAATTGATCTTTTAAAGGTCAAGAATGAGGTAGCATGGTATAGCAGGAAGAACACTGGATTTAGAATCAGAGGACTTGAGTTTTAATACTGGCTCTGCAGTTATATGTATGACCTTAGAAAATTCACTTATGGTCTCTAGGTCTCTATTTCCCTGCTATTAAATGAAGGATTTGGACCAGAAGACTTCTTAAATACGTTTTACCTCTGAGTTTGTCATCCTATGACCTGTTCACCAAATTTGGTGAATGCTTCTCAGTTGTTACCCTCATTTACCTTTTAGCAACATTGGGCACTTTGAATGAACCTGTGTCCTTTGATGTTTTCTCTTCTTTTGGCTTCTATGACGTGATGCTCCTGATCCTGCTCCTTATCTAACTACTCTCAGTGTTTTCTCTTGGCTACTCCTTACCAGATTAGTAAACAAGCAATTAGATTTTTAAAAAATAAGGGCCATGGCTGAGATGATAGTGAAAACTGTAGGCAAGAAATCAATGACCAGAAGATACAGTGGAACCAAAGGGTCATAGCAAAGTAGACATAAAAATAAATCATTACAGACATGCTATTAGCAACAGAGATACCTTGATTCTGAGGCAAACTTCTGTCTCACCCAGAAGCACTCAGAATTTCTCTCCTGATACAGGACTTAATCTGTTTTAGGCTTGCAAGTAGCAGCAGGGAGGAGACTGTAGAGAAGCAGTATATAGGTTGAAAAAAAAAGGATAAATTCAGGCAGTTGGAATTCCATGGAAATTCTCTTCTATGTATGTCATTATATATAAGCAGACATACATTTCATCATTTTTCCACCTTATTACATATTCCTATATTAGTACTGTATCAGACTGCATAGGTAGGGAAATTGTCAATATTTTCATAGTATATATACCTTATTTTTTAGACTTGTGTATTTCAATCATATGCAATGTTATTTGGTGTTGGTACTCCATCTGTAGATGCAGAACTTGGTACCACCATAACTCAGAAGAAGAGTGTCTTCAAAATTTGCTTTAACCAAAAAAATCATCCCATGTGTGGTCTTTGGACAAGTTATCTGTTACTGAACCCATATTGAAAGCCTGCCCATCTTTGGAGAACTTATCACAGTCTTAACTCTGCTGGCATAACCTGTAAGAATCACATTATGATGAGATATCAGAGTAAGACTGTAATGGAATATGCTATAACAAAATGTCATACAAATTTTATTTCAGAACCCAAAGTCAAGGTCTTCCCAACATAGATTGCTGTATTTACTGGCTGGTCCTAGACTTCAGCTTTATTTACATCACATCTAACCAGCCATCTACATCAAGTCTTCTTCCCCCTCCTCCCAACCTCTACTACCTTCCTAGGTTGCTTTGTAAATCACTATTATATCAGACTGCCTAGGTAACAAAATTTACAGTATTTTAATAATTGACACTCTTTTTGACTTAGGCTTCCATATTTCCTCCTTCCCTGAATATTACTTACTTCCCTGTACATGTCTTACCTATTTAGAATGGAGTTCCTCAAGGGTAGAGAGAAGAACTCATGATAAATAATGAAAATGTAACCTATTTCATTAATGCTACTCAGACCTTGGGCATAACCTATGGAAATCCCATGTTAGGGGTCACTGTCATAACCTGATAGGGACTCAAAATAGGAGTATTAATAGATGATCTATTAACATATCAATTTAATAAACAAAACTAAAAATCTCTGGCATGCTATTATTTTTTTTCATAATAATTTATAAATATTCCTAACTCTTTTTTGCTCTTTCTTTCTTTTAAAATTTAGTATCTAGCTTTAAACAAAAGTCTTAGCATTTATCTTTAACTTAATTCAATTTCAGATCTATGACCTCTTTAACTGTTTGGGAAATTTTCTTTGTTAGGGAGCATCTTTTTCTAATTCAGACATTTCTTCCTATTTGTTTTGAATTCCTTCCTCTTTCAACTAAGATACTTCAGTTCTCCATTCAGATATTATCTCATCTCTATGAACATGTAATAATCTTTTATTTCCATGGAACATAAAACCTATATTTCTTTCCCCAATTGCAATAACATTTTTACAAGTCTTTATCTTTTTTCCTGACAAAAATGAAAGAAAGGAATGTCAATGGTCATATTTGCACGCCCATATCTTACCAGAAATCTCTACAACAATCCCAGCATGTGGTCATCCAGGCTCTACTTGAAGATCTTGTGGTAGGGAACATACTATCTTCCCTAGGTGGCTCATTTAACTTTGAGTGTTAATTATTCAAAAGTGTTTTCCACCTTCTATTGACATGAACTTTGCTAAAATATGAGAACATGCTGTTTAAGAGAAACTTATAGTAAATTTCTTTTTAAAAAATGAATCATTTTATGATAATTTTCAAACTCATATATATGTGTGCATATATGTGTGTGTCTCTGGAAAGTACTTGAGAAAGAAAGATCTGTACTGTATATGTATATCATATAATCTCTCTGCTTCATTTTTCCTACAAAGAAAAAAATAGAGCATGAATAATACTACTATAACTTTTGGAATTTCAAATTTATTTGGGTATTTCTCCTTGTGACATAAATCCCTTTCAAACATTTTCAGGATAAAATAAAAGGAATTTTTTTCTGCATAATTACCTCCTACAATGCTTCTGCTTTGAAACAGGAACCATGACTGCCAACTGCCACTGCCAACTGGTAACAAAAATTCCTTTGGGGATTGAGAAATATAAATGAATTTCACTTCTGGCAGAAGAATGTGCTTCATTAAATATGGACAAGAATTTCAATAATTAATCAAGGTTATGGATTCCTGGTGGCAACCAGGAATCAGCTGTCCTTTTTCCATTTTAGGGTAAAAATATCAAAGGAATTAAGGGTTAAAATATTTAAACAATTACTGTCTATGATTATGGGTTTTCAAAAAGTCTCATCCTTAGAGCTATTTCAGAAACTAAATTGTCCACATGTTTTGGTGAATAGATTATCAAATCCAAGAAGGCTAGATGGTTTCCATATGAAACAATGAATGCCTCAACCAAAGGAATACCTAATCTAAGAGATATAAGTGGTTACGTAAACTAGTGATTTGTACCTTAGTACTTCTATTTGTTTATCAAAATTTGCACTGACATTCCTTTCTCTCCAACTCTCATATTTCTTCTTGCTGATAATTTGGGGTATTCAGTTGGCTTCATATTGTCTTTTTGGAGCACACACATTGCCTACAAGTTTATAATTTCCTACCTTAAAGGAGAATTCAAAATCCCACTTTAAGGTAATCCTAGCTACCTGTTTATGCATTTAAATAGTGGTTTGTAAACCTTAAAATGCCATTTGTTTCTGAGTTATTTTAATTATTGGATTGTCATAGCCAAAGGATTCATTTTGGCCAACCTACTAGTGCTAAGCCTTTCCATACATAGCTTAGCTAAGTGATGACAGCAGACACACTCTGCCACTTGGACCACATTCAAAGCTTTTCCAGATCAGTACAACCTGCTAGAATGTGTACTCTGATGGCAAAGACTTTTGAGAATACCAGGTCACCTTCACTGCATGAGGAGCAATAAGAAAAAGACTTTTGGATAAGTTTTGGTCTAACCTGGTGGAGGAAAATCCACACAGAGAAGTTCAAAGGTCTTCTATGTGTTGGAGTAAAAGTAATGTTAGATGTCCCACTTAGAGAGCGTGTAGATTTATTTTAATATCAAAGAAGATTGTTCCTCTTTGACCTTTGCTTGCTTCAATAATCATCATATTCTGATATCAACTATATGCAAAGGTCTTAAGACCAAAGACCATGTTTGTCATTATTTTGTGCCCTAAAAGAAACAATGAATGGAGGTCATAGAGAGGCATATTTAGGCCTGACATCAGAAAAATATTTCCTCATAAGTAGAGTGTCCAGAAGTTGAATGGATTGCCTATAAAAACAGTAGATTCCTCTTTTCATTGCCTTTACTTTTGGGCCAAAGCTAAATGTAAGAAAAGGGAGCTGGTATAAGAGTGATACATTGGTAAAGCATCAAAGTTATGATAAAGGAGGAATTAAGACCTGGGAGTACTGGAAAGACATGAGACTAGTTAGAAAGGGGAACTTCAGAGTATCAGATTTTGGTATCGGAGGAGTTTTGGATGATGGCATGCACCTTAGATGTTTTGTATATATTCCACACAGATACCTATATAATGTGTATGTAACTTAATTGTATGTAATCCTCCACTAAAGTCTTATTCTGATATTATATCAGTCATATCATGGAATGGCATTAATGCTGAGCTCTTGAAATAAATAGATTGCACAAAGTTAAAAGAAAATTTAAAAGATCACAATGCTATAGTGTCTGTTAAGGGCCAAAATGCCAGACTAAGTTGTAAAACTTGGAATTAGAATGTGGACAGTTAGGAGATGAATTATTCCAACCATAATCTCCTAATCATAAAACCCAGCGGCCTTTTCTCAATCTTCACTCTCTTTGACCTTTTTGTAGCTTTGCAACTCCTCTTCTCTTTTCCCTCTATGCTATTTCACTTGGTGATCTTGGTAATGGATTTCTTTACCATCTCTATACTGATTTTCAAATCTACCTATCCTGCCCAATCCTCTCTGATGATCTCTAATTGACCTTCTCCAAATGTCTTTCAGACAGTTCAAACTGGATGTTAACTAGACATCTTAAGCTCAACATGTCCAAATAGAACTCATCATGTTTTCCCCTAAACCTTTCCCCCTTTTCAACTTCCCTCTTGCTATAAAGGGAAATATCACCCATCCAGTCTCTCAGGGTTGCAACTTAGTTATGAGCCTGAGGAACTGGACTACTCAATACTTTTAATTCCCCATATTCAATCCTTTGCCAAAACCTGTTGATTTTACCTTTGAAACAATTATTGAATATGCCCCCTCCTCTTTTCTGATACTACCACATCTGTGGTGAAAACCTTCATTTCCTTATGCCTGCTCTATTCCAAAATTCTGCTTGTGATCTGCCTGCTTCAAATCTCTCTTACTCTAAGCTATTGTCCATTTTAGCCATTAGAGTGATTTTGTTATACAATAGGTTTGACCATGTCAGTTCCCTACTCAATAAATTTCAGTGGCTCCCTATCACTTCCAGGATCAAATACAAAATCTTCTATTTGATATTCAAAGCCTTTCATAATGTAGGCTCCTCCTAATCTTCCAGTCTTCTTATACCTTAATACTTGAAATGTACTCTTATCTAGTGACAATGACCTTTGCTGTCTAGAACAAGAGATTCCATCATTTGCCTCCAGCCATTTTCTTTGTTCATCTCCCAAGCCTAGAATGCTATCTCTTCATCTCTTCCTTCTGTCTTTCCTACATCCCAACTAAAACTTCCATCCTCTACAGAAAGTCCTTCCCAATATCTCTTTATTATAGTGCCTTCTTTCTTATTTAATCGCTATTTATTCTTCATATTGCTTATTTGTATTTATTTGTTTTCTCTCCCATTAGATCGCAAGTTCCTTGAAGACAAGGGCTGTCATTTTGACTCTTTTATATTCCCAGAACTGAGCAGAAAGCCTGAAATATAGTAGGCATTTAATAAATGTTTATTGACTGATAATAAATGTTTATTGAAGAAATACAGTAAAAATATCTCTTAAGGTGTAAGGTATTTGGAGAGGTATGTTGATGGAAGGAGTAACCACATTAATAAAATCACAGATGTTTGAAATATATACAAAGATCTTTATATATTAATGAAGTAAGGAGGTAATTCCAATTGACTACCATAATAATTCAAAGAAACTAGTCACAGCTGTACATGTTCCATAATTTATGCCAAAAGAGGAAATACATCTGTTTCTTGTGATATTGATGTCAATTAATTTCAAATTTTAAATACAGCAAATTCTGTAATTTCATATAATTTAATAGAATGTTTTTGTTTTAAATATTTTTCCAATTAAAGATAAAAACAATTTTTTAAATTTGTTGTTTAAAATTTTGAGTTCTAAATTTTCTTTTCCTTTCCTTTCCCTCCCACCTCCCCAAAATGGCAAGCAATTTGATATAGCTTCTATATGTGCAGTCATGCAAACCATATTACTCTTGTTATGAGAGAAAGCACAGACAAAAAACACATACGCACAAAAAAATGTGAAAGATAGTATGCTTCAATTTGATGTAGACTCCATCAGCTCTTTCTTGGAGGTGGATAGTATATTTTTATCATAAGTCCTTCTGAATTATCTTGCTGAGAATAAATGGCTAAGTCATTCACAGTTGATCATAATACAATATTTCTGTTACAATTTTCTCCTGCTTCTGCTCACTTCACTTTGTATCAGTTTATATGTCTTTCCAGGTTTTTCTAAAGGCATCCTTCTTTTCATTTCTTATAGTACGATAGTGTTCCATCACAATCATATACCACAAATTGTTCAGCCATTCCCCAGTAGATAGGCATCCCCTCAATTTCCAATTCTTTGTCACCACAAAGAGAGCTGCTATAAATATTTTTGTACAAACACATCTTTTTCCTTTTTTAAAATCTCTTTGGAAAACAGATCTAGTAGTGCTATTACTAGGGTCAAATGTTATTCACGGATTTAGAGCTTTTTGGTCATAGTTCCAAATTGTTCTCTAGAATGGTTGGATCCATTCACAACTCTAATAGTGAATTAGAGTTCCAATTTTCCCACATCTCCTCCAACAGTTATCATTTTCCTTTTCTGTCATATTATTGAATAGAATATTGATTACATGTTCTAGATGTAGCATACAAATTTATTAAATATTTATTATCACAAAATATGCAATTTACTGGTAAAATAAATCCCAGTACATCAAGTAGAATCATTTGTATAAACTATGCCACCAAATGAATATTCCAGGTAATTGAAATATACAACCCTTTTGAGCACTACTTTAAAAAAATACTTCCATGAAGTCCCATGCCTATACTCATCACAACGTAGAGATGATCTTTGATTCTTAGAGGCTACCCCTGTGGAGCACAATGACAGGTTTAAACTTGCTGGAAAGGCTGCAGATCTGCCCCTAACAGATTATGCTTGTTTCCTTAGGACCAGCCTAAGTATTTGAAGGCTCATCCACTGTATGCTACGTGCTTCAGCCATGGCTGGCTGTGAAACAAAGAACAATAAAAAATGGCCCTCTGTCCTGTTTTACCTATTTATACTTCTGCAGTTATGACGATAATGACTGAATTTAGGATAAAACTTGCTAAGTCACACAATTTTTAAACCATCTATTACTTGAGATTCTCCAAGAGAGGTACAAACTTGTCACTTTCAGGTTGCAAACAGCTACAAAACTTCCAAGAGCAGCTGATCCAGATTAAAATAAAATTGGAAAATGTTTAACAAAATAAATATAATGTGACATAGAAAATATTAACTTTAATTTTTAAGTCAATATGCTACCAATAAAGTAATGGCAAAGTAATTCAAAGTCATAAAAGATGAAAAGGACAATAAATAGAAAAGATATATCAAGTTTTATATTAAATTCTTTTCATCATCAGTGTAGGCAGAGTTACCACACTTATACTCTTAACATCATAATCCTAGATGTAGTGCATGAAGAAGAAGAAATATCAGTAAAAGTGGAAAAAAAAGAATGGAAAGATAGTTGGACAAGAATGGGTTCATGCAAAGCAGTTTGGGGCTAAAAGTTATTTAATTTTGAGGGCATAGAAGAATTGATTCACAAAACATATAAGATTTTTCCAAAATCTTGGAAAATTCTCAACCAACATTATTATCAAAAAAAATTGGAAAAAATTTTCACATACCTTTAACCTGAATGCCCACTTTTCCAATTCTACAATTTTTTTCTTAGAATAATTTACATACACATCGATGACATCTTTCATGAAGTTGCGAGAAGGTAAGTAATGATCTTTAGTAAATGATATACTGGAAGAACATATTGACTAACCTAAAGGCATAAAGACCATAACATCTTATTATGTTGATAATTTATTAACTATTTTAAAAGGCACAATGATGCCTCAGTAACTCCCTTCCAACACAGAGTTTATTTATCACAGAATATTTTTATCAGAATCATACAAGATTATTTGAAGGATATAACAGAGATAACTGTAACTATAAGCCTTTGATTGTTTCAAGAATGAACAGGAAAACAAACTTATCAGATCAGTTTGCCATCGTATAGAATTAATCTAACAAAATATGAATGAATGTATCCCTATAGACAATAAGGTGTTCCAGAATTTCTTGTTCATTGATGACATTGTGGTCATTGCACTGAACCCCAAAATGTGCTTTAAATAGAGATATACAATCACTCAAAAGGTTTTGGCTAAGTTAACCATATAGGAAAAGCCATTTGGAGAATGCCTACAATATTTCACTGCATGAACTAAATATAGAGATATATGTAGAGAGAGAGGGAAAAAAAGGGAGGGAGAGAAAAAAATGGATTCACTTCACAATGAATGAGCTCCATCTACTATCCACATGTATGTATATACATACATTCATATGTACATATATATGTATATGTACACATATATCTATTTTATATATTGAAAGATACTGCTAATGAGCAATGAACTGGGTCAGAATTTAAAGATCGGAACAGCCTGCACTGAAAATGAGAATTTTGGTTGTGCTTTTATTGGCCCCAAGCTTCTCTCTGAAACAAAGACCTGTCCTTTGAGTTTTAATATTCTCCTGGTGGTGTTATAAAGCTATGAGTAATTACATATTATTATCTTTGAAGGATTAAATTTGACACACAAAGAATAACAAAGAAGCTAATCATGAACATGCATAGTTTGCAACATCTTACAAATAAGAATTATATATGAGAAGCGGTGTTAAGGATGTCATCAGAGAGGTGTTTGACTGGAAGTGACGAGCAAAAGGTAGCCAAACGTCAGCTTATCTGGTCCATTTTTATGCTCACAATGTCCAGAAATCCCTCCATATGTGGGACGGGTCCTGTGTGAAGGATTCATGAAATGACATAGACAAGCGTTTTCCAGGGTGGGCAGCTATGAACAAATTGTGATTTGCATTATTGGAGTGGATGATGATTCATGATATTTATAGAATTTTTCAAGGTTTGTAAAGTACTTCACATCTGTTTTCTCACAGATCCTTCAAGATATTAGAGTAAGAAATGTTTGTTGAAATCTTTCTAATATATCTTTTCTACCTTGTTAAAAAAACATGTATGGAACATACTGCAAAGGTCTGTAATTTCACCAGTCTGATTTTTCCCTCTACTGATGCATTCAGCTACTACCTTAGAAGACAATTTTGTATGTTGCTAAAGCCCCCAAACAAAACATCATTTAATATTTAAACATCTAGTAATGACCTTTTTAAAAAATTAACTGGACTGTGCTTAAATATAAGCCACATATATCCTTTCATGAGGCTCATATCTGGAACTTCTCCAGCTTAATAGAATCTTCCAGATGTTAGACTCAGTATAGACTTTAAAAAATTAGGAATGCCCCTATGCCATGATAAGACAAAAGATCACTAAAATGTTTTCTTGATGTCTTGGGGGTCATTAATTTTCTTCCTCAGGGCCTGTAATTTCATTAGTGTAGGCAATTCTTTTTCCAACTGCAAAATGCTACCTATTCTGTAACTTAGAATCTTAGAGAGCTTTTGGGGCACTGAGAGGTTCAGATTTCCCACAGATCACACAACCAGTGCGTGTTAGAGATGAGACTTGAATGCTAGTCTTCCTGATTTTGAGCCTGTCTCTCTATCCTCTACATCAACTTGTCTCACAAATAGTTATCACTCTTAATATAAATCAGCATTATAAAAACTTAGGTGGGAGTCAAGAAACTAGTGTTTTACTTTTTACTTTGAAAATACATAAGCCTATGATTTTTGGTAAGTTATTTACTAATTCTGTCTTCAGTTTCCTCATATATTAAATGGGGTGTTTGAGCTGGATCTCATATCCATTCCACAATATCATTCTATAGTTCTAGTTTCTATAGTGTTTTATAGCTCCCTCTGATACCATTGAGAATTAAGACTCATTTACTTTTATACTAATTTACTTGAGACTTCTACATGATTTTAGTTCTTTTTTTTTCTTTTTTACAGTTTTTGTAATGTTTCTTTCCTTACTGTCATCCATCAGTTACCTTAGTTACCAACCATCTTTTGGTACTGTGCTCCTTCTGCACTTTAAGAAGCCAGATGACCAAAGTTTTGAGAATTATATTCAAAATAATATTAAAACAGCACTGAGTGAGATTGTGATGTTTTCTTTTATTCTATGTCTTTCTTGACATGCATTTTGTCTCATGGAAGGCTTTGTTTGTTTTCAGTTTTTTAGCTTTATCCCAGAGTTGAAGTTGACCAGCAGGTTAAAGGAATTATTTCCATTATTTACTATTTATATGTAATATATGCTTCTTTTTATAGACCCTAATATATGAGGCTCATCTACAAATCTACTTTATGATGACATAATTTTGGAGGAGCATTATTAACATTTTATTATTAGTACTGTGGTGGCTATAAAGATGATGGCAGAATGGATCTGAGATACATATTAATGGTAAATTTTGATCAAGATAATTCACATTTAATTTACAATACTAGATAGTGGCACAGTTTTCTGTAACTCATACTTTTGAGATATCTGCCAATAAGACTTCCATGTAAATAAATTACAAACAAATGGGCTTCTATTACTATTCACAGTTAAGCATATAGTCATGGACTTTGTTTAAAACTGTGTATTATGTGAAAGAGGCAGTACACTGTATTCTTGGAGGCACTCAGTTTTTATCCTGCCACTACCATTTACTAGATTTGTGGTCATGGCCAAATCATTTGACTTTTGAATACTCTAGGGAAATTTCTAAGTCTAGAAGTTACATAAGACTAACACTCTACATTGGAAAAGGTGATTTCCACACCAGCAGTTCCATGTATTGATGAAATCATGGATATGGATTCAGCTCCTCCCCTTCCTCACAGGAAAAAAATGAGCTTTTTTATTTAGCATAATAACATAGGGATTTTTTCATACATTGTGTAACTCATAGACACACACCGGTCTCTGTAGTTGTGTGTGTGTGAACAACTTACTGTTCATCATTTCGGTCATGTCAAACTCTTCACTACTCCACTTGGGGTTTTCTCAGTAGAGATGCTAGAGTACTTTATCATTTCCTTCTTCAGCTCATTTTTACAGATGAGAAAACTGAGGCAAATGGGGTTAAATGACTTGCCCAGGGTTACATGGGTAGGAAGTGTCTGAGTCCACATTTGAACTCAGGTCTTCCTGGCTCTAGGCCCAGTCCTCTGTCCACTGCACCCCTGGCTGCCTGAGATACAGCCACACGCTCTGAGACAATATAGGCTAGATCTGAAGTTAAGAATTCCTGAGTTCAAAACCTATTTTATCTTCAGTCCTTTTATCTATAAAATAACAGTAATAATAGCATTCACCTCACAGGGTTATCATGAGGAGCGATGAGATAACACATGTAATGTGCTTTGTAAAACTTATAGTACTATGTAAATAAATAGGTATGATTTTGCTTTCACGATATTGAACACCAGCTGCAAGTGAGCTCAGATGGCGTCTACAACGAATTCAGTAACATCCTTCTGAGCATGCCCATAACAACTGGTTACAATAATTAAAAGATTTGGACCATCTGTGACTCTTCAGCAATTACTAGACTCTTATTGTATGGAACACATTCCCAGAACAGATGAATAAAAGGAACTCAGGTGTAACACTTGTACCTCTTTCATTTTATGAAATAAAACATACCACAATGCTCATTACTTTTCCAGAATTATCAATACTCTATTTTGATATGCTATACATTTGTTCTTTGTAAAAACACAGCTACTAGAAGAATTCTAACTCAAATTCACATTTCTTTTTTTTTTTTTTGGTTATTAATGAGCTATCTTCAAAGGTTTTTATTCTTTAACTGTACTTATTTTTGTTGGGAAAGTTGGATGATTTCTGACCTTGTATGTATTCTGGGGAACATTTCCCATTATGTACTGTTATACACAGCTATCTAATAAATAATGCATTCAATGAAGCATTAACATAGATAAGGTTTCCAAATGGCACAGAATTGCTATAATGATAAATAACTTGAACCTCTTCAGGCTGCTCTTTCTGTCTATCATGATTGAAATCGATGGCCTGAAACAGTCCAGTGAAAAGGATTGCCATTAAACTTTCTTTGTATCCTTAGTGGCAGTCAGTAGATATTTAATAAATGCTTATTGGGTGACGGACTGATGCAAAAAGCCTGTATCTACTTGTAGGCTGTCCATGGTGAAAGTATCCGAATAATTGGTGGCACCATTCAGCATTCTTACTTTCTGCTTTACAGTAAGGTTTCTATAGAGGTTGTCTGGGTAAAATTTGGCCAAAGGGCCATGCAGATCATTTCCTGTCAAACTGAAGCAGGTGTAGCTGAATGAGTCTTTGGTCTCCCCTTAAATTGTTTCCTTCTATGTTGTTAAATACTTAAAAATCGCACATTTGTGAATATGGAGTGATATCTGAAATGCTACAAGCACATCTTGGTAATGTCTAATGAGAATTAGCCTAAGCACCATGACATTTCTATTTGAAAAGAAGGGGAAGGGGCTATCAGAGCTAAAACATTTCAAGTGTAGGGGTCCTTTGCCACTTTTATTTCAGGGACCCATTTAATTGTTTGGTGAAGCCTATGAAGTCATTCTTGGAATAATGTTGTTAATTTTTAGTCTTCAGCATTCATTTCCCTAAGATTTTGAATTTCAAATTTTCTCCTCATATCTCCCCTCCCTACACCCTAAGGTGGCATGTAGTTTGATATAGGGTTTACATATACATTCATACTGAACCTGTTTTCACATTAGTCATGTTGTCAAGAAGAATTAGAAGCAATGGGAGGAAACACAAGAAAGAAAAAGAGAGAGAGAGAGAGAGAGAGTAAATAATATGATCCAATCTGCATTCAGACTCCATAGTTCTTTTTCTGGATGTGAACAGCATTTTCCTTCATGGGTCCTTTGGAGTTGTCTTGGATCCTTCCAATGCTAAGAAGAGTTAAGTCTAGTGAAGTTAGTCATTGTACATTGTGACTGTTACTGTATACAATGTTCTCCTGGTTCTGCTCACTCCACTCAGCATTAGTTCACTCGGGTCTTTCCAGATTTTTCTGAAGTCTACCTGCTCATCATTTCTGATAGCACAACACTATTCCATTACATTCGTATACCACAACTGATGGGCATTCCTTTGATTTCCAGTTCTTTGCCACCACAAAAAGAGCTGCTATGAAAATTTTTGTACATGTGGGTCCTTTTCCCATTTTCATGATCTCTTTGGTACATAGACTTAGAAGTAGTATTGCTGAGTCAAAGGGTAGGCACATTTTTGTAGCCCTTGGGAATAGTTCCAAATAGATCTCCAGAATGGTTGGGTCAGTTCAACAATGTGTTAGTGTTAAAATTATCCCGCATTTATCATTGTCCTGTTTTGTCAAGTTAGCCAATCTAAAAGGTATGATGTGGAACCTCAGAGTTGTTTTGATTTGCATTTCTGTAAGCAAGAGTGATTTAGAGCATTTTTTCAAATGACTATAGAGAGTTTTAATTTTTTCATCTGAAAACCGTCGGTTCATATCCTTTGACCATTTATCAATTGGGAAATAGAATAATGTTTTTTAAAGGCATGAAATGGAATATGTAATATTTAAAATGTATGATTTTATAATTTATATTATAGTTTTTATATTTTAAATTTCAATATTTCATTTTAAACATATAAAATGAAATAAATAGGAATTCCAGAAAACCAAACGTAATGAAACAGATATCAAATAATTTTGTGTAAATCCTCTATATTTGCCAGGTTGAGATCTCCTGTTCTTGTGACTTAAAACTTTTCTTCAGTAAAAATTGTAGCACTCAGACTAGTTATAATTTATTATGATCTGCATTAAATTTAATAACAAAATATTCTTTATGAACTATGACTTCTTTGAAGCATAAAAACATCATTGGATTCAGAATCAGTAGGCCTGATCTCATATCTTAGTCCTACTTGGGGATGAGAGTTGTTTTGTTTTGTTTTCCTAGGTAGAAAATTCACTCAACTTTGCTAGCTCGCAGTTTCTTCATCTATGAAATGATGTAGTGGGAACAGACTAACTTACAGATATCTTCTATCTCTCAATCTTATAAAATTATTAGCTTGCTGCTGACAACCTATTGCCTCATGGGGGCAAGAACATGCCCCCGGACCCTCACAAACTATGGCAGAGCAGTTCTTGAAATTCCTCCTCCTAATAAATAGAAAAAGAACGGAATGCTTAGAATACTTGGAGGGGAAGGCACTGATATCTTACGACTAAACTAACCACATTCTAAAAGCACATCCTTACAATGCTGATCACCAACACTGATGAATTATTTGGGGAAAAAATTGTTCATGAAGCCCTCTATTAAGGCAGACACTCAACCCCTGGGATCAGTGCACTTTAAAAATTATATATTTTGGTTACTATGATTCACTATAATTAATATTTTGGTAAGGCTATATATTTTATTGATGTAAAAGCATTATTCTGAGGACCTATGTTTTATGTCAAAGGATCTTTCACACACACACACACACACACACACACACAATGCCTAAGAACCATTGCACCCAAATTTGGAACTTTACACTCACCTTGGTGAAGTCACAGATTACTGGGTCTTCCTAACAAAGACAATATCATGTCACATTAGAATAGCATAGCTATCGTAATCATTTTTCTTATGAAAATAAAATGAGATCATGTTTGCATTGTTAGGAATAAACAAATTCACATCCTGTACAAATGATTCCTTTAATTCTGTCAGTTGCAGGACTGCTTTGTGTCTGCCTCAAGTTGCCCTTATTTTTGTTTCGTTGCTGGCTTTTGTTTTGCCATCATGAATGTAAACGCTAACTGCCAATAGTCCAGTGAAATGAATGTATTAAAACACCTGCCTACCACCCCTTCAAATTATCCATAATAATAATGGTAGAGAATAGAAAACAGGCCTCAAATTTCTTTCTTTTTTTGTCCAAAAAACACTTTTACCTAAAATATTTACTCTTTCTAAATCTTTCATTCCCTAATTTTAAATATCTTTGTGTCACAGAGGGAATATAACTCAACAGAACCCAGTTTGGCAGCCGTCTTTGTCAACTAAAAAATCAAATAAACTCTTTTCCCTGTTAACTTGAAGAGGCATTTTGAATACAGTCAGTGGAAGTTAAATTCTTAAAGCTAGTAAATCTGTAACATAATAAAATGAGCCCATATTTCTGGGATGCATCAGAAACTCCATTTATAGAAATGTTTCTCATTATCTTTCCTTCTAAGAATATATAAAGTAGAACTCTAAAACTCCTCAGAATTTACAGAACCATAGAATTAGAATTAGAAAGAAACTCAGTAGCCTTTTGGTCTTACCCATAAATATGTTCAACAGGTACTTGAGGATCTCCATAAAGGGAGAACCCACCAGCTCTCTAGACAATCTATTCCAATTTTGAACAGTTCTAATTGTTAGTATTTTTTTTTGTTTTGTTTTTCCCTTGACATCACTCCTAAGCATTCTTCTTTGCTACATCTACCTCCTGTTCCTGTTCTGCCCTCTGGGTTAAGTAGGACAAATTTAAGAGACATCCAGAAACTTGAAAAGAAATGTTCCCTCTGAGTCTTCCTTTCTCCAAGCTAAACATCTCCAGATTTTACAACCTATTTTCATACGACATGAAATGAAAACTCCTATAAACCATTTATTCCCTTTGAGCATGCTTTCATTCCACCGAGACTATTTTTTCCATAAAAATATAAAGCTAATATATTAAAGCTGTGTTAAACATCCATATCTTTTCAAAGAGTGTATGCCAGGACAGATGAAAACGGAAATGTAAAGATATGGTTACTTATTTTTAAATGAGCTAATGTACTGGGTATAACTACTACCATTTATATTAAAACCTTATTACTAAGGAAAGACAATTAAAACTGTTTTCTGGAACATTAATCAAGTATAAATTATTTCAAAAAAGGATATGATTAGGAAGTGAAATTTACACATTAAATTTAATGTGTTCATAAAGTCTTAATCTAAAATTTGGCATAAACTTCCGTAAGCACAATTGGATCAAATGAAAGCATTTCATTTCATCTCTGTTAGTTATTTAGTGGCAAATGAAGAATATATTGGAAATAATTCTACTGCTTATGTTTGGTCCTATATTTCTAAAGCATCATAATAATGGAATTTATATTGCAACACTGGTCATGTATAGAATAAACTGATCTGTCTGGAACTAAAATAAGGACCTAAAGAAGTATATGTGTGTGTGTGTGTGTGTGTGTGTGTGTGTGTGTATTTCATGTAGTACTTAAAGGCTTACAAATAAGAACACTCTAAGGTGAGTAACATTTTACAGATGAAGACATCCAGAATCAGTGATTCTCTTACCTGAGTTTTCTAAATAGTAATTGGTAGAAATGTCACTTGAACTCAAGATCTTAAACCAAACACAGTCCAATGTAAAAAGCCTTCATTAAGCATCTCTGCTAGGATCTGCTGATAGACTATTGTCCTTCTTTCTTGAAAAAGACCAAAATGACATGACCATGTTAGAGTCTAGTTGCAGTGTGTCTAACTGTGGCTGATTGATTAGTACAAGTTGGAATGCTCTACCACAGGTTGGACACAAATGGTCCATGTAAATATTTGGGGTAGATTCTCTAAATCTATACATCTCACATTTCTTTGGAGCTTCAATTCTGCTTTACTCATAGAGCATAGTACCTTCTTTGATAGAGGGCATGCCATGCGGGGCAGGTCTGTGACCAATGTCTCTCATGTCATACAATCCATTCCGAAGTTTTTCAGATGGACTTTGAGTGTCCTTGTATCACTTCTTCTGACCACCATGTGAGCACTTGCCTTGTATGAGTTCTCTCTGAAATCATCTTTTAGGCAAGCATATATTTGGCATTCGAACAACATGGCCAGCCCATCTGAGTTGCTCTCTCTGCAGCAGAGTTTGAGTGCTTGGTAGTTTAGTTTGAGAAAGAACCTCATTGTCCAGTACTTTATCCTGCCAGATGAGTTTCAGAATTTTCCTAAGAGAATTTAGTTTCTTGGCATGATACTGGTGTTGTCCAGGCTTCACAGGAATTTGGTGATACAGATAAAAATGGCAAATAGTTCCTTCCCTTAAGGAGTTTACATTCTATTACGACAGGGATATAACATGGAAACAAAAAGTTATAAATATGATAATATAGGAGCAGCAAAGGAGCACTAATGACCAAAGAAATGGAGAGGCTCTTTCTGAAGGGATTGGTGCCACTGAAGGATGCCAGGACTACTGAGAAATGGAGGTAAGGAAGGAGTGCATACTTAGAATGAGTGAAAATCTATATAAAGACCCAAAGGTAGGAGATTGATTACCAAGCTTGGGAAGCAGCCAGTAGACTGATTTGGCCAGAACAGAGTGTGTGAAGACTTGGAATTTGTGACAAGCCTGCAAAAGGAGGCTGGAGTGAGATTGTGAAAGGTTTTGAAGACTAAATTGACAAATTTGTGTTTTCTCCTTGATGCAATAGAGAGCCACTGGAGGTCCTTGAAAAGAGAAGTCACATTGTCAGACTTGTGCATTAAGATTATTTTGACAGCTGTCCACAGAATGGATTGTAAGGGGAAGGAGTGAGTAGAACCTGACACCAAGTCCAATTAGGAGGCAGTCCAAGCTAGAGGTGATAAGATCCTGAACTAAGATCTCAGTCATGTGAAGAGAAAAGAAAAGTATGGATATGAGACGTGTTGTATTGGTAGCTCAGCCTTGGAAAGTGATTTATTTTGGATGATGAAAGAGAAGGGATTGTCAAAGTTGATCACAGGGTTGTAAATAGAGTGGCTTGAATGACGGTGATATGATATAAATAGGACAGTTTGATAGGAGCTCAGTTTTAGAAATGTTTAGTTTGAGATGCATATTGGACATATTTAAAGATGTTTAATAGGCAATTGATGATATGGAACACAGCAGGGAGACTAAGTTTAAAATATGGATCTGGATGCTATATGCATAGATATGATACTCAAACCAACAGGAGCTGGAGAAAAGCATAGAGAAAGACAAGAAAAGAGCACAGGACAAGGTCCTGAGGAACACCTTCAGTTAGGGGAAGGACATTGTTGAAGATGCAGTGAAGGAAACAGAGAAAGAGTAAAACATGAAAGGGGAGAAATAGGAGAGAGCAGGGCTTTTTCTCGAACAACACAATTGCCTCTTAGCAAAGGACTCAACAGCCAAAGTCGATGTCACAAAACCTACATCTAAGGCACTTGATGTATAAGCTTCCCAAGCTCCTTCTTGTCTTGTTATAGACATAATTCTTACTAGTTTTGATGCACATCCCACCAAGGAGCAGATATCATTAGAACCAGGCACATTTACTACAATTCACCAATGAGAAACTAGGATGACAGTAAAACTAATCAAAAATTTAATAACCACAAAGTCTAGGGCCATTTAGCATAGGGCCAAGCACCTCCATATCTTTCAATAGCCTTTAAAGACATAACTCTGCTATAAACTAATACATGGAAGATAGAATGTCAGAACAGGAAGGGCCTTTCCAATGCCTTTATCATACAGATGAAAAAACTGAGATCCAAGTTAAGTTTTTTGTTTCCAGACTCTTAACAAAACTAGAACTAGAATCTGATTTCTAGTCTATTTTTCTTTCCTTCCATGCCATTCAGTAGGTCTTCCTAAAAAATGTAATTGCAAGGATTCTGAGTCTTCAATTCAAGGTTATATTGTATTTTGTTCAGTACAACCTATTTTTGAAAAGATGTAAATATAATATTTTAAACAAATTTTCATCCAAAATGACCAAAATAAATATAATATTGGACAACTGTTTGAGGCAGGATTCAAATAGATGGAATCCTGGTCTTCCATTTACTACTATCTCAGTTTGAATTCTGCCTCAATACTTTCTGTATGAACCAGGGCAAGTCATTTCATCTCTCTTAAAATGAATTACCTCCTTAGTGAAATGGAAGTGATAATAATATCTACCTCACATGTTATTATGAGGTTCAAATGAGATACTGTACATAAAGCATTTTACAAACTTTAAAGAATTATACAAAGGCTCATTATTATTATGATTAAAGGCAAGCTTCCTGTATCTAGAAAGCTCGTTTTTGTCATAAATGTGTAATTACAATACACATTGTATGCAAATGTGCCTTAATGTGTATAAATAAGGGATTATATATATGTAATTAATAAAATTCAATGACTCTCCGACTTTGTTAATTTGAAAGCGCTTTCTAAGGATAAATATGCCTATATATCTCAACTAATCAATGCCTGCTCATTCTGACTTACTCTTGGTTCCTACAAATTTGGCACATAGTGCCCACCAGTGGTACCTTGTTCTATAGTCTTCACTTTCTTCTAATGGTAATCTCTAGTCACCCTTGTTTTTACTATATTACTAGGTCATCTTCTCTTTTTTGTTAGAATTACAATTCCTTAATGACAATTTTATATCAGAATTCTTCTTTGGTTACATATTTCAGCCTGGTTCTCTTCTTTGATCATTTTCTTTCTCTCAAAATACCTTAAAGAGCATGATTTTTGTTGTTCATTGCTGAGAAGCATACCAAGTCTTCCCAAGTGTCTATCACATACTATTTTTTTTAAATTTACATAAGGTTTCCAGTTTTAGCATTATTATGTCTTGTTTGAGTCATTGAAAGGAAAACATCACATTATACTAATAATCTTATAAGGAAATTTAACTAGAAGTAAGGATTTCACATAAAAAGGAATAAATATGTGTCATCACTTATATAGAATTATTTTACTTGAGTGCCAATTGAGCACATAATGTACTGTAACATAATAAGTGCACAGATAAAAATGAAGATTAACTGGTAGATTTGCAAAGGAAAACTCATGCTGGTAATATTCTAATAATGCCTGTATGAACAAAGAATACGGAATGTTATAGTCGTCTATTAAAACACACACTTCCGATTCAAACTGAAAGTTTGAATATAAACATATATGTATTATATATGAGCATATACATGTGTGCATGTATTCATCTATGTGTATATACACACATATGTGAAGGACAAGAATAATTAATAAAAATAAATGGAGGAAAAGAAGTCCAGAAGGCTTCTGTTTTAGTACTGCCTCTAACATGTGCTAGCTCTGTGACCCTGGAGAAGTTATTTTGTCTGTCAATTCCCTAGTCATTTCCTTATTCCTTATATATGTGCTAGGGGCAGCTAGGGAGCACAGACCTGGAGTCAGGGAGACCTAAGTTCAAATCTGTTCTCAGACACTTTCTACCTGTGTGACCCTAAGCAAGTCACTTAACCCTGTTTGCTTCAGTCTCCTCATCTATAAATGAGCTGGAGAAGGAAATGACAAAGCACTCCAGTATCTTTGCCAAGAAAACTCCAGATAGGGTCATGAAGAGTAAGACATGACTAGAAAACAATCGAACAGCAATAATATATATGTAACTCTTAAAAATATAAAAATGCGCAAAAATCCATGTGGTCATCATATTGACTTATCTTTAGATAAATTTTACTCCTATTTTTCTGAGAAACTTGAGAAATACAGCATAGAAATTATGAAAAAAGTCAATTCTCCTTATTACATATTTATTTATTACATTTAGCCTATTATGCACAAATGATTAGACCCTCAGGGGGTCAAAATAAGTCATTGTAAAGGGAAATACTGTATTTCTTAACTGGATAATTTTTATTCTGATTTTATTACTTTTATTTCATTACTAGATATAATTTAGATACAAATATAGATATTAGATACAAAATATTTGTTTTTACTTAGCTAAAGATGCCATGCTTTCCTATACAAATCATTTTACTAGTTTGACTTAAGGTTGATAAGTGTATAAAATACAGTGAAATAATGTTACTTGCAATACGAAAACAGTGAGAATATATGTTAAACTCGCAGGGGTGGGGAACCTGTGGCCTTGAGGCCATACGTGGCCCTCTAGGTCCTCAAATGTGGCCCCTTGACTGAATCCAAACCTCAAAAGATAAGGGGATTCAGTCAAAGGTCCACCATTGAGGACCTAGAGTCACACGTGTCTATGAGGCTGCAGGTTCCCCACCCCTGTTAGAGTCTCTTCTATGATGCTTGTTGACGTGGTAATCTGATAAAGTCAAATAACATGCAAGTTTTGATGTATAAAAGTGAGGATAACAATTAAGCTATCTATGTTCCAGGACTATTTGGAGAACAGTATGTTGTAATCATTAAATTATTATAAAAATATGAGCTAAATAAACCAACCAAACCAACTTTGCAAAATAAAAATAATTCATGTTTACAATCTGTACATTGCAAATGGAAGCACTTGATGTTGTGCAGACTATAAGAAATCTAACAAATTCTAACAAGTTCCAGTTTGCAACTGCAAGTGACAATGTCTTCTTGGCTACTGTACTTGGTAACTATTGTATTAATTAAATGAAATGATTTAATATTTTTCTTTGAGATTTCTGAAAGGTCTTACCCACGTACATAGAATTGCTTACATGTGTTATTAGGGAATCCAAAAGGCACTTCAAATAGATCTTCCTTCATGACCTGTCACAGGGACTGAAATTCCAATTGTCACTCATTTATGTTAATTAATGAACGGCCCTTGTTAAAATGTAAATATCTCATCTGGAAGGGACAACACATTAAATCATTATCATCTATTAGCACATTATCAAGAATCAAGTTATGAGATTAATTAGATAGTGACTCAACAGAGCCTTGAGAGAACTGGAACTATATAGGTAAAGTTGTCTGGAAACTGAAGAGGGAGAAAAATTGATGGAGACAGTGGGAATTGACTTGTAACATGGGATACTGCCTTCTTAAGGCCAGTCTAGTTGGGCACCATCTAGGAAGAGCCTCCATAGACTAGGACATTGAGATCCAAAGGTGAGGAACATTCAGCACTAAGAAAATAAATGCAGTGGAAGGTTGTAGATCGTAAGAGACAAATCAGCTTAACAATTTTTCCAGTGTCAGAATCTGTTCCAAAAATTAATTGAAAAAAATATGATGCAAGGAGCTTAGATTTATAAGATTGCCATGTGCAGCACTTGAATTCTCTTGTTTGGTTCAGAGATTGTAGATTACTGTAATTTAAAACTTGAATTTAGTCTACCCAAAATATTATATATAAATTGTTATCCTTTTTGTTAGGAGTACTTTTTCCCCTTGTGAGGAAATAGGGTTAGGATAAAGATTCTGATGTATTTATTTCCAAATATACTTAAATTTGCAGCAGTTTTGTTTCATTAGTTAATACTCATTCAATGATAACTTTACTCATGCTCACACTGGCCAAAGTAGGAAGAGGAAGCATCAACAGCCACAACTGGTATTTATTTTTAATACAATCAAAGGCAGAAGTAATAAAGAACCATTCTGCAAAATTGAACTGAAAAGTCAAAGTACTTCTACTTGGTGACACAGTGGACAAACTCAAGCAGATTACTCTAACCAAAATTTCTAGTCAGAAAAAGACTGCTAGAATTTTCTATCTTTAGAAATCACCTTAGCTACCAATTAGTTGTACCTTTTTCTGTACTGTTTTTACTTCCTCCTGTTGAATGAGAGAATGAACTTTTATTAAACAGTAGAACGCTGTAGGTTCCTGTAATTAAATGACAATTATATGATTGCTGTCTCTGCTTTATTTGACAGATCAAGTACAATTCCTATTGTTTTTATCTGATGCATAATAAATTTTTTCTACCCTCTCATTTTCATTTTATATGTTCCTTTATCTCGAGATACATTTCTTGTACATAACAGATGGTTGGATTTTCTTTTCTTATTCATTTTGTCACTCATTTTATTGGATGGTTTAATCCATTCATATTAAATGTTCTACTTATTATGCTAGTGTTTTTTTCTTTTAATTTTGAATTGATTTTAATCATCTTCCGCTATTAAATCAGTGCTACTCCTGTGCAACTATATTTGTTTTCCCTGCTCTGCTGTTACTTTCCAAAACCTCTTCCCAGCCTCCCAGCTTGACCTATTCCAAGTTCCTTGAATTTATTTAAATTGTTGATGTCTCCTTCTTCCTTTTTGTCTATTCTTATTCCCTTTTTTTTTCTCATCCCTTTCTCTACCCCAGGGCTTCTTAAACTTTTTCAACTTGTAACCTCTTTGGTGACATTAAATGACAACCCTCAGTTTAAGAATACCTCATTAAGTAAATGATTTAAAATGTTACCCCACTTCTTTTACTGAAACTTTTTATTTTAAGTAATTTTTTTTCTGTTGAACCTTTTACAAGAAATTTTTTTCTTTCCTTTAATTTTCTCAATTTTTCTCTTCCCTTCAGTCTGTTTTTATTTTTATTTTTTTATTGATAGCCCTCGATTCTTTACTCTTTATACACCTTTCCTTATAAATCCAGATGAAGTAGAAGATTTGAACTTCCTTTTACAATTCCCATCTAGATCTTACCTTTTCATGAAGATCTTGCCATTGTAGCAATTACTTCATCCCTTTTTTTGTTTCTGTCATTCCTTACTCTGAGAATTATCAAATCATAATGGATGTGATCATGGAGAGAAACAGTGTCATTGAATATTTGTCCATATTGGCTATGACATCGAGTATCAGTCATATCCTTTGCCCTTATGATTATGAGTATCTGCTCCTAAACATGTTATCTTATCTCTGATTTTATGTCTGTTATACACTCAAATTATGACTCATAATCTTCTCATTGGAGTGGGATACCATTCATGTATATACATCCCTTTTTCAGAGAAGGTAGTCTCCTAATGTGTTAATTTCTCTCAGATAAATTCATTTTAATTTTCAAGTCTCTTACTATATATATATATATTTGTGTGTGTGTAATCTGTGTTTAATATCACACACACACACACACACACACATACCTCCTCTTCCCGTGGCAAAGTTCTTTAAAGGAACCTTTCCCTTTCCTCTTCAGGAGGGAGACCATGCCATCTCCTCCCTAGGTCCCAGTCACACCCTTATATCCTATCTTTTTGTTGTCATCATTGTTGAGAGATAAAAAGAACTATTATTTCAGTATTCACCTATGGCCTTGGTAGGTGCTTCACTTGTTTCCAAATTTTTGCAACCATATTTGGGATTTTCTTGGCAAAGATACTGGAGTGCTTTTGCCATTTGTTTCTCCAGCTCATTTTACAGATGAGGAAACTGAGGTAAATAAAGTTAATTGACTTGCCAGAGTCACACAGCTAGTGTCTGAGGCCAGATTTGAA
Source organism: Bettongia penicillata ogilbyi (assembly GCA_023548195.1). Classification (NCBI taxonomy): domain Eukaryota; kingdom Metazoa; phylum Chordata; class Mammalia; order Diprotodontia; family Potoroidae; genus Bettongia; species Bettongia penicillata. The sequence goes on from JAJHZJ010000872.1 coordinate 1,527,839, forward strand.
CTTAGGTCTTTCTGACTCCAGGCTTAACCCTCTATCCGCTGTCAAGGTCAGTTATTTTTGCTTGTATTAATTTCGCATCTACTTGTCTTTTTCTTCTCTTCTGGCAAATGTTCTTTGCTTCATTATATTTGTTTCCTAAATATTTTATTCTCTTTTTCTCAAATCTTCTCCTCTGGAGAGATTCCTTTTATTCAGATTTTTTTCCCCCATTCTTCTGTTTCAGACTTTTTAAATTATATGTGACAATATGATTTCTTATATAAATGTATTCCTAATTTCTTCATTTATGAATTTTATTTCTCTTGCAAATCATTCTGCAGATTTTTTTTTCTTGTTCTACAGTCTCTAAAGAGTTCACTTTTATTTAATATGCTTTGGTCTTTTGGGCTTTATTTATTCTTTCTGTTTTTGTAATTCTTTTAAATTGTATACTTATGAGCTAGACTTGGAGACTTTCTTCATTTCTGCATCTTTTTTTTCATCTTTTTTTCTTATATAATCATACCTCAGGATATTGTGGGTTCAGTTCCAGACCACCACAATTAAACAAGTTACCCGAATTTTTTGGTTTTTTAGTGCATATTAAAGTTACGTTTACAATATTCTATAATGTAATCTGTTAATCCACCCCAAATATTCACATGGACTCTTTGTGTCTGACCTGTGGGAGACCATTTTGAACTCATGTTAGTCTGATCAAGTACAGTCAGACACATTGAAACTCAGCTCTAGCATAGTGATGTCATGTTGGTCCTCTCAAATAAAGGGCAACAATCACCATTAAGTGTGCAATAGTATTATGTCTAGAAAACATCTTAATAAAGTAATTAGAAATACTTTACTGCTAAGAAATACTATCATCTGAGATTTGAGTGAGTTATTTTTTTTTTTTTGCTGGTGAAGGTCTTGCTTTGATCTTGATGGATGCTGACTGATCAAGGTGGTGGTTGCTGAAGGTTAGCGTGACTGTGGCAATCTCTTAAAATAAGCCAACAAAGAAGTTCGCAGCATTGATTGACCCTCCCTTTATCTTAGCACTTAGAGGCCATTGGAAGCTTATTAATTAATTTCAACATTGTTGTGTCTCACGGAATAGGGAGATCAGAGGAAAGGGGGAGAGGCAGGGACAGTCAGAACACACACAACATTTATGCATTAAGTTTGTCATCTTATAGAGGCATAGTTCCTGGCAGCCCAAAACAATTACAGTAGAAACATCTAAAATCACTAATTACAGATCACCATAACAGATATAATAATAATGAAAAAGTTTAAAATTCTATAGTAATTAACCAGTTGGAACAAAGACATACAATGCAAACACATGGTTTTAGAATAATGGACTTGCTCAACTGTAAAGTTATTAGAAACCTTCAAATTGTTAAAAAAAATTAAAAATAATAAAGAAATTTTTAAAAAGGCAATATCTGAGAAGTGTAATAAAGTGAAGTGCAATAAAACAAGATATTCCTGTATATCCTACCTGTTCCAAATAGTCTTTGGGACCTCCTCCATATTTGAAATCTTCTCGTTCTATTGCTCTATATATCCCCGAGACTTGAGTATTAGTAATTAATTCTCAGCCTCTTTGGACTGTGGGATAGGGCAGTCAGATTTAGGTCTCTAAACAGAGCAACTTCTGGGGACTGTCTGTTCCCTTTTGGGCTCCACCTGGGTTTCCAATTCCCAATTCTTTCAAGACTGATTATCTTTTGTCATGTGTCTCTGAGTATCCTTCCCTGCCTGAGTTTTCTGAGACACCCTCTGCCTTTGTCACTACCCTTTCCTTAAAGAAGTTGCACAATCAGTGTCTACTACCTCTTACAAATTCAGGGGTGTGGAAGTTCACGCATAATCACCGTCCTGGTGAATCATGACAACTCTACCTTGTATTACAAGGCTTCAAATGCTGAGAGGGAACTTGTAGATATCAAAGGTTTTTACTGTTAAATCATGAGGCATGAAGACAGAAATTTGTAGAAAACAATTTCACCTTGTTGCTAGTGAGATGTCCCTTATTTTTTATGTAAAAATATTGTTAATGGTTTAAAAATACTTCTTTGAGGTTAAAGCAGTGATTTAAGAATGAGAAGAGTTGGCCTTTAAATTTCACTGTACTTATTTAATATTTTTTGTCGCTGTTCAGTCATTTCAATTGCACCTGACTTCACAACCTCATTTGAGATTTTCTTGACAAAGATACTGGAGCGGTTTACCATTTTACAGATGAGGAAACTAAGCCCAACAGTATAAAGTACTTTGCCCAGCGTTGCACAGCTAGTCAGTGTCTAAGACCAGATTTGAACTCAGAAAGATGAGTGTTCCTGCCTTCAGGCTGGCACTCTATCCACTGTGTTACCAAACTGCCCACTTATGTGATTATAAAATATAAAAAATTGGATTAGTAGCTTTATATTGTATTTAATTAACTTGAATGCTATGATTATATATTTAATATTATTATCATTAACATGTGTTACTGTAGACAACAAAGAGCCAGGGACACTTGAGTTCCACTCCTTCCGCTGACACATACTGGTTGTGTGACACTAGGGAGATCATTTAACCTTTTTGTGTTCTTAGCAGCTCTAATTCTATAATTTATAGATAAACTGACTATCTACATTAGAAAGGAGAATATCTTCAACAAGGAGTTCCCTCAGCTAGTGAAATCACAAGTTCAGTGCCTATTTCTCTCACTAAAGTTAATAAGTTTTTTTTTAACTTTCAAACACTGAAAGTTTTTATCTAGCCATTTAAGATAGTCAAGAAAAGTGGTTATATCATTACATTCTCTTCTCATTATTTATTTAGTTCAGATCATAAAAAACGCTTCTATATTCTCAGTAACTCTGATATATTCCCTATATATTATATTCATATGAAATATATATACATATATATTTCTGAAAAATACATTATGACAATACTGAATTGAGGACATTTTTCTTCTTGAGATCCTTTGACCTCATTATTCACAAATGGCCCAGTAACCACAGTGCATTTGAAATTTTTTATTAAGCAAAGAGATAAGTTCTATAAATCATCAAGATGAACGTATATTTTAAAAAATCTTTGCAGTACTTCATTATTTGTTTCACAATAGAATGTCCTATATAATATGCAATCCCATGACCCTCATATTTCAAGTAATATAAAAAGTGAGATCAACAAATATTTCTTGAGAAACTAGAGCTTCTTTGTATCTATATATGAACTAAATCTAGACCTGCATGTAGCAGAAATTAAATAATTCTTTAGGCTATTCTAATTCTAATCTTTAATTTGGGTCACTTTAATTTACATATCCTTGTGCTACAATGCTATAGCTAATGATACTTTGAAAATAATCATTAATTGGTCATTACTTTGGATCTATTAACTAAAAGTTAGTATTTTTCATTGTTGTTTTAAATTTGGTTACATTTCTAAATTTTATTGCCACAAAATGGAGTGACTGTAGGCTTTGGTGTATCTTATTTGAAATGACTAGGATCGGGATTAGATAATTTGCCCAGTGTCAAAGAGCCTGTATATATTAGAGGTGGGGCTTGAATACTGTTTCCTTTTTGTTTGAGGCCCATTGCCTATTCATCATCTCACTTTGCCTCTCTTGAAAGAAAGAGAAAGGAAATGAATGGCTATGGATTCTGCTGAACTTTGCTTCTAATAGTACAGAGATATCTATAATGACATATTAGAAAAGAGCATTGACAAAAGACGGTTGATTTTCAAAAGATGAGACACCATTCGTACACCTCAAAAGGAATAAGGCTATATAATTATCTGGGTCAATGTTAATGAAATTCCAATAAAAAGGCTGAATTTCAATACAGGTGAATGCATTATTTTTACATATAAAGAGAACACAGGCATAAAAATTTCCTATTACCACTTTATTAAGTGGTTTTAGTTTTTATTAAACTAAGTTGAGATTCTGAAGAATCAAGTTTCTTTTTTCCTAGCTATGAATGACTATCTGTATCAATGAGAATGATGTGTTTTGAAGAAGGAAGAAATGATTAGGCTACTAAGGGATTCATGTGTTTGAATAAACATTTTGGCATTTGGTTTTCTGTGGGAAAGTATTCTTTTCTGTAAAGTATTGTCTGCAGATGCAAAAGAAGCCATTGGAAAGTTTGAAAACAAAGAGATATTCCAACCATAAGTAACAGCACAACATGAGCTAGACAGTTTTCTAACGATGATAGCTATGTAATTTGTTAATTTTTTTAAGCATCCTAAAATTTCTCTGAGAGATAGAGGAATGGATGAATAAAGATAAATGGATGGAGATGTAAATTAGACATAGGTATAGTATTCATTTGGTAATTAAGGGATATTTTTGAAAGAGTCCCATGAAATGAATATATTTGGTTCTCATTCAGAAGAATAAATGTCCAAATTTGACTTTTAATATTCAGCATTTATTAAACATAGGTCATGCTTTTGAACAACTAAGTAAATTTTCAGTGACTTAAGTTTATTATTGTGTTTATTAATAAAAATGAGCATTTCAATTTTAGATGTCTTTTAGTAACATAATAAAGATGAAAGGAAAGTAGAAAACTCACTTTCATGTGTTAGATATTGAATGAGCACTATTTAGTGCAAGAAATACTAAAATATGTTTGATTATATTAAGAAATATCTGGCTGTCCATATAAGAGCAAAGTTAGTTGCTATTTCGACTATTGCGTCTTAAATTAGATATTTTTAGTTGGCCAAATCAGATTCTTATTAAATGGTCCTCTGTGAGGAAAAACACTAATTATTTTTAATTGTCTTTCTCTCTTGTTCCACATCTGAACAGCTACCTGGAATAATATGGCATTTAATATCCTAACAAATATTTATGTGTTATTTCCAAATCATTTTATATTTATACAGATCTGAAAGGAATTGGGGTGACTGCAGCCATCTTACAAGAGTATATTTTCTGAATAAGAAGAATACTTTTAGCTATTTAGAAAGTATATTTCATCAGACCCACAGAGCAACATTTTATTGGATTTAATAACATCAGAGGACTGAGCTCCTGAAGCCTGACCCCTCCTTGCTATATCATTTACCCTTACAATTCCTAAGCTCAAATGGTAGATAAAGCCAGAGTAAAAAAGTTATTACATTCAATGTGTATTTGGCCATCTTTGATAGCTCAGTTTTTTTCTATATTCTTTCTCTCTGCTTTCCTCTAAAAAGGATATTAAAAATAATAGTATTTTCTGAATATGACAGACCTTACCTTCCTTCAATAGATTTCAACAACAAATAATGAACTGAGTGCTTATTGAATGTGAAGAAGATTATATCTATGACTAAGAATAATGTGTTAAATGGGCACCTTGTGGCATGGCTGGCATTCTCATTTCAGCACTTTCCTAAATCTATTACTTTAAGATTCGTAAGTCATAAGATGTTATCCTGTATTGTATGTTATCCAACATAAATCCTTTTAGCATACATTTAGTATATGTAAACAGGTCAAAGCATCTTGTACATGAGAAAAGTTTGATGGTTTTAAATGGCTAAAATGTGATTCTTGATGCATCTCTCATGATTAATGTATGGCTAATTCTAAAGGTAAATAAATAACATATAATTCAATGTTTAGTACTCTAACATAAATATTGATAGAGTATTAACAAATCACTTCACATTTATCCAGTTCCATAGAGAATTAGGGGGATCAGTAACTATCTTAAAATAGCTAATGTTATAGTTGAGAAGTATTTCTAACATGAAAGACTGGTTGTTTAGAGTGGATATCTCATCAGACACTCAAGGGAGCTCTCTGTTGTACCTAATGATGTCAGCAGGGATTGAGCTATTGAAGGCTATGAGTCAAAGTTTTAAAAGGTCACATTTGAAGTAAATGTCATCTTTCAATTCTCCAGAAAATATTTTTACCATACAGTAGATGGAAATATTTTCTTTTATTTAAAAGAAAAGTGTAAGCTATCAGTCAGTTGAGCTCCCTAACATGTATGGAGGCAGTTGAGTGATAGAGAAATGAATTTGGACTTAGGAAGGCCTGAATTCGGATCCTGCCTGGGACACTTACTAACTACATGATGCTAGACAAGTCATTGAACCTCTCTTTCTTTCAATTTCTTCAGTTGTATGATAATCATAGCATCTACCTCATGGATTTGGTATAAGGACCAAATGAGATTACATATGCAAAGTTCTTTGGAAACCTAAACAGTGTTAGCTTTTGTTGTTGTTGATGATGGTGATGATGGTAACTTTAATTCCATAACATGATTAATATGATGGCTTGTTATATGAGTTGAAAACATAGTTAAGGAATCCTTTGCTCCATCACTGATGGAAACTGGTTCATATCAATAGTAGAAAAATCTATAATTGCAGTAAAACCTGTTAGTACAAGCCTGGTGTAATGAAAAGAGAATTGAACTTAGGAATCAAAAAATTCACATTTCTGTGCCTACTGCCACTTAAAAAAACTTACTAGTTATAGGATCTTGGGAAAATTACTTATCCCTTTTAGCTTCCTCATATGGTTGTTTTAAAAATTAAGTGCTATCAATTAGGCTGAAGTGTGCAAGTGAACAAGATTGTTATATTTAAGAGTCATTAATAAAATTTATGAAAGTATTTCAAGTTTGGAACTAGTTGTCCTCTTGATAATAAAAATTTCCTAAGAATTGAATAATTGCAAAAAAAAAAAAAAAAGAATCATATCCTTATAACTACAGGTGTTCTTCCGCACACAGGTAGAGGTTCAGGGATTTGTTGTTGTGTCATTTTTCAGTTGTATCTAAATCTTTGCAATCCCTTTTGAGATTTTCTAGGCAAATATAGTGGAATGGTTTATCATTTATTTTTTTAGTTCATTTTCCAGATGAGAAAACTGAGGTAAACAGGGTTAAGTGACTTGCCCAGGGTCACAGAGCTAGTAAGAGTCTTGAGGTCATATTTGAACTCAGGAAGATGAGTCTTCCTGACTCCAGGCTATACGCTTTATCCACTGAGCCACCTAACAGCCATCTAGAATTTCAGGGTTGTATATTGTCCATTCTGGTAGAAAAATCCCAAATGAATGGGTTATCACTAACCTCACTATGAACAGAGTCGGAGAACTTTTTAAAATGTGATAATGTCTATGCAAATGAATTAATTAAAAATCTATTGATTTCATTCAAATTTCTTTCATACTTGAAAATAATAGAAAACTCAGGAAAATTTGCAATAGTTGCAAAGATAATTTTCAGCACCACATTTTTCTTTTCTATGACTTAACTGTTCAACCGAAGACCTTGTTGTATCCTGCATTCCCATGGATCCAGAGCATAATTTTAAAAGTTACATAATATGACTTTAAAAAGGCGAGCAGAATCTTCGTTTGATGTGAAGAAAAGTAAGGATACAATAGGAGGAGAAGAAATAAAATGAGGGAGAAGCTTATTTTTTTGTCAACAAGATAGACTGAAACACATCAAAAGTTATCTAATATTTTAGATTTCTGTCATTTGAAATGAAGACAGGCAAAAATCTAAAATGACTAACCACCCTATTTGAAAGTCATTAAAGGAAAAGGGGGAAATCAAGATAACAAGAAATTACTGCTTTTCTTCTTGCTGATTCCCATCTCTGTTAGCATAATCAGTTATTGTAGAAGCACAAATAGATACTTTATATGTATGTTTGTGTATATGTTTATGTACAAATGTACATGTGTACTTATGCAATTTGGGTTTCTAGATAACCCTGGTGTGTTTTGCATGAAAATCTCCTAATTGCTGACATGACACTGTAAGCCTGTGTGAAGACCAAAGTTAGAGTATGAGAACTTTGGAGTGGAGAGACATTCTCTCTTCAGGATCAATTTCAGGGAAGAAAAAAAAAATAAGATTTTCTAGCAAACTTGTAGTGGAAACTGACTCTTCAACATGTTGCTAATTTCCAATTTGCCTCCTAGAGTTACCAAGGAATTTCCTCTTGAAATTGCAACCTCTCTCGGTTAAGTGAGATTTCATTACCCATTTAAAGAACTCATTCACTTTTCCATTTTTTTCTGGCATATTCTACTCTGTAGAAATTCTCCAATTTTTGTTTGCCATCTTCTTAGATAAAAGGGTTCACACACTACTCAGTGTTTCTGAAATCTTTTTATTTAACTAGTATTTAGTATGAATGACTTAGCTGTCAAGTTTAAACATGAGGCAACCTACCTCTTTAGGAGTGATCCACATCGGACTTCTTTTTTCTAAAACAGTTATACTCTTAAGAAATATTTAGAAGGGTACAATGAAGATGAAACATGCTACTTCCCTCCTGACATATAAAAGATGAACTTAAGATTCAGAAAGAGACAAGCATTTTCAAAAATTGCCCAATGTGGGACTTTGCTTGCCTGGTATGTTGATCTATAGGTTGATTATGGCTTTATTTTTGCTAGGGTGGAAAAGATATTGGAAGGGTCAGATTAATTTAAAAGTATGTATTTAGAGGAGGCAATAGATATGATTCTAGTCCAGCCCTCTTTTCTCAGAGTTAAAAGAGGAAAGTGACCTTGTGGTCCCTTTTCTTGTACCCCTTAAGTCAGGCATCTGTCTTCCTTGAAGAGAAAGAGTAGACAATATTCCAGAGATAGCCACCAATGTTCCCCTCAACCCACCAAGCTACACATTTAGACAACCAAAGTGGACATATTACCTACATGGAAAACAGACCTCTTACATATATAATATACATCCACAGACATGAACACATATATGTGTGTATAAATACACATAAATGAAAGCATTTAGAATTTGGGGCTAGTTATCTTCTTTGATCATCATAGTAAATTTGCTAGAAATTTCTTAATTATAGTAACAATTTTTTTGGTCTGAATTTGTGTTTTCACTGGTATAGAGATGAAGAAATTCCCTTGGCCAATATAGATTAGTGATTGTTTTATAAGTAATAGTCTTAGAGAGTTTCTGGGGCCAGCAGCAGGTTGTTATTTGAATGGGGTTAGTGACATAGCAAGAATGTGCCAGAAGTAGATTTGGAACCTAAGTCTTCCTAACTGTGAGCCTAATTCACTACACTAGAGATGTCATATTTGTAACCCACCGACTCCATGCGGTCTGCAAAACTTTGACACTACTGCTACCATCCTGTTTCTTTTTAAATCCACACTGGCACAAAACAAAGTGGAAAATTAGTAGCTAATTTGGAATTTTAACAAAAACACTTAACCCTTGACTATCTAATTGGACACTTTTCACCAAACCAATTTAAATTGTGAGATAGGTCTGCTATTACCTGTCAACTGAACTGGGGAATTCTTAGAAATCCAGAACAGGAAAGGGCTGTTGGAAAAAAAAGGAAGTATAGTCTATTATAGTTAACCTTAAAAATCTTTGAGGGGACTATAAACCCAGAAGAATCAAAAGGCCAAGCCACTATCTAATAACTGTTTAAGTAACTCCTTAGCAAGAATAATAAGTGACAGAGAGTATGAGAAAGGAAAAGAGCCCATATTAAATGTCTACAATGTGCTGGGCTTGTACTAAGTAGTAACTCACTTAATCTTCACAACAACCCTGGGAGGTAATTGCTATTATAACCTGCATTTTGCAGTTGGGAAAACTGAGACAGAGAGAGATTAAGTGATTTGTGCAGGGCCACATGACTGGGGCTTGATTTGAACTGAGGTCTTCCTGATTCCCAAACTAGCACTCTATATACTACACTTATCTGCCTCATAGTATGGAGGATTGAGTGAAGAGGCAGATGATAATTAAAGAATACCAATGGAAAAATGCCCACTTTTGTCTCCCCAGGATGACCTCTGCTATGTCTCTTCCTGTACCATGCTGCTTTTCAGCACTTCATAGACTATGTTTAGAATATGTATCCCTAGGTTACTAATTTCCAAAGCAGAGTTTGGAAATGTCTTCTCGTTTGATTTAATTTGATTGAAACTTCTCCTTTAAGAGCTATTATTTATTTGTAATCAGATTTCCTCTGTTTTTAGACAGATGGAATTTGTATCAAATCACTAGGTATTTTTCAACTTATTAGGAAGCTAAAAGAACATTCTATTGTATATCTATACCAGCAAACTGTCCGTGAAGAAACAACCATGGTGATGACTGAAGGTTTGCCTTTGGAAACCTCTTATGTGCCTTCTACTTATCTCGCTGAGATTCTTCGGGTCACACAAACCATATCTGAAGTGGAATTTCTTCTTAATACCCCTGACCTCTGTGCTAAAGACTTTGAGGACCTTTTCAAGCAAGAAGAATGTCTGAAGGTAAGATTAAAATATTTCTATTAAAATAGTGGTGAATTTGTTGTGTCTGCCTTGTGACACTATGATTCATTGAAAAAGACTACTTGGTTTGGAGTCATGGAATTAGGGTTCAAGTCAAGGCTTTGCCTCTTAAACAAGTTACTTAATTCACTTGCCACAATTTTCCAAAATGAAGGTGTTAGGAAAGATGGGCTTTAAGGTACCTCCATCTCTAAATCTATGAAAGTTGTTGGGTCTTCAGTTCTTCTGTAACCACTCTGCATTTCAGGGGTAGATATAGGATTGCAGGTTGGTAGATATGTTGTCGTCCGGTCATTTTTCAGTCATGACTGACTCATTGTGACCCCATTTGGGGTTTTCTTGGCAGATAGTAGAATCGTATGCCATTTCCTCCTAGCATACAAAGCTGGTAAGGCAAGGGAATGGACACAGTAATTGAAGGTGTCAATTTCATTGTGAACAAAGCTTTTAAATAACTCACAATAACAAGAAATAAAGAAATGGAGAAAGTTGAGACTGATTCTTCCAGCATCCAAACCTAAACAAAAGCATTTTTTTTTATATCTGCCAACAGGTGAAAAGGACAATTGTGTTCTCAGTCACACCAGCTCAGAGTAGAGCAGGAGTATTGTCTCTAGTTTGTAGAAAGTACTGAATAAATTCTTGTTGAACTGAATTAAAGATAAGTTGGTTAAAGATCTCAAACTGTAGAGCACTTGATCTTTCTAGTTTACAAATGAATAACACACTTGTTTTAGGTCTTGATTGTGGTATGTATTTTTTTTTCTGTAAAAAAAATGTGGATAGGTTAAAAAAAAAAAAAGATTGCAGTATGACATAAAATAGAAAGTGAGCCTCAGGTGACTTTCATTTATGTCCCACATCTGACACAAACTGACTTTGTGAGGATGGGCAAATCAATGAATCTCTCAGTGGACCCAAGCAACTCTTTAACACCACAAAGGGCTAAGCGGGTATTTATTTATCTGCCTTAGTAAGGGTAAATGCATCGTTGGGAGTTTCCTATGTCAATAACCAGTTAAAAAATAATTATGATAATAATGGTATATTTGACTGAAAATGAGTCCTAGGAATTACATATAGTCACAGAAAGTGTTGCGGTTTCTGAGCTGTAAGTAGTTCTGATAACTAGAACAAGAGGGATATTGGGTATGTGTAAAGAAACCTGAGGGGATGTTAAGAGATAATCTATAGGAAGAAAGTAAGGCAGGACCAGGTTAAGGAAAAACTTACAGGGAAAATTTTTACGTCCTGACTTTTAGATCTATTGACCTTCACCTTCATTGTGCCACTTCTTGTGGAACTTCCCAGAGTCATTTGAGGTTGGATTTAGTCATCTTGTTGCTTAGTCATTTCAGTTCTCTCCCACTCTTTGTGACCCCGTTTGGGGTTTTCTTGGCAAAGATATAGGAGTACCTTTCCATTTCCCTCTCCAGCTCATTTTATAGCTGATGACATGAAAAATATAAATTACTAATCTATAAATCTAACTATAGCAGGGTTCCCTATTCCCTTTAATAATTTCTTTATACCCAGTTTGATTGCTTTTTTTCAGAAATTTGATTGTTTAATATCCCTATTTTATATTTTGTTAATTTGGGCATTTTATAATTTTTGCAGATACTTTTCCATTTCTTTTTCAATTTAAATTTTTGCTGATCTAAATTTATATATAGTAGGTTATGATTATTCTTTTTGTGTCTTCTCTTTCTGTGATTTAACCTCATTCATTTTTTAAATGGCTAATCATTTTCCTTCTCTTTTCTTTTCAATCATGTTAACTAAGAATGCGCTAGACGGTAATTAGACCTTTGTAGAGGGACCTGTTTGTCTGGTGTAGTGGCTGTTGTGGGTCAAAGAATCAGGGAAAGTGCTGCTGCAACAGGAGACAGGATCAGTCACTCATTTGGGGTCCAAATTCCTCTCAGCTTCTCATCCTTATATTCCATAACCTTTGCTTCATTTCTTGGTTGCTGGGATAACCTGTTCTTGATGTATTCTCCAGAACTCTACCACTGAACTTAGACTAAAAAACTTCCCTAAACATTTTAAAAGTTGACTGTTGCCTGTATTAAAATAAATATTATTTTTGGTTGGTTTATTCACTTTTGTCTTCCTGCAGAAACCTGTGCCAACCTAGGTTTTGTCAAGAACTGAGGGGAAGTATACTCTAGGATCAAGGGGAACCTGCAGCTTCAAGGCCACATACAGCCTTCTAGGTTCTCAAGTGTGGCCATTTGATTCAACCCTAGAGGGTCACATGTGGCCTTGAGGCTTCAGGTTCTTCTCCCCTGCCTAGATTTTCACACCTTCCTTGGCTCCCAGAACAATGGGGCAGGTTCACTTGGAAATATCCAACTGAAAAGATGAATGGTAAACTCTGATCTTTATGGAAAGTGAACTTTAATATATAAATGAATGGATTTTATAAACTCATTGAGATCTTATTTCATACAAGTTTGATGTAAGATTTGAATTTATGAATGGGAATACTTTTTAATGTGCTTGTAGCAAAGGAGTAGATACAGCAGAATAATAGTGCCTTGATAGGAAAAGGTGAAGACAAGCAAAAGGAAACTTTCTACATATTAGATGAATTGTTTGAGAAACTTAAAATACAGTACCCTTGATAGTGTACATTTTGCACATGAAATGTAAATTTACATGAAATGAAAATTATTGGCAAGAGCAGAAGTTTTTGCAGCAGAGATTTATCAGTGGATGACAAGCTTACCACCTAATCCTACTAATATAGGAAAAGTCCGACTGTTGGTCTGAATCTAGATTTGGGAACTGGTCTGAAGCAGCAGTCGGTCCAGATATTAGAGCGCTTTACCACAAAGCCTATTGTCAGCATCAGGACACTGGAGTTTCCACAGCAGCAGGCAGGATCATCTGGTCGGGGAATATTAAGCTACAGTTCATCAGTTAGTTTCTCAGATCTTTATGCTATATTCTAAGTTATATCTTTATATATTAACAGTCAATGATGTTGGAGGTAAATATGTTATGCTTTTATAGTGATAGACATATGAATTTCCATGAAATTTTGTTTTTACATACGTACTTTAAAACATTTTTTTGTCAAAACCTATTTAGCCGCTATGCTGATAAGCAGATACACTAGACTAAGTAGACATACAGGGAAGGCTGGATGGTTTTTTAGATCAGTGACAAAGTCATGTTGCTAAATTGTTTGTGGACCCCAGCTTAGAGAGGATGGAGAGCTCCTCTAAATTCTGGCACCTAGCAAAAAGCCCTGTTGGCCTTGTTTTTGGTCCAACTCTGCACAATTTCCTTTAAAATACTTAAGAGAAAAATGCTGAATTCTTAGCCAAGATAGACTATGGTTAAGCATTAAGCTCTGAAAATTGAGAAGGTAATGTCTAGAGATAACTGTATTGACTATCAAGAAGCGTAATGTAATAATGTATGCCTCAGGAGAAATTTTGTGAAGCTATATTTTGTATTTAAAATGAAATGTTATTAGCATAACTATACCCTGATATCTTTCTGAATTAAATGGCACAAGAAAATGAGTAGATGACAAGTTGCTATCACTAGCATCTATTTAGCATTTTATCCCAGCAGTGATATCTGAGAAACTTATTGCACAGTATAGACACACAAATAAAAAGAGTATATTTGTTTCTTAGAGAAAACTTAGTAAATGTATGTTGGTGACTTCAGTTGAGTGTCTGTTTTATAAGTCAAATAATGTATACGTAAAATAATCCATAAAGATAAAATGAGATACATAGATTTCTTTAAATAAAAGATTCTTTCCGTCAATTTCAAGTAGTAAGCCATTTTAAACTGTATTTTGCAGCACAGATTATGTAATTCCAGTATATTTTTGTGCTGTGAACAAATGGCCTCAATCAATTTTATAAAGATGTGCCAGCATTCCTATCATTCCTCATTTTAAGTAATTGTTCATGACAGAACAGTTTGTAAATCCAAAATTGTCATAAAACATTTAAATCACTGCTAATGAGCTAAGCCTCAAGTCTTCCTTGTTCTGTTCATGGACAAACAGGTCAGGGGAGCAGTGACCCTGCAAGCAGTTAGTGTGCTCTGGAGTGGCATCCTATTAATAACTCTCGACCCAATATACATACACTGCAAGGGTGTGAACTCCATCTATAGCTGATCATTTGTTCATCCTGATGCATTTAATATTATTACAGCTGACACCAACTTTAATGATATTGATTACTGTGGTTACAACTAAGTGGTACTGCAGGTTTAATTTAGTTGAAATATTAAATTGTCATGAGATGCAGTTGTGGGCACAATTCCATCTTATTCCCAAATAAATCTCCAGCCGCAGGAAAATGGGTCTTGTACATTCATAGGCTTTGGGGAGGGGTAGATTCTTGCGCTGAGCCTTTTTGATGAATATGTATTTCCTTGTAAAGGCATTCATCATTGTCATTATCCAGTAGTAAAAATAGAAAAGCAGTGCATAAATTGTACAGCTGCTGGTTGCGAAGATTTGAAATTAAATTGTGGTTGATTTTACTCCTGACAGATTTGCATGAATCAAATTAGAGAACTGTAGTGGGTATCTCTGTGGTTTAACAGTTATTTCTTGAAAGTTTAGTAGTTTAAATGAATAATTTATAATCATTCTAATTAATGCCTTTCTGAAAACATAACAAAATAATGTGTAAAGATACCATAGGTGCCACAAACAGGAAGGAATCTTGAAACCTTTTTACATAAGTAAATGTGTATGGGCACTACTTGTATAAGAGCATAAATAATTCATATTTATAAATATGAAATATGAATAATAAGACAAACTATGAGCATTCTTGTTTCAAATAGAATTTTAGAATAATTATTTGATTGTATATATGTATAATCCTATCATATTTACATTCTCATATATATAGTATACATATTTGATAATACTCATTTCCAAATGATTAATCTGAGTATGCTCATTTTTAATGATATCAAGAAGAGCTAGCATTCTATTTGCTAAAAGCAAAAAAATGTTGATTTTGCCAATAGAAGTGTGACTTTATGATTGATCTATCTGGAGTGTTGGGAGCCCTTCCAGTAATCATGGTTTAAGAACAACATTTGTACAACACAGAGTATTCATAGGAGGGCAACAAAGTCCTTGTATCCGTGTCATACAAGATCAGGTGAAGCAACTGGAAATGTTTAACCTGGATGAGAAGACTCAGTGGGTGCATGATAGCTACCTCCAAGTATTTAAAGGGCTACCATATGGAGGAGAGATTACAGTTATTTTATTTGGTTCGGAGTATAACCAGAAGCAATAGGTGGAAGTTTCAAAAATGCAAATTTGGGCTTAATATCAGAGGAAAAAAAAACTTTTCTCAGTTTGATGTAGAAGTGGAATGGGTCATCTCAAGAGGTAGAACACTGTCTTTTCCTATAGTTTTTCAAGCAGAGACTAGATAACCATTTTCTAGTTATGCTAGAGTGGAGATTAGTTGCATGTTTGATTTGGAATATGTGATCTTTGAAGTCCCTTCCAACCCTCAAATTTTCTAGTTCTTTGAGGAGGTCTCCCACTCACAGAAGTAATGGAGAATCCCTATTATCTCATGGATTGAAAAAGTAACTCGCCTGAGGAGAGAATGCCCAACATGAACCCTCTGAAAGAGCTATTCTCTTTGGTCTCAAGACTAGTCTTAAAAATTTTTGAGACCCCCCAAAGGGCTGTAGTTTATGTGATATATGTGTAGATATATATAGGTATATATTTACTATGCCATAAATTAAAATATTTCAGTATTATTTTGAAAAAACGTTTCATATCACAGCTACCCTAAGGCATCTCGGGGACTTGTAAGGATCCCCAGTCACTGCTTTGAGAACCACTGCTCTAAATTCATATGGTGCTCCTCCTCTAATGATGCCCACCTAAACATAGTCTCAAGGTATGAAGGTACACAATTTTTCTATGTAATTTATTCAGTAAGTTGTAGGGTAGATATAGCCCATGATATCAATAAATTAGTGTTAGAGAAGTGAAGGCAGGGAATTTAAATGCCTTCCACAGAAGGCTTAAATTTTAAGAGGGGCAGTGTGAGTCAGACAAAACATTATTTTCCTGATACACCTTTAATTTCTTTCTCCTGATCAATACCGATTCCATGATTTGAATCTGTACTTTCTCTGAGATTTTTGCTTATTGCAGTACTTTTTATTATAATACCCAGAGAAATAAAGTTTTCCTGTCCAAATTGGGATTAAGTTTATTTGAGTTTTCCCTCTTTCCCCAAGAGAGGATTCTCCCTGTCAAACCACATCCCTTTGACCGCACTACTTAACAAAATATGTTGGCCTTAATGAGGGATAGATCACATATCAGACCCCTCAAAAAAACATCAAAAATAAAATAGGAGGGAGTGATTTGGGGGAGCACAAGATGGCTTAGCTTTAATAAGTCATATTTTCACTAGATACTAGTGAAGGACAAGAGGACATACAATGATGCACAAACGTTATCCTATGTAATAGAAATTAGATTTGCTTAGTGTGACTGCATAGAATTAGAGAATGAAAACTGCACCCCCTCCAAGGAAAATAATTTTATTTTTTGCTACCTGGAAAGGTGACCTCAGTATAATACTGTCCAAAAGTATTGTGAGTTACCCTAAGTTCTAATAAGTCACCTATTTCTTGACTCCTTCAAGAATAGACAAGATTATGATTTACAAAGATTGCTCTAGATGGAATTTCTATTCTGGTTGTAATTGGAATACTTCCAATTCTGAACTTCTTTGATTCTGTGATATCAGAAGAGGTAGAGGAAGATAAAGCTGAGGGCTCAAAGATTAGAAAGATTTATGATTTCAATTTTTAAAGAATTGAAGCAAATGTTGTCCCTTTAAGGGTTTCTTTGTCTCTGACTTTAATACATGTCCTTTTTAGGACTGAAAACATAAATTAGGGCATGTTCTTATTCCCAAAGAGTATCTGTTGTTTATTCCTGGATTTTGAATGTCCTATGAGTTTTCTGAGAGTTGACTTTTGGATGGCTTTAAGTTTGTCCTTATTGAAGATTTCTTCTGCTTTGATCTAATGCAGCCTTTCTGGGAAATAAGAAAGGGAGCGCTTGTAGCACTGATGAGAACCCTTGCTTGCCCAAGAGTCTTCTCTTTCAAAATTCAATTGAACAAGCATTTGTTACCTATCTACTACATGCATGGCACTGCGTTACATATAAAGGCATATATAAATATATGCACATATATAGGTACATATATCTATATATGTGTATATATATGAGTATGTATGTGTGTCTGTGTGTGTGCATATATATACACATGCAGATCCACACACACATAGATCCTTTCCTTGAGGGAACTTATGTTCTATGAGAGATCTGCTACTTCCTAACAATTAAACTTGTCCCAACAGGGAATGGAATAACTCAGTAGAGAGGTCTTCAAGCAGAGGATGAATGTTATGATGGGGATTTATTTCAGGTATGGGTGGAACCAGGCAACTCCCAAGTTCTTTTTCAACTCTAAATTTTAGTGATTCTGTGATATTAAAGCAAAAGATTCCATGATTAAAAAGCAACCGAAATTAATTTTAACAGGAAGAGCTAATAACTGGTAGAAAATCTGCTATACCAAAAGTAGTCTATCTGTGCAAGACTACAGAAATCTAGACTGTCACTCCAATCATTACTTAACCATTAAGGAAGTATAAAATAAAATTTGTCTACTAGTTACTGCTAAATTCAAGGCATCAACCAGGTGTTTTCAGTGGAATGTTTTGAGTGCTCATACATAGACTTTCTGAAGGGTTATAATATCCTTAATATTTATCAGAAAGTACTTGCTATAAACTATTAGACTCCTCCTCCCACCACAGGTCTGGCTCAATAGATTTAGTTACTCCTTTATATGACCCCATAGCTCAAGTTAAAACAAATATCTAGGTTCAGAAATTTCTAGAAAAAAAATGATACTCAGGAAAATGATACAATCATGAACTTTATTATTATTTGGCACAGCAAGCATAAATACACATGTATTATATGTCAATATAAACAAACAGAGGTTTGTCCCCATGGGCAAGAAACTCATCACATCCTGTTGGTAAGAAAGCATGCTGCAAGTTTGAGTTTAGGTGGCAAAATTATATACTCCACCAACCAGGTTGGTTGAAAATGGCTAATCAGTGCCAGATGTAGTAGGGGGCATTGATAATAAGACTCATTTAGTGGAAAAGTTCTTAGAGTCATGTATAGATACTAAGCTGGAGTTTAGCTTTGGTAGGGAGAGTTTCTTAATTGTACTACAAACTGGTGGGAGGATCTAACATTTACTATTTATGGCAGCAGAAATAGAATGACTCAGGGTCCCTGCAATAGGTCGAGAGTTTATCCAATCAAAAGCTTCAAGCTTTATCTGTTCAACACAGAGTTTGCTGAGGATAAGTATGTACTGTGTGTTTTGCCTATATGGCTTTATAGGCATTTGGGCCCTAGGTGGTGCCGTAGATAGAGCACCAGTGCAGGAGTCAGGAGGACCTGAGTTCAAATATCACTTTAGACACTTGACACTCACTAGCTGTGTGACCTTGGGCAAGTCACTTAACCCTAACTGCCTCATCCTACGTCATCTCTAGTCATCCTGATGAATATCTGGTCACTGGATTCAGATGGCTCTGGAGGAGAAGTGAGGCTGGTAATCTGCATAGCCCTCCCTCACTCAAAACAAAGTCAAATGCAAGTCATGTCATTATTTCTCTGATGGCATGGTCTTCTTCGGCAATGAAGGACGAACACACATTTATAGGCATTAGGACCACTTTGCCTAAATGACTCCAAAATGAAGTCTTATCTTTATGAATATAACATCAACAATATAAAATTTACAATTATCACAGTTATCCTTGCTAGCTGGGTTCAAATTTCAACGAAGGGGAAAAGAAATGAAACATTGCTCAGAAATATTAGAATTTTGGAAAATCATGATTTTTTTTCTTTCTATGGTTGTATCAAAGATAATATTTATTTGATATTTGGCAATCTCTTTTATTTTTTAACCTTTGGGATAGCTGTTTTCTGGGTTGGAGCCTTATAAGCTGGTGCTCTCCAAATTGGACCCTTCTGGCCTTGGAGTTTCTGGTCTTTTTGGACCGGGACCTGCATTCTGACCCTTAGCCTTCTTAAAGGGATCTTCTTGGCGGGGACTTTTGGATTAGGTGGTGTGGTGTGTTCTGAGCAGTTTCATCCTTATGAGCTCCCATTTGGATAAATGCCTTCTGGAATTTCTTCACTTCGTGCTTGATAATCATTTTCTTGGCCTTCATAACTCTCTAACATTCAAAATCTGTCACTTGGCTTTCCTTTCCCTAGCTTCAATATTCTTGGCCCATCTTGTGGCTTTCCATTTTTATTGATCTTTCTCTTTCTCCCACTCAGACTTCATACTTCCGATGTGCACTGTGAAGGATGAAGTCTGTGAGTTGCTTGCATTTAAATATCTTAGGCAGCCTCCTCACACCACTGTATGAACCATCAACCAAAGCCCTATTCTGATCAATAACATCCAAAATAATTACCAACCTAATAACATGTGGCCCAAAGGAAATGTAGGCTACCTGACCAATTTCCATAGAGTGATCAAATACAATGTTAGCAGTTCTACTTAAGAAGGAATAGCCTATTGGCTAGAATACACTGGAGAAATCAAAGTTTCCATCCTGTCCAATCCTCCAGATCGAGTTTACTTGACTCTTTTCTCTCTTTTCCCAAAAGGAGATTCTTCCTCACCATCCAAGCCCTGTCAAGAATTGCCATTAAGGCTCCACCTTTTCACCTTAACATACTGTATGGGGAATCTCTTGCCCTCAGTCAACCAATCTTATTTGTAAGACTTTTCAATGACCTTGTGGTTTATTAAAAGAGAACAAAGGACTGTTTAAGAGCCATTATATAATGAAAATAGAAAGAAGTTACTGTCTTCAATCATGTATCCTCTCAAAAACATACAAAAACTAATAGAGCAAATTTGCAAACAATGAGGGGACAAAGGAAGGGACAGCGAGTACCAGAATACTGGGATTAGCCTCTTGATCAATTTCACTGACTGATAAATTTCCACAATAACTTCCAATCTGGTCTCATTTACAACTCTTGTCCTGAATGGTGATGCTCATGACTCATGCCCTTGTCTTTGCCCCAGAGTTTCTGCTTTTGTTACTGCAGCTCTGCCACAATTCAACCTTCTTTACTCCTTGGGCTATAGTAGAAACTGAAGCCACAGCCAAGAAACTGCCAACAGCCCCGAACTCCAGTGGAAACATGCAAATGACAAAAAGTAGCAAATTTTTTAAAAAATCTCTTCAATAGCAAGAACAGAGAAGATTTTGAGATGAGGCTGGCCCCATTCATTTTCCTACCTTCCTCATTGTTTTCCTACTTCAGTTTTGCTTGTCAGTCTTCTGAAGCGGAAAGGGATGAATATAAACACCTGTCATATTCAGGATTTGGCTACTGTAGTACTTTGAAGGAAGCTAGGAACTTGAAGAGGCAACAATGAAGAAGAAATGCATTCCACACATGGATGAAGATGATTTATCCAAAGGCATGTGGGCAAAAAATGAAATATCATGTATAAGGAACGAACCAGTTTGACTGGAGCTTAGAGTTCAGGAAAAAAATATTATGAGAAAGGACTAGAAAGTAGGTAGGAACCAGATGGTGGAGAACTTTGAATGGTGATATCATCAGATCTGTGTTTTGGTACAGTCAATGGGGCAACTGTGTGGAAAATGGATAACAAAGGGTGAAAACAGGAAAGGGGGAATCAATTAGGATGTAATTGCAATAGTTTAGTACTTCACTAAATTATCAGTTTAGTAGGTCTCTACTAGGGTAGATATCATCTGAGTGGAAAAAGGGGGTAACTATGAGGGATGTCACAAAGAAAGAATTGAGAGGATGTATCAACTGCTTGCATAGGAGAGAAAAAGAAGCGTCAAGGATGACTGCAAGGTGGCAATAGTTACTAGTTTAAAGTAATTCATTCAAAATACAATGGTTCCATCCTCTTGAGTGGAACCAAATCCAGTACCATAAACCAACTGTGACTCTTCTAATCCAGGATTAGGAGAATATGGTGATAGCATGAGCATATCTAGAAGTATGAACTAATTAACTCTAAGAAGAGTGTCTAAGCCACACTGATCTAAGTCCTTAGCTCTGAAATATATGCGACGCTCAAAGCAAAGTCAGTGACATGTCTTTGCATTCCATTTCATATAGGTTTAGAGCCACTAGGTTAATTCAAAATAAAACTTGATAAATGAATTACCAAGTTATATGAACTGATACTTAGAATTATAAATAAACCGCATAATGTAATCATTTAGTGATTACTTTTCACTAAAGAAAACTGTGTTTTGTAACTAACGTACAAAGAAAATATTCAGTCCTAAGTATAAATCCTTTCATCAGTTACTATTATCATTTCGAATTTGTTTATCAAAAGTTGCCATTTATATTTTCAAAAATGCTTTGCAATTATTTATGGTTTATTTTGTGCATATTTGAATCATATTTAAACAATCCTCATTTACTTTTTAAATGATTCATTGTATCTCTCAGTAATTTGTCATTGATACACTTTGGCTGGTATCTTCTTTCTGCTAGCTCGAGGCATACATTGAATTGTTCCTTAAACAGTTTCTACCTGCATTTTGTACATAACTGTTTTACAGACAGTTATTGTTCCTGAAGTATTTTTTCTCTCCCCAACTTCTTTATATAGATTCATGCATGGCAATTTTCCTGCTTCAGCCTTTATATTCAAACTCACTTCTGTCTATGCCAGGTGCATTTTAATAATACTACTCTAAGTCCTCCAAATCTTACAGTAATACTTCTTTTGATAATTCCCTTACTACAAATTGTAAAAGTTCCAAACTCATACATATGAAAAATCATAGCTCATGATGTGAGTAGATATTTCAAGACTGCTATTAGGCTGTCAATTCTTTTTAAATTTTGTCAAAAACTATATAAGCTGTTCTATGACCAATTATAATGGCTTAATCGTAACTATGACAGACAATTATTGATTTGATATTTATATGAAGACAGTGAATTATCAGTTGAATAATTTTGTTTATACAGGATGCCTCAAAAGTCTCAGTACAGTTTTAAGCTTTCAAATATATACCTGTAATATATATATATGTATGTGTATACATATATCTTTATATACATGTATTTGCATTTTGTAGAATATTTTAGCATCTGGATAATAATTCTTATTAAATGAATCAAAAACATTATTTTCTTTAAATATTCCAAAAAGTTAAATTGTTTTGGAACTGGGAAGAAATAAAACTAATATGCACCCTAAAGCCTTTGTGATTGAATGCCCTTCCCAATTTGAAAGGTCATTAATTTAGCACTTGGTAGCTGGATGGTACAAAAAGAGTAAGAATTAGATTTGTATAGAGTGTTGTCTTTGTCAGATAAAGCCAAATTCTAGATAATGAAAATGAACTGGAGTTTGAGTCTCTCGTGCTCTCATTTTCTTTCAAAAGTAAGGCAATAGATTCCCTCCCCAAAGGTTTCTGTCACTTCAGCTACTAATAGGTTTCTGTAATCCCTTTTTCTTAGAAAGGAAAGTCATGTGCTCTTTTGTTAACCAGGCTAGAAAATCTCCCAAGACACTTTTGATATCTAAAGCTTCTTGAAGCTAATATTTTTACCTTACCAAACCATGAAAAGTATAATTAATGTGAGGTACACATGTGTATATTTCTGTAGATGTTATATCTTTACATAGTCATATGCTCACTTAATCAACACTTATCACTTAAAATCTTGAATGACAGACTCCTGGTCAAGAATGAAGTATATGTTGTAAAGACTAGAAAAAGTGTATTTGTATGGTATCCTGCAAGTCCAGTAACTGAATAAATTACAATAACACAACAATAATATTTCTTCATATTTTAAAGGTTGATAGATAGTATTTCACTTTCTGCAACATCCCTGTGAAGCAGATATTATTATTGTCACCGGGCTACATACGAAGGAACTAAAGATGAGAAAAGCTGCATTAAAGTTTTTCAGGGGTTAACATTTCCTGAATCTAAGTCTAGTGCTCTACTAGTTTCCTCCAAAGGAATTTAAAATTAAAATCAAATCAAGAAATAAAAAAGTTGGAGAAGGGGGTTAAATGCTTGTGTGTGTGCAGATCCAGCTGTATGCTATAGAGAGTGGTTACAATGGAAGATTACCATTTGTGATGTCCAGAAATTCAAAGGAGTCAAAATCCATGAAAGAAAACAGTAAAATCCATGACCTCAAATGTCTATGTACAATGGCCCAAAGAACGACCCAACTCATGTCTCTGATCTGCTCTGAGCCTAACGTCTAGTAATGTCATCATGCTATTCTCATCACTAGGCATGTTGCCCTGCTGAACTCAATGATTCTAGTCCCAACAGCATGGTTTCTTTCCTGAACATATTATTTTCTTGCATTTACTGGACCTAGTCTTTGATGGCCATTCATCCCTGGGCATAATGTGAAATGAACCAGACAGAACATTTCAGCTTCAGTCTGATAGGTATAGTGTCTAGACATTGTCTCTCATAAGGGCAAGCAGACAGCTTGAAAGTTACAGCTATCATATCCAGCTAACAATAGAGAGGCAAAATTCTTCCAGGCTTAGACTGAGGGAATAATTTTTAAACCTTTTCGAAAAGATCAAAGCCTTTTTTATAGATGGATAGATTTGTTATAGACAACTAGACCTTCTAACAATCTTAAATATTTCCAAGACCTCCTCTGACTTAACTGCAGATGAATTTGATAGAACAGAAGGTAAGCCAAGGAGGATCACTCCTTTCTACCTACCTAACTCAAATTCCTGTCTCTATCATGCATAATTGAATTCTTTGTTAGAGTAATTTGACAGTGAAAGCCTGTCTCTCTCTTTACACTTAAAATGAAAGCAAGGGGAAGTGGCAGAGAATAATATAAATATTTGGTATAGTCCTGCAGAAAGGAGGAGAGACCTAACACAGAGTAAGCTGGATTCAGCAAAGAAAAGCAAGAATTTTTTGTTTTGTTTTATGTACATGTATGTGTGCATGTTTGTATGTGTATATATACATATATATGTGTATACATATGTGTACGTATGTGTGTGGGGGTATATATATATTAGGGGAAAGATCAAAGATGATGTAAGTATATGGCTTAATGTGAATAGGATGATGATAACTCACAGAAAAGAGGCAAAGATATTAATTTAGGGGGATTGGAGGAGGTGTTTCTATTTTCTCTATTACAGAAAATAGCCTTTGAACTGGAAATGACCAATAAAAATGGACTATCTTACAGCCCAAGATAAGTAAGGAGTTAGTAAAGGAGCACTTAGCCGCCCAAGATGAATTTGAGTCATCTGGACCAGATCAGCTACATTTTTGGATAGAAAAAGAATGGACATATGGTGTTACTGAGCCAATCAGTGAAATCTGAGAACTCATGGAAAATGGGAGAGTTACTGCAGGAGAGGAGAAATTTAAATGTTGTTAGATTTTCAAGAAAGGGGAAGATAATAGAATCGCTTACCTATAAGCCTAGGTATATGAAGTATATTTCTGAGAAAAATCTAGAATAAATCATTAAAAAGATGGTTAGTGAATATTTAGAGGAAGAAACTGGTTATAAAGATCCAGCATTATGCCTGTGGAAATACTAAACAGGGAGATAAGCTGTCTGATAAAGTATCTCATACCATTCTTGTGGAAAAGATAAAGAGCTATAAGATAGGCAATAAAGCATGAATTCTTTACTGATTGAATGGGCAGACTCAAAATGTTACTATTATTGGCTCAATGCCAATTTGGCATGGGAGAATGCGTCCTAATAATCTGTGTATGACCATGTGCTACTTAATTACAACAGTGACTTGGATAAAGTCATGGATGACAAACTTATTAATTTGCAAGTAACAGAAAACTTGAAAGGATAGCTAACATACTAGATGACAGATTCAGCATCAATTTTATTTTTGACTGAATAGAGTATTGGGCTAAATATAATAAAAATTGAATTGGAATAGTTCAAATTTTATTATTTAGTTTAGAAATGTAAACCTCAAAAGTTTAAGATAGCTGAGACACAGTTGGCCAACAGTTTATAGATATGTGGAATATTGTATTCAGAATTTGGAGCCACATTTTAGGAAAGACTGATAAAAATGGACAGTGCCCAGAGGAAAGCAATCAGGATTGTAAACATCTTTATACCCATGCCATATGAGGATTTTTGAAGGAACTAGAGATATTTAGCCCAGAGACAAAAAGATTCGGGTCAGACATGGTGTTTGATGGGATATCATGTGGAAGGGGCATTAAAGTAGTTCTTTTTGGTCTCAGAAGGAAAAATCAGGAAAAGTTAGCAGAAGTTGTAAAGAATCAAATTTGGTTAGTCAAAAAAATTCTCATTATCTAAAATAGAATGGACTACTTTTTTAGTAGATTCCCCATGATTAATATTTTTCAAGTCAAGTCTCATCAACTCCCTGTGACATAAGCTATAATAAGAATTCCATTTCAGGAATTAATTAGTTTAGATGGCCTCTATGGTCCCTTCTAGCTCTACAATGCTTTTATTTTGTATTTGCTGTGATGTGAAAGGTCACAGCAAGGAGACTGAGAGGAGAGAAAAACTGAGTAAAGGAACAGATGCATATATATGAAATCTGAAATCCTCTCTTGACAGAGGGAACTGAATCCACTTTTTTCTCTTCTGCTGAGATGTCTTCTAGGAGTGGCACCTAACTATTCCTTCACCTAGCTTCAGTCTACCCCTGAAGTGAAGTACATTTTCGCTTCTCTAACTGAATGGGAAATATGCCTCTGTCAGGAGTCCCTATCTTCAATAATTCTCAATTCACAAAGCTAGAATGACAGGCTGACTTTAAAGCTAAACATGCTAATTAATCAATGTCAGCATCAGGAACATTTATTATTTACTGTATGCCAGGCACTGTGCTAAGGGCTGGGAATATAAAGAAGGGGAAAGAAAAGAATTCTCCTGACCTCAAGGAGGTCACATTTGAAGGGGAAAATAACATGTAAATAATTATGTACCTATAAGATAGCTACAAAATAGATGAAAAGACTATATGATTGACTTCAACATCACTTGTGCCATGTTTCTTAAGAAATAGATTGTGGACATGGAAATAGGCAATAAGGATTCCCTTACCTATGAGTTTGGTATAGTCACTTTCTCTTATATAGTTAATTTTTCATAATCAAGTAAAGATAATGTGGGAATAAAGAAAATGGGACGATAGCCATAAAATGAGAGGAGTTGCTATTTAAACTTAGCCTAAGTATTTTTTTAATGTGAAATGAATCAAAGAATGCAACAATTGCCCAGAAAATCTTTTCTTTTTCATTCCCAAATTTATCCTTGTCTAAAAATTTCTGAACTTTCATAATATGGAAGAATTAGTCACGAGTGAAAGGAAGCTTCAGTGTGTCCAATTCATTTCTATTAATGGGCAAAGATCTTCTCATGTCAGAGAAAAAAGTTATTCTCTGGCCTAAAATGGTAGTCCTTTGCCATTTACAATGCCAGGTGTATAGATGATAGAGGAATTGGGTTTTTCTGTTATGGGCTATAAAGGGGCAGTCTACAAATACTAATCTGGAATCTTTCTCCATAAACATTTTAATATCTGGAAACATTGTAGTTCTTTCAGTGAATTCTAATCTTAGAATATTTTATGTTACCTTTATTACATATTAGGCAGCTAAGTAGTACAGTGAATAGATCTATGGGCCTAGAGTTTGGAAGGTCTGAGTTCAAATAAAGTCTCAGACACATCATAATTTTGTGACCCTGAGCAAGTCATTTCAGCTCTGTCTCCTTCAGTTTCTTTAACTGAAAAGACAATAATGATAATTAAGAGATAATGATAACTGACTTGTAGCATTATCAAATAAGTTGTGCTAAGTACAGTACCTGGAGCATCGTAGACACAGTACTATCTTGTTTCCTTCCTTCAATTAAACGGATGCCTATAGAAAAATTAGAGGGAGATAGCAACTGGACAGGTAATTTCCCTGCTATTAGGAACTCCCAGGTGAGAAAATTCCATCTATCATTTCAAGTTGGCACTTTCTCTAAGGGAGTTTATGTGACTTGTATAGGATTGGACAGACAATATATATCCGATGCAGAACTTGAGCCAAGATCTACCTAGCTTTAAGGCCAGCTCTCTGTCCACTATGCCACCCTTCCTTATATTTGATACCATAACCTTTATGAGTTCTACTTAATTATTTTCTTTGCCCAGAAGGGTTGGAAAAAATTGTTACTTTAGTCAATAGAAGGTGATAGTTTTCTTAAGGGGATAACTTCCCATGTGTCCCATTAATTTTGTCCTGTAAATGTTAGAGTAATTTTTGAAATTTATGTCCTCCATAATAGGAAAGTTGAGCTACTCAAATATACTAAGAGTATGGTATTTTGTTGGTTTTTTTTAAAAATAATTTAGTCAGGAATTTGATTTTATATTCAGATTTTGCTTCAATACAGAAAATAGCACATTCTCTATCTTAAAATTTTAGCACTTTCTTTAGTTAATCCATTGAACTCAACACTACCCTTGGCCTATAATTCTCTTGTCTCTTACCTGATCACTGCTCATAACTTGCAAAACCCCTGCATCATCTATTTGTCTTTTCCACTTCTACTTGCCTATTGCTTAACAGAGTAAGAAGAAACCACTTTACTGATCAGAGACTTCCTATGGAAACTACAGCTGAGAATAACTGACAGGTCGCAAATCCATTGGTGAGTTAAGGGGATGTCTGAACCAAGCATATGAACGCTACCCCGCAGAGTGGGGACATGAGAACAATTTGTTCAAATAAGCATGAAGGTGGCTGAAGCAGGCACTACGGAGTCCCTAGAGCTTCCGTCAGACATCAGAGATGCCAACATCATCCTTTGGATGCCAGGCCATTGCCAGTCATCCTGACTTTTGTCTTGCTTTGGACTCCAGTATTCTGGAAGAGAAAGGGAGGTGGATGACTTTTGTGCAACTCTGCTTCATTTAAATCCAATTCATGAAGAAATCAAGACATCACCGTGGGACGCCATTGGTTCCCTTCAAAAACAAAGGACAAACAACGTTGTCAATGCTCTCTCCTCAAATTTTCACTGATATGTTTTACTTCCCGATAGAGTGTTAGTTCCTTGAGGGCAGTAATATTTTTTTCTTTCCTTTTGATCTTTGTATCCAATGTACAAAGTCGACATACTTTGTATCCAATACACAAAATGGATACAATATGTATCCAATGTACAAGTATAGATGTATTATATACTTGTACATAGTACAAACAAACATGAAAAAGTGTTTGCTTCGCTGAATTGAACTGTATCAATTTGGTCCATGATACATTTATTTTATTTTTTTAAATTTCAACAGGACACTCATTGCTAGGTAGACATCTTTTTTTCTCCTCCCTGATAAGCACCTTGTCACATTCCTCATAGAGACTATTTCAAATCTCTTCTTTCCTCAGACCCACTCACCTCTCCCTCCTTTGAAGACTCCTTACTCTACTGGGAAAAAAAAAAGAAAACCTAGTCATCTACCTTGAGCATCATCTAATCTCTCATTCTTTGCTATTTCTTTCAGAAAATAGGGATCCTTTTCTCTTTCCAAGACCAGCCCTTCAGCTTAGTTCCTTGATTCTATCTCCATCTGTCTCTTCCAGTCAGTAGATCATCATTTATCAAATGCTTACTGTGTGCCAGGCAAAGTGCTATGTGCTGATGCTAAAAAGACAAAAATGAAACAGTCTCTACCCTCAAGTAGCTTACATTATGCCTGGGGGGAAAAATACATAGATATAAAAATATTTACAACATATATAGACATACATACACAAATATATATATATATATATATGTACTTATGAAATACAAACTAAGGGAGAAAGGGAGTGGTATCTGAGAAGATCAGGAAAGGCTTCATATGTAGAAGATGACATGAGCTAAGGGGGAAGTATGGAAGGTATGCATTTCATTCATGGGGCACAACCAGTGCAAAGTTATGGAGGTAGAACATGGAATGTCATTGATAAAGAATAACGAGAAGACAGGTTTGGGTGATCATAGAGAATGTGACGGGGATTAACAAATAAGTGCAACAGAGGTAGGTTTTCACGAGCGCGTGAATGGTTGTAAAGGGAAAAAAAGAGGAGTTTGTATGAAGTAATAGGATATCAGTAATTTTATTGCAGGTGTGAAGAATTCTTTATAAAAATCATTTTGGCAGTTGTGTGGAGAACAGTTTGGAGAAAGAAGAGATTTGAGGTAGCAGAGAAAAATTAGGAGGTTTTACAATAACTTAAGTGTGAGGTAATGAAGCTATGAACTGAGAGAGCAGATATATGAGTAGGAAAAAAAGATAGGGGACAAATATGAGAGCTGTTGTGGTGATTGAAGAAACTACAAGACCTGGAAATTACATGGATACTCATGCAGTCTACAGGAATGATTGGGGAGTCCGCTTCTGCTGACTTTGTTAAGGTACCAGGGAAATCTCTGAGGTGGTATAGTGGATAGAGAACTAGTCCTGAAGTCAATGAATAACTGAGATAAAATCCAGCCTCAGACACTTACTATGAATACATAACTCTACTTCTACCTACCTAATTTTCCTCATCTTTAAAATGATGATGATAATACCAGCCTTCCATCAGGATCATTATGAGAATTAAAGTAATATTTCAAAGATCACCACATATGATAAAAGTTATGACCATTGTTGAATATGGTTTATTACCTATTGATACATTCACTGAGGATGCCTTTAATTCATAGATAGATAGTTCTCATTAAGATTTTGCATGGATGGAAGATTATGCATATATATGTATATATTTATACAAATACATTTCTGTATGTGTGTGTGGTATGTATATACCGTCAATCCTCAGTATTTCCATTTTTAACTTTAATGACTAGAAGCATTTGAGTTATTTTATTAGTCAATTCATTTTCATTTTCACACTTACAATTATATACATTTGTGGTTATAAGCAGTGGAGAAAACAACAGAAGTGTGATGTGTGCACGTTTGTAGAGCTGGATATTTCACTGGTCTTGTTCATTCTGTTGCTATAAAGAGGTCCTTGTGCTTTCACTGCATATTTTCATTGTCTACTATTAAAACTCAAGTTTTGGGTTGTGATTATGCCCCCAAAGTATTGTGCAAGTCCTTGGGCTCTAGGCTCCAAGGTGATAGCCTCACTTCAGTGAGTCTTAACATCTTCCAACAGCAGAGGTTAAAGTCCCAGCAACCTCTCCTTTAGTTTTCAGGGGGCAGTCAAGGTCTAGAAATTTACAGCAGTGTAGTATACAGTACGACACTCTCACATCACCATCTGAAAGAGTAGAAGGTAAGAATCAGGTAAAAAGAAAAAGTTTTCCTTTTAAGAACTTTATTTGCTGTATTTCAAGTGTAATAAAAAATGAATATTGCCAGAAATATTTTTTTTGTTTTATTTTATTGAGATGTTAGCACAAAAGTTCACAGAATTCTAGGGAATTAGTAGCAAGAGGACATGGTTTCTATGTTACCAACTGAATTTTATAGATGATTTCGTTGTTACTGTGTCAGGAAAAGTGCATATAATGAGAATTAATGTTTTGTCAGAAAAAAACTGTATGGAGAAAAAGTGTATTTTCAGTAATCTTTAGTGAAAGATTATCCCTAAACTAAAACCAGTATCAAAGGAAATCCTGGAATCATTATAGATGAGAAAGAAATGGCACAAAAGATAATAAAGACAGGAAAAAAAGACATATCTATAGTGAAGATCTATTTTTAAAATTAATAAAAATATATTTCTTTTACTTCTCTACTAAAAATGGGAAGGACAAAATAAGAGCTTCACTAAAAATGTGTGTAGTCAAGCAATGCAAAATTATTTTTTATTTTTATTATCATTGTTCTTTCCATCAATAAATAAATATTTATTAAGTTCCTACTATGTGCCAAGCACTACGCTAACTTCTGGGGATAGGAGCTTATAATCTCATGGAAAGAAGTTTACTCTTCATTGCAAAGAAATCAGTTACAAATCCTCTCGTTGTCGGGTCTCAGAAAGTTTGGTGACAAGTTTGTCAGTTTTTGTTTTTCATTTTTGACCACACTTTTCTTTGTACTTAGTGGAACTGAGTCTATTTCAGTGTATGTTTCATTCTTGAAATGCTTAATTTCCTTGTATTCCCAAAATTCATTGCAATATCTCTAAGTCATTGAAATGTGCAATAACTTTTGCTCATTTCCTCAGAGTAATGTTTATTCTTAAAAATAAAATAATTAATAACACAAAAAATGTGTGGCCTAAAATCCAGCACTTATTCAGCAATGATCTTAGTAAAAATGAGCAAACAAGCTCACTCATTTCATCCAGACAAGGTGAAATGTTCTGGGACAGACTTGTGCCACTAGAAGCAAACATGCATAACCAGTGTTGCCATAAAATTACAGTTTATCTAAATTATTACTTGTCCCTAGAATTAATAATTGACTCCCATTTTCTAAAAACAAACTCAGGTCTACCCCACTTCCTACCAGTAAACTGTAACAGAAAGCACCTCGACATATACAGGAGGGCCTCTTGTACAGGTTCTTGGACCTGCATTTCTAAAAAGAAAGCAAATTTCAAGGGGTTCAAAAATCACTTTAATGGAGTGCATATATCATTCACTTGCTTCAGAGAAAAAGTCAGTATCTGAACTTCAGAGAAAATACATAGAAGTCAAAATCAACACACAGTGCTTCCAGCTGCCTGACATAAGCAATACATACATCATAAATCAATAGACAGATAACTGTCTGACCATACATACAGAGTTACCAGACGGCGATGCACCAAAATCTGGGTTTCCAAGCTAGGGGACTGCATAGCAGCTTCCCAGAGTCTCATCTGGCACACAAACCTTCTTCCACAAACTAAGCCCCAAAGTAAAACCTCACCTCAGAGTCTTTATATACTTTTTAGAGCCAGAGGTCCTCATAACCATTGAGAACAACTGCTTCATTAACAAAAAGTACTAGCCTTCCTACAGATCTTCCCAGGCCCATTAATGGATGGGGAAGGTCTCCTTTAATTACATTATTCATTTAGAGGCACTTGATTATACTAAAACAAAAAAAAAAATGTATTATCAATACATAAGCCTAACCCTTCTCAGGAAAAAATAAAATAAAATAAGCTAATATATGCCCTGACATCCCCTAATATTATTGTTACGGCTTTCCTCCTTTCACAGTCAGAGACCTAGATAGTTTTCTAAACTCATTCTCTCTACTTTCTTAATTTCTGATTATTCCTTATCATTTGACTTAAATTGCCCTTTTCCAGGCTACCAAAAATCTAGCTGTGAAATCAATTGACCTTTCTATTTATTCTTACTCTACTATCTGTAAACCTATCAACTTCTATTTCTTAGAGATTTTTTTTTTCTTTTTGGTCTTTCATGACATAATTTCTACTGTTTGTCCTCTTATCTGACTTCTCCTTTGATGAATAATAATAAACTTCTACTACTTAAGTAGACATGTGTCACAAAGTTCTTCCTGTGCACGTGTGTGTGTGTAAAATTTCCTGGATTTTCTTTAAAACTAATGCTGATGCAATTACCCCTTCTATATAAATGACTTTCAAATTGATACATTCATCTGTAGCATCTCTCTTAAACTCTAGTCTCATATCACCAACTGTCATTGAACATCTTCACTTGAATTTCCCATTGACATCTCAATTTCAATATATCCCAAGTAGAATTCATTGTTTTCTTCTCTAAACCTACCCAGGCTCTATTTTTTTCTGCTTTCTTTTGAGGTACCACTATTTTCCCAGTTCCTCAGGTCTATTACCTTTTCCTCTCCCTCACCAGTTTTCCAAGTCTTGTCATTTCACGTAGCTCTTGCATCTGTCCCTTTCTCTCCACTCACAGTCATGCCCTCGTTCAGGTCCTCATCATCTCACACTTTGTATTACTGCAGTGGCTTCCTAACTGATGTCTCTACTTCTGATTTATCGTTTATCCCCAATCCATTCTTTTCACAGCTACCAAAATCATCTTCCTAATGCACAAGTCTTATTATGTTTTCTCTCTGCTGAAAAATCCTCAATGCCTCCTCATTGTCTAAAAGATAAAATGACATTTCTTAGGCCTGACATTTAAAGTCATCTATAATCTAACTCCCACCTACCTTTTTTCTGATTTGTTTTTTATCATTCATTCTCAAGAACACTATGTCTGAATGAAAATGATCATTCCATCTCCCATGTCCATGTCTTTATAGAAGTTTCCCTCAACCAGGAATGTTTTCTCCCTTCCTCCTTTTAGAATTCCTAGTGTCTTTCTTCCAAGACTCAGCTTGGGTTTTATCTCATCCATGAAGTCTCCCCTACTTACTGGTGCTCTATCCCTCCTCAAAATGTCATATTTACTTTTCCGCATATGCTTTGTCTCCCAGTAGAGTATAAACTCATTCAATTTAAAACGCATGTAGTCATCATTTACTATATGTGAACTAGCCATGGGGTATACAAAGACAAAAGGAAAGGCAGTCCCTACCCTCAGCGTGGCCACTCTACTCCCTTCACATATGGGTATTATTTCATTGTATTTCTTGGTTTTCTAGTGCCTATAATAGCATTTTGTATATAGTAAGTGCTTAAAATGTTTATTGAATTGAAATTGAATTTTCTTGACATGGTCAGATCATTATAGTAGTATATTTAGCTGTCTCAATATATAGCTTATTTATGCATTGAAAAGAAACCAGGTTTGTCAACTAATAACAATGCTTTTTCTGTTTTGACATGAAAAACAGAAAGTTAGTATATTACTTAGTATATCTCATGACATAACATTGACTTGCCTAAATGATCTATGTATCTTTCAGTTTTTTAGATGACCCTAAAGAACTTGGAAATTGAATTTTACAATTGATCGCAGTTGACAGAGAAAGGAAAAGACGCTTTATATTTTTATTTCCTGATATTGTTAGAACAATTTGTGCCTATTTAGGAGACACTAATACAATTCATCTTTCTTTACTAAAGATGCTATTGCAATATAGATCAGAGTAGCTCTTCTTAATGCTGGAAAGAAAAGAAGTATGTTATATTCTTATGGGGAACTTTGAAGTCCCTCAGTTTCAAACTGTCTATATAAACACTTTCTATTATTCTTTTTTTTTATTTTCTGCCATATAATATCCACTCACTCACTGTTAATTTAGCAATTATCAAATCATTTCATTTATATAAAATGGGACTTTAAAACCATATTTGTAGCAAGCATAAGAGATAACATAAGAGATACCCAGAGCTTGGGAAAAGATGATAAATTAGTTACAAAATATAGAAGTCAGGGCTATTCAGTCATTATTTTGTTTCTGTCTTCTCAAGAAAGGTGAACAGTCTTTAGAACTGAACAGGTATAACAAATTTCATAAGGCATCTAAGTGGCACAGTGGATAGAGTGCCAGCCCTGAAGTCAGGAGGACTAAAGTTCTAATCTGGCCTCAGATATTCACTAACTGGGTGATCTTGGGAAGTCACTTCGCCCTGTTTGCCTCAGTTCCTCATGTGTTAAATGAGTTGGAGAAGTAAATGGCAGACCTCTCCAGTATTTATATCAAGAAACCTCAAAGAATCAGGCACTACTGAAAGGATTCAACACTAACAAATGTCATGAAGAAAGAATTCTGAATCTACTTTAATTGAATTTAAATCTGCAGATTCAGAGGAATTATATTTGTGGGGGTATTTACACAGATTTGATAGCAGAGCTACTGTCAGTAATATTTGGTGAATTATGGGAAATAGAATAGGTATTAGGTGATTGGAAATGGGTAGATGTTATTTTGATTTTCACAACTGGAGATATGGTATCTTGGAAACTATCAATAAGATTGAGGTCAATTCCTATAAAATTCTAGTATGTTTTATTAAACAGATTATTTACATTCACATTAAAATGTAGTAGGTAATAATACAGTAATCACAAGTAACCACAACCTAATCTGATCACTTTTTAGCCTAAAACATGATTTATTTCATATCCACTGTGGGTTTGAAAAGACTCTGCATTTGGCTCTGTCCTTTTTTATATCTATATTTTCTCTCATAATCTCTTTGAACTCTTACAGGTTAAATTATTTTCTCCACTACATATATATATATATATATATATATATATATATATATATATGTGTGTGTGTGTGTGTGTGTGTGTGTGTGTGTGTGTGTATGTATGTGTGTGTGTGTTTGTATGTTTGTATGTTTCCAATGTTATCTTTATGTGAATTCTCTAAGGTCTGTATATATACTGCTAGTCTCTCTTCTAAGATCATTACATCATTGACTTGTGAGATCTTGAGTCACTACTGCCTATTGAAATTTCAAATTTGATGCCCCACAGATATCTCAAATGAAATATATTCCAAATGGGACTCATTATTTTTTCTCATAAATCAACATGTCTTCTTATCTTCCTTTTATTGTTTTGGGAGCCACCGTTTTTCCATCCATCCAAGTTCATCCATGGGTGTTGTCCTTGATTTTTCACTCTTATCATGTATCATCTGGTCTATTTCCAAGTCTTATCATGTCTATCTTTACAATTCTTGCATATGTTTTCTTCTATTCCCTCACACAACCACCACCTCTTGCCTAGACTACTTTGCAATAATCTCATCATTGGCCATTCCTGGCCATTGCCAAATGGTGTCCTCTATATTATTCTACCATCTTGCTAATCCTCCTTATACCCCTCCCATGAGACAACTGGACTCTGGCCTAGGTCCTTGGGCTCTGATAGGTGAGATTTTGCCTTATATTTCTCATAAGCAGGCCTCAATGTTATTTCATTGGTATTTCTGAACTATATTTCCTTGTGTAGTACTATAACTGCTCCTTACACCTGTATCCTCACCTCTTAGGACAGTACCAAACATATAGTAAGCATTCAATAAATGTTTTATCATTTATTATCCTTCCTGTCCCTAGTCTTTTCCTCTAATCCATATTCCAAACCCCTTCCAAAGTCAAGGAATCTAGAAGAAATAGGTAAGGAAGGAAAGGATTCTATACATGGTGGACAACCAGTTCAAAGCTACAGAGTCTAAAGATAAAGTGTAGTATGTCTAGAACAGCAGAAAGGGCAATGGAACTTGATTGAAGAATACTTGTAGTAGAGTAAAAAGTGAGAAGCCTGGAAAAATAGCGAAGAATCACATCATAGAAGATTTTAAATGTCAAATAGAGGGTTCCATATTTTATATGAAGGTAATAGGAAGCCACTGTTGTTTACTGAATTGGAGGGAGGGAGGCACCATCACACTTTCATTTTATGAAATTCACTTTATTACTGAGTAAAGCATAAATTTGAGTGGAGAAAAATTTGAGGCAGGAAGACTAGCCAGAAGGCAATTGGTTGCACAGTAAGTAGAATACTTGACCTGGAGCAAGGAGGACCTGAGTTCAAATCCAACCTCAGACATTTATTAGCTGTATAACCCTGGTTAAGTCACTTAGTCTGCCTCAGTTTCTTCAATTGCAAAATTGGGATACAAAAGAACTTATCCCCCACAATTATTTTGATTATCAAATTTGTGCTTAGCATCATGCCTGGCACATAGTAGGTGCTTGGTAAGTTCTTTATTTCTTCCTTCCTTCTTTCCTTCCTTTCTAACTTCTTTTCCTCCAGCCCTTCCTTCCTTTCTTCCTTCCTGTTGCAATAGTCTAGCTATCAGGTGATGAAACTCTACTGCAGTGGTAGCTATACATATATAGAGACAGAAGTAAGCACACAAGAGATATTGTGAAGGTAAAAATGACAAGGCATGGCAACAGATTGAATATGCGGTATGAGTGAAAGGATAGAGTTGAATATGAAATGATGATTGTGACTGGAAGTTGGTGATTAGGTTGGGAGCAATCTTTGACAGAAGTAGGTAAGATCAAGGATTCATGTCTGGGGTTTTGGCTTGGCAAAGAAAAGGTTAGCCTCTGTATGAGATGGGGTGAAAGAGTAGACAGTGGTAAAAGACATCTAAGAGATGTGAGATGAAGAGGAGGTAAGAAGAGGCAGCTCTTGGCAAATGTTCAGTGACATGACATGTCATGTCAAGGTCTTTAGATGGGGGTGAGTTGGGATTAGGAGTCATAAAGATCAAATGTTAAAAGACTGCAGTCGGACAAAGGAATTTGGGGCTTTATTTACAAGGTAGTGCAATATTTGTCGGAGATGAAAAGATCAAGGTCACGGCTGTCTGTCTGCATTTGAAGCAGACTAAAGAAACAGGTCATGAAAATTGAGTAGTTTGAAGAAATTGGAAGTTAGAGTATTTGGGGGAGTATCAATACGTCGATTAAAATCTCCAAACTTGTAGCCTAGAGTTGGTGCTGAGACAAGTACTTACAGCTCAGAATGGAAAACATTAGGTGATGAGAGCTTGACCGGTAGGTCAATTCTTAAAAATCATTAGGCTAGACTGTGTCACAAATTTGGATATC
This sequence comes from Bettongia penicillata ogilbyi, assembly GCA_023548195.1. Taxonomy (NCBI): domain Eukaryota; kingdom Metazoa; phylum Chordata; class Mammalia; order Diprotodontia; family Potoroidae; genus Bettongia; species Bettongia penicillata. The sequence continues at coordinate 1,565,751 of JAJHZJ010000872.1, forward strand.
ATTATATTCAAAGGATACAAATAATTAATTTTCATTTGATTCAAGATATATACACAGAAATATATACATACATGCAGATATCTGTAAGATGATTGAATCTGGCCGCACTCTCTCTGGGCCAGGCTTGTTATAACTTTGAATTAACCTCCAAATAAAACATGTACCCTCTGCCATTACTATCCCAGAGTCAGGATTGCTATATCACTCCTAAGGGCTCCAGGGTACCCTGAGGGGTTTGGGGTATCTCTTTATTCTGCCATCAACTCAAGTTCTTACTAGCTTGTTTACTTAAATTTAGGAAACTATCGTGTAAGTGGCAGGAAAGAAGAATGAAGGGTTCACAAGTTAGCTCAGAACCTACATAGCATCAATCCAAACAAGTTCATGTTAAAAGTTATCATTCCTGGTGACTTTGAATGAACTGCAGTCCTAAGCCCTTGCTCCTCCAGAGCATAGATTCTGGGCTGGCCTTAACACTTGACTTGGATTCCTGGATTCCTGGGGCCTGCACATCCAGCTCACATTGGAGTCACCACTCCCTGCAGCTAGAATGAAAAAGAACAGATGAAAATACCAAAGATCCAGGCCCATTTCTTGGTGCTATATGGTCTGGGAGGGAGGAGGCAGAATGTCCAATTACCTTTTTCCTTATAGAATAGTTTTCTCGCAAGAAACTACCTCACTAGCGAAGGAGTCATCCCATTTCCTGAGACATGAATGCATCACAAATTACTTCTGGAATGGATAATAAGACTTTTTGAAGTTACTAACAGTTCTGGAGAACCAATGAGCAAAGGATCCTTTCAAACACATGAAAGACCAACTGAGATGGTTACGGAATGTTCAAAAATTCTCCAGTCGTTCTCCAGCATCCTCCGTGTGCATGATACCATCTTAGTAAACTAATAAGGTTTGCATATGCATCAGACATTCATTACATACCCAAAGAATATTGATAATAGAAAAAAAATCAAAATGGGGAGTTTTCTCCTGATTTATTCAATATTTTAACTACTTTTTAAAAAAATGAACCAAGACATAATGTTCATGCTTATCAAATTTGTTGATTGTACAGATCTAAGAGATAGAATTAATAATTTACATGGCAGAATCAGGATCCGGAATGTCTGGAACAAATGTTAGTTCAAATCTATTAAACAGGATGAAATTTAATGCTCTGTTCTTTCTCCATATTCCCTATTTTAAAAATCAGTTTTAATGAATAGGAGACAAGGGAGGTGTGACGTGGTAATCACCCACACAGAAGGGAACTGTTCTGAGAGTCTGATGTGGTGGCCAAAATAGATGAGCTTTTAAAAGGACTTTTTGACTCATTAAAATAAATTTATTGTCCTCTTACTCAGATGCCTTAACATTACATAGAAGTGAGTCTGGGTTCTGCCAGAAGAGGAAAAGATCTTTCAGGTTGGAAAGATTTTGAGTATAATCCTAGTGTGATAAATTGTGCTTCTTTCCTCTGAAGAGCTAAATTGTGCTTCTTTCCTCTGAAGAGCTAAATTCTGAGTGACTCATCACCAGCTTCAGGATAATTAATATTATTGGCCTTAATAACTCATAAATACCAACTGTTATAGCAGGGAAGGTTTATGAACTGCTCTTGCAGGAAATATCCACAATGGATGTCATACAGTCTTGACTTAGAAGAATAAATGTTCTAACGAAAAATATCCCCATTAAATTCTGCAGGTTACTTTTAAAGAGTCAAGATTTCAACTCTATACGTGCCAACAAATTATTTGTCAGTGTACAGATGAAGCTTGCAGCTGTGGTAATAGCACATAGCTTTTGTGGTGTTATTGAACACCACACTATACTATTGACAAGTGAGAGAAAGATCAGTAGTGTCTCTATTATTGAGCCTGGAGAAGACTAAAAAGAGGCTTGAAAGGTGATGATAAATATTTGAAGTCAAGGAATAAAGAAACACTAATGGATCACCTACTGTTTGTCAGGAACTCAGAAATCAAATATAAAAGCCATACAAGCCCTGTTCTCCAAGTATTATATTCAATTACTATATATAAAAGAAAAACAAAATTATTCTACATAACTTCTGAAGTAGAATAAGAGTCACAGGATAGAAGTTATAGATCACCAGGTTTTGACCAAATGAGGAAAAATCTTCTTAAAAATTAAGTCAGTCCAAAAACCAATCAAGTGGGTCAATATTAAGACACTTGAGTTATACAGGCAAGACAGGAGATAAACATTAGTCTGTAAAGACAGAACTTCACACTGACAATTAGTTTCCAAAATGTCAAAAAAGCCAAAAAATTAGATAATATAATTTGCATTATTCATTATAGAATCATTGGTAATTTATATATATACATATATACATATTTAGCATTTATATGAAAATTCTTCTCTAATTTCATTTGGAAAGATGAGTAAGGACTGTTTCCTTCATTTCACATCTTCCTTCAATTTTTAAAAGGGAGTTTTCACCAAAATTAATGAAAAAGGATCTGATTAAAAGAAAAATATGATCACAGTATTCTGAATAATTTCTAGGGTAATATTATTCATTAAATTTATACATCCCAAAAAGAGTAACACTCCAGCTTTTAAATGGTTTTATACTACATGTATATATTTGTTATATGTCTAACCATGCACCCATATGTAAGTGGAATTGCATTATGGATTAGGAGAGGAAGATAATGTGTTCTTATTTTTCCGATGAAACATATTAAAAATTTACATCTCTCTATCTCTAAAATCTTTGTTCTTTCCCTGAGCTATATTGTAATACAAGTTTGTAAAAAGATAATAAAGTTCCATTGTGTGTAAAATGGCCTAATGATGAGTCATTCCCTTACTTCCCATAGCAAGAAAGCAGGAAGCCTCAGCAATGATTGATCACCGTTAAGTGAGAGTATTTTCCGCATGCCTGAGTGTCGCTTAAATTTTCTCAAAGACAAGTCTATGAGTAAGAGGACAGAAGGAATATGTGCAACAGGGAAATATAGAAATTCCTTTCTGAAATAGATATTGAACTTTATTCCATTCTGGTTCACTACCCATAATGAAGTCTAGTATTTTGTACGACCTGTTTTTGAATCTCATACAGTGTTATCTGTTATTTACAGCTGCATTTGGTTTTCTTGGTCCAGTTAGTTAGATGCCAATAACTTTATTGTTATTATATAATAATTTTCACAAAGTCCCAATCTGATGTTTTACTGTGATATTGAGGTGACCATGTTGTATCTATGTTGACAGACTATAAGTTCTATACAGGTTGTATAAAAGTAAGAAACTGAGCATGGCCTTGACAATATGTTGAGTGTAATAAAACAGTTAGGAAATATAGTGGATAGAGAATAGAACTGGAAGTTAGGAAGATATGAGTTCAAATCCTGCTTCAGACACTGGCCACATGAATCTTGGCAATTCACTTAACCTGAGTTTCCTCATTTGTTAAATGGAGATAATAATAGCACTTACCTCCTAGTGTTGTTGAAAGGATTAATTGAGATAATGTTTGTAAAATGTTTTGTAATCCTTAAAGCTCAACATAAATCGTAGCTATTTTCAGTTATTATTACTTAAGGACTAACCTGAGGAGCTACAGAGAGGTTCATCTTTGTAGATTGAACACTAGGTGTTGAATTCACTGGCCATGGCCAACTATGAAATAATCATTTAAGATAGCCATGGTTTTCAGCCTTATGGGGCTTTTTGAAAGCCTGTGAAATGACCAAAAGAATGCCGGAGGATCATAGGAATCACTCAGTTTTTAGCGCTCCCATTAAATACTCTCTTAACTGTTCAATTCAGGAACCACTATTAAGTGATTACTACAGGCAAGACAATATGATACATACCAGGAATAAAAAGACAATAGAATTGAGTCTTTTATATGTGTTCTCTTTTTCCAGTGATGAAGGAGTCATGTTAGTAAAATAAATGAACTAAATCAGCAGCAAGAACCTGGAAGTAAGGTAGATTTAGTTCAAAATTTGGGAACGGCTAATCAAAACATTATATACACATACACATACAAACATATATCTTTGCCACAATATAATTTTCAGGGACTCTGATACTTGAATAAAATTGTTCATCTTTTGTTCTTAGTTACCTATTATTTGGTTTGTTCATTCACTTATCTATTTATCAATTTATGTGTGTGTATATGTTGTTGTGTTTGTCCTTCAGTTTTGAAGAGGACCATGGCATCAGAGAAATGATGGCATGACTTGCACTGGACTGTGTTTTGAGTGAGTGAGGGCTGTGCAGGTCCCCAGCCTCACTTTCGCCTCCTGAGCCATCTGGGTCCAGTGACCAGATATTCCTCAGGATGACTGGAGACAGCTCAGCATGCAATAGGAGAGGCTAAAACCTTTTTCAGGTGCTCACTTAAAGTGAGGTAATACCCATTCAGTGAATAGACTTCTTTAAAAAGTAATAAGGGGATATCCCTTTTAAATGGAAAAGAAAAACAAACATAAAGCACACTAGGAGGGGCAGGAGCCTCAGGTTTGTTGTGGTTTTGAAGAGAAACAGTTATTATTGACATTCACTGTAAGATAGGAGGATCCAAAAACTGCTATTGAGTGGAGCTTGCACAGGGACCCATTGCTGTTCAATCTATGGGCTTTAGAGTTCACTGAGTCTAAGGTTTTAGGGAAGACGGAAGGAAGGACGGAAGGAAGGACGGAAGGAAGGAAGGAAGGAAGGAAGGAAGGAAGGAAGGAAGGAAGGAAGGAAGGAAGGGAGGGAGGGAGGGAGGAAGGAAGGAAGGAAGGAAGGAAGGAAGGCAGGAAGGAAGGAAGGAAGGAAGGAAGGAAGGAAGGCAGGCAGGAAGGAAGGAAGGAAGGAAGGAAGGAAGGAAGGCAGGAAGGAAGGAAGGAAGGAAGGCAGGAAGGAAGGAAGGAAGGAAGGAAGGAAGGAAGGAAGGAAGGAAGGTAGAACTAGAATGTTGCTTTATTCTAAGAAATTATGTTATAAACAATACAGAGAAGCATGAAATAATTCAGAATAACCAATGCAGAATTAAATACTGCGCACAGAAACAATAAAATATGCACAATCTATCCAATAATTAAAACTGTAGTGTGAAGAGAAGCCATGAAACTGAGCACTGTGTAATTACAATGACCAAAACTGACCCTGAAAAAGAGATGAGAAAATGTCCCTGACTTGTAGGTGGGGACTATGCATGTCAAACAGTGCATATGCTGGCAGTCTCAATTGAGGTGCCAATTAGTTTTGCTGAACTGTTGTTTTCTCCTCTTTTTTTTTAAATTTCTGTTGCAAGGGAGATAACAAAGATTCTGAATTGGCTAGGGGAGAGAGAGATGTTTGGAAATAAAGGTAATGTGAAAGTAAACTTATCAATAGAATGCATGTAAAAGGACAAAGAACCACTTTAAAATTGACATTTCTTGCAGTAGAGGGGCAGCTAGGTCGTGCAGTGGATAGAGCACCAGTGCAAGAGTCAGGAGGACCTGAGTTCAAATCTCACCTCAGACACTTGACACTCACTAGCTGTGTGACCTTGGGCAAGTCACTTAACCCCAAATGCCTCATTCTGGGTCATCTCCAGTCATCCTGATGAATATCTGGTCACTGGATTCAGACAGCTCTGGAGGAGAAGTGAGGCTGGTGACCTGCACAGCCCTCCCTGACTCAAAACAAAGTCAAGTGCAAGTCATGTCATTATTTCTCTGATGGCATGATCTTCTTTGGCAATGAAGGACAAACATACTTCTTGCAATAGATAAAACTCAAAAAGGAAAGGAAGTCTCAAGGGTTGGCAGAGTTGATTTCATCTGTCATCCACAGACAATAGGCTTCATTTCATGGGGCACTTGGTAATCTTGCCTTAATGATGAAGGAAAACTGTAGCTTATAAATGAATATTTGTTGCAGTAAATTAAAAGGTATAGAAATTATTTAAGGAACTTGACAGCATCCTCTCAACTGAATCAACATAGAAACTGATACTTGATGACTTCAATGAGAAGGAGTCCATAGGAAGGGATGGCAAAAAAAAAAAGCTATGTTCAAAAATATGGTTCAAGTTAAAGCCAAATCTTTGTAGACTTAAAAAAATGTGTACATACTATTTCCTTCAAGTAGATAGCCAGAAGATAGCCAATGGGCATGACAAATCCTATGAATGCTAACCCAGAAGAAAATGGCTGTCTCTTACCAGACTAGAAAAGACTGGCTACAATCAACTTCTGTATTTAATTAGAGCACTGATTAGTGGAAAGTTAAATATTAACATGAATTAACAGAGAGAATAACAATAATGAGAAGACATTTATATACCTTTTTATTTTTATATTTAACTCCTATTTAATACTTCCATATTTATATATTTTAAATATTCAATACATTATTCCAGTAAGTCAATGATGCTCAAAATTGAGAAATGGAGAAAGAGTAATGGTACTGACTTTGTTCATCAACATTTAATATAAGATCTTAATTGATTTTTCAGTTCACCAACAAACATTGTTAAGTATCTACTGTGCTTCAGAAACTGGACAAATACAAAGATAAAAGCCAACACACTGAGGTCAAAAGATTCCGGAAAGCACTTCAGCCAGTTAATTGTAAATTCACTTTCAGGTTATGTCTCTTCAGAACACTTTCTTCAGTTTGTACCCAAAGATTGGGTTCCCCAAGAGACAATTACTTCCATTTCAAAGTACTCTGTCTTATATTCCTAAAGTATTAGCTTTTAAACTTCTATGAGTGTGTTTAACTTTTGATAGTCAGAGAACACAATTATTTCAAAGTAGAGGCATTTTTAAAATGGCATAGCAAGAAAAACAGTAAAAAAAATCTTCCACATAAAACTGGGCGATGGTGTTCTGCAAGTGCACAGGACATCAGTATGGATATACAGATATACATATGTGTGGGTGCATATGTATCTATGTCTATCTATGTACCTATGTATCTTTCTACCTATGCTCTCTCTCTCTCTCTCTCTCTCTCTCTCTCTCTCTCTCTATATATATATATATATATATATATATATATATATATATATATATCATAGAATTCATGAGTGAAAAAGCTTGCATATAGACAACACATGTGGCCAAGGCAGCTTAAACTTCCAGTACTTTTCTTCCCTTCTCTCCTCCCTTCTTAGTGTTTCCCTGAACTGCTCCTTGTCAGTACAGTATTTTGGATGAATGAGTTGCTACAATAGGCTTCCTAGTTTTGCTCCCAAGCAAGTCTTGTAATTTTGATACTTGGCCATGATCTCTGACATATTCAGCTTCAGGCTTAGCTGAAATCCTGACTTAGCGTACCGTTTATCTGTCTGTCTGTCTGTCTATCTGTCTATCGTTTTAAAAGAACTGAACCCATGCCTTAAGCCCAGAAGAAGTTTTAGACATAGATCTTTCCATCTCCTGAAAAGGATCACAGTTTCTCATGCTAGAGTCTTCTCACCAATCCGTTTTAAATCCAAGGCTAGATTTTGCTTCATTGCATATTGTCAGATGTTGTTCAATAAAATATCACTGTCAATTGAAAGAGGAGGAAAAAGTAATCTCTTACCTCCTTTCCTCCATTCCCTAAGAAGTACAAAGGTGGGAAAAAATAAAAACCAAACTCTTTCCTTAGAGGTGCCATCTTTTTTAAAGGCTACCAGGGACATGAAGATCCTTTAGTCAGCTAATCAGTGGAAGTTTCTAGTGTACTGTCTGTTGTTTTTAATCCAGTATCCTATAATTACATCTGAATAACTGATGAACTGTCAGTTTTTGTTGCCTTCTTTAGAAGGTCCTTTATCATCTATTCTTGGGTTATTTAGGAAAATCCCTAAACAAATTCTTTACGTTCAAAACAATATGACTAATTATGATCTCAGAGGAATAGAGAAACAGTGGCTATGGTGCACTAGAGGTACAGAAAGAAGTATATGTTCTTAATCATAGCTAAGTGTAATTTAGAGAAGAGGGGAAGAGTTACAGTATTAAGAGGAGATGAGGAGATATTGAGAAGTGATAGCGAGATAAAATAATATTAATCAAACATTAAAAATGTTGGGGGGGGATATCTTTGGGATATAAGCCTGAAAAAAGAGGATGATAGATGATTATGTGCAGTATCTCCTCATAAAATAGTCAAAAGCACTGCATGAAAAGCAAATCTATAGAGAGGTTGGTATAAGACACAACAGCCATGTCATTCCAAAAGTATTTGTGGATACAGCTGGCAGAAGTCCAACAGATAGAAAGCAGAACACATTTGTCAGCATTTCTATAACAATTAAATTTCATCATCAGTGATAGTGGAACCACCACATTTGCATTCAGCAAGTGCAATCTAAAGACTATAAATAAAACTTAGATGAAGTCAGGAGAATAATTGAGTAGGTCCAAGAATACAGTGAAAATGCCTATTGTAACTAACTCTGCTTTTAAAACTTTGATGGACCATTTTTACAAGCTATGCCACAAAAGGTAACACACCAAAGACTTGACCAAAAATTAAAGGTTGATAAAGAAGAAATCAATCATTATGAGCACTTTCTGGTCTGTATGAAAATAAGATAAAGGTTTTGAGAAGTATGAGAACAAGTATATTCAAGGAAGGAAAGAATTTCAAGGAAAAAATAGTGAGTGTAAAATACTAAAAAAAAGAAAGAAAGAAAAAAAAGTAGTCAACTTAATTCAGTAAACATTAGGAACTAATATGTCTTAAATGTGTGCCTCATTACAATGGTGGTGGCCTAAGTTTACCTTTACTCCTTGTATGGAGGCTGTATTTGTGGGAAGAAGTGACCTAGATCTTTAGGAGGATATTTTGTATTAACTTCTTTACCATGTTATCTGAGAATAGCAGTCACTGCACTCTGGGGATCCAACCTACCAGACCAATTCAAACAGAAGTTGGGGAAGCCTGCTGCTGCTCCTCTGCCTTGTCCTTTTCTTCCTCCTCCTTTGTATTTTTTTTTTATTCCTTAAAAAAAAAACTGAAACAATTTACTTTTTGTCCTTTGTGGTTTTCATTTTTGATTTCCTGAAATATAGCTTTGGAAAGACAGGCTTTAAAAAATCCACTGTTTTTTTTAATATTTTATTTTCCCTAACTACATATTGAAACAATATTTTTAAGCCTTGAGTTCCAAACTCTGTCCTTGCCTCTCTCCCTCCTCTCCCCTTCCCTGAGATGGTAAATAATTTTATATGTTATACATATGGAATCATGTAAAACATTCCCATATCAGTAATTTTATATGAGAAGACTTAGGAAGGAAGGAAAGGAGGGAAGGAAGGAAGAAATTGATGACATCCTCTTTACTTCCAATTCTTAACTACCACAAAAAAGAGCTGCTATAAATATTTTTGTACAAGTAAGTCATTTTCCCTTTTTTGGGGGGGATATCTTTGGGATATAAACCTAGCAGTGAGTGGTATTGCGGATGAAAGGGTATGCACAGTTATATAGCCCTTTGGGCCTAGTTCCAACAATACAAAACTCCAAAAAGAGGGAATTAGTGTCCCTCTTTTTCCACCTCCCTTCTAAGATTTATCATTTTCCTTTTTTGTCATATTAGCCATTCTGATAGGTGTGAAGTAGTACCTCAGAGTTGTTTTAATTTGCGTTTCTCTAATCAACAGTGATTTATAGCATTTTTTTCCATATTACTATAGATAGTTTGGATTTCTCTATCTGAGCACTGCCTGTTCATATCCCTTGACTATTTTAAATGAAACTATTTGATTCCACCTTAAAACCCGAATCACTCTGGCTTTCATTGAATGGTAAATAATAGCTCCAACCCAAGCTCCCATGCCTCATTGTTTAAGTTCGGATGGTTTAGAATTAGTGTAAATAGTGACTGTTTTCTGTTCTGGCCAGAAATTCTTAAGGTCTTCCTTTCATAGACTGATATCTTTGAGTTGATAAATTGAACCATCTTTTGTCTCAACTCTTACTCAGCCCTTAGTCACAGAGTAGAGAAACCTGGAAAAGAACTTTTATTTAGAAAGACCAAGGTCCCTCAGTGTATCCTGGGCTATTACCAATCATCTCAAATTTTGTATTGCACTGGACTTCAATAACACTGGAGAAGAGAGTATGTCTGCTGGTTTTGTCTGCCTCACTCATACAATTCACGTGAAACTCAAGACGTCACCCTCATGATATCATTGGTCATCTTAGAGAATGAATGCCAGACGACAATAGGGGACTAAGAAAGAGTCACTAGATTTAGTAAAAAGGAGGTGACTAGTGATCTTTTAAAAAAAATGTCCACTGTGGCTAATCCAGGATTATTTATGGACCTGCTGCTGATCATTAAGAGAGCTTTAACCATTCCCCACCTGTGCTGATTCACCCTTCCTTAAGCAGTCTTGGGGAAGGAAAGAGAAAGAGTATTTCTTTAGTATCTACTATATGCCAAGCACTGTGCTTAGTGCTTTTTAAAAGAAATAAATATAGCATTTTATCTTCACAATGACCCTACAAGTTAGGTATTATTACTGCCCCCATCTTACAGTTGAGGAAACTGAGGCAAAAAGAGATTAAATGATTTACCCTGGATGACACAGCCAATAAATTTCTGAAACCAAGTTTTAATGCAAGTTTTTCTGATTCCAGGCTCAACTCTCCATGCAAGAGCCACTAGTTCCCTTACTACTGGGAACGCACCATATTGATACACGGTCATGTAGATACCACATCTGTATAGTCTATTACAGCTTATGAGTTCAAGAGATCACTGGCTTAAACCTCACATAGGAAAACATCTATTCACTAATACTCTTTACTTAATTAATTAATTAATACTCTCTTTCAAGAGAAATATCAAGGAAACAGTTAAGCTTCCATAAATTCGCTTCTGCATTGGACAACATTTTTATAAGCATGCAATCACAAAGATAGAGAGGAGATGAAATCCCACTATGTTGTATATAAAATCAGCTTTTATCTCAGTCAAAGCATAACTTTCAATGTCACCCATGTACATAAGATTAGAAAAAAAAACACTTTGTTATATATTTCACAGAGATAACTATTCAATGACCCACTTCTTTTAAGTGAGGCATAAAACATTGAGGCACATACTTAGCAAAAGTATATGCCATTGCTATGTGTGATGCCCTGTGCAGTATCCAAATAGAAGAGGAATTTCCTACAGATATTGAGGTGCTCCAGATATTCCTACTTGGGTATGATTTTGTTCATCAAGCTTCAGAACATTACAAAATTTCCGTAACGAGATCCACTACTACTAAGAAGAAATTAGCTTTATAATCCAAATAGGAAAAACTAAATGGATGATAATGCATACTGTCCAGATTATGATAATTTTTTGAATGTCTGTTCCATTGAGGGTCAAAAAAGTGTATACCAGGTATTACAATTTGCAAAGAATAGTGTCAAGAGCTCAGAAAGATGATTGTTAGCTATCTACTGGATTACTTTTTTTGGAAAGTATATAGTTCTTTGAATGATCTGGATTTGCTCCCCAACAAAAAATTCCATATATAGTGGCCTATAGATTTGAATCTTGGACCACTATCATTTCCACAACAAATGACCTAGGGGCCATTGAGAAATGCATAATGAGTATAAATAGAATTCATTCTTAGTTATAGACAATAGCACAGGAATACCACATAAGATGTAATATAATCAGAAGATAAGATGCTCTGGTCTTGTGAAAAGGGTGAGAAATGGCAGAGCTCTGGTTCAGATACTTGAGTGATATGTATAGAAGGTGGAAAACTCAGAAATAGGTGCTTCTTTGGCAGATCTGTGGGGGAAATTGCACAATAAGGGAAAATATGGGGAATTACAAATCTGCAGTGATGGAAAGACTAGGTTAATGAATGAACACATAGCGATTAGAAATTGAACTTTAATGATGCAATTCCTACGCAGAAATATTTCTTAGTAAATACTTTCTTTGGTAAGATTCTTACAAAATTTTGATTTATATTTTACCTTACAGGCTTGTCCCACTGCAGCCTAGTACTCCTCTCATCAAGTGTCGGAGATATTAGAAAAGCAAGCATTTACTTTCACTGATTTTGTTTAGTTATGTTCAAACAAAGTATCTTTGGGAATTTTTTTCTGAGTGCCATTAAGAGCAAAGATATTTCCATTTTAAAATTCTTAGGCATTTTTATTCAGTAGGCATAGTCACCTGACATATAATTATGAAAGTGATTTTTTTCAAGAACTGTACCACTTGTAGTCTCCAATTTCTAGAGCTCCATTTGCCATTTTGAAGCATTCCTTAAGCTCCAGTGGTCAACATTAGAAAAGATGTTAAGATGAATTCACGGAATGAAATTGTAACAGACTTATCTCAAGAAAAAATGTTCTTATTTCCAATCTTGACCTAAAGTACTACTTTTCCTGTGTTTAGTGGGCTTGAATAGGTCACAAGTATGACAGAAATCCTGTGTATGGCCTAACAAGAAGAGGAAGAATTTTGTAAACTTGGGTGTAATTAAGAAGGACTTAATACATTGTATATAAAGTTTCAAATTGTACATAAACCAATCTGTTGAGTCTCTGTAGTTTGTAAATTCATGTTGCATGTGCTTCTATCTGCTAGCTTTCCTTTCTGGGGGAGAGAGAGATGATAATAACAATGCACATCTGTTGCACTTCATAGTTCTCAAAGTTTTTTTCATTTAGCCTTATTTCATATGCTCAACAATCTTCTCTGATAGTCTTGTCCAGGAGTGGGCCTCAAGGCCACATATGGCCCTCTAGGTCCTCAAGTGCAGCCCTTTAACTGAATCAAAACTTCACAGAAGAAATCAAAGTTTGGTCAGTCAAAGGGCTGCACTTGAGGACTTAGAGGGCCACATGTGATCTTCAGACCACAGGTTCCCCTCACTTGGTCTTGTCTATTTACTGTAAAATAAGGATTTTTAATCATGTTGAGAAATATTTTTCCTATTTGATTCCTGAAAAATTTGAGAACACCATTATTATCACTGTAATTTAATATAAGGGCAAAAAATTATATTATTCTATTACAAACATACCTCCATAAATCAAAAAGCAGACCTTCATCAGATGTTTTTAATAGAACGGTCTATATACACAGCTTAACTCATGTACCAATCACAGAATTAAGTCATTTTTTGTTTAGTTGGTGATAATGAGCAGAAATAGTTGACTTTCAGAAATATTTAATGCAAAATATTAAAACTCTTTCATCTTCCTATGCCCTTGATAATCTAGTGACTAAGGATCTCAAAAGGAACATTAATGTGAAAGAAGTGCATATATGTTATTATTTAATCTGAGATTTAATGTTATAGTTGCTAGAAACTACCAAGAGATGTAAATTAAAATTTTAATCTATTGTTTATGGTAATGGTAATTTAAATGGGAAGATCTTATACATTTACTGTAAGAGTTCAACAACTAATGAAGGCAAAATGGAATAAATAGGGAAATATCTGAAAAATTTATAAAACATCTCTGTGTAATTGAATATATTTCTTTGATTCAAAAGAAATGAACCAAATTTTAAAGATTCTATAATTCTTTTCTAATTAGGTTTTTTAATTAAATCATTCTATTTGTTTTCAGTGTTCGACAATCACTTCCATATCTTAGATTTTTTTCCCTTCCTCCCTCTCATTTTCCCCTCCCTCCCCACTCCCTCCCTGAGACAGCATACAGTTTTATAGAGATTCTACATATACTTTCCTATTAAATACATGTTGCATAGAAGAATTAAAATGAGTGGGAGAAACCATAAAACAAAACATAATACAAAAGAAAAAAGTTCTGTTTCTATCTGTGATCCAATTCCATAGATCTTTCTCTGGATGTAGAAGGTGTTTTGCCTCAAGAGTCCACTGGAAATTTTTTAAGTCCATGTATTTCAATGAAGTACGAAGTCTACCAGGATAATTCCTTGCACACTGTGGTTGTGGCTGTGTACTCTAGTTAGGTTTGAGGGCTTGAATGTGTGTTGGCAGGAAGTTTTTAATTTGATGCCCTAGAGTCAAAACTTAATTTTCCCATTTCGTACTTGGCATTGAAAGGATGCAGGGAAAGGACACATATGATCCAGATATTCTGATTACTTATGATGTTGTCCAGAATTTATTGGAGAAACAGAATAATTAAAAAAACAAAATAATCAGTTGTCAAAATTAGTGTGATAGGAATTCAGAAAAGAGAGACATTGTTATGGGCTGTAGTAGTCAGGGAAGATTTTGTGTAAGAGACTTTTGTGGAACTTGAGATTGACTCTGAAGGGTGAGCACAATTTGGATAGGTAGAGAAGAAAAGTGAAAGTATTTCAAATGAGACAAAGAGTAGGAGCAAAGGTTTGAAAGTGGGGATGCTTATAATGTACGTGTTTGTCCTTCATTGCCGAAGAAGACCATGACATCATAGAAATAATGATATGACTTGTACTTGACTTTGTTTTGAGTGAGGGAGGGCTATGCAGGTCACCATTCATCAGGATGACTGGAGATAACCCAGGATGAGACAACTGAGGTTAAGTGACTTGCCCAAGGTGGCACAGCTGGAGATGATCCAAGATGAGACAACTGAGGTTAAGTGACTTGCCCAAGGTGGCACACAAGTGTCTGAGGTTACATTTGAACTCAGGTCCTCCTCACTCCTGCACTGGTGCTTTATCCACTGCACCACCTAGCTGCCCCATTGTAATGTATATGCATATCAGGAAGACAGGAAGAAAGGGAGAGTGGGAGGAAGGAAGGAAAGAAGGAAGGAAGGAAGTTCAATTCATCTGACATTTAATGGCTACTGAGAAAAAGACCGGAGATTAATGGTGACTTCTAAAAAGACTATTGCTAGAAGTATGGAGACATATGATGATGGGTTAAGGAGATGTCGCAATTGTTGTAAACATCCGGTATTCAAGAATTTTGGCATCAAAATTCTTTCTGTACCTGTTAAGATAAAATTAAACTTAAAGACAGAAACATTTTGCACCTGAATGATGAACATTAAGCAAAGTTGACAAGGGATCTTTGGTTCATGGCTGTAAGCCACATGGAAGCTTTAAAAAAGAGTCAAAGGTAACATACCTATCATCCATTGACATCAGCCATTTCTAGAAACAGAATTGAGGAAATAGTGTCGTAATTTGATAATATTATTAGTACTTTGAAGAAAAAAAATTAATCTTATACTGTTGTATCATTGGTTTAGGGAAATAATCATTATATATGCCTACACATAATTTGAACTATTGGTTTAATATTTTCTAATCCTTCAAATAGAAAAAAAATCTGAAATTTTACCCTTTCAGTTTTTAGATGTGTGTAGGATGTGAGATCTATATCTGACAATTATACATGATTCATTGCTTTACTAAAATTGTCTTTCTCTCCTATAGATACCTGAAATTTGTTTTTCCATTGTGACAAATTCCATGAAATCTTACAGTCATATTTCCCTCATTAGCAATGTATATATTTGAGCATCATATGACAATGGTCTTTATGAGCAACAGTGAAAGACTACTTGTTTGTTTAATATAAAGAGTTAAAATTTTATTTATTCAAATAAAATCTATAATTCTTATATTCTTTAAATATGTGAACTCAAAATGATGCTTAAAGTAAAAATGCTTAGATCAGCATGAAATCTTATAGATATGGGAATTCCTTTTATTAGTGTGTAGCATAACCTATCCACACCAACTAGTCATATGTATTTCTTGTCCATATTCTTCCATAAATTATCCTCAGTGAATTTAAACTATTTTCTGAGGCCTTTCTTCTGGTTCTTTTAATATCTCTGAGTAAGATTGTGTGCAAATCCTCTATGAAAGATTTATTGAAGGACACAGACCAGAATTGTATAGGGTAAGATAGTATATATGGAACACAACCCATGTAAGAGATAGGTATGAAACACTGATGAAACACCTTCCATCACTGAATTACCAATGGAGATCTTGGGATGGCCATCTTCCAACACTTATTCTCAATACATAATTGGACTCAAGTGAATGTATTTTAATTTTAATCTGAACAAACTTCCTTATTGTAGTTTTTTTTAATATACGAAAGTGAGGTTATATATATATATATATATATATATATATATATATATATATATATATATATATAATCTCCCATGTTAGAGATTCCAGTTTATTCTGAGATAATTCTGTTTGGCTGGATTCAATTTTTTCCTTTGAAAGGCCCTCCCCATTTTTGGCATTTCACATTGTCTGATTTTGGTACCTCCTCGTCTAATATAGCCATAATTCACTGGCTTACCCAAAATAAACTATACCTGGGTTCTTGATCAGTTAAGCAATCAGGAAATATTTACTAAACGCCACTATCTGGGAGATACTGTGTTGGACACGGGAGACAGGGAGATAAAATTAGAAGAGTCTGCCCTCTCTTTGTGGTTCTGAGAATACTATCCATCGCCCAGCAGGAAGGGAACATAGGCACCACAGAGAAGTGGGCAAGAACTCTGGGAGCAAGGTTTCTTGGGGCAATTGGGCATGAAATCTGGGGGATCAAGTTTGTGTTGATCGAAGCAAAACAAATTACATATTCCATATTAGTGTCTTTTCTTTCCTTAAACCCACCATCAGAGCCTGAACCTTTTTCCCCTGGGAATATGGAAAATTTTTATTTATCTTTGTCTAAATGTTGACTTGGTTAACCACTTTGACTGCTTTTTAAACACTGGCTATTATTTGTATTTGCTAATCGGTGTTTATTTATGGGGAGGAAGCAACTGAAGAGGAAACATCTTTAGAGAGAGAGAGTTGGTTCTAACATTGAAGTATCTTGCCAGAAGAACCATCCCTAGTAGGGGTTCAGAATAAATAAAATGATAAATTGAATTATAGATTTTTTGATACAACTTCCAGAGTGGATAAGAAACATTTATATTAGGAAATTCATCTGGCAATGAGTTAAAATGAGGCAAATAGCAGTGACTGAAAAACACTAATCACCGCGCCATATTCCATGACAATATTACATAGGTTTGAGGTTTGCGTTTTTGTAGAGCATGAATTCTGCAATTTCCCAGACAGGGTTATTTACACAGGACATTGTACTGTATTTCTTTATCTGGTTTGTATTCCTACATGTGCATTTTTATTTTTCTTTATTTTTAACACTTTTATTTAATTCATTCTAAACTTAAGAAACAAAAAAAAGCTTTTCCATAACATAACAGAAAAAAAAGATGATTGTACATGAAATTGCAAATCTATTATTTCCAATTTGCTCTTTCTTTTAAATATATAATGGATTTGTCATGTAATTGTGTGTTACTGGTTTTTTCTACACTCCTCCCAAGATGGCTACCATTTGGCACAAATGTGTGTGTGTGTGTGTGTGTGTGTGTGTGTGTGTGTGTGTGTGTGTAAAACCATTCTGCATAATCTATCAGCTCTTTCTCTGGATGCTGATAGTGTCTTCCTTCATGTGTCCTTTGTAGTTAATTGCGTATTTATAACAGTTACAATGACATTCGCTCAATATTTTTCTTAAAACAATATTGTTGTTATAGCATACAACCTTCTCTTGGTTCTGCTTATTTCTTTCTTCATTATTTCATGCAAATCTGTCCATATTTTTCTTTGATCATCAAGCTCATCATTTCTTATAGCACAGCAGTGTTCCATTTTTAGAAGTTGTGTTTCTTCCTCTGGGTCAGTCTATTCAGGATTGATGCAAGGGTGTTATGTCTTGGTCCTACATTCATGGAAGAGTCAAAATCCCTAAATAATAACCCTGCTATTCTGGGGATAAGTGATTGTGTAATAAAGGAGATGGCGAACCTTGCATGTAGGTATGTTTTTTAGAAATGAGGACCTCAGAGGACAATTGGTCCTACACTAGGTTGACTTGGCTCTTATCTAAGAATGTAACTATCTCTCAAGTTCTTGCTGTTTTGTTCTCAAGGAATGCAACCTGAGGTAGAAAGTACAGGCTTCTTTTTTCATTTATTCCCATGACATACAGCCAAAATCTCTGAGTTTTTAAAAGACTTTCTCATATGTAGCTAGGAACATTTATTGCCTTTGTCAGGAGCTTGTACGGATTACCTACCAAGTTCTGGCAAACTATACTTTGTGTAGAACAAGTCCAGCTGCCACCTGCTTTTGTACTGAGAGATAAGAATGTTTAAAAAAACAATTTTTAGGAAAGTTTTATTTCATTTTTAAAAATCTAACCACCATTTTTAGTCCTTAGCAATACAAAAAGACAGTGGAGTAGATTTGACTTTCTAACTGTAGTTGGCATCCCCTGATCTATCCATGGTAGATTTCAACATGGTAGGTCCAATATAATTAGAGTATTTAGGTCCTGGGACTACTCTCTGTCAGAGTTATCTTCTTCCATTACCCTAGCTGTAGAGACAAATTAATATTGAGTGTGGAGAGAAGTGATAAAGGGACAATGATGGAATAGTTAGGTGAAACCTGTTAATTTGAAAATAGACTTCTTGACTTTATTTGCTAATCTTAAATTCAAGTTAGTTTAGCTAATCTAACTAAATACACATTAAAGTTTTAGAATTTAAGCAAAGTATAATTCTACCATGTAACATTATTAAATGGCTCTTTTAAAAAATTTATTTTAAGCAAATTTGCTCAAAAAGTGGGACTTATTTTGTCTCATTTGAAAGAAAAACATACCAAGAAACAGAGAGATTGGAACATGAGACTGACTAAATGAATTTAAAATATTTAGCCTAGAAAAGAAAAGACTTGCTTAGAGTGACACGGAGCTGTCTTTAACTATTCGAAGAGGCATTAGAGTTTATTAATTATTAGGTTCATAATAAAAAAAGAAGTTGAAATTAAAAAAGAGGATGTATGTCTTGACAGAGAAGTGACTCTTATACAGCCTGGGTTAAATGAAATGATCTCAAGAGTTTCCTTCCAACAATGAACTTCTGAGTGATTGTGACTTTTTTTGTTATGAAAAAAAATTAAATTCATTTTTGTCCCCTACTGCTGTCTTCCCCTTCAAGATGTTTTGAGGCTTAACAATGAATATGCTTAGTTCTTGCTTATTTAGAATTGCTTATTTATTTCTGAAGCTAAATTATATTAATATAATAATATTATTTATTATATAGGTAATATTGGATCATGACAATAAGACTCATTTTTATTATTGCTATTTTCCCCTTATATCTCAATGTTGCAGAGGGTAAAGGACAATCTGCAAAGAATTTCAAGTCAGATTGAGGTGATTCACAATAAGAAGACAGCAGCTTTACAAAATGCTACACCTGCGGAAGCTACTAAGATAAGAGAAGCTCTAACTCAACTCAATTTCCAGTGGGAGAAAGTTAACAAGATATATAAGGATCGACAAGGGTAGGTAACTTTTTCAGTTTATAGTCTAAATGTGCTTTTATTTCCTGGAATAGGGAAGAATTCTGGAATCAAATCTCATCTTCTCTAAATTGAGGATTACAACAGAGAGAAAGAAAGTAGCAAATGGTTTATTATTAAGAAAAGTACAGTATCTAATGTATGTCTGCTAAAGATCTAATATGTATGATGTGCACTGTGAAAATTCTATTTTATTAAAATCAATGGGAATAGGTCACTGATATGGCAGATGTTATTTTGACAGTTTTAAAAGGGTACACAGCAGAGTAAGGCAATTTTTTGTTTTTTTGGTTAAGCATAGAAGTAGGATTATTGTTTAAATTTGCCAACTATATGCTTATATTTATGGTATTATCCAATTAATAGATTAAAATAAACATGGCATAACAGATATTGAGCTAGCCTAGGAATCATAAAGACTTGATTGTCTTTCAAAGAAAGACTGAAATCTCACTTCTGACACGCTGTGATTATATTTAAGCCATTTACAACTTTAAGCACCCCAGGCAAATCTCTAAGACTGTAAATTACTGCTATTTTGCTTTCCCATTGGTAGTTTCCCATATCATTTAAACTATAAGTTTGGAAAATATACATACATACATACATACATACATATATGTATATATACATGCATACAAATGATTATATATTAAACAACCTTTTCTTTTTGTAAGTCAATTTTAAAATATTGCTTCTTTCCTGTATTAATCTTTATTCTTTGTTGTGAGAAGATAAATATAATAGAGACGTTTAATTTCAGTTTATGCTTTTGTTTCCATTTAGATTTATATTATTTTAAAGCCAATTTGAGTTTCCATTAAGGTTATTGTATAGTTCCGGGATTTTTTTTATACCTAAAAGTATAGATTCTACGAATGGATCCTCTCACTGGCCAAAGTCTACGTCACTTTTCCAGTTTTCCTTGTCTTAGAAGAGCACGTTTTATTCTTCCTGTTAAAGTTCTGTATTGCTGATGGATATTTTTGTTGTTGCTGCTCACTTGACCCAAGCAAACGACTAAATAGGAATTTTTCATCCCTAATCCATGAAGGTTCAACACAGCTCAACTTGGCAGGCACTTGCACAGCTACAATCACATTCAGTGTCTGCTTCCCCATTCACCCCACTAAGGACAGCCTGACCTTCCTAACTATTGGTACTTATTGGGTTAACATGTTCTTCTTATACGATGTACTTGTCTCCCCCTATAGAATCTATGCTCTTTGACAATGGAGATTATTTTATTCATTTGATTTACCTTTCTAGTACTTAGTCTAGTCATGAATGCGTAACAGGGAATTAAGTTTCTCTTTCAGCTGTCATGGAGGAAATATAATTAAGCCTACTGCATTTAGTCACCATTCAACTTTTGGCCTTTCCTCATTTGCATGGTCGTTGTTGAGTCATTTAGCCCTGTCTGACTCTTTGGGACCCCATTTGGGGTTTTCTTAGCAAAGGCAGTGGAGTGATTAACCATTTCCTTCTTTGGCTCATATTATAGATGAGGAACTGAGGCAAACAGGGTTAAGTGACTTGTCCAGGAGAGAAAACCTCCTAAGTGTCTGAGGATAGGTTTGAACTAATAAAGATGAGTCCTGCCGACTTCAGGTCCAACACTGTGCTACCTGGCTGCACTATTGCATGATTTTCTTTGATAGTAAATCAGTTTATCATCATTATTTTAAGACAAATCTTTTCTGAAAAATATAGAAAATAAACAAGATTTAAAAGTAAGTGATACTAGTTTGCCACTCAGAAGTGAGGGTGGGGAATGAAAAAGGGATACCATATCCACTAATATTAATAGTCAAGGAAATAGAAAAATTCTGCCCTACTAGTTTACTGGGTCAGTGAGCCAGACAGAGCTCCACCAATTCATGAATATATTCAGTTAGGGAAAAGCAGCACCCTTCACTTGCAAACTGCTATTGGATGCTGGATGCTCTCTCTCTCTCTCTAGTTCTCTCTCTCTCTCCCTCTCTCTCTCTCCCTCCCTCCCACCTCAATTTCTTGTTCTACAATCCTTCAGTCCTTCTTTACATCTGGGGAAAACAAAACACCAAACATATTTTCCAGTAACTGTCCTTGCTGAAAAGGAGAAGTCCCTTCCCTCATAAAGACTTAAATAGGTATTGCATGAGACTTGAGAAATGTAAAATTTTAACAGCTCTGACCTCAAGATGCTGCACTGTGCCTTGTGGGGTGTTGGGCTGTAGGGAGTGAGGAGGAAAGGTGAGAAAGAAGAGTCGTTAATATCACTTCTCCCACTATGGTGAAGTGGAAAGAGTGGGTTTTTAATTTAAAGACGGATTCAAATCCATTTCATAGATCTGCGACCAAAGGTACTATCCCTTACTCTCTTTAAATCTTACTTTACTTATCTAATTATATTTACACAACTTACCTCACAGGGTTCTTATAAAGATCAAATGGGATAATCTAAATAAATCCTGCAAAGCATTGTAGCAAGCTTTCTAAGGTCAACAACATTCCCTTGTAAACCACACCTTACCTCAGCCTGCTGCGTGATTCATTCCCATAAATACTCTTATTATTCTGAGCTGTATTGTAATCTAGGAGTATATTTTAATTTTTAAATTTATTAATAAACTTGGGACCTCCTTTTGCATTAATCAGTTGCCTCCAACCTCTATCCAAGTTTATTCAATATTAAATAGAGACATCTCCCCAGTAACAGTTATTAATCTTTCTCTGCACAGTAAATCACTTAATCTTCTATGATTAAATAAATATAAAAGCTACCATATATGGAATCTATTAACAAATGTAATCAGTAATGAAACAAATAAATGAGTCAACAGCATTTTGACTGTGAGAAAGATCGTAACCATGGACATCTCAACCCTCATTATAAAGCTTGGTAAAAACATTTACACAACTCACTTCATCTTTACAAGCAAAACATGAAAGAAAACAGCTTAAATAAACAGGCAAGATTTCTCCATTTCATTTTCTTGGTTGTCTTCAACTCCTCTCCAGTCATCACAGAAAAAACATTCTCTTCACAATAATCATTTCTCATGAATTTGTCTTCATAATATTTCTTTACAATCTAACAGTTAAGATCATTCTAAGAGGAAAGAGTTTTTCTCCTCATCTTATATCTTCTTTATGTTTTATCTGTATTAAGTGGGTCTGCTACAAGTGTATGTTTTCTCATCTCAATTTCAGCAAGGCACTTTCGCTCCTCTTTAATTGATTCTCTATCCCAGTGGTGTCAAATTCCAAGAGAAATGGGAGGCCACTAACCCATGAATAAGGATCCCTATGGAGAAATTAGTTTGAACATGTGATGTTATATATGTTTTATTACACCTTATTTATTTGGTTAAATATTTCCCAAATACATTTTGATCTAGTTCTCCAGCACTTGGGAGTGTTATGGGTATGGTGGGGAGGGGCATAGGAGGAATAAGTTAACACAGGTGCAGGTCTGACAGCTGGGCTCTGTCTCCTTCTTGTTCCAAACCCTCTGTTCACTCCAGAAAACATGACACTGTTCCTTCCACTACTCTAAAATCTGAAAACCTTTCCTCAAACTTTACTGATAGTAGAGAAAGTATTTGCTATGAGCTTCCTCTTTTCCCCTTCTCTTTCATTATTCCTTTCCTTCTCAGTAAAGATGCTACTCTTTCCCTTACCAAAGCCATGTACTCTGGATCACACCTCCTCCCATCTTATCCAGTAGATTCGTTCCTCTTCCCTCCTTACTTCCATCTCTCCCTCTTCCTCTAGGTCTCTTTGAAAAAGACTAATTAGATATGAGATATGTATTCTATGTATCCTATAAAGTATCTCCCTCTCAGATTCAAGGGGTAAGTGCAGTCTCATTCTGACTCAAGAAAATTATCTATAAAAATGAATTGCATCCATACAAATATTCGTCTATTTGCAAATACTGTGTCCCCCCTCCCCAGTGCAGGAGAGAACCCTAAACTACCAAATTATAGAATAGGTAAATTTTTTCTAAATTCACCATACCATTGGACCTATACTACCAAAAATTCCTGAATTTGAACATGTCTATTCTACTTAAAGGATGGGGAGAGTCTCTCCTTAGTTATATGTGCCTGGACTCTGAGCTACCACTGTATTTGACTTGAATCAAATGGCATATCATACATAGATGTCTTTATTATAGGAGGAAGTGAAAAGAGACAATAAATTTTGAAAGGGAGGAAGAGAGTTCAAAGCAAGGAAACCTGATCTAGTTCATACACATACACACACATAGAAACATGTACACACATCATGCGTAATTTCTGACTCTAGAAAGCTGTCTACACAAACTGAGACCACACTGTAACCTCATGCACAATTGCTGTTTCAGTTGGCATTTTTAGTAGAATGTTCAATAAATATTTTTCTCCCTTGATAGCACAGGGAAAAAGTTAAGTCTTGTACTATCCACAGAGGAAAATAATAATACACTAATCTTCATGCCATCACTATTTGATTCTGTCCTCTAAAGTGGAAGCTGGAGAGACAGATCCATAATCTGGGAACATTTCCAGAGTCATCTTTTGCTAAATGCGACATTCAGCTCTAGCAGCATTCAGCAGGACTCTTCCCTTTGTCGCAATGCCATACATAGTTGGAAAGATACATGATAAACACATACAAGATGCTGACAACTCAGGGCAAGATTAACAATGGTGCTTCAGCCTTGGTCTCCGCTTCATTCAAAGATTTATGGGTAATGATCTGTCTTTCCTTTTCCTGATGTGTGTACAAGTGCCAGATTTTTTTTTCTTTGCTATTGATATCAAGGTATGATAGACATTGATGGGGCTGTAGAGGCTCCAGAGAACTTGATTAGAAACCTTTCCCTAACTCTGAAAAACAAAATTTTCGCCAACTCATGAAAACTTTCCTGAGAAATATAGCGAAAGGCATAGAAGAGAATTTATTTCAGTGAGGGATCAGTAGGTGTCTCCAGTTTTTTCCACTCTTGTACTGATCACTTCTTTATTATTTACAATTCTTGGTTTAATCAGGGACAGGCTGTCTTTCAGAACGATCAACAAAGCATGACTTTATATGAATTGACGAATAAATGAAGCATTTCACTTAATATATCCAAAGCATTGCAGATATAAAATAAAAAGCAAGAGAATTCCTGCTCTCAAGGAGTTCACACTCTAATAGAAAAGACAACACATAGATCATGAACAAGTCCCACATGAAGAAGTCAGTGTCAAAGTAAATGATAAGGCTACTTCTTTAATATCATTTCCATTGACAAAGTTAGATCTGTTTCAGACGCTAAAACTTTTGAGAGTTCAAAGACTTGGGTGACAAGAACTTTTTTTTTTTCTGGGTCTTTGATAGATGTGGCTATAGCAGCTGCAGGATCATCTGCCACACTGAGTCTCCATAGGGGCTGTTTCCCAAGATGATGGCACAGAGAGTTTGCCTGGAAGCAGTACAGTTCCCACTTATGCATGTCTTAGACTTATCGAAGGAAGACGAGATAAACGTTTTCCTTGACTGAAGTCACAGAAAAGACTTCCTTGCAGTTCTCACATGCACACACAAACATAATAATGGTCTCCACGTAGCAAAAGTTTATCTTTAGTGTGCTTCTTAAGAGGTTCTCTCCTGTTTATTATTCTAGCTCACTGTTGGCTCTTCTACATGTTTATTTACTCCTTCTCTAAGAATCATGCATTTTTTGGGAAAAAAATTTGTATAATGCTCACATTGGTACATGTGGCTAACATAAGATTTGATGGTAAAAACGATGATGAAAGTTGCTACTTTAAAAACATAGGCATGAAGTACATGTTAAAAACTCCACCATCTCGAAAAGGAAAAACACATTTTAATAACCTGTCATTTCTTATCTTTTTCTTGAACTTAGCTTCTTTCATATTTCAATTTAATACTCCCTTACTCTTTGCACTCTCTCTTGTGATTTATACTACTCTTCCTTTTTAAGTGTGGATTTCCCCCTACATGCTTATCCCTACTTGTCAGAGAAATAATTCGCACATAGCAAATGCCTTTCTGTGGTCTCCTGTTTCATTTTACTTGACAGACAATGGGTCAGTGGTAAAAATTTACTTAGAATACTTCATTGGATCCAAGATCTCATTATGAGGGCGACCCTCATCTCCAATACAGAGTACAAGTCTTCCACACAATATCAACTTATACCACTCTTGCCATGAATCCTCTATGAAAAAACTACCTATCATGCTAGAGGTTTTTCTCTGGTTCTCTGGATACTTTGTGGATGCTAATGTAACACTTGGTATATCATTTGTCTCATTCTCACCTCATAACTGGCCCATGTACTGCGACGTATCCTTGACAGTGTCTTTTATATTACTCTTCTCATAAACATCATTGTTGGCAATAGACCCCAACAGCAATGACAGCGATAATACTACCTACTATGTGCTAGGCTCTGTGCTAAGCACTCTACACACGAATATTATCTCATTTGATTCTCAAAATAACCCTGAACATTAGGTACTGTTATTATCTCCATTTTATGGTTGAGAAAACTGAAGCAAACAGAGATTAAGGCACTTTGTGTGTGATAATTATTCTAAAGTTTAGCTCAATGCCTGAGATGTTAATAAATACTCAATAACATCTAATACATGTCCGTTGACTGATTATTATAAAAACAAAACGTAAGCTTTGTCTGCTTCCTGAAGTCCAGAATGAGCTTTACTATTAGAGAAACATTTTAAGATGAGAAGGTTAAAACACAAATTGTTGGTGTTTGGGGTCTATGTGGCTTTAAATTGAATTTCAGTGAGGTGGATACTTTTGGTTTTATCAGACCCCAAACAATGAGCATTAGTATGTGGTTGGTGATGTTACTTTAGAAATAGGAATAAATATTTTTCAAGTGTGGTGAGACAATTGAATTAGCTACTTAAACCAGATCTTCACCGATGTTGATTTGTTTACTTCTGAATATAGATGTAATACCTATTTTGTTAATTATTAGTAATACTGCATTATTTCTGAATACAAATTTTGTCAAAACAACTGATTAAAGCTAGACATGGAGGAATTTAGTGAAAGCTATCAGCTGTATTTATTTCCTGAGTTTTATTTGAGAAACATTAAATGGTAGTTTAAGTCTGCCCATCAACTTATCATTTAGATGTTCCTGTCTGTTCTCAATCTCCACAGCACTCAAGTGATTCGAGAGAAATGCCTTTTGTGATTACCATTTCAGGCAGGATAATTTGTCTTATACTTTAAATGTCTTTGGAATGTTCCTGTAAATCTTTGCAGTTCATAACTACTTTCATTTGAGACTTGCTTTAGTCGATCAGAAAATGGCTAGTAATAAAATTGCCATGTCAATATATATACACACACACACACACACATCCATATTTAAAAGTATATACGTATATATGAACACATTTAAATGTATATATTTGGATGTATTTATATTCTCATATTTAAATATTCTATATACACATTTCCCATATTTAAAAATAATATATACATACAGGTATATATATGTGTGTGTGTTATGTGTATATATGTATATATGTGTGTGCATATGTATATACACACATACGTACATATATGTATTGTGGAGCTTCTTATATATGAATTATACCAAAGAAATTTCTTAGGAATCATGCATTTCCATATCAAACCAGTTTGACACAATACTATGTGCAAAGCACTGAGTACACACAAGCAAATCCGAAAACAGACCCTGCCTCTAAGAAACTTCCTTTCTAGTGGACATACAAAAATCTAAACAGCTAAGTATATATGTGTAATTTGAAAAGGAGGAAATGAGCACTAACAGCTAAGGAACTAAAGAGTGTAGTCCTACAGGAGATGGTGCATGAATGGATCTTTGGGTAGATCTCGTAGGTCACCCGACTCTTCTATTCTCCTTCTTGCTTGATTTGCTCATGAAAACTTGCCTTGGAAATTTGTAGGGTTCCCAAATAGGGTAGTCATACTGCTACAACTTGCTCAACATTCTGAAAGTAACTCTAGTAGGGAGAATTCATTTTTACTATTGTACAATATCTCTCCTGAGCCCCCACCTCTATATCTGCCACTTACCAAATCAGCCAGTTGAACTCCATTAAGTCTTAATAAGACATAGGAAATATAAGCAAATAAGAAATATTTGATAAATAAAATATAAGCAAATAAGAAATATTTGCTAACTAAAAAGCAGAGGAAGAATAATAATAACATTTTTGACTATAAATCAGGGACACATTCTCCCTTGTTTTGCCTCATGGTAGGTGAGTAGGAACAAATTTATAGAACCATAAGAGAAAAAAGACATGACTATGGATCACTGATATCCAGGAGAAACTCAAAACTCTGGACTGCTGCTCTTGACACCCTTTGTCTCCCTCAAGAAACATAATTCAGTGACATTTGAGACTTCTTCTCAGCTTATTATTCTGCCTGAGCCATTCAAGTTCTGAGATTTCTTTCCAACACTGACCAGTAATCTCTTCTAAGATTTTCTCTTAGCTCTGACTTGTTCCCTCTGAATTCTTCTGTGAATACTGTTGACAAAAATAATATTTGTAAAGCAATTAGCAGAAAGACTGGTATTAAGTATTTCATAAATTATTTATGTTCTCCTTTCCCTTTAGCCCTCACCTCAGCTTTACCATACTAACCCCCCACTGGATAACTTAAGTGAGATAACTCACGTCTATGTCATGGTAATAAACCAAAATCCATATTTTTACCATTGGTACCATAGCTAGGCAATATATATTTGTCCCATTATCACAAAATAGCTCTAGGAGTCATCAACTCATTCCATTTAATGCAATTTCTGTCCACATTCCTCACTCTACCAGTATGGTAGTTTGTACCATAGCCATTGAAAATGAATCTCAATGGCCTGGAACAAATTTGGAACAAAATTGATAGCTGCAAGTAGTTAAGTTCCCTCACCAACTCTGCATAAATGTTTGTAATTCACTTGTACTCTTCCACTCTGACAAGTTTCAGAAATGCTAAAGGTACTAAACAGGCTTCTGAAAAAATATTGGAAACAGATGGTATACTTATGGAACTTGTAGATGACATGAAACTAGGAGGTAGATATAATGCACTAGATGATATATAAGGATACACAAAGATCTCAGCAGTTTGGAATTATGAGCCAAATATTTTGTTGTTCAGTCATTTCAGTCATACCTGACTATTTCTGACCACATTTGGAGTCTTCTTGGCAAAGATACTGGAATGGTTTACCATTTCTTTCTCTGGCTCATTTTACAGATAAGAAAATTGAGGCAAAGGAGGAAACGTGACTTGCTAGAATACATTTAAATGTAATAGGCATCAATGTAAAATCTTCCATTTAGATTAGAAAAACAAATAGCCCAAGTATAACATGGAGTGAAAATAGCAACAAGACATATTATGTGAAATGGACTTGGGAATTTGTCAATTAAAGGTTCAGTATGAGTAAACAGTATAGATTGACTATAAAAATATCTAATATAATGTTTATAGTTGAAAGTGTTGTTTAGAACTCACACCAACTGAGTGCATTCATGATTGTGTTTAATTCTTGAGCACTAAAGTTTAAGAGTGATTGAAATACTTCTAAGGGAGAGTGTTCAATTCCTGATTAATTTCACTATTTATTAGCTTTGTTAATGTGGATAAGTCATTATACCTCTTTAGTCCTCAGTTTCCTTAACTGTAAAATAAGGAGATCAGATTAGTAGATGATCCCTGTAGTTTCCCTCTAGTTCTTGTGATCTTGATGAGTATTCTGGAAACTGTGTCAATGAAATAAATTGCTAAAGGAACTTTTATAATTTAGTCTGGAGATCAGATTTAAAGGAGGCATAGCTCAATATTAGTATTTTTGAAGTATAAAGAAGAAATCAATGTATGTTATTCAATTTTGCTGTACCAAGCAGAAACAGAATCAGTGATTGGAAATCACATGGAGGCAAATTTCATCTCAACATAAGGAACACTTGCACAAAGTCCTACTGCAGTGCATCCTTCTGGTGTGAAAGTGATACTGGGGTTCTCTAAGGCTGTGTCAATGAAGGATTAGCATTGGTAATGCTAGAAAGGCTTAGAAAATGTAACCCAAACAAAGTCTAAGTGCCTATCAAATATCAAAATCTACTTTTTGAGGATAAACTAGGTAAGTAAAGCAAGCCTCTAGACTAGTGTGCTGGCCATGAAGGCATGGAGTTTTGGGACAGGCAACTCTAGAAACAAAGACAAATAGAAAATTTTCCTTATTCCAGTGTTGCCCATTATGGCAGGAAAGCGGTCAAAATATACTAAGACTCACAGTTTTTAATATATTTTTAACTTTTATTTGACAATTGGTACTCTAAATTCAAGATCCTTGTACCATATGACCACCGAAGGATTTGGATGATATCAATCTTGACATTTACCTTAGAACAAATTCAAAAGACAGAATGAATTTGATGGTAAATGGAAGAAGGGATTACAATTTTTCTTTAGAAAGACAAAAAAAAAGAATTTTGTTTTACTATGTAGCCAAAGTGAGCAAGAAACATTAATCAATGGAAAATTTGGTAATCATTTATTACAAAACTAATGATGTATTCACAGACTACCATAAAATAATTGCAAATTAAAGTGCATCAGATGTTGAGAATGAAGAGGTAGAGCTATATTAAAATAAAATCCTCCACATTGAATGACTATATATCCTGATACTTAGTGACTTCAAGACAAAAGAGAAAAAAGATGAAATTGAGGAGAAATATATGAGAAAATGTGAAGAAATGAGATGACCCAAACACCTGCAGGCTACACAAAATTGTTAAGTATTTATATCATGGTAACTTTCTTTAGGAAAGGAATTGGTAAGACTTGGTCAATGTGATCACCAAGCAATATCACCAAAATTATAATTTGAAAGGCGAGAAGGTACTTGTTATTGTTTTTGAAGTAATCCTGGAACCAACTTCCTATTTAAAATAAGATGATTCATCTGTCAGAGCAAGAATCAGAATATGAAGTAAAAAGAATGAAAATAATTTGGCATACAATTAAAATAACAAATCAAATATTTATATAAGCAACTGACAATGAAAATGGATGTGGGACAACATCAATGGCATCAACACTGATTATTATAATGCTACATTGTAATGATATAGATGATAAAAAATGTATTACCCACAAAGCCAAAGAGATTAGAAAGTACTTTAGTCAGCAACACTTCACTTGCTTGCCAAGTACAGAGAAATAGCAGCCAAATGCCATATGAATTTAGAATAAAAACTCATTTTTAAATTCTTATAAAGAAAGATGATGGGCAGAGAGAATCACTAAGAGGTAGACACAATTTAAAAAATGGTAGAGAGATTGCTAAGGAAAGTCATCGCAAAAACACTTAAGGACAAAAATGGAAGGAATACAATAAAGAGATGAAAAATAGAAAAGACCTTAATTTGAAAACAACAGATGAAAAATGGAAAAGATCTGCAAGCCTTTGATAAATGTTATTGATTGTTCGATTGATTGTATCCTTCTCTTATGATCAGTCACTCAATTACATTTGTTAAAAGGCTACCATGTGCCAGGCTCTTTAGTGTGGGAGAAAAAAAAAATGGGGGGAAGGTAGAAATTGTTCTTGTTTTCAAGGAACTCATGGTTTAGTGGGGAAGATGATATAAATAACTATATATGAACCGACTGTATAAAGAATAAATTGAAAATAATCAGCAGAGTACAGACAGGAAAATTAAGAGAGATTGTAAAAGGCTTCATTACAAAGGTGGGATTTTACTGAAAGAAGTTAAGGAAACCAGGAGGCAGAGATGAGGAGGGAGAGGGTGCTAGACATGGAAGACGGTCTATGAAAAGGCACTGACTCTGGAGATGGAGTTTCTTGTTTGAAGAAAAGCAAAGAGGCCAGTGTCAGTGGATTACAGAACTGAGAAGGAAGTTTAAGAAGACTGGAAGATGGGAGCAGGGAAGATTATAAAGGTCTTGATTGATTGATTGATCCTGGAGGTGATAGGGGGCCACTATATGGTGAAGATACTATCTGTTCCTCCCTTGTCTTATGTGGATCAACTGTGAAAATAAATGTGAAGTACTTTGAAAACTGTTTAAGCATTATATACGTGTAAGATATTATGCTCACTGCTGCTATCATTATTACCTGTTTTCATAAAGCAATTACACCTATGTATCCTATGGATTGTTTTTAATTCAGTAGTACATGGGGGTTGTTTTTCCCCCTGGAGGTTGTTGTCCAGAAATTTAACTTGCTGACCAGTTCAATAAATTGAAAAATACTAGTAAATCTTGTATCTGGAGAATTGAGAATTAGTGTATTTATGAAGAAGTTTGGCAAATACAAGCTGTACTTGGGAATGTGTTAGAGAGGTTCTCCCCTCTCCCCACCCAAACACACACCTTTTTCTGTCCTTGGCCCTTCTGACAAGCCATTGAAGCCCATGCATCCTCTTCTCATAAAAAAAAAAAAATTGGAAGCATAGAAATAAATATACAATAACAAAGGATATTAATTTTGTCAAAATTATCTATGTGTATACACAGATACACACATACGCACATATATATAAACATATTGTTGTTGTATTCGTCTTTTATTCTCAAAGAGGACCGTGACATCATTTTGTGTATGAACTCCAGGTTTAGAACTCTTGTGACAGTGTGAAAGGGAAAGTTTAAACAACTTGATTTTAACAGAAAAAAAGTAGTTTATGTTCTACCTGGTTGAGGGTTTTAATTGTAGGTCATATTTTGTTAGTGCTACTTGTATTTTGTTATTATAAAGACATTGTTAACTCTTAAATATGGATTAAGTGATATAAAAAAATAAGTAACCCAGTGACCCAGTGCAGCTCCCTTGATTCCCGTGTGCTAGACAAGCAAATAACCCACAAGGGAGAAGCAGAAATACAATTCCCTATTTCTCAACCTCCAAAATAAAATCAAATAAAAATAAATTCCATGTATTTTTTTGGTAGAAAGCATAAAACGGGTTTCTTTCTAACTCATATTATTATGAGGAAAAACAAGAATGAAGTACAGCTGCTGCAGCTGGTAAAAAATTCTTATTTAACACTGTGAAAAAAGCAGTTTTCTCTCTGAGAATAACAAATTCATACCTGTGAGTAGATCATTACAAGACAGATTTTTCTTAATTATTTGAAATTCATTCATGATTTAGTTTGAGATGCTTTTGAAAATGCTAATTTCCTCAAAGGAATAATGTCTTTTGCAAGAGAAAAAATAAGGACAGTAATTTCAAAGAGCTTACAACCCTTCCCCATCATTAAAAGCAACGTATACTATATTTGATTTTACTTGCTAGAATGACAAGTTATTTATAGAAACATAATAACTTTAAATATAAATTTCAAGAAGTGTCTCTAATTACTAAGTAATGCATTCTACAGTTGAATGTTAACTATAAAATATTAACATAAAAGAGCCATTTTTTTTTAAAAAAGGAAGTTAGATTTTTTTAAAATCCTTTCTTTTTAACACAAACCATTATTCTTTTATTTGCTTCAACAGAGTATATACTCTGTCATTTGGAGCCTGTTTTTTTTTTTTTGCCACCTGCTGAAATGTGTGTGTGTGTGTGTATATGTGTGTGTGTGTGTGTGTGTGTGTGTGTGTGTGTGTGTGTGTGTGTTGGAATAGATGGCATTTATAGGGAGAGCAAGGAAAGCTCTTGTGATAGTATCAAAAAAAAATTTCTATTCCCAAGTCTAGGAATAGGGCTGAAATTGTCCGGTATAACTTTCCCCTCCCCTTTTGTGCCCTAGACTTGGGGCCCTTTGGACCATAGGATGAATCCCTCCAGCTAGGGAGCATCTTTGAGAGTCAGTAAACAGTAGGTACTGTTTTGGAAAGAGTCTGGAGAATTTGAGGATTAGGGCAAATTACAAAGGCATGGGGTTAAAGGTGATGGAAGAGCTTTTAACTGCTGTGATGGGGTCAAGGAGATTCACTGGTCCGCAGCTCCTTGTGTGCTAGCATTGTTTTTTGAGTAGTAAGCAGTTGGTTCTTCCCTGCCATCTGGCATATTGTAGTGAAACACAGCTCTAGCACCCGTCAGGTGACCCATTGGCAGTCAGCAACAGCAGCTTATGTTCATTGAAGGATGCTAGATGACTCAGATGAAATGATTCTGGCTCTTTTTTGTAAGTTCCTAGATTCTTGGAGAAAATCTTATGGTATATACATATGTGTGTGCATACACAAACACATACACATATATACACACACAGATACCCATATATATATATATATCTAGAGCTGTGTTCATACATAAACACACATATACCTAGATATACATAGATAAAAATATCTTGATCACTGTATTCAGTGTAATGATATGGCACTATCCTCAGTCTGTAGATGAGTGGAAGCTTCTCCATAGAGAAGTCAATATACAGCCACAACATGGATTCCAGTAATAGCAACTGAGTAGTTTTTTTAATTATTCTCCTAAGTAACTGAGCTCACTTGTTCTTGGGTTATATGAAATGCTATGACAGTTCCTGGGCTTCTTAGGATGGATTCTGAGGCATATTCTCTCAAAGGAGGCCCCTTTAATTCAGGATCTTCACTTGACAATGCAAACCAAAAATTTCTGCAACCTAAAGTAGACTATGAACAAAAAGATGGCAGATGAGTGAGGAAGGACCTAAATTTAGCCAACTTCCATATCCTCCAAAATGACAAAGCTGAGACCCAAGGCTAGCAACCAATCTTTAAAGGGTGATGTAGCAGTAGAAAGGGGAAGTATTGAGGAATGAAGCCCATAGCTGAAGTCAAAAGAGTAAGTCTTAATAAAGATCCAGCTCACAAGCAGATTTAAAAAAAAAGCAGAATGTAAAATAAAGGTAATAAAACCTAAGCAAGAAATCAAATATAATAAATAAATTTTATAATATGAAGAAAAAAACAACCAGTGCTCCCGGATGAAAGATTCTGGTGGATGCTCCAGTAATAATGTCACAATAGCAAGAAATTCCAGAATTTTTATTAATACACATATTAAAAGAAGAAATTATGACTGCGTTTAAGGCAAAAAACAGAGCATGAAAATGCATAACTAAAAAACGAGTAGAAATAGAGTAGGAAAAATTGAATACATGATACAGAATCTCTTCAAAGAAGTTAATCTCTCAGAAAGAGAATAGTAGATTTGGAATACCAAAAAAATACTAACATGGAAGAAAATCTGACAGAGGGGAA
The DNA here is from genome assembly GCA_023548195.1 of Bettongia penicillata ogilbyi. NCBI lineage: Eukaryota > Metazoa > Chordata > Mammalia > Diprotodontia > Potoroidae > Bettongia > Bettongia penicillata. Next base: position 1,600,354 of record JAJHZJ010000872.1, read on the forward strand.
ACAAAGGCAACAATGCTAAAAGAACACAAAAACACTCTAGACGCCAATGTAACTGACTTTGATGACAGAGATTATTTAATGATTATAGTTCTCTCAGAAGAGTATGGTAAATTTAATTTACCGTAATCTAAGAAATAATTCAATAATATTGTCTACAACTTCCAGTCCTTCACAACTTGAGTAGGATATGGTGTATATGAACAACTGACTATAGTGATAAGAAACTTCATGAAACTTCAACACTAAACTGAAACTTAGATTGGAAAAGATTAAATGAGGGTATATTTCAGCAAAGAGGGGATTTCATACCCTGAATGAATAGAGGATGTAAACCCCAGCAATTAGCATAGTACTTGGCAAACAATAATAGGTGCTTAACAAATGTCTATTGGCTGACAAAGGAAAGGTATAGCAACATAAAATCAGGAAACGTAGTTCAATTTGGCTGTAACACAGAATTATGAAGAGAGGTGATGTAAAATTAGGCTAAAAAGTTGAATTGCACTTATATTGAGAAATGTCTTAAATAATAACTAGCATTTGTTTGGCACTCCAAGGTTTGCAAGGCACCTTACAAAATTATCTCATTTGATCATTGCAACAACTCTGCGAGCTAGGTGCTATTACCGCTCCCATTTTACAGATGAAGAAAACGAGAAAATCAGATGTGAAGTGACTTGGTCAAGGTCACAGAAGTAGTAACTATCTGAGAATGAATTTGAACACACATCCTGCTGACTCACCTAAAAAGTCTGCATTCTCTCCTAGGAGTAATGTCTTAGGATCATAGATTTGGAAATGGAAAGAACCCCAGAAGTCATCTACAACTACATCTTTGGTTAGACCCCTACTTCAGAAAGATTGGGTTTTTTTGGCAACTGTTTGAAGGATGAAATGAAGAGTGGAGGGGATGAGGTCCTGAGCTACAGTAATGGGCATGTGAAAGCAGGCTTTCAGAACAGCATGATGACTTCTGTTCCCGCAGGCAGCTGCTTGCTACCATTAAGTTGACTATCACAGCTCACAGTTTAGTCTTGAAGAAAGCCATCTGCTTTATGTCTCTTGGCAAAGTTTGTTTAGAAACAAGCAGCTGTATAAAAAAGAAAGGAGTCTATGTCTTGCAGTGGCAAATGAACAGGTTTTCAATGTAAATAAGAAAATCTTATTAATGTCTCTTTAAGAAGGAAATCCCCTTTTCCTATACCTAATAGGAAGACCTCCATCATCAAACAACTGTTAGCTTACTACACCATTTACACATCTATGGAATATTTCAATATATTAAAAATGCTATGATTTCATCCATGTAGCTCTTTCCTCAATTGCTGAAGCTTATAAAACCTCTCTGCTTCACATTTAGGGTCCTTAAATCAATTTTTGTGTCTTAGATCCCTTTGGCAGTGTGGTGTTTATGGTTTCTTTTTTAGAATAATGTTAAATGCATAGAATAAAATATATAGAAGAATAAATTCTTTTGAAAAAGTTATCAATATATTTATAACACATACCTATGTGTATATATGGAGAGTTGAAAAGTTCACAAATCCCAGGTTAAGAACTTCTGCATTTATATATAGTTTCACAGTCTTCTGTCTTCTCCCTCAAAAAAAACAATTATTTGTCATCATACAGTCATCAATATCCTCAGTTAACTTGTCAGACAAGATACTTATGTTCACTTGTCAGACAAGATACTTATGTTCCATCACTGAACTCGTACTTGAAGATTTTCTGACTCAGTTGTATCTACTAAAGTTTTAATTTACTGACATTGATATTAAAAAAAAAATACAAGTTTTTCTCCATGTTATGATGGGGCATTGAAGTAGAATATAGATTATTTTTTTTTTAAAGAAAACATTTTGTGATTTTCAGAACTAAAAATATTCAGGGTTTACCTGCTTTGTAGATAAAAACTACATTTTTGGGGTAGCCTGTGTTGAAGTTCAGGGTGCTGGGACCTCCAAAATACCAACACATCAGATGCTGCTTGAATGAATTCAACACAAACCTTCTTAAAGTCAAAGAAAAACAAAGTTTATTAAAGATTCACCCTACTGGGTTGACTCTTAGGGAGCCTCAGCATTTATAACGCTTGTACAAGCAGACCAGAGACCAACTCAGATAGACAGTCTGTCCTGGATTGAGTCCGAGTATCTTCATGGAGGTGAGATGGACCTTATATACAGAAAAGACTGAGGGAAGAATCCAAGTGTCCCCAAGTAGTCTGGGGTCCCAGGGATGGTCTTGATAGGTGAGGTCAGCCTGGAATGTAAATCAAATCCAGGGAGGATATTGACAGGATTAACCCATAATCCTGATACAGTAGGCAAGGACCAAGGGTGGGGAGTATCCTGGCTAGGTGATATGGACCTCAAGACAATGCTAAATCAAATAAAGGGAATTCAAGGAACCCTCAAAGTGAGGCTTTCTGGGGCCCCTCAAACAAATGGGACCAAAACCTTCCCAGACCAAGGGACAAAGGTCTCAGCCTGGCCTTGTACCCCATCACCTACCTAGATATTTGGGGTATTTATAGTACTATGTTTGAAAACTGTCACTTTAACACTTTGAAAGGAATTACTCTTCTCTCTACCCTCATATTGCATGATACTTGTTTGTGTATGCTCTTTACATATATGTTACCAAAATAGAAAGAACCCTAGATCCATAATGGAATGAGACCCAGTGTGTCCACAAGAAGATTATATAACCTCTATCAATCTGTTTCCTCATCTCTAAAATCATATATGTTATACTCACTTAACATGCTTTTTGTAAAGATAAAATGAGACAACATATGCGTAACAGTGACAGTTCTGGCCTCCAATGCCCTAAGACCAGGTATGTTACATTTCAACATTTCTTTAAGTTTCTCTTGATACCCTTAAGGGAACTTGGGGAATGTTCGTTCTCTATCATTGGCACAAAAGTCCTACCCAAATGAACTTGACCCAAGCCTTCTTTCAGCTATATTAAAACAAAGTTTACTAAAGATTCACCATATTGGGTTGACTCTTAAGGTGTCTAAGCATTTGTGATGCTTCTATTAGCAAGTAGGTGAGATAGAATCTGAGCACCTTCATGGAGGCATGGAATTTATATACAGAAAGATTGTGGGAGGGATCTGGGGGTGGTTTTGTAGTCTGGTAGTCTAGTAGTCTAGGAGGAGGGGTTTAGGGAGGGTCTTGAAGAGGAATCCAAAGAGGATCTATATGGGACTGGGGTGACTGATCAAGGGTGGAGGCAATCAGGAAGTAACAGACAATGAAGAGCTGGGGTGGGAAGCAGGTGAGGCAATTCAGAGATAACAGATAAGGGAGGGACAGGCTAGGTTAAGGGTAACAGATCTGGGCATGAAAAGCCAGGGTAAGTGAAAAGGTTCAAGGAGGTTCCTAGAGTCTGTACCCTGTCATTGTTTCCCTAATTTTAGGGGATCCTCTATACCCCAGTTCCATTTAATAATTTAACAGGTTAGTTTATACAAAGTAATATTTAATTAAAAAGTGTAGAAAGTACAAATGTATATTCTTAACACCTGGGGGAACATAATCCCCCCCTCCCATTCCACTTGGGTCTCTGAGGAGTGGAGGCTGATTAGGTTCACAATTTAGCACAGTCCCACAAAGTTCCCGTTCCACAGACTCACTTGATATCTAGTCCTAATGACCCTGGCTTCCCATGTCTTCCTTCTTGGCCGGAAATCCTGCTTCCAAGGTCATCATGACTGTTTCAGTGGGGATTCTGCCCCCTAGAACTAGAAATAACAAATAAAATGAACTAGGGCAAAGGGAGCATTTTTTGGGGAGAGGGGGAATAGGGCTAAAAGGTAAAGGAGGAAACTTAGTTCATATCGCCAATTTGGTGAACAAGATCTTTACCCTCTCTGGATGCCAAAAGAAAGATCAGGGAAAGAATGTTCCAATGTGGTCATTTTAAAGACAGACTGTTAGAGCTACAAAGTCAATTTGAAGAAACTTCACAAGTATGTGGTAGAGAATCCAAAATGATCTAGCCCCTGCTTCTTTCATGTGAGCAACTGTGTTAGTTGATCTGGGCATGTACAAAGTCTGGTTACATATAGATAAAATGCTTTGCGATCATTATAAGTTTTGGACAGCAGCTCATCATTATGCAGATAAAGTTACTAAATGTCTATGTATTTTTTTACCCAGAGATTCCCCAACTAGGCATATATCCTAAGGAGGTCAACCGTTAAAAAAAAAATTCCCACATACATCAAAATATTTATAAAGCACATTTTATGTTAGCTTCTTTACTAGGGGGAAAAAGTAGACACATATATTGGAGAATAACCAAATGAATTGTCATACAAGAATATAATGGAAGCAATGAATATAATTAATACAGAGAATCATAGAAAGATTTTCATCAATTGATACAGAATGAAGAATCAAGAAAATGACATACAGAGTTCACAACAATGTAAATGATTAAAAAAAAACCCACAAAATATCTGAAAGTGGACATTGAAGGGATTACAAAGAACCCCCCAAAGAAGTTTTCATCTAATCATACCAAATCATGTGCCCTGAACCATAATGCTTACATAAAAGCCAAATTAAACTCTCAGATATATCTGAGTACTATCTCCCACCACTAGAATAATAGAAGTACTTGCGTACTAATTAAAACACAAGTTCTAATGAGATCCACATGTGAAATTAGAGGCAGGTTCAGAAAATTCACAAGTCTTAGAATCAGTTTTTGAGATTCAAAGTATATATGTGTAGATATATACATATATATGTAAATATCATGTGTATGTGTGTGTATTTCTCTATAACACATTAAAGTTGGCATTTTTCATCTTCTAAAAAAATAAAATGGCTCGGGTCTTTTCTCAAAAGATTACATACAGAATATGATAGTTTCTGTGCCAAATTTATTCCTAGTTCTTATAAATATCACATAGTGCCCTTTTTGCTTCCAATGAAAGCGTTAAGATTGCAAGTATTATGATACTAACCTTGAATACTTCCAACCCTTGTCATAGTTCATATAGACCATAAGGCTTCATCAGATATGGTAATATTAATTGATATTAATATTAGATATGGATTAGATTATAATATCCCTGAAGGCAGTGACTCTTTTTTGCCTCTTTTTACATTCCCAGCATTTAGCACAGTATCTGGTACCTAGCAGTTAATTAATAAATGTTTATTGATTTTATATCTGTAAGGCAGTCATTACTCTCTTTTTGTGTTAAGGATCTCTTTGGCAATCTTGCAAAGCCTGAGGATTCCTCAGAATAATGTTTATAATTACATAAAATCAAATATACAATATTATGAAGAACAATTATGTTGAAATACTTTAACCAAAATAGTTTTAGAAATAACTTGTAATCTGTCCACTGACTCCTGGGAGTTTATATTCCTGTTCTAGGGGCTAAGCTAAATGATGAAGTTGATGTGTTCTAGCAATATTTCCAAAGAATCCAAAACCAGATTACCTCTTTAAAAAAAAAAGATGGCAATATCTCAAATATTCTTACATTTTTTACTTCAGTAACCTGAAATCGAGAATATCATAATTTCATTAGTAAGAGAATGAAGAATAACAGGAAGGATTGGAGATCTGTAATATATCAGGTAGAATGAGAATTCAAAATTGATAAATATAAGGAAAAGGTTGAGGAGGAAAATGACAGGGTTCTATATAATGTGCAGATTGTATAGAACCAGAGAATGATGACTTCTTAAAGTCACTGAAGGAAAAGAACACCAGAAGTGCATATTAAAAAGATTATTTTGACAGAACCCAAAAACTTATAAAGAAATTTCTCATAATCTTCCTCACTGGGTAATTTTAAAAAGTTGGACTATATGGGTGACTAATCGATTAGATGCTTTTAGGATTCTTTCAACTATATTTCACCATGATTCTGTGCACCAGAAAAAAAAAATGGCATTACTTGACTACAGCAATATGTGTGTGTGTGTGTGTGTGTATGGAGAGAGAGAATAGGCAATGTGTATTATCATATGGTCAATATGGTTTTGATGATCTGTATCAATCATAAATTGTAAAGAGTATTTTAGTGACTAGTAGAGGATATTTATGGTCTGTGTAGACACAGAGACACATGTCACCTTGAAAGCATATTTCTAGAAAAGGAAAACACTAAGAAATGCATCTTCTATGAAGAATGTACTTAATATTCTACACCAGGAGCCATAAAATCAGGCTCCTGTGATATACAATACCCAAATGTTTCTGCTTCTGTTTTCAAAGAAATTCTAGTCACAGGAGATGTTCTTAATCAATTATATTGGACAAACTTTTTTTTTTGGTTGTGAGTTACATTAAGACAGCATGAGAATTTATGACAAACATAAACTGCTTTCCTTGAGATATCTGTTTTGAAGATACTTTCACGTTAAAATTTTCAAATTTCTACCCATCACATCTAAATCCTTAGATCAATGATGGAAAATGTATTGTACATAAAAGACAACCCACAAATGTTCTATTATTAATAAGATAATAGAGTTCAACAATTTAAAAACAATTTAGTCTACTTTTTTTTAGCCAGTAAGCACACACAAAAAAATTCTGAATAGACAGTCCCTTTTTATATACTTTGTTTTTGTTAAAGAGACATTCAGGTTTTTGGGTTTTCTTCTAATGTTTCACCCTATGAAAGAACAATGGTCTCTTCAGCAGAATTGGGTGAATTTACAAATACATTCCATTTTAACATATGCTACTTAAACCTCGTGTTAAACATATTAAAGCATTTTTTTTAAACAAATAGTTGGAGTTAATGGGTAATAATGGAAAGGAGTTTCTAAGAGAACCATAGAATTTTAGATCTGAAAGAGACCTCAGCAGCCATCTGCTCCAACTCATTCAGGAAAGAAATACCAATTAAAATATAACCAACAATTGGCCATCCAGCCTCTGCTTGAATATCTTCAAAGAAGAACTCGAAAACCTTTCTGCATTCTATTATTGGATAGCTCTGAGTTTTAGGAAGTTCACTAATCCCTGATATCAAGCTACCCCTGTCTCTTTGAAATTTCCATCAATACTTTTGGTTTTATCCTAAGAGCCACAAATCTAATCCCTCCTTCACATGACAACCAATCAAATACATATTCCCAAATTTGGGAATATTACATGTTCCCAAAGGAACTTCCTTCAGACTAGAGTCCATCATCCATTATCATATGACACATCCTCAAGGCTCTTTACTTTTCTGGTTTCCCTCTTGTAAACATTATTCAGCTTTTTAATCACTACCTCTGATACTGTCTCTGTGATGATGGGAGTCAATGAACCTCTTGTTACCCAAGGCAACTCCCTAAGACTTTTAAGTCAGATTTACATTAGTTGAAATAATTTGCATACATGGAGTTCTCTAAATTGATGACATCAAAGATATGAACTAAAATTATATATATATATATATATTAGCACCCATAGATCACAGACTGTCAGAATACCAGATAAAAAGCCTACCTAGCTACTCAGCATCATTTTCCTTTAGAGAAATTTTTCATCTGCTCCCCGCTCCAATACCCTAACTCCCCACTCCCTCAATTCTAAGCACTATATCTCATGCTCCTAGCTGCTAGACTTCAGGTGATGTCTTTGTGATTTCATTTTTAAACATGTTGATGGAGATGTGATTTCATTGGTGTCAGTACTCACTAGACTATTTTAGGTCCCAACTCATTCATTCCTTCTAATTCTATGGCTGATCTTCTATAATTCCTCTAAAGGATTCAACCAAAAGTCCTATTTTTAATATTTCATGGATACAAATGCAACATCAGTATGGTTCATCTGACATTCTTTGTTCCTGTTATATTACCAGGTCACTTTCTTTGCCTTTCATATGTCTTTCATGAAGTCTCATCCAATGTTGATAATATATTGGAGCACGTTGTCCAATGCTATTAAATGTTGATGATCTTGAGTCCATTATATTCCAGGGTTCCAAAAAAATAACATCAGGAGAATGAGGGTACTGAAGAGATCAGATTTGATGGCAGAGATGGCATTGAGAGTACTATACAGTTCCCAAGTAAATATAAGCTAGCCCCATTAAGTGAGATTTTTCTCCTTATATTCAGGTCCAGGTCCCAGTTCCTTGTCCATCTGCAATATATGGTGATGACATATGTATTGATCTAGTAAGTCAGTGGAATGCATGATATAATCTTCGCAATCAACATTTTTCATCCATTTGACTTTTTCTTTGTGAGTTCCTAGTTTAATCAGTCTTCTTTGATTGGATCTAATATCAGTAGCCTTTATAAATCCCAGTAGCCTTGTAACATTCTGGGACTTGGAAGCAATCACGACAGTGTCATCATATGAAAAGAGGCTCTCTTTTACTTGGTTTGTTCAAGACACTCTCCATGATATTGGTAGCCATCTTTGGAAGGCATATGACTCCCTGTGTAATGCTTCTTCCATACTATTTTTTTAAAATCATTGAACAAAGTAATTCCTGTGTTTGCATGTACCATGTACCATAGAACTTCAGCATATGAATGGAAGAAACCTTATATCTGCGCTCTACTGAGTCAAATGTTCTCTCATTATCAAAGAAGAAATATTGTAGGTGCTTGTATTCCCTGTAGCTCACAGAAGATGAACCTTCCATACCGAAAGTGGCTATTTTGTAATTGTCTTATACTATTGGTCACTATGGGCAAATAAACCATCATATAGTGGACAATATATTGGTGATGAAATTATCTGTTCCTAAATGGTCTTCAGGAAATACTTTGTCATTTGAATTGCACCCCAAAATCTTCCATAATAGAACCTTCCAGAGTTTGCCCTATACTTTCATAACCTTTGAGGAACCCAAAATCTTCCATAATAGAACCTCCCAGAGGTTGCCCTATACTTTCATAACCTTTGAGGAACCCAAAATCTTCCATAATAGAACCTCCCAGAGTTTGCCCTATACTTTCATAACCTTTGAGGAACCCAAAATCCTCCATAATAGAACCTCCCAGAGTTTGCCCTATACTTTCATAACCTTTGAGGAACCCAAAATCCTCCATAATAGAACCTTCCAGAGTTTGCCCTATACTTTCATAACCTTTGAGGAACCAAGGCCACCTACAGGCTACAAAAAGGCATTGGAATAAGACTTTTTTTGGTGCTTACCTTGGTTAATTGATGAAAATATGCTCTATACCCTATGAAAGGAGTTCATGACAGTAAAATTAGACAAAAAGTTTTGGGAATTATAACAAGTATTCTAAGTCAATATTTCCCAAATGAATTTGACCATGAAATATTGGGACGGGAAATATATTGATGAAACCCACAAATGCTTGTCTTGAGTTTCCAAGAGCACTTAGTGTTCCCAGGATAAAGAATACTAAGGAAATTTTTAAACAAAACAGAGAAATTTCATCTATTTTTATACTGAAAGGTTTCTAAAGAGGAGTATATTTGCTATATACAGAAATGTATAATATTTTAGGAGATAATTCTTATTCTAGTTACACAGAACAGTTTTGGAAAAGTTAGTTAGTCCTCCTTTATACATGTTTATTTTTTAATTTTGATTACTTTACAAATATAATATCCAGTTTTGGAGATCTCTTATTAGCAGTAGGGATAAAAGGATATAATTTCCACTGTTTTGTCCCCTTTACTGTTGCAGTGTAAATCTGCAGAAGTTGATAACAAATTGTTTTGCCTTCATGTTCTAAAAACATAATCATGGTTACATATCTAGGTCTCAAGAATTTCTGACAGATTCTCTTTTTTAAAAAAAACAATTCCTTGTTATCATACAACAGAATATCATTTTTTTGTCTTCAGGGGTCTCTCTATATTTATCTCATCTTTATAACACAACAGGAATCAGAAAGATGGATACACATATCTGTATCAATGTATGTTATTATACATTTATAATGACAACAGCATGGAATCTTTATGAACTCTCATAAAAGTTCATGATCTACATAGATTTCTCCCAATATTTACTTTTATAAAGATTGTCATTTTCTTATTGCCTGAACTTTAAATTATATCAACTGGTCAACATACTACCACATAGCCACATGTTTTCTAAATAGAATTTTCAGTTTCACAACAAATCATAAAGGATTTAGATAGCAGGAAATATGGAAATCAGTCATATTTGGAATATCAAGTTGGGCTTAGGCAGTTACATCCATAGCCCATGCTCTGAGGTGCTTATCTCAACTCCCACTTTCCCTGATGAGTTTAGTTTCCAGAGACTGATTACTAGGTCTCCTCATCAAGGACCTTTGAAGCTGGAAAGTATTTTTTCTAATGCTTCAAGCATATAAGATTCCACTGGTCTATACTTCTCAAAATTATCAGCTGAGAATCATTTGGTTAGCCAGACTTAAGTACTTTATAGAGAGAGATATTTACTAAAGTTGTACAGTAAGATCAATTGGTATGAAACATTAACCCACATATATACACATGCATACACATATTATCCCCTAAATACATACAAAGACCCAGGGAAAGTGAACTTAAGCTTAGAAATAATATGTGGCAAAGGGGTAACTGACACTCTTTTGTTTCTAGAAATAGTATTCTCCCTTTTACGGGTACTCAAGATTTCCTTATATATAGTGTATCTTTTGTCAGTCTTTATTTGGCTCCCACTGCATACATCATTGCCATTTGCTGCTGTCCAGGATAACAGTAGTAGTACACTGATGGGAAAATGGAAAATGAAATACACTCTTGACCCTTCAAAGATCAACAAATGCTCAAAAGGTAGGTAGGTGGTTAGCAAAAGAGGAGTCATTAGCTAAATTTAAAACTAAGGCCTTTTGTCCTTCCCTTTTTTCCCCTTAGCACTTTTTCCTCTTGTGTTTTTCTAGAATGCCACACTTACTCCACACTCTCATAACTTTCTTTTTCAAATTCCCTAATATTTTAAGGGTGACAGAGTATGATCAATTTCCTACACTTTTGAATATGATTCATGTGCAAAATCATACAAGTTTTAGGCACTTCTTCCATGCAGTCCAGAGCCCATAATTGAGAAAGTGATTGAAACCAAAGTCTATGATTCAAACTGTTTGACCTTTTCACTTTCAGGTATCAGGACATCTTATCACTTATTTTAAATGTGATAGGATGACTGGATTGATTTATTCAACCCATTCCTACCATTACTCATACAACAAACTTTTTTTCTTGGTCACAATTATTTGGGAAGACTTTTTTTTTAAGTGATGGTATAATGGGAAGGAAGAGCACTGAAATGGAAATTTTTTTAAAAAATATTTTGAAATCTAAGATCTCCTGCTTTCTCCTAGATTTGAAATTAAAATTCTGAGTTCATATCTAAGATATTCTACCTATGTGACATTTAGAAAGATTTTTAACCTTTTTTTTTTTTTGCAATTCAGTTTCCTCATCTTTAAAATCAGTGTTAAAAAAAGAGATCTTAGATTTTTTTACAGCTCTAAAATTCTTTGAGCTTGTGACTATTATTTTTAGGAGATAACAAAGTTGTGATATAGGTCAGTTCAGACTTCAAGGGAAAATGAAAAAAGGTGCTCCTCCTAAGGCAGTTATGATAATTGGCTCACATATCTCTATGCCAAGATCTTCCTTGCTTTAAAGATACCATTCATTAGCAATTGTCTTTAGGTTTGCATCGGAGAGGACTTCTTTCACAATAATTACTTCATAATTGTGATGGACATCTACGTTTTTTATCATAAACATACTTGCCACCCAATACCAGAAGGACATATAATGTGGAAACGGCAATTGAGAAACAACGAAAATAGACTCTTGGCATAATATAGTGTATTATTAATGTATTTTTGCTTAATTTGAGGATGTTTCCCACCTATTAATAGGCTCATGTGATCTACTTACATGACATGGAAGCCTAAGTCACACATGGTAGGTGGTGCTTGATGAACAGGTGTAACAGGAAGGGTGGAGCAGAACTGGGAGGAAGGTGGTCAGAGCAGTTAAGGCAGAGGATAGAGAATACAGGCAGGAAAACCTAGATCTGTGAATGTTTGCTTGTGGGAAAACCCCAGGAGGGCAGGGGAAAGCTTGGGAAAGACTTCTGAGCTCCCTTTTTACATGTGAGAATAAGGAAGAGAGAAAATTGAATACAGTTCTTCTTGCTGGGGTAAAAATGCCATAATTTTGCAATGAAAACAATTCAATCCTATATCCAATTGTCAAACACCTGAGAAGTAAGAAAAGGAGGGCAGTATGTGGTGACAGGATAGAGTATCGGACCTGGGGTAGACACCCACTTTGTGACTTGATTATAATATTTGTAACCTTGGTATGCTTCAGGAAAAAAAAAATATGTCTTCTCTACTAAGTAGTAGATGGATTATATCTGCACTGGTGGGCAAAGCTTTCACACTAGGAACTATTTTTTTTTTATTTTTTATTTTATTTTAGACTAAAATGTCAGAACACGAATACAGAATGGAAAAGAAAAACCAAAAACATATCATAAACTTAGAAAGTGAAAAAGAAAAAAAAAGCATTTCATGTGCTTAGCAAAGCATGAGGTTTCAAATTGTGAAACAATAAATTTTTATTTCAAGAAAACCTATATGATAATTAATATTTGTGTTGAAAATTGTCAACCTTTTCTTTGCTTATGACTTTTGTTCTTTGCTGTGTACTTTTTACTATTCTTTTTTCCCATCCTCCCTACACCCCCAGAAGGCTACAGTAAAACTTAGATGTTTCTCTATAGCTATAAATATATACATACGCATGTAGATATGTGCATACATACATAGACACACTTTCCCAAACATACTGTACTCCTGATCATTGTTTTTTTACATTTGAGCATATGTTTTGTTTCCTCTCCCTCGTGCCTCCTCTACTTAACTTCTACCCACTACCTTGGCCTCCTATTACTAGCCTATCCCCCTCCAAAGTTTACTCCATTCTCCCATTCTCATAAATCTAAACACCCTTCTACCCCTGCTTTTATTCCCTCACCCTCCCTTCTAAAGATCCCTCCCTTGTCCTCTTACCCCTCCCTATACCCATACCATTTTATTTCTTCTGAATTTAGAATACTTTTATACTCTTCTAAATATATATATATATATATATATATTGTTCCCTCTTGGTTATCAGAATTACCAGCCCTCCTCCCCCATCTAATTCTTCTGTATTGATTCTTCCTCTTGTGCCTCATTTGTATAAAATAATTACTCTTTTTAGCTGTTCCTAAATGGTTTTACATTTTAAATTCACATCCTACTTAGTTTTGCCCACTCTTACTTATAAGCTACCCAATTATTAATAAAAAATCTTAGATATGTATTTTACATTTAATGTATATAAAAAATAAAAAATAAGCAGTCTGTCCTTATGAATCCCCTATAAGAAGTTTTGGTATATATTTCTCTTGGTTCTTGTATGTCAAATATCCTATTAAGTTCGGGATTTTTTTTTTAACAAATTCTTGTGAGTCTGAGAGTTTATAAAATGTCTTTTTTTTCATTCAGGATAATATTTAACTTTTCAAGGAACGATATTTTCAGCTAGTCCCAGTTCCTTTGCTCTTCCATATATTATGTTCCAAGATCTGTGGTCTTTTATTGTCTCTGCTGCTAGGTCTTGTGTGAGTCTAATTATGGCACCACCATATTTAAATTGTTTCAATCTTGATGCTTTTAATACTTTATTAAAAGTTGGGGGTTTGGGAATTTGACTATGATATTCCTATGAGCTTTCCTCATAGGATCTCTTCTAAGTGATTGATGGATTTTTTTTCTGTTTCTACTTTTCTCCCTTGTTTTAATGCCTCAGGACAATTTTCTTTAATTATTTCTTGTATTATTTTATCAAACTTCTTTTCTGATCATCACTTTCACTTAATCCAGTTATTTTTATATTTTCTCTTCTTGATCAATTCTTCAAATCTGTTGTTTTTCTTTTAAGATGTTTCACTTTCTCTACTTTTTTTTCATTATTCATATTTTGGGTAATTATTTCTTGATCTCTTATAATTTTGCTGGCTTCACTTTACCCAATTCTAATTTTTAGGTGTCATTTTCTTCCTTAAGATTTTGGATTTCCTTTTCTAATTGGTTGACTTTCCTTTTATAACCTTCTTGTTTTTCTTGAATGTTCTTATTTTTTTCTTTAGTTTTTCTTCCTTCTCTATCATTTGTTTTTTAAACTCTTTTTTAAAAAATCTTCTGAGAACCCTTTTTGGGTAGGTGACCGTTTGACGTTCCTCTTTGAGGGTTTCTTTCCTTCAACATTGTACTCTGAAGAGGATCCTTGCTTATCCATATTCTCCTAATAGCTTTCTATGGCTGGATTCTTTCTCCTTCACCTGTGTATTTTTTTTTTTTTTTGGTAACAGATTAATTTTTATAACCACCCCTAGCCCTAGGCTATGGAAAATGGTGCCTCTTACCTTAGATCTTCAGTTCTCCCCTCTTGCCTGAAACCAAGGCTATATCTCCAACCTCCTGTCAGTGCCCGCAGCCAGAGGCTTTCTGTCTCACTGCTTCTGCACTCACTGGACATGTGCTGAATCTTTCCCACCCTGTTTTTTGCAACACAGCTGGGTCTGGTGTTCCTTACCAGCAGTTTCTTTCAATCTTCCCAGGCTCAAACACCCAACTCCCCTCACTATGGGGTAGGGGTGGTAAAAGTTCCTGTGGCTGGGGCCAAGGCAGCCTCCCAAACCAGCTAACCCCAGGGCTTGCCACTAGTTGTTAAAACTGAAACTAGCCTGGAGGTATTTACTCTGCATAGGGACTAAATCTAATCCTGGGATTTTTCTTCAGACCTTCTCAAATTGTCCCAAGAAGACCAAGTCGTGCCCCCATTCTTATCTGTCCCCACCCAATCTTTGTTCTCCCTAAGGAGCTATTTTGACTCTTTTGTGGGGCAAAATCTTGAGAGCTTGGAATTTTATGACCTATTCTGCTCAAACTATTCTTTTTTTCCCTAAGGAAAGGAGGACACATTATAGTTTTCATAATTTTCTCTTGTAGATAGTTATTTCTTTTCAATATTGGATGACAGTCATAACTGCCTAATATAAAAATCCTCAGAGTTTAGAGTCTAATGTGGAATAGTGGGGATTTGACATATACATAAGTTACTGTTACAATATAATCTGATCAATTGGTATTTAATTGAGCCTTAGTTACCTCTTTAGGAAATAATCTTTCCCTCCTTCTCTAATATTCAATGAAATTTACTGCCTATGCCATTCAAATGACATTTATGCTGCTTTATATTCAGAACACTTATTACGAATTCGGGGATCTAAGGCAAATTCAACTTGCCTTTGATCCTACATTTTCCTACCTAAACTGAATACTGACCAGGGAAGCATGCCTCCCACCCTAGAACATTATAGATCTTGTATCTGAAGGGTCAAGAGCCCCCAAGTGTCTTATTTCCATCTGAAGAAACAAACAGGTTTAGAGGACCACTTACCAGGCCACAGTTTGCCCCTGAGCAACGTGGGATTGATCCTTTTCCATGGTTAACCCCATTGTCAAGGAGCAGTATTATTTTAGCTGACTCCATTTCCCCTTCTCCTTAACTTGAATTCATCCACCAGGTGTTTGGGGATCACCTTCCTCTCCCCATCCTATGCCAGTACTGAGGACCACTGTGGGGAGAAACTCACATTCCCAAGTCTCATACTCTAGTGGCCTCAATGTAGACACATTAACTTTTAATCAAGGATATCATATTAATAATTCTGTCCATCAAACCTGTCACACTGCCCTACTCATAGTATTTTACATCTAGCAAGTGCTCAAATCAATTACATTCTTTGTAGACAAGATATGTCTCTTGTACCTAGCATAGTGCTTGGAACAACATGAGTACTGAATAAATATTGATTGATATTTCTGGTAGATAAGACATTTATCATTTTGATGACTCTAATTATCGCTGCATTGATTATTTTTGTCAGCAATAAAAACAATTAATGAAGGCAGAAACCATATCTTCATTATTTTTGTATTTCCCTCAGTACCTATTACAGCACTTCATACAGAGTATACGGTTATTTGGTTTTTAAAGAACAAATGATAAAATTTTTAAATATAGATCAAAATAAAAGGCGAAGCCCAGTGATTGTTTTGCACATCCTTGCAATACTTTATTTTATCTAACATCAATAAATGTGTGGCTTGTGTTTTTGATTTCTGATTGTCTCTCCATCTGGAAACTACTTCTGCTAATATAAATTAGAACCTCATGCATAACCTAAAGGCTTAAACAGTTTCTTGGTGCATTCAGAAGTTTTTATGTGACTTTTAAGTTTTAACTTTTAAGTTAAGTGACTTTTCCGTGGGGAGAAATAGTATATGACAGAGTCATAAGACTACATAGTAGATGTTTAATAAATGTTTGTTGACTGCCTGACACAGATTTTCCTGACATATCATGTTGCCCACGTGTATATTTTTTTTCTGAAAATTCTATGTTTTACTCACACCCCAGTGGTAAACAATAACCTTAATAGGATGACTAAGTTTCTTTGTAGATCACTCTGTCACATTAAAATACAAAAATCCAAAAACAAGCTGAGAGTTAACGAACTTTAGATATGGTCTTACTGGAAATTCTTAACCATATACTAGTCTCAAATAAAATTTCAAAATGCTTTGTCTCCTAGTTAGTACAAGTCACTACATTTCTCTAACGAAGTAATGAAGGCACAGCTAGTGCAAGCAGACTTAAACCAATTCAACTCCTGGGCTGAAAAAATACTTTGGTTGGTTCTTCAGAAGGATTTCTTTTCTCTAAACCAATATTGGTCTCATATAACAGTTTGGCTAATTTTCGCAGCTGCAGTCTAATAGCTACATGACAAAAGACTTCACAAGAACCAAACTATGTAGCAATGGACATGTGTTAGAGGATTCACTGCATTCTACATATCTGGCAGAAATTATACTATTATAATGCTAGGTAGAATGAACCTATAGCTTGAACTGGTTCTTAAACATTCATTTTGTCTTTTTTTCCTTTTTTAACAAAAATTGATTCTACCAAGAAAATACAAAACATAAGGCTGTAAAAGTAAGTACTAGCTGTGTTTAGGCTGGGACAGTGCGGTAATCCTCAAGGCCACAGCACACACTGCTCACTGCTGCTTGCGGCTGGGTTTGGATCTTTCTTCGGATCATATTCCGGATCATTTTCCTCATCAGTTTCTTCTTCCCCTTACTCATCATCAGCCTTTTCACCTTCTTCATCATAATCATCGTCATCATCTTCAATAGCTTCTCCTGTGAAATATAATACTGATCTCGGGACTATATGCTCCCGTAAAAAGTGACCAGTTTCAAAGTCTGCTGCAAGGATAGCTTCTGCATCATCATCCAGGTCTCTACTCTCAGGAACTTCAGGAGGAAAAAAGAAATTGAAGAAAGAATCATTGGAAACTGTTTTTTTCCCAGTTCAAACAATTCCACGTCCCTTGTGTTTCTTTTTCTTCTTAATAGTTTTCAAAGTGACATTTTTCCCTTTTTTCCAATCTACCTGACACCCTGGGCAACTCATAATTTCTGGTCCATCAAAGGAGAAGGGATCAGAATCATCTGGCTCTGACTGCATGCAATATGTCTTTGTCAACACCTCATTTGTGAAATATTCATTGGGTTCAAAGTGAAATCCTAATGTAAAACTCATAGGTTGGCCAGCATCGAACTTCACTTTAATATCTTTCAAATGCTTCAGAATAGGTTCATCATGTTCCTGAACCATATCACTGAGCAAATCAACATTTTTAAAAACAGCCAGCCAAAATTCAGGAATTCCTTTAGGGTCTTCTTTCTCATCTTTTTTCTCCTCTTCAAGCTTAGCCTTCTCTTTCATTTCCGAAATCTCTTCATCATCATCTGGTTTCCATTCACATTCTTCCACTGTAGGTTCGTAAACTACATTGATGATTTCACTTCTCTTATCAAAAAGTGACTGGTAAAGAACAGCATACTTTCTTTCAAGAGCATGAACTTCCTCATAGAACTTGGCTTCTATGTGTGCACGTTTCACTTGAAGGTTTTTGAGGGCATTCACACATCGCTTAACTACTTTGGGCAAGCTTTCAATGTATCCAGTTCATGTTCCCACTAAACCATCCAATCTTTCTTGAAGAGCTGCAAGAATCTGAGGATTCTGCATCGTCGGAACAGTCAACTGCCGAGCTTTGCTCTCGACATCTTCACCAGTTTCTTCTTCATCCACTTCTTCTACGTCTTCCATATGTTGTTAGTCGAGTACAGCTTCTTTCCTGTCAATGTCCGCCATGTTGTAAGAACTCTGAATATTTGAGATCGGCGGCTGCTGCAGGGACCAAGCGGCAGGAGCTGCATAGGCTGTGTCTCAGGGCGGCGCGGCGGGAGGAGACGAAGGAGGCCGGGGAGGAGAAAAATGAGGCGGTGCCCGGAGCAGACGGTGCTAAAAAGCCCATGCGTATATTTATTAACTGAGACTTATTGCTGAAATAGCTCACTCATTGGGATTTATTTTAATAGCTCTGTATTCTATAGCAATAGCCACTCCACTCTTCAAAAACTTATTTCCTAATGTTGATATGTACTGACTGAGGATGCCATTGAATTTATGCTATTTTCAAATGATCAAAAGAAAAATAATTTATAGTACTATCAATATTAAATTGAAATACTGACTACCACATAAGAGAGTTAAATATTATTTCAAAATAGCTGACAATTTGAAACTTCCCTTAATTGTCATGTCTAAGTGTAGAATGTATTCAGTTAAAAAAAACTAACATCTGTGTAAAACTTTATAGTTTACATGACACTTTACATATATTACCTTGTTTGAGAAAAGGTTTTGAAACCAAAACCAAAGAAATAAGAGTGAGATTTACTATCTTATTTTCAATGCATCTTAAATCCTCTTTTCTTACTGAGATGAAGTATATATGGCCTTCAGTTTCCATCTTTTCCATTCCATAATTATTTTTCAGTTGCTTATTTATAACTAACATGATCCCTTAGAGACTGAAATAGTATAGATATATATTGAAAGTTCTGGCTATAATACAAGTTGGAGAGGCAATGTGGCATAAATTGATAGAGGTTTGACCTAAGTGTCAAAAAGAACTAGGTATAAGATTTGCTATGCTACATTGGCACTATGACTCTGGATGAGTCACTTAACCCATCTTAGTGACCAAGGTAGTGTTGTAGGAGTAGACTTACCAGTAGAGCCTAAAAAAGACTGAACAATTGTGAGATGCCATGCTGGAGGAAGGAATTCTGTTAGCACAGAAAGTTTAGTTGTCAGTCCTTTGTAGAGGGAGTCCAGGGCAGTAGGGACACAGTGGCCTCAGAAGTAGTAGCACTCACTAAGTGGAGACTGCTGCTACTTTTGATAACTGATCATAAGCAGAAATGGTTGAAACCTTTGCTCCTCCACTTAGGGGGGCTATCTGCCTTATTTCATACTCCACTTAACATCCCAGTTAGTCAATCCACTATTTTTTTTTTTTTTATGTTCTTTTCAGGCAGAACTTACCTGACTCAAACCTACTCCAAGTAGCTCTTGAGATCTGATAAATTCCTCCATCCCTACTTCCTCTGTTCAGAAAACCGGGACCACTTATTTTGAAGTGTTTTCATATTCTTTTTAAGTTTTTGGTTATTTATAATTTGTACTTTATTATTTTGTCTATATAAATATAAAATAATTCTATTGCTAAGTATTTGTTATAAAGAATAGTGAAAGGGAAATAAAAAGGAATGATTACAAAGAGGGCTGAACAAATTATAGTATATAAATGTAATTGAAACTATTGTTCTACAAAATAATTATTCAAGAGAAGGTTCCAGAGATAAATGGAAAGACTGAACCGATAGAGAGGGAAATGAGCAGAAGCAGAACAGTTTACATTGTAAACAGAATCACACTGTAAGGACAAACAGCTTTGAAGACTTAAGACATCTGATCAATGTACTAACTAGCCGTAATTACAGAAAAGTGACGACAAAACATGCTAGCCACCTCCTGATAGATAAGTGATAGATTCAGTGAACTGTACATTGAGACATATATTTGGGACATGGCAATTCTAGAATTTGTTTTGCTTGACTATGAATATTTATTACAAAGGTTTTGATTTTCTTTTTTTTTTTAATGCCCCCCCCTTTGAAAAAAAAATTAAATAAAAAATAATGGAATGACTACTTGAGATGTTTCATACAGTATAGAACAAAGCCAGTCGGCTCAAATGGTTAGAGAAAAAAATCTTCTCCAGCCTGGGAGCTTAGAACTTATTGACTTTAAATAATAATTGGCATTAAAATTGTCCCCCACCTCAAAAGAAATGAGATATAAATAAGGATGATGTGAACACTGCATGACAATATTCTGGGACTCCCTTCCTCCCTCCCTTCCTTCCTCTTTTCCATTCTTTTGAAATGTTTGCCTCTTTTGTCTTTCCTTGGATCTCTTCTACCATTGAAAAGAACTTCTGTTTTTCCCAACCCTAAGTAAGAGAGGTGATAAGAGAAGGATGTGGCCTTCACCCAAACGCTTCATTCAAAGTACTGCCTAAACTGGGGAAGAGGTTCAGCTAGAGATTCAACCTATTCCTTTTCTGTTAAGGCTGGTAAACCCCTATGCAGCCACAATCTATTCTATGTAGCACCATCTGCTGGCAACAATTAGAAATTATGATTTCAAAACATAAAGAATGAAGGAAACAGTGAGCTAAAAAATTAATTCTTGAACAGAGTTTTCTGAGTTATAATCTCTTCAATGGCAGGGATGACATAATTCATCTTTGGGTGTCTTTGAAGTGCCTTCTATATGGTTGCTGCTCAATAACTATTGGATATATAGTTTTATGAATAAAAAACCTGTTTAAACAAAAAAACTTGGGAGAAGCCTAGTATATTTCTGGCTCAGCTTTGGTTGATTACATGACTTATATAGACAGTTTGACCCTCAATTTCTAGAGTGTAGTGTGTAGCCTAGGGATAATAGAATCAAAGAAAGCTCTTTGGAGAATAAGTACTATGTATGGTTATTCGTTCTAGGAACTGGTATTTGTATTATCTCAAGTATTTCAAGGCATGATGACAGTGGTGCTGGTGAGGTAAAGTAAATGTTTAAATGTGAATACTAGAGCAGCTAGAGCAAATTCAGCATGTGTGTGTGTGTGCGTGTGCATGTGTTCGTGTATATGAGAGCTGGAGAAAAGCAGAGCCATCCAGTGTGAATTTTCTACTCTAACTTGTTTAGTAATATTTTTGAGGGAAGGCAGGCTCAGTGTGAGGGTAATGGATCCTTTGATTAGAAGGATATGAAGAAGCGATCCCTAAGACAATGAAGAGAGTTGTGCTCTGGTCACTATGCTACATTCCATCACCAAAGAAAACTCATCTAAACTCCCTACTCTCACATCCTTAACCTTAGTCCCTTGAAGTTCAATTTCCTTATTTAATATTCTATCATAGAGATGTTAAACAAGCTGTCAATAGGGTCCGTGTTACCCAGAACATTATTGAGTGCAGCCCAAACTAGACTGAAATGTAATTGGAGGACATTTAATAAATTAAATAAAAATACAATAAGACATAGAGAATATTACATTTTAAAACAAAGTCAAAAGACAGAGATTCTCATGTATGGATTGGTGGTTTCTTTTTCATTTGAGCTTGATTACCACTCCTCTAAATGCAATTCCAACTTTCAAGGATACTGATCAAATTCAGTTATTTCAGTAAAGAGTCATCTCTTTACACCTTTCTATAGCACTTGATACTTCCTAATAAGTTTCCTTTCTGTGGTCTTTATAATACTATTCCTACCTGGTTCTTCCCTTGGGTCTATCTCTTCACCTACTCCTATTTTTCTATCCACTCCCTAAATGCAAGATTTTTTGCTCTCAATTGCTTATCTCACTCAATTTCAAGACCTTAATTATCATCTCTTTGAAGATAATTCCCAAAGATATCTCCAAATGTAATTTCTCCTCTTACAGAACCATAGCACTAGCTCTTTGAGTGCCAATGTCAAGTTTCCATTATCTGCTGATTGTTTCTAGCCTACGATCAACAAAATCCAAAATAAAATCAAACTTCCCCCTTGTTTCTTATCTTACCTTGCTTCTTGTTACTTGTTTCTGGTCTGGTTTCTTACCCTAATGTCTTTATTTCTGCTAATGGGGCTGCTCTTTCCATAGTCACTTAGGTTAAAATATGATTAAGTGCATGAGAAGGGTAAAACACAATATGTAAGACATTCAACCAGTTTCTAGATTGGAGTGGGATAAGAGAAAGCTTCATGGAGAAAGTGGCACCTGAGCTAAGCCTTGGGACATTTAGATTCGCATTCATGGGACAAAAGTAGGAGATGGAGAAGAACTCTTTACGTGAATGACAAATGTTAGAGAAGAGAGAAAACAATAGTGCAACTTAAGGAGAAATGAGGGTTGGAAAAAAAAGATCTGATAAGACTTTCATAATTTGTTATTTTCTCTGCTGAAGTGAAAAGAGGGACATAAACCAACAGGAGATAATACTAGTAAAAGATAATTGGGAAGAAGGAACTATATTATTGAAGTAGTTTAAAAGTACAGTCTCTTTGTGAGCAAATATTTGAACAAAAATAATGTGGAAGTAATATTACTAATTAATTTGTCTATGACATCTTGCCCTTGCCCTCAGTGATGGGGTTGAATGTAAAAGATAAAGGATAGGAATAGAAATTGATATGTGTGTGTGTGTTTGTCTTTCGTTGCCAAAGAAGACCATGCTATCAGAGAAATAATGACATGACTTGCACTTGACTTTGAGTGAGGGAGGGCTGTGCAGGGTCACCAGCCTCACTTTTCATCCAGAGCCATCTGAATCCGGTGACCAGATACTCATCAGGATGACTGGAGATGACCCAGGATGAGGTAATTGGGGTTAAGTGACTTGCCCCACAAGGTCACACAGCTAGTGAGTATCAAGTGTCTGAGGTGATACTTGAACTCAGGTCCTCCTGATTCCTACACTGGTGCTCTATCCATGGCACCACTTAGCTGCCCCAGGGATTGATATAGGGAGTTTCCAGATGAGCAAAATCCTGCAATGCAAGACAGTAAATTTTCTTCAAATTATATCCCTAAAGAGTTGGTTGGAGAATTGTGAGGATCACACAGTATACATTAGAAATGGGTTTTTAAATCATGTCTCCCTGTGGCTTCAAAGCAAAAATACTCTCTCCTACTACCAGACTTGGCAGGGAGTCATAGGGAGGAATGGAGCTGGAAACAGCAACAGCAATGGTCATTTACTGCTGAAGACTTATGCATCGCATGACCTTCTCACCACCAACACTGTCTTCCACTTACTTAAACGCAATAAAACTTCATGAATGCACCCTCGCAGCAAACACTGGTATCTAATAGAGTATGTGATTGTAAGGAGAAGAGACAGACAAGATGTGAGAGTGACAAAGGCAATGTGTGGTGCAGAGTGCTGGACTGATCATAGACTTATCCTTTCCAAGCTAAATATTCACATTCATCAAAAGTGCCACTCTCAAGGCAAAATGACTACCAGAAGAATTAATATCAACAGATTAGAGCTCTTCTCTGAGCATGAACAATTGTTGCTAACTTGGAGGGAAAGTTGAGCCAACACATATTTGGCAACAGTGGAGCAGAAAAGGAGTGGGCAGCTTTCACACATTTGGTGTACAGCACTGCATTTGCTCATCTGGGTCAGAACATTTGCAAACTGTTGCAAGACTGGTTTGATGAAAATAATGAGAAAATTCAGAAGATGCAAAAAGAAAAATGAGAACTCCACAGGATTTACCAGCAGGACAGTTCATCCACCTCTAAGAAGGTAGCATTTAATTCCATCAAAAGCAAAGTACAAGCATAGCTTAGAGAGATGCAGGATCCCTGGCTCAGTAAG
The DNA here is from genome assembly GCA_023548195.1 of Bettongia penicillata ogilbyi. Taxonomy (NCBI): domain Eukaryota; kingdom Metazoa; phylum Chordata; class Mammalia; order Diprotodontia; family Potoroidae; genus Bettongia; species Bettongia penicillata. The sequence goes on from JAJHZJ010000872.1 coordinate 1,624,290, forward strand.
AAGGCAGATGAAATTCAGTTTTATGCTGATTGTAACAATCCAAAGCACTTTTATGATTCCCTGAAAGCTATTTATGGAACAAAAACCTATGGTACATCACAACTACTCAGTGCTGATGGAGCCAAATTAATTAGTGATAAGGACATGATCCTAGAGAGATGGGCTGAACACTTCCATAGTGTTCTTAACAGACCATCATCAATCAATCCTGAGACCACTGACCATTACCTCAGGTTGAAGTCAATCTCTCCTTAGCTGAACTTCCAACTGAAGAAGAAGTTTTGAGGGTCTTTCATGTGGCAGAGAACCTGGTGCTGATTCTATTCCAGCCAAGATTTACAAGGTAGGGGGACCATTGTTCATACAAAACTGACTGAAATTTTCCAGGTTATATGGCAAGAGGAGGTTATCCCCCAGGAGTTCAAGGATGCCTCCATTGTCCATCTCTATAAAGGTAAAGGGAGTAGATTGTCCTGAGACAAGCATAGGGGATCTCTCTCTTAGTTATCACTGGCAAAATTCTTGCTAGAGTCCTTCTTAATAGGCTGATCCTTTACCTGGAAGATGGCCATATACCTGAGAGTCCATGTGGCTTCAGAAAGGGATGAGGAATAGTTGATATGGTGTTTTCTGCTCCACAACTCCAGGAGAAACGCCAGGAGCAGAACATAGGTCTGTACACAATGTTTGCAGATCTGAACAAGGCCTCTGACACTGTTAGTCATGACAGCTTATAGAAACTTATGTCAAAATTTGGTTGCCCTGAGAAGTTCATCAGTATTGTACATAAATTTCATGATGACATGTTTACCCAGATTCTGGAGAGTGGACAATGCTCTTATGCCTTCCCAGTCAGTGGAGTGAATCAGGGCTGTGTGCTTGCTTTTGCCATGTTGTCCAATGCTTTCAATGAGGATGAACATGGCATCAAGGGCAACTACCATACTGATGGTAAGTTCTTCAATTTTAAAAGACTTGTAAGCCAAGACCAAAGTGGAGGGAGTGTTGGTGTATGATTTTCTGTTTTCAGATGAAGCTGAGATGCAACAAAATATGGATCAATTCTCTGCTGCCTGTGCTAATTTAGGCATAGTAATTAACACCAAGAAAACACAGGTGCTCCATCAGCCACCACCCCACCATCCATAGGTGGAATCATCAGTTACAACAAATGGAGAAATTTTGAACGCTGTGGATAAGTTCACTTACCTTGGTAGTGTACTTTCCAGGGATGTACACATTGACAATGAGGTTGATGCATGCATTGCCAGAGATAGCTCAGTATTTGGGGGGCTCTGAAGAAAAGTTTGGGAGAAAAGAGGTATTAGACTGACCACCAAACTGAAGGTCTACAAAGCTGTTGTGCTGACCTCATTGTTGAATGCCTGTGAAACATAGACAGTCTACCAGCCCCATGCCAGGAAACTGAATTGCTTCCATTCCTTGCTCAAACTGATCTGCCAAGCATTCAAACTATGCTTCAGAGAGCATAACTCCAATGGGCAGGCTACGTTGTTCAAATGCAAAATATACAATTGCCAAAAAAGACAATTTTATAGGGAACTCACATGGAGCAGGCAATCACATGGTGGTCAGAAGAAGGACATTCTCAAGGACTCTCTCAGGAACTTTGGATTTGACTGTGCAATATGGGAGACACTGGCACAGGACTGCTCAGCATGGGGTGCCCACATCAGAATGGATGCTGTACTCTATGAGCAAAGCAGAATTGAGACAACACAAAGTAAATGTAGAATGCACAAATTTGGAGTATCCACTCCAAATATTCATACAGACTATCTGTTCCCAACCTGTGGCAGAGCATTCTGAGCTCGTATTGGTCTGATCAACACAGTGGGACACACTGAAACTTCATTTTGAAACTTCATTTTATCTTGATGATGTCATTTTGGTTCTCTTCAGAAACAAAGGACAACAACAAACCAACTCTACTACTATGCCATGCTCTGTCTTATAGATGATATGTTTAAGGTAAATTTTACTGTGAGTCTAGATTCTGGAAAACTAATACTTTAACAAAGACAGGCAAGGAATAGTCATTCCAATTTTCCCAATGGCCTAGGAAACAATGGAGGCCCAGAAGTGGGGGAGAGGAATGACATGTAATAAGATATGAATATGGGCATAGATTTGAGTAAATATAAATAATGTCAGGAACTTTAAAAGATTATAGAGAGATCCCTAAGATGAAGGGTTAAGTCTAATGGGTAATAAATAAAAGATAAATTTCTATAAAGGAAAAAAAAGTGGGGTAAAGAAAATATATCTTGCTAATTAAAACTTCCTTCAAAACTCTAAACTTGCCTTTATGATGACTGTTGATGGGTATGATTCTGACCTTGTGATCTATAACTTTCTTTCTTTTTCCCCAAAGCCAGACATCCAAATTATAAGTTCCCAATACAGTTCTTACTTGTGGTCCAGGTGATTTGTGGAATTTAGGTTGTTTCTCCAATGTTTTATTAGTAGGCATCTGTTAAATAATGTAGGACTTTGTGCTGCAGCCAGCGCAGTCCAGCAGGTCCGGGCGGTTATGGGCTCACAGAGTACAGATGAAAAGAAAGGCGGAACACAGCAGTCTGAACAAAGCTGAGTTTATTCTGGACATACTGAGTCAATAATTCAGGGAATCAGAATGCTTAAATAGTAAAAAACCATAAAGGTAGTGATTGAAGCATGAAACAGAGCAGATGGTGTTAAGTAGAAAGGGAGGCTACAAGGCCTCTTTATTGAAATGTTATCCTGTATAGCAGGAGCCCTGATTCCTGGAACTTCAACACCCGAATTCAAGGAGGAGCACCTGAGAACAATATATCACTTAACTTCTCAAGTCAGGTATTATTCTTGCTTGGAGGAGGGGAACTCTTACCAGGAGCTCTTTCAAACCCCTCAAGGTTCTCTACACTTTGCTCAACAAAAGTTTGGATTTCTACCCCATCATCTTTATTTTCTACATGTTTATAATGTTTACTATGGTCAGTTCTTTTCAAAGGCTTATTCTTTTGCTCTCTATCAGCAGTTTACTCATACCCATCAACAAAGCCATCAAAAGGAATTCATTCTCTACTATGTTTATGGCACAACGCTAGGCACAGCAGTTTCAACCATGAGCATGGGATTAAAATGTTCCACTGTTTAGTCTGATGTGCTGTGGTGATTTTTTAAAGTGATGAATAAAAAGGATTAGGAAGGAAAAAAATGACTAAAACAAGAAGTATTTTACTAGAAAGGATTTGATTTAGTATGCCTTCTTTTTGTCCATGAGGATCGAAAATCATGCGTGCAAAAGTGGAAGGAGAAAACACATGAACCTGATGTAAGGTAAAAGAAAGTCTGACTAAAGGAAATTAAAAAGTCACTAAAAAAAAGAGGAATAGAGCTTCACAGGTGTTATTATATATAACGTTTCTATAATATGCATAAATTTGAAAAAAGTAACACTGAAAAGGGAAATTATGTTACAGGCAGTGGCTTTTTGTAAGTAATGTATTTTTAAAGATTAAGAATTCCCCTGTGTATCACCCCCCACAGAGATATTTACAATGCAAAATACTTAAACAATAAAAACTCTAGAAGTACTCTAAACCCTGTAGAAAAAAAGCTTTATAGGAATATGATCTTTGTTATTATTTTGGTGCTGTTGTGGGTGTTATCAAAAATATGAAAGAAACTTCTCAAGAACAAGATGAATTACTTCATCATTCATTAAATCCTTCTTGATTATGACTAACTGACTTAAGAAGCTTTGAATGTGAAAGAAATATGATACATATAGAACACCTTTAGCTAGACCACCTAAAAGAACCAGTTTCACTAGAGATATTGAGAGATTTTGTCATTTACAAAAGAGGCAACTGTGACTAGGCATTGTCAGTTACAGAACGAGCATTTTACATCTAGAGTTGATGTTTCCAGGAGTGTCAGTGAATCGTTCTCATTAGATGAAAATGTTTTCTCCCTATTCAATTTTTCCTAGGTTCCACCTATCACATTCCATCTTATTTGAGTACATGCTCTATTTCTCCTAACTCCTAAACTTTGCTTCCTGGCTTTTCTGACTTCCTGAATGTCCTAATTGAAACCTTACTTTCTACAATAGATCTTTCCTGGTTACTCAAAGACAATGCTTGCCTTCTGAGAATGCCTCCAATTTATTCTATATATATTTGGTATGCAGATAGTGCTTGCTTATTCTCTTCCCCATTAGAATGTGTACTCTTGAGAACAAGGATTGTTTTTGTCTTTATACCCCCAGCACTTAGCACCATTCCTGCCACATTATAAATGCTTAATAAATGAATATTGACTTGTCTTATATCATGAGAAGCATTTAGCTATAAAGTCCAAACAGAGTTCTACAGTATTGATGAAAGAGCTAGATGAGTATAGAAAATCCGGCAAATCTATTTTGTTTTCCATTTGTTGCCCTTCTACTTACAGCTATACATGCTGTTGGAATTATGGAGCAGAGCTGGGCCTTACACCAATCTTTCTGTAATCTCATTTCCCCCTTAACTTCTCATTCATTAATTTTTATTTTGATGCATTAATATTGCATAAAATCTTTCCCAATCCTCCTCTGTAATGTTTTGAAAGTGAATTTATGTTGCAGATCAGTTCGGCACTTTGTTGTGGGTCTCTTGACAAGGAGGTATAGTTTCTGAGTTTTTAAAGTTTCCTCATTATGGAAATTGCTTTAATGGGTTATTTATAATAAATGGTGACATCCAAGTCAGTATCTTTACCTTTATTAATTTCTTATTTTCCAAAATCAGTATCTTGTAAGATTGTCATTTTTAGAGCTACAATAATTATATATTATCTTCTTCCCATCTTGATCTTCCTTTTTCCTTTTCTCATTTGCATTTTTATACAATTTCTCTACTTCTACATCTTCAGTTTAAGCTAAGTAAAACATGGTATCAGAGTCCAATAGGAACAGAGGTCATTATACCATCCATAAGGATTCCTTCACTGCATATTGACGTAGAAAACATATTAACATTACCTAGTTCTGTTGTTAATTATTTTTGTTCAATAAATCCCAATCACATGGTAATCTAGTACAGGAAGTAATCAGGAGTATTGTGGGCAGCCTAGGTTCCTGATGTTTGACACTTCTAAGCTAAAGCTATTATTAAGGAAATTTGTTTATTTTTCGCTCGTGTGTATTAAGAGCCATGCACTATGAAATGACATAGCATATTAGGCCCACTCACTAGAGTAACCAGTCTTGAGGTCTCTGAGATGAAGGAGTTTAAAGATAGGAGGGAGAGGGAATTTTTCTACCACTTACTTCAGTTACTTCATTTGGTCATAAATGCCTCTCCAAACAAATGGCAACTCATCACCTGTAGACAGCTAGGTGGTGCCGTGGATAGAGCATCAGTGCAGGAGTCAGGAGGATCTGAGTTCAAATCTCAGCTCAGACATTTGACACTCACTAGCAGTGTGACCTTGGGCAAGTCACTTAACCCCAATTGCCTCATCCTGGGTCACTTACAGTCATCCTGATGAATAACTGGTCACTGGATTCAGATGGCTCTGGAGGAGAAGTCAGGCTGGTGACCTGCGCAGCCTTCCCTCACTCAAAACAAAGTCCAAGTGCAAGTCATGTCATTGTTTCTCTGATGGCGTGGTCTTCTTCGGCAGTGAAGGATGAACACACAACTCATCACCCACATTAAAAAAGGGGAAAAGAAAACTAACACACTGACTTAGCAGTCTGAAAGAAATTCATTAAAGGATATTCTTGGCAGTTAGCTGCAGTGGTACACTGCTTATTGTTGTTCAGTAGTTTCCTATTCTCTGTGACCCCATTCTTGGCAAAGATAGTATAGTGTCTACTACAGTACAGTACTACAGATACAGTATCTTCTACAGTACAGTACTACAGATACAGTATCTTCTACAGTACGGCACTACAGATACAGTATCTTCTACAGTACAGTACTACAGATACAATATCTTCTACAGTACAGTACTACAGATACAGTATCTTCTACAGTACTGTACTACAGATACAGTATCTACTACAGTACGGTACTACAGATACAGTATCTTCTACAGTACGGTACTACAGATACAGTATCTTCTACAGTACGGTACTACAGATACAATATCTTCTACAGTACGGTACTACAGATACAGTATCTACTACAGTACGGTACCACAGATACAGTATCTTCTACAGTACGGTACCACAGATACAGTATCTTCTACAGTACTGTACTACAGATACAGTATCTACTACAGTACAGGTACAGGTACAGCTTTGCCATTTCCCTCTCTAGCTCATTTTACAGAAGAGAAAACAGAGGCAAACACAGTTAAGTGACTTGCCCAGGGTCACACACCTAGTAAGTAATCTGAGACTAGATTTAAACTCACAAAGATGAGTCTTCCTGACTTCAGGCCCAGCACTCTATCCACTGCACCACCTAACTTCCCTGGGATACTGCATACCTCCAAATCTACATCCAGATTAAGAGGATAGTTCTCCAAACTGGAGATGTGGCATAGCAGCTCTATATATGGTTTCCCTTAACATATGAGGGGGAAAACATCTGACTTATGCTGGAGATGCTCCTTTCTTTTGAGGGATCCAGAATAGTAATTGGGTTATCTGAACTGGATCTTTAAGGCCAGTCCTGTGGTAGTTTATGTTTGATAGGAGAACAAAAATGACACATCTTAAGGTCACTGAATATCAAAAAAAGATTTACTTAGCCATAGTAGGAAGCTATTCAAGAGGGTTAGGCATTGAGGATACTCCAGTTGATTCAGCTGAGAGAAATCCCTTTACCTGAGTTACCCATTATTTTCTACCAGTAAAGTATCACCCAGAGCTCTTGGAGCACTTTGGGGCTGTTTTATACGTAAGTGAAGCAGAAGGTTGACAACAGTCAGCACCTGAGCTGCTCAGCCCCCTGAGTCAACCAAGTCCCAGGGTCATTTCACCAGTTTTTCGGATGTTGCTCCTACCATACTCTGTCTCTTGATGGTAAGATCTAGAGCAGAAGGGTCAAACACATACCCTGCAGGCTCCAAGGGATTTCAGAAACTCCCAAGTTAGGCTGGTCTAGATTAAAATGTAACCAGGGAATACTTAACAAAATAAATTAAAAATACAAAGCCACCTAACCTTAATTTGTGGCTTTCAAAGTCGGCATGCTGCCTACAGGATTCTTTTTCCATTGGAGTTTGATACCAACTTCCAGCACTCAGAGGACATCACTACTCTTATTAGGCACCCATGATCTCCACTATTCAAGAAGTCTGACATCAGCAAAACTAAAAGGAGGAAAAAAAATCAGACATATACCAAAGCAAAAGAAAACAAGTAAGTGGCTCCCTGAAGGCATGAGAGAATCTGAGAGTCTCTCGGGAAGGACCGAGTCCTGGATCTAAATAAATGAGTTCCTGTGATAGCTAATTCTAAATTTTTGCAGTTCACAGATGGCCTCTCTGTGAGAATTAGCAGGAACACTGTTAGGAAAACAGCTAGCAAAGGTGAATATACCCTAAATGCGCTCATATGACAATTGATGATTATAAGTCAAGTATATTCATCTAACCCTAACCCTACAGCCAGAGATTTCTCTAGGGCAGTGCCTGGGAAGGGGAAATATACACAGGGCTTGGCCTCTGCACTTTGTAAGGCCCCATCCTCAAAATGCTCCAGATGGAGACTAAGTCAGTTTACAATTCATAGCTGGCAGAAAGGATAAAAGCTTTTCAATTTGATGCAACATCCCGCCTATCATTAGCTAACTAAACCTGAGCACAATTGCCCTATTTGCACATCATCCCAATTTCATTGTCTCTAGGTTCCTGAGAAGAATTAAGAGCCTTTTTAAGTGCCTTCTCCAATGATTTTCACCAAATAAATGCAATCAAATCCATGTGACAAAATTTTAGTTGGTCTCTCTCAGATGCCCTGTTTAAAAAAAAAAAAGCTTGAACATCCTTTACCATACCTACTAGATGCTCATAAAATTTAAAAATCTTCCTTGGTTTGCATTCTCTGTTAGGGCCCTCACCCCTTTTTTTTAACTTCTCCCCAGAGGAAGATAAGCTCTTTGAAATCTGGGACTGTTTTTCTTTATGTGTGTATGTGTATTCTCAGCACTTAAAGCAATGCCTTGGGCACAGTAAGTGCCTAATAAATACTTTATCCCTTTCTCTGTCTGTCTTTATAGTTATCTATCTCTCTTTCTGTCTCTCTTTGTGTGTGTATATATTCATTTATTTATTTAGTGATAAAGTGGTGACCCCTTGTGTAGAGAGGAGTTCACATATGATGGTGAGACTTGTCCTTGTTTGGGTCAAAGAGAAGCAGACTAGACATCTATAGACTCTTTCCCTCAAGCCATCTTAAAAAGAGACTTGCATTGTTGCTAGGAAGGGAAGCTGGAGGTTGACCAAAGGCTCTCTCCTAAGAGAAAGTACTGAGTTAGAAATATATCCCTCTGCTTCTTAAACTGTTGTTCATCTAGGGTATATGATCAGGTGCCATCTAACTTTTGATTACTTTGTCATTTTGGGGAGCGGGGGAGGAGCCCAAACTCTATTTTCAAGATTTCACTTCTTTCCCACCTAATGTCAACTCCACAATGAATATACATAGCAAAATCAGAAAACTCATTTACCCAAATCAGTAGCAAAACAGGTACCACAGAAGGCATATATAGAAGAAAACACATTGTGTGTGTGTGCATGTGTGTGTATGTGTAACAGGCAATACAAAGTTAAGGAGTTGTCTTATTGAGAGTAAGGTAACTCAGTTCAAACAAGAAATGATCCTGGATCTCACCCAAGGGGAACACTCCCCAAAATCTCTGGTATAGAGGTGAGAATAAGGAGGTGAACGAGACAGTGAGCTCTTCTCATATTTTTTTTCCAGAATCTTTTCCTTTAGCAATCTGAAGTAGGGCTTCCCTCTTCCATCTTCTCTCTGAATGTAGACTGGATCCTACAACTGAAGATGACTGTCACTTGGCAAAGCCCCAAAATGAACTAGCTGAAGTGAAGCTCTCAACTCTCACCAAATCAGCTCCACTCCTCACATAAGGCAGGGCCTTCATCTTCACAAGCAAGGAGAGTGCCCCATCCCAATGGGCTTTGAAAATATATAACATGCAAGCCCTTGGTGACTAGTCTTGTACAAATATAATTATAGGATGGAGAATTTTTTGTCTACATTACATTTCAAAAATCCACTCAAAACCAAGCAGTTCTTTCCCCCTTCACACTTAAATATTTCTTTCTTAAAGCTAGTCGGGGACTTCTTTCATTAGGACGCCCCTGAAGCAACTGGGTAATGATGACAATTAATTATACAATGGCATCCAGTCTCAGCTAGGGTAGAGAACAACTCATTTTTTTCTGTTTTGTCCATTTCTAGTGAAGTGAACCTCTTTCAGTCTCAAAAAATCCAATTCCTTTAGGCAACTTTGAAAGCAAACTGAAGTCTGAGTAGATTCCCTGGTAGAACTTGGAAGAGGAGAGTTAAATTACCAGACTGGAAGGCCAGGGGAGGGGGTGGGGTGGAACAAAACAGTCATTGGGATTAACTTGTGGTACTGCAAGTATCAAAGTGCCAAGCTCAAGGGCACAAGCATAATATCAGTAGTCTGTCCTTTTTGAATGCAGGCAAGTTTGCTCGCTAATATGCCAAGGTCTGTGATGTCCCACAGTAAACAACCACCATCTCTAGAAGTATCACCAAAAGCACCATCGGAAGCATGAAGAAAATCTGAGCTTACGTTCCTCTGTCCTGCTCATTTCCCACTTCAGCAACGTCAACGTATTCCAGTCCTATACAACTATACCAATTATTTTGGGTTGCACCTGTCCCAAGTCAGTTTAGTGGAACAAAATGACTCATTGGAGGTTAGCAAAAGGAGATTTACTTAGCTATAGCAGGGTGATATTCAAACGGTTGGGCACTGAGAATGGTGCAAATTGATTTAGTTAAATAAAGCTCCCTTACCATTGTTTTACCCTAGTGAGAGATCAGATAGGGCGCCTGTTGCTCCTTTTGGCTGTTTGTATTCCTATAATGAGGGCTGTAAAAACAGAAGATATGAATAATATATTAGAAGAAATAAACTAAATGACTGTGGTCTATGTAAAGGGTTTGCTGGTTTTTCTTTTTCTCTAAAATATAAGCTGCCCTACCAATTTCTACTAAGTGATTTTTTAAATAGGTACACACACACATATATGTACATGTATATATGTGTTCAAAGGGGAATGATATATTGAAGAAGGATAGAAACTCAATCTATTATTTCATTGTTATGGGGAACCCTAGGTAAGGAAACTGTCTATCAAAGCAGGTTGGTAACTTACAATATTAGAGCACTGCCTGTCACCAATAGGTTAAATTGTTTGGGTAGAGTCATACACCAGGAGGTACCATAGACAAAGCTTGAACTCAGAAAGTCCTGATTCTGAAGCCACATCTCTGTCCATACCATGTTACCTCAAGTTGAGTAGATTTAAATACAATGTAACCTTCAGTACTATTTTCATTTTTTAACAGCCTCTAATGGTATCCTACCACACAGAAAATCATACGTGTGTATACACATACATATATAGGTATATTATGTGTATGTGCATTAGAATATAATCATACTAACATAATTCTATTGTTTCACTTCATATATTTTAATAATGTTTACCAGTTCAAATAATATGTATTTGATCACTAATTTGAAATGGAAATTAATTAACAATAAACTCATAAGGAGCTATTTTAACATTTTTTTGCTTTATATTTAGAATATTTCCACAGTTTATTAATCACCTTTTATAAGAACAGAATATAAAGTAGGTTTTTCATTGCCATTTAAGTCCGTGAAAAACTATACATTAATTACTGTTCAACTTGCTAATTATTACCAAATAAAACTAATTTCTTAGTTCAAAAATTAAAATAACTCCATGAAGCAGAGAATAATATAAATTGATATTGTTATATGATTAGTAACATGGTTGAGTAGCTTAAATTACTGTGTAGTTTTGATTTAACCAATATTATAAAAAGTATTTCAATAAACTTACCTTAGAGGACTTTTTTAAATGCTTCTCTAATTCTGTCCAAAATTTGCAATGACATTCTTTCTACTTTGTGCTAAACTCTTCAACTAGAAAATGTTGGCTTCAGTGACACTTCAACAGCCCTACATACATTTAGGTTATCTTACACTATTAATATCTTTTGGATCATTTTCCAGTATGTATTATTTCCATTATCTGTGATAGATTAAAATAATTAAATAGTCAATGATCAGAGTAGCTTCTCTTTCAAACATAAAATTCATATTTCAACTTGATGATGCTAACCAAGGAGGGTTTGGGGGTGCAACCTGCATCACTTCTGGGCTCTAGCATGTCTTCCTCATGAGTGATTTCTTCTGACGTCAATCAAATCTTCATAATTTACTTCTTGGCTTTTTAGAGTTTCTTTGTCTAAAAAGTTAATTGCTCTTTAACTAGCTTAGTGATGAACTCTGAACTTACCTAGATGACAAACTTAGAGTCCGTGGCTCTCCTATATTCGATGTCTTTCCAATTTATCAGGGCATGAGACAATTCTGTTAACTGGTACGACCTTCCAAAAATTCAGTGCCACATTCCTGCTACAATAAGGCATCAGAGGACATATGCAAATGTTAAATAGATTGTAAAATACTAGCAAACATAATATGATGTACTAACTATTCTCTTTAATCTACCTTTCTGTAATCATTACATCTTGAACTTTGGAAGCTTAACACAGCATTGAAAGGCACTGCACTTAATGAACAGCAAACTGGTCTTTGAGCCAGGAAGAATGAGTTCAAGTCCTTCCTTTGACATGGCACTCTAAGCAACTCTAAGGGAGGGAGAAGGAGGGAGGGAAGGAAGGAAGGACAGAGACAGAAGGAGGGAGGGAGAGAGAGAGGAGGAAGAGGAGAGAGGAGAGACAGAAGCAGACAGAAAAAGAGAAAGAATCTTTTGTAGTTAACAATTTATTACAGCCTGCCCTCAAGGAACTTAAAATCTAATGTGGAAGATAGCATGCACTATATTCAAACTAGATATATATGAAATAAATTAGAAATAATCCATAGCATTAAGGAGAAGGTGAGAGGTTTCCTGCACAAAGTAGGATTTTAGCTAATACTTGAAGGAAGCCAGGAAAAGTCAGGAGGAGGTAGAGAGGAAGAGGAAGAACATTCCACTGGGGACTACCAGTTAAAATGCCGAGTTGGGAGACTGATGAAAAGTAAGGAAATGAGATCCCTGGGTTGAGTACATGAAGGAGAGTACAAAAAGAAAACTAGAATGGTAGAAAAAGACTGGATAATGAATAACTTAAAAAGTCAGCGGATTTTATATATGATCCTAGAAATAATGAGTCACTGAAATTGGGGAGTGAGGGGAGCGTGACATGGTCAGATTTGACTTTTAAGAAGACCACTGACATGTACATGGGCAATGGACCAGAGTAGAGAGAAACTCAGAGCAGGGAGCTGTGCTTCTGATACATTGAATAAAAGAGAGACCAGCCATAGGAAGAACTATGAGAAAGTCATTTCAGCAGTCTGGGCAAGAGGACCACATACCAAATTAGTGTAGTGCCTATGTTAATGGACAAAATGGGGTATATGTAAATGACACCATAGAATTACAATCTATAAGACTGGGTAAAATAAATGGATATGAGGGATGAAGAGTGAGAGGGGGGGAGAATTGACCATAATTCAACTAATTGAACCTGGGTGCCTGGAAAGAAGGTAGTACTCTCTTGAGAAATATGGGTGTTTGTAGAAAGGTCAGGTTTAAGGAGAAAAGATAATGAATTCTGCTTTAGATATGCTAAGTTTAAAGATGCTAATAAAAATTCTGGTGGAGATATTCAGCAAACAGTTGATAACATAGGATTAAAGTTCAGAGAAGAGATTAGGGCTAGATCTGTATAACTGAGTTATCTGAGTAGAAATGGTAATTGAACCCTTGGAAATGTTATACAAAGTTAAATTCCTATCTATATATGTTACCAGAGGGAGGCAAAACAAGATGAATCTTAATTATATTTATCTTTTATTTGTATTTCTCATTTTGTTACTCATTGACATTGTGAGAAAGTTTTAAAAAATTTTTAAAAGACATTTCTAACATTAAACCATATATATATAAATTTTTAAAATATCACTAATGAAGATACAGCATTAAATAATAAATAGTGAACTGGCCTTGAAGTCAGAAATACCTGCATATATTTCCTACCTCTAACACATTGGATGAGTAACATAACTTCTGAGTGCCTACAGGTATATTTGCTAGCTGGTATTGGTGATTTATGGAAATTACTGCAATGACTTTCCTAGTGAAGTAAAATAATGTGTTTGAACTAATAAAAATAATAGCAATAAAATCATGTCAATATCACTAGTGTTTTGTTTTTGTCTTGTGTTGCTTTTTGTAGATGTTGCTTCTCTCCTTAGTAGGTTTGTATTATGTTTGCAACTATCCAATCTTATTACTATACAAGGACAAACTATATTTATTTTCTTGTGAGTACAATATGGGTTGATGCTAATCTTACTCCAGATGAGATACCTACAAAGATAGAAAAAAGTCTGCATTAATTAAATCATGTAATAATCCCTACAGGATCAGACATGTGCCTTCAGATGTATGATAGAGATTTTCTAATGAATATAGTCATTTTGGGCAGTGAACATTTTCCTTTATGCACTCATGTTTTTAATAAGACAAGTGAAATATCATGGGGGCTGATTTTTTTATATTTATTCATGAGGTGGTGACTCTTGATAAGTCAAATATAATAAAAAGTACATACAGCATATGAAAGTGACTAGAGTTTGTTTGATTTTAGTTCAATGATTTTGGAGGTGACCGTGTCTCCTTCACAGTCTTCTTATAGAAATGGCTCTGTCTCTGGTGAATCCCACACTGAAATGGGCATCCAAGAAGGGAAGGGCAAGGGTAGTAATGAAGGAAACAAGCATTTATATAGTGCTTTCTATATGCCAGGCATATGCTAAGTGCTTAACATTGTATTCAGACTTACTCAATAATTACGACTATCTGAATGGTGGATCAGTCTGGCTATCCCAAGTTACAGTGATATCTGTTTTCCACTAATTTTTTTCAAAACCAGACTTAGGGGACTCTTAGAGGATTAGCATAGGGGACTCCCAAAGAATGAAATCCCTCTATCAATGCACTTATTCTGTAACTTACAGTCTTATAGAGTGGCCTGAGGCATTGAGAGTAAATCACTTGCCCACAGTCACACAGCCATTATGTGTTAGAGGCTGTATTTAAATTCAGGTCTTCCTGACTCCAAGGCCACCTTGGCACAATGCCTCTACGTTTTCCATCTGTGATAATACCAAAATGTTATCAATGGGAAGTTCTCCGTGTGTCTATGTGTCCTTTATTACATTTTCATTACCAAGAAAGCACATTACACTTCTCTCTTTCATATCTCTAATTATATCATTCATACAACTCATCAGTTTTTCATGTCAAGACTAGATACCTAACATATATTCTGTTTATTGATTTATGCATACATTCATTCAATACATACACTTTAGTGAGCCCATATTCAATACTCAGCAGTCATGTTGCTTTGGAACTCGTCTTATATTTAGTACTCGTTGGGTTTTGTCAAGAAGTGCTTTGAATATTTTCCATCTGACTTACAGCTTCAACTTCCTTCTGAGTAGTTCATTATACTGAATGCCCTTTAAAAAATTACCTTTACTTAAATCTTCAGATGCTCTAGACACTATCTTCTTGTAGTTTCCAAAAAAAAGATGCTTCTCTGCTGCTATTTTAGCAGAACTTCTCAGGTGACCCCACTTAGCACTTCCATATTGGTTCGGTTTATGAAGTATTAATTCTTTATTTCTGCACCAAAACCAATTTACACTTTTGAAATAGAAACAATTCCCCTCTTTCTGGGTGATTTTTAGAGTTTATTGACTGTTACTGCAGTCACCTATATATAGTAAATGTTTTTTTTTCAACCTTTCAAGTATGTTTTGATGAAGCCCATTATGTGAAACTATAGAGAAAAATAACAACTTTAAATGCACATACATGTAGACTTATCTGATAAGTGTTATAATATGTGTATATTCATAACATACATACATATACATGTTAATTATAATTTAGAGAGAGTCATCATGGTATAGTGAATAGAGAGCAGTCCTGATCCAAGGCTGATGCAGGTCAATATACGGTAATTTATGTTCAAAAATGAAAAAAAAAAGTGACACTATTAGGCCAATCAAAAGTTAAGAAAAGGAAATCTACTTAGCCATAGAGGAAAGATTTGCAAGGATATACACTAAGGAAACCTCAATCAAGTGTAACTCCCTTCCCTGAATTATCCATTGTGGTCTACCAGTCAAGCATCAGAACTCACATGGAGTTCCTCATGGCTGTTTTATACTCAGATGACAAGAAAGTGATATCAACAGGCTACCTGATCATTAATACCTTAATGATAGTTTTAATATCTCTTTTAGGAAAAATCAGCCTATCATGTGGGGAAAAGAGTTAGGATATTGCTCCTACCATAAGACCTCAACTCCTGGAAGACCTACATGGAATAGAAACCTCTGAGGGCTCTATGCAACTCTCTAAGATTAGAAACTGAAAGAAAGTGTCAACTTTCTTTAGCTGAGAGGATTTCCTTATTTGCAATTTCACTGTATCAAGGAAATCAGACATAGTCCCAGTATTTTTCTCTCTCTCCCCCCTCCCTACATAAAAATGTGTGTGTACATACACACACATACATAGATACACCTTTATACATATATACAGACATATACATGTATGTATATGTGTGTATATATGTATGTGTGTATATAGTCCAAGGGAAAACTTGTTTTTTCATTAATACTCTGTATGGCAAAAGAGGAAATCTGAATAAGCCACACTGTTAACAAATGAAGAAAGATGTTAAGACAAGAGAATGACAAGTAAAAAGTTAATTGTTACAGGCTTACTCTTGTTACATTTCATATGGATATTACTGCTATCATTTCTGAGACTCTATAGTAATGATCAGTTATTACCTACTTTCTTACACAATGCTTTGAAGATTGTTGCTGCTAAATAAATCTTTGTTGAAATTCTTTTCAAACATGACAAAACAAGAAGCCTTCTGGGTTGTTTAAGGGCCTGATTAAAGGAAAAAGAACATCTAGAGATCTGGCAACTGATTCTGCATTTTGATTATCAGATGTCTAATCATTTCTGAGAAATATATTGTTGATCAAGTAATAACATTTCACATTTATATATCACTTATATCTATAAAACATTGTCATTTGATATAATTCTATGAGGTAGGGAAGTATATCATTAAACAAAATTGTCATATAAAATTCTGAAGAAATTGATATTGAAGCAGTTTAAGTTATGTGCTCAACTTCACATAGTAGGTATTTCATGAACATTTGCTTAATTGAAAATTCATGTCTTCTGATTCAAAATCTAGAGCTGTCATGTATCCACAGAGTAAAGCTGGAAGTGTCTAGCCAGTCAACAAGCATTCGTCAAGTACTCACTATGTGCGAGAAGACATGTTAAATTCTGGGATACAAAGAAAGGCAAAAACATGATCTTTTTTCTCAAAGGGATCATATTATAATGGAGGAGATATACATGGTCCAAGTATTTAGTACAATTTTAAACTTTAGTGGTAGTTATTAAAAATAATTCTATGTTTATTGCATATGTGTACACATATACACATGTATATTATATATGTGCTTATATGCATATGTATATGTATGTATGTACAGATCAATATACAGGTACCTCTGTGTATATATAGAGATATATATTATATGTAATTATGTGTATATGCATACACACACATACATTTATTCCAACTGAAAGATAATCTCAGAGGGAAGGCACTAGCTAGTAGTTGGAAAAGTAAAGAGGAAGCTGATACCCAGGAAAGTTCTTGTGCAGAAGGAACTTATTATTATTTATTAAAGGAAGTCAATTTATTAAAGGAAGTCAATAAGTAGTGATGAGAAGGGAGAATATTCCAAGATTCCATGAGAAGGCATGGAGTCAAGAAGGAATGCATTGTGAGGGATGCACCATTTTCAGTGAATCATAATTACTGATCTTGATTAGTGCTGGGTAGTGGTAGCATATATTCAAAAATTCACATCACTTGAAGTTATAATCATGTAAGATATAGTCATGTGCTCCAGCCCCATGAACTAAGCAGTACAAATTAGAACATGATGAATTCAGGGGATTCATTATGTTGACTATTGAATAGGACCTACCTATATAGAGAAGGGAGTAAGGGTATGAACTGGGCAGGTTATGAATGGCTTTAAAAGCCAAACAGCATTTATAATTGGTCCTGGAGTTAATAAAGAGACACTGGAGTTTATTTAGTAAAGGCATTACGTGGTCCAACTGTACTCTCGAAAGATACCCTCAGCAGCTGAATGGAGGTAGGATTGGAGTGGAGGGGGCCTTGAGGCAAGGAGACCAATTCATAGGATATTGTTGCAGTCCATAGGAGAGATGATAAAGGCCTATTTTAGGGTGGTAGATATGAAAGTAGAAAGAAGAAAACATATCTGAGACATGTCTTGAGGGTAGAAAAAACAAGATTTGGCAGCAGATTCAATTATGTTGAGTAAGTTGGAGAAGTTGAGGATGAGTTGATAACCTTAAAGTTATACTTATAGTATTGTGGTGCCCTCATTCACAATAGGGAATTTTGGAAGAGGGAGGGGTTCTGGAGGAAAGATAATGAGCTATATTCTGGATATGCTGAGTTTGATATTATCTATAAGATATGCTGAGTTTGAGATATCTATGAGATATCTAGTTCTAGATGTCCAAGAGAAAGCTTGTGATGTGAGACTGGTGCTCAGGAGAAACACTAAGGTTGGAAATACACATCTAGGATTCCTCTACCTAGAAATGTTAAGTGAACCTTAGAGGTCATCAAAACTAGGTCACACATGCTTCCATAAGCTACATGTGGCGCTCAACACTTCTGAGTGTGACTCCAATCAGACTAAAGTATAATAGGGAACTATTCAACAAAATAAAATAATATAAAATATAGATCATATGAATAGGTAGTTTTCTAAGTCAGTATGTGGCTGGCAGAAATCCTTATGTTGGTTTAGTGGCCCCGTCTTTATTTGAGTTTGACACCCCTGATGTAGACCAGTGCCCTCATTTTACAGAGGAAGAAGCTAATACCCAGAGAGTCTAAAAGCTCACCCAGGGTCACACAACTAGTAAGTGCCAGAGCAGAGATTTCAATCCAGGGCCTTTTACTCCAAAGACAATGCTTTTTCCACGGCAGTGGAAAATTTTTAGTTCACATTCTTACAATTTGGAATTTGGTTGCTTATACTTAATAAGTATAACATTTGATTGGAGAACATGAAATACTTGGTTTGGAAGTTATTTAATAATTTAAATAATGCTTCTTTTTGAGTTTGATTTCTTTTTTATTAGTAGTAGTAGAAAGAGTTAAGTTTTATTCCTATAATTTGGAGCAGTAGTTAAACTTTCCTGTATCATTGACCTTTTTGGCATCTGGTGAATCCTATGGAACCCTTATTTGAAAAAGTTTTTAAATGCACAAGAATGCATAGGATTATAAAGGAAACCAATTACATTGAAAGAGTTATCAAAATGTTTTTTCAAAGTTTACAGACTTTAAGAACTCCTGTTCTAGAGCCACTATGTTGCATCTTCACTTCAAAAACAATGTGATTTAAGAAGAAAACATGGCACATGCTAAAATTGCCAAGTGAGTTTGGAATCATGGGACCTGAGTTCAAATTCTTGCACTGGCACTCACTATGAGTGAGTTGATTTACAACTGGTCTTCAGTTTCCGTATCAATTAAAGGAAAGGGTTGATCCTATGTGACCTCTGAGATCCTCCCCAGTTTGAGTTCAAAGAAATACTGAATAACAACACATTTCTTTTACTATAGGTAGGATTTGTTTACCTAAGTACAACAACAATCCATATATAGTTGAGGGAATGAGATGCCAGAAATATATTTCCTAATCTTGATTATATAAAAATCATTTCTACTGTATATGCTTCAGTTTTGTTGTAGGGTAGTTCTGAATATAACACCTACTCAGCATCTGGGTGAAAAGAAAAAATTCTTTGTGTAAAATATGTCATGTAGACTACAACGTAATGATTATAAGTTCTGGAGTTAGTGGTTTCTGAAATTGTGTCATCATCATTTGAGCCATATGCCAGATGATATATAAATTAAGTATGAATCAATACTTACAATATGTACATAAAATGTAACCATGAAGATAACTGGTCCTCAGAAAGTAGGTTAGCTTTATTTCCTTTTTTTAAAAATGCAAATGATGTAATTTTAGGATGTTAACATTCTTTAATTTGTCAGGATGGCCCTAAATTTTAAAGCTAACAATAAGTTCACTGATACAGAATTATTTATGGTACCATGAAGTTTTGTATATTTTTACAGGATGCTAATTGTGCTGAATCAAGTCGCTGAAATTGCATAATTTTTAGGTTAATATTAGCATAATCCTACATTGTTTTTTTTTGAGTACAGAAATAGTATATCCTGAATATTTTTGCAATATGATAGAACTGCCAAATATTGCACCTTCCATAATATCCCCTGAGACAACAGGAAATATATTTAAAAGGGGGAAGGCAAGAGTTTTGTTTAGAATAGTGTGTTCCAGTGATTTAATATTAATAATATGAGAAATGTGTTTTATTTTCCTTTTTTACAATGAAATAATTTTTATTTCAGTTCTAATGGGGAAGGATTAAAGAGATACAGGGCTAGAGAAAACCACTGCTATTCTACTTTTCTATTTGAAAAATTACTTCAGTGAGATTTTTGGTGGTATATCCCAAAGACTTATATGATGCCCCTTCATGAAATATTCAAATAACTATTCAATCATATTGGTAGCATCAAAGAGTAGCAAAAGAATTGAAAGAAAAATAACTCATATTTACCCAAGCTGAATGTGTGTTTGTCCTTCGTTGCCAAAGAAGGCTATGCCCTAAGAGAAATGATGACATGACTTGCACTTGACTTTGTTTTGAGGGAGGGAGGGCTGTGCAAGTCACCAGCCTGACTTCTCCTCCAGAGCCATCTGAATCCAGTGACCAGATATTCATCAGGATGACTGGAGATGACCCAGGATGAGGAAACTGGGTTAAGTGATTTGCCCAAGGTCACACAGCTAGTGAGTTTCAAGTGTCTGAGGTGAGATTTGAACTTAGGTCCTCCTGACTCCTGCACTGGTGCTTTATCCACTACACCCCAAGTTGAATGTCTTCATAATGAATAACTTCTTCTTTCAGCCTTCCTCACTGATTGTCTATGAAAATGACTTTTAGATCTATATATCAAGTCTTTAGTATCTTCTCTGAACTCCAATCTTGTACCTTCAAATGCTTACTGGATAGATTTCTGCGTGGATGTACTGTTGACAACTCAAACTCAATAAATCCCCAATTGAATTAACTCATCATCTGCCCAAAACAACTTACCACCACTCCACAGTTCAGAATGGAAACTGGAGTTAGCTTTGACTCTTCCTTGTGTTTTACCTATTACATCTAATCAGCAGCTAAATTTTCTGAATTTTTTTTCCACATCTCTTGAATCCATTTCTTTGTGACCAGTCATGGTACAACTACCCAAATTCAAACCCTTTTCATCTCTTTCCTGAAGAACTATTGTTACTGTCTTCTAACTAATTTCCCTGCTTACTTTCTCCTCTCTCTCCAAGCTATCTTCTACAGTTTAAAAATATAAAATCCCATGGCACAGGGTGGACCATATCACTCACCTGCTCCATTCCATTCAGTCTCAGCAACATAAAATGCAAACTCCTTAGCCTCACATGCAATATCTACTAACTGGGTTAAATCTAACTTCCTGACATACTTCATATTTTCCTCCTTTGCATATTCCACCTGCCAACTGTGCTGGGATTATCACTATTTCCTAAACTACTATCTAACCAGCCACAGAACCATAAAATCTCTGTTATTGTTGAGCCATATCTTCCAACATGGATTCAAAAACTGTATCCTCAGTCACTGAGGAGATCAACATGTGCACTCGTTTTTAGAACTCCCCCCTTGGATTGACTTGTCTTGATGACAGGTTGATTGCAGACAAACTTACTTAGCTTACAAAAACTAGCCTGGACCAGATCATGTTTCACATCCTATTTCTCTATCCATTGTCCCAGGTCATCTTGGAATCTGTCCTGCTGTCTTATTTGCCAGCCAACACCACCCCCAGCTTCCCTGATTGCTACATCTTGTTGTGGATGTAGGAATCAAATGAGTACTAGTATTACTTCTGGAAAGGGGATGTCAAGTGACCACAATCATTTGGTTATGGATTAGTTGATTAACCCTGTGATTCCCCAAGGTAAAACTCCTCTTCTTGGCCACTACTCCTCATGTATATTGCCTCCTTCTTTAGATTTAAACTCCTTGAGTTCGTGAATTGGCTCTTTTCCATTTTTATTTCTAGTAGTTGGCACATATTAAGTGTTTAATAAATGAATTTTTATTCATTCATTCATTCCCTGAACTAGACATGTTATCCTCCTGCCTCAGGGCAGGAGAATGAATTCTCTACTTTTCTTTGCCAGTCAGAATCTTTTTTTTTTCTTTTTAAGGATTTTTCAGGTGCAAAAACTTTCATGGAGCTTTCCTGAATCAAGTACTTTGTTTCAATGACTCTTTTGGTCCCATCACATTCCAGCATGTTTTAACTTATTTATTTTTCATGGCATAGTACTTTCAAATAGAATGTGACCCCCTTAAGGTCAGGGACTGTTTTGCCCCAGTCCCCATAAAGGCAGAAATAAAAATCAGGACTAGACTCTCTACTAAAAGAAAACAAGGATTTTTGTTTCCTCCATTAAAGTGTAAGCTCATTCACCCTCCCAGTTCCTAGCGCACATGGTCAGTACTTAATAAATACTTGACTGATCATAATAACTATGTTAATAAAAAATAGCATTTATATAAAGCCTGCCATGTCCCAGGGAGTAGACTATGTGCTTTACCAATATTATCTCATTTGGTCTGCACAGCAATCATGAGTGATAGGTATTATTTTTTGTCCCCATTTTACGGGTTAGGATATGGAGGTAGACAGAGGTTAAAAGATTTCCCCAAGGTCACACAGTCTGAGACTAGATTTGAACTCAAGTCTTCCTGGCTCCGGGCCCAGTGCTCTCTCCATTCATTGTGCCATTTAGCTGCCTCCGTAAGTTAAACATAAGACCTGAGGGTATAGGCAAGATCAGAATCTGTGGGTGCTATGCCAAGTTAGAAGACATAGGCAGATTACTAGAGTCTATGTAGGCCAGTTAGGTTTAGCATTCAGATGTCATGACTAGGCCAGAGGCAAAAGCAGTAGAATGACAAAAACATGTATGTTGGTTGGTCTGTCTAGGGAAAAATGGGTATTCAGGGATCCCATTCAGGGATCCCATTCAGGGAAGGAATACATAGAAGATAGTGGCATCTCACCTATCTGTACACACAAGGTTTGGATTTAGCCAGGTATGAGGTAATGTTTCCTCAATATTCAGAACAAATTTTAAGGTGATGAGTAACTGGGACATGACAACGGATCTTAAGATAGAGATTTTTCTTGTCTTATGTCCTTCTGCTAGTCACACTTTCCCAGTATGAATAAAGGACTGTCAGGTGTGAGTTGCTTCCTAGATCAAGGCAGGGTTTTGTGAATGCTGACAAGCAAAGCCTTTGGTCAGTCCTCAGGAGAGTTTTCAGAGTTTGTATAGTTGTGTTTGTCTTTCGTTGTTGAAGACCATGCCATCAGAGAAATGATGGCATGACTTGCACTATTTTGTTTTGAGTGAAAGAGAGCTGTATAGGTCACCAGCCTCACTTCTCCTCCAGAGCCATCTGAATCCAGAGACCCGATATTCCTCAGAATGACTGGCAATGACTCAGGACGCACTGGGAGACCTTGGGCCCTTTAGGCCAAGGTCTTTACAGGCACTCACTAGGGTAAGGCAACATGCATTCATTGAATAGGCCTGTTAAAGTGGTAGCCACTATATGGACCCCTTTAATGAGGTCAGGAAAAAGACAGACATCCGTCTCGGTGGGAAACAGCAGCACTTACTATTGATAATCACTGTCAAGCTAGGAGGAGGGTCCTCCTAGAGGAGCCCTCAGGCAGGGGCCCAATGGAGTCCCAGTTTCAGAGTGCAGTAGGTTTAAGGTTTTGGGAGAGGACAGGACAGGGGACAGAGGAGAGGAGAGGAGTATAGTTATCTGTTTTAGTAAGGAATTATAACTCGGTTGTAAAGTAATAATAGCACACAATTATATAGCTCCTAGTCATCACCAAGTGCTCATTGTACGTGTCACCCCATTTCATTCTCTAAACAACCCTGTGAGACAAGGAGGACATCATTTGAGGTCCTGCTAAGGACATAGAGACTCAGATGTTAAGTAGGAGAACCCAGTATTTCATCTCTAGTCCCTCAGATTCGAGGCAAACACTCTACATTTTACTGTTTTGTGCTGTTTAAAGTACACGTGGAACATTTGTTTATAAAGACAATAAATAAATGAATGGAAAATGCTAAGCATTTCTATGTACCAGGCACTGTGTTAAATGCTGTTGATACAAACAGAAATGTGTGCTAGTTCCCCCCATAAAAGAGCACGCAGTCTAATTGGAGGATGATGACACATATAGGAAAATCCCACTGTTGGGTGGGTGGAGATCTTTGGTGGGGTTTAGGGCGTATCAGCAGGGAGGACAGCAAGGCAGAGGGGTCCTACGGGCATAGTGATAAGGCAGATGGCCATGCCTGTGGCCTAGGCAGAGTAAGAGGGAAGGCAAATGATAAAGCCCATCAATTCTTAGGTAGTAGCCAGGTGGGTTGTAATATCTACTGGTTTTCCATCTTACCAGAAGGACTGTAGTTGTTTTATTAAAGTGGTGGGTAAGAGGCAGTCAGTGAACCTAGAGAAGCCTGGGATCAGCACTGATTGACTACTAAGGAAGGACTCCTTTCTGGTCAGCACTTTCTTCTAAACCTGGATAGGTGGGAAATAAGTTGATAGTGTCCCCTGTCAATGACGTCCCTCCCACACTCTTTCATTCCAGTTGGAGAAGGTAGTCAGAGATTGAAGAGATCCTTCCTGATTCTCCACCCTTATGTGAGGAAATTCTCCTCACTATTCCCCACCTGGCTGCTCTCCTGGATTTTGTAATCTCCAGAAACTCATTCTACAGGATAAAATCAACTCTGTTAACCCACATCTTCTCAGATAATTTCCCATCCCAGGTGTAAGATTTCATTAGGCCTATTACCTGGTACTTCTCCCATCTCATCCATCCCTTCCAGCATCTTTTTATATGCTTTTCCCCCATTCAGTTGTAGGCTAGGGACCATCTTACATCTTTCTTTGTATCCCCAGCAATTTATATAGTGTCTGGTACATGACAGGTGCTTAATAAATGTTCACTGACTCTGATTCTGTTGGGGAACAGCTTCTTTTGCCCTTTTTTTGTCTCTTCCCTTAAATATCTGTTATTCTCTAGGTAGGCAAGAGGGAGGACTTGGTGAGAAAGGATGTTAATCTCTTTCTTATTTACTGTGCCTATGGATGAAATAACATTTTGAAACACATGGGCCAAACCAAGGCCCCTTTCATACATCAGGGTAATGTACTCTAACTATGGTCAAATTCAGGGCAAGTGGAATTATCACTTTTAAACATTGAGTTTGCAAAATAAAATATAAAATGACAATGTCATAGACACTAGGATATAATCTTTTAAATCTATTGTGGTGAATCTAATGGCATCTCAGTGGCCTGAAAGAGTTAACATACATACCAAAGTGCTCCCTAGAACTAATCTGACTTTGATTTAAAGCAGCAGGAAATGAGTTATGTTGTAAGTAAATGGAGTAGCAAGGCAATTTTCATTACCTCTTGCATAGTGAATGAGAGTTTTAATATCTGTAAAATTTAAAAATCAATAGATTTATTATACATGTTTGTTCCACATTTATTTTTTACTATACTACTATACTACATTTATGCTTCCTGCTAGAAGAAAATGCACCGCCCCCCTTCAAATCATATAGTGTGATGGGTGCTAAAAACTTTAAATTATATTGATTTCCCTTAATGTTATTTTTAATGTGTCTACTTGTCTCTATTTGTTGCTGGCTTTCTTTTCTCTCTTTGACATTTCAATTAACGGAGTCAGAGAAAGAGACAGAGAGAGAGAGATGGGAAGCATGGTGACTTACCAGAGATTCAATTTATAAGTATAACCATGCAAAATCAGCAAATTTTGGATAAACTGCTATTGAATTTTTCTGGGGAGGGAACAAATGATCATTATTAGATGGGTAATTTTACATTGTGGAAAATTCAAGAATATATTTCATCTCTGACAAAAACTTCATCAATTCCTAAAAATAATATAGTAAAATTTTATATGCCTTAAATTTGAATATGAAGTTCTATTACTGACATTAAATATAATTGTGCATAAAGCATATATTTCAAAACTTTAGGGAATACAGAAGTCATATAAAAATAAATGTGATACAGTAAAGTAAATGTAACAAAATAACTGCTGGTGTTAAATATTGTATACAAAGTATACACTTTTGATATTTTTCTCATATAGGGCTGTTTATTTTAACATTTAATAAATTAATCAAACAAATTTTACACGCCACACTTTTAGTATATGTATGGAATAAATTAAATATTTGAATTACAAACATATATATATATGTTTAGTGCTTGGTGTCATATTGTCATGTAACACAATGTGAGTTATGTTGCACTATGAGGAAAGAACTGGTATTAAGTATCATAATCTGAATACACATAAATTCTAAATATAAAAACTACATATGCTGTGACACCTCATATTTTGTACATTTGTAATTTGTAGCATATATTTTTATATTCTTATAGACTATAAGCTTTTTTGAAAGTGGGGACACTTTTTGCCTTTCATTTTATCCCCAACTGGAGTGTATTGCCTGGAATACAGTAGGTGGTTAATGTTTGTTGACTGTAACTTATTCTCCCTGCTTCCTTCTCTGAGTTTGCTCTTCAGGAGCATTTTTGCTCATTTTACTTTTTCTATCAAGTGAGATTCAGAATCCCACCTGTCTTTAAGCAATGACTTGGTTCAATCTCTTCTTTTTATTAAACTGATTTTCTTCTATTGCTAATTTTTGTTTTTCCCCAGCTTCATTTGGTGGTAGAGCCAAAATAGCTTCATTCAGCACAAAATTATCTGAAGCATTTTGTTTGTTTCAAAAAAAAAGTTACCAATTAATTTAATTACCAATTTAGTTTCTAAATCCTAGTTCTTTTCTTGATAGTCACTATTTCGGCATATTATTTTCAGTGATTAATATAGAAGAAGACTTTTTTCCAGATTAGTAATTCTTCCTTAAGTCATGTGATGAGAACGTTTAGAGCAGTAACTAATATCAGTCCAGAGCTGGATTTTTATCACCCCACAATGTCTCTGTTTTCGTAATTCCCAGAGCCAGCTTCCCTCAAATTTTCCAGGAAATGCTAAGTGGTCACTTCTCCTCATCTACTATTTCATCCCTCCAGTTAAGTAACCAATTCCTTCCTATTGGCCAGAATTACATCTGTAATTATAAGTATTCTTCATATCTTGAAAAAAAATCAGGTTGCTTTTGGCAAGAGGTCTGGACCATTGAAATCCCTCATTATTACCGTATCATGTCTCCGTGCCTGAAGTTAACCAAGGAAGATAGCTTGAGATAGCTAATAACCCTTATCCTGTTTACCTGCTACCAATGAAAAGTAGAACCTCTTCTAGCATTGAGGTTGATAACACACCTTGAATCTATTTGTAAGTCCCACTTGGATGCTAAGGCAGGTTATCACCCATGTTGCTGCTGCTGATAAATCCATGACTGATTTAACAGCCAAAACTTTGAAAGCAGTGAATCTGGAGAAAACAGCGAGTTTCTTAGATGCGTCATTTCACACAAGCAGTCAACTCAATTTACCATTAATCAGTGAACCAGAGTTCTCAGGGTCAGTTAGAACAACACTGGAATGAATCTAAACTGGACACATATCAAGGTAGACACTGCCTCACAAAGAAACTTAATATTCTTTGTAGAAGATCCATGCATGAGAATAGACTCTCATTGGAAGAAATGGAAAGATCTTCATTTAAATAATCTTTCTGAAAATTGTCCTTTTATCTCAGACTTATCCCAATACTTAAACACCCAATAAATTAATTACTACAAGCAATGAAATAGCAACCATCCCAATACAAATAAGCAATCCCTGATCCAATTTTACTTTCTAGGAGTGCTTGATATTCTTGTACCAAGCCTGTTGCAATATCCCAGAATGCTTTATCATTCTGGAGACAAGTATGGTTGTCCTCATTTCAGTAGAGAGAAACAATTCTAAGTCTTCTTAAGCATTTTAAAGAAAAACAAACAAACATGAGTATGGCTACAGAACGCTTAAAATTAGCAATAAAGCAAAATGATTTAGAAATCTTTAGTATTCTATTCTTAATATATAAGCTGGCTTTAGCATAGACAACTAGTTGTTTTTTTTTTCTGATGTAGAATGAATAACATAAACGTAGGAATCAACAGATTTTAATTATTTGTTTCAAGCATATTTTTTTAATTACTAGTTTCCTAAACTAGAAATTTTGTTAAGTTGCCCTTGAAAAATTCAAGTCTTCTGGCTCAGCTATATGCTCATGCTGAAAGAAGTGGTAGGTAATCTTTGTGGGAGAATCTATAGAGGTAGAGAGTCTTTGAATATTATTCTATAAAATGTGGTCTACTTTCCCCCACCCAATCCTACATTTCCTAGATTATCTTTTTTTATCCCACTGTTTATGAAAAAGTCATCACTGGTAATTTTCTGGAGCCTTATGAACACCATATAAGAAAGCTTTCAGAATCATATTTCAGAATATGGTTGACTAACTCTAGCTTTCCTAGAATAAATAACCTCAATAATGAGAATCTAAAGCATCAAAGGAAATAACCAGATATGGAGATATTTTCCTGTAATCCTTGCTACTAGGTAAGCTATGACTGGTGGATTGTTTGAGCTCTGGAAATTTTGGGCTAATGGACTAAGCCAATCAAGGGTCTACACAAAGTCAGGCACCAGTATGGCAAGTCCCTGGGTTCTGGAGGACCTTAGGTTTCCTAAGAAGGGATAAACCAGCCCAGATCAGAAACAGAGCTTGTCAAAACTGGCTCACTAATCAATAATGAAATAGACCAATAACTAGTTGCTGTGTTTCCAGCCTGGGGAAGACAGGGAGAATCAGGCTCAAAAACTAAAACAAAACAAAGATTAAAAAAAAAAAACAAAACAAAGAAAATGAATAAAATGTCTCCAATAACCAAATGTTCAGTTTTTCATTTTATTTTCTCTGTTCTGTTAAATACACAGTATCATTCCCAAAATGTTCAAAAGAACTAATGTTATAACTTGTTCCAGACTAACCACTTTATGTCCGTCAGCACTGTTGTCTTCTGCTGGTCTCATTATTCTCCTAGGCATAAAGCAAACTCCCTTTCATTATCCCAAGTAATTCTATTATTAACCATTGCGTCGGTGTCATATCTTATTTCATCTAAGAGAAGGAATGCAATGTTCATTGTGTTAAGACAAGTTCAGGAGCTCTTTAAAAACTCTTCTTTTTTCTGCCTTCTTTTTGGGAAAGTGAATCTGCTAAACTCAACTCTCAGGTAACCCACCCCCTTTGCCTTTCCTAGGACAACTCTGACTCTTCCCTTTCCTTTACCTCTCATCTCCGTTCAGCTACTAAGTTTTGTCAAAATCTCTTTTGCAACATTGGTACCTTTCTCTCTGTTCTGATGGTCCTGAGCTCCCCACTGACCTACTGCAACATGGCCCTAAAAGGTCTTCCTGCCCCAACTCTTTTTCCTGTAGAATCTACCATTTATACTGCTGTCCAATTCTTCCTTAGGGAAAAATCTTGTCAGGTGGGTGGTTTTGCTTTTTAAATTAAGCACAGATTTCCATGACTATTATAAAGGGCCCTCCATACCCTGGTATCTCTCTACTTTTCTTGGATTATCTTTTGTTCCTTTTCCTCTTCTCCAAAATCAACATTCTCTCCTGAGTTTTTATTCAGATTCTTCATTATGCTGGAAAGTACTTCATGCCCTTGTTGGTTGAAATCTCACTCCTCGTTTAAATCCCAATTCAGTTATTGCCTTCCAACATGAAACTTTCTGTTTTCCCTTATTGCCCTTCCTGTGTCCTAAAGACACAAAAATGTGTTTTGCAATTCTAACATATTTTTGCATTATTTTTATCTTTGTTTGTGGCTTATCCTCCAACTAGACTTTAATTTCCAAGAGAACAAGAACTGTCTTACTAAATCTTTTATTTCCCTGATACCTAGTACAGTACTCCTTCCATTCTAAGCATGTAGTAAATATATGAGAAAATGGCCACAATGAATAAGAAAAAGTTAACTTTAGATAGAAGAAACAATTACATGAAATTAAATTCCAAGTTTAGTAAATTATCTCTATCCACATCAGAATAATGTGCTAAATATTTCATTGGCTATATCGTTATATTTATGCATTTTCTGATATGACAATATTGATGATGATATTACTTATTAACATTAGTTCAATGTTTGCTGAGCTTGTGGTAGCATGCCTTTATTTTTCTAGTTGAACAAGTCACAGACTTTCTACTGAACTTACTTTTGCCTCATTCACTTTGATAGTGTACTTTATTGTGGAGTTAAGTACCATTATCTCTCCTTCCACCTGGAGAAATTGAGTGTTTGTATACACATACACATGCGCACACATGCGCACACACAGATTGATAAAAATGATGGTTTTTTTTTTTCGGGGGGGGTTCAATATACTTAAACTTTATCTAACTGCCAAATTTTGTAGAGAACCCAGAAACCCTACCTTGTGACATAGTATCTTTGGGAGATGATAAAGAAGAATAAACCCTTCGTCTATCATTGGTTAAATAGTCTGACAGGTTTTGAGTTTGATGGGTTCCTTTTTGCTTTTTTTGTATAATGTTTAGTTTGTGACTGTCAACACCCAGACCTTTGATGAGTCTGAGGTTTCCCAGTCATTGTCTTCAATTTATATTTTTAAAATATCTAAATGTTTAGAAATCTGCATAGCATGTATACTCTGGGCTCACTATCCCAGAGCCAGTCCAGCTCCATCTTTCATTAGGTACTAGGGTGGACCCTGAAAGGTTGGGATGACTCCTCTTTGCTGTTAATAGTTTCATCCCCTGTTCCTAGTGTATCATCCAAATAGTGTTAGCCACTAGCGAGTGGAATCCCAGTTCCATTGTCCCAGTTAACATTCCTTTTTACAAAGGGATATTTACTTTAAAGCTAGAGTAAGTGCAAAAATACAAATATTTTCTCTGCTACATTGAGGGCACATTCTTTCCTGTAGGTCTCTGTGGGGATTGGGCTCCGGCTTTGCTCAGCTTCTACATAGCATTGGTACCATCAAGTTCTTTTCCCTTGCTTTCAGATGAGTCCATGTCTCAACTATGGCTGTGATGGATCCCTGAAAATTACTATTCATTCTTTTGGGTATTGGTGCTGAGCAAGGCACAAAACTGCCATGGACTCAAGTCCTAGACACTGGACCCCCAGACTCCTATAGGTTATGGTCTACCGACCTTTCAAAACTCATGAAGTTAGAGCATCCAATGCTGTTCACTCAAAAGAGTAAACTCTGAAGTAGGCAAAGTACAAGAAGAGACCTGCATTCATAGGTTACATGTTGGCCTCAGTAGGACAAGGGCCTGAGGTCTCTTTTCATATAGTAGTGTTTATCACCAGACATTTTAAGTCAGGAAGAAGTCACATTAAAAAAAAGTAAATTTTCCCTCAGAAAGGGGGGGTGGGCATATTGAAGAAGACTTAAACCTATTTAGCCACTCATACTTTCTTCCTTGCCACATGTTTAGGATATCATAGCCTATTAGAAAATATTTGTGAATGCTCCAAAGTCTCTCCAAAGCGCTGCTATTATACGTCATCATAACTTTTCCAGAATGCATACTCATAACAATTGGACTCAGTAGCCAGTCCCCTATTAGATAAGATAGGGATTCACATGTAGACAACCATATAATGTAGTTGCCTTTAACGAACCAAACCACCATAGAGTCCTAAAAACGCAGATCAGTTCTAGAAGTTTGATTTCTTGTTAAATCAGATCCCAAAGAAGCCTAATAAGGTCAACCAAATGAGAATTTGAACCCTTTTCTAAACTTCCTTCAAATCTAAGGTGGCACCAAAACAACCCTGATCTATTCTCTGGCTTAAATGTGGATGATCATTTAGATGCTTGATATTTTCATCTTCTGAATCATAAGCTCATTGTACTAAATGAGTCTCTTCCGTATTCTAATTAAAAATGTTAGTGGATACAATAAAAAATAAAGGGTAAAGGGAGACTCACTGCCCAGCTCAGACTACAGTATAACCAATTAGGTGGCTAATTGCCTACATCTAAACCTAGCATAGGAATTAGATATAATTTGTCTTCATAGCCCCTGGATGCCTAAGGATCTTAATGAAAACACTTTCAGTATTACCACAGACACAAAACAGGCTTTACTTCATAAGTTGATTTTGCTTCCCAAATTCTTTTAAATTAGAATTAAATGAATGACTACCCAAACAATTTAATGTAATATAATACTATCAAGTTTAGGGAAAATTCAGAACAAAACAATCTTCTTGGGGAGGAAAAGCACTACAAGATAATTTCTATTTCCTTCCAAAAGTGCTTTCAAATTGAAAGGGAAATCCTTTCTAGTTTTAGCCATTTCCCACTCAGTGAAGATTATTGTTTCAAAGATTCAGCAAAAGTTTACTAAAGACTTAAAATGTGCAGAGCATCATGCTAAGAATGGGAATAAAAAATGGTGTACCTGCTTTCAAGTAATATGCATTCTACTGGGGAATATAGCATGTAAACAAATAAATAAAATAAAAGTAAAGCAGGAAGAGGTGACTATCAATAAAGAAAATCAGGAAAGACTTCCTGTAGGAGGTAGTGCCTGAACTAAGCCTAAGCGACCATACAATGCAGCAGCAAGAATGCTGGTTTTAGAGTCAGATCCTCCCTCTTATGTTATTTGAGAGACAGTGGTATATACTAGGACTGGACTTGGAGTCAGGAAGCCTTTGATGTAAGTCCTGTCGCTAAGATTCATTAGCTGTCTTACTCTGGGCAAGTCAATCAACCTCTCATTCATTTATCTGTAAAGTGAAAAGTTTGGATACAGTGGTCTGTAAGTTCCCTTTCAGTGACTCCAAAGGAAGCTAAGGATTCCTAAGAGGCAACAGTGAGAATAGAATGTGTATCATGCACAGGAAATAAAAAGGCAGGAGGTGGGAGGTAAAATGTTGAGCTCATGAAACAGAAAGTGGATTTCTTTATGGTTCAAATAAAAGTTTAAAAACTGATCATGTCTTGTCCATGGAATGAAGAACTATAAAAATCAATTTACTCATAGAATTCATATCATTCTCATGGTGTCTATTTTTTCCTTCCTAGGAGGTTTGATATATCTGTGGAAAAATGGCGGCGTTTTCATTACGATATGAAGATATTTAACCAATGGTTAACAGAAGCAGAACAGTTTCTAGATAAGACGAAGCACCCTGATAACTTGGATCAGGATAAATACAGATGGTACCTTAAGGTAAGTTTGGGGCAATCTGTTCTCCATATTGTCTTTTTTTTAAAGGCAACTACTCTAAATTCAGATGTCTTTTAAACTCATTCAAGTTTAGACTGGGTAGAGTGCCAGAACCAGAAATTCTGATGTTTTCGACATGTCATGAACTATATCCAGTATAATTCTGCTATAATGCTAACAGAAGAGCAAGGCCAGGTTCTTGGTTTTTGACGTTAAGGCAAGAGATCTATATTGTGTATGGCTATATTCTGGGAATGTTTTGGCAGTATAATTTCTTATTGGATGAAATTTTCTAACAGGGGTGGTTAGGGTTAGAATCTAACTTCTGAGAGAATCTCTTATAGAATCCATAGCAATTATATTTCAAACAGAAACTTGGTTATACCTATAACCCAATTCTCAAAAAAGAATTTCCCATGTTACAATACATCCTATCTGATTTTCTGAAATAGTTCACATGTTAGAACTGTGTAGTGTCAACAGATTATATTTACTCTGTGGATTCTTTTGGTAGAGAAGAGAAAATATGTACTATAGCCCGGGTAGCACAATTTTATCTAGATGAGTCTTTTGAATATGTTGATAAAGGTAATGTGGATTAAGTAGCTTTACAATTAAGATCATGAACAATTAAGATCATGAAATATTCAGGCATAAAGAAAATTGTACTTATGGAATAACGTGTTAAGTATATTTTCAGCTCAAGCTATTCAGGTAGAAGTTATCAAAAAAAAGACAAGGATTGTGGATGGTTGGCAAATCACAGAAAATAAAGATTAAAAACAAATTAGGAAAGGGGTTTCTAACCTACTCTGGAATGGTAACACTCTCTCTCTCTCTCTCTCTCTCTCTCTCTCTCTATATATATATATATATATATATATGTATATAATATGTAATATATATAATATATATTACATATTATATACATATATATATATATTTAATCAATTCAATCTACTCCTTGAGATAATATGTGGTGATTGGAACTACTTTGGGCACTTCAGTAAAGTTTTTAAGTGCATTTGCTTTAGTGAACAACATAGTGTCCCTTGGCTATTGATAATAGTTAACACTTACATAGTACCTTGAAGTTTGCAAAATGCTTTAGGCATATTAACACATTTGATCCGCACAGTGACTCTGTGAGGTAGGTGCTATTACTTACTATCTTCATTTTGCAGATGAGGAAACTGATCTACAGAGAGGTTAAGTGATTTACTCAGGGTCACCCTGTTAGTAAGTGTCTGAGGTAGGATTTGGACTCAAGCCTTCCTCACTCCAAGTTGTGTGCTCTATCCATAGTATCACCTGGCTGCCCTAATATTTATTTGAACAATAAATGTAAATGCAGAGTCATGCTGTATATTTTCTTGGTACTTTATACATAAGCTTAAGGACATCTTGCAATAACTCTGTAGTCCCCCAGGAGGTAAAAGCTAAATGTTTGGAAGCCAATAAATTAAAGAAAGTATTGAATAGCTGCATTATTGAAGAGAAATCAATTTGGAGTAATAGTAATAAAGTTAAAACTTGAACCTTCTCCCTAGTTTCCAGCAAATTTGAAGTGAGTACGCCTAATGCTCTTTATATAACTCTTGTTTGTTAAGGAATTATACAACTAAAATTTGATCTCTATCAGTTAAAAACAGAAGAAGAATAGAGGTACTCATTGACTGAGGGCAGCTAGGTAGTGAAATTTGGATAGAGTGCTGGGTCAGGAAGACTTGAGTTCAAATTTGGCTCAGACATTTACTAGCTGTGTGACCTGGCTAAGTCATTAACTCTATTTGCCTCAGTTTTCTCATCTACCTTAGTGGATTGTTGTGAGACTCAAATGAGATAATAATTGTTAAAGTACTTAGCATAGTGCCTGGCATATAGTAGATTCATATACATGTTGGTGACAGTGGTGATGAGTGAATGGGGAAAAAGTCATTCTAAATGAGTAAACGTGCACCTTCTTTGGATCAAATATTTTGCTAACTTCGGGGTTAAGGAGGGTTATCAATACAAAAAATGGACAGCCCTTGATATCAAAGAGTTTGTATTCCAGTGGGGAAAGGCAACATACAAAGAGGAATGCTAGTCAAGATTGAGAACTTGAGTCTGGAAAGTTAAAGGAAGGGTGAAGGGTTCCCATCTGGCAAATAGGGGGTGGGGTGGGGGGGTGGGGTTGTGGGTGTTGATCTAATCATGGTTTTTGAAAATAGTGATAGAGGGGAAGGGGTAACTTTATCTATAAAGGCACTGGTGAGTCTATGGGGGTGTAAGACAAAGTATATGAGTATATGAGGGAATAAGCCATAAAGGATAACATGACTAGAGCTTTTTCTGAAGTAGTGGTCTGGGAGAATTAGTTACAAATCAGGAAAATAGACACAGAGCAGAAGATTCTCCAAGACAAGAAATCAGTTGTGGGGGAGGCTATGGAAAAAAATGAAAGGGGATATTATGAATATAATGGAATAGTATCATAAAGCAAGAAATATTTAATATAATAAATTAAGAGAAACAAGGGAAGATTTATATGAACTCTAAAAATAAACAGAACCAAAAAGAACAATTGACCTGATGACTATAGCAATGTAAATTATTAAAATCTGAGCCTGGAATCCTAGCTACTGAGGTGGCTGAAGCTGGTGGATTGAGTTCAGGGATTCTGAATTGTAGTGAGCTAAGATGATTCAATGTCCCCTTAAAGACTAAAACCCCCAGCCACTAGGATGCTTAAGTAGGGATCAACATACCTGTCTTGGAAAAGGAGGAGGTCAAACTTCCTTGCTGATTAGCTGGATCAGCTGTGGCATTCATCTACTAAGCTTCAGATTTGGCTCACCTGGCAAGTCTAGGGAGTTCTGGCCTCAAACAAACAAATCATACATAAATACATAAGCAAACAAAATCATTTAAAGGAAACCAAACTAAAAAAAAAACAACGATAGTATTGGGGAATGGATAGCAAAACATACAAAACTCCCGGCAGAGAGATGAGGGACAACGTTGTTCACAGTGTCACATGTAGTCAAAGACTTATGTGTTTTTCTCAGTTTATTTTTGCTGGTCCCAGAGAAGGGCTCATTCTGAGGTGGGAAGAGCATTTTCTTTTCCTGCCACCACAAGATAATTGTAGTATGAAGATAAAAATTGACATGACTAAAATTTATTTTTAAAAGGAAAAAGATGGAGCATCCAACATCTCATATAATGATTTGAGCATCAAGGAACACTGGAAAGACCCTTAGTACTGTAATCAGAGAAGCTGGACTCAAATCCCACATTATTCCTCCCTGGGGCCCCTAGGTTGAGAGATATCTGTTAGGTTGCTGGGCAGGGTTGGATAACCTTGCCTAGCTGCAGCATTCTGTTGGGCCCCTGTCAAAACATTATTCCCCTTTGCCTGGCAACAACTTGTGCTCCCCTGCCAGAACTGTTCCTGTTAGACCCCCTTTGCCAGGCAACTACCTTCTGCTGGGCACCCCCCTCCCTTTCTGACAACCACTTTCTGTTGGATACCCCCTTTCTGACAACCATTCTCTGATTGGGTCCCTTTCCTGGCAACTACTTTCTGTTGAACCCCCTTGCCTAGCAGCAAGCCTGCCGCCCTGTCAGAACTATGTTTGCTGTAGAAACCACAAGGCTGTAAGGAGGAGCGCAGAAATGCTTAAAATGCACACATCCACCTTAGTTCGGGTCTGTCTTTTCTGGGTTTCTCCATGAAGTGCCAGCCTGGCTAATAAAGATGCTCTCAAAATTCCTAATTGACTCTTGCCTGTGAATTTCTCAGTCCGTCCATATCACCTGTACGGCCTTGTGCAAGACACTTACATACCATGGACCTTGGATTCCTCATACGTAAAATGGGAGCATGTTCTATGAGATCTCTTCCAGCTCCACATAGGTTCCTGTACAGCATACCCAATTAGCATGGATTTTCTAAGGTCAGAGAAATTCAGGATATTCCAATTTAATGTTACACAATCAACAGGAAAGAGAATCCTGAAGAGATGGCCAAAAAAAAATAAAATTCTACACAACTGAGATGTTTAATTACAAATTCTGTTCTAAACTCCGAAGTTAAAGCCTCAGTCCAATGTAACAAAAATATTTAAGACTCTGAACTTATCACCCTAATTGGAGATATTTTCAAAGAGCTCTACTCTATAAAGGTATGGGCCTTTCTG
Source organism: Bettongia penicillata ogilbyi (assembly GCA_023548195.1). Classification (NCBI taxonomy): domain Eukaryota; kingdom Metazoa; phylum Chordata; class Mammalia; order Diprotodontia; family Potoroidae; genus Bettongia; species Bettongia penicillata. Next base: position 1,661,387 of record JAJHZJ010000872.1, read on the forward strand.
TTGTTTAGTCACTTCTCATTCATGTCCAGCTCTTTATGATCCAATTTGGAGATTTCTTGGCAAGGATGCTGAAGTAATTTACCATTACTTTTCCAGCTCATTTTACAGATGAGGAAACTGAGGCAAACAGGGTTTAGTGACTTGCTTAGGGTCATACAAGTGTCTGAAGTCACATTTGAACTCAGTGCCACCTAGCTGTCATTTTTTAATGCCATCATGCATTAGTTTTTCCTTAATAAATAAAGCAAAGAAAAAACTCCGGTGTTTTATTTTCAGTGTGAAATTGAAAATGTCAGATAAGCCAACACAGCAAGTGGTAAACATCTCATTCTTTCCCAAAGCTGGTAGAAGTTTATTTTTGCCTGACTGCTAAGTAATGTTATCAGTAACGTCCTTTTGAATCATAAATTGGCTTTTGGATTCACTGAAGAATAATAGATATATGTTTTGTAGGATAAGTAATGTGGAAATAGATTTTTTTAAATTTGACCTTTCCAATGGCTACACTGACACATTCTTACCAGATCAACACACATCTATATCACCATCTACATAGACATATCACACCTGCGTACTAAATACATATTAGCATGCACACACACATATAATGTATATATCTATACACACACTCATATACTACACTTTTATGTGAAAGTGTGTGTGTGTGTGTGTATGTGTGTATCAGTCAACCTCTGAGAGTAGCTTAGAATCCTGAGAGGTTGACTGATTCTCCATTAACAACATCATGTGTCACCATCAGGACCTAAACCCAGATATTCCTTCATCTTCTTTGCTCAAAGACTAGAATTCAATGAAGAATAAATTTAAAGAAATGCAACATAAATGTGACCTGTTGAAAGATAGCAGCAGACAAGAGAAATGTCACTCAGCAGCTATAATATGACTAACTCAGCAGAAGAGCTAAGCAGCTTATTAAGCTTTTCCTAAGTAATGACAACTATGAAGAATGATTAATTTCCAACCAGCAAGTAAATTTTATATATATTAGAGAAAGGATGGCATAATGGGAAGGGTACAATTCTTAGGATCTCTCTAATTCCATCTCTTCTATTTACCAGCTGGGAAACTTTGGAGAAATTGCTTAACCTCAATGAGCCTTAATTTTCTAAAATGGAGATAACACTTGTAGCATCAACCTCACACATTCTCTCATATATATGTATCAAAAACTATCAGTGGATTCAAAGGCAACAAAGCCTCTGTTCATATTTATATTTCCTATTAACAGTATTATCTATCATTCTTACCTTTAAGAAGTGAAATGTTATGTCCTAGAACTCATCTACATCACCTGAGAAGAGAAAAATCAAATCTGACAAGTTCTTCTACTCCATTACAGTTCTATATTTTTCATCTTCCTCTATCGTATCTCCTTGTGGGTAGTTGACAGAGCTACACGGAAAATAACATCATTCTTTCTGGGCAGTTCAAGCCATGTGTGCAAAGCACACCCATTAGGCTGAGCTTCCTTCCATTTGTCATTTTTCCAGAACTAAAGGATGTAAAACTTGTTATATGCTTCAGAAAAACATGAAGAATTATGAAAAGAATGTGCCAAACTATCCTCTCCACAGGACATACTAATCAGCTAGTTTTATTTTATTTTCTTCAGTAATGGCCTGTCAGTGATTAACCTCCATGTTCACACACAATATTAATATTAATATTTTTGATGGGAGGTCATCACTGCCTGTAGTATGGGTGGAGGTTCTCAAAATTCATCTGTTTTTTCCATTATCCTCTTGTTTTATTTCATTTTAACATTCTTACATAGGGAGACCATGTGATACAGAAAACCAGTCTCAGAGAGCCGTTGAAGGCAGCTAAGTAGGCACAATTAATAGAGCACAGACCTGGAGGCAGGTAGACCTGAGTTCGAATACAGCCTCAGACACTTAAAAGCTGTGTGACCCTTCAAGGCTTCAGTTAACTTCATCTATAAAATGAGCTGGAAGAGTAAATGGCAAATCACTCCACTACAATATCTTTGCCAAGAAAACCTCAAATGGAGTCACAAGAAGTCAAACATAACTGAAAAGACTGAACACAGCTTCATAGTCAGGAAGACCCACTTTAACTGGGTTCAAGTGTATTTTTTTTTTAAGCAAGTCACTTAATCTCTCATTGCTCTAAGCCAGTAGTGTTCAAAGTGTACTGTTGGGGCCCTTTCAAGGGATCATTAAGATTAAAACTATTTTTAGCATTAAGGATTCAAGTAATCAGAACCAAATTAAGTGGTTTGAAGATATAGGGAGATTTTGTGACTATCATAGCAATGACAGATGAAGGGAAAAGACTCATTCAACTTACTAGCCACATGAAGTAGCCAGCACTTTGATTACTATGTGCTTGTAGATGTGTAATAATAATACTAGCAATAATAGTAAAGCAATAATGAAAAATAATATTAGCTAACATTTATAATTTTTTTTTAATTTAAGGAATTGTAAGTAGTTTTCTTAAAATGGCACAAAGATCGTGGGGACACTGTATAGCACTTTAAGGTTTTCAAAAGCTTGTAACATACTTTAGCTCATCTGATATTGAAAATACTGATAAAGAAGGTAATGCAGTTATTATTAAAAAAAAAAGATTTTACAGATAAGAAAATTAAGTTTCCAGAAATAAAGTGAAAAGGTTAGTAGTAGCATTTGAACTCAAGTTTCTGTTGACTTCAAGTCCAACACTATGCATGGGGCAGCTACTTTTTACCAACAAAGACTATTTAAAGGCAGGGAGTTGGAACATGGAATTGATTGCTGGACTTGAAGTCAGAAAGACTCAAGTTCAAATCCCAGCCTCAGACACTTAACAACCTCAGTCTGCTTCTTTTTACAAAGGGCAATGCTACTAGGAATAAACCAGAATTGTCACATAGTTCATTATTCAGAGACCTTATGTCTGCTTCATTTTACTAATCTGTAAAATGGAAGTGGAGGGAACAGTACTATTTGGAAAGTTGTAAAGTGTTACACAAATGCAAATCATTATTAAGAATGGGATTTATCAGGACTGGATTTATATGGGTTAATTGAGGTAATTTCTACTACCAAAGCAGGTAGACACCTCTGCAACTTAGAATGCTAGCTAGAATACTAAGAGGTTAAGTGATGTGCCCAGGGGTGCAGCCAGTATGTGTCCAAATGGGACTTCAGCCTAGGTCTTTCTGGTTTAGAGGCTACTTCTCTGTCTGCTATGCTCTGCTGCCTCTCTCCCTTGGGGATGTATAGCTAATAAATGAAACTGACGGAAACGATAAAATCCCCATTTGGCAAAGCATTTTAAAGAGCTGAACATCCTGTCTCTTATTAGAATGGGAGCTTGTTTATTTTATGAGACCCCGCTGCTTAATGAACCACATTCACAATTAACGGGACTTATTTGACAATACTTTCATGTGTAGGCATAAGACCTTGTATTTATCATAAAGCATATTCAGACAAGCTGGAGGAAATAAACAGAACATGATCATTCTCGATGGAACTTTTTTAAGGTCTTTAAGTCAGTACTTACAAAAATAAATACAAGGAGGGAAAGTGCAACATGCTGTGGTGACATGAGGCAACCGCCTTTTTCTAGGCATAAGGTAGCCGTGTTAGCACAAGTTAATATGTTTTCTCTTGTATCCTGTAGCGTTACTATGTTCTCACTGCGCAGTAATGTGTAGTGCATAATGCTGCGCAATTAAGGCATACCCACCGCTTTACAAAAAACCAACAAACCACTTTATTTTGTGCTATAAAAAGGAATTTTAAGAAGTCCGTACTATGTAGTATTAATATCATAAGAGACAACGTATGATTAAAACCTGAAAACTCACTTTTCTAAAATGTTGCTACGTGAATATCATTGCTCTTTCTTTTAATGTTGTAAGCTGGTTTTGGTCTCAGCCAGAAGTATAGCAAAAACCCACAGCCCAGTGGGCCTATCCAACCACTGAGCAGCACAGGAGCTTTGACCTGTTCCATGGCTGAGCTGAGCCCATCCTCCCCCCTTTAGGGCTGTTCATTCCCACTGCCCTCTATCCCAAAGTGTAAGAAAACTTGTCATTTTTAAGTATCATAAATTACATCTTATCTTGCATCATATCTACTTAGGAGCTATCACTGAACTTTCTAAATTCTAAAATTATCAGTTATATATTTGATGAAAAGCCTGCCGAGGTCCAAGTGTTTAGAGAAGGCCTAAGGAGAGCACCCTAAAGCAGGCACTCCTAAGTTATAGAGCGTTAACAAAAGGAAGTTTACTTTGACTTAACACAGCACAGATGAACCACAAGAATCTAATTACACCTAGCTTTAGTCTGGGTACATGATCCCCTGCCTGCTTCAGTATGGAATTGTGTCTGGTAAGCAGGGCAGTGTATGGCAACTAGAGGAGGTACATCTCAGGCACCCACCAAGTCTGAGAGGCCTGTGGGTGGGACTTTAGGTGACAAGGAATCTGCATTAAGTAAAGCAGGGGTCAATCAAATCCTAATGACAACTTGGTCTCTGGGAAAAAGAATCCCTTTCCCTTAAGGGGTTCAGAAGAGGGAGGAGATGGAGCTCATGTTCTAAGGAGAGCACTGGTAGAGAGTAATCCTCTCATACACATTCTTGGTCCTTTCTGATAAGTTAAATGTTTTGGCACATGAATACAGCAACACATTGGGCACTGGAAAACCTGTCCAAAGGGAGTATTGGATGTTCCATAAAAAACTGTAGAACTATCAGCTAGAAAAAGGAGTAAAAAATGCTGTATTCATGGTTTTATAGCATATTTATTGCAGCCAGGATCTTAGAGCTCAGTTTGTCAAATCCTCTCCTTGTAGAACTTGAAAAAACTGACAGAAGAAAGGTCTTTCCTGAGGTCAAATCGTTCACGGCAGACTCAGAATGGTTTCTGGGCTACCATGGGTTTCTGAAATGTTTCACCCATATGCCTCTCTCTATTTCATGACACCTTTGTAACAATAACAAAAAGATGTTATTCTATTGAGCTTCTCAGAACAAGCCAAGCTAGAGAGGCGATGAAGACGTAAGCCTCTGCATTTTATTTTGGTTTTGCCTCATTATTTGTGTTACACTTTGTCGTAACCTCACAGGAAGAGGGATAAGTTAATTCAAAGTGCCAAAGAAAAGTTAATATAGAGCAATTCAAGTGTCTTAATAAGATTTTAAAATGGATATTCATAATGTGAACACAAAGGTAGAGTTGGAACATCTCCAGACACTGGGTACTGTCAAGGTTGCCCAAAAGTTCAAGCTTATTCACTGAAATGAAAGTACAGAAATAGTTCTCTGCTATATGGTTGAAAATAAATATTTACTTCCTTCAAAATAAGGTTTGCTTAAAAACATTGTGGGTTTATGTTACTGCAAAATAAAATTGAGTTCATTGATAAGAAGTTTACTGTATAACAAAGTAGTATACATAATTACTGATGAGAGAGTAAAACGCTGATATTTCTGTAAATTAATATACATTTTTTTAGTTTTTATATTTATCCATAGGTGTTGTGGGCTTTCCTCACTGAGGTGGAAGTGTAATCAGTGGTTGCTGTATTTCTGACTTTTAATTCCCCTTGAAGTAAATGGATTATGGCTTTGCTGTCCTAGAGTCCTTTTTAGTAATGCATCTTATTTCCAAAACGACTGAAGTATAGTCTTCAGCTTTTCCAGTAACTTTTAATTTCATATTCTTCTCAGGGTGGCCTATCCAAAAATCTTGTATTGTATCTTCAGAACTTAGTGCCAGCCCTTCTGCAACATTTAGTGATTGGCCTTTGTCTCAACAACATGGCCCACTGCCAGCAGTAGTATATATGCTCAAGCCAAATGTTTCATTAATCGTATCTCACTTCACCATATTTTTGCTTGTTTTCTCTGTAGAATAACGAAACACTGAAGGTTGTCTATGTCACTTCAGATAGATTCAAGTAATTAACATAACTGGAATATATTTAGACAGGCAGTGATACTTCAGATCAACCTATAAAGAACTCCCTTAAGGAAACAACATGGCCTATCTATTTTATGTTTTTAAGTCATTGTAGAAATGTGTCAAATTGTCCTTTGCTGATACCCCAACTTCTCAGCTAATTGGGAGAGAATCTTAGCAACCACATGTGGCCTAAAAGCTTAGAGAGAGATTATTGTTGTAGATGTTGAGTTGTTTCTGTTTGGGATGGCTCTTTGTAACCCTATGTGGGATTTTCTTGGCAGATACTGAAGTGGTTTGCCATTTCCTTCTCCAGTTCATTTTACAAATACAGTAAAGTCACTTGCCTAGGGCACATAGTTGCTAAGTTATCTGAGGTCAGATTTGAACTCAATAAGAAAAGTCTTCCTGACTCCAGACCTGGCACTCTATCCATGGAGCCACCTAACTGCCCATATAGAGAGAGATAAGAGGCTGTAAACAGGCCAAATAATATTTTGGCATCCACATGGTGCATGCTCATGGTTTAATGTGGTGAGAGTCCAGTGTTCTCATATAGGATTCTTCTTAGTGCTGTGAGCATCCTAGAAAGTGGGTACCTCCTTCAGGTCTACATATTCCATGGTGTTCCCCAGGGCAGCTCAGTTGGCACAGTGGATAGAGCTCTGGGCTTGAAATCAGGAAGACTCATCTTCATAAAATCCAATCTGTCCTCAGACCCTAACTAGCTGTGTGATCCTGGGAAAGCCACTTAACTCTGTTTACCTCAGTTTCCTCATCTATAAAATGAACTGGAGAAGAAAATGGCAAACCATTCCAGTCATTGAGAATCAGACAGTTGAAACAACTGTGCAACAACAAATTCTGCACAACTGGCAGAATTTTCTAGTTACTGCTGTCAGGGCTAGCTAATCTTAGTTAAGGGTGCTGCTTTGAGATACCAGAACTAGCTGCCACCTCTCCCACTGAGCTAAAAAGAATTGCTGGATTCTCTAGTTAAAATAACTAGGCTTAAAGTTTTGTCTGCTTTTTAAAAGGAAAATAGACCTAGGAGTCAGTCAGTCAAATATTGTCTTTTATGTGCCTGGCAACATGCTAAGCATTGTGGGTACAAAGAAAAGCAAAAGACAATCCCCGTTCTCAAGGAGCTCCCAGTCTGATGTGGGAGGAAACATGAAAACAACTGAACAACATAGGTGGAGTAAATCGGAGAGAGAGAACAGAGGGAAGGAAATGGCACTAAGAAGGATCTCTAAGAAAGGCTTTTCTTTAAAGATGGGATTTTACCTGGTGCGTGAAGGGAAGCCAAGAGGAGGAGATAAGGATGGAGAATATATTCCAGGAGTAGCCACAGCCATTGAAAATGCTGTTGAGGAGCATAATGAGGAGATATAGTTTCTTCTTTAAGGATCAGAAAAGAAGCTGGTCACTGGATCACAGAGTACATGTAGGAGATTGAAAGGAAATGAGATCTAGGAGGGTTTGGAATCCAGGAACTGATTAAAAGCTCTGAGAAGACTTATCAGTCAATTATACTTCCAGGTAAATGAGTTTATCTCTTATTGCCACAGGGCAATTTGGAGAGGAAAAGCAGCTGCCCCCACTAGGTGTCAAAGGGGAGGAAAGAAGATCGAGGAGTAAAATCATGTCTGTCTTTCAGAAGGGGATCATTGTTGAGGTTAGGGAATAGGTTTATTAAAGATTCGCCATATTGGGTAGACTATTAAGAAGCTTAAGCATTTGTGATGCTTGTACTAACAAGCTGGCCAGAAAAAATCTGAGTGCCTTCATGGAGGGAAAATATACAGAAAGACTATGGGAGGGACTTGGAGGTGGTCTACTAGTCTGGGGTGAAGAGAGGAGGGGTTTAGGGAGGATCTTAGGAGGAATCCAAGGAGGATCTTAATGGGACTGGGGTGACTCATCTAGGGTGGGAAACAGCTGGAGGCAATCAGGAGATACCAGACAATGGAGGGCTGGGGTGGGAAGTAGGTGGGGCAAAGTCAGATTAGATGGAAAAATTCAAGGAGAGTTCAAGGAGATTCCCAGAGATTCCTAGTCCATTCTGTGATTGAGGCTTAGGTAAAAAATGAGACTGAGAATGGCCTCTTTACCTAGTCAAAAAAAAATCATTCTAGGAGGGGAAGACACTCAGGGTTTCTGGTCAAAATGGAAACAATCACTCTTTCCATTCCCTCTGAGACTCTCTGGGTGCAAACAATGCCATGTGGGGTTGGCCTGGCAGAGAGAGGAAAGAAGGAGCAGAGAAGTAAAATGCACTGAGTGAGGGAAAAGTGAAAGGGTGCAGAAAGAACTCTAGAACAAATAGGACTGACATCATGATTTTGCCTGAATAGGCCAGGATTGCTTATAGCTCTAGAACACTTTCAAAAAAAAAAAAAAAAAAGGCAGAAAGCAATGGCTAATCATCAGTTCTGACTTAAAGTGGGAGTTGGAGTTGATTACTGGACTCCAACTTCTCAACTGAGTGAAAAGAGGGAGAGACTGTTACTTTCTCTTTCCCCTTAGGATCATGGCATAGAGTTTTCATTTTTCACAGTCAGCTCATTGTAAAATTGTTTGAATTGTCCCTTAGAGTATAACTGGTAAAAGTAAGGTGGATAGTACTGGAAGAATAATTGTGATTAGTTGTCTTCCTGTAAAAGGGGTGGCTATAGTTAATACTCCTACTACCTCTTGGCTTACTCATTGAGACTAGTTTAAAACCTGTGTATTTCTCAATTGTTTAAAGTCTTAATGATTTGAAGAAATACTTTACTGTGAGACAATGTAAAAGGAAAGATGAGTGGACTTAGGAAAATTGATTTGAATGTGCGTTCTGATATTTACTTACTGTGTGAATTGAGCAAATTGCTTAATTTCTCTGGGCCTCGGTTCCTCATTTGTAAAGTAAAAGGAAGTTTCAGTAACAAGGAGTTATTAAGTAACTTATGTGCCAGAAACTAAGCTAAATACTTTGCAAATATTATCTTATTTGATACTCATAATAACCCGGGGTAGGTATCATTTTTATCCGTTATACAGTTGAGGAAACTGAAGCAAACAGACATTAAAATAGCTTGCCCAAGGTCACAGAGGTAGTTAATAAGTATATAAGGTTAAATTTGAACTCCATCTTCCTTACTCCAGGAGGCCCAGAGCTTTACAAAATGGGACAAAAGTATAATCAGGATAGTTTATAATTTTCTAATCTCTCAATTTATTGGGCTTTCCCCCTTTATCCAGAAGTATCAAAAAATGCTGCCTACAATATTCCAAGTGCAACTAGAACTTCATTAAAATGTAATTGGAAATATTTAACAAAATAAATAAAAATACAATATAACTTAGGTAATGTTGATATGTGGTTTTCTAAGTCAATATGTAGGGATCCTGATGTATACTTTAGTGGCTACAGTTTCTATTTGAGCTTCACACCACTTCTCCAGAGAAGTGAATGATCCTTCAGTGGTTCTCTGAACTGTCTGAGTCTATCAGAGAAAGTTGAATCCAAATACCTATCAGGGTCCAAATACAAGACCCTGACTTCTTCTTATCAGGTCAGAACACTTAAAAAATGTTAAATGCATCAATACAAATATCTTACTGGCTTAACTGTTTACTTGATTTTTTTGCTTGTTTCTATCTATATAGTTCTTGTGTCATAAGACAAATTGCTTATGAAACGCAGATTGTTTAGTATTCATAACATTAATTCTAATTATTTTATCCATATGTTAATAGGTGTTTCCTTATAACATGGTACATGCTGTGTCGTTACATCTCTATTTGACTATTATCATGTTTTAGAGGGGCATTCTCTCCACATCTCCCCTTCCCTCATACACAAGGTAAAATAAAACATTAGACCTCCTCTAAAAATGAAGGGTGAACTCTTAACAACAGAATAAAGCAAAATGTATTTAGTGTGTTGTCCATGTTAACCAAATAGAAATATACCCTTTGCATTCTAATTCAGTATCTAAAAAGGAAAAAAAAAATCCTTTTGGCAGACCTCCTTTCCAGAGATAGGAGCTCTTGAGCTACTCAGAGATAGTGAATCATTGTTGGGTAGAAATAGTCTTTTCATAGAATTTATTTATCATTTTAAACTTTGGAAATATCATTGGCTTCTTTTTTTCAGAGTAACCAAGTTCTTTGTAAATGGGGTCATTTTGCTTTGAAAACTGCCTCGGTTTCAGAATTTTACTGCTTAACTTGAACCAAGGAAACGTTTCTAGGATGCTGTTTGCTTATTGAAGGAAAACAAAAATGATAGGAAAAAATAATATTCCTAAAAGTAATATTCCAAACGATTTTAAAAACTAGGATATATCTATTTAACTGAACTTGTCCAGTGGAGATTGGATTGGATTATAATCCAATAAGTACTGAGTCCCTGGCTACTTTGAGGAAAATAATTCAGCAATGGCCATCTTGGGTGCTTAGAAAAGATTAAGAACCAACAGATTCTTAACCTGCGGTCCAAGACTCCAAAGTTTTATGTGTAAATTTTAGAGCCCTATAAACTCAGAGGAGGATAAAATATGTCTTTATTTCCACAAAATTTCATTTTCCTTTGTAATCCTGTGTATTTTATTCTATGCATTCTGAACCCCTGGAACAGAGAGAAGAGAGTGGATATAAGAGATCTCATGGAAGTGAAACATCAGATTTGGCCACTGTTGGATATGTGGGATGAGGGACAGTGAGGAGAGAAAGATCATACCAAGACTGTGAACCTGGTCAACTGGACAGAAATAAGGGAGTTTAGAAAAGAGGAGGTTTGGGAAAGAAGGTAATAAGTTTAGTTTTGGGTAGGTTGAGTTTGAGATGCCTATGGGACATTCAGTTTTGAAATATCCAATGGGCAGCTGAAGATTCAGGACATTACTGAATAATGTTCTTGCTGGGAATTTAAAATGAAATTATTATTTTCTGCATTTACTTCTTATAATGGAGGAGAACTGGGAGAAAGAGCAAGCAATAGAAAAGGCACAATGCAGTAAAAAAGGAATCAAAGCCAAGAAATAAGGTGGGGGGGGCGGGGCAAAAGACAAAGGGAGGTCAACTGCACAGCATAGTAAAAAGAACAGTGGCTTGAGAATCAAAAGTCCTGAGTTTGAATCTCCAGCTCTGTAATTTACTTGCTGTGACCTTGGATGACTAACTTTCCTTCACTAGACCTGTTTCTTCTTCTGCATAATGAAAAGAATAAACTAGGTGACCTGTAATCAAGGACTGAAAAGAGATAATGGATATAAAGCCTTTTGCAAAACTCATAGTGTTGAGGTATGGGGTGTTGGGGACCCCCTGAATACCAACATGCCAGGTCCTGCTTGAATGAATTTGATTCAAGCCTTCTTAAAGTCAAAGAAAGACAAAGTTTATTAAAGATTCACCCTATTGGGTTGACTCTTAAGAAGCCTAAGCATTTGTAATGCTTGTATTCACAAGCGGGCCAGATAGAATCTCAGATAGATGGAATCTGAGCACCTTCATGGAGGCAAGATGGAACTTAAATACAGAAAAGACTGTAGGAGGGATCTGGGGGTGGTATGGTAGCCTAGGGTGATGGAAGGAGGGGTTTAGGGAGGGTCTTCAGGAGAAGTCCAAGGGGGCCCTCACTGGGACTGGGATGACTGGTCAAGGGTTGGAAACAGCTGGAGGCAATCAGGAGATATCAGACTGCGGAGGGCCTGGGCTGGAAGTGGTGTTGCCAGGTAGTCTGGGGTCTCAGGGAGGATCCTGATGGGAGTGACTGGTAATAGGAACAAAGGGTCGGAAGTGCGACAGAGACCTGGGCATAGGATTACTAAAAGCCCATGGGCTGCCTGAGACTGCGGAATGAAATGGGAAGATCAGATTTGAGTAAGAAAGGCTGGATCAAATGGGAAGACCCAAGGGGAGCTCAAGGAGGCCCCCAGAGTCTGAACCCCATCAGCTGTACAAAACTGAAAACAAATAAATCAATTATAAGAAAAAAAGATTTAAACGTAAGTCCCAAGCTCTATCCACTTTGCCACCTACTTGCCCAACTATATTCACATTACTACTGAAAAAATTTTTTTTTTAGAACTTGACTGATAGACCAGACTACCTGATATGGGCAAAATTAAGAAGTGGTTTACCTTCAACACCATCTCCAAACACCCTAACAATTTATGTTGTGTCTGGGCTACCTGGGACACTTTTTTTGGACTCTACCCAATCTTCTATCTCCATCTAAACTTTTCTGTTTGGTATCCCCAGGCTTTTCTAGTTGGCACTAATAAATCTGAGCTAAATCATCCATATGCTAATGATGCTGATGGATTACTGTTATCCCTGTAGGTAACCTATTTGAATTTTAATAGAAGCCTTCAGCCTAAAAACAAAAGGGAAACTTTTGATAAGATTGTAGTTTTTGAATGAGAAATAACTAATGGTTGGAATGGAGTCAGGTTTGTAGGGTATGTTTAAGATTTTTGTTTGTTCCAGCTCCAGGTAACTCCCTTTTGTTCCCAAAGACCCATCCCTAACAAGGGATCTCAAAATAGCACAGGCAGCAGCTGGAAAGCCAAGCTTCATTACTGATCACCTACCATGCTAATTGTCCCTGTTAATAATATATCACAGACTGATTTCTTTTTCTTAGACACATGAGCAAGTGAAGTTTCCCAACGAAACTGTCTTCCCAAGGGTGGAAAAATTACACCTAGCATTTATATAGTGGTATAAAGTTTGCAAAACACATTATCTCATTTGATCTACCCAACAATCCTTAAATGACAGAGTTCACCCTATCCCAGTTTTACAGATGAGAAAACTGAGGCTAAAGGAAGTTATGTGATCTGCCTAAGGTCACCCAACTAGGAAATGTCAGAGGGAGGATTTGAAAATAGGTTTTCTTGACTCCAAGTCTAATATACCCATCACAGTGCTAGCCTAGAAAAACAGACATAAAGAAAGACCACTCTTCCCTCGGCTAGTGGATGAAGTTACTAAGGGGCAGAATCCTAGGACTCCACACCAAGGAAATGTCAAGGTATATAACAGGAGGCTCTAAGTAAAATATCGGGCAGGGGCAGAAACATTGCAACAGAGCCACTCTGGATAATCTTTCTGCATTTATGTACAGTGCCTCATATCAGAATGAACTTTATGAAGATTCCTCAGACAGAGAGCCTTGGCTATCATGAATAATCAGAAGACATCTTTGTCACCCTTCAAGGAAAAAAACTACCCTGACCCCTGTTGCCGGAGAGAGCAGGAAAAACATATATCCATATATGTGTGTGTGTTGATGGGGTCATGGGACCTGGACCCCTAAAAGGAAAAGACCATGTCTTTGAAAGCAACACGATCTCTGAATTTTCCCATACTTTCCATTAACTGTGAGGTGGGGGTGGAGGGAACTGGAATACTAGAATCCAGAACTAGAATCCAGACTTACTCCAAGGCTGCCTTTCCTCTCTGTCCTCTCCGCCAGACTGTGTGGTTACAGGAAAGTCTTTGTAAACCTTAAATAGCACTCTCTCTCTCTCTGTATATGTATACACACACACACACACACACACACACACACACACACACACACACCTGAACTGTCATCATTTTTTCATTTTTTTCATTATCTAGGTAAAAAATAACTATTAGATAGAAGACAAACAGAAAGAAAGGTAAGTAGATTACATAGATAGAACATTTATTAAGTGCTTTCTTTGTGCTAGGCACTAGACTATTCCCTAGGGATACATATAAAATCAAATAAGATATTACCTGCCCTCAAGGAACTCACCCAGGCACTTGACCCAATCCAGCCCACCTAGATGACCTAATTAGTTTACTTAACATGCCTTTCACTGTTGTATTTGGCCCCCTCCAGACTACTTGAATATATTGACCACTCCTTAATTCCATCTAGATCACCTAATCAGCTTACCTGACAGTCCTTTCACTGTTCATCTGGAGGATGCCAGACTACTTACCACTCTTTGACCCCTAGATACTTTCACTATCCGTTTTGTAAATAGGCATCAGTCTGATCTCCATTAAGTTGAGCGTGCTTTGGGAACCCAGCCTGCTACTATTTGCATTATAATAAACCTTGCCACTTGACTGGGAGATGGTTTAATTAAGTGCTTGAATTCAATACAGGGGGAAACCGTCTTATACGTTAACATTTTTCAGTTTGCCATCAGTCCCAAACTACATCAGTTCTAACAGGCTTTTTGTAATTCAGTAATCCATAATTCAGGCACATTTGTGACCTTGAACAAGTCACTTGAACTCCATTTCTGGAAATTAGTTTCCACAACTGTAAAATGAAGGGATTAGACTAGATGCCTTCTAACCACTTTTGTAGCTCTTAGATCTATGATCTCATGATCTGATGGTCTTTGCAGAATTACTGTACATGGGGAATTTGCAGTGCAACTATAGAATACTGGAATTGAAAGAGACATGAGACATTATCTCACTCAATACCTTCATTCAAGTGATGAGGAAATTGATACTCGAGGAAAGGGAGGGAATAAAGCCCAGGTCTTCTGATTTTCAAGAAAATCTTTTCTACCATATCAACTGTGTCTCTTATAGCACTACTCGACTGAACCAGATTTAACAGTCTACAACTACAGTCCTGGCCAAAGAGACTTTATCACTACAGATCACTACAGAAACAGCTTCTAATCTCAGTTTTGTCCATCTCAATTCAACAAATGTTTGTCAAGAGCCCATTCTATTCAAAGCGTTTGGCTAGGTATATACAAATGGCTCACATAACTCATCACAGAACACAAAAAATATGTCCTTCATCTTTGGATCACTTCAGACTTACTAACTCTTGCTTGGTCTGAAGGGGGAGGAGGTGGTATTAAAACTGTTTTAATTACAAATGCCAATATGTGGACTACAGAATTGGCAAGTTGAGTTCCTTTGAGAATATGTGCCATTTACAATCCTTCAAAAGGAAGCCTTAGGACTCAAGTACCATGATGTTCATAGGACTATTGTGTGGAAGGAGTATTCAATTTGTTTTTGCTGAGAAGGAGTGGAAGGGAGAGAGAAGTATTAAATGACTCATATGAGAACAAAGTTTGAAAACTTAATCAATAGCGAGATCCTCCCAGAATACAGCAGCACTTAAGTAGAAGAAATATAGTAAGGAAGTATCCCACCTTCCATGATAGGAAAGGTATTACTTGGGGAGAAAAATGGGTATCTGGGAGAAAAGAATTACTGTATGCATATCCATCAAAAACTTTCATGGCCAAAAAGAATTCCTTTTCTTTCTTTTGCCTCGGGGGTATTCCAGTGCCAAGGTGCTTCTAAAAATGATCTTGGCACACTGTATGTTAAAAGACTAGTTTCTAAAATAAATGCTGCAGGAAAAAATATGGTATACTTAGCCTTTTATACAAGTAAAAAGCTATTATATGAATTCTTTAACTTCTAATATTCCCTTAAGCTTGTAGAAAATAATTTATTTTATTGGTAATTTGGCATAATAAAAAAAAGATATTCTAGATAAAAGAGGTGGAAGGGGTTGCAAAAGGTATCCAGTACATTCTCCTGATTTTAAGTTTTGAAAACTGAGCCCTAGGGAGGTTGTCTTCTTTCCACTGCTACTGTACTCCATAAAATGAGTATTTTATAAAAAAAAAATAGGTGTGTTAAAGTAACTGGGTAATCTTGATGGCTTGTCCTTAAAGTTCATTTGTTAAACATGACATGTTTAGAAAAGATAATAAGATTTCAGTATATTATTGGGGGAAAAAAAGAACAAAATCTATTAACTTACTGTAATAACCACAGCAGTAAAGAACTACTTAAAATGCATGAAAAGTATGCAGTCTCCTGGGAATTCAGTCTCTGATTCTCATTTTTAAAGTAAGAATCTAAATGTAAGAGATTTTACGGTAAAAGTGTTACCCATAAGACCAAAAATGGCACTTGATAGTACACACTACAGTTCTGAAAGTGGCTACATATTCTGGTTACCAATTAAATATTACATGACCATGAGGCTGAGTTTATTATTTAGTTAAATAAAATTAAAATTGCTATAAGCAAAATTATGACAAGTAGTACTTAAAGCAGTTTATTCCAAAGTACACACTTATTTGTTTTGTTTGAAAATTTATTTCTAAAATTCTCTTCAAGTCCTAGTAAACTGAAAAATCCCCAAACAGTGTAGTATTCCTGATGTGTGTGTGTTTGTCCTTCATTGCCAAAGAAGACCCTGCCATCAGAGAAATGACATGACTTTGCCCTTCCTTGACTTTGTTTTGAGTGAGGGAGGGCTGTGCAGGTCACCAGCCTCACTTCTCCTCCAGAGCCATCTGAATCCAGTGACCAGATATTCATCAGGATGACTGGAGATGATCCAGGATGAGGCAATTGGAGTTAAGTGACTTGTCCAAGGTCATTACAGTTAGTGAGTGTCAAGTGTCTGAGGTGAAATTTGAACTCAGGTCCTCCTGACTTCTGCACTAGTGCTCTATCCACTGTACCACCTAGCTGCCCCATAGTATTTTGGATAATAGTCAAGGAAAAGAGCATAAAAGACCGATTGTGACTGCTAGTGTTCACAATCTTATACTTTGCCCTTTGACTCTTTGTTGATCGTTATCCTTCGTTCTCAAAGAGCAGCAAAATGACGTTATTATGCCAGCATCAAGTTACAGTGTGTCTGACTATGGCTGATCAGACCAATATGAGCTCAGGGTGCTCTACCATATGTCTGACGCAAATAGCCCAAGTGAGCATTTGGAGTGGATTCTTTAAATTTGTGCCCCTAGCATTTCTTTTGCACTACTTCAACTCTGCTTTGCTCATAGAGCACGGAACCTTCTCTGATGTGAGTGCAGCATACTGAGTGGTCCTGTGCCAGTGTCTCTCACATCACGCAATCAATTCCAAAACTCTTGAGAGACATTGCATCACTTTTTTAATACATAGTGTTAAAGCTGTCCAATGTTTTCAATCTGAGTTTTGTCACTATTGAATACTATCTTCATTTATAATTTTAGTCATTGTGTGTGTCGTTTTATGTGTCTTCTGTTGTTTTTATTTTTAATTCTTCACATCCATTGTTACTTATGGCATAGTAACATTACTACTTAGTCACATAATTTGTTTCCATCTTCTTGCTATTATGGTTAATGCTTCTTTTATTTTAGTTGCATTAATACATTTGTGTATGTTTTTGTTGTCATTTATCTTTAGGATATAAAAGTAATAGTGGCTGAACAAAATAGTATGAAGAATTTTGTATCTATGTCTTAGATAATTCCACATTGATTTCCAAAATGTACAAACTAAATCACTGCTCCACTGTGAGGTATCTATGTGTGTGAGACAGACAGACAGGCAGAGACCAAAATGAGGGATACGAGGAGAGAGAGATTAATAACAAAACTCATATATGTTGTCTTTTATAGTATCCATTCACCCTCTATTTAGTTGTGAAAGGGATAACCATTATTCTTTAGTTTTAAAATAGTTTTAAAAAAATTTTAATAGACATAATTTGCATATGTATATGCATGTATGTATGTATGTATATATACATATATACAATTTATGTTATTTACGCATTTGTGAGTTATTGTAGTATATGGTTTAAGTTGCTGATGCAAGTCTATTTCCTTCCAAACTGCTATCTAGTTTACACAGTATTTCTTATTGATTAAAGAATTCTTTCCCCAGGGTGGGTGTGTGTGCATTTTGTGTGTTTCCAACTCAAGGTCCAGTTCTAGTCTCCTCAGTATAAGTTGGCTCACCTTTTCAAACACCTCACCAGTACCAGTTAATATATTCTCAAAAACATAGCATTCATCAGTGACACGATTATCAATATTATCAATTAACCGCTTAATTTCTCCTCAGTATTGATTAACCAGCTAACATAAGGTAGCTTTTAAAAAGGGATAGTTACTGAAAAGATGTGGCAAGAACAAAATATATTAGCTCTCTACCCCCAGACAAGGCATATTCTCCCCTCTGTAACTTCATTCTTGGGAGAATGGGTTCAGTCCTAAAGTGATAGCTGCAATCAGTTCCCTACCACCATGTTCCCTTTGCCAGTGAATATGTCAGGGTTTTTGCTTACAAAACACGAAGACTTGACTGCTGGACTTTTGGATTACTTGATGAATTTCACAGATTGTTTCTAAGGTCCGTGCTGATGTACCAGGCTCCACTGTCCTAAAACTGGTATGGATTCTAGTTATGGACTCTGGTAGTTTTTTCAAAGTTCACAAGCTGAATCAATTCCTTCTCTAACACTCATTCACTTTAGAGAGGGAAGGATGCCGCACAACAGAGAAAGAAAACAATTGTTCTAGGTACTCACGACTACATGTCAGAGTAGGTAGAGTAGGTTGTTAGCTTGTAGGTTGCTTCCTCTGCACTTGGATGCTTACTTTATTCCTGGCCCCAGTCATCACCTGAAAAATCATCTTGACCAGTTAATGCACTTTTTATGTGCATTTGGTTTCAGGAAACCTATTAGAGGGCTTTTCTATACCACACAGTATGTAGACAAGAAATAAAGAATATCTGTGTATGCTCTGAAGTAGAGAAGAAGGCTTCTCTATTCCATATTATCACAAACTTCAAGAATTGGTTTGTCTAAGCATCCATTTTGAGTTTGTACCAGGCAGAGCTCATGATTCTCAGGTCTGGGACTCATTAGCTAGACCCTCTGTCTGTTTGTTTCTCTGTCTCTCTCTATCTCTGTCTCTTTCTCTCACACATATGTGTATATGTATGCATATGCATGTGTGTATATGCACATATGATTTAAGCAAGCTCATGAGCCACAGTGGAATGCTCTAAGTTCCTTTTTCTCTAAAGCTATACTACAAGTAAGTACTTCTCCCAATACACTGGAAGTGTAGTCAGAAAGCTCTGCCTATAAAGCCACACTCATTCTTTCCCCTCTAAAGCTGTAAGAAGTCAATATTATTCTATATTCCTTCAGTAAAAAAGTTTTTGGTTCACAACTTTTAAATTTTCAAGTTTTCATTGAAAGAATTTGACTCTACTGAACTCACCTTCTCATAGAAACTGAAACACTGAATTAACATGCTACTGGCATTACAAGTGCTGTAGTGAGATATTGAACTGCTTTTTGTCAGCTTGAGTAAATAACTCTCATCTTACTCCCAGAGTTTTGGAAATGAAATCGTGTTAAAACTACATTAAATTCTTATTCTTATTGATCCTGGGACTGCTGCATTATTTAGAAGAATATAGGGTAATAAAAATTTGTATTAAAAATGAGACTCTTGTTTTCCTCCATTTTAAATATTCATATTAATTGAAATAACATAAAGAAGGGATTGAACAGACTTCAATAAATACATTGAGTGTAATAGTAGTAAAAGATAACTTTCAATTGCATACATTATTTCAAAAATCCTATACTGAAGTAAGTGAAATAATTAAAAAGGCATTTATGATTGGCTTTGCAATCCAGCCAGAGATGCCTTAAGGGCATTAGATATAGATCATAAAAGGACTTTTGAGATCAACTATTTCAACTAACTCATTATAGTTGAGAAAATTGAGACCTAGAGAGGTTGTGACTTGTTCATTATCAAGTTTCTAGTAAGTATCAAAGCAAAGATTCAAGCCTGTCCACTACGCCTGCTGGCTAAACTCTTAGTTCACCATCTGCCTTGGCCATTATATTGAAAAAAAAAAAAGCTTCCTAAATCACTATGAACAACTTGAAAAACATAACCATTTATCTACTGTCCAAAGTTTAATATATTTTGAAAATAATAATCTTTTTACTTTACTTTGTCTGGAATTAGGTCACTATTGCCATGTCCTCCAGTCTCCAGTATCTTTGGAGTGGTGAAATTGACACTTAAAGGGTAGGGAATGGTTTTCTTTATCTCTAGGGAATGTATCCAACCCTTTTCTTAAGTGGCAGCCTTATTTCACTCACTTAAAATTATTTTAACTAAGGATCAATCATATCACAATTATAAGGGTGTGGTAAGAACATATCCCAACCCCTTCCCCTATGCAAGGGAGGCTATTGTTTTCTTAAAAATTTCATGCTAGTTTTAGTTGGCTCAGTAGACTAAAGCTGTTGACATTACTTCCTGATCACCAGAGTATGAAATTATACATGAAGCTAACTGTCTCCACCTCATTAGAAACTTAGAATCCAATGAAGGCTCCCTTTTTTTCCTTTGAAAGGTAGGCCTTTTGCCTTACCAGTTCACTGCCACTTATGGAACTTTCAGAGCAATACCCCAATCCTTGTTGGAACTGTTTTATGTGTAGTCTTCCCCTATTAAAATGTGAGCTCTTTGAGGGCAGGTAAGATCATATTTGACTTTATGTGTATCCATCCCCATGACTTTGTCCACTGTCTTGCACATAGAAAGCAGTTAATAAATGTTCTGTCTATTTATGTTGTCTGCTTACCTTTCTATTTCTCTTATAACTATTTAATAGTCATTTTTTAAACCTAGATAATGGAAAAGAAAAAGAAAAACCTGGCATAATGATGACAGTTCACACACACACACACACACACGCACACACATATATATAGAGAGAGCACCATTTGAGGCTTACAAAGACCTTCTGCCACAGCGCAGTCTGGCAGAGAGGACAGAGAGGGAAGGCAGCCTTGGAGTAAGTCTGGATTCTAGGGCTCCTCCTTTCCCCCTTCCCCAAAACTTATTGACTGGCTGTGTGATCCTGGACAAATTATTCGATCTTTCCATGCTTCAAGAAACTCTTTTAAGAGTTCAAAAGGAGCAATTGTTCATCTGCCTTGGTTGAGGAGAGTTCAGAACCCTTTTTTCCTACAAAACAAACAAAAAAACAAACCTAGGATGTTTTTGCATCCTAATGTTTTTACATTGTCCTTTCACCTCTAAAATGCTGGCTCTGTACTTCCCCTCCATCACTCCTGAATGGTGATGTCTTATATAACCCACTGTAACAAGGCAGGCCAGCCCCAGCCATGCTTTCCTTTCTCTTCACCATCTGTTGTTTTATTGTGTGTTGTTCCATTGCATATTGTATGCTGTTTCCCCTGTGCTGCACTGATCCCCTACACCCATCACTCTTCTACCTTTCCAGTTCTAGAGTAGTAATCAAATCAGTTCTGACATTGCTCCTATAAAGGGTATGCAGGTCCACTACTCTACAGCTCCTCTCAGTATCTCAATAATTCCAAAACAAAAGACTTTTCCCTGTCCAACACTTGTGAGTAGGCACTGCTTTCACTTTTACATTTGTAGTTTACAGCATTTAGCACCGTGTTTGGCACATCCTGAGTACTAATAAATGGTTTTTCATTCATTCCTTCTTTACAGCTTCCATATAAGACTTGAGTAACTTTCCTAGATATAAATGAAAATATGAAAGGGGATAAAAATAAGATTTAAAAGCAAGAATCTGATACCAAGGCACAGTAAATGACCAGGTAGAAGATAAAGCTGCTGAAAATGTAATTAAATTGTAGCTCTAAATGTCAAGTATTAAGGGAATCAAGAAACAGGGCAATGCGGCCTGTCACTTCATTTTCTGTTGAGTGATATTCTCCTAGTAGGCACTCAAATACAATAGATAATGAAGATGAAACTTCCTTCACTCACACATCTACTGTACAATTATACTTATTGTCATAATCATCTATCTTCATCATTATAGTATTTATTTGGAACCCCTTTCCAATGTTTCTGTAAGATAGAGAAATAGCATTATTAATATAGACTAAGAGGGTCAAGCTTTTACTTTTCTTCCTGGGAGGCGGGGCTCCTATTGACTTGCCATAATTGAATATACTGTTAAAGTATCTATTACTTTCCCCATGCCACTGGATATTTGATTGGATAAAATAGTCATTGGATTAATTTGAAAAATAATCTTCCTTTGGGATTTCATTCCTTACATTTTCTGTAAAATAATTCTATGAATTTCTTACCATTGCTGTTAGAGAAATATCTTAAAATTAAACTTACAGTTTCTTTTTGTTCTAGTCTGGGCCTAGTTCAGGCCAGTTCTTTAATTGTTTAGGTTTGATATTGCAACAAAATGAAATATGTGTAAGTCATTCAGCAGCTAACAAGAGGAGATTTACTTAGCCATGGAAAGATATTCAACCACGATAGGATTTGAGGACACCAAGTTGATTCAGCTGAAGGAAACTTCTTTGTGTGAACCGCACATTGTGATACCACCAGCAAACTTTCAGAGGGTCTCTAGAGAGCTTCATGGATAATTTCAAACTCTGGTGATCAAAGTAATGTCAACAACTTTAGTCTCCTGAGCCAACTGAAACGTTAGCGTGAAAATTTTAAGAAAAAAAATAGCCTTCCTTGCATATAGGAAAGGTTGTGATATGTTCTTACCAAACCCTTATAACTGTGATATGATTGATCCAGAGTTAAAATAATTTTAAATGAGTGAAATAATTAAGAAAAGGTTTGGATATGTTCCTTAGAGATAAAGAAAATGATTCCCTACTCTTTAACAAACATGAATTAAGCTAATTATTCACCTGTTTAGTTCTGAGAAAAAACCACACAAGACAAAAATGTTCTGTTTTCAAAAAGCTTATTCTTTCAAGTACATCAACTCAAAATAAGTATCCATTTCAACACTCCAAAGTGAAACATCCTTCTTTCTTCACCATCCATATCTTTCCATTTTAATTTCTTCTTAGAGATTATTATACTATCCAATATAGCACCATGACTTGAGAAAATACATCTTCTGATTTCGATATAACTGATATTCATATTACTCTAATATAGTAAATTCTAAATTCTAAAATAGTAATTCTCCAGATAAGTGGAATGACACTCATGCTATTAATAAGCATTTATAAAGCAGCTCTTATGTGCCAGGCATTGCATTTAGTGCTAGAAATACAAAAGCAAAATAAAAGTCTCTCAGATTTTTTGTTCAATAAGGGAACATTTGCCTATTGAATAAGAGATGGCATAGCAGAAAGAGCACTGACTAGTCTAGAAAATTTTATTTTGCTTCCTTCTCTGTTGCTAACTAACACTGAGGAAGTTAGCTAATTTTTAAACCTCAGCTCCCTCATCTGTAAAATAAGGGAAATAGACTTCCATTATCTTGAAGATCCTTCCCAGTCTGTTGGTTGATTATTAAAATACTTCAAAGATCCATGACTCAGTTGTGGGAATGACACAGAATATGTTTTATAATTTAATGACCAATCTCCCAGTTATCAAAGAAAGGAAAATTCTTAACTCTGTACCCAACTTGGTGATGAATTTCTCTTAGCTTAAATAGATTGGTCCTTGGATGACAGTATATTTATCATCATCAAATCCAAACTCCAAGACTCTAATTATAATAGCAACTAACATATAAATAAAGCTTTGAGATTTAAAAAATATCTTCCTCTTAAGTCTGACATAGGTACTAAAAGTATCATTGCTCTCATTTTTTAGATGAGATCAAAAGAGCTAAATGATTTTCTTAGGGTTGCATAACTATTAAGTATTGATGCTGGAATATACAGGTAAATGAATATTTAGAATATGTTTTCATGTGTATAAACATAGTTGGCCTATGTGTGTATATTTATTCTACATACATATATTTTACACAATGCCTATATGAATTATGAGCATATATGTATGTATACATTTAAAGTTGACCCAGAAATCCATATCCCCTCATTAAAAAGCAATTTCTAAAAGCCTCAATGAATACAAAAAGATATAAAGCTATGGTAATATATTTTAAAACTATCACAAATGATAAAAATATTATAAGATCTCTTACATAAAGTAGTGCATTCCAATACAGAATTGGAAGACATAGACGTGGACAGAGAAGAAAATGCTCAGGATTCTGACAGTTAAGTTCCATTCTGGTTCTGCCACATACAACCTGTATGGCTTTACATCAGTCACTAAACTATTTGAACCCCAGATCCCTCATCTGTAAAACAAGAGCACTGGTCTTCATCATTACTTCTAAAAGTGTGGTTGAGGGACAGCTAGGGACCCAAAGAGCCTTGAAGGGAGTTACTGAGATCGAAACTATTTTCATAGTAATATTAAAATGTTTTAATTTTTAAAATGGTAAATGTGTGTGTGTGTATAAGCCTTATAAACAAAAGTTCTTTCTGCATGTATGTATTTAGGTTGGGGTGTTTTTCACAATTTTTAAGAGTGTAGAGGGTCTTGAGAACAGAAAATTTGAAAATTGATGGTCTAGATGATCACTAAGGGACTATGTAGCTCTAAATCTATGATCTTAGCATGAGCAGAAGGAAGAGATTCAAATGTTCATTAAAATGCTAACTGGTCTGCTGCACATTTCTTTTAGCCTTGGGACAGGAGGCTACATCCACATATGCTTGATTGATCCAAAAACCATTCTCCTTCACTTAAATGCTGCTAGAGTTTTGGATGTTAGATAAAATGTGTCAAAGATAATGAAGTTAACTTAATCAGCAAGTGTGCCTTAAAAAATGAAATTCATAATGATGCATGAAACCCTGTAGACGAGATTAATATTGACTAATAGGCTCCTCTTGCCCAGTTGACTCCTTGTTGGTGCCTTTAAAAATATTTATTCATATCTACAAGAGAAATGTTCAGATCTTGGTCAAATTCTTCTTGTGTGTGTTATTCATAGATGAAACTATTTTCATTTATATATATATATATATATATATATATATCTGTTACTGTTACTTTTAGAGATGCATAGATCCCTTCACATGTACTTATCCAAAGCATTCTAAGGTATAACAAAAAAAAAGGCAAAAATAGTTAGGAATATGCACATAAAAAACATGAAGTTGTTACCAAAGTCATAGATCTCATATTACATTTAATATAGACTTGAGAGATGATATTACTGGCTAAAGGCATCATTTTGAAATGTTTTCTTTTTCTCAGTCTGGAAATATTTAGATTGGAATTTGTAGACTAGTATATATCAAGGTTGTATGACATTTGACTGCTAAACAGACACATCTGTCAAACCTAGTGTTATAACAAAAGGACATCAAGTCTACAGCTGTCATCTCTTGCTTGGCAAACCCAGAGAGGGCAGAAGGAAGACAAGTAAATAAGTCAGTCAGTCCACAAGTATTTATTAAGCACTTATTATGTGACAGTCACTTTGCTAAGAGTTAGAGATACAAAAAAAGGCAAAAAATAAAAAAAAAGCATGCCTTCAAGGAGCTCATGTTTTAATGGACATATAAATTACTGTACATATAAAATATGTACACTGTACATGAAAGATAATCTCAGAGAGAGGGGAATGGAGGAAACAGGAGAAGGAACTGATTTTAATTTAATTATTTTTAGTTTCATATGGTTCCCTCCTTCCACCCCTTCCCCTACTCATTGCAAAAGAAAGAAATACAAATACCCATTCTATATGGGTGTGTGTGTGTGTACAATAATGCAAAATGTGTTCTTGCATTAGCAATGTTCCATTAAAAAAAAGGAAGGGAAAGGAAAAATAATGAAAGAAAAATTAAGCTTCATTCTATACTTCTGAGTTCTCAATCTGGAGGTCAACACACTAGCTCAGTTCCTTTTCATCTCTTACCTATACTATCATGATAGTCTTCTAAATAAATGGCCCTCATGCCTTAAATCTCTCCCTCCTCCAAGGTATCCTCCACAAAGTTGTCAAACTCATTTTTCTAAACTGTAAATACAACCTTATTATTTCCCTACTCAATAAATTCGAGTGATTATTACCTCCAGAACCAAATATGAATTTGTCTGTTTGACAATTAAAGTCATTCACAAATCAACCTGTCTAACTTTCCAGACATTATCCACATTATTCCCCTCCACTTACATGTTGACTCAACCAAATGAGCCTTCGTGTTCTTCTTCATATATGGTGCTCCATCTCCTGCTTCCATGCTTTTATCTGACTTTCTCTCTTGCCTAGAACATAATGGGGCAGATAGATATATTTTGTCTGATTTTTTCTCTTGCCTAGAACATAGAGGGGCAGATAGATATCGTTATCTTCCAATATCTCCACTTTGAAGTCACCTGAGCAGACCAGTCTCATGGGTCCAATATTCTGCTCTACTCCAGGCAAGAATAAAAGTCTTCATTGGAGAAGGGTGGGCAAGACTCTAGGTATATCCATTTATGCCCCTTGAAAGCCAAATTTGGACAAAGCCATATGGATATATGCAACTTACAGACACCCTACATATGGTAAAAGGTTAAAAAACTTGAGAGTGTTGTGCAGAGAAGGGGAAGTTGATTCATATGTTTTAAATATGTAAAAATACAGTTACCAGGAAAGCAAGAAAAACAGGTACAAGTTGTAGCAGAAGAGAATTAGGTTATCTGTAAAGAATTATTTTGAAAATGAGGTTGTTAGGCATAGGACCAAATTCAAAATGAGTATTTTTATCTTTAGTAAAACGTTTTTCAATTGAAGCATGCAAAAACAATATAGAAAAAATAGTGTTCATGTAAATTGTGCTTCCTCATCAGAAGTTAGCATTGAAAGAGTCATACATGAATATGTATGTGAAGAAACACATTTCATATTAATTCATGAAATACTGCAATACATTTATTGCTGTTACTTGAGAGTAGAAAGTTTGAGATTCTATTTAGTTTTCTTTGGTAGATATGTGCAAGACATTTGTATTAATGTGCTATCATCTTCAGCACATAGATAGAATAATCAGATACGAGGCATTTCTGATATGTTGATTGAGTATGTCTGCCCAGCATTCTGCCAAAGTACTCTTCATATCCCTTTTGGAAAAGTACTCTCTATTCAAATATAATTCACAATTATGTTGCTTTCAACTTACAGGTAAGTGTGGAGTAGTAGAAAAAGCCCTGGATTGACAGCTAGAACATCATGGTTCTAACTCTGGTTCTCCCACTAACTGATATCACTTAACATTTTTGAAGCTCCATTTCATCATCGATGGAAGGCTCAATATTCATATTTACATATCTTATGAGGTTATTATGTTATCATATGAATAATAAATGTCAAAAACTTATGAATTTTATTAGATATGTAATAACTCATAAATATACCAATAAATATACCAATATTACAAATATACCAGTATTATTATATAGCATATTTACATGTGCTATAATTTGTCATTTCTACAACTACAACTAAGGAAAATATATATTTTTAATATACTGTTTTAATTCTTCTATATACAGGAATTATTAGGTAATACAGTATGAACATTAACATGTACCTTATAAAGAAAAACAATCTTTTGTAATACCCCTGCTAGAAAAATACATTTTGCTAAATTGAAAATGCAGAATCAAAGTAAAAATAATTGGAGAAAAAAGTTCAATTCTGTTCCATAAAAATAGAAAAGAGATTTAGAACACAGAAAATTCCAATATGGACTTTGGTTTTACTACAAGTGAAAAATAAAGTCAAGTGATGCTAACAATGAGGACATCTGAAGAGCATTTTGTCTGGAAAAAATGAAATAAATCATTAAAGTTGCATGGAAGAGTAGAAATTTGATATTTGATTAATCAGAAATCAAGATATATTTAATAAACAACTAGCAGGATACAAATATTTAAGTTGAAACAATTTTTGGTATACTTTTCAGAAAACAAATATATCTAAAATTGCTGAAATTGTTGATTTGGTGTATTATCTTCCATTCATGCTTTTATAGTTCATTCAAATTCATTGGAAGAGCTTAGCAACATTAGATTCTAAATCTTTCTATATTTGTCTACTCTTGGTTATAAATATCTTTGAAAATGTTTTAAATGAAAGTATTTTGTATAGATTTTGAATTATACATTTTATATAATCTATAAATTGTAATATCATTACTTATAGTAGAGAAACAAAGCTGTGGATAAAATTCCTTCTAAAACCTGAATTCAATGCTAGAGAAACAACTTCTACTTTTTGTTTTCAAATGAGTCTTGTGGTACAATACAACACACACATATAAACAAATGTGTGTATATATGTACATATATATACATACATACATATATGTACATACATACATCATATATGTACACACAGAGTTATTAAACTCCTATATGTGTAGTGTAAGTGCAACATGCCAAACACTGGGGGACAAATGAAATTTGATTAAGTTCCTGGAGTACAGGTACTGGTTTTATATTTTTGTCATCCCAAAAGCTTTTCATGATGTCTGGCATGTAGTAGATATGTGATGAGTCTTTATTGAATTGAAATGAATTATTAAGTGGAGAAAAACTAAAAATTTTAAAAAAGAAATGAATTCAAGGAGGTTTCTTTCTACTAGTCAGATGAGATAGTAACACAAATCGCTATGTTCATAATATCATATAATAAACATAGGCAAGATTAGTTTTTTTCAAGTACTCTCTATGATGCTAGGATAATGGTCTTTACTAAGAGTGGACATCACAGGGATAATCATTGGTATTTCCAAATTTAGAACATTTAAAAAAAATCCACATAAAAGAAAAACTATTTTATTTTTGTATTTTGTAGATTCTTGGTTTTGTGTTCTCCAAAGATTTTGACACTTTCAAAAATATTCATAGAAAAGAACCCCATAGTTGAATTACATCTGGCTCTCCCTCTCATCCATTGATTCTTACACTCCGTGTTTTCTAAGATAGACTCAAGTGCCACCTCCTCTAAATGGCATTTTCCCCATTCCCATAGCTTTTAGTGCCATCATTTCTGAGGTTATATCTACTCTATTTATTTTACATGTTCTTATACACACATATATGTATGTATATATTGGTACATACATATATGTGTGTGTGTATAATTTTTTCTCCATTAGTTTTATAAGCTCCGTGAGGTCAGAACGTATTTGCACATTTTTTTCTTGTATACCCAAGGCAGTGCTTGGCATGTAATAAATGCTTAGCAAATCCTCATAAAAGGTGTATGTTGATTGATCTCTGTGACTAAGAATAAACCTTAATAGGAGAAACTTGAAATCAAAAAGTTAATTCAGTTAGTTTAAGATGATGAAATACTATGCCATAGCTTGTGCAAAGAATGTTCTATTTAAATTAAACAGGTCACAATAAAAGCCCAATAAAAATAATTTTATACATAGACCATTGACCAGTTATGGTTATGGGCAATTGGATAAATACTTTGGCTGATCCAATGAAAACAGCCTGAAGATCAAAGTATAATTAGGTTTGTGATAATGAGGTCACTCATAATATTTATTTTCTACCTTCCTTAACCTAATAAGGTTAAGGTTAAGTAAAGAAGTTTTAGGTATAAAGGAAGAAATAGCAGTAAAGTCCAAGTGCTAGGCTGTGATCCTCTTTGGATCCTACTGTTGGATAAAATGGTTGAGAGAAACCTGGGTAGACCAGTCATCTGTCATGGAAGTGACAGGTGTTTTGGGCGGTTTACATCTTCTGCAGTACTCTGTGTATGCCATAACAAGATTGAGCATGTGTATGATGGGCTATGTGTCTGTTTTCTGGGAGAAAGAAAAAAACTAATAAGTTGAAACAGTGCATGACTGGTGGTGTGGCATATGCATAAAGTTGTACATCTAGCAATTAGCCTGTTCTCATCCAGGAGTTACATATTAACTCTAAAGGAATAAACTAAGAAAGATCTTGCCAGAAAACTAGAACTAAATTTTGACTTGCAATGACTTTATTAATAGGGAGAAGAGAGAAATAGAAAATAAGAAGAAACAAATTCTCAATCTGTTAATAGCCATACAGTTTAGCAAACAATTGAAAGTGGAAGAAACTAATTGTTATATTGTGAAATCAAAGCTGAGTGTTCTGAGGCTCACTCTCCTTATTATTCAACTTAGCCTAAATCTTACTTTAATGAGTCATCCAGACCATTCTTATTTCATTCCTGTCTCCATTTCTCAATCTCCAGACTTTTCCGCTTCCTAATTAGCAGCCCTCCTACTGTCCATTCCCATTTTCCAGCTCATTTTATGTGTTTTCTTCCTTCAGTAAAATTTAAATTCTTAGAGGGTAGCAACTGTCTTTTATTTCTTTTATTTATACCCCCAGGGCTTAGCACAGTGACTGACATGTAGTAAATATTCGATGTAACTGCATCTGGATATCTATCCATCTATCTATCTATCTATCTATCTATCTATCTATCTATCTATCTATCCATCCCTCTCTCTCTCTCTCTCTCTCTCTCTCTCTCTCTCTCTCTCTCTCTCTCTGTCATCTTTAAAAGGAAGCTTGGTAATTGAGTTTTTCCACTGGTAAAAATTCTTTCTCTTCCTAGGATTACTTATTCATATGTTAAATAAGATTTGTGGAGATAATTATTGACATATGTGAGTCAGTGGGTTTTATTTTAAAAATACTCATGTGAAACATTTACTTTAAACTTGTAAAGAAGTGTAGAATCATAGAAATAGTAAAATAATTTTCTTATTGATATAAATAAATGTAATCCTATATTTGGGTTTACAACATATACTTCCTTTTCCTAGAGCTTATAAATTTGAACTGACTTCTCAGCATAGTTTTGGGTTCTCTTTAAGGACTATGTTTAAAGTAAGAAGACTTGACTTCAAATCCTATCTCTGCACTTTTGTAGGTTTATGACCTTAGGGAAATCATGGAAGTTCTCTCAACTTTAGTTTTTTCAGTAAGATTAGCATAATATTACCTGTATTTTTCTCATGAGATTCTCATGAGGATCAAATTTAGTAACATGTAGAGAATCCTGTAAATTGTAAAACATTTAATAAATATGAACTATAATCATTGACAGAAAATTATTACATTGGGATTCTCAGAATGGGAAAAGAGAATTATGTTGTGCTTATCAATTGAAAATGGACAAAGAGAAGGGAACAAGTAAGACATAGCTATGGTTAACAAAGAGGAAAGCAAGGCTAGGGAGGAAAGGATTCAATAAGCAAAATTGAAAGTGAAATTGGGATTGAGTCCAATGAACAGAATGAACAGAAAAAAATGGATATGAAGGAAAAATTTATGAAAAGCACATGGGTGCTTCAGAAAAAAATTCTTAAGGTTTAATTTGAAAGAAAACAATGATGCAGATTTATAAAATGGCCTTTCTCCATTTCCCCTCTATCACCACAATTGCTTTCTTTCTCCTTTGTAGTCAGTGAAACGAAGTCTGAGACATTAAGGGACCGTGATCATGTAGCTAGTATGTGTCAGATCCAGGATTTCCACCCGAGTCATTTGACTTTAAATACAATACTATTTTTATTTTATCAAACCATAACTAAATGTAGAGGTGAAGGATGAAAAGTTAATTTATGTATGTGAGGTTTCCACAGATTTATTGATTCTCTGAGTTGTAAGAAACTTTAGAGGTGATAAAGTCCCACCTGTTGGTGAAATGGGAATCTCCTCTACAACATTCCAGAAAAATTATCCCTAGTAATGGCAAACTTTATCCCTTATAAGGAACTCCATTCAAATTGTGAATAGCTCTAAGTCTATTTCTGTGCATGTCGGTCAGATAAGTTGGTATTTCTGTTGTTTCCCTTTAGGTATCTTCTCTATGCCTAGTAGTGATCTTCATACTATAGGGGATGTAAAAGGTATGCTAACTCCAGTGCTGTGCTCTTTCCGATTATCTTCCAATATTATATCATGTTCAGCCTTATAATTTCCTTAGGAAATATGCTTAATATATGTTATTGTTATTCTTACTTCAGAAATTTGGGAGGAAATGATATACTTGCTAAGTTATCCATTAAGTTAGTAGCAGAACCCAGAAGTGTCAACTCAAACTTTGTTCATCGTTGTAACCACTAGACTACATACAGAGTGATGAAAATTCATTTTCATACTTCCCTAATTAAAGAAGACAGAAAGAAAGCTAATTCAGCTAGTTATGTTATTAAGCTTTTGCTATTAATCAAGTAACAATCCAATAATTATTTTGTTATCAACCTACCACTTCATTAGATGCTAAATACACAAGTGTATAGTATAAAAGAGAGATAGTTCCTTCCATTAGGAGGCTTATATTCTGCTGATGTAATATACAAGTTTAAAAAAGATTAAGTATGAGATAAATGCAAGATAAACAGAAAGTAATGGGGGAGAACATTAATACATGAGGAAATCAATAAAATCATCTTATAGAAAGTGACACTTCAGTTGAAACTTGAAGGAACACAAGGATTCCATGAAGTAGAAATTAGGAAAAATAACTTTTCTGTCATGGTGGACAGCTTGTGGAGAGACATGGAGATGTGGAATACTTCATGTAGTAAACAGCAAATAGAACAGTTTGGCTGGATTACTCTACAGTAGAGCATATGTGGAGGAGGAATACGTAATAAGCTACAAGAGGTAGGCTGGAACCAGATTGTGAAGGGCTTTCAGTGACAACAAAGGAGATTTTATTTGTTCCTAGAGGCAACAGGGAACCAATAAAAATTCTCAATCATGGGATAGGCAAGGTCAAACCATTGTTATTATTGTATTATTAACATTTTGACTATTGTGTGGAATATGAATAAAAAAGAGAAAGACTGGATTTGAGGAGAAAAATTAGGAAGGAATTGCAATAATCCAAGGAAAAGGTGATGAGATATTGGACTAGGGTAGTAGTAGTATGAATAGAGAAAAAGGGATAGATGTTAAAGGTATTGTGAAGGTAAAATTAATGTGACATGTCATTAGACATGCTGGGGAGAAGGGAGAGGGAAGAATTGAGTTTGAATTCCATATTATGAACCTAGGCATGTGAAAAAAAATGGTAGTGCCCTCCTCAGAAATAGAAAAGTTAGGAGGAAAATGGATTTACAGGAAAGGCAGGATAAGATTTGATTTGGAATATGCAGAATTTAAGATACTGATAAGACTTTAAAGTTGCATATTAGGCAGTTAGATATGAGAGGCTGATACAGAATTGAAACTTAAAAGGGAATATAGAATTCAGAGTAATTTGTTTAGAGATGATAGTTGACTCCATGAAAGCTCACGAGATCAACAAATAGAGAGAAAAGAAAGCAATGTGAGGTTTATGGAAATGCATTAATCTGCCTTCTTACTTGGTATCTTACTTGGCTATGAGGGATGACTATGAGTAGAGAGTGAAAGTTGACTTCTTGGTTGGAACCTTGGTGACCAAGAGAATAGTGGTAGTCCTGACAATGATAAAAAAGTTAAAAAAAAAATTTTTTTAATTAAAATCTGTGATCAAAGTCCCTGTAGGTACTTCCTCCCTTATTGCTCAGTGGGTCCAAGGTAGTAAATGAATTGGTTTTGTATATTTTTAAAAATCAAGTTTAAATGGGTTTTCATTTTCCTTTTTCGGAGTCATCATCTCACCTCAGCTTTATGCAAAATAAAGTCAGATATTTTAAAGTTATACTTTAGCTTATTAAAAGTCTTAATTAGATATAATAATTTTATTGTTTCCCTGTTTATTTTTGTTGCTTTTTAATAGCTTCCTGGGCTTTTTACTGATGATTCAGGCCTCTATTTGAAAAATGGTATTTGCCTTTTGGCACTTGGGATTGATTTATTGAGCACATGAGACCAGGAAAGCAGAAATGGAGAAAGTGAAAATTTCATCAATGTATGTGTTGAGGTCAAGCTGTAAAACTTATTATTAAATGCTTTCAGGAAGACTAAGAAATTTGGTAGAATATGTATATATACCTATGACGCTATGTAAATGACCTTTACAACATGTTCTGTTGTCAGATATGAACATTGTTTAAAGAAACAGGCTTGTAAGTGACTCAGTTATATCCCTAATATTTGATGAAATGTTTTTCTTTTTAAATTTTAACTAGATAAAAATGCAAAGACATCTTAAGAGAGATAAACCCGTAGTACTTTTACAAATACTAGTTTTTGTATTTGTGGTCTCAAACATGTGTCCTAACATTTCATACTAGAAAAGTCAAGCAGATGAAGAGTTTCCATTGTCCAAATTATGATATACAGTTGGACAAACAATCCATTGAGATGGTTTATCAGTACATATATCTTGAAAATAAATTGCAGAAGGAAAAATGAGATGGACCCAAAATAGTAGGTAGTTTGTAGGCTGTATTCCCTTTGAGAAATTGTGTAGCTTTTTCAAGGACCTCAAGAGTTTCCCTGGAACAAAAATTCATTTTTATACCAATATTCTTCTGGTGATACTGGATGACTGGATACATGGAATGCAATAACCTCTAAAGAATCAAAAGACAATGCAGAGTTGAAAGGTGGCTGTCAGTAGTCCTTATTACACTCCAGAGAAAATGAGAACAACATAAAATATTCACAGACCATAAAGAATGTGTGTGCATGCCTCCGTGTATATACATACATATATACATGCATGTATATGTTTATATAGATATAAAGATATGCACATATATATATACATATATATGCATATATACATATATAAATGTGTGTGTTTGTGTGTATGTGTGTGTTCTGTCTCTGGTGAATCCCACATTTTAACCCCATAGACTTGCAGCTACATTAAGAGTTTGCCCTCTTCTTTGATGGGGAAGCATTTGAAGTCCACTGAAAGTCCATAATGAGATTCCACCATTCCTTTCTCAGAAGTTAGGTCTAAAAACTTAACAGTGGTCAAAATTTCTCTCTTCTCTCTCTCTAGGAAGCTGGGCTAAAGATTCTCTAGAGGTGCTATACAAAAGTCCACTCTATTCAGATCATACTGGTTTTTTTTCCAGCAATTCGATGGCTTCTCTCAAATTGGGACTCCTCATTTAAATCTTAGGTTCCAACCACTTCCCTGGGGTCTGGATTCTTTTTGAACCAGAGGATCAGCCAAGATCATTCTTTGACTTTGTTTAGAGATGTTGTGGAGATGTCCCAAAACCAAGACTTCATCACCACCAACACCCCCAGCCCCAAAGGAAAAAGTCTCCTTTCAAGTCTCTGGCCAGAATCTATTTGCCTGGACAGATTTGTCTATCTTGTAAAAGTCCAGGTTGTAATTCAAATGTACAGTAGCATAATCCAGTTAATTATCAAGATTCAGTCAGTGGAGATATACATATTTATCAAAGGAATATAACCAAATTCACAAACCATCATCTCATCTGGTTTCACAGATAAGTTTCACAGTCTCACCCCTGGTCATACACTATGCAATAATACCACTGATTTGTGGGGCATAGAGAGAATAGGCTGTGTGCCTTAGAATTTTAGAACAGAGAGGAGAAAGAACACTAGTATTTTATTTGCTATTCATGGGCTATACTCATCAAAATTTACAGAGTATTTTATAAACATTGAATGAGATTTTGAAAGGCTTTATAAAATGAGTACTGTAAAATCATACCACTTTTCTATTTAAATATCATGACAGATTAAAATTTCAACAATGAAACAAAAAAGTGCTATTAACCTCCTTCTACTTTTGGAATGCTGATTTAGATACCTGCTGAGCTTTATAATAGAAATGCCAAATAGAGAAAAGTAACAGAAAGGGGTGCATAAAAATTTATTTACAGATGCTATATTTCAATGACTTTTTATATACTTTTAATCCTTTATAACCTCAACAGTATTATACATCTTCAATACAGATTATATTGGGTCAGGGACACCCATCTTCTCCATCTTTGATTACCAAATGAATGCTTTATTCGTGGGACACTTCAGTGCAGATTTCAGATGAATAGAAGCAGAGCCTTATAGGGATAGCATTTAACAAAATTTTACAACTGGTAGCAAGGGAAAGAGGAAAATAGTTTGGGTGGGTGGCTCCTATTGTCTCTGGTTCCCCCAGCTGGAAGCATCATGCAGTTGGAGGAGGAGCTTCTAGACATGGAACCATGGGCATTTCTACACCTCCTGAAGCCCAGTGACCCTCAGCACTTAAACTTCTATAGAGTCTTAGATAAAGAGACTGATGGTACCAATAGCAGACTGACCTATTATCCATGAGGGAAGATAATGATACTTCCTAGACCAAAGAAATGCAGGTATTTTCTAAATTGCCTGATAAGCAGTGAGCAATGATGGCTTAGGGGTAAAGGGAATTTAACTTTAACTTTGTCAATCTAGCAAAAACCTTGGAGGGTAAAAAACAACCTCTCAGTTTATTAGCCTTACCTAGCATGCATCCTGGGAGCCTAGGGCTGTACCAGTCAAACCAGTTTTCACTGGTTCACAGATGCATCTTATTAAATTTTTTTTGTACTACAGTACTTTCTTTTGTTTGGATGAAATCTACAGAAATTATTTTATATTCGCCAACATGGCTGAACATTGGACAAAACAAGATGAATAATAAAATTAAAAA
Organism: Bettongia penicillata ogilbyi; assembly: GCA_023548195.1. NCBI lineage: Eukaryota > Metazoa > Chordata > Mammalia > Diprotodontia > Potoroidae > Bettongia > Bettongia penicillata. The sequence goes on from JAJHZJ010000872.1 coordinate 1,697,579, forward strand.
CAAACAAACAAACAAACCTGTCTTCCTCAGTTAATCTGTTTGGTAACAGACCGAATGGAGACAGTGACCATGTTTTGAAATTTAGAATTCTAACTTGTTCTCACCTTTGGTGCTACTTTCTTCCTTCCTTTCTTTCTTTTTCTTCCTTTCTTCCTTTCTTCTTTTTCTCTTTCTTTCTTTCTTTCTTTCTTTCTTTCTTTCTTTCTTTCTTTCTTTCTTTCTTTCTTTCCTTCCTTCCTTCCTTCATCCTTCCTTCCTTCCTTCCTTCCTTCCTTCCTTCCTTCCTTCCTTCCTTCCTTCCTTCCTTCCTTCCTTCCTTCCTTCCTTCCTTCCTTCCTTCCTTCCTTCCTCCCTCCCTCCCTCCTTCCTTCCTTCCTTCCTTCCTCCCTCCCTCCCTTCCTTCCTTCCTTCCTTCCTTTCCTTTATCATTCTCACTATTACTAATATTTTCTAACTCACTTTTTATCCTTGACCCTGAGATTGGAAAGGAGGCACAGAGGGGTTATTGGTAGAGAGTAAGTTTCCATAAATTGCGGGGGAAAGGTTGACAGAAGAGTGGGGCAAAGGAATTAAGGCAGAGAGAAAAACAGCCTGGGGCAAAAGTGTCAGCACAAAGTATTCTAGGATGGCCTAAAAATCCTCATTTCCATGCAATGAAGATATCTACCTGTATAGAAATTTTTTTTACTTGTTATAAAAAAATTGAAACTTTTGAAGCATTTTAAGTTTATTTATATCCTTGTACTTAAAAATCACATGACAATCCATGTAAAACATGAGTTTATTTTTATAATTTTGTAAATTGCATACAACTAAAGCTAAAGGAAACACATTTCATATATCATCAACTTCATGATCATAGACTCATGGGTGCTGGGACAACAAAGGACCTCTAATCCAATTTCTTTATTTTACATATGAGGAAATTGAGATTCAAAGAGAACTCACTTGGCCAGAGTTACAAAGGGAGTAATTGCCAGAGACACAACCTAAACCCAAGTCCTTTTCCTCTAAATCCATTGGTATTGTCCCTTTGCCATTAATAAGCCATATGAGGCACCTAAAAGATAAATCATAAATTATTATAATATATCTGAGCCATAAGGGAACATCTATTCCAATTATTTTATTTTATAGATCACAAAACAGATCTCAAGGGGAATAGCGACTTTCCCCTGGGATAAGAGCATGCCTTGAACCCAGCCCTTCTATGCCAAATCCACAGCATTTTCTAGTATATCACACTACCTCTCAAAGAGGAAAAGTGAATGATAGTTCATAAACAAATAGATATTTGGCATAATTTACCCTCCGTGGAAACTACCACTACTCAGCAAATGGGTTGGTACATATCTTTAGTATTCTGCTACTGGGAAGATTAAGGATGCTTGAACTTGAGCTGAGGAGTGTATGATAAGGCTAAAGATAACTGACTTCATCAATATGTTGAGTCCCTCCCTACTCCCCTCCAGCACAGGGCCACCAGACTGAGTGGGGAAATCCAAAGTGACCCAGGTCAGAAATGGAGCAGATCAAAGCTTTTATGCTGATTACAGTGAAATCAAAATCAAATCTGTGAATGACCATGCTGCCCCTGCACTGCAGTCATTTTCAGTAGTTTGACTTTTCTTGACCCCATTTGGGGTTTTCTTGGCAAAGATACTGGAGTCATTTGCCATTTCCTCATCCAGCTCCTTTTACACATAAGGAAAATGAGGCCAACAGGTTGCCCAGGGTCATACATCTAGTAAGTATCTGAGGTCATATTTGAAATCAGGTCTTCTTGATAAGTCCAATGCTCTATCCACTGCACCACTTAGCTGCCCATGCTACCCACTGCTACTGAATGAATTTATTTCTCTTAGAGTGTTACAGAATGTCTTAGTGGTTAAATAACTTGCCTATGGCCTTGACATCCCTAATATGTGGCAGAAACAGAAATTCAACCCAGGACTTCATGATGTGCTCTATCTATTATACCATACAATCACTCAAGACACAAAATAGTATGATATGCAGTATTGTTCAAGTGCATTAGGTCTTAAAAAACCTTTAGACTAGGATGTACCTTAAATCCATGAGATTGTCTTTTGCCTTTCTTTTTAACCCCAAGGCTTAGAACAGGGCCTGCCACATAATAAATGTATATTAACTATATTGTATTGTGAAGTCCAGGAGAAAACAATTATTAAGCTCAGGATAAAATGTAAATAGTATGTTTGTTTTACTCAGGTCATTGTTATGTTTGCTTGCTGTTTTGTTTTGTTTTCTGTCATGAAAATGATTGTGCTTAATTGAAAGCTAAATAACAGCTGGTTCTGTGCTCTTTTGTTTGTGTGGTAAAAAGTTTTAAATTGACTTTTATAAACAAGCAGATTTTCGTTGTTCCTGTGAGGCTTTACACAAAATGGATTTTTAATTCAGTGATAGCATATTGTGATTAAATATCCCTATGAGCTTCATATTTCTGTTTTTGTAACAGAAACTGAACTTGGATCCATTTACTGCTCCTTGGAGAACAATATCGTGGCATAGTTTTCACATACAAATGTAGCACTTTTTACAACTTGTGTAAATCATTTGCCAAAGACAGTTTTCACAGCTGGATTTGCATGTTTCCATCTTTCTTTCAAATGAAGAGTAGGTGGAAGTGAAAAGAAATAAAGTAGATACAATGTAATGATTTTCTCTGATGTGTCATTAGAAATTGGGAAAGAACCTTCAGTAATTGACAGCTCCACCTTAGCCATTCTCCCTCCCCTGTGTAATAGTTCTGGTCAATTATCAAAATTCAACATTTGCTGTAGGCAGTTTTCAAAAAGTAGTGTCAGATCAGAAAAGATTTATTTTAGAAATGGGGAAGGAATGAACATATATATTCCATGTCTCAGAAGTATGAAGGTTGAGAGGCAAGGAGATGATCTTCAAAATGTCAGGAAAACTGATTTGTGGTAGAGTTTTCTAAAAACTCTTTAGATTAGTTTGGATGGTCCATTCTACTGTGGGTTAGATTTGTGTTTTTTTTTTTAAACTGGCTATATTATAAATCATTTTTGAGAATTTTGATTATCACATAGTAAGGAGTATTTAGTTTTCTTCAGTATTTTTGAACTGAGAGAGCAACACTGTCTTTAAATAACTGACTGCTCTATAGTTATTTGAAAATACTTGATATCCTAATTTCTCATTATCAATTAATTGAAAGCTAAAAAAAAACTTACAAAGGAATATGTATTTATATAATATACATATAACGTGTATATATGTGTATATGTGTGTGTGTGTGTATGTGTGTGTGTTAACACATGCACAAACACACCTATTTCTATACTCATCCCAGAATAGAAATTTCTACGGTACAATTAAATAACATACAACATTAGCTGCCTAATGTCCAACATTAGCCTGAAGGTCTGTCTGATCTTCACAGTTTCAGTTTCAGGTAAACAGAAACAAGAGCTGTATTATTCCATATGGCCTTGATTGAACTTTGTAGATATAAGGCATGATGCAATTGTTTTATATCTTAGAGTGGAGATAGGAAAAGGAGAATAAGGAGAAATGAACTGAATATGAGGGCTAAAGTATACCTTTGAAAACCTTTCTTGCCTGCAAAATTTCCATCAGTTCTTCCTCATTTACCATTGTCATTAGAATAATGGAAGATAATGAAAAAATACCAAGTCACTGTGATATGTCAGTTTCAGATTTTCATTGTAATATATGTTTACCTGAAGTGTGGGTTTCTAGAGGAATAGCCTACTTTCATTTAGATCATGTTAATTTGCATGGTTGATATTTTTTTCCTGCAGAAGATTTTCTCTGGTAAGAATAAAAAATACATTCTAGTATATCCACTAAGCAGAACTAATTATTTGTTAGCACTCTTTAGGATCTGAGAGAGCTGAAAAAAATTGAACTGTGCAGACTCCCCTACACTTCTGAATCTCTTAATGAATGAGTAGATGAAACTGTATAAAAATAAAATTAAAGATAGAATTCAGCATTATTGACAAAATTCATTTTATTGGCTTTATGAATCTTCAATATAGTTACATAGCATTTGTTCAAAGTAAGCACAACATTTTGTCATATTGTTTACTTTCTTTGCTTTGCTTCTAAGTTTTGCTTTGTTTTGCCAAAGATAAAGAAAATGGGGCTTTTGTATGCCTGCTGTGTGCACGATAAAAGAAATAAAGCAATTAAGTAAGACTCAGATTCTTTCACTATGGAGTTCAAAGACTGAACTTTGTGTATGGTTATAATAACAATAATTCACATTTATAGTGCCTTGAGGTATATACTTTCCTCAAAATAAAAACCTATGTGATACTTAGGATAAGGTATTATAAAATAAGGAAAGCAGGACTCAGAAAATTGAATGAATACACATGAAAATAACTATAATACAAAATAACACATAACTTCTTGAGCGCTGGGAGCAAAATGATGTGGGAGTATACTGGAGTGGGGATGAATTGCTAACTCAGGGGATTAAAATAAGCTTTTTGTAGAATGTGGCTTTGGACTGAGTCAAAATGGGTGGGAAGGATTTCATTAGGTGAGGACATTCTGTCTCATCAGTGAACTATATGAACAAAAGTATAGAAATGGGACAGAGCAAGATCTTTACATTTAAACTGGGTTTTGAGAAGAGAAATATTGTAAGATTAGACTTGGAAAGAGAGAATAATAGTTCCAACTTTTAGATTATGACCTTTAATCTTAGAGTAAGGAATATGAACTTCATTTAATAAGCTATGGGAATCATTAGAGGATTTGGGGCAAATAAAGTCATGATCAGAGCTGTGCACAGGGAAATTAATTTCGGCAACATTGTAAATATTGGTTTGGAGGAGGGATATAGTACTAGTAGAAAGCATAATTAGAAGGAAACTGCAATTGTCCAGAAGAGTAGTGATGAGAAATTGTACTAGAATGGAGGTTTCATAATAAAGAAAAGGGGAAGTGGGAGATATTAGTAAATGAAACATTTAAGATTGGAAGATATTCAGAAGTATACTAGGAAGTAAAAAAATTTATTAGAGTGAAAGAATTTGCACGGCAGGAAGATATACTTGTAGAATTATTCTTTGAAATAAACTTTACCAGGAGAGAGTATCCTACTGGTATTCCGCTGTAGGCACCATCAAAGCAGTATAAAAGATCTAGTAATTACAAGGTTCTCTGTTAAATTATGGACATTCAAAGGTAGATATAACACAGATCCTTCTTCAAGTATCTTACCATCAAAGAGGCAGATAGAGAAGAAGACCAAGGCACAAATGACTATGAAAAAAGAATTTGAGAAATATAAAGATGTGATATATGAGAAATTAGGTGAGGGAAGAAAAGTCCTTCAGGGAGAATAATCACTTGACTTGGGCATTCATTCAATCATTTATTCATTGCATATCTCTTGAATTTATTGTTCAGTTGTTTTCAGTCGTGTCGACACAGTTGTGTGACTGTGTTTGAGGTTTTCTTGGCAAAGAGCAGTTTACTATTTCCTCCTCCAACTCATTTTACAGATGAGGAAACTGAGGCAAACACAGTTAAGTTGTCCTGCCCTAGGTCCCAAAGGCAGTAAGTGTTTGAGGCCAGATTTGAACTCAGGAAGATGAGTTTTCCTGACTCCAAGCCTGGCACTCTTTCCACTGTGCCACCCAACCGCCTTCTCTCTTGAATACTAAATCTGTAAATCACAGTAATTCAGTCCTGGGAATAAAAGGAATTCTCATCTATAAATACTGGCATACTAATATATATGTATTATCTGTGTGTCCTTCTCTTGATTGTTGTAAATGAGATAATATATGGAAATCTTAACATAGAGTTTTCTTCTCATATCATACTATCTGTTGAAGCAACATGGTTTTGTGGAAAGAATGTGTTACTTGGACTCTGTAGATATATTGTGATGGAGAACAGTAAGGAATGTATTCTAAGCAGTGTGTCCTGATGAGACTGTAAGTTTACAAAGCTTTAGTAAGATTCCCAAATGCTTTAGGTCTTTAAATTAAATACAACATAACATGTACATGAAATTTAATACCAAAAGTCCTGTGACTTGTTTAATCAGATATACATTATAAAATACAAGCTTTGAGATTTGTCATTTGCTTTTGTTGAAAGGTTATCAAGTCTATTTCAATAGGTAGACTATTTATATTTTAGTGCTGGGAGCACGGAAAAGAAATGAAGGGATGGGGAATTGTTATGGACAATTTTGCTGAAATCAACCCACTGGTTTATATTTAAAAGTTGATAAGTTTTCCCATTTTGATTTGCTTCTCAGTAGCATGTTGCCTTTGGCTAGACTATTTTCAAAAATTAAAGTGCTAAACTGGATGTTAAATGTGACTTAATTCCCAATTCAAAGTACCATTCTTTCATTTATTTATAACATGAAGAATGAAAAGAAGTATATAATTGTGATTCAGTTAAAAGAGATATTATTGTGAAAGGTAAACAGTACATCAATAATTGGGGGAAAGTATTTTTCTTATTAGAGGATAGAGAGATTTAAGCTGTCCCCAACTTTAAAACAAAATTAATCTGGGCCAACCATGTTATAAGTATAATTAGATATAGTAAGTTCGCGGCCATATTGCTGCCTTTCTTATGTCATATGTTATACAAAGATTGAGCTCTTCTGTGCTTTCATTTCTTCTCATAGCCTATGCTATTCCTTTGTATGCTATCCCTCCTTAAGAAACATTGCTGACCTCTTGTATTTGGCCCATATACAAACAGTTCAGTTACATAAAAACCAAAGACAATACTGTTAGCTTTCCTTAAAATTTCAAAAATATAACTTTTTCTTAAAAACCATTATCAGAACAATTTCTAGATTGCTTTCAGCATCACAATAATATTCTTAAACTTTTTGCCCCAATCCCAGGTTCAGATAGTAGAGACCAAGGCTTAGATTTTGCTAGCCAACTGGTGCTGTAATGTTCTTCCCAATTTTGATTTTTAATACTATATTCTGAAGCCGACTCTTGCTGTATATGCAGGGGTTCACCGTCTTTGTTCTAGATGCTACTGCCCAAATCTTGAAAAGCCTAATCTCTTTCACTTCTCTCATAGCACCATAGTCACTAATAACTTATAAGGATAACTCATACTTTTACCTGATTCAGCTTTACAAAGAGGCTTCCTCAGAACAACCCACTTATACAGGTGATGCTCTGCTTTATCCTATCCCAAATTTCTTTTTTTTTTAAATTTTATTTATTTATTTATTTAATTTTTTATATTCATTTTCACAAATTTTTGGGTTCCAAATTTTCTCCCCTTTTATCCCCTCCCCCCATTCCAATACCCCAAGCAATCTAATTTCCCCTATCACCAATCTGCCCTCTCTTCTGTCATCCCTCCCTTCTCTTGTCTCCATCTTCTCTTTTCTCCTGTAGGGCCAGATGACTTTCTATTCCTCATTAACTGTATGTCTTCTTTCCTAGTTACAACAACAATATTAAACAGTTGTTCCTAAAACTTTGAGTTCCAAATTCTCCCCATCCCTCCCTCCCCACCCATTCCCTTTGGGATGGCAGGCAATTCAATATAGGCCATATCTGTGTAGTTTTGCAAATGACCTCCCTGATAGTCGTGTTGTGTAAGACTAACTGGATTACCATCCCTCCTAACCTGCCCCTCATTGTTTCTCTTCTGTCTCTTGATCCTGTCCCTCCCCAAGTGTTGACTTCAAATTGCTCCCTCCTCCCTTTGCCCTCCCCTCCATCATCCCCTCCCTTGCAATATCTCCTTCTCCCCCACTTTCTTATACTGTAAGATAGGTTTTCATACCAAAATGAGTGTGCATTTCATTCCTTCGTTTAGTCAAATGTGATGAGGGTAAACTTCTTGTTTTTGTTTTTTTTTTTTTTTCTCAGCTCTCCTCTTTTTCCCTCCACTAAGAAAAACTCCTACCTGCCTCTTAAATGACTTATAGTTACCCCCTTCCCTTTCCCTCTCTTTCCTCCCCCTACATTTCTCTCTCACCATTTACCTTAGTTTCTTTTAAGGTATGGTCCCATCCTATTCAGTTCAATCTGTGCTCTCTATCTCTGTATGTGTGTGCATGTGTGTATGTGTGTGCATGCGTGTACATGTGTATGTGTGGTCCCACCAACTACCCAGATACTGAAAAGTTTTAAGAGTTAGAACTATTGTCATTCCCTGTATGAATGTAAACAGTTCACTTCTGGCTTAAGACTTCTCTTTGCTGTTTCCTTTTTCATGCTTCTTCTCATTCTTGTGTTTGAAAGTCAAATTTTCTTTTCAGCTCTGGTCTTTTCATTAAGAATGATGGAAAGTCCTCTGTTTCATTGAAAGACCATATTTTCCCTTGAAGTATTATACTCAGTTTAGCTGGGTAGGTGATTCTTGGTTTGAGTCCTAGTTCCTTTGCCTTCTGGAATATCCTATTCCACGCCCTTCAATCCCTTAATGTAGAAGCTGCTAGATCTTGGGTTATCCTGATTGTATTTCCACAGTACTGGAATTGTTTCTTTCTAGCTGCTTGCAAGATTTTTTCCTTGAGCTGGGAGTTCTGGAATTTGGCCACAATGTTCCTAGGAGTTTCTCTTTTTGGATCTCTTTCAGGTGGTGATCGATGGATTCTTTCAATACTTATTTTGCCCTCTGGTTGTAGAATGTCAGGGCAGTTTTCCTTGATAATTTCATGGAAGATGATGTCTAGGCTATTTTTTTGATCATGAGTTTCAGGTAGTCCCATAATTTTTAAATTGTCTGTCCTGGATCTATTTTCCAGGTCAGTTGTTTTTCCCATGAGATAGTTCACATTCTCTTCCATTTTTTCATTCTTTTGGTTTTGTTTGGTGATTTCTTGGCTTCTCATAAAGTCATTAGACTCCATCTGTTCCATTCTAATTTTGAGAGAACTATTTTCTTCAGTGAGCTTTTGAGCCTCTTTTTCCATTTGGCTCATTCTGCTTTTGAAAACATTCTTCTCCTCATTGGCTTTTTGAACCTCCTTTGCCAATTGAGTGAGCCTATTTTTCAAGGTGTTAATTTCCTCAGCATTTTTTTGGGTGTCCTTTAACAAGGTATTGACCCGTTTTTCATACTTTTCTTGCATCTCTGACATTTCTCTTCCCAGTTTTTCCTCCACCTGTCTAACTTGCTTTTCAAAATCCTTTTTGAGCTCTTCCAGGGCCTGAGCCCACCCGCCACCCCCCTGGGGTGTCTGGGGTACTGAGGCCCCGCCCTCCACATCTTTCCCTGATGGCAAGGATACGTCCTCATCATCAGATTCGAAGGTTAGGATCATTTGCATTTGTTGGAAAAAACTCTCTAAAGCCTTATTTTTCTTCCCTTTTCTAGGCATTTTCCCAGCCAGTTACTTGACTTCTGAGATTCCTTTCCACCCCCGCCTGGATCCGCCCAGCTAGTGCTTGGCCTCTGAGATTTAAATGGGCTTTCCTCCTGCCGGCTGTCAATCAGTGAGCTTTAGTTCAGGTGCTGGGGTAGGGGCAGGGCTGTCTCCCAGGCTCAGATCCCTCAGGGTCTTTATGTAGAGACTTTCAGGAATGGAGCGGGTGGGGGCGGGGTGGGGGGGCCCGCCTCCCAAGCTCAGTTCCCTTGGGGGCTTTAAGCAGAAGCCTTCAGTAATAGAGCGGGGTGGGGGAAGGGCCATCTCCCAGGCTCAGCTCCCTCAGGTTTTATGCAGGAATCTTCCGTAATGAAGATCCTGCCTGCTGCTGGGGGATTCCTGAGTCCCGGTCCACTGCTGCCTCAGCCGCGGCCCACACCTCTGCCTCTGCAGCTTCCTGCCCCCTTCTCTGCTGCCACCACTTCCTCCCAAGGGGGCCCGAGTCACGGAGACGCCCTGCTCCCCCTCTCCTCCAGCCCAGCCTTCTCTCTCACTGACCTGTAGCTTCTGTGGGTGGAGGGACTTTCCCGGCTGCAGGAGCTTCCGTCTCTGAAGCCTGCTCGGATCAGCTTCTCTGGGGCCTCGGCCAGGGCAGCGCTGGGAGTGGGGTCCACTTTCTGGGGCGTGCTGGACCCTGGGGATGGGTCTTCAGGGCTCCCTGGAACGGAAATCTCTTCCACTTTGTTTCTGCACACCTTGTATTGACCCAGAAGTTATGGGGGACTCTTTTTACATTAATTCTATGGGTTTTTGGTTTCGGAGCTCGTAAACGTGTGTCCTTCTACTCCGCCATCTTGGCTCCGCCTCTCCCTATCCCAAATTTCTAGGTGAAATATAGAGAAGGCCCCAAAGAGTCACACAAATAGAGTGTGAGAGTGGAGATTCAAGCTCATTTCTTCCTCACCCCAACTCTAGTTCCCTTTCCACTGTACAGAATTGTCTCAGATTGAATATTTGAGCTACACAGATGCTTGAGGGGAAAAATCTATAAACAAATAGATGAATACAAGTGTACCTGTACTATTATTATTGCATTGTATACTATTTCAAGTCTTACTGCAGCTTTTCTATTACTGTGTATATTAATATTTGAAAAATCAACTTTTTGGGGGGTAAACTAAGTTCTTGCTTTCTGGTTTCCAGCTACAAATGCTCAGTATCAGGGCAAAATTACCCTCTTCTTATACCCATTCCCATGTGGATCTAGTTACTCCCTGAGAATACCTCCAGTCCCTTTGAAGTAGTCTCCTATACCTGACCCCTCTCTGCCTGGAAAAAAAGTCATATAGTGGCTATTCCCAACTCTTATCCCTTTCATTTTTGTGCTGAACTTTGAGGTTTATAAAATTATACATTCACACACATTTTATCCTCACAACAAGCCTGGGAGGTAGATGCTATTATTATCCCCATCTGATACATAAGAAAATTGAGAAAAATAGAAGTCATATGCTCAGGGTCACACATTTAGTAAGGCTCTAAGGTCATATTTGAATGACTCCAGGTATAGCACTCTTTACAGCACTCTACCTTGAAGGAAATGTTAAGTTTTAGTTAGAATTTAGTGAAAATGAAAATTTAATTTTTTTCCCATTCACATTCACAGAACTCCTGAAATGAGGGGACTAAGGGTCCCAGATCAGAAATCCCTGCCTTGTTTGTATTTGCTATAGGCTGTCCAATATGGATTCAATATGGATCCTGTTTTGTCATTTGTTCCATAGACTTCCCAGTGTAAGGTTTAGTTGAGCTTCTATATAACCAGAGCATAAAAAAGGATATTCCTGCAATGTATACATTGTATTTCATTTGTTTTTGTGCAGAATTATATACAGAATATATATATCTCCCAGCATGGAAACTCCTTTCACTAATGCAGATGTACAACTCCTCTGTATCTTTAGCATGGTCATCCAACTAGTATGTGTCAATGACTAAACCTGAAACTAGGTCTTCTTAACTCCAAAGCTAACCTTCTAAAGCTCTCTTCCTTATGCCTTATCCCTCTGCCCCTCTCTTAAGGACCTCAGAAATTGTGTTTCTTGGATTTTATGGACATACGCACATAGCAAAGAAGCAACGTTACTTTGAGAAGAATGTTAGATACAGGGAAGTCATGGGTTGATATTTCCTGCTTCCTCATTTGTCAAGTGTGGATAGTAATACTTTGCTTAGACTACAGACTTGTGAGGAAAGTGCTTTGTAGAAAAACAAAAAGTGATCTGTAAGTGTAATCTATCTCTACTACCTTACCTCTCAAAGCCTGTTTCCTCATCTGTAAAATGGGGTTAGTAATACTTCTTGGGAGTAAAAATTATACACACACAGACACACACATAATGTCAATTATTATTAAACCTCACTTTTATAGACTAAATTTTTAACCCTTCAAATCAGATTTCTTAATTTAGTTGAATCAGCTAGCCCTATAGCTGAAATGCAATACCTTGTTAGTTATGGTAATCTAAGGCTACAAATACTGAGTATGGATCTGATATTCCCCAACTTAGAAGGATTTATTAGAGTATTCAGAACCACAGATTTGACAATGGAGGCTTTAGTCACTGACTTTTCTTTTAAGATTCATAGCAGGAAAAATAGTGTATTCAAATAAATGAAATAGTTCACCTTTTTTTCTTTGAAAGGGATGGGAATAAAATACGCATCTTAGAAGTGATGCAGCTGACACATTTTGCATCTGCATCCATTTAACAAATACCTTTAAATTTGCATTCTCTTTTAATATATTTTGGGGGGCATTAGTGGGTGAACTTTTCTTCTTGAATAGGCCAACTTCACATAGGCAAGTCTCCAAAGCATTATGTTAACTATAAAATCATATTCTAGTTATGTACAATAGTAGATATTATTTCACATTTTAAAGTAAATTCTTGAATTACTTCATCTCACTACTGTAAGTATATCTACTCATTCTGAAATTATTTTGATATTTATCAATTTCTCATTCTTTCCATAAGTACTACTCAAGGTATAAATTTTTCCATGTTCATTGGAGTATATAAGCTTCCTGAGGTTAGGGAGTCATTCTTTCATTGTATTTGCATGCCCCAGTGCCTACCACAGTATCTGGCAAATAGTAGGTACTTAATAAATGTAGGTCAAATAAAATCAAATTGAATTGGCTTACCTGATTGAAAAATGCATGTATTTCAGGATTTCAGTAATGGAGAATTCTTCAAGCCACACAAGAATTTTATTAAAAAAAAAAAAAAAAAAACAAAACCACAACACAAAAACAAACTAGGATCAGTAGTCAGACCTTTTATGTTTTAAGTCAAAATATCCTCATGCTGATTATATGGCTATGGCAACTTCAAAAGGAGTTGTTACTGAACTTTTTCAAGGTTTAAAAGACTAGAAAATGGACTTGGATACATAAACATACATTTGCTTGAGATGGTAGGTTCAAATATGTGTCTTCATGGATGTATAAGCTTAGGTTTATTTTAGCTGATTTTATGTATGTACAGTATGCATTTATTTGAAACATATTTTGTCTTATGGCCAACTCCAAAGGTTCAGTTACTATATTTTTATATGGCTTACAGCTCCACACTTAAAAGTGCCTTGAGATAGAAGATAAATCTTTTCAAAGCTTCAAAAGCAACTCCTCACATCTACTTTTGAAAAGTGAGATATCATGGATTCAGAACTTGCAAGCTGTCTTCCTTCAGGAGACGACACTTTGCCTTAAAACATATTGCTTGTTGCAAAAAAGACACATTCAACCCATCACAAATTACTCATGAAAGCCTGTGCACAACATTCATTTGCTTTTTCCTTTAAATATGAAACAAAGGTCATACCAGAATAATATCATTCTGGAAAAAAGAAATCCTTTTCTTTTGAAAACAAAACATTTTCGATCATTAGTTTTGAAAGTTACTGTGGATCATTCAGCTGACTCGACAGGAGCTGCTACTTTACTACCAATAACATGGCTGCAGGACTCAAATGCTTCACAAAGCCCATAATTAGTTCCCATAATATCTGAGAGATTTCACTCTTTCATTTTCTCCGTATTTTCTTAGGCATAGGGAATGAGCATGGAAATGTGGTTAATGAGTTCCAATCTGTGCAATTATGCTGGATAGAAACACAACTGGAAACCTTATTGGTCAGTCTAGTTCCTCCTCTATCAGTTCTCATTTTCACAAAATAAATTCTTTTATTTTTACAATGTCTTCTTTTTGAAAATACAATAATAAAGTCTTTACGCCACTTTGTATTTGTGACCCTGATGTAGCTTGTCACCAATTTTCTAATTAAAATTGGTTATAAAATCAGATCTATTACCTACAAATGTAGAATCTAACAGTATTCTTTCTGTGGACCATTTTCTCCCTTCAATTGTTAAAAATGAACTTATTGAGCTCTATTCTTATCCATTTTTATTTCTATTCACCTTCAGAAAGACAATATAATACGATGCCATAGAACTGGGTATAACTTTGTTCACATGTGGTATTTTTTGATACTTCACAATAAAAAGAGTAAAATAGTCTAGCAAGAGACTGAATGTATATTAATCAAATGGCAATAGAAAATGAATTTTTGACCCCTTCTTTGAGAACTAGATATTCCAAAACCTGGAATTAAGAATTTCCAGGATTATAATGCAGAGGAGTTAAATCTTTGACACCAAGATATCTTTTCAAAATTGGTTGAACAGGTAAATGACGTAGATTTGTTGGGGACAAAGGAAATTTTCATGTAGAAAATGGTATAAGGACTGGATGTGTGACTTCACTGACACAGGGAAATTCAGAATCAGGAAACTCCCTCTAACACTCTGCATACTAGCTGCTCCTTTGCAAGTAATATTTTTAGAGAACTCTCAAAGGTAAGCCTTATTATGTTGTGGGTCACACGTATGTGGCAGAGTGGGAGTCCAACCTAGGTCTTCCTGATTTTATAGTCAGACTATTCCTACAGCCATACTTGGTCTCATATAGTTAGAAACATAGAGAAATATTTTGGGGAAAATTAAATGAGACCACATCTTAGGATTGTGCTATATTCTTACTTGACATAGGAAAGTGACCTCTCTCTGTTGAGATAGTAGAATTTTCTAAATTTATATCATTTTCTCTCCAGTTACCTGCCATTCTCTGTGTTCTTTTTTTTGTGCCCCATAGCCTCTTAGGGTGCTGCACACTAATAAGCAGCAACTATTCTGCTGAAAATGTGAAGCTCTCCATATTCCTTAGCTTTAACTGCTAAATGCTTGATCCTGAAAAAATCAACTGGACAGAAACAAGAAAATACATTTGGGGTTATGGAGCATTGTTCCTTTTTTACAATTCTATTTCAAAGAGCATATTTATGCCCAGATCATGTTAATAATTTATGTTTTCATGTTCATCCTTATTGCTACAATTATACATACAAAAGCAAATGTGTTGGTTCAAATTCAATGAGACTATAGTGATTTGATACTAAACTATTTTTTCAAGTCGCCCTCATGACAGTAGGTATTAATGACAAACAAATGTTTTATAAAACAGCTCTCTCATAACCTTTTTCTAATAGAATAATCAAGAATTAAGTGCATACAGTTGGCTAGACACTGTACTATGAGATGCTGAGACATAGAAGTAAACAGTCCCTGCACTCAACATGCTTGAGAGAGGGTTGGTACAATAGCTAGAGCTTTGGATCTGGAATCAGGAAGACCTGAATTCAGATCTGACCTCAGACATTTACTGACTATGTGACTTAGCTCCACTGTGCTTCAATTTTCTAATCTGTAAAATGGAGAGAGTACCAATTGTCTCCCAAGGCTGTTAAAAAGATAAATGAGATAATATATGTAAAGCATTCTACTGAACTATAAGGAGTTATAGTAATACGCATTAGTTATGCTAATACTAATAACAGAACACTTACTATTATCATAAACACTGTTACATCTTCATGATTATGAATAACATCTCA
Source organism: Bettongia penicillata ogilbyi (assembly GCA_023548195.1). NCBI lineage: Eukaryota > Metazoa > Chordata > Mammalia > Diprotodontia > Potoroidae > Bettongia > Bettongia penicillata. Next base: position 1,712,937 of record JAJHZJ010000872.1, read on the forward strand.
TCTGTATAGAGTTCTCTCTATATCAACAAAGATTTATTTTATATATATATATATAGATATAGATATAGATATATAAAACCAAGTTCTACCAATTCTTATATAAGATATTTGGCTTTTACTATATAGTTTGCTGATTCTTTAAAGCCAAACCATTTATTTGAAATGATTCATCAAACATTTCATACATCTCTAATTGGAAAAACCAAATATTGATCCTCAGGTTTTCATTTTTCTAATCTTTTTTCTAATATTAACATCGAAATTTCTTTCTCTGGTTCATGAATTCATTCCTTAATTAAATTGTATTCTGTCAAAACAGAAAAAAAACTTTTTAGTATAATATTAAGAGAAATGTGATTTTTTTAAAAATTGGCCATTTTGATGGAGGAATTTGGTACAGCTGTAGGAATAAGTAATTGCAATATGACCATTTAGGTTGATTATATTATGATAGGAGATTAATAAATGAATGTCAGCAAACTCCTAAATAATCAAGAACAATTTTAAGATCCTAGATTAGGGGAATAAATGACTGCTTTTGTCAGTGTAGGAGCTTAGACCAGTCTGTTTCTAAGATTTGATAGAGTATGTCTTAGAAAGTTGTGTGAAGCTTAAAGAGAGTCAGTGATTATTCACTGTCAGAGATGAAATTTGAATTCAAATGTTCCTAATTCTTACACTAGCCTCTCCTGTAAATCTAAATAAAACTGATATTTATTTCTGAAGTGAAATGGTTCAGATTGATGTATAAACTTTTAAGTTACCAGTCAGTTTGTCAGTTAAGAAACATTTCTTAAGTGCTTACTATGTGCCAAGCTCTGTGCAAAGTGCTATAATATTACTATTACAGTAATGTTGAAATATGAGCACTTCCACAGGCTCCCTCTTTTTGTTTCCAACTTCCATAGTTGTTTCTTTATAATGGCTTTGAAGAAACAAAAGCCTCAGTGGATTTATTTCAAATTTATTATTGTACAAAGTCAGAGGAACATGAAGCATGTGGGGTGTGTGTGTGCTCATACATGTGTGCGTATCTGTGGTAGAGCTATGATTTCATTGGTACAGAGAACTACACAGTCAGTAAATTCCCTCGAATAATGAAGGTCTGAAAGGACCTTACCTTTCCAGGGACAGGAAAGCAGAGGGTGTGAGGGATAGATTTTGAAACTCAAAACTTTTTTTTTTTAAAGTTTAAGAATTTGTTTTAACATGTAATTGAGGACAATAAAATATGATGTAAATAAATGCAGTTCAGCAATTTCTTAGTAATTTAAGAGAGAGTTCCCTTGAGTACTGTAATAGTAAGTGACTTGCTGAGCATCCTGTGTGTTAGAGACGGGACTTGAACACAGGTTTTCCTATTTCTAGACCAGCTATCTGCTATACCATACTGCCTCTATGGTATGCATAGTAATTATAAATTTAAATCCTGTTACAATAGAATAACAAAAAAAAAATTATTGCCTACCTTAAAAATGAAAGGCAGAAACAGTGTTATCTTAGTCTCTTACTGAATAACTACAATGCCAGGCTTGAAAAAGGCATTTTTATAATTTCAGGTAGCGAAAAAAAGCAATAGAAAATATATACTTCCTTAACACCTTTTTCATCATTAACTAGTTTGTTTTTTGCCAATGGTTTCTTCTTAGGTTGGTAGAACTTTAAAGTTTGTTACTTACATACATTAGGTTTAACATACATTAGGTATTACATGTCAACTGTATATTGAGTTCCTATTATGAATACACAGATGTATGTGTGTATGTAAACATAAAAATATGTGTGTATGATATTACATATATATGTTTAAATATATACACATCATTTTTTCTTCTTTCTGGTTAGCTTTTGAATAATTATTGTTAACTACAAAAGTTATTTCATTACTGATATTGGATTAAAACTTTTCATTCCTCATTTAATAAGCAAAATAACAAATAGAGGTGCTATAGACTGGACATGAAGTTGATATTAAAACCACAGTAAATATCTGAGGAGACAATTACAAACTGGAAATTTTGGACATAGATGATGATCATGACAATGGCTGATGAAGGATTAAGTGGAAAGAAAGGAGACATGATAGTACAGTTAATTTTGCAATGCTTAGATGAAAAACAAATATAGAAACTTCTTGGATTTTGAGAAGAGACTAGAATAAAAATAATATTTGACATATAATTAAATCCCTTCACTTCTTCATTTTATTTTTATTTCATAATTGGAATGATGTATGCATTTTATTATTTTTTCTACTGTCACCCATTTTTTTGATAGATATAAAATATTCCTCTATAACTCTCACTGTCTCTCTAATAAGAACAGCAAAAGAAAACCAGGAGAAAAGAGAAGAAACAAAGGAAGGGACAAACGTTATAGTATTTTTACCTGCAACTAAATTTACCCCCCCCCCCCCCCAAAAGTGAATAACTGGAGTGAAATCTTATCTTGAATTTGAATTTCAATGGGTACTAATAACAAAGAACTATGGTCAGATGGTATCATGGAATATCAGTAGTATTTATAGTCACTAAAATTTGATTCCCAACCCAGTCATTCAGTAAATCAGCTTGTATTAAGTGCCCACTATGTGTGAGGCACAAGAACTGATGATGGAGAGAAATGGTGGAAAACAATCCCTGCTTTTAAGGAGCTCACAATCTTCCATTCTCATATGGACCTTTATTTTGGTTCACCTTCCTAATCTTTTTTAAAAATTTATTTTAAACATTCTTAAAAAAAGAAAAAAACTTATAGTTCCAAGTTTTCTCCCTCCTAACTCCTACCTCACCCATTAAAAGGCTATAATTTCAGTTTTACATGTGAGGTTATGCAAAACACATTTCCATATTAGTCATGTTGCAAGAAAAAAAAGAAAGTGAAAAAATATGTTTCAATCTATACTCAGAGTTCATAAATTTTTTTTCTTTCTCTAGAAATGGATAGAATTTTTCATCATGAGTTCTTTGGAATTCTCTTGGATCATTATATTAGTTAGAACAAGTAAATCTTCACAGTTGACCATCATTTCAATATTACTATCATTATGTACAATGTTTTCCTGGTTCTGCTTACTTTACTTTGCATCAGTTCATATAAATCTTCTAAGGTTTTTCTGAAACATTTTTTACTATTTATTATAGCACAGTAAATTTCTCCACAATCATATCTCAACTTCTTTAGCCATTCCCTAATTGGTAATGTAAGTCAACAAGTACAGTCAGCAGACCAAAATATTTTAGAGGCTTCCCAACCCAGCCAACATTTTTCCCCCTGCTAAGTAGCAAAATAAGATAACCAAGGATGATACCAATTTAAAACATATGGACTCATTTGTAATATCTTGCAGGAAGGATAAAAGAAGATTGAGCAATAATACCTCATAAAACAATGAGAAGTAGTAGAGGAAAAAGTATTAAAAGTTTGTTGAGATCCAATTACTCCAGATGATCTCAAATTAGTGATATAAATGATATCCTCAGAGAGATATAAGACTAGCAAAGGAAGTAGTCTGATCATGTAATGAGAAAAGGCAGAAAGGACAGATGTAGAACTGGTATCCATGTAGGAGGAAGATATTTCCAAGAATTAAGTAAGATGAAAACTTGTGGTGCGATGCAGTGAGCACCATCGGAAGGCAAACCCTTTTCAGTGAAGTCACAAATATTCCTCTAAGGGTCCTTTCTCTCAGTTTTAGCTCCCCTTCCCCCATCTCATCAGATAGGCTCAGGGAGTCTCTGTCTTGTATTACTTCTCAGCTAATAGCTGAAGCCAGTGAAGCTCTCTTTAGTTGAAATCAAAAGACACTCCCCAAGCATCTACCATGCACAAGGCTCTGTGCTGCGCTCTAGGAGATAGAATCACAGTCAAGGAATAAATAGTCCTAGTCCTCAAGGGAGTTTCAGTCTACTAGGGGAGGTATTTAATATTTATTTACTTTGGTCTGTTATCTCATTAGCACCTTAAGTACTCAGTGTATTCCACTTGTCTCTGCTTTAGGACTTTTTCTAGCCTGAGAGGGGAATTTGATCCATACCGCTCTTGTAATTATTATTTTAGTGATTACAGTACTTTATTGATTACAACTCAGTGGGGAAGTTTGAGAAGCAGTCTGAGCAAAAGTGAAAATGGAACTTCCTCTACCTCTATCACTCAGTAATCTCTTTACCTTTGAGATGAATACTATTCATTTCCACCACCAGTCAAAATCCTGGTAGCTGTTCTCTAAAGATCCCCAGGCAATTCCCCTTTCTTCCTCAATGAGGACCTGGCTCATAATTATTTTTCTTCCCTATCTTCTTTCTTATAGGGAAATTCACCATGCATATTGATTACTTCAAACACCCTAACCACTTGCTTCCTCAGCCTATTCATTTCTCATGATCTATTACTCCATACTATAACCACACATAGAGATGGCCATACCCTTGATCTTGTCATCATCTACAAATGTACTACTTCCGTGTTCAAGAATTCCAAAATTCTTTTATCCAACTTAGCTTTTTACTTCTCCCTCTGCTTTCCCTTACAAAACCTTACCCTTTGTCCACACTCTGCCCTCCAATCGCAGTTATTCTTCAATTCTCTCTCAGGTCATCTCCCCTGACCTCACTAATCTCTCCTCTTTCCCCCATCATGATTTTTTAGACGAATGAATTTAACTCTGTGGTGTCCTCCTTTCATGAATCCCTAGCCCCTTATATCAACAATTATGCTTAACCAAACCTCAACCTTAGGCCACTCCTATCATTCACTGCCTTTGTTTCCACACGTGGGGCAGAACCATGAGGGAGAAAACCACACAACCATTTTGACTGGATACACACACATTTATATCATTCGACCTCAACTGGATTTTCCCTGCTGCTAGGCAATTCTTTTTCACTTCTCTTATCAATTCACTATCCCACTCTCCACAATGGCTCTTACAAATGTTTTCATCACCCTCAAATCTCCTATGACTTCCCCCTCCTTCCATATTCTCAGCTGAGAACCTTGTCTCATTTTTTAAAAATTGAATTATTTGATATGTTTTCAGTGTTCAACAATCACTTCCATATATCTTAGATTTTTTTTTCCACTTCCTACCCCTTATTCCTCCCTCCTTTCTCACTCCCTCCCTGAGACAGCATACAATCTTTTATAGGTTCGACATGTACATTCCTATTAAATGCATGTTGCATGGAAGAATTAAAATGAATGGGGGAAACCAAAGAACAAAACAAAACATAACATAATACAAAAAAAAGAACATTCTGTTTCTGCCTATGATCCAATTCCTGAGTTCTTTCTCTGAATGTGGAAGGTGTTTTGCCTTGAGTCCACTGGAAAGTTTTTAAGTCCATCTATTTCAATGAAGTACTAATCTGCCAGAAAAATTCCTTGCACACTTTGTTTGCTGCTGTGTACAAAGTCCTGGTTCTGCTCCTTTCACTCAGCATCAGTTCATATAAATCTTTCCAGGATTCTCTGAAGTCTTCTCATTCATCATTTCTCATAGCAAAATAGCATTCCATTACATTCATATACCACTTGTTCAGTCATTTCTCAACTGATGGACATCCCCTTGATTTCCAGTTTTTGGCCACCACAAAGAGAGCTGCTATAAATATTTTTATACTTATGGGACCCTTTCCCATTTCTATGATCTCTTTGGGATAGAGTCCCAGGAGCAATATTGCTGAGTCAAAGGGCTCTCATTTTTTTTTTTAAATAGAAAAAATTGAGGCCCTTCACTGTCAGCTTCCTCTTCTCCCCTCTTCCTCATTTCCTATCACTCAGATGCCTTCTACTACAATCTTTCTTCACCCCTGTCTCACATAATAAAGTGGCCTTGCTCCTTACCAATGCCACACCCTCTATTTCTTCAAGCGATCCTCTTCCATCCCGTTTCTTTAATATAGATTGCCACTTCTGTCATCTGCACTCTGTGACCTATTTTCAAGCTCTCCCTATCTTTTGGTTCATTCCTTACTGCTTACAAACATGCCCATGTCTCCCTCATTCTAAAAGCAATCCTTCACTTCATTCGTCATCTCTACCATCATCCTTTGTCTTCTCTTCTGCCCTTTATAGCTAAACTCCTTGAAAAGACTGTCTACAATAGTACCTCAAGTTTCTCTCCTCTCACTCTTTTCTTAACCCCTTACAATATTGCTTCTGCCCCTATCATTTCACTGAACTTACTCTTCCTAAAGTTACTGATGATATCTCAGTTGCCAGATTCAGTGACCTTTTCTCAATTCTGATTTTCCTTGTCCTCTGTGCATCTTTTGACACTTCCCTTTAAATTTTCAGGACATCCCTCTTGGTTATTATCCTATGACCACTTCTTTCCTGTATCTTTTTCCAGATTATGCCTTCTAATTGCAGATGCCCCACACGAATCCTGGACATCTTGTCTTCTCCCTCCTTGATGATCTCATCGTTCCCATGGATTTAACTATAGTCTCTATGCTAATGATACCCAAATCTACCTTTTATGCCCTAACTCTCTTCTGACATCCAGTATCACATTTCCAAATGCATTTCCTACATCTCAAACTGGATGTCCAACAGAAATGGAACTCATCTTTCCCCCTAAACAATCCCCACATACTGCCTTCCCTATTACTGTAGAGGGCAAGTCCATATTCTTATTCCTTCAGCTCACAATCTAGTGTCATCTGGTATTCCTTACAATCTATCTCTCATTCCTCCATATTCGATCTATTGCCAATGCCTTTCACTTTCCCCTTTGTAACATCTCTTGAATACATTACCATCTCTTCTCTGACAGTGTAGATCTTTATCACCTCACACCTGAACTATTGGGATACCGACTAGTGGGTCATCCTCCCTCAACTCTCGTCCTCCCTCAAATACATCCTTCTTTCAGCCACTGAAATGATTTTTCTAAAGTATAAATGATCAAGTCACTTCCTTACTCAATAAATTCCAAAAGCTGCATATTGCTGCCTTCTTCAGGTCATTTTACAGATGAGGAAGCTGAGGTAAACAGGGTTAAGTGACTTGTTCAGAGCTGCACAGCTAGTAGGTGTCTGAGATTGGATTTGAACTCAGGTCTTTCTGTTTCCAGGTCCAGAGCCCTATGTACTGTACTACTTAACAGCCCCAAGTTCTGTGATCTTCTAATTACAATATACATATAGTTTCATATCGTGCCCTCATGTGAAAGCTTTTCTGCTTAACAGAAACTTCCAGAGGCCTCTTAGGGCATAGCCTGGCCACTCCAAGGTGACCTCCATGACATGTTGAGATATAAGGGGAGAGTTTTAGTTAAGAGGAGAAATTACACCATTTAGAGGGCATCTACATACATATATAATATATTATAACAAGTATATATACACGTATATTAGGTATGCATATCATTTTTAAGTTAACAAGCATTCAATACAGATGTGAACTTAACTCTTTGAATATTTATGTTTTATCCTACATATTTTCAAATAAAATAGTAAAATTGAGTAGAAAAAAAATCTAAAAAGGTCTTCAGCAGGTAAGAGTAGTCAATATCAGAGTAACTTTGGATTATAGGATTTAGAGATATCAGGGGCTTTAGAAATTATTTGATTGAACCCCTTCATTTTTCAGAGCAGGAACCACAATATAATCAGTGCATTATGGCATACCACTTTTTCCCCCAGTGGTGTGTGTTTTAATACTTATATAGATTTGTCTAATTAATTAAGTTTTTGACATATCTCAGATTCATGATTATTATTAAAATACAATATAACGAGACAAGACTAAAAGATGGATGGAGTATTCCAGTTAAGTTTCAAAGGTTTCACACAGGGAGTGTGTTTGAGCGCTGATAAGACTTTGACTGTATTAAAAAGGCAGAAATGAAGCATAAGTAGAATTTTTATTGTTTTCCTTTTCAGTCACCAGAGGACAATTCTCTGCATGGGTTAGCCAAAAATGACATGATTTTTATCTTATCTAAACATATTAAAGTTCAAATTTGCAAGCTGTACATCTTCTATTATTTCATTTTGGAAAATCTATAGCGATTTATATCTTCAAATAGAACTTGTAGGTCAAGTTCCATTCCTACAAATATTACAAAAATCTTAACAAATATTACAACTTTGATCTCTGAATAATAACAGCAAAATTGCAACTTTTCAAATTACAGTTATTGGCCCAAAATTGTAAGTAACTATGCATGACTCTTCCGGATTGATATTTGATGATACTATGACATGTTTGACAATTCCTAGGCTTTTGTGGTGGGAGTGGTTGACCTATATTTAATATATATATATATATATATATAAACTCATTAGTAAAAAAAGCCAAATTAACATTAAGGTAACTTCATGCAAAAGATATAACTAGTATATGGGCACAATTTTAAGTTAGAATGGAAGGTAACCTTCCTTCCACCCCTTCTTATATAGCAAACATTTGGTTATATCTTTATTGTATCTTTGTCATGTATTATTTTTTATTATACCTTTTGTTCAGAAGTCAAGCCTCCTTTATGCATTAAACTCAATGAAGGCAAAGGTTGTGTCTTGATTAAACTTCATACCTCATTCTGGACCTAATATAGGGCTCTGTGTGTAGTAGGTGCTTAAAAAATATTAAATTTAATTGATTCTAATGAGATGTCATGGTAAAATGGATGGAATGCTGGACATAAGTTAAGCGAAGTATCCCTGGGTTCAAATTATTACTCTTTTCTTTTACTCTTTCCCTACAGTATGCCCCCAAATAGGAACAATCATTCTTCTAGATGTTAGGTTATATTCTTCATTAAAGTTGTCATTTTATTTTTCTTTTCTTAAAATGTCATAATGTACATGACAGGTAAATATGCCCGAAATAGATATTTCAATATATATCCAAAACCTAGACTGTAAACTTTTTATATTTTCATTTTAGGGTTTTTTCCCATTTAACAGCATTCTTTTTCTTCTGCCTGTTCCACCATCCCAATTTTTTAATTGGAAAAATTAAACACTCTAACAGATATTCATAGGCAAGTAAAAAAAAAATTCCCATATTGACCATATCCAAGAGATATGTTTCTCATTCTGCACCTGGAAACTATGACTTCTCTTTCAGAAAGTGGATAGCATGTTTCATCATAAGTCATCTGGAATTATAACTAATTATTTTATTTATTCGATTTCTCAATTGTGTTGAAGTTGTCTATCTTTATAATGTTGGTGTTATTGCATAAACTATTCTCCTGGTTCTAGCCATCTTACTCAATATCAGTTTATTCAAGTCTTCCCACATTTTCTCTGCAAGCATCCCTTTCATTATTTTTTTACATTACAATAATCTTCCATGCCATTCATATATAATTTACTTGTCCATTCTTGGGTACTCCTTTAGTTTCTAGATTTTTACCATTACCAAATTATAATACATATAAATCAGTTTCCTCTTTCTTTAATCCCTTTAAGGTGTAGGTACAGTAGTAGTATCACTGATGAATGGGATTCTGAGTTTAGTAACATTTTGGTTGTGATTTATTTGTTTTCAATTGTGTCTGACTCTTCATGACATTATTTTGGGGTTTTCTTGGCAGAGATATGTGTTTGCCATTTCCTTCTCCAGTTCATTTTACAGATGAGGAAACTGAGGCAAATAGTTACATGATTTTCCCAAGGTCACAAGGGTAGTATGTGACTGAGGTCAGATTTAAACTCAGGAAGATGTGTCTTCCTGACTCCAGACCTGCCACTTCAGACACCACTGTACCACCCAATCCTTTCCCTATAAAATTCTTAAGAAAAACAAATACGTATTTATTTAAGCACTGGTGAAGATTGAATTTGGAGACAAATAGGATGAGTTAGAATCCTTGCTCTATAGAGTACTACATTTTTGACCTTTAGTGAACTCTGTTTGTACCTCAGTTTCTTTATCTATAAAATGAGGGTGTTGGAGGAGATGACCTTTGAGATCTCTTCCAACTCTAAGATGATGATTACATGATCATATGTTCTATTGATTATTTATAAGGAAGCAATCTTTTTCTCTTCTCTATTGTAAAATCTATAACCCAGCAGAAGGAAAGGAAATATAAGAACAAGTCTTTCTATATATCTCCTTGATACATGAGCTAATTAACTTAAATCTTACCCAGATCACACCATGACATGCTACAATATTTCAAATATTGGGTTCTTTCAAATTTAATATAACAGGGAAATCCATATGACTTTTTTTATAAAGTACCCAAATGAAAGAAAATATGAATAGTAACAATTCAAGTAAGTGCAATAGACAAAGTCTCAGGGAGATACATATCAAAGTCATTGATTCATTGCACAGGTTTTCATTGAGTGCCCACTAATTTTAGAAATACATCCAATAAAATGTTAAGCAGATGTAGGTTGTACTTTGTATGTGCAGATATCTGCTCACACCCTCTAGCTCTCAAAATAGCAAGGTGCATGTGAATATTCTGATGGCAGTGTTAGAGGATATTTAAAGGCATAGTAAGAGGCAGTAAAAACTAGGCAGCTCAGTTGTGGTACATAAACATTTCAGCATTACTTAATAAGTCCCTTGTTTGGGGTGCATTTAATTACTTTGCTTATTAAACGAGCCCCTCCTCATTCGTAGATATTGTCATAAACACCACAATAAAGCTTGCCACATCAGTGAAGTCATCTATAAAATCATATGTGCTTTTCTGATGCCCTAATATACACCTGTGCCTGCAGGCAGGCTTTGCCAGTGATTGCTTCCAGGTGTGTGCCTGCAGGGGGTCCCTGAAAACCAGTGTGTTTAGAACATTTCCCTCTGGCAGCAGAAATTAACCTACAGGCACCTTGTAGGCACAGGTTTGTTTCAGGACAGCAGCATCGTAAAGAAGGTGTCTGTGAAGTTAAGATTCTTGGCAATTTGTTGGGAGAAAGGTAAAAATGGGTTTCCTTTACTACATAGTGTACCTCTGAGTTTGAAACCAAGTTCCAAAAAGTGATGGGTTTTGAGGTCATGAAAACTATTTGATGAATTAGTAACTCTGATAAATGAATCATATATGTGTATGTATATGTATGTATATATATGTGTTTATATATGTAAGTATGTGTATATATGTATGTATGTGTGTATATGTATGTATATATGTATGTATTTTTTCCCCATTTGGTTGAACTTGAAATTTTCTTGGATAGCGGAACTAGAGGTGAATGGAAGGTAATAGAAATTCCTTTACTAATAAAAGTTAACAACTTCTCCCCAATTTATAATTTAAGAGAGTTGACTAGAGGACTGAGATGCCGTGATATGCCCAAATCATGCAGACGTTGTGGTAGGATTTGCACCCACATCTTCCAGACTCCAAGACTGGCTGTCTATCTAATATACTAAATTAATTCTTTAAGTGAAGGTATAGGAATAAAGTTTAAAAGCATTCGTATATGAGAGGGATAATTATTTTTAGTAAAATTTTCAGGTAGAAATGGGTTTCACCACATATTTTATTACTCTTATTATAGAATATGAATAATTAATGATTACCTAATTGAATACCACTTAACTAAAACATTCCATGTGTAACTGTAATTGAAATTTTTGAGCATATACATTTTTAAAATTGATTTTTAAAATTGCTAGGGAAAAAAACACGTTTCTTTGTTTAGGGAAATTATCTGTAAAGGTTTTTTAAAAAAAAGAAATTCCCATTTGTTATTTTTCTCCCTCTGTGTAGTGAAATCTAGTCCAATCCACAATCCAACAAAATTTCAGCCCAGGTTTTCTTTCAAACCTTTGCTACACACAAAGTTGGCTGATGTACCATTCAGCATCCCAGCAGCTCTTTCTCTTCACACTAGCAATGGCAAAGCTTTGTGAGGGAGCCCTGCTGGCTGCTCTGAACTAAAAGCATCCTCGGGACCTTTAATACGTTTTTGCACACCTTATTAGAGGTAAGTAAGGGAGTGTGTTCGGGTATGAGAGAGGGAGGACATCTGTTAACCAAGAGGATAGTGATCTGCTCTACCGGCTGCATTTTAAGTCATCTGTTCTGATGCAGGAGTGAGAGCAGTTGGTGGGAGGGGATGCTTTTGTACTGGAAATCCTAAAGTCCAGATTAAGTGTTATGACAAAGGTTAGTTAGACACTTTAAAAAAATGGTATGATAATGGAAGTACTCTAAAAATGCATCCTCTTTCTCTGCTCCCAAGTTAAATCTCATTGTGCTCTTAACAGCACTAAAGGCCAGCAGCCCAAAGCTGTATGGTTCTGAGTAGCTCTAGCACTGCTGCTTTTGAAGTCTCTTCTTGTAGCCAATTTGGTTGGATTCTCTAGAGGGGGCATTTCATGTGGACTTAGCTCTCTTGGATTCGTTTTTCTATAATCCATCAAGAAACTATATATAGCATTTAACAGTTAACAGGCCATTTTTACATGCCTATATTTGAGTCTTCTTCAGCTCTGAAAGGTATTTTAACAGACTTCTTTTAAAACAAGTTAGGTTCTTATGCTTTAGGTTTTCAATTAACTTTGAGTATCAGTGCTTATGTTAAATTCTCTCTGCTATACACTGTCAACCATCAAAATTCAGGGGCAATGACAGCAAAGTTTATCATTCAAACCTTGTTTGCTAAAAATAATCTTGACTTTGTTGTTTTTTTGGGAGGGGGTGTAAACTACATTTTTCTGGTTTATTGATTAGCAAGACATTGCTATATTAAATCTTCCTGACATGGTATTCAATAATAAAACAATAACTATGAGTTTAAATTGTGTTTGGATACTGAATAAAAAAAATTCCCTAACTTTATTTAACTAAGGTTCAAAATGCAAATTTTTCTGTAACTTGAATCATTCGATTGAGTCTGCCTTCTGATTTTTATTTCTTCCTCACTTAACAAAGCAAAATTAAAATGAGGCACTGTTTTCTTGCTTATCTTGCAAAAAGTGAATGGGTGACATTTCATTTACTTCTATACTTTAGAAAAGACATCCAAAACATTTAGCAGGACTTTTCAGGTGTCTTTACAATTGTGCTTTGATTAGACTTGTTAAGTTAGATTGCAATTAATATTAATTATTAGAACTACCTCTATCTACAAGAGCTTTGTTGAAATAGCTATAGGTTTCTTCTTTTAATAAAAGGAAAATGAGCTTTTTCTAATTAGTAATATATCTTTTTTTTTAACTTATGAGACTTATTTGCCTTAGAGACACATATACAGTGTGTGTGCCCTTAACAATGTTGAAAACATTCAGATCTTATCACACCTGGAATGTGTTAGGGTAAGGGGCTGGAATATTATATGACCTTTTAATATTTAGATGATTTGTGAAACTGCATATTGATACTTCCAGTGCATTTTCATTATATTTCCTACCATTGAGTCCATGTGAGGCCTTTCAGAAAGATAGAGTGGTGTAATTACCAGGTGTACATGTTCATTAATCCTTCCTGCCTAGAAAAAGCTTCAAGTTCTTCTCCAGTGGCCCATTCGTAAAGCTATAAATATCTAAATTGTGTCAGCCAAAAAGTCACACAGAATGGTAGCTCTCTGAGTTCAATTTCATGCCCTGTTGCTTGGGTCTTCTGAGTGAGAGTTTCAAATTCTTTATAATGGGTGCTCATCTTGCTTATAAAGTTCACAAAACAAAATATTAGATCATTAACTGATTTAAAACGTGCACTTGCATCTCTTAACTTAGACTATTTTGATGACATAAATGGCCTAAAATATGGCAGATATGTAATTTTCAATGAAACTATTTGCTTTGCACTTAATCAAAATTATGCTGAAGGCTTTTAGATTTGTAACAAACCATACAGCTATGTTAGTACAGCTTCCAATTTCAGCCTATATGTTTCAAATACTTATATTAGTATCCATAGATATAAGGAAAGTATGCTTTATTAAGTGTCTGATGCTGTTAGATTTGGTCTAAGAAAATTTTCAAATGTCTTTTCAGGATAATCTATTATAAAAGAATTCAGGGTGTTCTTTGATATCATTTCAGAGGTGGGAAAAATAAAATATTAAGTATTGTGATATATTTTCGAGTTTTATTTCTGCATTTTATTCTCATAGTGTTTCCATGGCATTGCAGAAAAATGCTAGCATTAATCTAAATATCAGAAGTTAAACTGTTTTCTCCTGAAATAACTTTTAAGAGTTTTGTCCCAAGAAACAACTTAATTCAAGGTCAGATTGATTCTTTGAAAGAAAGACTATTTAAAAAGTATTGAATCTATCTATATTACAGAAACATGTTTTATTTTGTTTGAGGATGACAGGGGTGAGAAACATGATAGCATTTTCATTGTGATTTCTGAGTTATGCAAGTGAACATAATTTAAAAGTGACAGTAATAAACAGATGGATTTAAACTTCCGTGTTTAAATAAAATTGTAAGAGGCATAACAAATGTTTCAAGCTATAATTTTTCTACTCTCATGCTTGAATAATTCAAAATATAGACAATTACTGGATGCCTCAGGACATTTCATATAGATATAAACATGTGGATACACATATGTATATTTACACACACATTCATACACACATACACACACATAGGTATATAATAGTTAAGAAAAGAGTATTTTCTGCTTGGTTTTATATTTCAAATGTTATGGATCACCTACTTGTCTCATAATAGTAGCTAAAGGTATCAAAGGCAAATGGGAAAAAAAGTCATTTTTATTTATTGAGGATTTTAATGCTTTCCCTTCTTGAAACTAGCAAAAAAAAAAGGATATAATGTAATTTTTACTTGAATTACACAGTTTTGAAAAAACAACGTGGGAATTCAGCAAAATAAAGTGGTGATATAATTGGTTTAAACAAAATTTACAACCAACCATAATCAAAGTTTACCAACCATTCTGCATCGTGATGTGTTTAGGAACTGTCCAGCAAAATAATTATAAGGAATATTATAGTTATCTGAGAAAAGACTTAAGTCTTTAATGTAAATTTCTTTTAAAGTTAGAGTTGTCATTTTTCTGTGACATGAGCATTTCAAATTTAGTCAATCCCCTAGCCTACTTTTTTTTTTGGAGGCAGGGAGGATTTGTGAAAGAAATGGAAGGAGTGGGAAAAAAGCCATTTCCTAACAGGTCTTCATGTTGAAGTTGAATGCCTTCAATACATTAAAGGTCATAATGTTGACCATATACGATTTTCAATCTAAAAAATTTCCACAAAACAAAAAATTAAATACTTCCTGTTTCTTAGCCTTCTAATGACTGGAATGTTATGGATTAGAACAAAAAATTTAAACCAATTGGGTAACATTTATCATTTCTGTTTTCCTTCATTGATAGAGAGCTAGCATTTTGGGGGTGCCTCCTATCATGTATTATGTACCTACTTTAGTGTTTTACTAGTACCTACCTACTAGGTACATTGCAGATGAAATAAAGGAGGTAACAACTTTTGTCCTCAAGCAGGTTTCTCTTTTCTGGTAAATAGTATTGATGTGGATGGGAAAAAAAAAATGGAAAAAATCAAATAAGTCATAGAGCTAGAGATCTTTAAAATTACCTACTCAGTTACATATATCTCCCTCCTTCTATTTTTTGTAGATGAGGTAACACACATAGAGGGATGAAGTGACTTATCCAAGGTCTCACATATGGTGAACAGTCATAGAAAAAACTAGGCAAAAGTGACAAAAATATGTCACTGGGAGTACATGCTGATTAACTGTGAGGCACATGTATGTGTGTTTTGTAATGATCCTTAAGGATGAAGAGGGTAGGAGTTTTGAAGCTAAATTTTTATTTAAATTGTTCCCTAGCAGGGACAGAGGAGTGCTGTTGTCTCTTTGTTTTCTTTTACATAATGAACAATCATATTTTTCAGGCATTTACTCTATAACAGACACTGTGCCTGACACTGGGGATAGAAAAACCAAAAAGAAATCTTTCCTGCCTTCAGGAAGTTTACCTGTACATAAATAAATATGTGTGTTTATGTGTGTGTGTGAATGTGTGTATTTATGTGTAAAAAAATTCTTTTGGGACTTGTGATTTCATCAATACAGGGAGCACTAGATGAGGAAATTTTATTCACCAAAACAGAC
The DNA here is from genome assembly GCA_023548195.1 of Bettongia penicillata ogilbyi. Classification (NCBI taxonomy): domain Eukaryota; kingdom Metazoa; phylum Chordata; class Mammalia; order Diprotodontia; family Potoroidae; genus Bettongia; species Bettongia penicillata. The sequence continues at coordinate 1,728,972 of JAJHZJ010000872.1, forward strand.
AAGCAACTGTTTTTTTTCTGTTTATGAACTTCACAATTGATTAGCATTTAATGAAGTGAATTGATTAGGGTTACATAGACAGTGTGGTCCAGTGGAAAAAACTGAACCCAGCTTGTCCTGATTCCCTGACCAGACTTCTGTCTGCTTCTTCATATTCTGTCTCAAATGCAAGATAGGTACACATCACTGGGTGAATAAGGCATATGGTAGTGAACTTACTACTAGAATGATCAAGCAGTTTGTGAACTAAACCTTACAGTGGGGATTTGAAGAGCTAGGGGTGAAGAGGAGGACATTTCATCCCTGAAGCACCTTCTGTGTAAAGGCAAAGAATGGACATGGGATGTCATCTAAAGAGTACAGCAAGTAGACTGGTTTGGCTTGAACATGAATTATGTCCAGTCTGGAAAAGGTAGATAGAAGTCAAATCTTGAAAGTCTTCCCCAATACATTTGTGCTTTATTGTCCATGAGAAGCATTTTGAGCAGATTTTATGCATGTACTGGGAAATGTGATTTCCTTCTTGTCCCCCACTCACATTGGATGTTCCTGATCATCAGAATTCCTTTTGCAATGCCATTGTATTGGACCAATAAATCAGGATGGACATAGTCTCTAGGAGGAATGAAAAAAGATAAGATAAGGGAAATAGCAGGGAATTTGGAAATCATGATAAATTTTGCTACTCAGATTCTCCTCATTTTTCTAACCACTGTGTCAGTCATATTTAAGAGATTAAAGATGCTATATGACTTCTGTTATCACTGAGCTGTATGCTCTATACTAGTATATGGTACAGCTTCCAATCATGAATTCCAATCCCAACTCTATCAATAATATCTATTATCAATTAATCTCTGAGTCACCTTGGTCAGGTCATTTAACTGCTCTAACCCTCAGTTTACTCACCTATGAAGTGAAGAGCAGTTGATCTCTAATGTCCTTTCATGTTTTTAATCTATGAACTTGTGATTTGTGTGAGGCTAGGGAGATAGCCATCCCATCTGTTTGCTACTCAGTTATGGTCCGTCTCTACACAATGTCCACTGACAGCTGGAATCATTAAAGCAATCTTTAAGTCCTCAAGACATCAGTGAAAATACCATGTCAGTGCACCTGTGTTAGACTTGTAACATGTTTGGATAATAAAAGTTAATGTGTACTTTGGGATAATAAAAGTTAATGTGTATTTTTAGGATAATAAAAGTTAATGTGTGTTTCATGTTTATATGATGAAGATTATTTCAGTCAGCAATTATTTATCAAGCATTGACAATTCATGGCTTGCTTTTGGGCAAAGTCACAAACATAAATATACAATTTATAAAGCAGAATAAATTGAATTGATTTTGATACTAGGACTTACTTCTGGGAGGAGGGGAAGGAAACATTAACTAGTGCTACACTTCATGTCTTTTGACTGCTGGCACTGATTGGGTATCTTTTTAGTCTTGCCTCTTGAAGAGAAAACTATGAAGGTATTTGTGCTTGACTCAGCAAATCCGTTTAATGAAGATTAATGGCATTTTGCTGGAAATGTACTCAATCCATTGCCTTCTTTTGCTAATTTCTTATTTTGTAATTCTTCATGAAATTAAGTGCAATTTTTTTTTCAGAAAAGCAAGTATAGTCTAATGGGAATATTTATTTATTACTATATCCTTTTTATCATAACTGCCATGATCATATCAAATGTCATTGAATTAAGTACATTTAAGAGCCAAGATGGTAACTTTGTGAATCCCACTAGTTGTAAAATTCAGAAACTGTCCATTTTAGCAATGATAAATTGATTTTATTGATATTCATTAAATTGTATGATTTGACATATTTTAGAGACATTATTAACTTGTGAAGAGATTGCTTTAGAACATTTCAAGTGAGTGAAAGGTAATAGTTTCATATATGTCAAGGTCATTAAAATGTTCAGAGGATTATTGATGACTAAATGTAACTATCTAAAAAAGAAGTGGTTCTTTTGTACGTTATCTTGGTTCAATAATTACTTTGAACTATGTATATGAAGGAAGATATTCTCATCATCTTTTAAACATTGTCCAATCCAGCACTTAAGTCAAAAAAGTAAAAAGATAGATGGTCAAAATCTCCACATTTTGAATAAAACAGTTTTCAACAAGAGATTGCTAACATGGGACAGCTGAGGCCTTTAATTTTCTATACTTTCTATACTATAATTTTCTCACAGGTGATATAAAATCCTCTCTTATTTTCCTTGCCATCTGGAAGTACTTTTCAAGACTAATTTCTAGACCTATTCACCTTTCAACATTATTTTAAATAATCAAACATTTTAATTCTTCATTCCCAATATCTTGATTTCCCTCTTGGTCATTTTAGAATTCTGCTAAATGCTTGACATAGCCCAAACAGTCATGTGCAAAACTCCACAGTTGTCTTTAAATCATCACAGCATGCTTATGTAAAATAATAATATGATAGCACCACGATGCCACCTCATAGGAAAACACAAATACAGACACTTCAAGTGGCCCTTCTAAAGGGAATTCTATTTGAATAAACATTTTAGTGGCAAACTATTTTCTACTTGTGGTCATCATTTGGAGATATTTTTACTTTCTTGCCTTGCTTACTTGAAACCTTTGGGAAGGTTAAATTTGTAATAAAAAAGAGAAGAAAATGATCAAAGATAGAAAGAAGCAGATGTAAGATAGAGGATTATCTCGGCCATCCCTAAATTTATATCCTGCTTTGCTGAACTCAATAGAGAACTTGTAAAGTCTATTTTCCCCTTTGTGCCATGTAGCAATAAAATATATAGTTGGGAACATAATTTGCCATTGCTATTTGAAAAGTAGGGTAACAGAGCTGAGCACGTCACAGAATCACAGAATTTTAAACATGGAAGGATCTCAGTGCTCATGTAATTCAACATATTTGTTGTCTAGTCTTTAAGTTGTATCTGACACTTTTTGACCCCATTTGGGGTTTTCTTGGCAGAGATTCAAGAGTGCCTTGCCACTCCCTTTTTCAGCTCATTTTACACATGAAGAAACTGAGGCAAATAGGTTTAAATGACTTGCCAGTGGTCACATAACTAGTAAGTGTCTGAGCCCAGATTTGAGCTCAGAAAGAAGAGTCTTCCCATCTTCAGGCTGGGCATTCTATCCACTGTGCCACTTAGGTATCCCCATTCAACCCACACCGCAAAAATAAAGCACCCGACAGATGGTCCTCTAACCTTAGCTTCAAGATTTCTGATAGGGAGAGTATCCACCGACTCCTGAAGTAGTCTATTCCACTTTTGAATAGACCCAGTTGTTGGTAAGTTTGTTCTGACTCAACCCAAAAGTTGCCTCTTTCCAACTTCCATTAGTGACTCTTCATTTTGTCCTCTGAGTCCAAACAAATAATTCTCAATCTATCTTCTGTAAGAGAACTTTACAGATTCTTAAAGTTTGATATCATATCCCTCATGAATCTTATTTTCTCTAAATGGAATATTCTCAATACCTTCAACTGATTGTGTTATGGACTCCAATCCCTTTGCCATCCTGGTTCCTCTTCCTTGATCTCTTTCCATTTCGTAAATCTTCCCAAGTGGTTATGATGTGATATTCCAAATATGGTCTAATAATAGAGGAGTTCAGAATGACTGTCACTTTATTTTGATGGAAGCTTTTGTTGTATTTGTTCAGTTGTGGAGGAGTCTTCATGACCCCATTTGGGGTTTTCTTGGAAAAGATACTGGAGTGGTTTGTCTCTTCTTTTCTCTGATTCATTTCACCGATAAGAAAATTAAGGCAAATAGGGTTAAGTGACTTGCCTAGGGTCACATAGCTAGTAAGTGTCTGAGGCCAGATGGTCTGTCTATTGAACCACCTCCTGGAAACTGTACTTTTCCAGATGAAGCCCACTAGCTCATCAGACTTTTTTGACTGATGCCACAAGAAAATATACATTTTACCTTCCTAGTTCCCCTTCTCTGATTTTTTCCCACAAGTTATCAATGTTCCCCCTAAATGGTAATACCCAGACCTAAATAACATTCAATAAATGGCAATACCAGGGCAGGGTACAGATGAACCCCCTCATTCCTGTTAAATACAGCTCTCTGCGTAACCTATAGTCACATTTGTTTAATTCTGTTGTTTTTAGTTGCTACATTATAATGCTAACTCACATTAAGTTTGCAGTTCATTAATACTTTCTTATCTTTTCTTTTTCAGACAATCTAACCATGCCTCACCTATGTTACACTTGAACCCAAATATAAATTTTCGTCTATATACCAAATTTCATTTTAATAGAGTGAGCCTAATAGTTTGTCCGCTGTGCAAAGATCTTTCGGTATCTTGACTCTGTCCTAGATTGTGTTTGTTATCTCTCCTAGTTTTGCATCATCTGAAAATACGATAAGCATGGCTGACATTTATGTCTTTGTCATTGCTGGTGCTAACAGTTCTAAGCAGCTCCATGACAAATACACATTCCTGGGCCATTCCTGATTCCAAGTTGACATTAAACCTTTATTGACTGGTCTTTGAGATCAACTTTTCAACTTGTTCCAAAAGCAACTATGAATACTGTTTCCTAGCCCAAAAATATATTTTCCACAAGAATAGTGCCTCCGATAGAAATGCCATTGATAAGTTTCCTAAATGAAATAAATTGAAATATTATTTATACACAAACACACAAACACACACACATACACAATAAGTAGAAAACCACAAGAAAAAAATCTTCCAAAATAGAACTCATCTGCCCTCCCTCCCTTATTGATAAATAACTATAAACAAATGCACTGACTGCCCCAAACTTTCCTCTTTATCTGATGTTAACACTACCATTCTTCTGGTCATCTAAGTTCAAAAGTTTGGGGTCATTCATGATTCTTCCCTCTCTTTCAAAGCACCTTTCCAATTAAGTTACCAACTCCTACTGATTCTCCTTCCACATCACCTGTCACAACTATCCCTTTTCTTCAGTAGAACGATAGTCATTTTTGTTTAGGTTCTTAACACCTCTTGCTTGGAGGGTACTCTGACATATTTGCCTATCAGAATCTTTTCTCTTTCATTAAACCCAAGTTCAGGTACCGCCTCTTCTGTTTAATCTTTTTTCATTGCTGAAAATGAATTTTTTTTCTTTTAACCTCATCAAATTTTTCTAGGACACTTTGGCTCTCTCTTCTGCCTACAACATATAATTCCCTTGGTACATGTTATATTTCCCCTATTGTGACCACCATCACTATTCCTTCCCTCTGAATGATGTAAGCCCATTGAGAATTGGGAATGTGGCATCTGTTAACTTTGAACCACATCAAGTGACAATACAATTTACACAGTAAATATTTAATAAGCATTTGTTTATTTAATGAGTAGTACATTTTATATTACCATAGGATACTTTCTTTACTACTTGTCCTCAAACGTGTTTTTAATTCCATTTTGACATTTTATAAAGATCATATGTGTTTAAAAATATTTAGAAGTTATGCCTTTATTTCTAGAGAGAAGCACATTCACATTTAAAAGTAGAAAAAAAGCTAAATGGAAATATTTATCCTTACAGTTAATGAAAACGTACAAAGTATTCCACCAACAAAAACCAACAGACATACACTGCTGCATCATATGTCAGAAGTAATTGATTTAATTTGCCATCAGTAAAAAGATTTTATGCTTATTCCATGATATTGGAATAATATAAATGCAAATATGACACAAACAGGCACATAAGCATCTACTTAGCTATAGATATAATATAGCTATCTGTCAATTGATGGTTATAAAGACTGAATTAGTGAAAATGAATGTATTGAGCCAGGAATTTGGCAGTCTTTGTTTATAATTGAGCCCCTGTGACTTCAAAAGTCATTTGGCTATCATTTCTTTAAAAAAAAAATAGCATTAAGCTCAAAATATCCAATGGGCAATTGCTGATAGATTTTGTAATCCCTGCACTCTGCCTTTTAGTTATTACTAATGTATCATAGAAGTAACTAACAGGTAAGTAAACTTTCTTTTATTCTTACATTAAATTATTAGAGTTGGCAGCCAGGTGGTGCAGTGGATAGAGCACCAGTGCAGGAGTCAGGAGGATCTGAGTTCAAATCTCACCTCAGACACTTGATACACACTAGCTCTATGACCTTGGACTAGTCACTTAACCCCCATTGCCTCATCCTGGGTCATCTCCAGTCATCCTGATGGATATCTGATCACTGGATTCAGATGGCTCTGGAGGAGAAGTGAGGCTGGTGACCTTCAAAGCCCTCCCTCACTCAAAACAAAATCAAGTGCAAGTCATGTCATTATTTCTCTGATGGCATGGTCTTCTTCAGCAATGAAGAATGAACGCACACACACACACACACATACATTATTAGAGATTTGTGGTTCTTCAAGTTGTTTGGATTTGATGTATTTTCCCATTGCTATTTCCTTGGCTTCAGAAATTCTGTATTGCTCTAGATTTAGCTACTATAATCCAGTAGTAATTACCATAAAGTCACAAAAGAGCCAAATGCATTTTTCTGTGCATCTTGCAAAAATTAGTTCTTGAATTTATTCAAGTAAAGAATGGAATGAGTTGCTCAAATGACAGACTTGTGGTATTTGTGCCATTTAGCTCCAGGAAATCCCTCATGCCCTGGGAAATTCAGTTAAAACTATTCTTTCCATCAGCACCAACACATTCTGACATGGTTTGCACATAATACATCCTAGTGGGGAAGCAACCAAGCAGTTCAATAGCAGCCAGTGGCATACTGGGCTGAACTTAAAACACTTTCACTTTCTGACTCCATAAGATTCAGCTGGTTTGATGCCAAGAGTGTTCAATTGACACTAAATTTAGCATCTATTGAAGGGCATACTTAGTAATATTCACATGAAAGCCTTAAACAACTAAAAATGATCCATTATTCAAGAAATTTGTGGTATGCCTCCTTCGTGACTAGCAAATTGTGGCAATGTTTATGTTTCTGGTGTTTGTTACTTACAACCATGAATCCACTTCCAGCAAAGTTTTAACAGTAAACTAGTTTTTAAAAACTTAGTTGTCATTTTTATTAATATTTATAAAATCAAAACCCTTTAATATTTTTAATTTGACTTCATATTATTTGACCTCATTACAGATGGAGGAGGAGAGATTTGGGGTCTATTTGTTTTACCCTGTTGGTGGTGTGCTTATAACCACCGATAGATAACAGAATGTGGATTTTATTTTAAAATCCACAATTAAAATAAAATAAAATAAATCCACAATTAAATAAATTAAATAAAATTTAAAAATCCACAATTAAAATAAAATAAAATAAAATAATAAAATAAAATAAAATCCTTGTCTCATATATAACACAATCCATCAAGTCTAAATTTGCATTGTTATCATGAATATGTATAATATTACCTTTCACTTTAATGTTTCTTCATGCAGAAGTACATTGTACATTTAGTACACTGACCCTGACTATGAGGTTGATTTTAATAATCACAGATGACATGTATCTGATCTGTCACTTGGTTTACAAATGTGTATTATCCATAAATGACAGTCATATACATGTATCAGAATGTGATTTCACTTAAATCACACTTCTGAGGATAATTATATGAAAATACCTAAAGCATACTCTACAATTTAGTTTTAACAAAGTCAATGCACTAAAATTTAATACATTCTTAATTTGATGCTATTTTGTAGAAAAAAATTTATGGTGAATCATATTTATGGTAGTTAAGATGCACACAGGCAGATAACTTATGTAATGACAATTTAAAGTTTTCTTTTAGTGTTTGAGAAGTAACTTGTAAAGTAAGAGTGAGGAGTAGGTTGTACATATTATAGACTTTGATTTTTTGGCAACCACCCTGTTCTAGGGGGATGCTACTCCAGAGTAGTAGCAGATTAGGTACTTCTCTGGTGTACTTTGGGAATTTCTGATTTTTATGAGAGCATAATACCCCACATAATATTTATCCTATTGGATGGTTCCCCCCTCTCCCCACCACCACCATTTTTACCTGAACTATAATTTTATCAGTGTAAGGACTTTCTGGTGAGGATTTTCCTCTAACAGGGCATATGGGCAATTTCTTCACAATTCATAGTCTTAAAGAATTGTCTTAAGCATTGAGAAGTTAAGTGACTGTTAAGGGTCACACAACTAGTACATGTTAGAGTTGAGATTTCAACCCAAATCTTCCTCTCTATGAAATCATCTTTCTATAAACTATGCCATTATGACTAGGCTAATAGATAATGAAGGGAAAATTGAGATATTTTGATCTGTGATAGAGAAGAGGTGATCAGTTCAATATTTATAATATTTAGGGTACCAAGGATTCAAAGAAAGATCTAGCACTAGAGATCCTTTTTCCAGCAGCTTACAGACCCAGTCAACAAGCAATGATTAAACACCTACTATATGCCAGACACTGGAGATGTAATTATGAATATCGAAACAATCTCTACTCATAAAGAACTTACAGTAGTATAAAAGAGACAGCAGGTATACATTTAAATATATACATAATAAATATAAGGAGAAAAATAAAAGTAAATACAAAGTGGTTAAGGAGGAAAGAGTCTAGTAATTAAAGGGATCACAAAGGACTTTTTGTAGAAGATAGTTTTTCAGTTAGATCTCTAAAAAAAGAAGAGGATATTATAAAAGGGTGGGAGATGGGAGTGCATTTTGCTCTTGGGTGTTGACCTAGATGACTCTTGAGGCCAGCTATGGATCTTGTGATCTATGATCCTATTGCATCATATCATACTATGAGTCACAGCTGTGAATATTGGTTGAAGACCTATTTTGGAAGAACTTGAATGTTTGGATCAAGTTGATATTTTCTTAGTGGACAATTGCAAGCTTCTGCAAATCTTTCATTTAGGAGAGTGAAGGGATCCGAGTAGAGCACCCTAGGAAGATAATACATTAAAACGTAATCTGATAGTGATGCAAAGGATGAACTGGAGAAGGGAGAGACCAGAGATAGGCACATTAGGTGGATGTTATAGGATTATAATATTGAACTATCAGAGTATAATATTGGGGTATATAAGGAGTCTAAGTAAGAGGAAATCAGTCCCTTAACTAGAATAGTCATACTGAAAATGCAGGAAAAGCCATAAATATGAAATAGATTGCATATGTAACATTGATAGGACTTGGTGACTAACTGGATGTTTGGTATGAGAGAATAGGAAGAATCAAAAAATGACTCTAAGGATGTAAGCCCAGGTGATTGGAATGATCCACTCCAGGTGATTGGAATGATCCACTCATTTAATCTATAATTAATAAATATATCCCTTCAATGGTGCTAGAAACTGTGAGGACAAGATGACAAGGTGTTTATCTTGATAGATCTTAGAGTGTGTATGTGGGGGTAGGCATAATCATATGGCACCACATTTATGCTGTAAAGTCACTATTGCTATAAAGAAGAGTGCCAGTATGTAGCCCAAGAAAGATGATCATTATCAAGAGGAACTGGGGGAAAGTTCATGGAGGAGGGGACATTTGAATTGGTCTTTAATAGATGTTTAGGAATTCTACGGAAAGAAGAAGGGAAGGCTATTTCAGGTACAGCAAATTGTATGCAAAAGTGTAAAGACAGGAAAACAGTGGTGGTATAGTCTACATACGTAGAAAAAGAAATTAGAGGCCTCTCCCCACTCCTACATCTCAATCACAAATCTACTTTACACATAATTTATGCTGTAAATGATGTTTCTTATATTGTAAGGGCAAAAACAAATATTTTTTTTTTTTTTTGCCTTTGTATCCTCAGTACTTGGCAGAGAGGAAGAACTTAATACTTGCTTATGGATTGAATGTTTAACAGAGGGAAAGGCAAGGTTTTTTAAAAAATAACTTTTTTTCATCTCTTTCATTATTTTTCATTCTCATCCTCTCTGATAATTATCCCCTGGAATGGCAAATAAAATAGAGGAGGAAAAATAATCTAGCAAAGACAAAATCTAAAACCATGTATACAGTGAAATAATTCTGGCTTTATATACAATGTCCTATACTCCTGAAAAGAAAAGAGAAAGTATCTTCTTCTCTGGGGTCGTTTGGTCATTAAAACTTCAAAGCATTCTTTTTTCTATTTTTTGTTATAATTGATCTTTCTATTTATGTTATTGTCATTGTGTGCATTATTTTTCTGAATCATTTTACTGTACTTTGCATCAGTTCATGTAAATTTTCTCATGCTTCTTTGATTTCATCATATTTATTATTCCTTGCAGAAGACTATAGTCACATACCATAAGCTATTTATTCATTCTGCAATGAATGGGAATCCACTTTGCTATTAGAAAAAAAGTGTTGCTATAAAAATTATATCTATCATCCATATCTATCTATCATCGATCAATCATCTATCTATCTATCTATCTATCTATCTATCTATCTATCTATCTATCTATCTATCTATCCTTTCTTCTCCTCATTGAGCCCAACTGGATATCAATCAATCAAAAAGCATTAAACACCTAAAATGTTCTCGGAACTCTACTAGGTCCTAGAGACATGGATACAATAAATGAAACAAATATCCATAGCTTGAGATTTTTATATCAAAAACAAATTTAGTCACTTTTAAAGCATAATTTCAAATACCTTCCAGAATGATTTGATGAATTCTCAGTCCCACAGTGCTAATGTACCTTTCTTGCCATATTCCTTCCAGCATTGACTATGACTATTTTTATCACCTTGGCTAATTTGCTGGTTGTGGAATGAAATCTCAGATATGTTCTGATTCTTGTTTCTCTTACATATGTTTTTAAATAATTTGTATTTTTCACTTTGATAACTGTATATGTTGTTTGACTACTTACTGGGAAATGACTTTGAAATGTTTATATTTCTCTTTATTGCCTATATGTTTTTCTCATCAGATTCACATCATAAATATTGGATAGATTTTTCCTCAGTCGACTATCCCTCAATTTATCATAGTTACATTAATTTTCTGATGCCAGATCTGTTTAATTTCACACATTCAAAATTATCTATTTTTATTTTGTGATGGCCTTTATGCTTTGTTGGTTTGCTCCTTAGTAATAACTGTAAAAAATATTTTATACACTCTAATTTTTGTGACATGAACCACAATATTCAGATAACATACACATTTTGTTTGTTGAATTATATAGTATAAGATTTTGTTATAAAACCAATTCCTGTCAAGCGGTTTTCCATCTTCCCCAGCAATTCTTGTCAAATAGAAAGATTTTTCTGCACATAATTTGACTGGTTAGTTTATTGGGTACTGAGTTAAATTATTTCATATTCTTTCTTATTCCATTAATTCACATTTCTATTTTTCAACCAGGACCAAATAATTTGGATGATTATTGCTTTACAATGTAATCTGCATTCTAAAAGTTTTATTCTCCCACCATTTCTATTCTTTTCTTTGGAAAAAGCAAGTTTTATTTGGAAAATGAGCAAAATGTTTGACAATTTTGAGCCTTAAGAAGAATATGTAAGTAGATACATCTACCAGAGAAATAGGAATAAACAAAATATTTGGGAGGTATCAGCAAAGAGATGATAAAATGAGGAAAAATCAAGAAATATTGATTAAGAACTTCTATACAAGGGTAATACTATGGAATATACCAGAAAAAAGGATGCAGAGATTAGTAAGACATGGTCTTTGCTGTTAAGAAACATAATGTTTGGGAGAAACACGAAATTGAGTGCTAAAATGAGTGGGGACAGTCAGTACTGTAAGAATTCAGAAGAGAGATCAGTGTGTAAGGGTCTGTCTAGTTAGGGAAGACTTCATTGAAAAGGTGAAACTTTAATCACAGAATGACAGTTTAGTTATAAGAGGGATCTCTTGAACCATCTACTCCAAACCATAATGCATAGTCTCAACATTCTTCTATTACATCACATCAAATGTGCAAGCAGTGTCTGCTTAAAGATCTCCCATAAAGTCGAATCCACTACCTCCCAAGGAAACCCATTCCACTTTCAAGTAAATCTAAATATGAGGAAGTTTTCCTGGCATCAAATATAAATTTCTTTATGTAACTTCCCACAGAAATCTATGAACATGAATCTATGTTCTGGAGCCAATCTCTTTTCCACATTTCATCTTTTCAAATACCTGAACATAGTTGTGTCATCTTCCCCCACTCTTTCACCAATCCCTCTAGACTTTCTCTTCTTTAGTCTGAATGTATCTAGGAAATTCAAATGAACTTCAGATGGTATGGATTTAATGCCTTTTACTATCCTGATTACACTGCTTTGACTTCTCAGCTTATTAATGTTCTTCCTAAATGATGACATACAAATATAGTCAAGCCAGGACAGAGTTAAGATGGAATCTGTCATTTCTAAAGTCACATCTCTCTTAATGTAGCCCAAAATTACAGTAGTTGGTTTGTAGTTATTATTATTTTTGGCCAACAAATTTATCTACCCATGCCCCCTTTGTCTTGTATTTGTGGAGCAGATCTTTGAATTAGTGTTAGGCTCTACATTCATCCACATTAAGATCCATTTTAATAAATTCTGTTCCATGTTCTGGTTCATCAACCTCTTTTTGAATCCGAACTCTGTGTTAGTTATCCATCCTTGTTTTGTGTTTGCCTGAAAATTTGATATGAATGGTGTCTGTGCCTTTATCTATGAAATTGAAAAAAAAAAGTTAAATAGCACAAGGTCAAGTCAATATCTGGAACATTTCAATGGAGTCCTGCTTCTACAATGCCATTGAACCATTAATAAATTAAGTTTTTATTCCACTTATTATCATGTTCTCCTTCTTGACTCTTTGGATTGTTTTCTCTCCAATGCTTTTCCACCTTCACATTAAGAAATAGGAGGCCTATAAGGGCACTTCAGAATAACAGTTGCATGTTTAATGTTATACGTACTAATAGCTGTTGAGTAAAGAGAACAAACAGAACAGTGAGACATGGGAAATTGGCTATTTGTATTTAATTTTTAAATGTTTACTATTGTACATCAGAGAGCTGCACTGGCAATACAGGGAATGCTGATGAGGTGATAGAAGTTCCCATGTTCCATACAGGGAGAATTTCTCGCCTTTTTTCAACTGTAAACTTTCTTCATCAACAATGTAAACAGAATTTTGCTGCAGCTGCAGGATATATCTGTCCTGTGTGAATAATATTTTGGGGAAAATTGTGCTTTATTTGCATTTTCATCTTATATCAATATAACCCATTAAAAAGAGTTGTCTTGATGATCTTTCATAAGAGAAACATTTTAGAAATACTGTGTGTTTTTAAAAGGTTTTGTTTCTGGGATTTGACTTTTACCCTTTTGATCACCTATATACACTGTGTGCTTATGTCTCATATTTTCCCTCACTATTTGTGAATGATGCTTTAAAAAAGGTGTAATTTTATCCTAGAATCTTTTCAAACAGACATACTGTTAAAAATACAGTTCAATTGGCCATTTTAGTGAAAAGATTCATAACAGTAAATCTAGTGAATCTGGTTATTTAAGCAGTTTTCTAGCTATGTGCCAAAGTAACAATACCTTCCTACATCGTATGGAGCATACATTCAAATAAAATAATAGAAACACTTTGCAAGTTCACTTTAAGTATTGGCACTTTTACAGGATTTGTATTTAAGCTATAGGAAAAAGTAAAGTCAGACTAGGTAATTTTGGTGTACTATTTACTCACACAAAGAAAATGCATTCACACTCTAATCAGTATGAAGAAAATACTCTCAAAACTTGTTAGTATAACTGATAGTTTCCTTCTGACTGTTGCAGGAAAATAAACATAAACCTATGCGTTGAATTATTGACCATCCTCTAAAAATATACATTGACAGAAAAAAAAGGAAAACAAAAGAGGCCAGCCCAATGTCTAGAGGACAGGACAGTTTTTATTTAATAATGAAAGCCATGCGCCAGAGCTCATTACTTAATGGGAGACTGTGACAAAACAGTTTGTAGACATTGAGTCTTATTGATCCTTGGGTGTCAGAATATTGGAATTCCATCTCCAGTATAGTCATCTTAATGAATTTGCATTAACACATTGAGCAATACTTATAACCCCTTTTTGCTTTAACTCCACTAATATATGTAGCAAAGTGACATCTATTTCTACTATCTATTTTCCAGTGATCTCTTTACAATGTGGGGATAATGGAAGTAACCTAGGTGAGCAATAATTTCCATGTGTAAGATTTTATTCCCAGTCCCACTACTTACCTAGTAGAGGAACTTTCTCCTCTATTATCCAATTATTCCTTTCTGCAAAATTTCAAGTGTATGAATGAATAACAATCTCTGATTTTCTTGAATGTAAATTTCCCTGTGGGAAATAGGTTTAGTACTTTGAAAGTTATGTTAACAATAATATAACAGTTGGAATTTTATAGTGTACAAAATATTTTATAAATATTATCTCATCTTATTTTCACAACAACCATGTCAGATGGATGTTTTATTATCCCCATTTTACAGGTAAGGAAACTGAGACAGTTTAAATGAGGTTAAATGACTTGACCAAGGTCACAATGGTAGTTAGTCTCTAAAGCAGGATTTGAATTCAGGTCTTCCTGAATCTAGGTCAGACACTCTCTACACTGTGCCACCTAGCTGAATTAGTATTCTGATGATTGATTACCTTTATAAATTACCTCAGTCATTAACTAAATCATAATGCAATTGAATATTCCTTTGCATGTACATAATTATAATGATTTTGACTTACCATGAATGAGACAGCCATGCTAAATTGATTTTCTAGTGGTGTTAGTGGGATAATATTGATTCAGTCAGTGACAAAGTGAAGCAGTTTTACGAAGCACCTCAAGGAAGTCCAAGACATAGTCCCTACTCTCAAGTTTATAATCTAATTGGGGAAGCAGAATCCTATGGAACGATTAGCTGATATAAAAGCAAGCAATTGTACACACTCCAAATACAACTGGAATTTGTTGATAAGAGCTTACCAAACGTAGCTGGGGAAGCTTCATTTAATCTGGGCTTCAAAAATGAGTAGAATTTAGGATACGCAGAAACATGAAAATCACTCAGGATAGAACAGCAGAAAAATCAAAGGATAGAAGTTAATGTGGAATAGGTGCAGGATGGTGACAATAAGGAAACTAGCTTGATGTCCATTGGAAGGACATGTTCAACTCAATTCAAGAAATACTTAAAGTTTGTTATGTTTGAGTCACTGGGGAAACAAAATAGAAAAAATGTCAGAATCCCTAACCTAAAGGAACTTGCTATCTCTTACGTGGAGTGAGACAAGTACACAAATATGTATGAATCTATATACATTTGTGTATATGGATGTGTGTATGTGTAAATGTGTGTGTATAGTATCATGGCATAAAAATGAGAAATAACCAAAATGCTATTGGACAATTTCTAAAGAAGAGTTCAAGCTAATGCAACAGTAGCAGCTGCCACAATAATGACAATAGCATTTGTATAGCACCTGCTATGTTTTAAACACAATGCTAAGGGATTTACAAATATTTCATCTGAGCCTCACAACCTTGAGAATTAGGTACTATTTTCCCCATTTTACAGGTGAACGTGCTGAGGCAGAGTTAAATTACTTGTCCAGAATCACAGTTAGTCAGTATCTGAGGCGAGATTTAGAATCAGATCTCCCTGCCTCTAGTACTCCATCCACTGAGCAACCTCTTTGCAGCTAGTTGAATATGGAAGGATCAAGAAAGGCTTCATGAAGGAGTTAGCAATAGAATTCATAGGATTATAGAATGATCCATTTGGAATGCTAAAGACCATTCTGGAGGAAGGGAGCTGTGTCAAAAGAGCAGAGATGAGGGGAATATATCCTAGGCATGGTGATTAAGCCTATGTGATGGGTTGGTCACACTCATTAAGAATTCATGATGAAGGCATATCTATCCTAGGGTAGTGATCAGTTGAACAGAAAGAAAGCAACAAATCTGAGAAAGATTTCAGAGAGCAAATTAATAGGAATTGATGCCAGCTTAGATAGAGGAGGTGGACCTTTTTCTGCTTCTGATGAGTCAAAGATCACACATTTAGAGCTGGGGTACAGTTAAGGAAATAATAACTTTATAGGGTCACTGTTAGGATCAGAATTAAGATTTGAACCCATTTTCCTCTAAATGTAGCACTTTTTTGACCATAAAAATGACAATGAAAAGATTGCAAGAAATCTGGAACCGGAGAAAATAGCAGTGCCATTAGCAAAAGGGAGCCAGTTTTGGGGGAAGTAGATGAGTCAAATTTTGACATGTTGAATTTTGAAAAGCTGTGCATATAGGCAGCAGGATCTTTATGGTAGAGGACTGATGAGAAAGGTCAAAACTATGCAAAGAGAGGAAGATTTAGGAGTCATAAAGGTGATATATCAATACATGAGAATAGATGAGCTCACTGAGGGAATGAATGGAGAAGAGAGGAGTTCAACCTTGGGAATTACAGTTGGGGTAGAATATATGTTAATATCTAGAAAAGGAGCACTTCAAAAGGTAGATGAGCCAGAATGGTATAATGCCACTTAAACCCAGACAAGAAAGGGTTTCAAGAAATGGAAGCCAATCAATTTTGTTCAATATTTAGAGAAAAAATAGAGTAGGATAAGCGCAACAAAAGAGACATATTGGAGATAAAAGAGCAGTTACAGTGAAATGATGGAATGGAATTAGAATTATCAAAGAGAGCTGTCAAATATGCAGCCCAAAGAAGGAGTGCAGGAGTGAGCCAGATTAAAATGTAATTGGGAAATAATGAACAAAATAAAAATATAATAAAGCAGAGATAGCATTACCTTTTGAAATTAAATCAATATGTAGCCCACAGAGATCCTTATGTCCTTATGTGTGTATATATATATATATATATATATATATATATATATATATATATATATATATATATATATATATATATATATATATTTTGAGTTAGACATCACTGGTCTAGAATTTAAAAGTGAGTTGAATTAAGAATGTACAGATATGAACGTATAAATCAGTAATTGCATGGATAAGGGGAAAGAGGCAAAGGTCATGTCCATTACTTCACCTCATCCTCCTTCTGACTGGTAGCATACATTTTTTGAGGCAGTTATTTAAAGTCATTTGCAATAGTGGATAAGAAGTTAAAAACAACTGGAAAACTGTTGACCTTGGCTTCAAAAGGACCATATTTTAGTGAACTCTTATGACTAGTTTGGTCGCTTCCTAATAGTAGGAAATAGTACTTGTGACAGTAATTGTAGGTGCTTGGTTTTGCAAGATGAGTATTTTGAAAGTTGTTTATTTCCTTTTAGCACTTTGTACTTAATTCAGGTAAGAGTACCACCACTCCCCCGCCAAGATCTAGGAAGTGACTCATTTTCACTGAGGAAATCTGGTCCCTTGAATACTAACGGGATCATTTTTTTTCCTGAAGAATATTAAACATTATATATAAGTCTAAGGTAGTATTGAATAATTTTTAATTATTTCTATTTATCCCCTGACATTTAATCATGTAAGCATTTTACCAGAGTAGAAAAGAAAAAAAATCACAAAGTTCATCATATACCTTACTTTGAAAAGTTTTCATGAAGAAAGAAACCTCCATGTGAATTTGTTTAGCTTGGTGATATGTATTTGTTACAAGGAAGGGCTTTTGTTAGAGAAGGGATGATTACAAGTGAGAAGTGGTCAAAGATAGTGATACAAAAGCAAAAAACCATCAAGGAAACAAAAAATACACAGAAGAGCACAAAAGGAATGTCAGAAGGGGATAAAAATATTTAGGTGAGTGTTGGTTCGATAATGTTAAACTCTTAATATCATTAAAACAGACTACAAAATAGGCATTCATGGTTTCATAGACATCTCTCTTTTTCTGTTCTTTGTATATAGCAGTTGTCATTCTTGGTGTTTGTAAAGTTCATAATAAAAATAAACTTTCAAAAATACAAAAAAAAACCACCCCACTTTCTCTTTAGCTTTGAAATCAGTTATTTTTGGCACCATAAGAATTAGGTAATGATATTTTTAATTTAACATCATAGAAAAATCTGGGGTCAATAAACATATATCAAATGTTAGTGTTTGGCAAATGATTTCCATAAATTTATGGATTACAAATTTACATTAGTAAGATAATCGCTAAGTAAAAACAATGTTAACAGAAAATAAAATGAATGTAAGCAGTAGAAAAAAATGATGTTTGCAAGACCCTAAAATATTCAATAACTTTAAACTTATGCCTTGAGTATCTTTCTTAACATAGTTAATATAGTATGCATGTAAATAGAAATAAGCAATTTATTTGAATGATTATGTGAAAATTGTTTGTATTTCCAAAGCATGAATTTTTCAATCGTGGGTTTATTGCATTTGTAAGAAGGAAATTATTTCCATATCTTTGCATGTAGATTGCTTTGAAGTTGAGACAGTTAATTGTAAAGGTTTTTATTATTCATATAAATGATAGAACTTACAGACTATTATCTTTCTGAAAGTCATAAAACTGTATCTTAAGGAAAGCAAATAGTGAAATAGATTGTTCCAAATTATTCATCTCTGAGTTGATATGACCAATGGATGGTTTTTTAAACTACAATGAAAGTTCTGAAATTGTAGATTACATGTGATTTTCAGTGATTTGAACAGTGATAATTTTAGCTTTCAGAAATGAAAAAATACTTTTTTGGACATTTCTTTAAGATATTTTCTCTATATACCAGGAAATGACAATGATAAATTTGGGAACTTTTTTCCCTTGAGAGTCACAAAATCCTTTTTTCAAATATATCTTATATGGCACTATGACCAACTCTAGCCAATCCTACTTATACACAATATAGTCTTTATTGACTAGCATAGGACTTTTCCATATGCTAAAACATCATTTATTTGCATATGTTACTTAATATGAGGAACTCTTTCCCTGCTATTTTATTCTGCATCTAGATAGCTGTACCTACATGTTCCTCTGACTTTGTGCTCAGGATTACTTACACTTGTTTGGCCTCAGACCTGAAACAGGAAAGGAATTAGACACATATGTGTGTGTGTGTGTGTGTGTGTGTGTGTGTGTGTGTTTGCTGAGGAAGACCACGCCATCAGAGAAATGATGACATGACTTGCACTTGACTTTGTTTTGAGTGAGGGAGGGCTGTGAAGGTCACCAGCCTCACTTCTCCAGAGCCATCTGAATCCAGTGACCTGATATTCATCAGGATGACTGGAGATGAGGCAATTGAGGTTAAGTGACTTGCCCAGTCGCTACTGACAGCTAGTGAGTGTCAAGATGAGGTGAGATTTGAACTCAGGTCCTCCTGACTGCTGCACTAGTGCTCTACCCACTGCACCACCCAGCTGCCCCTAGACACATATGGCCTTTACTTCAACACCTTCCATTCTTCCCCTTAGTTTTTATTTATTGTAGAAAGCCTATGCTTAAAACCTGAATGCTTATTTGCTAGAAGAAACGAACTCACTACACAAGCATTGTATCTCTTGTGATTTGATATTTTATATAAATATACATACCTTTGGATTTTATATATACATCAGATAATTAACGTTTTGCATATTTTGCCTACTTGATATGTGCTTATATAGATCAAACAGAAAGTTACAGAATCTGAGTTGGAATGGACTAACTCCTAAGTATTCGGTGTAATGATTTTAATTTAATGAGAATAAGATTTTTGGTCATGATGTTCAAGTCAAATGTTAGTATTTGGCAAGTAATCTCTTTTTAAAAAAATTAATATTTCATTTGTCCCAATTACATGTAAAAACAATTTTAAACATTTTTAAAATTAGTTTTGAGTTCCAAATTCTCTCCCATCCTTCCTCTCTGCCCTCTCCATGATATGGCAAGAAATTTAGTATGTGTTATATATTAACCTTTTGCAGTCATGAAATCATACAAAACATTTTGATATTAGTTATGCTTTGAAAGAAAATAGACCAAAAATAAAAACAAAACCAAGCAGAAAGTGTAAAAGAAGTATGCTTTGAGTTACATTCAGACTCCATCAGTTCTTTCTCTGTATTCCATCAAAATCATATATTACAGCTTATGCAGCCATTCCCCAATTGATGGGCATCTCCTCAATTTCCAGTTCTTTGCCACCATAAAAAGAACTGCTATAAATATTTTGTACAGATAAGTTCTTTCATTTTTTTTTCTCTTTAGCCTACAGACCTAGTAGTGGCATTTCTGTATCAAGGGTATGCCCAACTTTATAACCCTGTAATCATAGTTTCAATGGTTCTCCAGAGTGGTTGAATCAATACACAGTTCCACCCAGTGCATCAATACCACAATTTTCCTACATGCCCTCCAATATTGTCATTTATTTTCTATCATATTAGCCAATCTGATAGTCATGGGGCAAAAACTAAGAAGTATTTCAATTTGCATTTGTCTAATCAGTAGTGATTTAGAACATTTTTTTATATGACTGTAGATAACTCTGATTACTTCATCTGAAAACTGCCTGTTCATATCCTTTGGGCATTTATCAGTTGGGAAATAACTTGTATTCTTATAAATTTGACTCAGTTCTCTATATATTTTAAAAATGAGGCCTTTATTGAGATATTTTTTGCAAAGATTTTCCCCCAGTTTTCTGATTTCATGGAGTCTTTAACTACTACTTGCCCAATTCTAATGCTTAAGGATTTATTTTCTTCAATTAACTTTTGTACCTCCTTTTCTGTTTGACCAGTTCTATTTTTTAAAGAATTGTTTTCTTCAGTGAATTTTTACCTTTTACCATTTGTCCAGTTCTGCTTTTTAAGGGTTCTTCTCATCAGTGGATTTTTTTTTAACTTTTTTTTTTTTTTAACATTTATCATATTCTATTTTTAAGGTTTCATTTTCTTCAGTATTTTTCGTATCTCCTTTACCAAGCTGTTGTCTCTCTTTTCATGATTTTCTTGCATAGCTGTTCCTTTTCTCACTTTTCCCTCCACTTCTCTTATTTTTTAAAATCTTTCCAGCGCTCTTGCAGGAATTCTTTTTTGGACCTGAGACCAATTCACAATTTTTCTTTGAGGTTTTGGATATAGTTGTTTCCATTTTGTCTTCTTTTGAGTTTGTGTTTTGATCTTACCTGTTACCATAGTAACATTTCATAGTCAGGTTCTTTTGCAGTTGTTGTCTTCTCCTTGTCCAACCTATTTTTGACTTTTAACTAAAGTTGGACACTGCTCCCGAGGTGGAGGAGGCACTGTGCCAAGCTTCAGGTTTTTTATGCAGCTGCTTTCAGAGCTATACATAGGGCTCTGGATTTTTTCAGCTCTTGCTAGGTGATATGCCCTAAGGAGAGGTGTGGTTCTTTCTCTCCTAGCCTGTTCTCTGGTGTGTGGCTGACCACAAGCAATCTTTTCAACCCTTGAACTGGGACCAGGGTCATCACTTCTCTGGGGCAGGCAGTTGTGATGGGGGTCACACTCTGGGGCTGCTATCTGATACTATGACCAGGACTTCATATGGGCAGTTGTAGTGCCAATGTGATATTTAAAATTCTTACAGCAGCTATGAATATGTCAGCATAATTCTGAATCACAAAATATAACACACTCTTCACATGGAAGACAGAACTAAAACGTTTATTCACACACCTAGAAGCCAAATCCATCATAGCAACAAAGAAATCTATACACAATAACAATACAGGGAGTGCTATCATTCCGGTCTTCCCTCTTTTAGGTTTCCCACAAACCAGCCCCTTTAAATCACAAACAGGCTCCCTTAAACAAAATCGCAAACAAACTCTCCCACTCATGTTAGTGCTACCTGCTCTCTCTTTCACAGCTCTGATTGCTCTGACTTACTTCCTACTCATCCCCTTCCTACTCCACATGTTCAGCAAACTTATTCTACCACAGGTTCCATGCAACTCTCAGAATTTCATGTGACCCAGGCAGGTCACATGGGCCTATTAATGGAAGAGCAAGATCTTCCCATTTAAATTACCATTACAGCAATGCAATAGAGTCCTGCACCCGGTGTCAGTAAAGGGACCCCTATTAATTTCCTTGTGACCAGTTGTCCCATTCCCTTACCATCTGTGAACTCCAGAGGCCACTGCTGCTGAGTGAGTTGCCCCAAAGGTTTGCTACTGGGGCTTTGCCTGGGCTATAAATTCCACTCTCACCCCCATTAAACAGATCAGTTCTATTGAGCTGATAAGTTTTCTTGAGCTAGAAAACTATTTCTCCTTGTACTTTTGTGGGTTCTGATCCACCAAAATTCATTTTGAGATGTTATTAAAAGTAGTTTGCAGGGGAACTTGGGAGAACTCAGGCAAGTCCCTGCCTTTTCTCTGCCATCTAGGCTCTGTCCTACCTTGGCACATAATTTTTACAAATTTAGATATCACAAATTTGCATTAGTAAAGTACTTGGTTTGGTAAGGCACTCAGCTAATCTAACTCATTCATGATATGTGCAGTGACCCTGCTATTTTAGTTCATTTGAAGCTTTAATAGCTCAAAATGACAAAATGCTACAAACTTGCAAAATGTCTTTTGAAATAATACTTATTTAAATTTCTTTATACTTATTTAGTTTTATGAATTTTGAATAACAAATTTTTAATTTTAACATGATGGAGTGCCCTGTTATTATATGTCATATGTATATTGATTTCTAGATGACACTTACTTTGACAAATGGATTATTGGAGGAGGTCCTCATCCTTGTCTAATTTTGTCATTTATTCATTTCCTTCAACTTTTTCTTACGGGGTCATGTCAAAATTGTGATGTATGCATCAAAACCTAATTCTTTGAATGATTTTTTTTCAATGTTTTGGCATTTTAATTTAAAATTTTGAATTCTAAATTCTGTCTCCCCACCCTCTCTTCCCTTTCCCCTTCCCTGAGATGGTAAGCAATCAGATATACATTATACACAGGCAATTATGTAAAACATTTCCATATTAGCCTTTTTGGCCAAGAAGATTAGAATAAAAGAAAAAAACAAAAAAAAAAGAGAAAAATAGCATGATTCAATCTGTATTCAATCACTATCAGTTGTTTCTCTGCAGGCTGATAGTATCTTTCATCATTAGTTCTTTGGGCTTGTCTTGGATCATCATATTGCTGAGAATAGCAAAATTATTTCCAGTTCTTCATTGAACAATGTTGCTGTTACTGTGTATAAAGGTCTCCTGAGTTTATTTACTTCATTCAGTATCAGTTTATGTAAGTCTTTCAAGGTTTTTCTGAAGTCATTATGCTTTTCATTTTTTATAGCACAATAATATTCCATTATAGTCATATGCCACAGTTTCTCTAGCTATTCTCCAATTGCTGGGCATCCCTTTGATTTCCAATTCTTAACCACCACAAAAAGAGCTGCTATAAATATTTTTGTACAAACAGGTCCTTTCCCATTTTGGGGGGGGATGTCTTTGAGATATAGACCTAGCAATAGTATGGCTGGATCAAAGAGTATAGATAGTTTTATAGCCTTCTGGGCATAGATTCAATTTGCCCTCCAGAATGGTGAGATCAGTTCACAACTCCACCAACAGTGCATTAGTGTCCCAGTTTTTGAATGATTTTTAAGGCTAGGATTATAAATTTAATCTTTTCTGTCACTGAGTAGCTGCTGATAAAATTTTTGTACAATTCAAAAATTGACTAGAGTGTTATATAACACAGACAATGATTAAGTTGAGCCTTAAGAAATATTTGAATATTTTAAAATGCAAACATTTAATTTTTCATTTATTATTTTTGTAAGTTTATAGTATTTGTACTTCTGAAATTATTCAATTTTAACACTGCCATAAGATTTAGGGACACTGTATGTGTATGTCTACGTATATATATATATATATATATATATATATACATATATACATATATATGTGTGTTTATACACATATACACACATGCACACACCTCTATCTATTCATACTTAAGAGGGAACTTTGAAAACCTATTTCTATTCATCTATGGAGAGATAATCCCTTGTTGTGAAAACACTTAAGTGATAGTTTGAACAAAATAACCACATTCCCCTGAACATAACATTCGCAAAGAAAAGGAATGTTGGAAACATTAACAGAACACCTTTGACTATTATACGGTTGTTATTTTATTTGTGATTAAAGAAACAAAATCATTTTGTTGTATTTGGTGATTAAATAAAATAGGCTTATGGAAAGAAAATAATAATAATAACAAATATTCAGCCAAAATTGAACTTCTCAAATTGATAGCTAGGGGAATTGTCAAGTATGTAAGACCCAGAGCCATTCATTCTCCAATAGATAAGTAGTCAAAGGATATAAACTTTTAAAGATAAAAATTATAAATGACCATATGAAACATGGACTAGATCATTAATTACAAAAGAATGATCAAATTAAGCAACTTTGAGGTTTTAGCTCACACTTTGATGATTGACAAAGATGGAAAAAAAGTTGAAAATGAGCAACATTTGAGGGGCAGTGGAAAAATATTTATAGTAGAAATAATTTTGCTATTATGCAAGAAAAGTAACATATGTACCTTTTGGTCCAGCAATCCCATTCTTGGGTATACTTTTTAGGAAATCAAAGCAGGAACAAAGATCTAATATATATCAAATCATTCACACCAACTCTGAACCAAGTGGGTATTTATTGATTAGCAAATGGCTTAATGGCTAAAAACAAAACATCAAAAACCAGCTATGGCATATTGAACAGAATGTATTAAACAGTAAGGAAGTATGAGTATAAGGAATTGAGAAAAGAACAGGGTAAAATCTGTTTGAACTAAAACCACGATTTCATTATAACCAAGAGAACAAAATATACAATAACTACAACATTGTGAATGAAAAGGTCACAAAAAAGAAGGCAGACTGAGTGATTGAAAAGATCCCAGAGAACAGATAATGAAATATATCTCTCAGCCACAGAAGGGTGATGGGAGACTAGCACGATAGAATATTTTATACAGTGTCAGATCTCTACATGTTTAAAAAATAATAACAGGATAAAAATTGGAGATGAGTCTGATTTCCTAAAGGGTACCTAAGTAAAAGTTCAGTCTGAAGGAGAGTGGGGTTAAAAGGGTTGTCAGGTGAAGAAGGACAAATAGAATTAATAAAATGGTTTTTAACTAATAGCCAAAAATTGATCCTACCAGATATTTCAATCTACTCCATGTATATGTTTAACACATACTGAATATGTAATCTGTCAATACATACATGACTCTACACAGTAAATTGTTATCTGGCATGACATTTTCAACATCATAGGCAAGTGTGTGATTCATTTAACACAATTATGTTCTTATTTTTATGGTGAATCTTTGAAAACACACATTACCAGACATTAATTAGTTGGAAAACCACTAGTTCATAAGATTTCTAGGTGATAAAGTGTTGGTTCTAAGTTTATTTACCTGAGGTGCATTTGCTTGTGCCTAAGAACTAAATATACATCAGCTTGAACCTCCTTCCACTATTCAATAAGAAACTTGAATTTTTTTGATGAACCGATTTTATATCTTATTACTTACAAAATGAATCATTTATATTATGAAGCTATAATTGTACATAACACAAAGTCTCAGGGAATGAACATCTGATTAAAGCATATTTTTGTAGAACCAAAACTCTGGGAGTTTTCAGTTTGTTGCCTTGTTTTGGACATTAATTTCCAATAGGTATCTATCAAGAAGGGCATGTGGATATTTGTACCTGAGATTAAGATTAAGATTCATTTATAAAAGTGTCTTCTCTGTCATGTTTTTCCAAATCAGTTCTTGTTTCTGTATATGCAAGTCCTATTTCACTTATTAAACATGTCTTGTTAATTTAATTTATTTCTAGCATCACTATATCAGTCAGATGGTTCTTTTCTACAAAAAGTAGAATGCAGAAGTGTTACTTTATAAATCTAAAAGAATTAGAATAAGATCCAATGGTATTCATAATGATCAATTTCTTCTGCATGAAGTTATTAAATTCCTACAGTAAATTTTTATAATTTTCTTGATTCAGAGAAGAGAAAAACTTCCTGCACTTTCTCTCCTATACTTCAGACAATATAGATGTGCACAGATAATCTTTGCAGCCACTAACCCAATGGCCCAACATAGACCAAAATATTCACAAAGTATCAATAGTTTGAGTGCCTACAAAGTCTTTAAATCCAGTTAATTTGCTTGAAAAGTCAACAATAGGAAATAATTACTTCAAAGTGATTGTCAGTGTTTTAGCCTGGCTCAGTTAACATAGATGCTTACTTGAAAATAAGCATCGAATTTTCAGATAGAGGAAAAAAGTCATCTAAGTGACATCAGATCTTGTTATGTCTTTCAGAATGTGTTTATACAAATCAGTGTTCATGTGAAATAATTTTCTTGTTTCTGGAATGTAGCAAAGTTACTCTAGTAGGATGAGAACTAGTCACAGTAGTTGATAAAGTTGAAACTTTTTTGTTTTTGTCAGGGGTGGGAAAGAGCAAACCTGGGAGACTGACTGTCAAAGGACAAAAGATACAGGAAAAAAGGAAGGTTAATCTCCTTGTAAAGCATGACCTAGATATACAGCCACTCAGCTGATTGTCAGTTTGGGGTCTAGTTTGAAAAAATACTTTTGTTAAGCTGGATGTTACAATACAGCGACAATTCAGAAGCTAACATGTTATTCATCACCAGCGGCATTGATAGTATCATCTTTATCAATAAAATGAAACTCTGTGTGAGCATATGAACATTATTATTCAGATCAGCAAGGGATATTTGGAGCTAAATGAAATTTATTTGTGTTTTAGAATTAAGGGAGAATTGTATGGAATTTAAACCAAATATACGCTTTAAACTCTTAAGATAGATAATGCCAGGAAAAGTTAAAGCTTACTTATTTGGGGGGTGGAGTTGAGAATGTTTTAAAATATGAATAGCTTTGCTTCTCCTCCATATTTTCTGCTGTATCCAAGTTTCATAAATCCTTCACCACTAACATTTTGTTCTAATTTATAAGGCTTTAATGTGCATATTTACAAACAGAACTTGCCTAAATTTTGAAAAAGGTCATAGTACTCAAAGCTAACTTTAACATCAAAATATATTGAAAAAAGTTAATGATAGTGCTTGTGCTCAATTGCCTTTGACTTGAGTTAAGCAGAATTAGCCAATGTCCTTTTATGGGATTTTTCTTAAAGTCCAGATTACTATGATGACTTTGAAATGAAAACTCGGGATGGAGCTGTCAATTTGGTAAAGGGCAGGTGTATGAAGATAGCCTATAACCAGGCCCCATTGATTACAACTTAACCACTTAGTTTAATTTAAATAAATATATTTGAGCTAGAAAGGACTTTAGAAAACACTGTGTCTAACCTTCATTTTTCACACAAGGAGATTGTAGACCACAGAGCACCAGACAGTTAATAACTGGGTCTAAAACCTAGCTTTCTTAATGTTCACATCAGTGAATTTTTTTTTTTTTTTTGGCTACAAATGTTTCCATGATGTGACATCAATCTCCTTTGTATCACTATGCTAGACACATGAAAATTGCTTGTTATAAATAGCAGGAAATTTTAAAAATTAAAAACTAAGAAACAATTGATTTTTCTTTTTCTTTTTAAATTCTCTACTGTTGTTCATATCTTCATCAGTGTTTCAACACATCATTGCCTACCAGCTTTGTCCTTTTTATTTTGGCATATATTGACTTTTTTCATCCAGACTGAATCCACCCAATCTCCTCCTACTTCATTTTGAATAAAATAGAAAACCATATAAACAGATTTTTGAGAACTATTCTTTTCCTCTGAAACAGTTTTTCTTTCAGTACAAAAAATGAGAAAACACAAGTTTTAAAGAAAGCTTTATTTATGTGATTAATCAAGCCTCTCATTCAAAACTCTTGACATTATCTTTATATTTTTGTCATTCAAGGTCCCAGAGATGGAATGTAATCAGAATTAGAGGCTAATTTCTAAAGATCATGGCCGTAATGACAGTGATAAGGATGATAAAAATGAGATAACGTACCCAAATGAGATGCACTTAAGAACTAAATTAGTTGTCAGAAGAAATATACAGACATGCAGAAACAAAAGAAATATAAATGGATTTTTTTAGAAACTGGAGGGGAAAACAAATCTAACATAACAGGAGGGGACATTTTTACAGTCAGAGGAGAAAAATATAAAGTGAGAACAAAAACCTAAATACAGGAAATAAAAGAAAGCTGGTTCTTTGAGAAAAACCCCACAGAATCATTAGCATTTCTATATAGTAATAGCTCAAAAAATAAATAAAATCAAAATAGGCATAAAATGCATGAAATATTTGCGAACCAAAGTATTGAGCCACATAAGACTTTTTTTCATGAATATAACAGATATAAAGAATTCTTTATAGACACAAATAAGACAAATAATTGGAGGGATATTATTTGTTCACGTTAGTGAATCTATTAATTCTAATTAATAGATTAGAAATTATCTATTTCTAATTAATTAATCTAATAGAAATTATATTATTTATCTAATAGAAATCATGCTACTTAGCTAAATTATTTTACATACTTACTGCCATACCAGTCAAACTGATAAAAGGTCTTCTTAAAGACATGGAGGAATAACTGGAAGAACAAAGAGTCTAGAATTTCAAATAGTGAAATATTGAATATAGTATAGGAATGGAGTAACACTAAGCAGCAATTATTTAAACTGTTAATCCTGGTTGACAAAAGAAATTGAATCAGTGAAAGAGACTCCAAAACAAGGATTATAATCCATTAAATGAAATATTTCAGCCAAGAACAAACACTACATGGGGAAGAACTTTAATTAACAATAAATGCTGGATAAAACATGGCAATCTACTCTATTATCCTTGCCATGAAAACCCCAAATGGGTTCACAAAGAACTGGTCATGATTGAAAACAATGGACAACAAGAATTGGGTAAAATTAGAACAAGGTAGGCAAGAAAAAAAATCTAGACTCAGTTATTATATCATTTTTTTTCATTTGACTCATGATTTCACTGTTATAAGAAAATCTGGATGGTGAAAATTCCTCTCAATGCAGATTAACACTTTCATCAAAGTTTATAAGCAAATAACTCCCAAAAAAAGAATTGGAAACTATCAAAGGACAACATGAAAGACTGCTCCCAATCACCATTGATAAGAGCAATCTCAGTTGGAATAACTCTAAGGTTTTACATTACATCCACAAAATTGGCAAAGGTAATAAAATGTAAAAAATAGCAATGTTGAAAGAGATATAAGAGAAGAGGCAAAGCAATGAAGCACTGGTAGAATTGGGAATTGGTCTAGCCATTCTTAAAAGCAATTTTGAACTATACCCCAAAACGCACCAGATTGTGTATATCCTTGGGCTCAGCAATCCCACTACTGGATTTATATCCCCGAAACAGAGCCAAGAAAAAGAGAAATGATTCATATGTGTAAAAATATTCTTAGCAGTCACTTTTGTTGTAGCAAAGTCCTGGAAACTTAAAGGAATGTCCACCATTTGAGGGGGATTGTTGAATATATATTGCTATTAATGTAGGAATGTAATGGAATATCACCATACCATAAAAAATGACTAAAAGGATAAACTCAGCAATCTGGAAAGACTTGCATTCAGTGAATTTAGCAGAACTAGGAGGAAAAAAAATATAGTGAGTACTCGTTAAGGAAAAACAGCTTTGAGAAACTTGAAAATTCTGATCCATGTAATGACCAAACACGGTGCTTAAGGGCTAAGAATGCAGCCTCCCTAACAGCCTCTTGGGAGGCAGCTGGGTGGTAGAGTGGATGGAATGCCAGACCTAGAGTCAGGGAAACTCATCTTCCTGAGTTCAAATCTGGCCACAGATACTTACTAGCTGTGTGACTCTGAGCAAGTCATTTAACTATTAGCCTCAGTTTCCTCATCTGTAAAAGGAGCTGTAGAAGGAAATGGAAAACCATTCCAGTTGTTTTGCAAAGAAAACCTCCACTAGGTTCACAACTGAAAAAAAACCAACCCACATTCATGGGATTATGGGGAGATTAAATTATGATCTCCTATTCTTTTTTCATGAAAAGTTTCTAACCTCTCCTCCTTAATGCCCCCTCCAACTTTCCAAACTCACCTCCCTTAAGAGTGTGAATCAATGAAAGATGACTGGGCAGATCAATTTGAAAAGTGCATTGATGTTTACAGTAGACCCAGAGTACTTTTTGACTTCTATTTCCCCAAGGATTTTTCCCTACAATTTCTCACCCTGCCTTGTCTTTTGAGGTGATAAAAATAGAGGGCAGGGGCTCAGATGGTAAATGAGACATAGGGAGTTCCAGGAATACCTCTAAAATTTTCATTTAATGAGAGTTTCAGTGCTCTTTTTGTAACTTCCAAGAAGGTGTTATCTGTTTTAATGTTCATAACGTAGTGTGTATTGGTGGTCAGGTGATATCACCAGACAGTACACTACCATGGCAGAACATTGAAATCAATAGAAAGCTTTAGCAGAATATTCAGGTCTTGCTGAGCAATAAACAGGTACAATTTCAGCTCATATACACATTAATCCTAGCATTTTATAAAATGTAATTTCTATTTTCACTGCAAATAAATAATTCTTATTCTATACCATATATTGCAAAATGTGTCCAGAAAACAAAGCTGTTTAATAGTTAAATAAAAATATTATGTATTCAAAGGTTATTTTGTTGGTTATAATTTGGAGTCCATCAGCAAAACTCTCTGCCCTTAAGCAAAGGAGACGACAGAAAGATGCCAGAATCTGATTTTTGAACTATTTTCATTTTCAAATGCTTTGCAAGTAATCTCAGTTAAGTTTACATTTATATACATGCATTACATGTATGTACATGTAGATGTATATGCATGTATTCATAACGCATACATAATACATATACATGTGTATACATATCTATATCTTTTGAGAGTATTTGTAATTATCCATATAATAATAACCACATAATTAGAGGGGACTTCCATTTATCTTGGATGGGGGAGGGAGGTATGGAAAAATGTCACTATAGTGAATTTACTTCTTTTTTCAGTTATAAGTCAGGATACAAAAAAAAATTAAAGTTTTGAAATGTGACCCAAGATTACGAGCTATAATAATGAAAACAAAATGGAAAAAAAAATTAAAGTTTTGAAATGTGACCCAAGATTATGAGCTATAATAACGAAAACAAAATGGAATTTGAAAAATCTTTGTGGATTTCCAGGATTTACCTTTGGAATCTGAGGGAAATAATTAAACATTAAGCATTACAGAAAAATCTCTATTAACTGAGGAATCTAGAATTTTGCCGGTCTTATGGACTTGATGTCTTAGACAAACCTAGGGTAATTGGTTAATGAGAAACAGAAAAAGATGGCTCTGTAAAGTTCTAGACTTTTTTCCCACTGCCCAACTTCTTCTTTCCAGAAATAAAACGAGAGGAAAAACAATTTTCAAATCTCATTTCATTCAATTCAGTTCTAGCTGCTCCTGGTCTCCAGGCCTTGGAACTAAGTTAGGAGGAATGTTTTTTAGTAAGTACTACGTCAGAACAAGTTAGCAGGAATGTTTATTCAGTTAGATCTCAGAAGATATGGGTTTTAGTCCTGATTCTGCTGCTAAATGGCTACATTATCTTTGACAAATCACTTCAAATCTGTGAGGCTCCATTACCTGATGTGTAAAATGAGAGTGTTGGACGACATGATCCCCGAGGGACCCTCCAGTTCCAAGGTACTCTAAATTCTAGGAACATAAAATTGAGTATCAAACAATGCCTTTAGAAAATGCAAAATCATTTGAAGATCTAACTTTTTCCTTACTCTTAATGATGGTAGAGAGATATAGATAGAGCACTTAGTAAGCATTTACTCTGTGTCAGCCACAAAAGCTGGGGAAATAGAAATATAATGAAGCAGGACAGTCTCTACCCTTAAGGAACTTACATCCTAATGAGCAAAAGACAAAGGAGGAAGCAAAAAAGCAGGCTATAAGAGGCAGTGTGTTTAGATGTGACTGGGAAGTAGAAGCTGGATTCTGGGTCTGACCCAAGGCTGCAGAGTTCTATTGATCTCAGTGTTCTGGCAAGGTAGCGTACTATCTGGTGATATCTCTTGACCACCAACCAGTACACACTGTGTTGTGAACTTGTCTTTATTAAAACAGATAAACACCCTATTGGAAGCTACAAACTTGCCTAACAGAGACTGAATGATCTAGTTAACACGGTAATACCTAAAGTTGATTCCTATGCTTGAGTAGTAGACTTTATGGTATATACTTCAAATATTATAGGACTTCAAAGATAGGAAAGATATATCTGGGTGGAGACAGTCTTCTCAGAACATTTGGAACTTGACTAGTACCCTAAAGGAGGGTTACTTTGGGGGATTAAGGGAGAACAGAGAGGCAAGAATGCGTGTGTTTGTGAGATACAGTAAGGAGACAAAGCTATAATATTAGAGTCATATTTGGGAGAAATATAAAAGAAGGTAGGAATAGGAAAGGTAGAAATGTAGGGTTAACTAAAGGAGAGCTCTAAATGCCAGAGTCCAGACTTAAATCTTATAAACTAAAAAGAACCTGTAGTAGCAACAAACAAGAATACATTTAAAAAAATCCTCTGCCTCCTCTTTTGTGCCATGGGCTTAGATGAGGGGTGTTTAATTGAATGGAATCTCAGTGCAACAAAGCTTTGGATTTTTTTTGTTGTTGTCCCATCAGTTTTTTGACTACAGAAACAACTTGAGGTTGAAGATATGTGTTTCTGCCCCAGATCAATGAGAGGTGAGGGTTCTATTTTTTGACAAGTCTATTCATTGTCCATCATAAAAAACTGAAGCAAATAGGAATATGTTGGGGGTTGAAGTAGAATCTATTATGCTTCAGTGGAGGAAGGCAAGAGACAAAGCAAAAGCAAAAAGTAGAACTCATTAAAAGACATAGTCAGGGCAACTCCATTTTGCTGAAAGGTACCATAGACGATGAAGTAATATCAATACTAAATATATCTGCAACAATTTTTTTTTTTATTAAAAGGGGCCATCCCTTGAGTAAGTACTTAAAGAGGACTATTCATCGAATGGGTATATCTCATTCAAAGTGACAATCTGATAAGACCTTAGCTTAATATGACCAGGGTCCCACATTCCATCCTGATCCATCTCCAGTCATCCTGATGAATATCAGGTCACTGGACCCAGATGGCTCTGGAGGAGAAAGTGAGGCTGTTGACCTTGTATAGCCCTTCCTCACTCACATCAAAGTCAACTGCAAGTCATGTTATCATCCTCTTTGAGAATGAAGGACAAACACACAACCCTCATTTTTCATCATTTCTCAGTTGCCTCTTCTGAAAGTAACTTAAAGATATTGGTTGCTATGATTTTACAAAATGGTGGGAAACTTCAGACCCTGACCATAAGGATCATTTAGGGAAAAGCCTAATTTCTCTTTGGTAAGGGGTAGAGGGAAAAGAAGAGGGGGAAAAAGCATCATTTCTGTACAGATAGACAGAAATAACATTTTTAATATTTTCCTTTTTTAAAAAAAATGACTTTTTTTGCCACCAAAATTTCTCCCAGGATCCCTTTGTCTCTTTTCCCTTTCCCAGTGAGCCAATTTAATATAACAAATATTTGAGAGAGAGAGAGAGAGAGAGAGAGAGAGAGAGAGAGAGAGAGAGAGAGAGAGAGAGAGAGAATAAATTAGCAAAACTTATGAATACATTGTGGGAATCTAACAAGATGTTCATTGTGCCATAGCCCCAGACCTCCCACTTCTGCACAGGAGGGAGATTGGAATGTCTTTTGATATCTCTTCTTTGATGCCATGCTTTCTGTTTATAAGTTTACGGCATCCATTTTTAACTGAATTAGAATTGTTTTTTCCATTTCCATTTTCCTAGTCATGGTTGCAATATCATTTTCTTAGCTCTACTTCATTAGATCTTGTAAATGAAAAAGCACATGATAACGTGTTGTTTTAAATGCATTTTTCTCTTCATGTGGTTATAAGTTTTGTCCTAATTATCAGTTTGGTTGGAAATATTTGTGTAGGAGATGCCTGTTAATGTTTAAATATATGGCATGGGAGTTCCCT
This sequence comes from Bettongia penicillata ogilbyi, assembly GCA_023548195.1. Lineage (NCBI taxonomy): Eukaryota > Metazoa > Chordata > Mammalia > Diprotodontia > Potoroidae > Bettongia > Bettongia penicillata. The sequence continues at coordinate 1,763,072 of JAJHZJ010000872.1, forward strand.
TTCAACTTGGAGATTCTACAAGTCTATGATATATCGGAGATATGTGTTATGGTTCACTGTTGTTACATACCTCCAAACACTAGTACGGAGTGCAAGGGTTTTTTTTTTTTTATTTGCTTGTTTGATTGATTTTTGTTCCGCACATACAACAGGGTTTTGGCTAGTGCATACCCTTATCTCCTAAGAGGGAGGCAGCCTCATGTTTGGCTCATTATAGACATTTTGCATTGCCTTATTACAAGGACTGGAATAGCTACTTTTCACTTTCTGTATAGATGAAACTGACAGGATCTTTAACTCTTCCTGACTGAAGTACAGCTACCTGCTCTTTCCCCAGGTGTCTAAGAGTTCAAGACTTGTTAATTTTCTGAGTGATGGGATGCAGTAATTGCGGAAAGTCCTCAGGGTCAATTTCTCTCCCCTTTAGACCCTGTAGCCCCAAGAAATGAGTCTGGGGTTTTGGTCTTGTTGCATCTGGTCTTTTCAATTCTGGATACAGGCAATGGAGACCCCAGTAGCAGTGATTCTGGAACTCAGTATTCCAGACAGAATGGTACAACTGTTGGGGAATTCTTCAACCCAGAGATCCTAAGATTCTCTTATAGAGTAGTTCCTCCTGCCGCTGTCCATTTGAATGGAAGTCAGAAAGTCAAGGGGCAAAGTTAGTCAAGTAAAGGTTTAATTAGCATCAGTTGGTGGACATTACCAGGTAGCTAGCAATTCTGCCAAACACATTGAAATACGCCTTATATAGTGTCTTATGTAGCCTTAGTGCACATGATAGGCACAAAAGGATCCTATTGGGTGATTCTGCTTAGCCACTTTCCTTATTTAGGAGTTTCAGTAATCGGGAGAAAATATCAGATGTTTAGGGCAAGGAAGAGAAGGAAAGGGAAATGTCTTAACTTTGGGTTACAACTTATTACTCCTGTTGTGTCAGGTATTGCCAAACATCCAGTTTATTCCAAAAGAGATATTTCTCTGTAGTTAATCCTATCAGACTGTCTTGGTGGGTTTGCAGGTCTCTAGATAATATCCAACCAGGTAGGATGGGAAGCTTCTAAGATCAGTGGACTTATTCTATTGCCTTTAGGCAAGGGGCAGCTTTGTTGAGTCATCTTCCTGAGTTCAACTCTGGCCTTAGATACTAGGTGTGTGATCATGGGCAAGTTGCTTAACTTGCCTCAGTATCCTGTTTGCCAATCTCTAAAATGAGCTGGAGAATAAAATGACAAAACACTCCAGTATCTTTGCCAAGAAAACCCCAAATGGGGTAAAAAGGAGTCAGGCATGACTGAACCACAGTCCTTAGGCAGTTGGGACCAGAGAGATGTAAAATGCCCAATTCACTTACCTTACAAATTTTGGTGACATGGGATACTCCAACTGAAAAACTCTACAAGTTGCTCATTTCTTTCCTCAAAATCCGACATAATGCCATCTGTCTAATTTTCTATTGCCACAAGCTATGACAATTTTTTAAAAGTCAACTTCTTCAAAGAATTATGGTCAGTAAAGCAGTATGCCACCAGATTCACCCAGGAATTTGAAATACAGTTTTTAAAAGGAATGTCCTTTCAGTAACTGTGTTGAATTTTGCACATGTAGCATTCCCCATTCTGTTTTGTTGTTTTCTTTCCTAATGGAGGTTTGGCATGTGTAACTTAGGCATTACCCACTTCTTCAAAACCCAAGTACTTAAGTGAAAAGAAGCAGAAAGAGTACTATACTAATGAAACTTGAGGAAGTGTTGGAGTAAGTGAATGGCCTATGGATATCTTTATTCCCTACCTCCTTCAATTAAAATTTGTTGAGTTTTCTTGTTTTAAATTCTATAGTCAAGGAATAGGCTTTACTTTGCCACAAAATCAACACTATCACATACACCATCTGCATGTTGACAGACTTAGAAATCCTTCTGGAGCATTTCTGTAGAATTTATAGTTCTTCGGTGAAATGAGTATAGTAAAAGTAGATTTGGCTGGCAATATATCAACCTGAAATCCTCCATTAATACCTTTCTGTTAACCAAAAAACCCTCTTCTCCTTACTGTGCTAGATAACAGAAAGCTGTTACATATTAATTTGCTTTTCTGGAAATACCTAAAAGAAATTGGTCTTTACTATGAGAAAAAATGCTAAGGGATCTAATGGAAAATTGAAAAGATTCTGTGATAAAGAATGTAGACTTCGTGTGTGTGTGTGTGTGTGTGTGTGTGTGTGTGTGTGCGTGTTCAGTATTGTCAGGCATGATATGTAGTTACATGCTTTGCTTAATTGCCCAGGTAATTCTTCTCTAAGTATGAGGTTTGGGCTATAATGTGTCACCTTTTGGATTAGAGAGTTCCATATAGTTTATACACCTTATTTGCTGCCAGAATTTCTGATTTTAGTCAATATATTATTGTTTAAAAAAGGAAAGAAGAACCTCGAGAATTCTGCAGAGTGTTATACATTTGTATAGAGAAGAACATTTCAGTTGAACATTTTTGTTTTTCTGGGGGAATGTTTGTAAGATTGGTTTCTTCCCTCTGGGGCTTTACATTGGTGGAACAGAGCAATTAAAGTATAAATATCTTTTTGCTTCTTTCTATGCCCTTTCATGTTCAGTTTTCCTGGGAATCTTTGTGGGATAAATCCTAGGGAATTTAATAAAGGGAAATTCTTGCTTGCCTTTTCCTTTTGAAAATCAATCAGTACATTTACTAAGCCCCTATGTCAGGCATAATGTTAAGGCAAGGATACAAAAAAAGGCAAAAGATCCTTCCCTCAAAGAGCTCCCAATCTAAAAATGACACACAAGCTCAACTGCAGGATAAAAGAAATGAAAAATGAGTCAAAATATGAATTGATGAAAATAAGATCTATGTTAAAACACTTTTAAAACCTTTTCCAATGAATGTTGTTTGTTGAAATTGGAATACAGAAATGTGTGCAAATTTTAACTTTATGTGTATATTAACTATTATGTGTATATAATAACATAATAATACTGTATGGTTTCTTTTATTTTCTTTTTTTTACCATATCTGTAATTTCATGATTTCAGGGAGTTTCCAGTGAGGAAATGATGTACCAGCATTTTCTCTGTAACTGATAATTTTTAGAAAGCTGCTTAGAGCTAAGTGACTTGCCCAAGGTCACAAAGCTAGAATATGCCAAACTTAGGACTTCTACCTAGTTCTTTCTGTCCTTAGAATTGCTGAAAAACAAAACACAACAAAGCATAAAAGTTTCCTTACTTTTTAAAAGACTTCAAAATTTCATTATTGTAATAGAGCTAATATTATTGAATTATGTCCCAGTGTACAACTTGCCATCTAATATGAAAAAAAAGTGTTAATTAAAAATAAGTGGTGGTTGATTGACTTTTATTTATAGGAATTCATTTATTCATACATTCATTACTTTGGGTTTAAAAAGGAAGGGGTGGAGACTGCACTTGTTATTTAATTCATACAGAGAATTCATAGATGAGGAAACTCCCTTTTCTCATGCAAATTAACACCTTCTCTGTGACTTAGACCAATGGAGAATGGAGAGAGCTTGTGGCTTGTTCGAGGTCACATAGCAACCATACAGCAGAGTCAGTTCACCCTAGCTCTAAGGACATCTTCTGGTCTGTTCTACCAGTGATGTCAAACTCAAAGAGAAGGTGATGCAGCTTGTTCCATGTCCTACAGATAGTGTCAGAGATCACATTCCAATTCAGGTCCTTGGATGCCAGCATATTCACTACTCATTTTGAGTGCACCAGACTGCATGATCCAAAAGTATTATTCAAATTTTACTAGGGTTATGAGCTACACCTTCCTATATGTACTTGAGGGACAAAATAATCTAGCAGTTTTGGGGAGTTTGAGTTTGTGTTTTGGTTTTTGCTTAGTAAAATCAAATAGGTTTTTTTTTCCATCCACAACAAATATTTTTATAAATGCACAGTAGCCTTCTTGTTAATGAAATTAAGGAGAGTATAAATGTTTGTTTACCTGATCTGACTGGCCTGTGAAAACCTTAAGTAGTTTCTATTACTTCTACTGTTTCAGAATAATAATTGATATTCTCCTGCTAAGGAGCAACCTAATTATACAACTGTAGGAACTACTTGAATGAACAGTTTTAGGGCTTTCCAACTGGAGTCTGAAACTAAATGAGTAAGCTTGAGCCTTGAAATGACAGAATTCTCACTTTCAGCTGTCTTTTATGAAAGGTTTTTCCTTCTGTGAGCCAAACAAAGGTAGTTTCCCAGGACTCACCGTTTGTTGGAATTGGGCCTAGAGTGCCCAAGAGAGATTGCTGGTCGGTGTGATTTTACCATCTGGTGTTTAAAAAAAAAATTTAGGTTCTCATAGATTCTGTTAATATTACTAAAGCCTTGGCAATGGTATTTCTCTTTCCACATTTATATACTATCATCACTACTCTTCGTATTATCTGTCCTTATCTGGGAAGGTTCTCTTAGCCAGAAGAGGCTGATTGCCTTGTTTTACAGATGAAGGTAAAACAATTTATACCATGACTTAGATTCCAATTTATGTCCTTTGATTTCCTCCAAATCCAATTACTCATTTTCAACGCACCACGTTGCCTGTTAACTCCCTTGAAACTTAATGAAACCCAGGAGAATGATCCAAAATTATGACCCATAATTTAGTATATATGCGAAATGATTGGTTCTTAGATATATATGCAAGGATTACATAGTTAGTTCTGGAATTCATTTGGGGATTGTGTGCCCAGAAGCAGATGGACTGATCTGCAGGTGGTTTTAGAAGCATTGTAATGTCAGGAAATTCTAAATGTAGTGTTGTCAGCTTATCAACTCTGTCCAAGGATTCCCTTCTTTATTATCACCTTTATGGGTAGATTTTGAAGAATTCTTCTGTTCCATTTTTCATAGGAAATAAAACTTCCATGACAGTTTTTTAAAGTATGTAAGAAATTTAATATTTAAGGAATTATTTAAGAAATAAGAAATTTAAAATAAATCCTGCTTGTCTATGTTCCCTTCTAAACTTTGTTCTGCTTACTTCCACTTTTGCATACTTTTTAAATGTTTTATTGACATTCCTTTCCTTCTTCCTTTTTTCTGCATCGCTATTCCCCACTTACTATAACCTCACGACTCTACTTCCCTCCGCAAATAAAATTTCTCCTTTATAACAAATATAGTCAAGTAAAATAAGTTCACACATTGATCACATGTGTCTCTTTCTGCACGTTTGGTCAATCACCTCTCTGGAAAGAATGCTTCATCTTCATTTTTCTAGAATCATGGTTGGCCAATTATATTAAGGTTTTTCAACTTTTCTACACATTATTGTAACTATTATATAATTTATTCTCTTGGTTTTTATTCATTTCTCTCTGTATCAACTTTTCCCAGGTTTCTCAGAATCTGTCTCATTTATCATTTGTTTGGTTATCATACTGATTTGTTTTACCGTTTCTCTAATTGATGGACACCCACTTCATTTTTAGTTCTTTGCTACAACAAAAAGTACTACTACAAATATTTTTGTACTTATGGATCCTTCTCTCTTTTTCACGTGCTTGTGGTATATCCCATGGAGTAGTGTAGTAGTAGTAGTGACTTACATAGTATAGTTTCATATCGCTTTCCAATATTGTTAGGGACCCCGGGAGTTTGGGCCTGATCTCTCAGGCCCACAGGTTTATCTGACCAGGAGAGGCCTGCAGGCCTTGGTGGAGTGAGCTGTAAGCAATGACTGAGGTGGGAGACAAGATAGTAAGAACTCCATTTATTCAAGCAGTGAGCAGCGCTTTTATCTCTTTTCTGACACCAGTGCTCTAAGTGACCCTATCACCAATTAGTTTGCCCTTATATGGAAGTAATTTACCTTAACCAGGACTGCCCAGGGTGGACACATAGCCCCAAGAAAGAAAAACATTTTTGACTTCTTTGTTCTCTGAAAAGCCCAGGAAAAGAGCCTTGAGCAAAACAGGGGCAGAACCCTTCCTCCCAGTGCCATCTTGTTCATGCCTTACCAGTCTCCCCTCAGTTTACCTGAGTCGTGACCAGTGGATGCCATCCAAGAGGCTGGGGGTTGGCAATTCCCTTACACAATATGGTTGGAACAGTTCTCAGATCCAACAAAAACATTTGTCTACTTTCCGCAGTCTCTTCAACAATGGCCATTTTCTTTTTTTGACATCTGGCATACTGATGGATCTGAGTGAAACATCAGAAGTTTTCATTTGCATTCTCTAATTATTAGTGATTTGGGTCATCTTTTTACATGGCTGCTGATCATTGAAGTTGTCTTTTGTTTTTAATTTTCTGTCCTTTCTTTTGATCACTTATTTGTCAGGGAGACTTGCATCTTGAGCATATGAATGCTGTATGAAAATTGGATATCAGACTTTATCAGAGAAGTTTCCCCTTCTAATTCCTAGTATATTGATTTTGGCTTTGCATAAGCTTTTCAATGATGTATAATGAAAATTTCCATATCTCTGATCATTCTATATTTTGACAAATAAATATCATCTTAGTTATAGTGTTGAAAGATATCTCCTGTTCTCAATTAATTTATGATACGATCTTTTATATTTAGGTCATTTGGAGTTTATTTTGGTATATAGTGTGAGATAGTAGTATAAATCTATTTTCTACTAGACTAATTTACATTTTTCATAACAGTTTTTGTCAAATAGTAAATACATAGTCTAGTATTTAAAAGTCATTAGATTAACTGAATACTGTACTGCTGTGTTCAGTTGTTTATGTTGTGTTTACCTGTTCCATTTATTAACATTATAGTTTTTAACCAGTACCAAAAAGGTTTGTGCAAAGTTTCCAAAATCTTTGCAAATTGCTTGCAAAATATAAGATAAATGAAGTTTGAGAAAGAGCCTTTAAAACCATTAAACACTCAGTTTTCTTCTGCACTTTATTAGGTTTTGAAATTACAGAATTTGGGGACTGAAAGCATCATGGACTCCTAGATTATCTAGACCAGGAGTGGGAACCTGCAGTCTCGAGGCCACATGTGACCCTCTAGGTCCTCAACTGTAGCCCTTTGACTGAATCCAAATGTCACAGAACAAAGGGGATTTGTGGCCTCGAGGCTATAGGTTCTCTACTCCAATCTAGAAAAACCCTATTATTCAACAGATGAGAAAGCTGAGCCCAAATGGCTTGTCCAATGCCTCAGTGGACTTATAGGTAGAACCCATACTCAATGTCTTCTCAGTCTAGCCCGTGGTCTATTATATTGTGATTTTCACCTTTTCAAATTCAAACCTTTTCGGGACACTATTGATGCTGAGCTGACAGGTATAAATTCAAATTTTCCATTCATCTCTGGTCATCATATCTGACAGCTTTTTTAGATTATAGCTTTCTTGAGGGCAAAGTCTATTCTTACCTTTGCTTTTGTATCCTTAGTGTTTGGCACATAGTGACTACTCATTAAAAAAAATCTTTTACATAAAAATATTAAATCTTTATTTACCTAAAAAATAACCCATAGTTTTAGTCTCCAAAGCCATGAATGCCTAAAGGCAGAAATCATGTTTTATCCATCTCTGCAACTCTCCCATAGCCTTTTTGCATAACAGATGTTCAGTACTTTTTTTTTAAGGCATTAAGGAATCAATTTATTGTTTTGGAGCTGAAATTGTAGAATTCAAGATTACCTTGCTGGGTTTTTGTGAAAAGCAAGTGATCCAGTATATTAGATAATACTGCATTTTATAAAATATAAAGAACTATAAAAGAATAAAGTATTATATCTTTTCTAATTTAAAATCTAATTGTTAACATGATTTCAACGACATGTAAAAAGATGATCTTTCATTATTCTCTTATACAATGGTAAATAATAAAAAACTATACTATTTATGGACAGCTTTTTGCATATATTTGTATTTAGGGTATTGTATTACTTTCCATAGCCTTGTGATCACTGTAATGTAAAAAGCATAACAATGGATCATTTATTGTGATAGAGAAGTTTAAATTTTATTGACAGTCTTAGTAAGGGTATATAACTAGCTTTTACACTGACACTTAAGTGACCTTATAATTAAAGTTGTACATGATTCCTTTATAGTATGTCAAATTATAAAATATAATGACTTTTCCAACTTTGAGTAGCAGAGCTAAAATGCAATTTATAACCATGAGAAAGTTCTGATCTTTGATTGACATTTAAATTTGAATATTTAATATGTTTTGTAACAGGCATAATTGATCTATCTTTCTATTCAAATTTTAGTCAAGTTAATGTAACTGTTATCCATTTTGAAGAAAACATTAATTTTTTTGTGTCCTCGGTCAAATGAACATAACAAGTTAACATTTGCCACAGTAAAAATCAGATGCAGAAGTTGAATTAAAATCATTGTAAATTGTCACAAATATATGTGACAAGTTTATATTACAAGCAGAGAAAATGTGTGATCATGTTACTAACAAAAATGGTCTCTTATTTAGGTTATATTTTAAAAGTTGAAATAATTATTAACCAAAAGTACACTTTTAGATTTTTCAGTCCTCTGATGGATATGCTATCAAATCAATGTGTTTACAATCCCTCCAGTAGCGCCAATTTCAAGCCATCTATAACTTTTCATCCAACATTTCCCACCTATTCCCATAAGTTGTTTACAGTGGGTACAATACTCAGTGTGTGGAGGGCCTTCCTATAGCTCTCTGGACTTGCCCTGGGTAACAGTGCAACGCTGTAAACTCTCATTTTATCCATTACCTTCACTATCTGGCTGACCCACATCTCTCTCTGGTCACATGCCTTTCTGCTGACATCTTTTGTCTGACTTTTAAGGTATAATTCACTAGTAGTAATATGCTGTAACTTATTTATGCCTATTGCATCTCTTCTTGTCCTTGAGGTTACTGACAATTCTTTTTTTTTTTTTTGGAGAGAGTTGGATTTCATAATTAGAAGTCACACAGCATCGCTATAAGACTAGTGTTAAAAAGATGAGTGTTTCAAGTACAATGCAGGAAACACAATGTAAAAGTTCCCAAATGCAATCCTTTCCACTCGCTTGTCCAATTCAAATCTAGGTCCAGTTCATGATCTGTCATCAGTGTCTGGACAAAATATGCATTTTTTAAATCCAGTTTCCTTTTTCTTACCTGGCTATTAGGATACCCTCTCTAGTGATTAGGGATCTCATTTAGGCATCTTTAATGTGTTCCACTGCTTGATAAAATCCACAAATTGAAGCATCTGGTGAATCTCAAGAACTATATAAATATATGACCCCCCTTCCCTTTGGATTCTGCACTAGATATTATCTATGGTTGTGACAAATACCTTTCATATGCATATATCTCCCCATTTTATACCATCCTTTTTATTAACAAAGGATCACTGAACAAAGTTAATCCTTATGAAAGAATCTTTTCTAATCTTAATGTTTCTGCTAAAAACAGTCGATTTGTGAAGTGCTTTTAAGGATGAATTTTGCTCCCATGAATCCATTTTTTTTATAATCAATAATAAGATTGGGATTTTATCTTCTCTGGTCTTTTCAGTTAGCTATTTAGTCACAACAAAGATGTGAAGTGCTATAAAATATCACTTGTGAAAGCTTTCCTCTTCCATTCTGGTGTTTTCATCAAGGGTATCCTTGATATGTATATAAATTATTTACATAATAATTTCCCTCAGCGGATCCTTGACCCAGACCTGTCTGATCTCCTCTCAAAGATTTCCCCCATTGTATCTCCATGATCTTCTACACCTGCGCTGCCTACAATACAGTAGGAAGCTTTTCCTCACTCTAAAAACAAAACCCACATCTCTCATTTTATCATAACCCTCCCATTAATCCTATATTTCTTCTCCCCTTTAGAGTTGAACTCCTTGAAAATTAAACATTTAACATTAAGTCCTCCCACTTCCTCTTTCTCAGGCTCTTTTGAAACCTCTGAAATCTGGCTTCTTCTGACCTCATCACTCAACTGAAAGTGAGCTCTGCAAAGTCCCCAGCAGTCTTTTAGTTGTCAGATCTAACCACATTTTCTCAATTCTCATCCTTCTTGAGCTCTTTTTAATACTGATTCTTTTGACCACTCTCTCCTATATATTCTCTCCTACCTATGTTTTCTTAACTCTACTTTCTTGGTACTTCTACTTATCTGACTGTTCATCATTTTTCTTTTGTGTCTCCTTATTCATATCATAACCACTAACTGTGATGTCTCCTCCCTCCTCAAGGCTATTTATTTCCTGGGACCTCTTCTCTTTTTTCTATCTTCTCACTCAGTGATTAATTAACTCCCATGCATCAATCATATCATCCTTATGATTGATCCATAATTCTCAGATTTTGCTATCCAGAGCTAATATCTCTCCTGAGCTCCAGTTCAGCATCAATACCTTCCTACTGAACATAGCAAGCCCAACATTTCATAGGCATTTCAAATTCAATACATACAAAATTGAACTCATTATTTTTCTATCCACCTTTACCTCTCTTCTGAAGTTCCCTATTTCTATGGAGGGAACTATTATTATGTCAACTAGAATGTTACATTGGTGTCATCCTTAATTGATCATTTTCATTCACCCCATGTATCCAAATAATTGCCAAATCTTATCATTTCTACTTTTAAAACATCTGTCACACATATCTCTGTCACATACATTCATACTATCCTCCCCCCTACCACACCATGCCTAGACCATTACAGTTTCCTTTTAATTGGTCTCCCTTATTCAAGTTTCTTCATAGTCCAGTACATCTTCCCCAGAGCTGCCAAAGTATTTTTCCTAGAGTGTAGGGAACTCCCTCTACTCAATAATCTTCAGTGTCTCCCTATTACTTCTTGGATCATATTAAAAACTCCTCTGTCATTTAAGGTTTTTCATGATCTTAGCTAACTTACTATCTTTGTAATTTTACAAATTTCTCCCCTCGTCTACTCACTAATGAAGCCATAGTGGTCTACTCACTCTTCTTACACAAAACATTCCTTATCATCTCTTGTATCTTTGTCCTACTTGTCTACCAAATGTGAAATACTGTTCTTCCTCACTTAGGCTTCTTAGAATTCCCACTTCCTTCACAACTCAGTTCAAATTCCATCTTCTATAGAATGCTTTCTCAGTCCCCTGCTCTGTTTAGCTCCCTCCCCATCATTGATTAATGCCTCCCCATCAATGGCTACTTTCACTTTTCTCTGTCAGTATCTTGTATATACTATTGATATACTTATGTTCTTCCCCTTTAAATATAAGCTCCTTGGGGCAGAAGCTATTTTTGCTTCTTTTCTTTTAATCCCCCATATTTAGCACATTGCCTGGCAAATATGAACATTTAATAAGTGTTGATTGATCACAAGGGTTTTTTTTTTTTTAACATAAGAATGAAGGCTTGTTTAGTTATTTTCAGTTGTGTCCAACTCTTTGTTTCCCCATTTGGAGTTTTCTTGGCAAAGATCTTGGAGTAGTTTGCCATTTCCTTCTCTAGCTTACTTTACAAGCGAGGAAAAAGGAAAATGGGGTTAAGATACTTGCTCAGTCACACACCTAATAAGTGTCTGAGGTCAGATTTGGACTCAGGAATGTAAATCCTCCTGACTCTAGACCTAGCACTCTATCCACTGGGCTACCTAGCTGCCAATTAAAATAAAGGTACATGTATTTTTAGTTATTACTATTTTCTTAGTCATATAATGGGGAGAGTAATGATGTTTTTGATCTCCCCCAAAATTTTCTGGTATCTTTCAGATCTCTTGAGAATTGATTTACTTTTATAACATCATGTAGATGTTATTAATTTGCATTTTTTGAGAAAATGCAAATGCATATTCCATATATCTTGACTTATTTTTAGTGTCTAACATCTAAAATCTTTTCCAGATGTTTGTATTTTCAATTAAAACTATGGCTGTCCATTGTTTACATGATCTTTATTGGCATTTGGCAACAATTGCATGTCAGGTCTTACCTTTATGGTATTATTCGTCATGAAACTTTTGTCGATAATCAGGATATCAAAGATTATAGAACTTCGAAAAACACCTTAGAAACCATGCAATTCAATCCTCTCATTTTATAGTTGAGGAAACTGAAGTAGAGAGTTCAAATCATAGAAACAGTTAAAAGCAGTCTCCATAATACAATGCTATTTCCACTATGCTACATCACTATAGTTGAAGCTTCATCTTTGTATAACCTCTAAATTGGGCATTAACTTTCAACATGAAGTTCTAGGAGTTAGATAATATACTAGTATGTTCAAAGAAAGTTTTTTATCTCAATCTGTTATAATTTTTAGAATTTAACATACATGGTTAATATTTCAGCACCTCTACTGAACAGTCCATATTTCACCGACATATTTTTTACTATTAGAGTGCACTTATTACTATTTTTTGTGATTGTTTTTGTACATACATATGAGACAATGTATCTCATGCTTTTAGGAGACTTTTATTTCCTGAGAATACATTGACTTTGAAGAATCTACTTCATGCATAAAGTTTATGTAAGAGAGGTTATTTAAAATTGTAACCTTTCACTGTAAAACACAGTTCAAGCAGATAGAATCCCTCAAAATGTCACTGATATTTGAGTTCTTTTTCTATATTATAGTATGTTTCATGCAGTGGACTGCTTCAATGACCCAAAACATGTGAGGTAAATGACAATTTTGTTTTCTTATATATGTCTTATTTTCACTTATCATTATCCCAAAATCCTTCTAAGACATTCAAGGCAAGTATTTTCATTCTCATTTTATAGATGAAAATAAGGTCTAAGAGAAGTTTCATGATATTCACAAGTTCAAATACTTAGTAATAGTGTTTTGCTTTTGCAGTAGGTCATCCAGCAATATAAATGTCTGGAAATATATTGTTTAATGAAAAGATATTTATTAAATTGTTCTTCAAACAGAATATCATTAAAATAAAATCTTGGATGATCAATCTCAAAACTTGAGGTATTGATTGTCTCTTAGAGATTCAGTTTCCTAATTGAACTTTCATGAGAAGGGGTCTATAAAATACCTTTAAACTAAGCTTTTTTTGTGTTTTTATTTGAAGTGACTTATAAAGACATTCATTTTACAAAGGAAAGCTTGCTCCCTTTAGGAAAAAAATCACCATTTTGTTAACTGCTCACTTTTGGTATTTTCTCAGTCTATCTTGAATCTGTATTTATTTCTGTGCCAATGACTGATGGAAATTCTTTCAAGAGCATTATTCTCACTATATATATATTATTCAACCACATTTAGAATTTTTTAAAAATAGAGGTTGTAGGGTTTTTCCTCCTAAGTAGACAATGCATTGACTTAGATTTCTTGTTGCTATTGGTGATTTGAGTATTGTACATACAGACAAGCATGTCCCAAAAAACTAAGTCATTCTGGGTCTACTTGGAATGACAGTTCTCAGTTAAATAAAAATACTTGGGTAGCATTTTTCCCAAGGTTGCTGTGAGAATCCAATGAGATAATAGCTGACAATTCCTGCCCCCAAGTAGCTTACATTCTTTGGGGAAATGACAACACACAAAAAGGTAAAAATCTGGGAAGGAGGAGAAACAGGGGTTGAAGAAAGAGGGAAAAGATAGTTCCAGTACTGCTCACTTACACTGTCTGAAGTCTTCTTACTGGAGTAGATTGGCTATGAACTGTCAGCAGGAAATGTTGAACTACCTGCAAAGGTTGTTCCTTTGAGGCAGATGGATTAAGTCCAGTCTGGTCCCTGGAAACCTTACCTTAGGGGCACACTGTACTCAGACATATAAAGTGTTCTTAGGCAACTAGGTGGCATAGTAGACAGAGTACTGGATTGAATTACAAAAACCTGGAGTCAAATCCAGAAATTTAAATTAACCAAATGACCTTGGGCAAATCATTTAACTTATCTCAACCTCAATTTCCTTATCTGTAAAATGGAAATAATAATGGCATCTACTTCACAGGATAACTCAGAGGATCAAAAAAGGCAACATATTTTAAGTGCTTTGTAAGCTTGAATTATATAAATGTCAGCTCTTATTATTATTACAATTTTGTAATGTTAAGGAAATATAAAAGAATGACATTTGATAATGCAATATGGATTAAGCTGTCTCTATCCCTCTGATAATCTAATATTTAGAAGACTGAGGTAAGGCAAACGGTGTGCAGTGGGGGCCTACATTTAGTATTTGTGGGCTGTAACATGGGGAAGGAGTTAGATTTATTCTTCTGGCCTCCAGAAGATAGAACTAAAAAGAATGACAGAAAGTTGCTTAAGCTGCTGTAAAGGGAAATGCAATTCTAATTAACAGCGTGGAGAAATGAAGGGCGCTGCCTCATGGGGTGGGCAGGATGACCACTTGTCGGTATGTTGCCCAGGGCTGCTATTCAGACGGGGTCTCTAAACTTGTTTTTTTCTACTTCTGAAATCCTATTGGTACATCTCCAGTTAGACCCCTTTATAGCAGCAGCCTGAATTCTGGCAAGACTGCTGGTGAATAAGCAGTATTCAGTTACTCATCCTGGTGGGCTACACTGGGGTTAGATGTGATAATCCTTTTCTGTGGTGCTTTCCAGCCAAGCCTCTAATCAGATGTATTTACAATTTTTCTTATAAGCAACAAACTTAGTTGTTCTAAGTCTCTTCAATATTTTCTCTTTAATTTGAAAAAATGGCAAAAGGGGTGAAGGGAGAGGTTATAGTATTAAAATTACATTAACCTGGATTAATCCAACTGTTTGCCTGGGTCAAAAACAGTTTTTCTAAATGAGTGCAATGTGAAATAGTTAATAACTGATAGCAGAAAATCATGCTCTTACATTTTTTTTCAGCAATAAATCTTTTATAAAAAAGAGAGGCCAACTATGTTTTATTTAAGCCACATTTAAATCTCTAAGCAAAACAGAAGCCTCAGTCTTTTCATAAAGCTGATTGTATCTAAACAGTCATTGAAAATAAGCACTGAATCGCAATAGAACATGAACAGGAGATATTTTAGCGCATTTTTTTGCCTCAGTGAATTAGCAACAACAGTGTAAATTGATTTTTCTTTTCTCATACTAATGAGCATGGTAAAACAACCTCTAATCATAATTGTATTATTTAAAAATACTGACATCCATTTTAATGCTAATGTAAATGAGAATGTTACTTTAATAAGAGAATAGAAATTATTCTTTAGTGTTTATGATGATTAATATTAAAAATTTAAATTTTCCTATCTGTACCAATTTTAGAACAATTTGAGTAATAGTAATATTAGCTACACACATAGAGAATTTTAAGGTTTGTAAAGCACTTTATATGTCTTATCTGGTGCTCACAGTAAAACTGTGAAGTTCATGATCATTATTATTTCCAATTTAAAGAAGAGGAAACCAAGACTGAGTGTTTAGTTATACTTAAATTCATACAGCTATTACTTATCTGAAGTAGAATCTGAACAGCTTCCTGATTCCCTCTAGTGATGGAATCCTCTACTATATCACTGATAGGGAAATAGTAGATAGTTATACAAGTTCTTGGTGCTAATTTTATTGCCACTGACTTTATTTTGCCAAACAGGAATAAAAAACATTTTATTCGCTGTCAGCTCACTGACTGTGAGTGTACAGTTCTAGTGTCTGAGTGCAAAAGAATGAAAGATCCTTCCCCTACTCCCCAAATGAACTTACTGTAACTTAAAAAATATTTATTCTTGCTTCAAGTAGAATAGCGTCGCATTGAAAAAATGTGTCAGTTCAGTACTCTATGTGTTGGTCACCTCAAAATCAGAAATATGCAGTCATTGTTATTTTCTTCTTAGAGTACTAATGAAACATTTTAAGAATACAAAGAAGTGAGCAAGAAGTTCAGAGAAAACAGAACTACATTAAAATCACTGTTAAATTTATCAAAGAGATAAAAAAGCTATCCATAATTACAATCTAAAACTTCATATACAATTGTCTTTTCCTGTTCTTATTTGCATATGGAAGTGATCACATTTGTCAATGGATCTAAAAGTTCATAATGAAACTATTTTTTTTTAACAGAAAAGGCTTTGAAGAACAGCTAAAAATAAAAAAAAATTATCTTGGTGGGGGTTTTTATTATAAGCGAAAGATTAGAAGATGTAAGAATTTCTTAAATTCTATAAATGTAAGAGTATAGTCTATAAATCTGTATAGAGTATTATCAAGACAGAAGAAATAAAAGAAGCGAAAGACATGGTCCTCCTCAAGGAGCTTATAAGTTAATCAGAAAAATATCAAAATTTTATTTTTAAAGAAAGTATAAAGGAACATACAAACAAGATTGCAGAGGTTGATACAATAAGAAAGTCCAATAGAAAATACATACATTAATAGAGACCTTTAGACTCAATAAAACTTCCTGGGTTCTAGTCCTGTTTCATGTGTATGAATTTGGGTAAATGATTGTTTCCTTATCTGTAAAATTAGATGATAATTTATGAAGTCTTTTCTGTCTCTAAATTGACATAATTATATATTTATATGTATATATAACTTTATAAATACACATACTTTTTAATATATTTTGTGTTCAATATTAAGGAAAAATCTGAAGTGAAAGAAATCATTTTCCTAATTCATGGTAAAATGTACATAAATTATATAGGAGGTATTCTTTGATAGTAGCATAAATGTCAAACACCCATATGGAAGAAAAGTTTTTGAGAAATTTAACAGATGAATGAAAATGTGGACAGGGACCCAATGTGAAACCCTTGTTTGATTAAGTGAACAGTATGCTGTTCCAGGTATAAGGAACATTGTGCAAGAAACTATAAAGTTAATAATAAGGAAGTAAGGAACAGGATGTAGTGAAGAGGCAGATTTGGAAGGTGATTGTAGGAGGAAATAAGGAACAGAAGCCAAATATTCTTTGGAAGGCCAAAAGAAAAGAATATTAAACTAAATATGGAAAAGATAAAAAAAATCATAAGACACTCAGAAGACAGATGATACTTTGGATTAATTATAAAGATGGGAAGTGAGAAACAGAAGCCCAAAGAGATGAAAGATGTTTTAATAATGAGTGAGAACAAACAAAGATCTATGTTATACTGTGTTTTCTCATTATACAATAATAACTTCTAGTGGATCCAAGGTGACTGAATTGTTTACCTCATTCCTCTCCTCTGATCTGGACAGAGGGATTAGCTTCTTTTGTCTCTGCTTCTGGCTTTTTATATCTCTCCCCTCCCCACCCTGCCTTCACCCAGTGCCAAGGAAAATTGTTGTGTCTCCCTTTGGGGTTTTCTTGGGAAAGATAGTGAAGTGGTTTGCCATTTCCTTCTGCAACTCATTTTATAGGTGAGGAAACTGAGGCAAGCAGGGTTAAATGGTTTTCTCAGGTTCACATAGCTAGTCTGATGCTATATTTGAACTCAGGTCTTCCTGACTCCAAGCCCAGCACTCTAAACACTGAGCCACCTAACTGCCTAGTGCCCCTGCTTAAAATGGCTTATGTCTGGGGGTATAGAAAGATCCTTGATGTACAGTGTAAATCCAGTACAGGACCTTTATTTCCTCTTACACAAAAGAAACATATAAAACAAAAAATCCACAAACATTTATTGATAGAAAAACATAAAGCTAAAACAGGACCATGACTATTATTATATTCTTCCAGGAAACGGTTTTTTTTTTTTTTTTAAAGATGTGAAGCAGTTTTGAGTACCGCTAAAGTGCCATTTCATATTTTATCCCAGTTCTGCACTGTATAAACAGCTCAGCTCATCCCCGAAAGCTTTTTCCCTTTTCTGAATATCCCCCTGCTTTGGAGGGTCCCACCACACACTCAAGCCACTCAGGCCAACAGCCACTACTTTTAACTCCTCATCCTCACTCTTTCCTCATATATAATCTGTGCCCAGGTGTTATCACTTCAGCACTTCTTACAGATTCCCTTCTGACCATCACCACCCTAATGCAGGCCTTATCATCTTTCCTGGGCTTGTGTGTTAGCCTTCCATGGGACTCTTTGCCCTCAAGTCTCTCCTTGCTTCAGCCAATCCTTCATTCAGGAGACAGAGTGATCTCCCTAAAGTTCAGACCTGACCATATCACATTCTGTCTCCCATCCTTCCACCTCCCCAACTCAGTAAACTGCAAAGCTTCTTTATTACTGTATGAAATATAAAATTTTCTGTTGGGTTTCTAAAGCTTTTTTACAACCAGATTCCTTCCCAACTTTCCAGACTTCCTTTTTCCCACTACGTACTCCATGAATGAACAAAACTGGCCTTCTTACTCTTGACACCTTATCACTGACTGTCTCCTGTAGATTTGTAGCTGGATAATACAGTACATTGAATACTGAACCTTTTTTTGAGGTCCCTTGTTTTGAGGTTCAAATGCTGATTGGAGGACATAAAAAAATTAATGAAAGATCCATTTAGGGCAGATGGGAAAGGCCCAGTACAGTAGTAATGCAGGTGGTAATGAGTCTTCTTCAGTTTCATTTCCATTGATAAAAATACCTTCCTATCTGATGTTAACCTAACTGACAGGGCCAACAACATTTTTTTAACCTGGTTCTTCAGTAGCTATGGCAGCTGCCAGATCAAGTTTGTACAAAGATGGTTCCCATGGGCAACACACTTGAAGCAAGGCTAGAGAGTGTGGGGAGGGGTGGAATTGGAGAAATGATGCTGCTATTACCAGAGGTCCTGGATTCCCTCCCTCAGGGTCTCAGGGGGAAGTGTTGAGAAAGGTGGTGGATGTAGATCATTTTTAGCCCATGTGGTACATGCCACCTCCTGTGATTTCTCTGCCTCTGTTAGGCTGAATTGCCTATAATTGGTGGAAATAGGTTGGAGATTGGTGTTGTTGAAAATAGTAGTAGTGGGTGATAATTTCAGCCCTTGCAGAACTAGCTGCTGGTTAGGATTATTGAGGGTTTGTTGCCCTGGTTGACTGGCTGCAGGGGCCAGGCTAAAAGCAAATGAAGGAAATTTCAGGGAAAAAAGGAGAGACCCACACCTCCCCCCTCCAAGAGAACTCCAGAGGTCCTAAAATGCCAAAGGAAGCAGGGATTTGGGCATTATGCTGGTAGAGTGGGCTCAGGGGCATTTGTGTGCAGACTGGTTCCAGTGTATTTTACTCAGTTCTGTGGCTCAGAAAACCTTCAGGATTTTTTTTTTTTCAAAATGCTTTACAGTCCTAGACTTGGGGTCAGGAAGACCTGAGTGTAAATTCAGCCTTGACACTACAAGCTTTGTGACCTTTGGTCAATAATTGAACCTCTGACTGCCTCACTTTTCTCATATGTTAAATGATAATTAATAGTATATTTCTCTCAAGGTTGTTGAAAGAGTCCAGTGAGATAATGCTTTTCAAATCTTAAAGCTATATAAAAATAACAATTAAGTTTTTATGTTTCTTTTTGACTTTATTAAAAGCTCAGATTTATTACAGCTTTAATAAATAGCAATATCATTAGCAATTATATTATTGTATTAATTAACATGTTAATATTATAGGTACAATGAACAGAGTGCCAGGCCTGAAGTAAAAAAGACCTGAGTTCCCATCCATCCTCAGACACTTAGTAGGTGTGTGACCCTGGGCAAGTCATCTATTCCTGTTTGACAATTCCCTCATCTGTAGAATGAACCATAAAGGAAAAGGCAACACACTAAGTATCTTTGCCAAGAAAATCACGAAAAGAGTTGGATATGACTGAAATGAATGACAAAACAATGCTATTATACCAATGCTATGATAATTTATGTTAATACTTCTGTTAGTCCTTGCTTAAGGTTTAAAATGACTCTTTCAATAATATTAGAAAAGTCTACATCCAGATCTTGGCATGCCAGCTACAGAGCTGAAAGAGACCTTAGCAAGGATCGACTTTTAACTCCTTCATTTTACAAATAAGGAAACCATAATCCCTTTATGAGTCCAGGGAGGTTAAGTTCAAGGAGGACTAGGGTGGGAAGTATTAAAGATAGAATTTGAACCCAACCCTGGAATTAATTTCCTGTCTCATATTGTCTCCCATGGAACTTCTTCCTAAGAGGTAAAATGATTTGATTTGCCTAAGATCACACCCGGCTAACAAATAGAAGAGCCTGAATCTGAACCCAGGACTTCTGACTCCAAATCTGGTCTTTCCCCCGACTATATTGTATTATGTACAAAGGAGAGCCTGATATTGTACATATCAATTCTGTACTCTTTAGATTTCCTCATAGAGGAAATGTTTGGAAATGCTCTTGCTTTTAAGCTGAGCAAAAAGTTTAAGTTCTTATGATTCACTATTGCGGCTGTCCTATATGAGCACCTTAGGCTCATCATTCCCTATTGGCCTTGATACAGCTTGCAAAGGATGTATTAAAATGCATTTGCATTTTAAAATGTCTAATGTTGAAAATGAACTTTAATTTTAGCTTACTTTTAAACTTCCTTGCTAATAAAATTTCATATTAGAACTTACCTTTGGTGAATTAGAGTTGCTATGAATATGCCCTTAGGAGAGGTGTGATATTAAAACATCATGTTCCTTATAAAGAAATAAAATGAATAAGATCTGCGATAAGGTCACTGGTAACATCTGCACATCTTGCCAAAAGTTTAAAATGTTGGATGCTTACACTGTTTCATCCAAATAATGTTCTATATTTAATTAAATACAAACAGCGTTTAAACTCAGCAAGAAAGGAAAATAATAGCTGGGTTCATCTTTTGCACCTAGAGCTGTAAAATTAGAGCACTTTGGTAATTCTCACCTCCTTCTGAGTCTGTGAATTTCATTTTTTCCTCATGTTCTTACTGTTTCAAATCTCAGATTTATATTAAAACATGATTACTTGAGTAACTGAATAAATAGAACTGAGATTAGAAGCCCCAGCTTGATGAGAGCATGTAAGGCTTGTTCAAGACAGACTTCAAAGCATGAAGGGAGCGAGCATTTATTAAATGCCTATTTTAGACCAGACACCATATTAATCACTTCATGAAATCCATCATTTTATTCTCACAACAGCAACATTACAACAACCCAGAGAGATAGATGCTATTTTTGTTTTCATTTTAAAGAAGAGGAAACTGAGGCAGGCAGAAGTTGTGACTTGCCCAAGCTCACAGAGATACAAAGGAAGCAAGACTGGATTTGAACTCAGATCTTCCTGACTGCAGGCTCAATGATCTATCCACTGAGCAACCTAGTTGGATCCTAAACCCTGTTCAAGCCACTTTTGGAGTAGATTGAGGAGCTGTTTAACTTAAATTACTCAGAATGAGTGGGGAACACAGTCCTGGTCAATTGACAATAAGTGATGTCCAGATTACAACAAAAACCCTACATTGCATCACCAGTGAACATGTGAAAAATAGTCTTGTTATTTTAAAAAATTAAATCTCAACTGACTTCTCTCCCTAAGGAATGCACAGCCTTTTTGTAATTGCTGTATTATCAGAAACACATGTGGCTGCTGTCACAGGCTCCTCCACACAGCATTCCCTGATCTTTTCTGTTTCTCTCACCTTCTGTTACCCTCCGTGAGTCACACTCTGTGGCCTCACACTTCTGCATTGCTACAATATTTGGATGAGCTAAATTAATGAGAACTAAGTTATTTATTATTGTTAGAATCTAAGAAAATAAAGTTGGGAAAATCCCCAAATATTAGTTTAGTCACTCCTTATATTATTTTAATCTTAGATTCTTATTCTACTTATTCTTTTAATGTAAATCAAATTCAGCCATCCACGAAGGCATACCTGTCTTATAAAAACAATATCTCTATGTATCTACCATCTATCCATCTACTATCTATCCATCTATCTATCCATCCATGTATCTATCATCTATCCATCTATCCATCCATCTATCTATCTATCTATCTATCTATCTATCTATCTATCTATCTATCTATCTATCTATCTATCTATCTGTCTATTCACAAGCATGCTGTGTGGCATAGGGGATAGCCTCATAGCTATACTTGGAGGTGCAAAGTGACATTCAGATTCCCAGCTGTTCGACTATGGACAAAACACTTAACCTTTCTAAGCCTTACTTTTCTGATCTGTTAAATGTGGATAATATCTATTGAGCATATCTCACACTTGTTCTAAGCCTTAATTGAGATATAAAAAGTACTTTGCAAATTATAAAAGTATATAAAGACTTCAACAATTCTAAAATGCTATATAAAATCTATTATTATACAAAGTGAGAAAATATATGATTAACCCATCTGCCATTCTCTCATTTCTGTTTGGAAATCTTACAAGAAAATATTTTTAGTTATTTCTTTTATAGTAAAAAAATGGTGAAAATAATCCTCACCCCTGAAAGGCATTGTGCTGTCAGAGTAAAGGATGGTAGACAATCTTGAAGTCAGGATCAAATTCTGTCACTTCCTTGCCAACTTAGGCTATGATCATGGGTTATATATTTAGTTACCCTTTCTGAAACTCAGTTTCCTTATCCATAACATGTACTTATAATAATATGTAGAGTATAATTAAAAAATGTTGTCCAAATGCTCAGATGAGATAATGTATATAGACTGCTTATAAATTTTAAAGTTGCAGATAACTGCCACCTGAAGCAAAATTGTGGGTTTTTTTCATCTTACTCCAGTCGAAGAGCATTTCCTGTCATTCTGACTCACCTATTTCTAATAATATACCAATGATTCTTCACTGAGCCTCAGATCTGTATTATTGACTCTTCCTACTACTTAGATCAGGGGCTCTTAGCCTAAGATCTAAAACTTGTTTGCATGATTTTTTTTTAAAAAAAGATTTTTTTGGGTATATTTGAATATAATTAGCTTCCCTTGTTTTTTTTTTTTTTTTTTTAATTTTAAGATAACATTCTGAAAAGGGAACTGTAGGCTTCACCAGACAAATGAGGACAGGACATACAGGAGAAAAAAAGGTTAAAAAGCTCTAGATTCTCATATCTAATCATGTAGTAAACCCTGTTGATTTTTGCCTTCACTATGTTTCTCAAAGCCTTTTTTCTCTTGTCTAAGGCTGCCTTTGAACTCAGACCTTCCTGACTCCAGACCCAGCGCTCTATCCACTGTGCCACCTAACTGCCCTTTCTATATAGGAGGCTTGTTTGAAACACTTTCATTGTGTCACCCCACCAACAACTATCCACTCAGAATATTCAACTATTTTCTTCATGATGAAGTCCTTTGCATTCAAGACAATCTGTAATCTGACCTCAAATAATGTTATGCATACTGATAAATAACTTTTGACGGACCTCTCTCCTTTCACTAAAAAGTTGGGGGACTATGGGTGCATGTGTTGTTAGACATGATTATTTTGTCTATTACTTTTGCTGTTTTTTTATTTTTAGGGAAGGTTCTTTTGGAGGTAAATATATATGGAGGAAAGAGGAGGGGTGGAAGGTAATATATTCAGAAACAGCTATGTTATAAAAACAAAAGGCAAATCAATAAAATTTCCTTTTAAAAATAAATGATTTCTATATAGAAAGTGATTCATTATAACATGGCACCTAAACTTTGTTATTCACTAAGAACTATGGAAATAATTTTCCTATATTGAGCCTCATGGTTTTACGTCACCCCATACTTGTGTGTGTACTTGTGTGTGTGCACATATGTATGTTACCTTCTATTTACCAAATTTTAACATTCATGCCAAATCATAGAAAAAACATAGGGAACTAGAGTCACTATAGTGTAATGGAATACTTTCCATTTGCAATTGACATGTTATGTAATTTTGAACAAATCCTTCAACCTTATCTTTCTTGATCTTAGAAGCCTTTGACATGGTTAAAACAACTTGTCTATACTATTCTCTCTGAGTTTTCATGCTACTGTTGTCTCCTCATTCTCCTCCCATTCTACCTGGCTATTCTTTCTCAGTATCCTTTGAACAATCACCATCCTTATCTTACTTCCTATACATGGGTGTACCCATAGACTTTTTCTTGAACTCTCTGTTTTTCTCTCTCCATTTTTAATTTTTCATGAAGCTCATCAGCTCCCATTGATTCATGATCATCTCTGTGCAGATAACTTCTAGATCTCAATGTCCAAACTCATTTTTTTTTTTGCTGAAATCTACCACTATTTTACTAACTTCTTATTAGACATATCCTATTGTATATCCAATAGTCATTAAATCAAAAGTAGATTATATCCAAAATCCTTATTTCTAAGAATTATTTCTTTCTTTGCCCCAAACACCTAACCTCTTAATTCTCCTAACTTCTCTAATTCTGTTAGGAATGCCACCATCCTTGTATTCATTCAGCTTTATTACCTCAAAATAACCTTCAAACTTCTCACCTTCCTTAATCCCCACATTTTGCTATTTGATAAGTCTTGTAAATTCTACATATACTAATTTCTATTAAATTTAGATTCCTTATTTCATTTCCTTTAAAAATAACATCTAGATTTGCTGGTAATATGGGGTTAAAATAGTGAGTTCTGTATATACAGTGGCAGTAAAATTTTTAATGATTGACATTTCCTGCTGAACACTGGGAGAAATTAATTGAATGTCATATAATAAAATGAATCAGTGAGCTATATTCTTGACTGTATAAAGAGGCTAGCTGTTTTCAGGACTGAAAGAAAGTAGCCTTGGAAGTAGAAAAATTTGAATGACACAAATCATATCCACTCATATATTTTCAACTTTTATCTTTACATTTTTTATCTTTACATTTTTTTTAGTGAAAAACTCAGAAAATTTTTTTTATTTACTTTTGTAGATATTTAATTTTTTTTTTTAATAATGATATGTAACCAGCAGATGGTGATGTCTGGTATGGTTGGTAAGTTTTAAATTGAGGGTAAAAATAAAGAGAAAAGGTATTCACCCAGTCTTCTCCATTTTGGTAATATTTCTTGGAAACTCTTCTCAGTCCTTTAACCTAGAAGAACTACTCCATAGTCATTCCCTTTGCTCCACTGAGCATATCTTAACTGGGGCAGCAAGATGGCACAGCATATAGACCTGGAGTCAAGATAATTTTGTTGTATATTTGAAAGGAATAGCAAATTGTACATAGTAGGTTTAGAGTTTCATATGAAATCATCTATTGTTAGTGTACTGTGTTATGGAAATGTTTGTTTTATTCCATAAATTAAAAATAAAATTTATAAAAAGACCTGAGTTCAAATCCAGCTAACTGTGTAAACCTGCCAAGCTACTTAGCTTCAGTTTCCTCATCTGTAAAATGGGAATAATAAAGCACCTTCCTTCCACGTTTGTGGGGTGAGCAAATGAGATAATAATTTTATAGAGGTTAGCACAATGCCTATTGTGCTCATTCTCTCTCTCTCTCTACATATATATATATATATATATATATATATAAACATATAAATGTTAATTATTATTATTGCTATTCCATTGCTTCCTTCATTCTCAATATTGTGGCCCAGGAGGTTGTTTCCATTACGTTGAGCAGAACTTTGCTACTTTTCAATACGTCTCTCGCTGAAGTGCTTGAGTTATACGTTGATTTTCATCGTGTAATATTCTCATGTTGAACACTTTTAAAGCATTTTACCAGTTTTAAGATGACTAATTCAGACTTAGAAAATATAGCTATTTCTTAGATATATCACCTTTGCAAACTCTAGAAGAATTATATTATGAATATCAAAAGAAGTATTTAAAAATGATATATATGTAACAATAGTATTCATTTGTTTTACTGATTTTTCTACATAATGAAACCTGTTAAGTACAAGCAAACTTGATAGTAATGCAGAGATGATATCACTAAGCGTAGCTACTTACAAATAATTAATAAATCACGGCAAATAATTTCCAGTTGCCTTAATTCAACTTTACCATCTTGATGAATCTGTGATCTCATCAATGTAGGTTATCACTGAATTAATACATGCCATAACCTTTCAAGAACTCACTAGATGTGATTATAATTGACATCCCCCAAACGCACCAATGAAAATCATACCCAGTTTTTCCCAAGGTCTTTGGACATTCCATTTTTAAATGGCACAGTCAGGATGGTCTCCTGCTATCCTTCACTCTTACTATAAGACCAATACATTTCATTTATCATTGTATATATTTTTTTGATATCATTTATTCTATTTCTTGCAAACAAGAAAACAATGGGATATGCTAAAGATGACTCAAACCCATGGTCCATCTCTCCATATGTCTTTGACTTGACTACTATTTCAAAAAAGTGAGACATAGATATTTTAAAACTGCATTTTTTTGTGAAGGGGTCAGACCTGTTTAGTTATAATCAGATTGTTATTTCTTTATTTAATTGACATCTGGCCAGGGAATCTGGCTTTCAAGAATGAGGGAATTATTAGGTGACAATGCCTTTCCCTATTAAAAATATAGATAGTTAAATATTGAATTTTATTTTCCCAGAAGCTTTATGACATCCTAGTAAATTTTTAATATTTCCATTTAACACATGTTAATTTTTTGGCATTTGTGCCTCCAAGTACTTAAGCATATTAATTATTATATCAAATTATGAATTATAGTTCATTAAACAGAAAAGGGGAGGAGGAGGGAGAAAACTCTCTGGAGAAATAAATGAAAACAGGTGCCATAGAGTAGTAGGCACAATGTAGGAAGAAGGCTTATGGAACAGAGGAACAATATACTAAAAAAATATGATATTTAAGGAGGAAGCCAGCAATATCATAAAATGATAAAGTTAAAGAATTGGAAGGGACCTGTGTGTCTGCCTTCTCCATCATATGCCTCCAACAGAATCAGCCTCTGCAACATGCCTGACAAGTGGTCATTCAGTATTTAATGAATGTTGTTTGGGTTCAATTGAATTCAGTCTGTATTCTATAATAAGTGAATTGAATTTTTATTCCTGGCAAAATTCATTAATGCATTATTAAATGGTTAGATCATAAACACTTAGAAAAGGAAGTGATGACTGGAGGTCAATAAGAATAGGTCTTTCCAGAATAATCCCATTTTCTTTTTATATTGTGCAGAACAAGCTGAGTCAGGAAATACTATAGCCATAGAGTACCTATGTATTCATAAACAAAATCAAAAAGGCACACTGACTGTGTGGGGGGACTGTTAAGAATATTTGGAACTTGTTGATTGCCTGGACTCATCACCGCTAATGGAATAACATTGATTTGCTATAAGCTTCCAGTGGACTGTATAGGATTTAGTAATTCAGGATTTTTATCAACTTAGATGAAGTTTTGAATCAACTTGGCATACATGTTAAGTTTGCACATAATGCAAAGATTTCATGAATACTTAAAATATTGGATGATAGAGTCGAGAACAAGAAAGATCTGTCCAGGATGGAATCAGAAGTCTAAATGAATAACCGATATTTAATAACTAATTTAATAGAATGTTACATTCTACATTCTTCACCTGGATTCACAAAACCCACCTCATAAATATGGATTGAAAGAAATGTGAATAGACAACCATTTCTATGCAAATGATCTTGGATAAAAAAGTTAAAGATATCAAGAAAGATCTGGCATATACCAAAATATCCATAGCAGCATGTGTGTGTGTGTGTGTTTGTGTGTGTGTGTATGTGTGTGTGTGTGTGTGTGATGGCAAAGGATTGAAGAATAACTTGATTGAAGAATAACTTCTTGATTGAAGAATAACTAAACAAATTGTGGTACATAAGCATCATGGAATATTGCTGCACTGTGAGAAATAACAAACATTAGGAAACTAGAGAGACATATAGGATGATTTATATGAACTGATGCAAATAGAATTTAAGAGGATCAGGAATACAATTATATTAACTAAGCTTGACTCCAGAAAATAGATAATAAAATACACTGTGTCTTTTCACTAAGAAAGCAAGGGAAGCAAGAATGTGGAATGTGAATGTGTTAGTTGGTTTTGCTGAAGTTTTTTCTTTCTTTTCTTTTTTTTTTAAGTCTTTGGTAGTCTCATTGGTTAGGGAAGGAGTACAGATATATTCAGAAAAAACCAATACAATGAAAAATCAAAGATTAAATATATATGTATGTATAAATTTTTGAACATAAGTATATACACATATATGCACATATACTCATACATATTACATATGTATGATGTGTGTGTATGCGTGTGTATATAGTCTTTAGAGAGCTATAAGTTCTATATGGGGTAGCTAAGAGGCACAGTGTGGATAGAGCACTAGCTTCGATACAAGAGGACCCAGCTTCTTGAGTTCAAATCCTGCCTCAGATAGTTACTAGCTGTATGACCCTGGGAATGTCACTTAACTGTGTTTGCCTCTAAATGAACTGGAGAAAGAAATAGCAAACCACTCTAGTATCTCTGCCAAAACAAAACAAAACAAAACAAAAAACAAACCCAAATAAGATCTCCAAGAGTTGAACATGACTGAAAAATGATTAAACAACAAACTCAATATAAGTCAATCATATTACGTTAGCAAAAACAACCTAATGCTTTACCAGACAGCATTAAGGTTTACATAATGGCCAGAATGGAAGAGATAATAGCATTGCTGCTCTACCATAGTCAATCCATATGTGGAATGATATATTCAGTTATGTGCACCATATTTTATGAAAGCTGTAGCATGTCCTTAAGAGGTCCACAAGAGTAGTGAGATAATAAGAGGACATGCCATAAAAGAAATCAATTTAAGGAATTGGGGATGTTTAGTGTGCGGAAGAGAAGACTTGAGACATGATAGTTGGTTTCAACTATATCAAGCATTGTCATGTGGTACAGAGACTGCCTGTGTTCTGCCTGAACCCAGAGGTGAGAAATAGGAGCAATAGGTAAAAGTTATAGAAGGGATGATATAAGTTTGACATTAGAAATACTTTCTGGACAATTAGAATGATCTAAAAATAGAATACACTGTGTCAGGTGGTGATGAGTTCCTCCTTGCTGGAGGTCTTCAAGCAGAAGCTGGACAACCATTTGTGAAGATTTTAAAGAAAACGCTTTTGTGTGATTTGATCAGATGGCCT
Source organism: Bettongia penicillata ogilbyi (assembly GCA_023548195.1). NCBI lineage: Eukaryota > Metazoa > Chordata > Mammalia > Diprotodontia > Potoroidae > Bettongia > Bettongia penicillata. The sequence goes on from JAJHZJ010000872.1 coordinate 1,792,009, forward strand.
CTAAAGGCTCCGTACAGATTATTCCTCTGTACACTTGCTATCCTCACAGGTGATTGACATGCTGTAGCACCATTCATTTTTACTTCATTTCATTTGTATTCTTTCATTTGTCTTAATTTTTCTGGGTCAATGTGATGAGTTTCTGAGGCAACATTCCCTCTCCATTTATTAGAATGTGAGGTTCTTAAAAGCCAAGATTGTTTCGTTATTTTGTCTTTGTATGCCAGGGGTTGGAACACAATATGATAATAAATGTTTAAGGAATAAAATCATCTGTATTTTTAAAGACTTATTTTAAAAGCTCAGTTCCTTTGTAAGACATCCCTTCTCCAATCTGGAAAAGATTATTTTGAAATGTTGATAACTTGTAAATATTTTGAGTATCAGAAAGTGTTGATGGCTTTGGATTTACCTCAGGATATAGATCAGCTAAAGATATTAGAAGTGTCATAAAACAGCTTAAGCTGCCTTTTGAGTATTCAGAAATAGGGACATTTTCCAGAGCATTAGTTTCTAGGACTTCCATTACTTCTGATATAGAGCTGTGAGGCTTTAGATACAATATTTTCTCACTGTCTGAACTGAATTGTTGATTTCATCAGTCATATTTTTATACCTTTCAAAATTAAATGGCCTGCCATTGGAGAATTTATAAGCTTCCGTGACCCTAAAAGAGTTCTTGGTTTTTCTTTCATGTTGTCCTTAAAGATTGGAATAGGAAAACCAGTGCATTTATTCAAAAATAGAAGAGATGCTAGCATAGGAACAACTCCAAAAAATAATAATGTGTCCTTTAGTAGAATGTCAAACCCATTGTCTTGTTGTCAGTTAATGCTTTGGGTCCAAGATGTGATTGTTCTCTACCCACTTTGAATACGCTACTCTCCATCCTCAGCACTCTCCTACTTTTGTTGAGGCAAACAAGGTTAAGTGACTTGCCCAGGGTCGCACAGCAGTTGAATTTGAACTCAGGTCTTCCTGACTCTGGGCCCAGCACAATATTCACTGAGCCACCAAACTGCCCAGTCTCCTGCTACAGTGTAGATAATAAACAATGTCTTCAGTCACATGTTAAGCTTTGCCAACTGAGTATTTCAAATATTTGACAGACTACTGTTATAAAGGAAAGAGCATTCCATTTGTACTCAAAAGACTATTTGGATTCTAGCACTGTCACTTAAAATTTGTGTGACCTTGGACAAGTGATTTACTTCTGGGCATCATCTTTAAAACAAGGAAGTATGATTAGATACACCCTGAGACTTGTAGCTCTAAATCTGAGACCCACTGATATTCACAACATGAATTCAAGGTCCTGGAGCTCAGGTACCATAACTAGATTTTTCATGGTGACAGATATGATGAAGGACACAGAGTAGACTCTCAATAATAATTGGTTGATTTGACTCCAAGACTATGTAATGTGGGAGAAAGAGCCTGGACCTAAGAATCTGAAGACCTCGTTTCACACTCTTCTTCCCCTAAATGATTGTAAATGTAGACAAAATTCAATTTCTCTGAGACTTCTTTCCTCATTTCAAATCTGGCATCATGGATAGTAGGACTGACCTTGAATTAAAGGAGAATGGGGTCTAAATCCTGTTTCTGACACATTGGCTGTGAACATAGACAAATCACTTCAACTCCAAGTGTCTCAGTCAAATCCCTAAGTTCATTAAGTCACATGGTAGTTATTGATCCACATTGGTGAAGGACATTTCCTCTGCACTGTGTTCCCTACCCAGTGAAATCAAAGACCTTTTCTTCTGTCTAGCAAGCTATTCTTTTTACTTTCTCTTTCTCTAACTTCCTTATCTTATCATTCATTAACTCAGGCCCACACTTTGCAAACTTATATCTTTTTCATTATCTTGCTGTGCTCCTTTCCCTTTCCAATATTAAAACAACTTCCAAAAAATTGCCTCCTATAGGAAAACTTTTGATTTTCTTTCTGGTCCTGATGGAGTGCTTGGGTGCTTGTGCTTGGATCCAAATTCTAAAATCACATTTCTCTCGAAAATCACTTCCCTCTAGCCTCAAAACACTGTCTCAGGCAGTCTTTCCCCACCCCATGGACAGCCTGTCCTAGCAAAAGCATTGTCTGTCTTCCTGATACAATAGCCAGCTGTACCTATAGAATTTATTAGTTTGAACTAGCTGTGTACTGGTTGAACTGGCTGTGTACTGGGTCATAATGGCATTTACTACTCACTGACCAAACATATATATGCTAGACTTGGATATACATATATTCTCTTACACTTATCTTGTCTAACAAGACATTGATAGGAGCAGCCTGGGTATTTCTTAGTTAGCCCTGACCATTAGTTGTTTTAGTGATTTTTCAGGCCTACAACCACACCTCCATGTAGCCCTCATCCTGTTGGGCTATTTCCCAATGAACTCTGAGCAAAATACCAGTTCAGTAGATAATAAAAGTGCATGTTCCTTTAAGAACTAACCTCTCCCTAATCTCACCCTGAATTACCTCATTAGCACATTTGGCACATGTTTTACTATAGATTATCCTATATAAACTTTGCCTGTACCTCTCTAAGGCTGCAGGTTCCCTAAGAATTCTTTACCACTTTGACTTCAAGAATATCTGAGTCTGTCAGTTCATTCCAGGTAACCTACGCTGTACTCTCTTACATCCCCTTTCAAACCCTAGACAGTCCTGTCTTGACATATCTTGATGGTTCTTTGTTCAGTTACCACTCTATACATAATCCTTACCCTACTACTCAGCAGTAATATTTATTTTGTATTTATCTTATATGTTATTATATGTGTATGTATTATATGTATATATTATATATTATTATATGTTATGTGTATATACATATATATGTACATATGTTATATATCATTATATGTATGTATGTTTTGTTTGCTCAAAACCACTTTCATGTCTCTAGATTCATTTCATTTATCTATTATCATTATTACTTAAATATTTTTTTCACCTTTACTCATGTTTCTTCAGCATGTATTATCACATTTTAATGCAATAGCCTCATGAAGGAGGAAGAAAAGGTGATTATATCTCCATTTCTGAGAGATAGCACTTGAGTTTGCCCTTCATTTTTGAAGAGGACTGTGACATCAGGGAAATGATGACATGACTTGCAGTTGACTTTGATTTGAGGGAGGAAGGGCTGCTCAAGGTCACCAACCTCACTTTCTTCTCCTGAGCCATCTGGGTCCAGTAGCCAGGTATTCATCAGGATAACTGGTGATGACTCAGGATTTTTAGGTTAAGGCCTTGTCAGGTTCTCAGTTTGAGTGAGTTAGTACCATTTAGTGAATACACCTCTTTAAGAAGTGAATCAAGGGATGGCCTCTTTAGTTAAAAACAAAACACCTGGGAGAGGAAGACCCTCAGATTCGCAGTTACTATAGACATTCACTCTGAGCCTGGAGATGGTGCTTGGTGAGCCTAAGTGGTGCTTGGGCACGGACCTATTGTGGTCCAATCTGCGAGCTCCAGAGTAAAACGGTGTTTAAGGGTGTGCCATCATCAAAAGCAGCACCATGTGGTAGATAAGAGTGTCTGGGAGACCTGAATTCAGATTCCATCTCCAACACTTATTAGATGTGTGACCTTTGGCAGGTCACTGGGTCTCTCTCAGCCTCCGTTTATCTGCCAAATGAAGGGCTAGGCTAGATTGTCAGTAAAGTACTTTCCAGCTCTAAATCTATGATACTTCAACTCGACCAGTCACATGGCAAATCAGAGCCAGAAGCCACATTTGCTGTTCTTGTCCTAATATTCTTTCACGTGCTACACCCAATTTAGAATGTGCTAGAGGGGGATAATGCAAAGGGAAAGATTGTCCTAAAGGGTAAAACTTGTTTTGCATCATATCAGAAGAATATCACATATATAAGCATTTGATGTATTCTTTTGATAATAGCGATGGGGAAAAAGAGTACTTTTACTCTCTCTCTCTCTTTCTCTCTCTCTCTCTCTCTCTCTCTCTCTCTCTCTCTCTCTCTCTCTCTCTCTCTCTCTCAGGTTTATCTGTCTTCTAATACTCTCTCCATCATGATTCCTTCAGCAATTAGTAAATATCTGGAACTTTAATGCTGTTTCTGGTCACTGGGATTTGTTCTGGCTTTATCTAGCCCTTGCTGCAGCTAAAACTGACACAGAGATGATTGCTATCATCTGTTCTGTTCTCAGTTACCTCATTTTTCTTTCCCCTTTCTCTTCATGCACCATTTCAGTTTATCTTCTACTTGAAGGCTCATCAAATGCTGGATATTATCTTTTTAATACACACTTATAGACTTCTTTATTTCAAATGTTATGAGGAAACTGGAATAGGTTCAGAAAAGGGAGCAGGGAATGGAAAAAGAGATTCCACAAAGATGGGATAGTGTAGATTATTTAAAAAAATATTCCCATTCATTCATGGAATAAATATTCACAATGGTCAGTACATGCTCCTAGATACCACACAGAATATGGCATTATACAAAACAAGATTCATTTCCAGAAGAAGCTTATGAGAAAAAGTGGAGGGGAAAGATATTTAGGTCCCAAATGGCAAAAATCCATGTAGTGAAAATTTGGGAGAACACTGACAAACCTAAGACCCTTGGGAAAGAAAAATCACCTAAGATCATCCATTAGACAATAGTTCTTTCATTTTTGAAGTGGCAGATCTCCTTAATGAAACAAAATCTTGGTAGAGTAATTATAAAGAATCTTCTAAAATGACTTTCTTTTTTATAAAAAAAATCATACTACTAAAGATATAATAACAAACTGAATTTAAATATTCTATCTTAAAAGTATTTATCCTTATATAATGCTTGAAGTTACACAAATTGCTACGTTTTTATCTCATCTATTCCTCACAATAATCTTGCAAGGTAATGTTATTCATATTATTAGCATCCATATGTTATGTTTTTGTTTAAATTTTTCTTTTATAGTCTTTTTGTATTTTATTTTTTCAATTACATGTAAAAACAAATTTTTATGATCATTTAAAAAAAAAACTGTTGAGTTCCAAATTCTCTCCCTCTACTGTCCCCTTGTTGAGAAGGTAAACAATTTGATATAGGTTGGGTATACATATGCAGTCAGGCAAAACTTGTATTTTTGTCATATTTTAGTCATGTGGTGAAAGAAAACAGGCCAAAAAGAAAAAATAAAGTTAAAAAGGTATGCTTCAGTCTGTATTTAGATTCCATTAGTTCTTTCTCTGAAGGTGAGTAGTATTTTTTCATCATAACTCCTTCAGAATTGTCTCGGATCATTAGGTATCTGAGAATGTCTAAGTCATTCAGAGTTGATCATCATACAATACTGCTGTTACTATGTGCAATATTCTCCTCACTTCCCTTTGCATCAGTTCATGTAAGTCTTTCTGGGTTTTCCTGAAAGCATCCTTCTTGTCATTTCTTGTAGCACAATAGTATTCAATCACAATCATATACTTCAGCTTTTTTGGCTATGTCTTAATTGATGGGCATCCCCTAATCCAGTTCTTTGCCATCATAAAAAGAGCTGCAATGAATATTTTGTATATATGTTTTTTTCTTTTAAAAAAAATCTCTTTGGGATACAGACCTGGTAGTGGTATTGCAAATATATAGCCCTTTAGATCAAAGGTATAGCTCGTGGTGGGGAACTTGCAGCCTTAAGGTCACATGTAGCCCTGTAGGTCTTCAAGTGCAGCTTTTGTTCTGTGAAGTTTTGATTCATCACTCGAGGACCTAGTGGGCCATCTTAACTCAAAGCCTCAGGTTCCCCACTCGTAGATAGCCTTTTAGGCATAGTTACAAATTTGCTCTTCAAAATGGTTGGATCAGTTCACAGCTCCAACAGTGCTCTTATATCCCAATTTTCCACATCTAATTTTCTACATCACTTCCAATATTTATCATTTTCCTTTTCTGCCATATTAGCCCATCTGATCATTGTGAAGTGGTACCTCCAAGTTGTTTTAACTTGCATTTCTCTAATCAACAGTAATTAGAACATTTGTTCATATCACTATAGATAGTTTTGACTGCTTTGTCTGAAAACCACTTGTTTGTATTTCTTCCAATTTGTCAATTGGAGAATGACTTGCATTCTTATAAATTTGACTCAGTTCTCTATATATTTGAGTAAGGAAACCTTTATCAGGGATACTTGCTATTAAAAAAATTCCCCCCAATTCCCAGATTTCTGCTTTCCTTCTAATCTGGACTGCATTGCCTTGTTTATGTTTGTGCAAAAACTTTTAAATTGAATGTCATCAAAATTAATTATTTTACATTCCAGAATTCTCTCAATCTTTTGTTGGGTCATAATTCTTTTTGATCCACATTTACAGATGAAGTGAATGAGCCTCAGTAGTGTGTTCAGGGTCATACGGATAGCAAATCAGAAAGACAAGATTTGACCCCAAGTCTCTCCTGACTCCAAATCCAGCATCCTTCCCAGGATGGCTCCAGGAGAATATCAGCACCTGTAACCTACTTACAAAGAAGATCAGAATCTAGAATTCTTCTTTCAGATTTTGCTATTTAGTTTCAGACTTCTTGAGTAGAAGATGACTAAAACTTCTCTGTGGTTCCACAGACAATTTTCTTGGTGTCCATGTTATTTCTTCCTCAGGAAAAGGTCGGGCTCTGAAAAGCTCCACTCTTTTAGTAAATATCCCTTATTTTAGCCATAGGACAAGCAACTGTTCTTATTGGTGGAGAACAACCCCAGGAATTTCCCCTGAAATAGTGATTTTTCTTCTATCTTTCAGAATCTGGGCTATAAGACTTCACAAGTCTAGACAGAGATTTTTTTTTTTTAACCTAGCTACCAAGATCTATAGGTTATAAGTACAGAGACACATTTTGGTAAATATAGCTCAGGCTCAAGTTTTGTTTAGAATTGAATTTCCTTGCCCAAGGCCTTTGGTCTCATTGTCTGAAACTTCATTGAGGTCTGTGCTCAGCATTCCTGATTTAAATCTCTGAAGGCTAAATTGCACTTATCGTCTTCCATATATGAGTTGTTAGTACAATATTTGTCATAGACTTCAGGTTCTAGGGAATCCATTGATCAACTGCAAATTCCTTCTCTAGAATGTGTCTATGTGTGAACCCAGGAGAAAGAACTGAGTTTAAACTAACTGGAAGGGCAAGGTCAGTCTCTCTTAACTATCTAGCTACATTGATGGACTTCCATTTCTACATAAAATAAGAGAGACTTTGAGCTAACACTAAGAGTTAAAGCTAAAGTTTTAAGCCTAAATAATTGATAGGATGATGCTGCCATTAACAAAAAAAAAAAAAAAAAAAAGCAAAGAGATTTATTATTGTTCGGAGGTACATTAAGAGAGGCTAGTTAATTTCAGTTTGGGATATGTTGTTTAATGTGTTTCTGGACCTCAAGATTGGAATAAAACTGTGTTTAAAATAAAATTGTTTTTATTTAAAGAGTGAAGTCTCAATGTTCTTTAAATAAAATAATTAGTTTTTGGCAAATCCCTTTTAGTTCAAATGATATAATATGCTGTTTCCCTTTTATTTAATTTTGCACTACAAACAATTGTCTAATCCTATAGCCAAATAAGTTCTGCCAAAATAAAAATAATTTTGCATTATGATCTTATGACTTTGCATACTTACTTTGCAAACTCAATCAATAAGAAGTACCTGTAATTTTTGTTTTAGCATTTGTCTAAGTAAAAAAGTGATGCTTAAAATGACATCTCTGTGGACTCAGCTTTTTCAGGATACTGCTTGTTTTCTCTGAAAACAACTAAATTGACATTGCAGTATGTGTAGGTGTTTCAAAAGAAATATCCTAATATTGATTCTTAGCTCTATAAATCTTTATGACTATTTCATTACTAAGTTCCATTCATACTTTGTTTCATTTATTTTATTATTACCATATAATGGAAGCTCTTTGAGTCCAGGTACTGTTCATTTTTATCCTTGTATCCCCAAGATCTCGCTGTATTCCTGACACATAGTAAGGGCTTAACAAATATCTCTTGGATGAGTGAATGAGTGCTAAAATCTTTTCCTAAATAATTAAAGATGGGAGTGTGATTTTGTCTAAAAATGCATTATAATAGTATTTTTGTTTCATATTCTAAGCAGTTAGTATTAGTTTTACTTGGAAGAATAATTTGATATCACTTAGTCTAAATGGATATATGTATCATATGTGTTCATATGTAAATGTGCATGTAGCACACAGGGGTACATATATGTATTTTTAGAAATCTACATATGTATGTGCAAATACATCTAAATATATGAATTGTGGATACATATCCATATGGTATAAGTATATATTTATCTGTGGATATACATATAAATAGATATCAATGATATGGATAAAACTGAGGCACAAAGAGGTTAATTTGATTACATAACTCAGCTGTAGCAGATCCACTTTGGCAATTTCTGATACCAAACGTAATATTCTTTTCAAAGATGATAAAATATATAAATAAAAATAGCCAAGAAATAGACAAAGTATCAATGTGAAAGAGCAGCTATGAAAATGTGGTGGGGTGGAAAGTTGGATTCTTGTATTGATTTTAATTAGCTATGAAACTTTGGGTAACCAAATTAACCTTTTTGATACTTGAGTTTTTCATCTATAAAATGAGGGGAATGAATTAATAGTCTCTAAAGTTGATTCTATCTCAAAAATTATCTGTTTAGCATCTTTGTATAGTCAATATTCATATATTATGTAGAAGACTAATTATGAAATGGGATGCTGAAGAGGAAAGGGCAGTCTTCCTTAATTTGACTTAGCTATCTATGCTCAAACTTTGAATTTGCCATTTATTAGTAGTGTGATCTTGGAAAAGTCACTCTGCCTGTCTGCATCTTATTTTTCTCATCTGTTAAAGTAAAAATCCCTCTTCAGAAGACTGTTATGAGGAAAGGACTTTTTAAGCTATATATCATTACTGCTATCATAACCATATGTCTCTTGAGTATTACCTTATAGGTTATTTGATCTGGCAACCTAAGCTTATCACTGAAATTCTAATTTAGTTTGTTTTTGCCCTCCATTTCTCCTTTTCTTGGTAGTGTGATTTGAAATTAGACCAATTTACTGGACAGAAAAACATTATAATTAGGTAGTTGACATAGATAAATAATCATGTTAATTAGAGAATGCTTTCACTGCAAGGTTTAACATCTATCTCCATTATACTTACAGGAAAAAAATAAAAATCATGGCTCCATTCAGTTTTATAGAAATACAGTGAATAATTCTGATTCAAAACCGTAGTGTCCACAATTGTGCTATTACTAACAATTCAAAGCAAAGCATGACAGTATGAAAAAATGTATTAAAAAACCTAGTCTTTATGAACAACATTATGACACAGTCTATCAACAGAGTATTATATATTAAAGAAAAGAGTCACAATTTTGCTAAACATTAGAAATGTTTTGCTGTTTCTGCCTATTTAAATATTTTGAATGATCTGTATCTCCACAGATGTGCATTTACTGGTATAGAACACAGCATATCAATGCATTCTCACCCTGCACGGTTCTTATCCATGTCTTCCTGTAGAAGATATATCCCACATACTAAAAATTTTCCTCTAGTTCTTTTCCAAATTCTTGGCTATCAGTTGAATGGTCTCTGTGTCTCCATCTCTGTCTCTCTGTCTCTGTCTCTCTCTCCCTCTCTCTCTCTCCCTTTCACTCTCACTCTCTCTCTTACTTGTTTATGTTCTCTTACCTATTTCCCTCATTCACTTAATACAAGACTAACCTACCCCTTTTCTGATCAAAATTGCCTTTGATGATATATTTTACTTCGTTTATTGTTCCTAAGTCATATATGGTGAAGTGTACTTTACCATATATGCACTTTACAGTAACCTCTGCAGAACTACAACGTGTTCTTTCATACTCTTGGACAATAGTACTCTTCGTGTATCCTTCCTATATTCTAGAATTCTTCCATTCAGAATTTTTTTCTTCTTAGATTTTTGTATTGTATTATCATGACAGCAGGATATCAGCATTTAAAACGCAGGCTAGAGTTATAAGTAAATAGGTGAGATCAATTAATACTTAGTGCATTGTCACAGTAGCAGTTTAATATTGATATAAAAATAGCTATTTAATATACATATAATAAATAACTAAATGAATAGTGTCCATAAGTCATCATAATCTGAGCAATGTGTATTCTTAGTCTATTTATTTTGTTCTGTTTTTCCCTGAGTGGACAATTCCTTTTAAGTTCCTGACCTCATTCAAGAAGCCCTGTGGTGTTCTTGTCCTTGACTTGGTCAATCCAGTGTCATCCTGGATTAGTAGCATCTGGAGATTGTGAGCTCCTTGAAAAGAGGGAGTATCTTTTGCCTTTGTTTCCCCAATTCTTGGAACAGTGCCTGGCACAGAGGAGACATCTAATAGGTGCTTACTATATTTTATCCTAGAGATGATAGGAAGTGACTGGAATTTATTGATTATGAGAGTGAAATGATCAGTTACTCTTTATAAAGATCACTTTGGCAGCTGAATATGGATTGGTGTCAGGAGAGACGAACTATTCTAGTTCAGAACTCAAATAGACCTTCAGCGCCTGCTATGCCTTCATGGAATCATGCATTTTTGTGTTCATGTAGTTCTTTCTTTAATTTACATCCTATAAATAGATATGACATCTCTCTTTTAATTTCTCATAACACTTTATTTCAATTTATCCTATAAACTTATTCTCTTCTAATTTATGATATAATTATAAGTAGTTATTTGTACACCTCTCACGTTTCCTTAGTAGATTACAAACTATTTGAGTGGGTTGACTATTTTATTCTGTTTTGTATTCACAACATACAATCCAGATCCATGCACATAGTAGGTACTTAAAAATTAATTAATCCTTAGTGTGTCCCTTTATTACCTTGAAAAATAACTCAAAATCTCTAACGTATTCTGTAAATCCAAGCTAAAAATGCCATTTTGTGGAAGATAGAATGATCATTAATTCATATACTTTTCCCCTTCTTTTCTAACTATTTTGTTCTCAATAGAAATAATACTGAAATGTTTTATTGTTACTTTCTGCCAAGAAACTAGTAAACCTTCCAGACAGTCTATCCCTTCTCTATTACTAATCACTGCAATATAAAACTACCAGTACCAACTGTACAAGTCTTTGAAATCAACAGTATTAAAGTGTCCAAAAATAAGACATACTAATAAATCATTTTTTTTAAAATGTGACATCGTGAAAACGATTTAAAGGGGAAGATTGAAGAGCCAAGATTTTTTTTATTTCCTTGCAGGAACAACATATAAGAACACTAAATTTAACTGGTTATACCCAAAATTTAAGCCGTTAAAGTTTGATTCATAAGTAATCTTAAATTATCTAGGAATTTGAACTAGATGAATTGGTTTCATCAAATTCTGTCTTTTCTTGACAAAGTCATTCAAATGGAACTCTCACAACTCTCCCTTCTAAAGAGGCCCTAAAATAATTTGTAAAAAGAAATCTTTTTCAATTGAAGTTTGGGCTTGGGGAACAGACATTTTATTTTTAGATATTAGATATTTAGATATTTTACATATTTAGATATAGATATTTACATATTGGAATTCAAAATTTTGAATATGTAAAGAACATTTATATTCTTTTGGAAAAATTTAAATTTCTCAGATAACTACAAAGAAATTCATGCATTTTAAATTGTAATTATGTATTGATACATATTGTTTATTGGTATCAGGGATTTAATTTATTTTCAGAGAATCTAGTCTATTCCTATTTAAGATTAAAGGTAGAGTACTAGCAAAGAAAAGATTAGGAGAAGTAAAGAGGAAGGGAAGCAAGTTTGTTTTTTTTTTTATCTTAAGAAATCAGCTCTCAATGCAGTACTTTCTCAAAGCTTCCCAGTCTATCTAAATATATAAGCTTATTGATGTTGAAGATGTTGACAAAAAATACTTGTAGCAATATTGGATTTTCGTATCTTTATATAGAAGTTGGTTTTATCAATGAAGACTGAAGAAGTTCTATTGTAGGAGTGAGAAGAATCACAGAATAAGCGAATTTTAGGATAGAAAGATACCTTAGGAACCACTGAGTCCAATATATACTCAAATACGAATCCCCACTGTATTGTATATCCAATAAATGGTCATGTAATCTTTCTTTAAAGACTTGTGGTAATGCAGATCCCGAGATCTACCGAGAAAGCCCATTTTGGATGTTTCTAATTTCACATAGGAAGTTTTGCCTTTTATCAAGGCTTATGTTATCTCTTACCAGCTTGTACCCATTGTTCGTCATTCTGCTCTTTTGGGCAAAATAGGGCTATTCTACTACTGCTTCCATGTGATCTTGTCAGGTGCTTAAAAATAGCTGCTAGAACCCTCTTAACTTCACATTTTGTAAGGTCATACATCCTCACTTCTTTCACTCAGTCCTTGTAAGGCAGGCATTCTACTTTCTCCATCCACATGGTTGTGTTTCTCAGGATGCTCTCCAGACTTTTAATATCCTGCTTAAAATATGGAGTTTAGAACCCCTCAAAGAGACCCCAGAACTATCTCTGAAAACTACAGCACAAAAGTTTGGCTCAATGTTCCCTCCTCCCACAGGTAGAGTCTAATTTTAACACAAATTTAGGAATCAAGAAATAGGCTGGAAAAAAGGAGCAAACAAACAAACTTGACCATAGAAAGTTACTATAGTGATAGGGAAGATCAAAATAAAACTGAGACAAAGGCAACAAAGTCAAAGTCAAAATTATATGAATTAGCCTCAGTCCCAAAAAGAATTTCTGGAAAACCTCAAAAAAGATTTTTAGAATCCTTTAGAAATAATGGAGGTAGAGGGGAAATTAGGGAAAGAAATGAGGGAGATGCAAGAAAATCATAAGAAAAAGTCAACATTTTGATAAAGGAAGCACAAAGAAAAATACTGAAGAAAATAATGCCTTAAAAAACAGAATAGGTCCAATGTTAAAAGAGGCACAAAAATTCAATGGAGAGAAAAGCTCCTTTAAAAAGCAGTAGAATTAAACAGATGAAAAAGGGAAGTACAAAAGCTCACTGAAGGAAATTCTTAAAAATTAGAATTGGGCAAGTAGAAGCTGATAACTCCCTTAGATATCAAGAAACCATAAAACAAAAGCAAAAGGGAAAAAAAATAGAAGAAAATTTGAAATACCTCTTTGGAAAACAAAACAAAACAATTTATGTGAAAAACAGATGAGAGAATCCAACAATCACCTTCTAAAAGAGACCCGAAAATGAAAACTCCTAGGAATATAATATTCAAATTCTAGAGCTCCCAGGTCAAGGAGATAATATTGCAAGCAACTAGAAAGAGACAATTCAGATATTGTAGGGTCATAGTCAGGATCACATAAGATTTAACAGTTTTGACATTAAAGGATCAGAAGGCTTGGAATATAATATTCTGAAGGGCAAAGGAACTAAATTTACAACCAAGAATCACCTATGAAGAAAAACAAAGTACAATCCTTCAGCAGGAAAAATACACATTCAACAAAATAGAGGACTTTCAAGTATTCCTGATGAAAAGATCAGAGCTGAATAGAAAATGTGACTCTTAAATATAAGACTGAAAAGAAGCATAAAAAGGTAAATAAGACAAAGAAATCATAAGGAATTAATAAGGTTAAACTGTTTATGTTCCTACATGCGAATATGATACTTTTATGTCCTAAGTAGTTTATCATTATTAGGGCAGTTAGAGGGAGTATATATAGACAGAGGACACAGCTCTGAGTTGACAGTAATGGGATGATATTTTAAAAAAATGAAAAGATGAGAAAAAAGAAAGTACTAGGAGAACAGAAAAAGGAAGAGAAGTAAAATGGGACAAATTGTTTCACATAAAAGAGTTACAAAAAAAAAGCTTTTATTGTGGAGACAAAGATTGGGAGAGGCAGGAGAGCAGTCAATGTTTGGTTACTCTCCTAGGATTTTGACTGAAAGAACTTACCTACAGAAAAGTAGGAGGGGAAAGACAGAAGGGAAGATGAGGGCAGGGGTAGAGCTGATAGAAGGAAGAATGGATTAGGGAAGCCAAGAGTCAAAAACAAAACCTTTTTGAACTGGGACAGAGCTAAAGGAGAGAGAAGATAAATGGGGGGAGGAGATACACAGTTATTAATGATAAATGTGAGGAAAAATTTTACAGCAAGTTTCTCTGAGTCTTCCTAACTCCATGCCCAGTGTTCTGTCCCTATGCCTAGCTGATCTCTATGTGCCAGGCATTATGCAAAAGATTTTATGATTATAATCTCATGTGATCCTCACAACAGCCCTGATAGGTATTTGCCATTATTATGCTCATTACATTTGAGGAAACTGAGGCAAACAGAGGGTTAGTTGACTTGAAGCAGTTAGAAAGGTCACTGTTATCTGTGAGACAACAAACAAAATGACTGAAGAAAGGCAATGATTTGTTAAGACCTGCTACTTAATTTCCATGGTCTGTCATCATTCATTTATTCACTTGAATTTTTAATTGTTTTATTATAATTTTATTTAGGTATTATTGTATTTATGGTAAAATTTTTATTATAAATTTAACAGTTATGAATATTCCCTCATACAAAGAAGACCTAAAAAAGACTATACATAGAATTATGAAACTATTACATAAAGGTTGATATTTTTCAAGTATATATTAGATTTAACAAAGCAGTACACTTGCCTGTGTTCCCTTAGTAATAAGTTTGGATCATAATTTATTTTAAAATGTTGGGGATATGGATTAGTGTTTCAACAGTTGCTTTGGGTAAATAATTATTTTTCATCAATTTTTGGAACATGTTTTAAAAATGTTTCAGCATGGTAGCAATTTCATTTCATAGTTCAAGAATGTTATTTTCGCAAGAAAGCACAGACTTGATAAGTTTGTTTTTCTCCCTGTAAGTAGTTTGTGTAATTCTATGTTTAAACTATACATTTATATTATTTTAATAGTCACCTACTTTTTGATATTATTGGCTATGTTTTAGTCCTAATGGATGTTTAATGGTTGAGTTAAGTGCTTATAATCGAAATGGTGACAGACTTTTATAGTAGCATTGTGATTACAGAGATATGTGTACCTCTTAAAAGCTACTTCTAGTCATCTAATTCTATATAACTCTATAAGGAATCAAGTCCATTATTATCCCCAAAAAGAAAACTGCTTAATGCTTGGCATTAAGCTGTTCTTTTATCTGATACTGCAAGCTTTATTAAAAAAAAAAAAGTATATAAACCTCAGATTGAATCATTTTCACAAAGTATGGATAAAATGTGAAGTTTAAAATAACCAAATTATTTTATGTTCCATTTCTATGAACTAGAACTTTTACATGGTAAAATAACTCAATCAAAAACAGTTTTGAGGTTTGAAGGATTATTATTTCAGATACAGAAAAGAAATAGTACCCCTTGAGTGCCTCTTAGACAGAAGACCTGGGTTTGAGTTCTATCTCTCACTTTCTATGGGGACTTTGGAGATTTTATTTCTTTGAGAAAACATTGCTTGTTATGTAAAGAAAAGTGGTTGAAAAACTGAATTTATGGAACTGAAATCTCATTTAATCAATACTTTTTTGGAATATACTCTCTGTAGTTTAAGATAATTGTGTACTTCTTTAAAGATTTCCTAACTCACAAAAACATACTAGAAAAGGAGAAACATATCAGTGGTAAAGATTGTTTTTATTTTATATTTATTTTATTTATAAAGATTGGTAAAGACAGGAGCAGCCAAGTGGCTCAGTGAATAGAACATAGGTCCTGGAGTCAGGAGGATCTGAGTTCAAATGTGGCATCAGATACTTGACACTTAATAGCTGTGTGATCTTGGGCAAGTCACTTAATTCCAATTGTTTTGCCTTAACCCCTCCAAAAAAAAAAAAAAAAAAAGACTGTCATAAACTTTTCAATCAGCATAAGATTTGTTATAAGGATAGGGACAGGAATTGTAATTTTATTGCTATAGAGAGCAAACTTCAGGGAAATTGCTGTACCACTGCAGTACTCCACTTTCTGGCAATTTAGTCTTAAAGACTGGCTTCGAGCATTGAGAAATTATGTGCCCAGAGTCACCTGATATGTGGCAGAGGTGACATTGGAAACTGTCTCCAAGGCCGACTTGATATCTGTTATACCATACTACCTGCCTATTATTCTTTCTTCTTCAGTTCTGTCAGCCCTTCTCCCCATATAGCTATAAAGCACATAGATGGAGAAGAAATGTCATTTTATTGTAAAACGTTGGGAAGACATCACTCTTTAAAAATAATCTACCATGAATATAGAATCTCAAACACAGAAAGCACTGAAATTGGAGGCACAAGATGTGTGTTTACATCCTGACTATTTTACTACCTCTGTGACAGGGGCAAGTTGCTTAACTAAGCATTTTCCTGATTTACGAAAAGGGAAGTTCAGTGTACTTTGGAGTACTTAAAATTTTTATTTCCATCCCTTTGTCATAGGCTCCTTTGTCATTCTGATGAAGCCACCTTTCAGAATGATCTTTTTTTTTTTTTTTAAATAATTGTGGTTAATGCTAAAATTCAGCTGAGGTTTAATACAAATAAAGATGTAGTTTTTCCTCCGTATAAGATTATGGACCCCTTGAAATCTATCCTCAAACTTGTTCTCAGGGATCTGTGTACCTACTCTGGTCTGCTGGGAAAAGCAGTGGATATAGATTTAGATGACTGTAACATTTTTGTCATTACAGAGTGGGAAAAAACCACAGGACAAAAGAGTAAAAAAAAAATCTCAATTTAAATTATCCAGTCTTTTCCTCTGAAATATGAGGAGGATTAGATGAAGGATTCTTCAGGTTCCTTCTAGCTTTAATATTTCATGAATCTAAAACAGAAAACAAACAAAAAATCCCACTGCCCAAGCAATATCATATTGTTTAATTTTCTGATTTAAATACTTCCAGGTAAACAATTGCAAGAGAGCAAACATCCACTTAAAAGGAAGCTTTTGTATTTCCCTAATCTACAGATATCCTACTCTGAGTAAACAGACTATAAGTGACTATTTTTCTGGTTTGATTCTCATTAGAAAGATTATTTTAAAGCCTCAGCAAATGCCCTGTTGATTTGAGAGATTTCTTACTCCCAAAAAACTCTTCATGGACTAATTTTTCTGGCATTCTGTATTGATTTTAAACAATGATTAACAACTTAACAAACATTAATGAGCATAAACATTTCAGTGGACCACAAAGAATATTGTGAGGAAAAGCATGAATGTCTGTTGCATGTAGCTTTACAATATATCTCTAAGTCTATGCATATATCTGCTTATCTCTAGATATGGATATATAATGTAACCTTAAAGTAACAAAAGTACCTTACTTGTCTTTATCTAACTCATTCTGCATTTTGTTTTCCATCATGCCTTTTCAATGCATTCCTCTCTTTGACATTGTAGTAAAGGCTTCTCCATGGAGAAGACCTTACTTGTAATCACTTACAACAAGCAATCTTTATTAACACTGCTATTACTTACCATTGCATTACAATCGAATTACTCTTGAACAACGAAAGATTACCAGTTATTTTACTAGCATCAACATTTGGTGACTTCTCTAGGAGTGCCTCAGCTAATCTAGTTTATGTGGAAATGACAGAGAAATATGAGTAGTGTTTAATCATCTTTCTTTACATGTTTAAATCTCACTCATATGCTTCTACTTGTTGTGACTTCAGATCATCTTTCTGGTCGCTGTGTCCAAATGGTCATCAATTAATAAGTTCGATGTCCTCCGAGAGCCCTGCCTTAAGCTACAATTTCCTATATTTTAGTCTGTTCTTTAATGGTAACAGTGGGGATGCGTTAGAATATTGGCATCATCAAGATGAAATATATATCGAGAACTTAATGGCATGAATGGAGAGGTATGATTTAGTTTGCTTTGAACATGCAGTACTTATGGGAAAAAGAGATGTAGCAATGCAAGGTAACAGCAATACTGTTTAAATTACTATTTAAAATTAAAATTTCTTGAACAAAACCCTCTACAAGTCAAACTAAAAGTATACAAAGACTTTGGAGTTAAACTTTTGCATTCCTTTGTTAAAAGCCAAGTCATTTAGAATTCATATATGCCTTCTGCTGAGAAAAATGTTACCGACTGTATATGTTTTCAAATGTTAAAAGTTTATTTTTTATTGTCTTCTAAGGGATATCAGATCAACTATTTAATGTAATAAATTATAGGTCACTATATAATAATTTGGTCTTATTTCTATACCCTTCTGTCAAAAGGTCAGGTAATATGAAAACTAAACTGTAATTAATGTGAATTCCTTACATTCACTTTCCTGGACTTTCAAATTGTCAGAATCTCTAACTCAATAGTAATTTATAGTGCATCAGATCAGAACAGAATTAATTCATTATTTCAATTGCCATAATTTTTATGACTAAAATGTCTTTTAATCTATTACTAAAATAAGTTCCTTAGTGGTGTGTGTTTAATATTTTCCATTGTTATTAGACAATTTAACATATTTTGATGTCAGAATATTTATTTTCCTCTTTTTAAAGTAAAGGATAGCTCACATTTTTTGGTAAAGAGATTCCTTCAAAACAGAAGAAAAAATTTGAAATTAATGCAAGCGTATCCTTGGCCCCAGGTAATCACTGTATAATTGTTGGGCATAAAATATTCATAACCCATTAGTTGATCTCTTATGGAATTATTTTTGTAGTATAAAAATGAATATACTTTTGCTTCTGGAATTAAGACTTTTCTGATATCTAAGAAGACAAAAAGGCAAAGTAGATAATTTTTTAGAATTATTTCCTATACTGTGATGTATTACTGCCCTTCTTAAATAACTTACCAAATGGTGCCTACTGGACAGGAAAAAAATTCATCTTCCTAAGTAGGAATAGGAACTCCTTCTTTAATATTGAGTCAGTTAAGAAAGATAATTTAAAAATCACATCATTTTTAGGGGTAAAGGTGTATTCACAAGAACGCTTGATCTTTCCTTTTATCTTAAATAAATGTACATGCTGGGTCTTTGTTAGGAAAGCATTGTGGAAAATAGAAGTTTTGTTATTTTTGTAGAAAATTACAGAAAAGAGCAGAAAGAAAGAAGTGCAGAGAGACAGATAAGCAGGATAGCTTTGAGATTAACATGTTGAATTTATTATGTGCTTTTAAAAATCCCTATGTAATAACATTCTTATACACTCTCCCTCTTCTATTGTTATATATAATGCTCATTGTTGATGTTTGTCAAGTTTAGAGTAGCAAAAATTTAAAATCAAAATCCTGAAAAAGCATCAGTAAATAAGCATATGGGATCCCAATTTTTGGACATTTTGAATACAACAATAATAATGTTTACATTTGGGGTAGGGAGGGGAGAAAATGATGGAATATATGAAGGAGTAAAGCTGTGAAATGAAATTGAAAACTGAGAGATTCATTCCCATCTCCTAAATGCTCCTACTCCCAAAGTACATAAAATTTTCAAGTGAAATTGTTAATTACATTTTTGTTTCTATTAAGCAGTTATTGGGACGCTGAACACACTGAGTATCTTCATCAGAGAACGGCATGTCCTGAGTCAGATTTTCTTAATGATGCTATGTTACATCATAAATGGAGACTAGATTCCAGATTATTCAAGACCAATTAAATTAGTTAGAGACAATGTCTAAGAAATTTAGATGAATTATAATTTTAGATGAAATATTAAATTTTGAGGAAATTTTGAATTGAGAAAAATAAAGATAAATTCCCCTGTGGAGTTTTACAACCTCTTCTCTAAACTATACTCCCTTATAATTAGTATACACAATTTAAAAATTCAACAACAGTGTGTTTAGGATTAGTCTATGAAGTCTTACTAATTTTTATCCTTCCTTGAAAAGAGGAAATAACAGTTCCTAATACGGAAATAATTCATTTTTTATATTATATACTGTTATTCCACCCTCTGAAAATACCAGATATTAATTAATTTAAGAAAAGGTAATAATGGGAAAGAAAATAAGAAAATGAAGGTTAATAGAAAATATATCAAGTTTTTTATGAACTATATTTAGCAACAAGGAAAACTGTTGAATAAATAAGAATCTAGTAATGAAACTTATTTGCAGTGAATTTTATTTTTCAGAACTTTTCATTTAGACTGTGAAATTTAAATAATGTTAGGAAATGACATGAACTTGAGAAAATTAATTTCAAAGAAACTCCTGGATATTTTGCCATCTTACTTTGTTCTGTCCTTCCAGTGCTTAGTGGAGCCTGTTGAAAGACTGTATATCTATCATAAGACCAGTCTTTGCAAGTTAAGAAGGACTCATCATTTACTTGGTTGCTGGGTAATGCATTTTTCATCCCTAGCAACTCTCCATGACAGAGTTGTGATCTACATTGCAATAGGGAGGTTACATGAACTCTGACTGAGTCACTGCTTTTTGAAATATTGAATTAATGAACTGTTTATCATTGAGCCATAAGAAGTAAATGTGAAAAATCACAGGTCAGATAGTATATTATTTTTCCATTAATGTTTTTTTTTTTTTTTCTGGCCTAGAAGATCTGGTGTTCCATTGCCATGAATTATTGTGGAAAACATTTTTTTAAACATTAAATATAAGATTAAGATAGACAGCAGATACACATGAGAGATAACTCTTTCTTCTAGTAAATTGTATCTTTAGGTAGAATGTTAGATGTGTAACCATGACTTCAGAAAGGCTTGGATTGATTTATTTTTTGACATGTTCCCACTGATTTCCTCAAGGGTGGGGCAAAGGGTTTGAAAACTTGCTAGTGAGGGTGAGGGTAAGGAAAATTTCCCCTACCAAGAGTTTTTTCATTGTTATGTAAAAAACAGACAAAACAAAAAAGTCTCCTGTAGAAGTAAAATGGAGTAGACTGGAAATAAGGGGGCAGCAGTGACAGTACACAGGACAGCAGATTGCTCCAGGGGTCTTATGGTATAAGCTCCAGGACCATGTTAATTATAGAAGTCTGGCTTCAATGACCATGCTCTGATCAATAAAATAAAGGACATAGACTGAAGCTATTGGTTGTAATCAACCTTTTAAGAAATGAAGGAAACTCTGAATGGTTTTAATGCTCCTTAATTTCCCTTTTCCTGTGTCTCAGTTATTAAAATCAATCAATCAATATTTATTAAGCACCCACCTACCACATGCCAGACACTGTTCTGAGTTCTGTTGGTTAATAGGTACTTCTATCTTACTTTATAGCTTTTCTGGAAACATGATATTTCCTGACTTTTCATGTAAAAATCAATTTTTTTAGTCATAAATGCTTTGCAATGCATGTCTATAGGCATATTTTGTTCTGGGAAGGGGGCAGGGTGTAGAGGATGCCTATACATACCTGGGATACAATAAACGAAAAACCTGGTAAGAAAACTAGGTCATTTCTGCTGTTTTAGTGATCTGGATTTGACTCTAACCTAAAAGATATAAATACAAAAGTTAAATATGTAAGAAACTGTTGATTTATATATATATATATATAGACACATGTATATATGTATATATTCATAACTTGTATATATAAGGAGAAAAAAAGAAAAGAATGACACCTATGTAAACCAGGGCCGTTTTGCCCATAAGGTAGAGATCCAGCCAATGTTGTAGCCGGACACTGAGACTCGAAAACTGGCCCCTCAAGCAAGCCTCCACCCTCTGACATGAAGAGGAGGGGTAGGGTAGAGCGGTGAGAGTCCAAAAGGTCCCCAGTTCTTAGTTTGCTTGGTGAAAAGAGAAAGGGGTGGGTGGTTAAGGGAGAAATCAGCTCTTCTCAAATTCTGACCAGAAGAGGAAGTAAAATCCCAACCCAGTCAAAATTCCCTGCACCCTAACACATACTGGTCAGAAATGCTTGCTGAATCTTCCCTTTTCATCCTCACCCATCATTCCAGCTAGATTTAACCACTTAATGACCATAGCTGATTAAGCCCACAGTTGGTTCCAGCCATAGCAAAGAGTATTTGAGAAACTTCCTGGCCCATTTTATAGTTTTCTGGATTCTTTATTCTCTGTTTACCTGTAAACAACTGCCTCCTCTGGTATTTGTATCTTCCTAGGACATGCATACCTAAGTGGTTTTGAACTGAAAGGTATTACGGTGTTGCCCCGTATCTCATAGCTCACCTTCAGACAGAACCCACACTGTTACCATTCTTTTTTAAGAGTCAATTTTGGGATACTCCTCTAGATCTGGGCCTTCTCAAAACTTTCCCAGAAATTCTATTTTGACTTCTTGCCTTGACTATTCATGCCCCATACTATTGCCCCATCTTCTTTCTGTCCATCATTCTGGTACTGATTGGCTTATTATACTTGCAATTATATACACACATATAGGTATGTAAGTATTGTATATCTATATGATATATGGTATAAGCACATATACAGGTATTTATATGCATGTATTATATGAGATAAATATGTGCCTATATTTACATGTGTACACATAATTCTATAATTAGATTATGGTTTTTATCTCTGCAGTTATTTTCCTCTTTTCTGTCGCAGTTGCCTAGAATCCCTGAACTTTAATTAAGACCTATTTGGGGAAGTATCTTAAAGTGTAGAGGGCTCAACCACTCTTCATACCTTTTGTTCAGTTTTTGTCAATATTAGGATTTCATTCCTATCTTTGGCCTGCATTCAGTAGGTAAATTAAAATGTTCTTATTTTTTTTTTTACCCTGAATTACAATTACTGTCCAAAATCCAATCAATCAGAAGCATTTATTAATGCATGTGCTTAGGCACTGTGCCAAGCACTGGGAGATACAGAGAAAGACAATCCTGTAGTTCCTATGCTCAAGTCGCTCATGGGATACACAACATGTCATGTGATATAATTCCAGAGGGGAAGACATTGGTAGTTGTAGAATGAGGGTTGGAGAACCAGGAAAGATCTTTTGCAGAAAGTGCGTTTGAGTTATTTTTAAGGAAGCCATGAGATGGAAGTAAGGAATGTAGTTTCCAGGCAGTGAGTGGGAAGATAGAGGATCCTGTGTGAGGAACAGCAGGATGTACAGGATGCAGAGAAGAATAAAGTGTAAGAAAACATAAAAAAATAGGAAGAGCCCTCCTTCTGAAGTGTTATAAAAGTCAGGCGTATTCTATTTGATCCTATAGGTAATAAGGAGCCCCAGGGCTTATTGAGTTGAGGGGGCTGGTGACACTGTCAGATGCGCACTTTAGAAGGTCATTTTGATAGTTGAGTGGAGGATGCGCTGGAGTGGGGAGACTCTTGATGCAGGGATACTCTCTAGAAAGCTTTTAGAACAGTCTAGGCATTTTGATAAAAAACGTGCAGTGTGGTGACTGTGTGAATGAAGAGCAGGGAATGTATATGAGAGGGGTGAAGGTAGAAATAAGTTGTGGCAACAGACCGGCTATGTGGAATAAGTACAAGAGAGAAACTGAGAAGCGTCCCAAGATTATGATGGGCAATGGCGATGTCTTCAACAATGAATGGAGTTAGGAAGAGGGGACGGTTAGAAGGAAGGTAATTAGTACTGTTTCCAAAATGCTGATTTTGAAATACACCTGGGATACCCCATTCAAGATGTTCAAGAGACAGGTGATGGTGCGATGTTGGAGCTCAGAACAGAAGTCAGTGCTTGGGAATCATCTGCGCTGCCATGGCGATTTAAAGTAAGGGAACTAATGGAATTACCAAGAAAGGCAACATGAAGTGAGAAGAAATACGCAGTTATCGGTGTACTCTTTGAAGACCCTTAAAGAAGACTAAGTAGTCATACAGCTAAGAGGAAAACTGGGAGAGGACAAGAGAGGAGCCCATCAAGAACATCAAAGACTGCAGAGCATTCAAGAAGGGTGGCGACTGAAGCTCTATTGTTGATTTTGAAGAGGAAGATTTCAATCAAAAGATGAAGAGGAAAGACAGACAACAGAGGGATTAGAAGTGTATGAAAGGAGGAGTGGAGGCCCTGACTGTGAACAGCTTTCTGACAAGCTTAGCTAAGAAATGGAGAATTGCAGCATGAAAAGAATTGGAAATTTAGACTTCAGCTACATGTAATTAGCTTTTCAATGCTTTCACTTTTAATTGGAGTGAGGAAGACTCCTCTTTCTGAGTTCAAATTTAGCCTTAGACATTTGCTAGCTGTGTGACCCTGATAAAGTCACTTAATCCGATTTGTCTCAGTTTCTCATCTGTAATCCTCATCCGGAGAATGAAATGGCAAACAACTCCAGTATGTTTGCCAAGAAAACCCTAAATGGGGTCATGAAGAGTACGGGGCACAACCGAAATGACTAAACAAAACAACGGCAAAATGTTTATTAATGTACCCACCGGGGACCAGTGGGGTTAGGCCAGCATCATTAATCCCATAGACAAGCTATGGTTCAGCAAATTCAGTAGGATTTCAGCGGAGAACAGATTGGGTTCAGATAGTAACCATGCCAAAAAGAAAGGATGGAACTTCCAGTCGACTTGACTAGAAGCAATGGGAGATCCAGATGGGGTAGTATGGGAACTGGCAAGTGCTGAAACATGTGTTATTTGTGCAGAATTCTGCTGTTTGGTGCTTGCTTTGGCTACCACTCCATGCCAGCCTGTGCCAGCTAGTGGTTCTCATTTCAGTGCAGCAACTGAGTGAATACAGATAACACTGTGAAGATGGGATTTTTTAATATAAATGTTCTGTTTGTAAATAGAAATAGTGATGAGCGATAAAGATAGCCTAATGAATCAATTCTTGACTTAATTATATTCCTTTCACGTGAATAACTGTCACAGAGATATGATCTAATGTCTACAGATATTCTCCCTCCTTCTTTACTGAAACCATCTGGGATTTCCTTCCCTTATTTCTCTTCTATTATATACTCTACTTTTGCTAAATCCCCTAGATTTGACCCTGTCCCTTAACACTACTTATCCCTTCATCCCATAGTTGAACTAGAGTGGGGTCTCCATCCTTCTGCTCTCTGCTTACCCTGACCTTAACAAGGACTACTTATGAGCGTAAGAGATAAAAAAGTGTTTGTTAAATTAATACATCTTTTCTGGGCATCCCCAGTTGAAAACAATTTTTCCTGTAAAATATTTTACATGGTTGGTTGATTCTTTTGAATTGTGAAATTCAATGAAAATGTCTAAATATTGAATTGAGACTTGGATGGGCTGTTTTGTGAACTTAATCACTATGTTTCCACAGGAAAGTGCATTATGATTTATCTAGACTGACCTAAAACTTTGGGGATACAAACACATTTATAATATAGAGGCTTCCTCTAAACAGCATCTGTTTTTCCTTTAAAATATTAAAATTCCAGACTTCTTTCCCTTTAAGAATCATGAAAATAGTATAATTGTATTATCTCCTTATAAAGTTCTTTCATTGTTGATTTAATAGCCATAAAGAGTTAGCCAGGGACTATTATCTTCATTTTAGTCATGAAGGAGCTAAGGCTCAGAAAATACAAATAACTTGATTAAGTTTATACAACTTCTAAGGGGCAAAACCAGAACCTAGGTCTTCTGACTTGTATCTTTCCATCATATCATATTCTTTCTTTCTTTTTTTTTCTTTCTTTTTTTTTTTTTTTTTTTTACCCTTCTCAAGAGAATAATTTTAACAGAGAGGGAATATAAAACCCTTGAGATGACAGAATCATTAAAAATTTTGAATGGCATAATTTTACTGACAGTTTAATTTATGAAATTCAAGTAATTAATGTCTGCTATGCTTATCAAAGTCTCCTCATCAGATGCTGAATTCAGAGGAAATAGAGTACCAGAGGTCCAGGATTCAAGTTGGTGTGAAAAATTGATAGCTGTACTGAATGCAGCAGTAGGGCAAATGTATCCCTGAGAAGTCACCTGGATTTTCACAGATGGTCTGTAGGTTCTGAAGGCTAATTTGACGAAGCAGAATTAAATGGGTGAAATTGTATGCAATCATTAACCAGTCATACTTTAACTGCTTCACTGAAAAGTTTTTACAGCTTATGGGTGAACTTCAAATTAAAAGATCAAAATGTGTGATGGAAAGACATCAGAGCTTTAGTGTGAAAGACTGATAGTAAATTTTACAATAGAACTTTTCTATCATTTTTCATGTAATCACATAATAGCAACTCATTATTCTATAGTCATTGAAATATACTGACATTCCTGAGGTAGCTAGAGTCAAGAAGACCTGAGTTCAAATCTGAATTCAGACACTTACTAGCTGTGTGATCCTGGGCAAGTCTCTTAATAACCCTGTTTGCCTCAATTTCCTCAACTGTAAAATGGGGATAATAATAGTACCTATATTCCATGGTTTTTGTAGGGAGCAGATGAGATCATATTTGTGAAAGGGAATGGGAAGAGAAAGAGCATTTATATCCTGCTGTGCTTTACAAAAGCTAGTCTTGTTGGATCATGAGCCTGGCGTATAGCAGGTGTTTAATAAATGTTTTTCTCCCTCCTATTCCCCAACAATCCTTTGAATATTCAAAGTCTGAGCATTTTGTCTTCCTTAATATCAACATCTTAATCAATTTTTAAAAATATCATTGCATCAGAATTTTAGCAGTTTGCCAAAAGAAAAAAAATTTGATTTATTGCTATCAAATATTGGCTAACTTTTTTTTCCTCTCTCAGTATCCTTTTTGTTCTCTATCATCCTAACTTCATCAGGTGGTTAAACTGCCTTCATTCTGTTCTCTTGGAGTCTTGAAAATGCATTGCACCCAAAGGATCACTTCTATCATCCTTTGCTTCCATGTTAGACGTTAGCCTTATTCTTTGAGTTAAGGGTGTAGTTATTTTTCTTCTTGTTTTTGTTTTGCCTTTAGTCACAGTGCAGAGTAGAATTTAAGGTGTTGTCTAACTCTAAAATCTTGAGAGAATGCTTTAGAATCACTACAAATACAAGCAAGAATATATTTATTTTTAATTAAATTAAGTGAGCCAGAACTGTCCCTGAGTTTACCATTATCAAACGATAGCTTTCTACTTTTACTGCCATGTGTACCATATCCTTTCTTTCATTTTGTGTCCCAAAGGAGATTGACTGGATACTTATTTGTTTAAGCAATTAATTCAAAGATTATTAATACTTGCATCTGGCAGCCTTTCAGGTTTTCTTTTTGTTAAAGGAAAAATAGCCTAGCTCAGCTCTATATTTTTAAAAATCAATTTGAAGAAGTATCACCTGTACTTCATGGTCTTTTCCTAAAGTCTTCTCTTTCCATGCTTTGTGGTGATGATTTTTCAGCCACAGTAGCTCATGGAGACCTTTTTCTAAGATGTGAGGGTGAGAAACCTGTGGCCCTGAGGCTGCACGTGGCCCTCTAGGTACTCAAGTGCAGCCCTTTGACTGAATAGGGCTGCATTTGAGGACTCAGAGAGTTACATGGGACCTCAAGGCCACAGGTTTCCCACCCCTGAATAGGGGAAGGATATTGATACTCAAGACATTATGAAACTCTTAAGTATAATTATGACAACATAAAGCACACACAACATTTTGAAATGCTATCTCAAGGCAGCAAATCTCTGTGCCTTGGCACAGGCTGTTAATGTTCTTTGGTCCCATCTCAACCTTTTGGAACCTTTACTCCCTTCAAGACTTGGCTCCATTTCCATCTCCAACTAGAGGCCTTTTGATCAGCCTAGATGTTAGTTGCCAACATCCCATGTCCAATTACCTTGTATTGATTTTGCATATATTTGGTATTTACTTTATCTGCATGAAGTCCTGGCCAGGTCTGTTTCTTTTTGTGCTTGTATTTCCAGTACCCAGCACAAAGCCTGACAAAAAAAGATCCTTAATGAATGCTTGTTGATTTGAATTTAATTAACCAGTTTACCAGATTTCTATCATGAATCTGATTGACCTTTTGGCCCAGAGTTTTCCTTTGATTACTTCCTGACTGGAGATCAAGGGATTTAGCCATTGATTTTAGGGGGGAATTAAGTATTATCAGAGCATTTATTAAGCCTTTACTACATATTATGCGTTATACTTTTATATAAATTGTACCTGTCAATAGAATGTAAGCTCCTTGAGGACAAGACCTGTCTGTTTCTTTTCTATTTCTTTTTAAACTTTGCATCCCCATTGTTTTGCATAGTTCCTGGCATTAATAAATGAGGAGTGAATGTTTATTGTTTTTCAAACATTACATCAAGTGTTAGTGTATCAGTAGGGTCCAATGCCTGCCCTACCTTCTTTTCTCTTGATACATTCCATTAATGATATTTCCTATGCTATTGCTATGCAAGTCATATTTTGGAAATGTGTTCTAGCCTATTTATGATGACTATATGTAAAAAAACTGTTATATTAAGATAAATGTGGAAGTTCGGGAAATTAGATAAGTGTTATATCCACAACTTTATTTTAGTGCCCAAAATGTCAAGATCAACATTTTTCATAATGAAACATTTTTGTAACATCTAAAAATGCAACAAGGCAGAAGGACTAAACTTTCTCAAGGAGTTTACATTCTACCAGATGAAACAAGATATACATATACACCCACACAAATGTAAGAAATATATAAACATAATAACATATTGAGGGCATTAGCAGCCAAAGAAGTCAAGAAAAGCTTCATGTAGAAGGCGCCATAAACTGAACTCTTAAGAAAAGTCAGGTTCTAGGAGGCAGAGGTGAGGCAAGAGTATGTTCCAACTGTGGAGGACAGACTGTGAAGAAGTTAGGAACTAGGAAAAGTGTTTCTCATACATGACACATGAGAAACACATATCATGAGTAAGAAGGCCATTTGGCTAAACCATATAGGGAATGTTGTAGAATGAGGCTAGAAAGATAGTTTGCAGCCAGCTTGTAAAGGTCCTTAAACATCAAACAAAGGTGTTTGCATTTGACTCAGAGGTAATAACAAGTCATTAGAGTGGTCTGGCCTTTGCTCTAGGAAAATCACTATGACACATTTGTAGAGGATGGTTTAGAGAAGAAAGAAGCTTTAGGCAAACAGCACTAGAATTAGGACACTCTTGCAGTAATCCATGGATTATGAACTAGAACTGTATGAGCAGAGGAAAGTGAAAAGTATGGAAGCTGATTAGCCACTAAATATGGGGGTGAGGAACGATGAAGAACTGGGAAATAACAGTGATACACTAAAAGTAAGGGAAATTTATTCACAATGAAATGGGAATTCCAGATAGTAAAATGGAAGGGAATACAGAGATGGAGTAGGACATGGTAGAAGAGATATAGGCAGTTAGTGTTCAATGGGGTTGAGTAGAAAGTGGCTTACTCTTAGGTAGTAGCTGGTGACTCCATTACAGAAGTTGGGAGATTAAGAGGTGATAAGAATTTGCTAGTATAAGTTGTAAAACCAGAGGTAGTGGTGATGGATCTCAGCAGCTCTGCTGAAGGGAGCTGATGAATGAAATGACCCCTCATTCTGCTCAGTGGAGAATCTAAAGCCAAATTTGCTGGAATTTTAGAGTGCAGTTGGCTAGTTCTTGATCCCTGTTGGGCAAAAATATGGCTACTGAGAAACCCACAGCATTTTCAGAAGAAGCATGTTCTCCCAGGAGGAGATTCTCTCTTTAGGCTGTGGTTGATTCATCTAGTTTCAGTACTAACAGCTGGAATGGATGTCATTGAAGTGTGGGTTAACACAGCAGCACCAAACAATTCCTTAATCATTAATGAGCCTAAAAGGAAGTCTCAAACCTTGGAGCAAAATGGAAGTGGTATCCTATACAGACTTGCAAAACTAAGTCATTTGTGAAACCGACAGTCTATTTATCTGAGGCTATCCTAAGGACAACCAGAGTATAGAGAATAGTAATAACCTTCAATAGAGAGTGAGGAAGGATGAACCACTTTGAGATGGTTAAAAGAACACTCTCCCTGTCTCCTTGCATGGCAAAATTAGATCTGGAGATCAACATATTTTCCAAAAGAATACATTTTTATTTTTTAATGTTCCCCAGTAGAAAAATAAAGTTCAATATTTTGAAATTTGATTTGCAGATAATGCTTCAGAACTATACAATTCTGTATATAGAGGGATACTTGTGGTCATTTAAAACAGCCACAATAACTACTTTCCACATTATTGGGATGCAACTGCAGCATACATGTGCAGAACTAGCCTTGATCTAAAAACATCATTTCAAGTCCTGCCTCTGATACATAGGAGCTGTGTGACCATAGGTATGTCACTTAATCTATAGTATTCTAGACAGTTTTCTAAGATTAAATTACAAAGAAAAGTAACACCTAATGCCTCCCTAATGCATTTATCATATTGAACAGAACTGACTAATGTTTATACTCACTTGTTCATTTTCATATGAAATCTCTTCTATTATGGGTTCTCATTTTATATCATTTAAAGAACAAAAAAATACTTCCAATCAAAGCAACAAAACAATTTTACATTGCCAGTTTTTTTCTTGCTTCAAAAACAAAAGGTGAAGCTCTCTCACACAGGGACCTAGAACTATGTTAACCACTCCCCTACCCTGCCAAATTGCCAGATGCTTCACGCTTTGGGGGAATTTTTATACTTTTAATATGTTATCTTGTGAAATTAGTAACATCTACAATCTTCTAGGTCAATTTTTATATCTGCAAAAACTTTCAATTATATTATTCTTAGGATAACCCCGTGGAGTAAACATTTTATGTGGACTGGAATTAACTAACGGGATCCATTCAGCCTTATGGCTTCTTATTCAAAAGGATAAGGTCTTAGACAAGAAACCTTAAGCACCAGTAAATCAAGAGCAAACTAGAAAGAGAAACTAACGCAGTTTTGTGAAAGAGGATCTAAGAGTGTGGACCCCTTGTCACTCAGCTCCATTCAGGAATCGATGAGAAAGCACACAGGGGCTTGAGTCAGAAAAAATTCAGTCAAAATAGATGAGCTGTCTTAACAAGCCTGAGGTGACCTACACTGAGCAAAAAAAAAAAAAAATGCTCAATTCAATACGTCTGTCACCAAAGAGCTGAGTTAGTGATAACTCTAAAAAGGTCTGACTTTTTTACTCTAGTTGGATTGACTTTGCTTCCCTCATATCCGGTAGCTCTTTACACCTATAGGCAAAGTTCAAAGGCTTGGCCACAAAGTGATGAATTTTCTAGTCAGCAAAACTCACCAAGATCATCTTCGAGGGATGTAAGAATTAGGATCCAAATCACTTGAGAGAAAATCTGCCCCCAAAATATATCGAGGCTTTACAATTTCTTTCACATAGTATTTTTCTTTTACTACAAAGTGATCCTTGCTTAGCTCCTCATATAAAAGAATTACAAAAGAGCACTACAAGAAGTGTGGGAACAAAGATCACTGATAATAATAAATGGCTAGTATTTCTATAGGATCTAGTATATGTCAGGCATTGTGCTATGTTTTACAAATGTCTCGTTTGATCCTCATAACAACTCTAAGAAGTAGAGACTATTATCCCCCTTTTATAGGTGATGAAAACAGGGCTCATGACTTCCCCAAGGTCACACTTTATGTCTGAGGCTACCTTTGAACTCAGGTTGTCCTGACTCCAGTCCTAGAGCACTGTCCACTCCAGCACTCAAATGACTGTTGTGCTCAGTCCTACTAATTGCAGAACTCGAGGAAAGCTTTGTTGAGGAGTTAGCATTTGAATTTGGTCTTATTTTTTTTTTTAAAAAAGATGGAGATGGAGGGCAAGAATCTTTAGGTACTTGGGATTAACTCGAACAAATATACAAGGGTGGCAAGCAACACAGAATGTGGAAGGGGAAGGCAAGTGGTCTAGTTCTGATGGATCTTAGTACATGTGTAGTGGAATATCGGGAAATAAGACTGAAAGGATGAAATGATACCAAAATCAGCACTTTTAGTTTCTTATTCTTTCATTATATATAATGAACCAAAGAGAAAAATCTGTCTTAAAGTAAAAAAAAAAAGCACTGAATGGTTTGGAGAAGAAGAGTAACATGAAGAGATTTTTACATAATGAAGATTGGTCAGATATTCTGAAGGATTTCTCGGGGGAATAGGAAAGGATAGTTACCAGTCTATTAAAACAACCCAGGAAGATGTTAATAAGGGTTTGACTTGGGCTGGTTGATAGTCCCTTAACCTCTTTGCCTCAGTTCCTCATGTGTAAAATGAGCTGGAGAAGAAAATGGCAAACCACTCCAGGATCTTTGCCAAGAAAACCCCAAATGGGGTCATAAGGAATGAAAGACGACTGAAACAACTGAGCCAAAAAAAAAAAAAAAGACTGATTGAAAGAGGAAGGAGAGTATAAGATCAATAGAGATCAATAGAGAAGTTAAATGTAACATCAGAGCATCATAGCTGTTACTAGGTGACTGAAATTGCTATTTATTGAAATCCGAAGGAGCCAGTTTTCATAGAAAGTATAAGTTCAATTCTAGACACGTTAACCTTGTATTTCTAGTGGTACACCCCCATCGAAGTATCCTCAAAGTAGTCTGAAAATTAGAAGAAAGGTCCAGTTTAGAAAAATAGAATTGGCAGTTTTCCATATAATGATGGCAATTAAATCATGGAAGTGGATAAAATTACCAATGGAGTGATTCTAAAGAGAGATGAGAAGGACAAGGAGGGATCATTGTGGAATTTCAACATTGAGGGGTTAGGAAGTGAAACCGACAAAGGAGTCAGAGAGATGTTTGAAAATATAAGTTTAAGTTTAGTTCATTAAGAAACAAGCTAGAGAAGTGCATTTATCAGGGGGAGGAGGGCAGGGGAGAATATCCAGGAAACAGAAGTGATATTTTATGTATTTATTTTTGCCTAGATACTTTATATAAAATAAGCACTTAATAAATTTTTTAATGAATATTTAAGCAAATTTTCATTCTATTTTACAATCAAATATTTTGTATTGAAATGGAATGTATGTCATTTCCTATCTTTATCTTAAACATAAGATTTTCCTTATGTTATATTTATATTTATCAACATTTCATTTATATGTGCACATCCTTAAAAGCAATAATTGAACCATATAATGTTTTGATAATACTGGTCATGTAATCTCTCCTTTTGAAAATTTGATGCCACCTTCTCCCTTGTGAAATACTCCTCACGGATAATAATCTGTGGGGTGAAATCAGGGGCATGTTGGTAAATGTTTAACAACTGTCTCTCTGGGGGTGAGGGTGGGCATGGGGAAGTATACCTAAGTCACTTTTAAGGTTAACCTTCGTTATTAACATCATTTTCCTCACCGCTTTCTTAAGTGTAAACAAATGCCAAAACAGTCAATCAAGTACTACTTTGTAAAATTTTCCCATTTCAGAGGTATATATGCTTACACTGAAAACTTAACCATCCAACTTAGCAAACCTAAAAAAGCTCTTTCCAGCATATTCCTAGTTGAAAGTAACTTTTTGGAACTGTTACATAGTGGCTTTGCCACAAAGTAAGTAGACATAGTCCA
The DNA here is from genome assembly GCA_023548195.1 of Bettongia penicillata ogilbyi. Lineage (NCBI taxonomy): Eukaryota > Metazoa > Chordata > Mammalia > Diprotodontia > Potoroidae > Bettongia > Bettongia penicillata. The sequence goes on from JAJHZJ010000872.1 coordinate 1,825,450, forward strand.
AGAGAATATTTGAAGGTTTACTCTGTGTAAGGTGGCGCATAATAGACTTGACTTAGAGTTAGGAAGACCTTAATTCAAGTCCTCTCTTTAGCACATGCTCACTGTGGCCATCGAAGTATCTTACTTTATCAAAAGCCCTAGGTAGCTCTCTATGGCTTATCAATTAGAGATAACCTGCATGTATGCATCAGTGGAGGACACTTCACACACTAGGAGTTCTGCAACACTGATGGCACAATTATCACATCCAAATTTTTAAAATTTCTGTGGTTAAGAAAGATTGTTGTTCATCTATGCAGAAGTAATAAGCATACTAATGAAGTTCTGAAAGTACTGAAATAAAATAATAAATTTGGGGCATAAAATGATATAATCAAATAAGTCATGTGTGGGTATAATCACATGTTATTTCCTTCCTGCTGAAACTTTCTTCATCCTAAGTAAAAGAATATATACAGCAATATATAAGGTATCAGACAGACTATTTTGTAATTAAGTTTCACTATATTTCAAAGATGTCAGTATATATTTATAAAACATAAATGTCTGGAATAAATGTCAACTTACTATTCTGTTTGTCATTTATATTCCATAAAATAATAATGTAGAAACTCTGAGTAGCATAAAATCTAAATGTGTTGTTTGTCATACCTATAAAATTACATTTTAAAAGCTATGTTATGATCCAAAAATGCTAATAATTTAAATATTTCTAGAATAGCAAATATTTCCTATTAATAAAAGATAAACTGATATTAAATTCTAGAATTGAGACTACTTATTATTTAGATACCAAAATCATATTGACATAATATCATGAAAGTTGATAAAAACATTTTAGGACACTCGAAAGGTACTTATGAATACAAACAAAATATGATAGACCAGGAAATTATTTCTTCAAAAATTAAGAGCTTAAATCAGAATTGAATTTGAAAGATTCTTGAACTGTTACTTGTTTTTTACAAATACCTAATTTGGCACTATTTCTGTTACAATGAAACAAAACAAGTTTAATTCCCCAGATCTCAATACAACCCTTGTTTCAATAAAATTTTAACAAACAGATAAACTGAGGCAGATCTCTAAGCAAGATAACATTTCTTAGCCTGCCAATAAATGGGTCCATACCTTGTCTCCACTAATGCCAGAGAACCTGAGCAAGAGGATAGTTCCCCTAACACAGGGGTAGACAGTATCATGAAATTGGGGATGTGATTTGTTACAAAAGTGAGGTGTAGAAAACAACATAATTCATTGGAAGTTTGGTAGGTGGGGGCTAGAAATGATCCCCTTTTCTTCTATCATGAGACTAAGAGGTGCTTTATATTGAGTCTGGGTACAAAACAGTGGCCCAGATTTTGGGACAGCAAACCAGACATTCTTGAAGAGTAGCCTGGTGCCTCAAAGATATCAGATCCAAATTCCCTTGCTTTCTCACATGTTCTCCAAGATCAGTTAAATTCCTTGAGGCAAGAATAGATGGATGTGATTGTTTATAGGGCTGCTGAACTCTGAACTAAATTCAAAGACAAAGAACCATGACTTAAGCAGTTATAGGATAAAAACAGTTACAGGATCAATAAGACGGTACAGGATCAATCTTAATTGTCTCACCCTGCAAAATGGGATGTTTGGATTATATGATAACCTATGGTTCCTTGTAGTTCTAAGTCCTATGGTTATATTTAGCCTTACACCTCATTGATGATTCAGTCTCTGAAATAATGCATGATTCCCCTTCAAATCAGAGAAACTTGGGAATGGAGAATACCAAATTCTGATTTGCCCAGGAGTCTGTTACACGTATTAATTTTCAGAAACTGATATCAATTAGATAAATACTAACACTTTGTTGAGTTAATTCAACAAACATTTATTAAGTGCTTATTATGTACTAAGTATTGCTCTAAGCCGCTGGAATACAGATTAATCACAAAGAAAGATAGTCCCTTTCCTGGAGGAGCTTACAGTCTAATGAAGGAGGATGATAAAGGAAGTTGAAAAGCTGGGGTTAGGGACATAACCACATGTGGGAGCACTGTAGAGAAAATCTAGAGTATTTGGAATAGAGGAGTAGGGCTGGAGAGGAATAAAACATGACTAACTTTTCTTTAAAATGAAGGTTCTGAGAGGAACCAGAGAAAGAGGCTCTGGGGTAGAAGGTAATTCCAGTGTGAGGAATCCTAGAGTAGATTCAGCTTCTAGAGTGTGGCGGCTTCTGTGGCAAGATAAAGAATATCAAGAGAGTGGAGTGACTCCCAGGCTTGTTCCTCTGTGTGAAAACTTCCTTACTAGAAATATCACACTTCTATTCTTGTGGGGAAACAATCCAATTTGATAAAGGTATACATTGTGCATGTGCATTCATTTACTTAGTCTTGACTTCCACTGGAAGATTTTGGAAGCAATAAAATATAGCCAAAAATCAGTAATAAATCAGACTACCAAAAAAAAAGACAAGTGCATTAATTCAGATCTCGGCAAATCTCAAAATAGTACATCAGCTAAAAATATAAGCTCTTCTATCCTGCCTGCCATATTCTATTTTTCTCAGCCTCTTAAAGGCTTTTCTTTTTCCAATTGTCCTCATCTTTCTATCAACTAACTGTGCCATTTGAGTAAGAGACACACATATACATCCAAAACAACAGACAGACATGCACATAGCTATAGATAGATAAATTTTATAGGGATAAAGATACATTAATGATTCTAATAAACCAAAGACTAGATAACCACAAGTTTCCTATAATCATTTAATACTTTACAATACCCTATGCCTAAGCATTAATCTTATCCTTCAGAATAAAGAGAAGAAAGCTTATGCTTTTTATTTGCTTCATGTAGATAATTAAAATTTTATTATTCAACTAGCATGCTATTGATGCCTCTGCCGATGCTTAAAACATCTGGCCCCCTGCTTAAAATTCATCGAGTGCATCGATGTCAACCCATGCTGATAATCAGAGGACCTTCAATTAAGTACCTACAAGGCAACCAATGATAAACAAGAGAAAAGACTGTATAAGTCTGCCAAAGAATCCTTTCATAGCCTGATTCTCAAAAGCAATTAGAATCACTTCTTTTGGCCTTGGAATTAATGAATTTCCATTAAAATTTAAATTTCAAATGATTCCAAGGATATCAAATGTGAGAAGTTGAGCTGATTGTCTACATAATAAATCACACCACAGGAATGTGTCAAAAAGATTAATGCAAGTCCGGTGCCGTCTTAAGTTGTGTCTTTCATTGTCATCTGCACTAGAACATCTATAATTGCTTCTTTTCAATTTTAGCAACCCTAGCAAAATAGCCACTGTTATTGGACTCTGTCTTTCTCTTGGGCTAGGCTTTGTCAAATTATCATTTCACAGCTACCACGGACAGCAGCCCGGGTTTACATAAGGGGTTTGTCCTAATAATTGAATATGGTATAAATCTTAAAACAATACCCGTTGCAATTTCTTTAATTTAAGCACATTAGCATAGTGTGCATTGAGAATAAATAAGCTGACTTTGTTAAGACCCTGATTTCCTTGTTCCCTGATGATTAGCAGTAATTTTAACTGGATTCCATTGGCATTCAATCTAGTTGATACATGACTAGATAAACACACACAAAAAAAGGGATATTATGAAAAAAAAAACTAGAAGTATAAATAGGAAAAGAAGGTTAAATATCTGGCCATGCAATAAATAGGAATTTTGTTAAATCAGCAATAAAATATATTGTACATGTGGCTCTTTCTCAGTCATTATAGTCATGTCTGATTCTTTGTGACCACATTCAAGCTTTTCTTGGCAAAGATGCTGGAGTGGTTTGCCATTTCCTTCTCCAATTCATTTTATATATGAGGAAACTGAAGCAAACAGGATTAAGTGACTTGCCCAGGGTCACACATCTAGTCTGAGGACAGATTTTCATTCAGAAAGATGAGACTTCCTGATTCCAGACCTGGTGCTATATCGACTACTGCCCATTATATGGATAAAAACAGAGAAAAATTAAAAGCTTTCTTATTTTTGTGATAAATAAGATTTTAGAGATGGTCAGTTTATCTCAGACTAAAGTAATAGTGAAACTGAAAAAAAACAATAAATACTATACAAAGTTTATTTTTTTAACTTTTAATATCCTCCCAAATTGATAAGAGGTTTGCCCTGTCACAGTTCACAAATTCCTACAGTCATTTACCCCTAATACCTAAGGAAACTGCTCTTTTAAATATGAGCTAAACAAGAAAAAACTCCTAAATTCAGTACAAAACATTAGCAAGCCTTCCCACTAAGAAAAATGCCTTTCTTGCACTCGCAGCTGGCTGCCTGCTTCCTCCCTCCTTCCCAGCTCTGACTAGTCTGACCAACTTCCTCTCAGGTCTGCTCTAGCTCTGCCTCTTCCTGCTCCACCCTCTCAGCAAGCTCCTCCCACAACAGACTCATGTGACTCAAACTCATGTGACTTAGGCTTCCATGTGACTTAAGCAGGTCACATGAGCCTATTAATGGATGAGAAATCTTCCCATTTGATTAAAAATATATTAATTCCATTAAAAATGCATTAACAATACAGAGGACAAGCATTAATTCACTTTTGTTTTTGTCTCCTGATACATATTAAGAACTTAATAAATGCTTAATGATTTATTTTAACATTGGAGAAAATGCCTATATGGAACACTTTTAATACTGAAGTATTAGCATAGGTCTAAAAACAAAATACTTTTATGACATGTGTTAGTGCTAATGTAAAATATCCTCAATTTTAAGTGCGTAGATTAATAATTACATAGATTTGGGTCAAATTCTTATGGGGGGGTTCATATATTTCTGAAATACATGATATAGATTTCATTTTACAGTTAGTGAATACTAAATGCTGATGTGACTATGGGTAAGATGTAATTTCTGTGCATCTCAGGCCACACATCAGGCTAAGATAATGAAAGGTTGTGATCTATCATTGTAATCTGTATTGTAAAGTTTGTAATCTAGAGGGCATTCCCAAACTTCTGAAATAACAGAATCTCAACATGTCATAAGTTTTCAAAGAAAAAATATTTTTCTGACTAATTTTTCACTGTAAATATATGTTTTTTTCTTTAAAATATCAAAATCCTTTGTCAGGCTATACAAAAAGTGATTGTCTACTTCTTGCTGGCTAAAACATGGAGACAAAGGAGGCAGTTCATTCCTCATTATCCATCCAGCTACCTTTCATCTCTATCATTTCTCTTAATTTGTCTCTATTAGATATTCTGGCAAGCTAGGTGGTATAGGAGATAGAACATGGAGTTGGGCAGATCTAAGTTCCAATCCATCCTCAGACACTTACTAGATAGAGAAGTCACTTACCCCTGTTTGCCTCAGATCATCATCTGTAAAATGAGCAGGAGAAGGAAATGACAAACCACTCTAAAATCTTGCCAAGAAAACCCCAAAAGGGGATCATGAAGAGTTGGTCAAAATGGAAACTTCCAACTGAACAAGAACAACCTTGGTTATCCTAGGAATGGACCTACTTATTGCCCTAAAGAGTTCCCAAACCTCTGTGGAGGTTCCACTAGTGAGCTTTCTTCCTCTGAACCAACATGACTCAGAATCTTTGAGCTTTATGGATCATCAAGTCCAAACGCCTCGTTTATAAGTAATGAAACTGAGTTCAGGGTGACAAAGATTTCACAGCTCATAAATTTAAACTATGACTCTAAACTAGGTCTTTTGGTTCCCAGTCTAGTTTTCCCAAGAATGCCCCTCAGTTTCCTTATAGAAATCTCTCTAAGCATTCATTAATCAGTGTTTTCTGGTCTCTGCTACTAAAACAGCAACAACCTAAAGATGAATAGATTGTAGGTTTTCTTTTTTAAGGATAGTATTATGCATCATTACATGTTTGTTCACATAGGTGGTTCACAATTTTATGTGGCATTAAGTATTCTTTTCCTAGATAAATTGTGTCTTGGAATTTACTACATTGAAATGGTCTAATAGCAGTTGTAAAATGGGGATGATAATAGCACCTACCTTGCAGGGATGTTGTGAGAATAATATGGTTGAGAACTTAGCACAGTAGGTGCTAGATAAATGCTTATTCTGTTCCCTTTCTCTATAAGTTACTGGGTGCATTTTGTAGTCACTTTAGATCTGACTTCCCTTTTTATTTTTACCTCCAAAAAACTACCTTTCAAATGATTTGAAAATTATTTCTGTCTCTTTAAAAAAAAGTCTCAAGATTTTCTGGGGGAAAAATGATCACTCTAAGCAACTATCAAATTTCAAAACAAAAAAGGAGCTTAGTGATCATGTAGTCTGAACACTGAGGCCCAGAGAAGTGAAATGATTTGTCTAAGGTCATACACTGAATTTGTGATGGAGCCAGAACTAAACCTAACATCCTCTGACTTCCAGCACAGTACTTTTTTTCCCCTGCAGTGTACCTAAAAAGAAACTTCTGAAATTTTACTTATAGTCAATAGATACTATGGGCTTCTTGATCAAATAAGGAGGCATTAATCAGTGTCTTATGGTCTCTAATAGTGAAATATACCCAGGAACAACTAAAAATGAAGGAATTGTGGTTTTTCAAATATTATTTTATATCATTACATGATAGAAGCCTTACAACTTTGTGTGACATGAGCTTATTCTTGTTTGTCAGATTATGTAGGATACCACTAGGTATTGCTATAACTTACAATTTAGTTGGTTCCAGCTCACATAGCTTGCAGAAAAAAAAGATGTATAGATAATAGAAAGGCATGTGTATATATGTGTGTGTGTGTGTGTGTGTGTGTGTGTGATTTGAGTACAATTTTCAAATTATCTCTCTACCTCATTACTCCAAATTGTTTTTGGGGTACCTTTGTGGATATTATTTAAATAACGCAATAGCATATGTCTAAAAATCACAAATTTTCCAATTTTTAGGGAAACCTCTATATTTTAAGCCATTTTTAGATTTGTAAGGATGTGAAAAATAGCATGATCTTAATGTGAATTCTGTCTAAGAGGGAAGAAGTAACATGCCCAAGTCTGGGCTTTCCCTGCTCTTAAGCAATCTTACTGTCCCATCCTTATTAATTCACTGTCCCATTCCTCACAGAGATTCTTCTAAATCTTTTCACTTTTCCTAAAATCTCCAATGGCTACCCATTTCCCCCCTCTCAGCTCAGAACCTTGCCTCGTTTTACAGGGAAAAAAAATGAGGTTATTCCCAGCTAACTCCCTCTTCTCCACTCTTCCTCATCTCTTTTTGCACAGGTACCTTCTCCCACTTTCTCTTTTTTCACTCTTGCCTCAAGGCTCTTCCTTACCTTAATCTATCCTGGGTTCAGCCACTAAAGCGATTTTCCTAAAGCACAACTCTAATCATATCAAACACAAAACTCCTCCCCGCCCCTCCCTAGACTCCAGTGGCTTCCTATTGCATCAAGGATGGAATTCAAAATGCTCTGTTTGGCATGCAAAGCTCTTTTATTTCCTTGCCCCTCCTACCTTTATGCTTTTCTTACTCACTTATAGGTACTTTTCCATCCAGTGACACTGGCCTTCTGGCTGTTCCATGAACAAGACACTCCATCTCCTGGCTCTTGGCATTTTTTCTGTCTGTCCTCTATGACCAGAACTCACTCCCTCCTCATTTCCGCGTCTTGTCTTTCCTGCCTTCCTTTAAGTCCCAACTGAAATCTCACCTTTTATAAGAAGCCTTTTAAAACCCCTCTTAATTCTAGAGTCTTCTCTCTATAAATTATTTCCTATTATCCTGTATATAGCTTGATTCTATACACACACACACACACATATGCATGAGTATGTGTGTGTGTGAGTGTGTATATGTGTACACATATTTGCATGTTGTCTACTCCGTTAGATTATAAACTCCTTGATGGCAGGGACAATTCTTTGCTATTTTTTATCCCTAGCATTTAGCACAGTGCCTAGCACATAGTAGGTGCTTGATAAAGGTTTATTGCTGGATTGATAATTTAAATTCTTTCACTTTGCTTTCAAGGGTATTTATAACTCAACCTATCTTTCCAATGGTACTTAAATTCTTCCCCCCACCTTTTACCTTTATTTACCCATTACCTTATTTACCTCTGCTAATGTGTCATAAATATTCCTGCTTCCGTGTTTGTCCATATAATTTCTTCTGCAGAGAATGCCCTCCTTCTTTGTTTTTTTGAATCTCACTTTAAGGTCCACTTCAAGAATTTCCATATCCATTACGCCTTTCTTGGCAACGCTAGCTGACAGTGATCTCATTCTCTTCTGAATTCATACTCCTTATTATCCGTTGCTCTGATTTGGAATTTATGATCTCAAGTGTGGAAAGGGGCTCAAAGGTCATCCAGTCCAAATTTGATCTGAAACCTCTTTTTCTTTTTTTACAACTTCCTGGACATGTAGTCTTCCTTCCAGCTTTCTCTTGAAGAAAGATAGTTGTACAAAGGTACTGCCAAGAAAAGCCTTTCTACTTCTGGACAATTGCCTTTGTTATAATGTTTTTCATCATCTATTGGGCCAAAATTAATATCTTTGTTGTCTTTGAATCATTTATTGCTTTATGACACACTTTTTAAATTTTCTTATATTCTTTATTGTGTGTAGTTATGTCTTGCTACCTAACTAGATTGTAATGTCCTAGAGAGCCGGAACAGCAAATATAGCAGAAGCACAAAAGTTAAAAGTCATAAGATCTAAGTTTGGATGCCACTTCTATTATTTTCTGTGTAACATTAGACAAATCACTTAGTCTCTCTGAAAGTTTTCTCAAATACAAGTTTTTTAAAAATTCAGTTTCCTCAGCATTTCTCAGGAGATTTTTAGGACTCTAATAAAAAAATGTGTAAAGTTCTTTATAACTGTTAATATGAATTATTATCACAGTCCATTTTATTTTGTGTAGTACTAATGTAGTGCATACATGAGGTGCTTAAAGAATCTTTGTTTACTTATTGAGGACATTTTACCATATTATTAATATTTTAATGTCATTAAGACCTATATGAAGGGCAATATTTAATTTATTGTCCATTGTTGTTTTGGTTATTAAGAATCTGTTTAGAATTCTACTTATGTTTTATAGAATCTTAGTTCCGGAGAGGCATAAATGCTAACTTTCAAAGAGGAAAAAGAGATAAGCTGTAGTTTTGGCAGGTGTTACATTTATAATTTTTTTTTTTTAAAAGCAGCACATGTTTTTCTTTGTCTAGTAGGAAATTTGGATAGGTTTTTCCAGATGCTAGTAAATACTGTCATGGAAGTCTGTTTTACATTCCTATCAAAGAGACAGAGTTGTGACAACCTGAATTGAATAGACAATCTAATACTATTGAACATCTCCAGTGATGGGCTAAGGTAGACCAAACAGATCTCAATTTCTGTGTGCAAGAAAGCATATAAAGGGAGAGCTTGAAGGAAAAATGACACCCAGAAAATGTTTAAAGTAATTACATACCATAGTGCCATTTTATATACTTACTTTGTTAATGTTTTCCTGTCAGGTATGATGCCAAGAAATATGTTGAGAGCAGCCAAAGGTGGGACTTTAGTTGAGAAGTTCTATGTTTGAGAGATTACCATCTTTTATCTACTAGAGATTGAAAAGCTTGATTGACTTTTTAAGCTAACAGTAGATGACTATGAAAAGTCACAGAAAACTATTCAATTTATAGGGATAAAATACTGCTTCTGATTTTTTGTCATCTGTTTTTGTTTTTTTTTTTTTCTGATACTAGCTAATTCAATCTTTATATAAGGTAATTTTCTTCCAGGAAGTTATTAGTCAAATGACACGCAGATGATTTGCTTTAAGTGATTTTACTTACTATTTTCCAAGTACTTTTTTTACAGCCTAAGAGAAACCCTAAAAGTATAGTCAGTAGATTTCTTAATAACACCACAAGTTAAGAAAGGTAACACTTGATTGAAAAGTTTATATTTCAAGATGACTTTCGTACACTTGGGAGGAAATCAAACCGAATGAATTTTAATAGGGACAACATGAGGCTAGTGCTTCTTCAACTGAAATGGCCTGTTTTTGTTTTGTGCAAATGTGCATATTTTCTCCCCCAATTAAACATAAGCTCCTTGAGGGAAGGTTCTGTTTAACTATCCTCAGCACCTAGCAATGAGCCTTGCATATAGTGGGCACTTGGTTAACAATTCTGAATTGAGAGAAAAAGGTAATAAGAGGCAGAGGTGGAATTTGAGCTCTGGTCCTCTTAATCTGCTCATTTAATTCTCTGTAGTTTCTCTCTTTTTGTTTACATAGTTGTATTTAAGGAAAAATCAAGAGAGATTAAAATATCCTCACACAGCTCATTACATTTTCATATCCCCCTTAAGGAAAGATATGGGCACAGTGAACATCTTTTCTAACCTAAATTTCTAACCTACATGCTATTTTCTTAGCATCAGCAGTGTATCTAGTACCTCAGGGATGCATGATCACATCAGAAAGCAGTCCGTTAATCCTAGCTTCAGAAAATATGTTTCATGAATTATTCCAGGAGAATGCAGTCCTCCAAAATAAGTTCTAACAATAATAATGTTCACGCATAGGGTTATAAAGTTTCTAAAATGGGAAAACCATAAATGAAACTTCTTTCAGATGATGATGATGATGATGATGATGATGATGATGATGACAACATGGATGGAGATTGTGAATTATTCATGTGGTCTAAAGAGTGATGTGCATAGAGAATTTCCTTTTTCTCCCAACCCTAAAATATATGTGTAAAGCCTTCATTTTGGCTTGAGAGTATGTCTGTCTGTCTGTCTGTCTCTCTCTGTTAGATGAGGTCCAAGGTCTCTTCTAACTTTAGATCTATAACCCTATGCTCATTTTTAAAGACTTCCATTAAAAGAGGGATGGGAAAGAGCCATCTTATCTTTGTTTCCATGGCTTCTTTTTAGATAAGGGCAATGATGCTTTTAGGGGAAATATTCGTTTCAGTATTTAATCAAAGTGTTCCTTCTGCTCATCTCTAAGCCCCCAGTTTGTCAACTTCAGGTCTCCACATAGCAAGAATTTGAGTGTCCTGCTGTGATCTCTTTACAGTTCATATCATTCTCCAAATTGCTTCAGTAATGGAATTCAGCTAGTCTGGATATTTTAGATGTTGGTGACCCACATCTCTTTTAAACATGGTTCATAGATGACATTCATAAAGTCATTCAAAAGTTGAATAGAACTTCTTTAACTGTGACAAGCCTCTTACACAGTCATATGGAGCCAAATCCATCCCACTTGTATAGATTTTCAGTTGGATTAATAGTAACCATTAATATAGTCAGTATGATACTGGTGTAGCAGTTTCACAAGGAATCCCAATTGTAGCCTCCTTGATTGATAATTCATGTTTTGATCTCTTTGTAAATCATATTTATTCTTTTTATTCTTGCCAAAGATACTTTTTTTTTTGCTAGAAACTTTTGCATAAACTTAATATGTTAGATTATAAGCAGGAGGCTGAGTCATCTGCCTAGAGGTACTTAAAATCACTTGTAATCTTTAATAGAGATCCTTGAATTGTGATTATTGGCTAATAGTATGGTTGGGGATATGGGTAAGAGATGAAAGAATTACAATTCTTGTGGAGGTTCCTATCCATTTATAAAATGGCAGGATAATTTAGTGTCAAGAATCTATGTGAACTTGATCTAAAAACATTTTTAAAAATAAAAAAAATGGAAAGATTATGAAAATGGAGCTATTTTCTTAAGAGCTGGAGAGAGAAAAGGGATTTTTTCTTTGTGTTTTTAAACATCATGGGAGTTATGCTGTAAGCAAATTTGTATATATATGCAAATATGTATATCAAAGACATTAGTCTACCAGGTCTACGCAGCAACAAGAGGTCTCTCTATGTATGTACATATCTCTGAGACCTTTTAACTACTTTCCTGCCTGTGACCCTTTTTGTTATACATGTGAACACTTTTGGGTAGTTTACAAAAGTCTTACTTACTGAAGCTAGCATTAAAGAGAGCATTTGTGGATGTTTCCTGATTTCTAGAACTATATTTATCTCTCCTTCCATGAAAATATGTAAATGGCAATCATACTGAATTATCGTTTGAACATTAGCAGGATTTAAAGAAAAGGAACCCAGGAACAGACTAGCGGGGGAGCAGCTTAGGTGCACCCTTGTTGAACGTAACACAAATCACATGATCAGGAGAATTACAACTTGAGGGGGAAATAGATATAAATCCATACCCCTAGATGACTGGAAACCTATAGAAATCCTTTCATCGTTATTGTAAGCAGTATTCATGGAGAAAGAGAAACCTTAACTCCCGTCTATAGACCAGGGACTTATTAAAGGAAAGAAAAAGCCCTAAAATAACATATTCATTACATCCTCTCAGTGAAAAGTATTTCACAAGTAAATTGGTTGTAATTTTTTTTTGACACAGTGCATATATTTATGAAGTGCCTATTGTATTGAAGGAAGCACTGAGAGAAATACAAAGTTCAAATGAGATACAGTCTTAGCCTTCACGAAATCTTCCATCAAATAGAAGAAAATGAATATCTTAAAAATATTTTCTAGCGTAAGATGAGATGGTTGGAGCTCCAAATTGTATGTCAGAAAGCAATGATACTTGTCTGATTTTGTTTGTGCTACTTGTCAAAGACACTGTGGAATGGGAATTTGCAGTTTATATAGTGAAACCTTCAACTAAGAGGCTCTTGAATTTGGGAGACATTTTTCTAAAATTTTGTTCTTCTACATATAAAAAAAGTGGCAAGAACTTTGAGGTGGTCAGATAAAGTTAAGCTCCTTTTTCTTAAGGGAAAAGATTATGGATTATATTTCAAAATAGAGAAATCCTAGTAGAACTGAAACAAACCTTAGAGATCTCTTTGTCCAGGGGTTCTTGCCCTTGCATTTCTGTGTGAATTTGCTAAAAAAAAAAAATTTTCTACTAACTGTATTTAATATAATCCCATCTCAAATGGGATTCATCTCAAAATATCTCAAATATTTTTCTCTCAACTTAATGGCTTAATATCTTATTTAATAATATTTCCTATAAAAATAAGTGCTATTATTATGTGAAGTATACATTATTTAATTACAACTTGGGCTCCCAAATTTGCAGATTCACTTACCTCTTAGCATTTATAGAACATAATCATACTTATTTTTATTGAGAAAGTAGCAAACACTCATAGACAGCATATACATGAAAGTCAATGGGTGGTGAGAAGAGGTTCGAGTCCTCTCTCTGTTGCCTTCTTGGACCTATGTGATTTCTTGAGCATGGACAGGTCACTAAGGTTCTCATTACCCTAGAAAACACAATAGGACTGTAAGGGACAGAGAGATTTCCACACCCAAGGGCTTTCCCCATGCCTTTGAAATCACACCATTTGGATATCCCAGAACTTAGTGCAGTGCCCAGCACATAGTAGGCGCTTAATAAATGTTGACTAATGTTCCTTCTCTTCCTCCATCCCCAAAATGTCATGTATATAAATGATGTATATTCAAAAAGTTAAATATATAGCAAGGGGCTTCCCTTTTATCTGAAGAAAACAGTATAATATAGTTAACAAAGAGGGAGTCTTCAAGCCAAGAAGATCAACCTCAAATTCTACCTCTGGCATATACTGGATATATGACTTGGATAAATCATTTAACCTCTCAGTACTCGAGGCAGCTCTCACCTTGTCTAGAGATGAGGTGTTTCAATCCACATTAGTAAAAAGAGTTTACTCACCTGGGAAGTCCCTGTAGCAGGAAAATCACAATCTCTGCATCCCCTCCATTTTTCTACTTTGATCTATTTATTATATTTTTTAAAGAATTTTTTTCTCTATTTTTCTTTTATTTATCTATTTTTAACTCATTTTCAAACAGAATGATGACTTTAGATATAAAATAAGCTAGCCAACAACATACACACATAGGAATAAATAGAAAATACATAGAAAATAAATGCAAAGTAATTTTTACTGGCTCTAACAACTGAAGAGAGAGATAGGAAAAGTTTCATGAAGGTAGAGCTTGAGTGCAGCTTTGAAAAGAACTCAGGATTTTAAGAGATACAAATAAGGATACAGTGCATTCTGGGCATGGAATACAACTTATACAGAGGCATGAAGATGAAAGAGAGAATTTTATGTACAAGAAACTACAAGTAGATCAATTTAACTGGAATGAAGCATATGTGAAGGAGAGAATAAGCCTGGGGAGAGGGATTGAAACAGACTGTGAAGGGATTTTAAATGCCAAAAAAGAATAGTTTGTGTTTATCTTAGTGATAGGGAGCAACTAGAACTTTTTGAGCAAATGAATGGCATGGTCAGACTAAGTTTTCCATTTTTATAGACATAATGGATTGAATTATGAAACAAAACATTTTACTTTTGAAAGCCAGCAGTATTGTAAATTACTTTCTATCAATTCACTCTAGGCAATGGACAAAAATTCACTTGATAAACATTATACAGATTCAGCAAGGTGGTATAGAGAAAACACAATTTAAGCAGAATGTTTAAAACTATTTTGAGACTAATACCAACTCTAAGAATGAGTCTATTTGTCACTTAAAAGAGGTCTAAGGGAGAATTTTCAGGTCTGTGTAAGTATTTGATGTGAAAATCTTTTATACATCAGCACATATTAAATTAATTTGCTCTAAGTAAATAGAATGGGGAAAAAAGAGTGCTTTGAAGCACGAAGTCACCTATTTTCCCATTTTTTAGCATTTTCACATTAAAGAAGTTGCAGTTTCAAGCTACTAGTAACAGCTTTGCATGCAAGATGCAGCTGAGCAAACTGAAGTTATTGAAGGAGAGATTCATACTTTGTCTTTCCTTGACAGGGAAAAAACAACAAATATTTATTAAGTGCCTGTTAATGTGGAAGGCACTGGGGATGCAAAAAGTCTGGAGAAGTAGATGGGAGTCAGATTATGGAGGGCTTTGTTTGTCAGGGTGAAGAGTTTCTAGTTTATCCTAGAAACAGGAGGGAAGCACAAAGCTTTTTGAGTAGGGAAATGGTGTAGTTACACCTGTGCTTAGGAATGTTATTTTAACAATGTTATGGAAAAACGAATGGAAAAATAAAAGGCTGAAAAGGAGGGAAATCTCTTTGAATAAGACTTTCTAATTGACTGACTTTTGATATGAATTTTGGTTTTTACCTTTTTACTATAAAGACTCTTGGCTAAGCAAGCAGTAGGTTATCTCTCTGTGACTCATGTCAAAAGATTTATTTTAAAAAAAGAGCGAGGACATGATAAAAATTACAGTAGATGGGATTTAGGGAATTGTGTAAAAGAATCTGTAAGTTGAAAGAAAAATAAAAACATCTGTTCAAGCAAATTTCTCAGAGGTAATATGACAAAAAAAATGATGAATACAAACTGAAAGGAAAGAGGGAGATTGTAATTCCACAGAGAGATGAATTCTATTATTGAAGGTGAATAATTTTTTAAACCTTTTTCAATTAAATACACCTTAAAGAAAACAAAAAATAGTTTCCTTCTCAGAAATTTGCTTCTCCTGGTTCATCTCATAGTTCTTTCCCTTGCATTTTAAGTACTAATATTGCCTCCCACTCCCATTTTTCGAGTCATTTGTATGTGTTAAGATTTAACAAAAGTATGAATACTATCAATATAGTATTCTGAAAAGAGGTCAAAGCTTTCCATAAACTTCTTTCTGCATTATATTTCTTATATATTGTAAGACAGTTCAAAAAAAATTGTCACATGTCTATAACATACTAGTTTTATTGCTAGATAAGTTTGAAAAATATTGTTAAACCTAAATTGCTTTTAACATCAAAGAATCGGAGATTGAGTTGGAAAGTACCTAAGAGATCATCTACTAAAATTCTTTCATTTTTAGTTAAGGAAGCTGACCCGTGGATATAGCTATAGCTTCTTGTACTTACTACAGATAAAGGGAGATGAGTTGCTAATCTCCCAGGCTGTCAAGGAACAGACCAGTCATTGATAGGAAGCTTTATTCTTATACTAACCAAAGAATAAATGCTCATTAAGCATGAACTGTGGATTATTAAAGGTTTTGAGGAAAAAGAATCAGTGAATGCTTTAAATGAAAATGGATCTACAAACCATTTTAAAACAGCATTGTAAGTTGATTTTTCTTTTCATGGCTAAGTAATAGAAGAGAAATTCAGCCTTATACAATTGTACAAAGGCATGTCATTCCGTAGTTCAATTCAACAAGCCTGTCACTTCCCAAAGGAAAGTATCCTTCCCTGGTCACTGCTCTTCTGTATGTGTAACTTCCCCCAATAGAATGTCAGCTTCCCTGATGCTAGCAATTCTCTTGGTTATTTGTATACTTGGTACTGAACCCAATATTTGGCACTTGGTATACATTTAATGAATGTCTTTTCATTCATTCATGCATTCAATTATTTATTTATTCATAAAAAGATTATAATCCTATAAGTTTTACAGTATTGTTTTTATTTGTAAAAAAAGAAAACAAAACCATTATTCCTGCCATGTATAGTCATTTTTGTTTTCTTACTATTTTTTTCAGATTTATGTTATATATTTTGGAAAAGCTCAGTGAACTGTGGAAATCAAAAACAATGATGTTTTAAAATAAAAAAATGCCACAATAATAACTCTATTTACAGAGAATGGTAGCGTATGAGAAGTAAGAATGCCAAAGATGAGAATGGAGAGTGGGGAAGTTTAAAATTCCAAACTTCCTGTTTGTCCAATCCAAATCCAAGTCCTTCATGAAATATTAAGAGAGCATATTATGGGTGAGGGGTCACTTGAGAAATAGGAATCTTGCCTTGGTGGAGAGTAGGAGACATATTAAAGTGAAAAGATCACTAATCTGGAACTCAGGAGAGTGGGGTTCTAGTTCCAACTCTGTTATTGATTGTATAGCCTTAATCTAGTCACTTATATTTGGCCCTTGGTTCCCTCATCTATGAAATGAGGTGTTTGAATCGCATTAATTCTAATACCCCTTCCAAGTATAACATTTGTTGGCTATATAATACAAAAAGAAATCCTTTTGCAGAGAAATTACAACCAAAACTTTATATTGCCCTCCTCCTTCCCACATTTTTTTTAATCATAATTCATGTTTTTTTTTTTCCTACCCTGATAGATGAGTAGCATAAGAGTAGTTCCCAATGACTAATTTTATATCTTTAACACATTATTTGAACTTGGAAAGTCTCCTTTACAAACAAATTATCATAAGGTGTTAAGTGTGGGCTTCAAGGTGACCGTGTCATATTAGACCACTGTCTAATCCATCATTTACGGAATGTATCATTTAAAATGCTGTCAAGTTTGAGAGTATAAAATGACAGCTCACAATCTGGTAAATGAATTTTTGTGTCCACTCATTATCAATAGTGTTAGAGGTGAGCCTAACTCCAGCGAAGTATCTTATTCAGGTTCGATTCTGGAATGAAATGAGCCATTCATAGCCCTCTCAGCAGTAAGCAGAGTTTACTTGGTCATAACATGGAAAGTGTATTCAACAAGGATAGCACTTAGCTTGGATAGACATAGCCCTAAGATTTTTGGTGAGCAAAGCAGAATATAACTCTGCTGGTCTTGGGACATCTGTCAAGTCTAAAGGCCCACAACTCCAGGTGAGTAGACCTTTTAATGCTCCCAAGTGACCAGGTAGCCTTGTCAATACTGCCAGCAGCTGGCAGGAAGTTTTCTAAAGGGAGGTATAACCTGAGCCCTAGCACCTTGGATCAGTCAACAGTCAGGGGTTGCTTTGTAATATGTCAAGGAAAATCTAATCCTATCTTGCATGAGAAAGGGGTTATAATATTGATCCTACCAAATAGGAGGAAAGAGCCAGAAGAATTGTTTTTTGACAATCTTTCTGTTTTTGTGAAAAATTTTTCCTTGCTTTTGTAAAAATCTTTTATTAATAAAAATTATTTATTATAAAAAATTTATTAATAAAAATCTTTTTATTATCCACCCCTACCTTTGGGTTTATAGTGGTCACTGTAGGTTGTAAATGGACAGGCTTTCAATTAACTAGACTAAAAAAAAGTATTATCATTTATAACTAAAGGCATTTTTCTAATAGAAATATATGGATTAAGAGCATTTTCCTTCATAAACTACCTTTCAGGCATATTTTAATGGGTCAGATTATTTTCTATTACTTATTCTTTAATAAACATATGAGATTCTCTAAATGCTAGCACATGTCACTATCCACTGAGCTGTGTCCTAAAGCTGACCATTGTGTCTGTCCCTTGAAAAATAAGCACAAAAATAAGTGCTCCAAGAAATATATTAGTCTGTCATTTTTATCATTAAGGTTTTGTAACAAGGAATATCAATATGTTAAATTTGCTACTTCTATTCCTCATTTATGAAATGACTTTTCCTCTAGAATATAATATGTCACATATAGAAAAACAGTAATGAGATATTTGATTGTACTGCCTGTCATTTTGTCATTAAAGACCTTTGGTGCATTCACGTATTTAACGATATATCCAGAGGCAGCTCTTAAAAACATTTAAGCTTCTTTAAAATAACATTTTACATGATTTCTCTTGAATTTGTGGCATTCTTTGGTGAACATGATTGTCTGCAATGAAATCCACATTTAATTCAAAGCAAGTATTAGAGCTGAACAATTTCAAAAGTAATGATATAGAATTGGTATAATTCTAACACATAACAAGACATCAATATAATATTCCCCAGCTGGAAGGAGATGAGACATTGACAAGACTGGTTAGGTCTTTAACTAGAGCTTTTTCAAATA
This sequence comes from Bettongia penicillata ogilbyi, assembly GCA_023548195.1. Taxonomy (NCBI): domain Eukaryota; kingdom Metazoa; phylum Chordata; class Mammalia; order Diprotodontia; family Potoroidae; genus Bettongia; species Bettongia penicillata. The sequence continues at coordinate 1,844,228 of JAJHZJ010000872.1, forward strand.
ACACTCATTTTTTGTCATTGATGAAAGTTATTGGACACAAAGACCAAAGTTTGAAACATTGTGTTGTTTAATATTCATTCTTGGGATAACTGGGAGAATTAAAAAAAAAGATTTTCCACATAGAACATATTATTGTATGATAAAAGAGTTATGACACATCAATATATCTCATCGAAAATAAATACTAGAAAATATTTTCCTAAACGATTTATAAAATTTCTCTTGATGTCACAGAACTTCATATGTAGAACTCTATATTTGCATATAGCCAGTTTATTGTCTACCTTGAACTAAAAAGATATTTTATTATTATTATGATAAATAATTATCTTTCCTCCTCAGATTTCCTCTTCTGCCTAGTTTTCCTGAACTTAACCAGAATCTCTAAAATCCTTATTTTTTTTCTACTCATATCATTTGTGAACTCTTTCTGCCTTCAATAGCATTCTGCCTTTTTTCTGCAAATGATCTAATTCTCTATTGCCAAATTCACTCTCTAGTTTCTGCAAATTTCATGCCTAGATTTCTGTAATTACTTATTTGTTGACCTATCAATTTTTGTTATTTATTTTAATCTGTTTTGTACATTAAAAAAGTCCTGAGATGAAGAAATGAAAGAGCAAAGCATGGGACCCTAGAACTTGATGAATTTATATATGTTCTCTCTGGAGGTGATGGGCCTGATATTTTTCACAGAATATAAATCTAAAAGAAACATGGGGGATCTCCAGTTCAATCCAATTTTCCACAAATAAGAAAACAGATCTAGAGAACAGAAATCATTTGTATAGATAGCAGAGCCTGGGTTCCAGGCAAGGTTCTTTTTATTTATTTATTTTTTATTCCAAATACAAAATCTTTTCCTGCAATACACTGAATGTGTGATATTAATATTCCTGTGAATTTTTGTTTTTATCTGATGCTTACTTTTGTTTCCTTTAACAAAATCTGCCCAAAATATATTCATTTCAATGACCACAAGAAGTTAGTGTGTGGTAAGTTAGGGAGATGTGAGAAGATTGGCAAGTCCAAGACATAATTTGTGGTACTCAAAACCCACTGATATCAGGGTAGGGGACAGAGGAAAATCATCTTACCACAAGAGGCCCTGATTCTGGGTACCAGCAGATTCATAATCAACCCTGGAGGATGTACCCCAAAGATATTAAGATTTAAAAAAAATTCATACTCCCTAATTCATTAAATCTCCCCTTAGAATTATTCTAGGGAAATATCCTTAAACAAAACAGATTTGATTCATGTCTAGGCTTGTCACCAAGAAAGAATCCATTGTAGAAAAAGTTATTCAGTGTACGAAATAATAGATATCAAATATGAAAAAGCTACTTATTTCCTCTATCACACACACACATACAAAATGCTTAAACTATAAAAGCTTTATAAATACACGTTGACAAATACTTGAATCATGAAACAGTACCACATAACAAAGGAGCTCATTAACAGATGTGGAAGAAATGTTATATTTCACTTCTATTCAACTACCAGGAGGTAAAGGTTCTCAGGAGAATTAACTCTATATTGTCAGAATAACAACTCAAAGTGAAGGTCTTCTGGCCAGTCAGGGAAGAAAGTTCACTGTCTTTGTTATATTTGGTTATATTTTCATCTAAGAAGAGCAAAGTTGTAGGAAACACCCACATTTGTCAGCACCAGGATGTGTAAATGACTCTAGATCTATGAAATAAATGGTAGCCAACAAGGTTATGAGAACAAGATCACTCTCCCTTCACCTGTGTGTATGTGAACAAACAAAAAGAGCCATGCAGACAAAAGAGGCCCAAGCATGGAATCTAATGGAAAGGGCCAGGGCAAAAGTTCAGCTCTATGGAAAACAATAGTCTACCAGATGAGGAGAGCTCCCCCAATTATTCTCATTACATCCTATATTCATATCTGTTGGTGCTCATGTAAGTCAAAATAACCGTCCATGCCCATCGTTCTTACCATATCTCTGAATTTCACAACCATTGATTTTCCATCATTTTGAAAATCAAATAAAATTTTTCACTGTCACATCAAAAATCTTCTATCAGATAAATTCATCTGTCCTGCCTCTTTTACTGTACTTGGAAAATTGACCTGTTTGTGAACCCCAAATTCTTTCCTCTATCATGTTTCCAAGCTTCTGTTGAAACCAAGCCAAATATAAAGAAATTACCTTTCTTTGCATATGCAATCATTTTGATTGAAATACAATTCAAGAATTTTCCCCATTATCCTCATTTAAATCATAAATTGTTTGAGAAAGGAAGCCCTATTAACTATCCATTCTTGGAGTCTAGTATATTGCTTGTCGTAATGTAGACGTTCAATGTACATTTGTTCATTTGAGTTAGGGAAACCTTCCAAATATAGCCTTAATTACGAATTGATGGAGTTATAATTAATTTACCTGATTTTTCATCTTTCTTTTGCTTGTAAGCATTATGTAAAAATTGAGGGATGTTTGTGCCAGAAGGTACAAAAGTCTTTTATGTTTGAGAACCAGCCTATCCATCCCTTTATTTAAAGGTTCTGTATATGAATCAGCTTACATCCTTAAACAGAAGTAGAAAAATAGTGACAAAGACCTCAAAAAATGCCCCATATTTTATATTTATCCACTAAATAATAAGTTGAACTCTGAGTATGCTTATATAGCTTATATTATAGATAAATGACTAGAGTCTCTCTCTTCCCAGGAAGGCTGGAAGTTTAATTCCTAATTTCAGTGCAGGGGAATAGAATTATGAAGTTTTTTAAAGTTAAAATAAAGACAGAGTGGCCAGTTCTAAGCATTGCAGGGAAGGGCAAACTTCAGGAATTTCTAGCAATCTGAAGATTTGGAGATTATAACCACTAAAACAACACCAACGAATGGGCTGCCATATAGATAGCCAAAATTTCCTTGGGTTTGGATTTTTGACTTTTTACTGAGCATTGTAGATATTACAGATAGAATTTCATAGTTACATTCTCCAAGTAGTGGCCAACATCTCAATTCTTCATCACCTACTAGAGGTAGAAGATTTTCAGGGAGAAGGTTATCCTCTGAAGTCTAGATAGATAAGTAGATTGACAGATAAATGCAGATGTAACTATAGACATACATATATACACATATACATACAAAAACATATAAAACTATACATAGAAATATGTATAGATATGTGGTCAAACACATGAATGTGTGCATATATACATGTGTGTATGTATGTATATAGATTGCCCTCAATTTAACACTATGTCCTTCAACTTTCTAAAGTAAATCAATGAAAAGTAGTTCTAATTGAAAATTGCTTTAGGTAGTGCATTGTATGTCTCCTAAGAAAGGCTGCAAAAGCTGTTATTAGACATAATTATTTCTCAATTCATGATTCCCAACATTTGTACAAATGAATGTTCTATCTCTATCAGCCTGATATATCGATGCAGACTTAGTAAAGCATGCCCTTCTAACATCTGTAATTTTAGAGATAGTAATTCATTTGAAATTCAATAAGGGTATTAAATGGGAAGACGATAGTGGAGAGGGGGAGGGAAGAGAGGAGAGAATACATTTGGAAATTACAGTGAACTTTGTAATCTAGGCTTTTTCCTCCAACAAAGACCCCTCTTTTTAATACTAATATTTTTCCTAGAGCTGTTTTATGACTTTGAATTATGTCACATTGCAGTCTCTAAGATTTTAACTTGACAATCACCCAGGGGGCAATGGAGAAGTTTGTAGTGACCATAAGTAGCTTAAAACATATTATAAACAAGTAATTAACATGAGTCATGGTCTAAGTTATATCAACAAGGAAAGGCTTGACAGAAGTAATAAACCAGAAATGTAGCAAGTGTCTGTGTTTTCCAATGAAACCCATACCACTGAGTCAACAAAAGGAATCCTCCCCAGGCATGTGGAGTGGACCACCTCATGGAAGATGAAGTTATGAGAGTTCATGGAGGAAGATCACACAGGCTAGAGAGATCTGGGTAGGTTGCCATTTGCATTATTGGACGGCTCCCATGGTAGTAGTTCATCTGAAAAGTTAGTTAGCAAGGAATTATTGTGATCATCCTACTACTGAATGCTCAAAGATGTCTACTATTTTTAATAGAAAAATAAAGATATTAAAGGAGAGAGATAGAATTCAATTTTAGTTTTCCTCTATTCATATAAATTTATTCTACTGTCTAAAATGAGTCAATTCATCACATTCCATTCTCTCTATCTCAATGATGTTTTTAACACTTTATATATAAGCTATCTTTCATAATTCATGTATATCTATAGATTCACTTGTCAATATTCCATATGTCTGAATGCCTATTAGAAATAGATCTAAATTAATTTTTTCTTTCACATAATTTTCCATATTTGAAGTAGTTTTAGTATGTTTGCTTGTTTGACTGAAACAAGAGATAACTGATGAACTGTCTGAATATCACACATATTCCAGAAGCATCAAAAAGTGTCTAGGCAGCACAGTGAAAAGAACACCTGATCTGTAGTCAGAAAGATCTGAATTCAAATCCATCCTTGGGCAATTACTACCTGTGTGCCTCCGGGCAAGTCATTTAACATCCATCTCTCTCAGCTTCCTCATCTGTAAAATGAAAGTAAAAGTAGCACTTCTCTCCCAGTTTTGTTGTGAGGGTCAAATCAATAAAACACTATGCAAATCTTAAAACATTATATAAATGCCAGCAGCTATCAATATCATTATCATCATCATCATTATAAGACGTAAACATTGAGTTCATTAGTAGATTTTCCATGGAGAATCCACGTAGGGATATGGACAAGAAAGTGTTGGGATCTACACTCAGAGAGGGAGAACTCATATCCATGTCCCATTAAAGTTTTGCTGCTAAGTTTCAAGAGCTGCAAGCTCTTTATGGTCTGTAGAAAATCCTAGGGGACCATAGTTAAAGATTCTTGGTTGGGGCATTCAAATTTGATTTAAAATAATAGATTTTCCCCCAGAGAACAGTCTCAATTTGGAGAGCTTCCTGACTCTTAAATAAGTGGGAAATGATCAGATACCAGAAGAAATAACTATTCTTCACTCTTCATATCACATACATTGGAAAATTCTAGTGTTTTTCTTTTTTTGGTGACTTCATCCTGAAGCTTCCTATTTGCTGTATGGACTGGCAAGAAGTACAAACGTTTAGCTTTAAAACCTTTTATTTTAATACCTCATTCTCTTTCTTCACTTGACTATGATTACAGCTCATTAAAGAGAGAATTATAAATACAATCCATTAGCTAATACTGTTTATCTGGTCTGGAAAAACAGATTGTTTAAATATTCATTCTTATGTCAAACTTCCATAGCTTATTTCAATTTAAAACTATATTGAAATGTAATTTGCAAAATCAACAATCATGTCGCTTCTTCCTGAAACTGTACATTCCTGTTGCTAAATTTGACATGTGGAATTGAAGATTGCCAGTTCCAAACTGATATTACATTCTCACTAGAAATATCATTGAAATGATTTCACGGGAAGCCTCAGTTTTTAGGGTGAAAAAGAGTTGGTAATTTTATCAGCAAAATGTAAGCATTTAGAAAGATCATTTATACAAAAGTGTACTGGTTACTTTTATCTCTTCCCTGGTCCTTAGCCATTATAATCTCAAGAACATGTAAAATATAAATAGAATTTTATCCCAGTATTTTGATGTTAGTTTAAAAATAGGCAATTTTAGCTAGATTGCTGTCTATTTTATCTTATTTCAAGAAACAAACATTTATTACAATCTTCATGATGAAACTACAAATGCTTAGACTTGTTTGCAATCTCACTTCTCAATTTCAGTTAAGTTCAATAGGAGTCAAAGTTGTTCAATTATACTTACCCACATAGTTGAGGCAATTTGGACAACTTAATGATTCTATTATCTCTCGTGTTCCATGTGGATTTTTTAAATAAAACATTTCAAGGATATAGTGATTTTTTGAGTATAAAAATCAGACTCTGGACAATGTCGACCCAGATGAGTAGGTATAATGTTGATCAAAATTATACCCACAAAAGTATTTTCTGATTAAATGGCATGGAGTGTGCCAAAGTAGTCTGCTTATGTAAAGTGAGAACTACCTGTAATGTGGAATGAGTTAGGAAAGATTGACTGAATCCATTTTGGGAAGGATGCCAAACTGAGCAGTTTGTATCTTTCCTTAAAGACCTTAGGGACTCATGGAATATTTTGGGAATGGGAGTGATATGATAAGACTATATTTTGGCATCTATCTACTCTTAGGATTGGAGAGGAAGAGCTCAGAAGGTGGGAGCCTGGTTAAGAAGAGTTATAAATACATATTTGTGTTCATTATTGAAAGGAATAAGAAACTTTTAAAAATAACTTTTAGCAGATTGTATGTTAAATATTAATCACAAGTTGTCCTGAACTCTCCTGCTGCTCTATCTATGCAGTTCATTGCATTTCAAAGATAAATATGCCAGGGTAGATTATATGAGTGAGGACTACTACAGAGGATGCTTTTAAGTGTTTTTCCCCCCTATTCTCCTGTATTTTACTCCACAGTCAGAGATACATTAGGGCACTCTGTGAGCTGGTAAACTGAACTTAGATCTCCTACCTTAATTTAATGATGATACAGAGATGCTTGCTTTTTTTTTCTACTGTGATAGAATTATGTTTATGCTTTAATTACTGCAGAAGCTCTAAATTGTGGAAAACGAACAATAATTAGCTAATAGCTGACTGAGAAAATGCTGATATGCATTTAGTATAAACATTTCTTAAAGCTAAGGTCAGAGGTTTCTGTTTCTTCATTGTCATTTGGATTTAATCGTTATCTTTTCTATGTAACTCTTCACTTTCCATCACCCCCAAGACTCATGTAGTGCTCCAGTATGCCGCTCAGAGCCATGCGCATTGCTAGTCAACTCCTGATTATGTGAATTCTCTATGATTTTCCTAGCTCCTTCTCAAACTTAATAGAGTCCAACCCCTACATTCCTGACTTAATAGAGCCCAAGGACCCCCTTGTGCCTCCATGTAGTTTGTTTCTGAATTGTTTTCATTTCCTTCATTCATCAAAGATCTGCTTTCTTTTTTTTTCCTGGATTCTTTTTATCTGTCTTATTGGAGTTTCTTCTATACCACTATTTTTATACACACATATGTGTATCAATATATATTTATATATACATATATATGTATATTCATGTATGTATACACATATGCACACATATATAGGTACGCATGTGTGTATACACTGTTATTTTCCTGTCCTGTGTCTGGTTATGATTTCTTCCACCATCCATAATTATGGAAGATGTAGGTTGCTGTTCTCTTTTCATATGCAGATAATTTATCCTTTTAGAATTTACTGTGGCATATATTGCTGATCCAAACCTATTTTCTTTCAAGCTATTTTCCAGTTTTCTGACAGTTCTTTGTCAAATAAAAAATCCTTTTTTTCACAGTTTTAGTTCATATGTGTATTGAAATGCTAGACTACTCTACACATTGGCTTCTAGATTTTCTTATTTAATCTATTCCAGTGACAATTTTCTATTTTATATTCAATACAAGATTGTTTTGATAATTATTGCATTTGTACTAGAAATTGAGAAATGCTAATGCCAAGCTCCCTTTAGTCATTTATTTTTTCTATACTGTTTCCCTTGATATTCTTCATTTTTCCATATGAAGTTTTATAATTTTATCTAATTATATAAAATAATCCCATAGTGGTTTGACTGGGGCCACGCTAAATTTGTAGAGTAATTATGGTAGTTTTAGATAGTGTCTCCTTTCTGGATTTTCATGACTGTGCTCTTTCTAGGGTCCTCTACCCATCTACCCATCTTTCCTTTCCCAAATCACCATCATTGCTGTGCCTACTAACTGTTGGTAAAACAGAAGACTCTTTCCTGGGCCTTTTTTCTTTCCTCTTTTCTCACTAAGTGAATCTTATTTAGTGAACTTATCAGCTCTTAAAAAATGATTAAATTATCACCTCTGCCAATAATTCTCTTATCTGTATACCCAGGTCTAGTCTCTGTTGAGCTCCATTCCCACATCTCAAACTAAGCATCTCAGTAACAGAACACATTATTTACCCCCTGAAACCTTCTCCATTTCTGAAATTCCATATTGTTGAGGGTAAGGCCTTTCACCTTCTTGAACCTCAGGCACCACTCTAATACTCAACTGAATTATAGGAGTGCGTCTGAGTTGGTAAAGGGAGTTCCCACACCCTTGAAATTATAGACCCTCAATATAGTAACACAATTTTGATGTCTTCATTGACCCACTCATTATTTAAACTATAATGCCATCACTTTAGCTCTGTTCGTGTCTTGGTATTTTAAAATTGTTTCTTATATGCATCAAGTTATTGGATTCTGTTCTGCAAATCATTCTTCAATTCATTCGCATTTAATGTGACTTTATCTCATTAATACTCAAGGCTATAATAATTAAGTTTGATTTTTCCCTTAATCAGATCATCATATTACTTGAGCTATCCTTCCTGTTGTCTACTTATAAAAACTGTTGGACACTGAAGCTCTGTTTCCCACCATCTGTTCAAAACCATCATTGCTTGACCTTTCTAATTCTTTAAGAGCGTCTCTTAATTTTCCCCTCTTTATATTATCTTTTAATTCCTTTATTAAACTTCACATCTATTCTGGGAATACTTGCAATATTTCATTCTCATTTCTTGGGTAACTACTGTAGTTGCAGTATTTTTTTTTTAAATCTCTCCTCTTTCTTTTACCATGTATGTTCATTATATAAAGACTTCTTGTGTGTGACACATATTTTCTTTTCTTTTGCTGCTGATTTCTGTCTTGTTTCCACCATGTTAACTTTGTTTAACAGTAGCAATAAATCAACATCCATTTATTAAGTACTTACTAAGTGCTGGACAGTATGATAGGTGCTGGGGATAGAAAAAAAAAACATTTGACATAGACTCTGCTTTGAATGTAAATAGAACTTTTTATTCATCTGAGATAAAATTGATATAAAGTGTTTTTTGAAAAATAGTTTTTACTATAGCCTACTTAACAAATTTATGCTAATCAAGCTAAAAAATCTACCTGGGGGAGACAGAGCCAAGATGGCAGAGAAAAGGCAGTGACTACTGAGCTCTCCCCAAAACCCCTCCAATCACTTTTAGATAATAACATAAAGCAATTCTTGGAGCAGCAGAACCCATGAAAGTATGGCATGAGATAGTTTTCCAGCCAAGATAACTTAGAAGGTCAGCAGGAAAGATCTGTTGCACCTAGGTGAGAGTGAAGCACAGTCCACTGCACCAGCAGAGCCCCAGCCCCAGCAAACAAGCAGCAGACCTTGAGAGCCACTGAATCAGCAGCAGCAGCATCTACTTCTGGAACTCTCAGCCCACAGACAATAAGGGAGTTGAAAAACTGATCAGAAGAAGATTACAGGGGTCAGTTTGCTGGCACTGGGGATATCTGGATCTGGATCTGGAACTAGAGTGGTGGCTATATAAAAAGAACTGTATATGAGTGTTATGAAGGTAGAAAGGATACTCAGTAACAAGCTGGATTTGTGGAGTGAGTGAGTGTAAGGAGTCAAAGCTAGCACCAAAGATGCAAGTAATTGACAAGGAGGCTAGTGCCCTTGACAGGTAATGAGTTCTCTTCTGGACCTGTTGAGTTTGAGATGCTAATAGGATATCCATTCTGAGATGTGGGACTTTGGTCAGAAGATATGTAAGAACTGCACACACATACACACAGTGCACAGTCTCTATGCAGATGATTCTCAGATCTATTTATTTCCTGGTCTATTTAATCATATCTATCTATAGATCTATGAATCATCAAATAATAATTGAATTCATGGAAACTAATGAGATCACCATGCAAAAGAAGAATCACCAGTCAAGAACAGAACCCAAAACTTCGAAAATGTCTTAGAAAGAATTTATTAAGGTTGATTTGGCAAAGCAGAGAGACCCATGGAAAGGTCTTCCTAAAAAGTCTCTCTCATAGAAAGAGAGCTATAACTCTCCTCCTCCAGTCTCTGTGAGGTTTATATTATAGAGAGCTAAAACAAGGGTGCATGCATGCAAACTGCTGCACATCAGCAGCTTACTTAAGATGTATATCAGCAGGTAAATATAAACATTCAATAAAATTTGGGCAAAGCCAAAACACAAGCTATTGAGAAGACCTAAATCAAGCATTTGGAACTGAACTAAGACCTGGGTTGACCCAAAACCTTCTTTGCAGACATCTCCAGCTTTCCCTGAGGGTAACTTAGGTCAACATGACATTCTGGGTTGAAACATGAAACATATTTAAACAATATAATGATAAATAAGGTTCTTAAACACTATGTTAAAGTATTTTCCCACAGCATAAAGGAAAAATAGGGGAGGGTTCAGTAAAGAGCATTCAGGGATATACATGCTTAATGGGCCTGACACAGATGAAGAGCCACCATAAGAAACTGAGATACTAACAGACAGCAGTGAGGAGAGATCACAAGATCCTGGAAAGGAGTGTGATCAAAGGTGTTGAATGCTGCAAAGACATAAAGAAGGATGAGAAGTGAGAAAAGACAATTAAATTGGAGACAGCAGTTTCAGATCATTCATGATGCCAGAGGAGAGGTTTGATGGACCCTGTACATTCAAATATCTCCCATAGAAATTATACATGTTTCATTCACATTCATTCAAAGGAAAATATATGAAATAGAGAAAAAGACATTTTTCTAGATTCTCTGGATTTTCTAGAATGCTAGAGAATTAAAATTCTTATAAAGGACCAAATCATTTTACACTTCTGAGTATAAAGAAAGGAACATTTTCACATAATCTCTGATGAGTTCTAATTATACAACATCCAATTCAATAATTTAATTCAACAAATATTTAATTGGTGATGGAAGATTCAATTAATAACCGTTTGCTTCTTGCCTACTATGTATAACACATTGTTTAAGTTGTTATGGATACAACGACACAAAATAAAACAATTCGTAACCTCAAAGAGCATTTTAGTAGGAGGAATTGCCATTTTCCCATGTTAGCAAATGCAAAATATATTCAAACTAAAAACAAAACAATTTGGGGGATAGATACCAGCAGCTTGGGTGTTAGAAAAAAGCCTCAGGAAGGACGTGATACCTGACCTGAGCCTTGAAGATTTGCACCTGAAGGATTCTAAGAGGTGGAGGTCAGGAGTGAGTCACCTTGAACACAGTGGGAGCAGTTTCTACAAGACAAAAGCAAAACAGATCTTTCCCTCAGAGAGTATTGTGTTAAGGGAATATAACATGTACACAGATCAGGCAGAAAAGGATTTGTGAAGGAGATAGTCCCTGAGATGAGCTTTAAAAGAAACTTGTGTTTTAAAAGATAGAGGTGAGAAGAGACAACATTCTAGGCATAAGGGAAAGATTGTAAAAGTACTAAAGCTGGGAGACAGAACACCATAGAAAGGAAACCAAAAATAAACTAGTTTGACTAAAATGCAAGGTGTATAAGGGAGAGTGATATGAAATGTATGTGAAAATAGATTTGTTTGTGAAAGCCTTTAAATGCTACATATAGGTATTTTCCTTCTGATCTTTTGTCATGTCCAACTCTGCATTACCCCTTGGGGGTTTTCTTGGCAACGATACTAGAGTGGTGTTTCATTTTCTTCTCCAGCTTATTTTACAGATGAGGAAGCTGACACAAAGAGTGTTAAATGATTTGTCCAGGGTCACACAGCTAGTAAATGTCTGAGGGTGGATTTGAACTCAGATCTTTCTGACTCCAGGTCTAGCGCACTAGCTACTGTACCATCTAGCTGCCCTGTTTTTATTTTAACCCAGAGGAAACATGAAAACTTCTTAATCAAGGGAGTGGCAAGATCAGATCTATGTTTTAGGATAATTTGACAGCTATGTGGAAGAAATGTGTGTGTGTGTGTGTGTGTGTGAGAGAGAGAGAGAGAGAGAGAGAGAGAGAGAGAGAGGGAGAGGGACAGGGAGAGGGAGAGAGAAAGGAAGGAAGGAAGGAAGGGGAGGGAAGGAAGGAAGGAAGGGGAGGGAAGGAAGGAAGGAAGGGGAGGGAAGGAAGGAAGGGGAGGGAAGGAAGGAAGGAAGGAAGGAAGGAAGGAAGGAAGGAAGGAAGGAAGGAAGGAAGGAAGGAAGGAAGGAAGGAAGGAAGGAAGAAAGGAAGGAAGGAAGGAAGGAAGGAAGGAAGGAAGGAAGGAAGGAAGGAAGGAAGGAAGGAAGGAAATAATGAGACCAATCTAGAAGCTAATACAATACTACCGAAGAGAAGTGATGAGGACCTGAACTTGGATGGGAGTCAGGTGAGTAGAAAGAAAGGGACATCTCAAAGAGGTGGCAACATTGGTTATTGAACGTTAAGGAGAGTAAAGAATTGGGGATGACTGACTTTTCCTCATTCATCTGTGTTGTATGGGAAGGGGGTGTTCTGTTAAGTGAATTTACCAAATGAGTATATATATCTAACCCTTTCAGGTGCCCAGATGTTTTTTGTACCTAGATAATGAATCTTTCTAAAATTGGTTTAGCCAGCTCATTGCCTTCATAAATGAAATATCCAGAAAAAAATTAATCTTTTCTTGATGACCCAAGCTCATCATTCTAAACATTTATTATTGTACCGAGGGATTTTGAAGTGTGTAAGACTAAGCTTTTCCTTTACCTGAATTTTAATATACTTCCTTCTATAGTAAGTTGGTAATTCTTTTTCCTCCATTAATTTCAACTGTCCTTTCTTGATATTTTAATTTGTCCTACATTTCCCTCCCCCTACATAGTGTATGTAATCTTCTATAATCTAGAAGAATTGAAGGTTGCCAGGACATTGGAGAAAACATTTAAAAAAAAAATAACTTTGTGAACAATTCTAGGTTGATAGATTCATATGTATGGCCCTGAAGGTTTTTTATATCTAGCCTAAGACATTAATTCAACACAACCAAAATCTATTAAGTACATGTACTGTATGGAGAATATCATAAAATAATCCATGACAAATTTACCAGTAGTATATTTTCCAGTGGGAAATTCTAGCTAAGCATTCCTCAGTCAACATAGAGAGTTCTGAAAAAAATGTGCTTCTCACACAGAAATTAAAGCTGATAAGATGTATTATTTGCTATACTGCCTATGGCAAATTTAGATTTGGGCATTTCTAAACTGAGAAAAGTGTATTACTCTTAGTGTTTTGAAGTAGGTGAAAAAAGAGCCTTAGTAATCATCTGCTTCTTTAAAATACCATCCCCCAATGCTATGTGCATTCGCAGAACTGACTTTATCTAGGAGGCAGCTTATTTGAGGGGAAAGAGTACAGGATATGGTCAGAAAACATTTGTTTGAGGTTCAGCATTGCCACTGATTAGGTGTGTGCTCTTTAGGCATCCCAGGATCTCCAAACTTGAAGGCTCTCCAAAGCTGCCAGCTTAACACGAACAAGAATATGCACTACAGCATCACTAGATAGTTATCTGTCCTTCACTTACCAACAGAAAATGAGTAGAAATCTACCACGTGCTGAGGCAACCCATTCAACTTTGGAACACTCCTCATTCTTAGAAAAATTTTCCATACATCAAAGCTAAGTTTTCTCCTCTCTAGCATTGACCCTTTGTTTCAAGTTCAACCCATTGGAGAGAATCAGAAAAGGTCAAATAACTTTTCCCCAAGACAACCCTTTAAATGTTTTAAAGTGTCTATTATGCCGCCTTATTCCTGAAGACTTCTTTATGATTTTGTGCAAATTAGCAAGTGATTTATAAAATAATAAAAAAATAGTCCATTGGTAGTACGTTGTTGAATGCTACTTGAGAAAACCTGTATATTCCCTTCTAATCCCTAGTGAGGGTACCTTGATTCATGCATAGATAATAAACATAAAGACTTTTCAGACCTATAACAGGAGACATACCTGTCAATAGTTACAGACTGATGTTTTCTGAATCTCTTAATGTTTTTTTGATGAGATATGAATAAGATCTTAGATTTTTTCCCACCACATCCTTGGTATCTTTCCTTCTAATATCTTGCCTATCAATCTACCTGAATGTATATCTGAGATAGAACAGATGGGCAGCAAGTTGGACTCAGAATTTAACAGGAAAGTGGGCTGGCTTGTCTTTGGGAAATTGCCACGCCCCTTTGGTGACCTCAGACCTATGATAGTAAAGTCCTTCCCCCCAAACAAACAAAAACATTTTGCTGTTGTTGCTATAGAGGAGTGAACTATGAAATAAATTGTCTCTGAAAAAATTTAAAAAGATAATGTATCTCAAAGAACAATGGAGAGATTCATGGTGGGTATAGTCAGGCTGCAACCTATGTCCAAGGATGTATTATGAGTAAAAATATCATCAAAGATAGGAAAGAGAGGAAAAAAAATATACCAATCATAGGGTGAGAGAGATGACAATCAGACAACCAGAGGTATCTATTTGTTATCTTTGAAATGTCAGAAGCAGCAAAGAAGGCCTCTGGCATACTGAGTGGATCACCTGTGACCAACCTAAATGACAACATCAGCAGGAATCCCACAGGCTAGAAGTGCAGCGATGAATGGATTAAAATCTGCATGTTTAGAGGCAACTTCTGAATTAGTGAAACTATAAATGCATTGTAGTATTTGAGCAAATAATTTGCACTCTGCCCAGTAAAGTTCTCCTTTTGATATTCTTTAAACCATACATAAAGGAGCTGAGGCAGATTGATTTTTTTAAATAATGATTTAGTAAATTATTAGTAACCATTTAGTAAAGATGCTTGCAACTGATTGACAACCTTTTTATGAATGTAGAGCAATGAGTCCCTTTGGTAGTGGTCAGAAGGTGAAACTAGGCACATTTTTAACCAGAAGAAGCTGGCTTATGCCATACGATGACCATTTATTTATTCAGTCCATTACTAAAATGTGTAGTGTGTGAATGTGTTGCCTTCAGGATGTCTGTGCTACATTTTTGTGTTTTCTTGCTTGTTTTAAAAATCAATTTTATCATATGGGCAGTAGAATATGATTGATTTCCTACACTTAGTGCAGATGAGTCTGTTAATTTGGCCTCTGGCTGGATTAAGAAATAATCACTTTTTTTTTTTTTTACTGGAATCAATCAAAGTGAACTATGAATACTTTTAAATATCACAGCATGAATAAGGTCAATCTTTATGTTGATTGTGTCAGTAAAGTTGATAAACACTGAATTAGCCTCCTGTGGTTTCAAAAGAGTGCCTTAATGAGGTGATGGAAATGATTTCCATTTGTTTGGTGGAAAACCTTTACAAATACATGTATTTATTATTTGTGTTGGAGATAAATACATGTATATGTGTAACTGATGTCTGGGTGTTTGTGTCATTGTAACTGTGGATAAGAAATAGTAAGACACATCTGATAATCAGG
Source organism: Bettongia penicillata ogilbyi (assembly GCA_023548195.1). NCBI lineage: Eukaryota > Metazoa > Chordata > Mammalia > Diprotodontia > Potoroidae > Bettongia > Bettongia penicillata. The sequence goes on from JAJHZJ010000872.1 coordinate 1,859,638, forward strand.
AGACACACAGTTTGATATAATATAGAGAAGTGACAACCTTGGAAGTCAGAGGATCTGGATTGTAACAGTGTCTGACATTAGCACAGCAATAGCATTTTAAGGTACACAAACCAAGGTTTATAAACAGGGTTTCCTTAAAGTCTTATTGTAGTTTTAAGCTATTAAAGCTATTTGTGTATTCATTTTATTTAAGCTATTAAAGGTTAAAACTGCCCTAATACTTTTAGGACAACATATATATCAAGGTCTGTCCTGGACCCAAGTCCGGTGTTCTTTTTACAGTACCACACTAGATCTCTTACAACTCTGCCCCTAACTAGTAGTGTGACTCTGGGAAAAATCACTCTTCCAAGACTTCATTTCACCTCTCAAATGAAGATATTGAGTTAGATAAAAATGTATAATAATACCTATATTTCTATCATCCAATGAGGAATATTTTGATTATTTAGCAGGGTTTTCTGTCATTCAAATACATACTTTATTCTTTATGGAATGGAAAAATAACTAAAGGATACAGATGAATTCTTTGGGTATTGTATTGCTTCAGTTGTCTTAGGCAATATGCATCCTGCCTTCAACCCAAAACTCTATTTCCCCACTAAACCAATTTTCCTTTCTGATTTACTTATTTCTGTTCTCCTTGTCATCCAGGATGGAAACCTCTAAATTATTTTGACTCTTCCCTTTCTCTCATTCACAACTTCCACTCAATTCTTAAATTCTAGCAATTGTTCCTGCCTTTTGAGTTTTACATCTGTCGTCTCCTTCCTATCTCTACTGGCACCATTGCCTTCCACTTGTCTTCTCACAGTATCTTCCTACCTAGTTTACTCAATTCCAGTCTTGCCTCATTTCAATTTATTCTATATATGGCTTCCAGGTTAATATCCTTAAAGTACAGGTCATATTTTGTCACTTCCCTGCACTGAGAGATTTAATGGCTCCCAGTTGCCTAGCAAATTAAATACAAACTACTTAGCCTGGCATTTGAGGTTTTTTATGCGCTGACCCCAGCCTACCTTTCTAGATTTATCTCTTATATTTCCATAACCTATGTTTCAGCCAAACTAAACTACTCTGTTGACCTGCATTTTCCCACCTCTACGCCTCATCGTTCATTGTTCTTACAACCGAAAATTGTTTCCTCCTGTCTCACATTTCATCTTGTTGGAGTCCTTAAAGGTACCATCTCCTTTATCTTTCATCTCCTTATTGACCTCATTTAGACGATTATAGTCTCACAAAATCACAGACCCTGCTAGTTTAATGATTAGGAATTTATAGGAACCTGAATGGGAATCCCTCCACAACAAGCAATCTCCTGAAGGTCTCCACTGAAGGGAATACACTGTCTTCTGAGAAAGACTGTTCCAACCTTTGTGCAGTTCTCACTGTTCGGAAAATTTCCCTTGCTTTGAATTTAACTCTTGTTCTCTGCAACTTCTGTTCACTCTTTCTCAATCTTTCTGATACCAAGAATAAGAAGTTGAATTATTTTTCCCCCATGAAAGTCATTCATATACTTAATGAGATATCTGATACCACTGACACAGCCCTAAAATTCTATACCCTCCTTCAGGCCAGAAATATCTAGTTCTTTATCTGATCTTTGTTTTTCTTTATGTCCAATCTCCTCACTGTCAAACTCACTTAAAACTTTACATTTCTTCAATCTCTTAAAATTTCACCTCTTCAAAGTCTACTTTCCAAACCCAACTGCACTTTTTTGGTATTGCTGTCAAGGCACTTATCACATTCTGCTCAGCAATTATCTAGTGCTTCTCATTAATAAGGATTATCTCTGCAAGATTAAAAAAAAACTCCATTAGGTCAGATAATGTGTTTTATTTATCTCTGTATTAGCAAGCATTCAGCATGATGCCATTGTACTTAGTACTTAGTAAGACTTCAGTAAATGTTTGTTGAATAAAGACCAGGATGTATTTATAAGGTCTGGGGAAAAAAAAAAAGCAACAATTGCTTTCATCTCTGTCAAACCATAGCAAATTATGTTCATTTTAATTTACAGAAGCAAATTCAAAATTTAACTTTTTTCACCCAGTTGTAAAACTATTCAACCCTGCTAGGTTGGCTAAATGATATCCCTCAAGGATCAGTTTGATTTAGCGTCCATTCAGCAATATCAACTTCAGCACATGCCCCTGGCTGATGTATGCTTTGAAATAAATGTATTATGATAGCGTTTGGAGAAGATACTCAACTTAAGCTAACATTTAAGAATTCACATTTCATTGGCTTGACAATCAAAGGTCCAGCCTATCCTTTCCATCCTGTTCTGGAGGAACAAGAGGCTGGATCATTTGGTATGCCTGGAACCTCAGGTATGGAGAGATTCCTTCTGATACAGGGTTTTGAAAGGGATGAAGGTGGGAAATATATCACGAATGCTACATGTCAAACATAGTATCTCATGTGCTGATCCGTATTTTTAAAGGAGTGACTTTGAGATTAAAATAAAGGGGGAAATGTGCATTATACTTCTGGGAGAAAAAAGGTAAAATAATAAAACTGAAGTAGAACAAGAAAAAAGAATGAGAAGGCATGTAAATTAAGCAAAAGTACTATTTCTCTTTAAGTGCTTTTCTCTGACAGCAATTTGCAGTGTTTTCTAGTGCAGCAGACTTTTTAATTAAGAAGATCTTTCAAAAATGCTGGGGATGACATGCTTTCTGATTTTCACATGGATTAAACTCCTCTTATAAAGGAAAAAAAAATAATTTCCTAAACAGATTATTGAAATTAAACCAGGAGTGCAGTGTATAATTGTACTAGGTATAAATTGTGGATTTTTACAAAATACACAGTGAGAAAGGCATTGAATCTTCTTATTAGAATATTATAAATGTGTAATTTGTCTGCCCCCTGCCCAAAAAAAATGTTACCTAGCAATTTCCTTCTAGCAAGGTTTAGAGTTCATCCTCTCATATATTCTGTTGGGAACACCTTATCTCCAAACCTCTACCTAACAAAAATATTTTTTTCCCTCTTAACACCTTCTATATGTATCATACTTTCTAAAACTAGAGACACTAGTCCAGGAATGCCAACAAAGATACTTTAAGCTGAGTCAATAGATAGGTTTTAGAACTTTGAGAGAAGACCCAAAATAGTGTAATCTTTGTCTCCTGGAAACGTTTTCCATAAGCAGTGACAAGAGATTTATTCATTCAGTGTGTCGGCTTAACTACGTTTGTTAAATTATCCTTATACTCAAAGAAATGGTTCTGCGATGTAGATAACCTAAGTATGAGTTTGGAAGTGAGATGAACTGATTTGCTAAGCATAGACTATACATCTTAAATAAATGATCTTGGTTATAAATACCTATAAAGCAGCTTGACCGCAATTGTCGCAGACTAAGTTATAGGTGTTCTGATTGGTGACAGGAGTTTCTGAATTTCACTAGTGGAATCATAGGTTCCATCCAAAAATGTAAACAAAAGGAGAGGTTCATCTTGTGTATCAGCTGCAAATCTGGTACAGTTGCAAAGTTAAATTTGGTTAGACCTTTGGTAGAATTGCCATAATATATTTGAAAAAATGCAACAAAAGTTTATAGCCTTTTCTGGTAAATTTCTTAGAACTTTTGTGGCATGAATTTTAAATATATAAATAAATTATACATTATATTATCATATTTTATATATATATGCTTATATATTATATATAACATATAATATATAATAAATATATTTAAATATAAATATTATCAAAATAATCCTTTGACTTCATATAGCAACTTCCCCATGAAGAATTACAAAAATACTTTGAATAAGGTTCTTCCTTCAACTCTTTCAAAAGAATTAAAATCTTATGGAAAGTTTGCTGTTGAAGATCACAAAATATTAAAAATATATGTGGGAATAGGACCTCAACAGCCTTATAACCCAACCCATACAGGAAAGTGGCCATCTAGACTCTGCTGTCATTCACATTGGCCAGTTCCTTGGTACCTCAAGATAGAATTCATATGGGCCAGGTGACCTCAATTTATCTAGGTAAGTTCTTTCATATTATCTCCTTATTCTTCTTGGTTATCAGCCATGCCCCCCACCCCCCACCCATTAGCTGCCATTTTCCCATCATTTCAAGGGCAAAGATCATTCCCTTTGCCAGAGAAAACAACACAAAATTACGAATTAAACACCTTTGCTTTCTCTCCTTGTTCATTCATCAGCTCCCCAAACATCCCAGGCAAAAATCCTATCCTTTCATCCTTTTTAAACACTCTTCATTCAAGGTAAATGAATTCATTTCAATATCAGAATACAAAGTTAGGTCATGAATGTATTTTTAAGAGATCTCACTTCATACACTTAAATTTCTTAAGAGAGTTTTCGAGCTTTAGTCTTGCATCTGAAAAAGAAGCCAATTCATTGAAGATTTTAAGAAACATGGTGTGACATCATCTAACATCTAAAGCTTTTCATAGACACAAGCTTTTTATCTTCCTTTATTATTTTGCTGTCATCCATGTCCATGACCCCGTTTGGGGTTTTCTTGTCAGAGATACTGGAGTGACTTGTCATTTACTTCTCCAGCTCATTTTACAGACAGGTTAAACAGAGTTGAGTGACATGTCTAGAGTCATATGGCTAGTAAGTATCTGAGGCCAGATTAAAACTCAGTAAGATGAGTTTCCCTGAATCCAGGCCTGTTGCTCTATCTTTTGAGCCCCTAGCTTCCTGCCTGGTTTATTCCTCCTCCTTTATTTCCCACATTTAAACCTTTGAACTCTTTCTTCATAATATCTCTTCTATCTATCTCTTTTTTATCTCAGCTGCTCCCATCCCAGTTTTAAGTCCTCATCACCACATTTGTAAAATGTTCTATTTTAGATGATTTTCCTGTGTTTTTTCTCTCTCCCTTCCATTCTATCCTGTATGCTATTTTCAGCTGTCTTTCTAAAACACCATTTTTGTCAGGCTGTTCCTTTGCTCAGAAATCTTCCATACCTCCCCATTAGCCACTGGTTTTATTATCTGACAATGATCTGAGTTGAATTTTTTTCCTTAAAATTATAACCAAATTCATTTCTCTGTCCTCAGTTCCACTGAAGTTGTGATAATTGTTTACCTACCTCTTAAACATAAAATTTTTATTTCACATTTCTGTATCTTTCAAAATATATTGTCGGCATGTTAATAAGGCACTTTGGTATCTCTCTAGGTTCTAGAGTTTAAATTATGGTTTGTTTTACTTATCTATTTATCATCTATCTATCCATCCATCCACCCACCCATCCATCCATCCATCCATCCATCCATCCATCCATCCATCCATCTATCTATCTATCTATCTATCTATCTATCTATCTATCTATCTATCTATCTATCTATCTATTTTTGATATTCAGTCTCCCCATCTTCTAGGCTAGAAGTGAACACTCACTTCTGGGGACTGGCACAAGAGTTTTTATTTTCTCCATTTCTGATCCGTGTTGTTCAGCTTTCCTTAGATAGCCTGGTGGCCCACCTAATCCTGAGAGCTCAGCACACTGTGGCAGACCTCAGTACAAACATCTGACCAACCTAGCTCACTTCAACTCAGAACTCCACAGCTCAAGAGATCTTCAGGCTATCTTCTTCCCTTCCCAACAACGGGATTACAGATTTGTAGTCACAACTGGCCATTGTTTAACTAGGGGTCTAAAAAAGCACCTGTTTGCTATTTCACTTTGCTTCCTAATTATCTCAGTAACACATCTATCCAGATGAAGGAGACATCAGGACCAGAAGAGGGGAAAGTTATTTTTTTTCCTAATACAGTATTTAAAATAAAACTGCTTTTGGCCTATGAGGTCTCAGTGGGGATGAAGCAAAATTCAGTGTGCTCACTCATCTCAAACTGAGTTTCATAAAGGATGTCCTATAAAAATCTAATTTCTTGCTGGTAAATTGCTTTTTAAGTAATGCTTGCTATTGCAAGAGAATCTTTCATAACATCGAACACAGGAAGCCATGTTTGAACTGTCCAATGTGTTCTATATGATAAGGTATCACCCAGGTGGAATTCTACTTCTTATTGGATGACATGTATAACTAATATTGCCCTTTGAGACTAGTTTGCATGCAGTGGCTGGTATGGCACTGTTCAGCAGCCTGCTGTAGTTAAGAATGAGTGATGATGCCCTAGATTTTAATGGAAATTTTAGAGTGCATGCGGCAGTAGGGTGCAGTCTTCAGTAAAGAAAAATGAGCCAACTTGCAGGCAGGAGAGGTCATCAAGAAAGATAAAGAAAGAGGACATGCACTCTGGGCTAGGCTAGGCTTTTTAAAGGATATTATGGAAATGAGCAAGAACCAATTTAATTTTTATAATGCCACACCATTTAACTTTAAAATACAAGGTCAAGGTACTGTGTTTTTCATAATGATTAAAGATTTGGAAATGCCCTTTCCATTGAACCTTGCTACATTTGTTTGGTTGAGACTGACTATGACAAGGAATTCAACAGGCATCAGAAAACAACAGAGATTTGTTCAGCTACCTCCCATCACAAGCTTTCAGGAAAAGAAAAGTGAATTTCAATAGACATCTTTGTTCTTACTTTGACAGGGAAATCTATTTTCTAAAGTTCTAAGGTTCAAAGTTAATACTATCCTCAGATGGTAATGGAAGTTGTAGATAGCAAGATACAGAGATGATAGACAGATAGAGAGATACTTGTGTGTGTAAATGTATTTATGTGTGTGGACACATAATACTTTATAAACCTCATGTATAGAAGTATAAATCTTTTAACCTTCAAAACTAGCTTGAAAGTTTTATTTTTTTACATAGTTTTGAATATTGAAATTTTAACTTTTGTGCATTGAAATTTTAATTTTTATAAGATGAGGCACTCTGTAATTCTGTAGCATGTGTGCAGCAGTCTTTTGATGACACTTTCTCAGATCAGAGGATCTGCTGAGAAGACCCTCTTCTTTGGACGCATTGTTCTATCTCCATTAGACTTTTCTTGGTGAGGGTCACATCAAAACTATTATGTGCATAGATAATACATCAAAACCTCATTCTTTGGATAAGTTTAAAGCTAGGATTACAAACAGAATTTTTCAGTCACTGGATATCAGCTGACAAAGAATTTTATGAAAATCAGTTTTTATGAAAATTCATATGACAATCAAGCTCTGTATAAGATAATCTGATGATTATGTGGAATTTCAATAAGAATCATTAATATTTTATCATTTTGAATACTTAACATTCTAAATTTTTATAAGATTAAAGGTGTTGTATTTCTAAAGTAATCAGGTCTGAAAATTATAACAAAGTGTTTGGGGTACCCAATATACAATACATATATGTATGTGTGTGTGTATTTTGACAGAGAGAAAGAGAAATCATCTATACACATATACCAAGCACTATAGCTATTTGAATAATTAATATTTCAAATGTTGTTTCTAAGTTTGAAGTCTTTACTTCTGAAATTTTCAAGTTATTAAAGCATAAAGCTAAACTAAGATATTTGTTTCCCTTTTTACATATACATATATGCAGACACACATACACATTTATAATTCATATATATTATTTTACAGTGTGGTAATACGGTGGATAGCACTCTGAGCCTGGAGTTAGAAAGACATGAGTTCAAATACAGCATCAGACACTTGCTAGGCAAGTAACTTGACACTATTTGCCTCACTTTCCTCATCTGTAAAATGAACCGGAGAAGGAAAAGCAAACCACTCCAGTGTCATTACCAACTAAACCCCAAAATTGAGTTAGGAAGAGTTGCACATGACTGAAATGACTCAACAGCATATTATTTTTTATTAGAATGGGGAGAAAGAGTAATAGTCTTTATGGATGAACACAAGTACATTTTATGAAGGAGTTAGAATTTATTCTATAGAGATGAAACCTTGGATTCTTGTTTCTGTACAAAAACTAAAGAATTTTTTATGAGATTTTTATGAACTATAATTTCATAAAATTTCATATTTTTGAGTAACATCTCACAATATGACTAAGATGGCTGTAGTGTAAAATTACTAGAGTTCACTTTAATTTTTTATCAAAAGTACCGACTCTTACTTGTTCTAAAGACATGAAATCTCTTTATTCACAAGCAAAATATTGCAGGGTTAAAATAGACCCATTTTAATAGTGTGTCGTTGTGTGTGTTTGGTGGTGCTGCTGAGATAGCTTAAGTCTGGAAGTTTCCTTAGGTCCATTTTCTCATGTAACAGCTGCTTCTATAGATGAATCTCTTATTAGTTGGATTTAAGTCAAACTTGTTTATGTCTTCAAAATCCTAATTTATGTCTAGGTCATTCTGTAGCAAGGGTTAGGTTTTCAATTTGCTAGATAGTGTTGAAAAGATTAAGGGTGAGCAAAATGGATTACATTACAGTATCTTGAAGGGAGAAGACTAGAAATTTTAGATGAAAGCAGAAAGCACTCAGTTGAACCTCTAAAAAAATCTTAATCTTGAAATTATAGAACCTGACAAAATGTAGGGTGCTTGAGATTTTTGGCCGCAAAGACTTTGAAATGTCCTTTGAACCAATGAGATGGGCAACCTTGAAATGTTTCTTCAAGAACAATATATTTGTTGTTTTGTCATTTCACTAGTGTCTGATCCTTCAGGAAGCCATGTTTTGTTTTGTTTTGTTTTGTTTTGGTGGGTTTCTTGGCAAAGATACTGAAGTTGTTTGCCATTTTCCTCTCTGCCTCATTTTACAGATGAGGAAACTGAGGCCAACATGGTTAAATGACTTGCCCAGGGTCACAGAGATAGTAAATGTCTGAGGCTGGATTTGAATCCATGAAAATGAGTCTTCCTTATTCCAAGCTCAGTGCTCTATCCACTGTACCACCTAGCTGCCATACTTGCCAATTGTTTGTCCCGTTCAGAATGCTCATGCTCATTTTTGCCCTATTCTTGATTATATTGTCTATATCAACATGAAAGTGGATTACTTGGGTTGTTTCTAAGGGCATTGCTCACACTCTCCCATCTCTCTGCTTTTCTTAAACCTCTTGCCTATGCCTAGAGCTATCTCCCCTGACATCTTTGTCACTTGACATCTTAACCATTCTTTAAAGCCAAGCTCAATTGTCCATCTTCTCCAAGAAGCCTCCCTCCATACACTCAGCTGGAAGCAAAATCTCCTTCATCTAAAACCATAACACTTTATTCTCCCTTTTGCATTTATCACTTTATATATTTTATATTGCCTTCATAAATGTCCTATTCTGATATGTTATTGTGGCATAGAAGTGACACAGGATTACCAAAGGTCTATTGTCTATAGAAAACAAAGTCTAACATGCACTATCATGCAGCAAAAATCTTTGAATTTGGACTTATGTATGCTGTCCAAGGTAAATAAGAACACAGAACCAAAACGTTAGATGATAACGTGGTTTGTTTGTTTGTCATAGCTCACTTGGTATGGAGGAAAAGCAATCCTTTAATCAATTCAATAAACATAGGCATTTGTCTATTCTAAGGCATTGGCCTTCAGCTAGAGATACGACAAAAAAAAGTAGCCTATGTCTTGAAGAAGATTACATTCTATTTGAGGGATATATGAGTATAAATATATAAATCCAACGTTGTTAAATGAAATAGAGCATTAAAAAAAAGTCCTGATGGAAGGGAGTGGATCTAAGGTACTTTCATACAAAGACAGACATCTGAGCCAAGGCTTATAGAAAAATAAGAATTTTCAAAATATTTAAGGATTCTCAGAGTCAGAGATAAAGACAGTAAGTGTTCCAGGCATGGAGAATGGTCTGTGTGATAGAGGCAGGAGATATCAGCTTAATTCAGTGAATAACTAGTAGTCTATTTTGGCTGCATGAGGAGAAGTAATGAGAAATATAACTGGAAAAGCAAGTTGAAGGCAGATTGGGGAGAGTCTTGAATGTGAGCTAAGAAACTTGTATATTTACAGTCCTATGTGACCCATTTTTGTTTCCATAGTTAGATTAAGGAATTATTTTTTTTAAAATGGAGCAGATGGTGCTAAAAATTATACAGTTCTTAGACCATCTATAAAGATTACTTTAATCATTAATTTAATCACTTAACTAATCTTAGAAAACAGTTTTAAGGATGAAAAAGAAAATTTCTCTCTCTCCCCAAAGAAGGATAGCCTAGATTCAACAATTACAAAGTAACATACCTATTTTCTTATCATCACTCCGAAGCCTTTGTGGGAATGGACTGTGTACGCATAAATGTAGCATGAATGAAAACATAAATTTTGTGCAGCAGATTGCATCTTTACAATCACAAACTTAGGGAGATAGAATTAGGTCCTAACGTGCCTATTGCCACTTAATTTCAGAAATATGTAACAATGAAACAAAAATCTTAAAGACTTAAAGGAGTTTCTTACACGTACATGTTAAATCATGCAAAAATGCTGTCAGATTAGATAAGCTGGTTCATTGCTCCATTGAGTGTCAACCTGCAGCAAGGGAGAAAACAGGTATGGTTGCCTATGTTCTTCTATGTTCTAATTGTTCCAAACTCCAGAATATTACAGAACTTCTCTGCCATTTGGAAGTGATTAGTCTAACTATCCCTAAAAGAAAAAGAAAAACTATTGTTGCACAGCTTATCAGGTAGATAGACAGCAGTAATTGAATAAGTACATCTGTACATACATTTTATACCACTGTGATTGATGGAAAATCATCTGAGTTGAATGGGAAGCAGAAGAAAAGATTGGATTACATTTTAGGAGTTACACACAACTCTGTAATCTCAGTTTGGTCACTGCAAGAATCCGCCTGTGTATCTGTGTGTGTGTGTGTGTGTGTGTGTGTGTGTGTGTGTGTGTGGACAGAGAGAGAGAGAGAGAGAGAGAGAGAGAGAGAGAGAGAGAGAAATCACAATTGCTCACAAAAGAGCAGTTGAGAGATACATAGATGGTTTTAATTAAGCTGCATCTTAATAGCAATAACTTCTGAATGTTGCCCTGCTACCCAACAAGGGTCTTTAAATAGCTAGAGGAAGACTTCCAATCTGTCTTTTTGAGGCTTTACAGAAACACATGAGCAATAGTCACACAGCATAAGTATACATTAAGGCATTGCGTATCCATTTAAGAACCATATCTTTGGGTACCTATTATAGCATCATAGGATAACAGAGTTAGAGCTGAAAGGGCAGGACCTTAGAGAATATCTAGTCTAACTTTATTTTACAAAGGAAGAATATTAATCACAGAGAGGGTAAATCATTTTTTCAAGATCCCAAAGCCAGTATAAATGACAGAGTTGTAGAGACTTTGACTTGTTTGTCTTCTGGTTAACCCAAGTATATTATACATAATACGAAATCATTATCTGTTTTACTAATTCATCAATTTCAATTCTGAAATTTAAATTTGAAAAAATAGAATGTTCTGAAATCATTGTCACCTGAACTGGTAACACTTTTGTACAGCATTGTGATGTCACCTAATAGAATCAAAAATTGCTAGATATGGGAGAGATCTCAGATCTCACCTAGCTCTAACCGTTTCTTTTTGAAATGAAGAAAGAGATAGAGGTAAAATGACTTGCTCTAAATCACGGGACAGGGTAATGCTGAGATCTGCCACTACATTTGATTATCTTTCTTACTGACATACATGTATGGTGACCAATGTTGTTGTGGAAGGCAAAGTCTGGTTAAGGAGGACTTTCCCTTTCCTCAAGGAAAAAGGAATTGAGTTGATCCTCCAAGAACAAGCTTGCCTTTGCTTGGACAAGGACTGGGGACATCTCAGGTCATTAATAAAAATCATCATCATTCAGAGCTCCTAGATTACAGCTGGTCTGACCACTAGGACAGGGCTTGGTCAACTATATACATTTTTGTTTCTTTAATCTAGTCAGTAACATTCCCCCATTTGTAATCTCTGTATGCAATTAAAAGCACACTGACCTTGGCTGATCTTGTTTTTATCTAAACAGAATTGATTTAACTCAACAAATAAAGAACTTACAAATAATAGAAAGTTCTGAGTTTAATTATCAGTTCTTTTGCATGAAAAGAGAAAAGGGTATAAAGGAAAAGATTCTTGGGCAGAGTATAGTTCACCAAAGATCAAGCACATTTTGTGTTCTGGGGATCATTTTCCTATCTACTCCTGGCTGACAAAGATGCTGACAGCCTGTAAGTAGCCCAGAGGCACTACCACCATTCTTCTTTGCCATCTGTCTTTCAGTGAATGTATGTCTGTCCAGCTTCAGAAGGGTCTGTATCCACTTCTTGGCATATCTGTGCATTTCAGTCTGGTTTAGCTTGTCTCCACTTACCTGGAGAGTGATTCAAAAGATCAGTGGATACCTCCCTAGTCACTCCTCCTATAGGAAAAAACCTTCCTGTTCAGACCCAAGAGTCTAATCTCTTCTCAAGCTGGGAAGATTACAAATCCCAGAAATTCATGCAACTTTCTGAAATTTCTCTGACCTGCAGGAATTGGTCCCAGTGCAGGCACTCACACATTATTATTTGTAGAATTCAATATAATAACTGCTTGCTGGGTTACAGTGTTGTTTGTAGTAAAAAAAAAAAAAAATTTTGAACTGAATTCACAATAGGTCACGGAAAAACCTTAAGGGAACAAAAAAGATTTAACCTCCAGGAAAAGTAAACCATGATGCACTAAAGATTTTTTTTTTGTTCCTGTAGAAATAAATATTTTTGTTAATTATCAAAGACAATAATTATTGCTAAAGATAAGGCAATAACCTTCCAACTGCAAAGGAGGTGAAAGATACATCGCAGAGGGAGAACATCATCTTCTTTATGTAAAATCTTTAAGACTGCATGCTGAAATTCTCTTTAGGTGAAAATAAGTCCCCTGAAGTTACCGTCACTGTCAATGTGCTAGAGTTCAGTCCCAGAGACAATTCCAAAATTCCAGGCATGTATATTGGAAAATAATACTGTGTTCCATTCCTGAGGAAAAATAATGTGTTGTTAGAAGTGTGGTAGTAAGTGATAAAAGCATAACTGTATTTGTCAGATATGAAAGATGTAGAAATTCCTTGTAATATGAGGTTGAAGGGATTAATCATCAGGACAGTTGTTACAGCAAGGTATAGTGGAATTCAGGAACAATTTATAGCATTTGACAAGAAAGACAAAAATTAACCCTATTCTGAAATACTGAAGAAAAATTTAGAGAAAGCAAGGGTGGGGAACCTGCAGCCTTGAGGTCTCAGGCTCCCCACTTCTGAGTCTTCTGGGGTGATTTTCCCATGAAAGATAACAACGTGTCACAGTGGGAAAAGAAGTGATTTGGAAGCATAAGGCCCTAAGTTCTAATACCAGTACTTGAGCAAGTCATTTCATCTGTTATGACCTGTTATTTCATCTGTACGAGACAGGAATGAGATGACCACTGACGTCCCTGTTAGCACTAAATCTGACCCTGTATTGTCCTTTCAACAACTTTAGCCCATTTTGTTCTATTAGCTTTTAAGAAGCCCCATCCATTGCTCACCCTACTGAGGATGTCATTTTTTTGTGGCCTTTTAAAGAAAAATTGCTTCTTGTGAGTTAAGGTCAGTATTGTATAAAGCAAAAAAGTTCTTTGTAATTGGTTCATTATATTTCTAAACATGTGTCCTTTGTGCTAAAAATATCACCTCAGTGAACAAACATAAAATAATAACATTGAATTAAAATACATAAGAGTAGACAACAGTGACCAGCATATATTAAAATAAAATGACAATTTAAAAAATGTGTCTTGCATCATGCACGAAAGGTTAGCAGATTGGGTCGTGCTTTCCTTACTCAGGGTGGGCAGGAAGTCCCACAAATGGAAATCAGCATTCAAGGTCTCTGTGTCACATTAAAGAATGCTTTTGCAGAAATTCTTTATGATTATTCCACATGCCAAACTCTGCCAAAAGGCTAGGTTTCCAGGGAGATAATCAAGAAGTCATGAACACAAAACCTTAGTTAATATTCAGAACTTTTTCACAGTGATAGGGATATGATAGATAATTTTCATTTGGCTATGGTGTGGAGCACAAATGGATATGCCTCTCCTCTGTGCTTGGATAATAATGCCACCAGAGTCATCCTATTAGATTATAAGGACAGTAGAATATTTAAACTTCAAAAACCAATATTCCATATTATCCATTTTCAGCCTCTGCTTTGAGACCAGTATGCCAAGTGGAGTTGACTTCAAGCTATCAATCATGACCTGTTGTCATATTATTTAAACAATAGTTAGTAAACATTTATTAAATGCTTACTGTATGCTAGTCATTGTGCTAAATTCTGGAGATACAAATGCTAAAAACAAATGTAATCTCTGCCTCAAGGAATTCACAATTCATTGGGGTAAGACAAAACACTAAAGGAAGCTGAAAAGCTTGGTGGGCAATCAGAGAAATTCCAAGGTAATACAAGTAGCTGACCAACTAGCTGGACCATTGGATCGACCCACTGAGATGTTACCCTTCCAATCAGCCATTTGGAGTTCCACAAGATAGATTAATAAATTGAGTGGTTCATTTTTTTTGTTCGCTCTTATTTCTACATGATTGAACTAGTGTTCTTTTTTCATGGAAGATGTCTTTTGATACATTTACTAACCCAATCTTCCATGGAGTTTTTTATTTTTCATATAATCACATAAGAAAAACGTTTTCTGTGATCCTTTCCTTTGTATGCAGGATGAGTGGATATTTTTTATCCTTGAGTCTTGTTCTGAGCCAGCCTTCTGATGTTTAGATCATTGTGGACAGCGTGGTTGAGTCAAATATTTCTGCTTTGATATTCAATTTCTTATCAGTTTCTTTTTTGTTGAATGCAACTAAGATTGAGTCAGACTGCTTTATGTCTCCTCATACATTTTGTTATCTGATGTTTCTGACGAAATTCATATATTCCATTTCCTACTCAATTTCCAAGCCATTTATATATGCCTTGCCTTGTGCACAGTGTTCATTTCTCATCCACTTTGTTTTGTCAGGGTTTATCTCCAAGCCTATCAGCATAGCAACACTCAACAGCTGCTGCAGATTTTCTTGGAGCTCTGGAATGGTTCTTGTAATTAAGATGCAATCATTTGCAAAAAGCAAATGCATGAAATGTTTGGCATCAATCATGACTTCATTTTTACAGTCAAGGAATCTAAACAACCCCTTTGAGATAACCACGAATTGTTTAAGGAAGATTATAATCTCCTTACTAAACTCTTTTGTGGGTGATGATTTGGATGACTCTTGAGAATAGTCTAATTTCAGTATTGTATCTATTGTTTGTCTATTCAATAATGTTAAAAGTCATAGAACTGCTCAATTGTTCTGCAACATTTTCAAGACTGCCTTTATTTCTGCCAAATCAATGCCTTCTTCTCGTCTACATATATATAACATACTACAGAGACTTGATGATTTTGACATTTTCTTGACGTAACCAGACTTTGTCTAGATGATGGAGCATTTAAAAACTGGCACAAAATCTTCTATGCTCACAAGTGATGGAGGATGAACAGATGGCATGACAAAAAGTGATTAAAGATCATCAGTGGGGGTTGTCAAGTACGACCTCTTAGGTTCTTCATCGATTGATATATAAACCCACTTTCAATTATTCGACTAGTTCACCTTGAGGTACTTGACATGCCAAGATATACTGGACTACTTCACTTACAATTAGT
Organism: Bettongia penicillata ogilbyi; assembly: GCA_023548195.1. Classification (NCBI taxonomy): domain Eukaryota; kingdom Metazoa; phylum Chordata; class Mammalia; order Diprotodontia; family Potoroidae; genus Bettongia; species Bettongia penicillata. Next base: position 1,875,306 of record JAJHZJ010000872.1, read on the forward strand.
AGATTTTCAAATGCATCCATATGACCTTGGTCACTTAATTTCATATTTCTGAATTTATAAACAAAGAAGTTGAACTAGTGTCAGAGGATCTTAAACTGTGGTTCATCAACTTGGGCTTATTGGGTTGGTTCTTTTAAATAGTTCTATGACAGTATTTAAGTATAATTGGTTTTCTTTGTAATCTTGAGTATTTTATGTAGTTAATTATTTTGAGAAGAAGTTTTATTGACAAAGGGGTCTGTGACTCTAAAAATAAAAAATAATCAAGAGCTCCTGGACAAAGTACCCTCTAATGTCCTGTCCAACTCATAATCTATGATTATATGATCTAAAGACTCTTCAAAAATCATCTTTCCTTTCTTCATTTCATCAGGAAACTACAGTATCTAAGAATCTATATACTTATTCACTAGACCCATAAGCCAGTTACCAAGGACATTCCTGAGGAACAAGATCACATGTGAAAATGCTTCCTTCTAAAAATTGAACAGTAGAGTTTTTCACCATGAAGAGTTTTACTTTTTATAGGAGAAAACTTACTTTACTTATGAATATGCATTTTGCCGTTAATTCTCTGTTATAGTTATTAAACAGCCCAATTTCAAGAGTACTTCCTTGGATTTATATTCAATTATATATGAGTAAATGTAAAACACATAAAATAATGAAGGGTAAATAGAGCTTAAACAAACATGAGTTGTTCAAACAAATATGAGTTGCTTAAACTCTTTAGGCTTTGATATAGTAATATCCAGACCCCTAAGGTATTCTTTTGTAATTTATCTATGATTACATGAGAACATTCCATAAATGGAAACCCATTTTTTCCTGTAATTTGTATTTCATTTTTTGAATCATATGTTTTAATCTGGATCCATTAAAAGCATGTTTAACTTAGCTGTGTGAATATTATTATATCAAAGGAAATATTTAGCTAAACCTTGGGGATATACAGACAGGCAAAAAAGAAAACAAAAGCAAAACAAGAAACACCAGTCCATCCCCCTCAAGGAGATTCTGTTCTAAGGAAGGAGGGACACACAAATAATTAGTTATGTCACGATAGAGGCAGAGAAGATAGAAGGTAGTCTAACAGGGGAGAAATAACATCACAAGGGAAGGGGGAAAGAATTGTGCAGAGGTGGATTTTGAGCTGTATCTTTAAACAAGGCAAGAAAGCTAAGGAGGCAAAGATCAGAGAACAGCATTCCAGGGATCAGGGACAGCCAGTACAAAGCTATAGAAATGAGGGGTGGAGTGTCTGATTTGACGAACAGTAAGTAGAGCAGGGTAGCTAGATCCTAGAAAGTGGAGAGGACAATGAAGTGTTAGAAGACTGGAAAGGTGGAAAGGGGCCAGGTGATGAAAGGTTTTAAGTGTTAAACAGAAGACTCTCCATCTGATGCTGGAAGAAACACTTACTCTATAAGGGAGTGGCTTTGTAAGATCTGACCTTCCATCTTCGCTTCTGCCTCCTGGTTTCCTTGAATTTCACCTCTTTCAAGAGGTTCCCAGCTTCTCATCACCCACCCCCTACCAAATGCCTTCTTTCTGAAATTACCTCCCCACTAAATTATGTATATCTTTTATATTTACACATGGTTGTCTACACATTGTCTCTTCTATTAGAAAATGAACCCCGTGATAACGACGACTGTATTTTCCCCTTTTCTTGTATCACTAGTACTTATCTTTGTGCTGACACACAGTTGGTACTTAATAAGTAATTGTTGACCGATTGACTAGAGGATGGATTCAAATGGGAAGAGACATGAGTCAGGGAGGCCAGTTAGAAAACTAGTACAATAGTTCAGGTGAGAGCGGAAGGGGGCTTAAAATAGGGATGTGAAATAATCTTGTTTTCTTACCTACATATGTCACTCCAAATTAGTAAGTTTCTCAGAGGGGAAATTACCACCATTTCTGCATTTAAGTACTCAATGGCAATCCGATCTTATATGATTTTGTATTGAATAGATGAACATTATAGAAAGACGCATATTTAACAACACTAGTTATACTCCACATTAATACATATTTAAGGTTTACAAAATATTTCTTTAACAACAGGTCCATGAAACAGCTGTTTGTCCTTATTCCTGTAGTGTAGTCATACTCTCCCACAACAGGGTCATTTAGAGAAGACCACTACTGAAGTATGTAGGATAGAAGAGTTATTTGTCCATTCAGCCCAACTTTGCAGATATACAGCTCTCTTTCAGGCTCCTTCTCTGAAGAGAAGTCTGGCAATCTTAATATCCCTCCCTCCATGATTTGGTTCTTCCAGATGCTCCTTTAATAATAATTATTCTCCTACCCCACAACAGTTATTTTTAATTTCTTACTTTTATCTGCATATTTATATCATCCTATGCTTTATTTTTTTAAATTTATTTTTATTGTGATTTTATCATCCACAAACACAAACATTTCAATATGCAAAAAAAAAAAAAAAAAAAGACAAAGGCATCCCAGGTTATTTTTTTTTCTGGGAATAGCTGCCAGAAAAATAGCCAAAATGAGTCTTAGCACTGCTTCTGTTGTTACTGGTAGAAGAATGTCTTTGACAGACTCATACTTGTTCTTTAGTCAAGGTAGTCCATATCTCATACTTCTGATTGACACTGAAAAAGATATTATTCTATTAGCTTTCTTTATGCTAAAATACATTGACCCAAAGCAGATGCACCCTATTCCTCCCCACGGTACTTTCTGGATTCCTGGGATAGAATGCAGGAATTCCTTAGAGAAACCCTAGCTTCCTTATAAGTTAATTTTAAAGGCTACCATCTCTATAAGACCACCTCCTGCCTGGGAGAAAACTGGCCTGTTCCCCTCAGTTGACAATAATTTCATTGGCCTTGGTATCCTTCTGTATTTATTTCATATATATTTGAATTTACTTTATGCATACATGTTGTTTCCCCCATAAAATGTTTTTCAAATCCAGACTTTCCATTTTTGTCAATCGTTACTACTTTACAATAGTAGGCACTTGATGAAGGCTTGTTGAATAAATGAATGATAGACCTTTTAGAGTTTATGTTTGAAAGATATAGCTTTTTAGAGTTCAGTGTCTGTCACCTTCACAACAGGGTGTGACATCAGAGGAGATCTATGGTGGTAATGACCATTACTGGTTTAGTACAAAAACATCTGAATTAAGAATTAAAAAAAAAAAATAAACCATTTACATGACTATAGAAGTTTGGATGTACCACATTCAGATATAAAAATGCAGGTGATTATATATATATATATATATATATATATATATATATATTTCCACCTTTCTCTTAACTTTGGTGTTGTGAGACACAACCTTTGTCATATACTTGTGAGACACAACTTTTGTCATAGACCAGTACTCTGTAGTAGGTGATCTAAAAATGTTTGGAGTGGGGCGGGAAATGGGAAACAAGCTGGTAGATTAGAAAGAGCAATCTACCTGAGCTCTCTTAACATTGTTCTCCAAACAACTTTAAAATAATGCCCTAAATCAAATTTTTGAGCAACAAAGATAACAAAAGGTAAGAGTGAGACTTTTGGGGGGCCTAAGAAAACTAAGGAAGCCTGGAGGAGAGGTCTATAGTACTGGGATAGAAGCCTGTCTGGAGAACGGACACACCAGCACAGCAACAAAGTCTCCAGCAGCAGCAGGAGTTTTAGGAATCCTCTGCCAAGAGAGAGATGCTCTGGGTCACAGTTGCCAGGCAGAGAGGAGAGCTGGAGGTCCATCCTTCACAAAGGAGCAGGCACTCTGATTGTAGTTCCAGGACCAAAATGAGTCCTAGTGTTTGGGATTACAGGGGCTCAGGTCCCTTCCCAGGTAAAGATCAGAGTGGAGACCAGGAGATTAGTGACCATACCTCCCCCAGGATCAAACCACATTGGAAGCAGCAAAAACTTGCAGACACTGAAGGCTGGCTTTGATAACATCAGTGTGGAAAAAAACTCATAACTTTGAAGAGTGCCTCGCCATACCAGATAAGCAGAGGCCAACTTTTAAATTTAAAGTTCAAAGTCAAGAAATAGGCAGTAAATAAAATGATCAAACAACAGGAAAAAAAATTAATGTTAAATGGGTACCATGGCAGCAGGGAAAAATAAGACATACTCAGAAGACTATGAAAGCAGCTACAAAGTCTCAAAGACAAATGTTAATTGGTCACAACTCAACAAGAATTCCTGGGGGAGTTAAAAAAAAGTGATAAAAGTGGTAGAAGAAAAATTTTGGAAAAAAAATGAAAGTGATGCAAGAAAATTATAAGAGAATTAACAGTTTGGTAAAAGAGGCACAAAAATACTGAACAAAGCCTCTTTAAAACAACCCAGAATTTGACTAACAGTAAAAGAGGCACAAAAATTTGCTGAAGTAAAAAACTCCTTAAAAAGCAGAATTGGTCAAATGGAAAAGGAAATACAAAAACTTGCTAAAGAAAATCAATTCTAAAAAATTAGAATTGGACAAGTGGAAACTAATGATTCCTTGAGACATTAAGAAACAATAAAACAAAGTCAAAAGAATGGAAAAAATAGAAGAAAATGTTAAATATCAAATTGGAGAAACAACTGACCTGGAAAATAAATTGAAGAGAAATAATTTAAGAATATTGGACTGCCTGAAAGTCGTGCTCAAAGAAAGGGCCTAGACATCATATTTCAAGAAAGTATCAAGCAAAAGTGTCCTGCTATCTTAGATCCAGAGGGTAAAATAGAAATTGAAAAAAAAAAATCTATCAATCACTTCTTGAAAGAGATTTCAAAATGAAAAATCCCAGAAATATTATAGCCAAATTCTAGAGCTCCCAAGTCAAAGAAAACTTACTTTAAAAACCACAAAGAAACAATTCAAATATTTTGGAGCTACAATTAGGCTTGCAAGATTTAGTGGAGGGCTTGGAATTTTGCATCTGGAAGACAGAGTAGCTAAGATTACAAAAATGACAATAACGATAAAAAAACAGTAAAAATAATAGAGTGATCGTAAGGGACTCAATAAAGTTAAACTGTTTACATTCTTCCATGGAAAGGTGATACATGCACTGCCTAAGAACTTTGTCTTTATTAGGGCAGTTAAAGAAGTCTATACGGACAGAGGGCATGGGATGGAATGAGCTCCAAAAAAAATGAAGAGTGAGAAAGAGGGATGGATGCACTGGGAGAAGGGGAAAGGGAAAAGTAAAATGGGGAACATTTTCTCATAAAATAGGTGTACAAAAAAGAGCTTTTACAGTGGAGGGATGGGGAGATGGGAGGCAAGGCTTGAATTTCACTCTCATCTGAACTGATTTAAAGAGTGAAAAATATATGTAAACACTCAATTTTGTTTACAAATCTAATTTGTGCAATAGAGAAGTAGGAGGAGATAGATAAGGGAAGGGAGGAGGCATAGAATTGATAAAAGATAATATGTATTAAATGAGGTAGTGGTTAGAAGCAAAATATAACATTTTGATGGACAGGCTAAAAAGAGAGAGAAGAAACAGAAGAAAATGGGATAGAGGGAAATACACAGTAATCATAACTGTGAATGTGAATGACATGAGCCCACTCATAAAACAGAAGAGGGTAGTGAATGGATTAGAAATGAGAACCCAACAATATGTTGTTTATAAGAGACACCCTTGAAACAGAAAGACACACAGAGTTAAAATAAAAGGCTGGAGCAGAATCTATTATTTAGTTGAAGTAAATGAAAACAAACAAACAAAAAAACCCAGGGGTAGCAATCATGATTTCAGACAAAGCAATAGCAAGAGACCTAATTATAAGAAATAATCAGGGAAACTACATTTTGCTAAAAAGGTACTATAGATAAGTAATACCAAAAAAAAAATTATAACAAGTTTCTCTAAAAAAGTACTCAGTTCTCAAATATATACTGAATATATAACTGAGTTCAATTTATAAAAAATAAGAATTATTCCCCAATTGATAACTTGCCAAAGGATATAAATAAGCAGTTTTCAGAAGTAGAAATCAAAGCTATCTACATGGAAAAAATGCTCTACCATATGACTGATTAGAAAAATGCAAGATAAAACAACTCTCAGGTACCATTTCAAACCTATCAGAAATGACAAATACTTGTGGAAATGAGGGAAAACTAAATATACTAATGAATCAGTGTTAGAGTAGTGAACTGGTCCAACCAGGTGAGAGAAAAACTTGAAACTAGGCTCAAAGATCTGCAAAACTATATTTAGCCTTTGATCCGGCAATACCACCACTAAGTCTGTAAGCCAATGAGATCAAAGAAAAAAAAAGGGAAAGATCCTATATGTACAAAGATATTTATAGCCCCTCTTTTTGCAATGGTAAAAATTGGAAATTGAAAGGATGCCTATCAATTGGGTTAAGATTGAACACGTTGTGGAATATGTTTGTGATGGAGTACTATTGTGCTATAAGAAATGGGGAGATGAGTGGTTTCAGAAAAAAAGGAAAACATGGCAAGCTTTATTTGAACTGATGCAAAGTGAAATGAGGAGAAGTGAAGATGGTTGTGCATGGTAACAACATATAATGGTGATCAGCTATGAAAGATGTGGTTACTCTGCTCAGTATAATAATCTGAGATAATACCGAAGTACTCATGATGAAAAAAATTCTATCTACCTCCAGAAAGATGAACTCTGAGTGCAAATATAACTTAGTCACTTTATTTTCTTGCTTTTTGAAATATGCCTAATATAGAAATATGTTTTGCATGATATCACATGTATAATTAGTATCATATTTTTTGTCTTAGTGGTTGGGGGAGTGGGTGGGAAGGAAGGAGAGAACTTGGAAATCATTTTTAAAAAAATAAAGTAAATCAATAATTTTTAAAAGAAAAATATTTATTTTTCTTTCTGGAAAAATATCTCTATTTTTAAGTTGATCCATCAGATAATATAACTCCATTTAAACTCTGTCCCTTGGTGTCTTTTGACGTTTGACAGATACTGTGAAGATTCATTTGATATATTCTGCAAAATATAAAGCTGTTTTTAAAAAGATATACCCAAATACTTACCTTTAAATCTCAAGTATGCTTATGATATATACTGCTATAAAATTATTTAAGCATTTATTTAAAATTAAACTTTTCTATAAAAAGCAGGCTGAATGTAGAGCCAGGAATATACTTGAAAATATGTATTTTAAAGGTCCTCATTTGAAAGTATATGAATTTTTAATTTTAACTTTAGAGACCTGAAAATACTTTCCAACACCACAAGTTATGTAGTTTAAATATAAATAACTGCATTTTATTGCAATAAAAAACTTTCATCATTTAGCAAGTTGTTCATGCATCAAGTCTGTTCAATTATTTTTTTAAAATTACATTTATTCTTGAGATATGATTTATATATTTTTCCAATTATATGTAAAATGAATTTCAACATTTTTTTTAAATTTTGATTTCCAACCTCCCTGCCTCTCAACCCTCCCCACTCATTGAGAAGGCAAATGATTTAATATAGATTATATTTGTAGAGTGATGCAAAACACATGTCTATATTAGCCATATTGTGGAAAAAAAGGAACTTTTAAAAAAAGAAAGTTAAAATGTATGCTTCGATCTGCATTCAGACTCTATCTGTCCTTTCTCTGGATGTGGAAAGCATTTTGTTTTAAATTCTTCAAAATTGTCTTGTATCATTGTATTGGTAAGAAGAGTGAAGTTATTCACAGCTGATAATCACACAATCTTGCTATTACTGTGTACAGTCGTCTCCTGGTTCTGTTCATTTCACTCGCCATCATTTCATATAAATCTTTCTGGATTTTTCTCAAATCATCCTGTCCATCATTTCTTATAGCACTATAGTATTCTATTATGATCATATGCCACAATTTGTTTAGACAATCCTCAATTAATGAGCATGCCCTCAGTTTCCAATTCCTGACCTCCACAAAAAGAGATTTCATGTGCGTGTGTGTGTGTGTGATTTTCCTTTTTCTTTTATTTCTTTGGTCTACACACTCAGTAGTGGTATTGCTAGGTTAAAGGGTGTGCACAGTTTTGTAGCCTTTTGGGCATATTTCCAAATTGCTTTCCAGAATGGTTGGACCAGTTCACAACTCCACTAATAGTGCATTAGTGTCCCCGTTTACCCACATCCCCTCCACCATCTGTCAGATTTCTTTTCTGTCATATTGACCAATTTCATAGAGATGCAGTGGTCAACTTCAGTTATTTTAATTTGCATCTTTCTGATCAATAATGATTTGAAACATTTTTATATGATTATAGATAGTTTTAATTTCTTCTGAAAACTATTTACCAATTGGGGTTCTAAATTATTATCATTAAATTATGTAATTTTCAGCAAAAAAAATCTATTCAAATTCACTTTGTTTTTTATAACTATGAAATTAAACTTTGCTTAGTTTGTCACTTGACCAATGGACTTCTCTTAAGAACTGGAAAGTGAATTCTACAAAACTGTATAAATTTAAATTTATGTATGTAAAGCATGTGCCTGTTTTTTTTTTTAATTATGAACTAGAAAATCATCAACAATTATGAACAGTTCAATTTACAAAGGTCAAAAAAAAGTAAATGATATATAAAATTCTAAGTCCATTAAATATAGTTTGATTTTTGTATTTGATATATTAAATTTAATATAGTATTCTCAACATTTCCTTGCTTGCCTATGTCCCTTCTGAATGTCCTTTTCCTCTCTTTGTCATATTTTGTAAATATCCCATTGAAACTTTTCTTTTTTTCTTTTGTTTTTCAAATTTTAGACAAATACTAAAACTTAAGTATTAAGAAAAGAAAGAAAGAAACATTATAAACTTATATACAAAATAAGAAAACAAAACAAAGTAAAATGTAGGAGAGAATTCGGAAGCAATAAATTTCCATTTCAAGAAAGCCTATGGATTAAACACTGCATATTATGTTGAAAACTGTTCATCTATACTTCCTTGTAGATTTTCTTTTGTTCTCTTTTGTTCTCTATATTTATATATAGATATTGATATAGACATACACTTATACATATATACATACATATATAAACATATACTTTCCCTAAAAAATTTTACCCCTAATCATTGTTTTTATTTTTGTACATAACTCTTTTTTCCTATCTGTCCTAACTCTTCTACTTTATTTCTACCCACTGCCTTGCCTCCTTACCTAAGCTGCCCCCATACAACAGTTGCTCCCTTATCTTCCCTTTCCCACAAATCAGAACACCCTTTTGTATACCTCTCTGACCTATTCCCACACTCTCTCCTCTAAAGATCTCTCCCTTATCCTCCCAAGAATTTCTCCCTTATATTCCCATTCCTATTGGTCTAAATACCTTTCTGTATCCCCCTTTTAACCAATTCCCTCACTCTCCCCTCTACAGATCCCTCCTTCATCCTTTCCCCCCTCCCTAGCCCCTAAGAGTTTTATTTCTTTCTAAGTCTGGAAGACTTTTATACTCTTCTACATGCACTTGTATTTTTCTCTCTTGAACCCATACCCAGTGAAAGTACATTTCCAGGACTAATAACCATTCTCCCCCATTTAATTCCTTTGTATTGGTTCTTCCTCTCACACCTCATTTGTCTAAGATCGTTACTTTTTAGCTATTCGTGAATGACTTTACTTTTTGAATCATATCATACTTAGATCTACCCCAATCTTTCTTATAAGCTACTCAGTTACTAATACCAATCTTTGACATAGGTTTTACATTTTATGTACACAAAAGGTAAATCCTTATTGAGTTTCTTATAATTGGTCATTGGTAGGTAGCTTATATTTCTTTTGGCTTTTGGCTTTTGTATGTCAAATCTTCTATTAAGTTCAGTTGTTTTCTTTTCTTTTTTTTAAACAAAGTCCAATAGTCTGACAATTCATTAAAGGTTCATTTTCTTTCATTCAAAATTATGTGTAGCTTTGCTGCTTATATTTTCATCCAAAAACTCATTTTTTTTTGCTCTTTGATCTGTTAGTATCATCACTGCTAAGTCTTGTATGATTCTAATTGTGGTTCCACCATATGCGAATTGTTTTTACTTGTTGCTCATAATATTTTGTCCTTGAGTTGGGGGTTTTAAAAATTGACTATAATGTTCTTGTGAGTTTTTCTCATAGGCTCCCTCCAGGTATTGATTAGTAGATTTTTTTCATTTTTTCTATTTTTATATTCCCCTCTTGTTCTAATGCATACATACAAATTTCTTTATTTCTTGTGTTATTGCATCAAGATTCTTTTCTTGACTTAATTGGACTTCTAGGAAGTACAATTATTCGCATGTTTTCTCTTATTTGTTCTCCAGAACAGTTGTTTTTCTTATGAGATGTGTCACATTCTTTTTTCCTTTATCATTCTTTCTATTTTGGCTTATTGATTGAGTGATTGATTTCTTATAACTTTGCTGGCTTCCCCTTTGCCCAATTCTGATTGTCAAGGTGTCATTTTCTTCCTTCAGATTCTGGATCTTCTTTTCTAATTGGTTGATTTTCTTTTCATAATCTTCTTGTTTTTCTTGGATTATTCTTATTTTTCTTTTTAGTTAAATAGGCTGTTATAAATATTTTTGTATCTACTAGTCATCTCCATCTTTCATCACTGCTTTAGGCTGTATGCTTAATGAGGGCATTGCTAGGATAAAGGGTATACCCAGTTTATTGGCTTTCTGTGTATAATTCTGAATTGCTTTCCTGATTAGATCAATTCATAACTATGCCAGTGGTGCATTAATGTACCTGTCCACCCAAACCTCCACTGACAACTGTCATCTTCCATTTTTGTCATCTTTGCCAATCTGACGAATATACAGTGAAGCTCAAGTTGTTTTAATTTTCATTTATCTTACTCTTGGTGATTTGGAATATTTTTATATAATTGTTCAAAGCTTGGATTTCTCCTCTGGAGAACTGTCTGCTCAAATCCTTTGACCATTTATCTGTTAGTGAATGAAGTTTGTTCTTATTTATTTGCATTGCTTTTATATATCTGAGATACCGTACTTTTATCAGAGAAATTTGTTAAAAAGATTTTTTTTCTGATTCTAGTTGTATGGCTTTTGTTTATTTAGAAACAAATTCAATTTTCATGATTCAAAATTGTTTCTTTTATCTCCAGTGATCATCTCTGTATCTCTTGTTTTGCCAAGGACACTATCTATAATTGTTAAAACTCATAAATTGTATTAAAAAAATCTATTTTCTATGAGTGTTTATATCTAGGTCATGTTTCCCATTTGGTGCTTATTTTGTCATATTGTATGAAGTATTGAGCTAAGTCTAATTTTTCTCTGACTGCTTTCTAGCTTTCCCAGCACTTTTTTTCTAATAATGAGTCCATACCCCAGTAGTTGCGTCCCTTGATGACAGGCACCTTTTCACTGGAAGTTACCAAGTTAAATTTGACTCTTTTAAGGAACTTATAGTAGAACAGCAGGGATAGGACAAGTACACAGATATGTATACCATAAGTTATGGTATGTGTTCATCCTTCGTTGCCAAACAAGACCATACCATCAGAGAAACGATGACATGACTTGCACTTGACTTTATTTTGAGTCAAGGAGGGCTGTGCAGGTCACCAGCCTCACTTCTTCTCCAGAGCCATCTGCATCCGGTGACCAGATATTCATCAGGATGACTGGAGATGACCCAGGATGAAGTAATTAAGGTTAAGTGACTTGTCCAAGGTCACATAGCTAGTGAGTGTCAAGTGTCTGAGGTGAGATTTAAGCTCAGGTCCTCCTGACTCCTGCACTGGTGCTCTATCCACTGCACCACCTAGCTGCCCAACCATAAGTTAGAATGAGAAAAGGGAGATTAAGGTATAAAGTGGTAAGAAATATCACTTGAATTTGCCTTAAAAGCAGAAAAGGATTTTAATACATAGAGAGAAGAAAGTAATGTAGTTCATATACCAGGAATTGCCTTCACAGGGTGTATCATTAAGCACTCCAACATACACAGGGGAGTCTGCTATCACAAGTTCTTTGATCTGCTTCTCTAAAAGGCAAGGCAAATTTTGAGAGGTTAACAACTGCATTAATTAAGTATAGGTATCAGATAAAGTCAAAATCAAAATTTCAGAGAAATGTAAAATTGACAACTGCCAAATTGCCTGACCATTAATATATATATATATCAGAGAGGGACACTGCAGCTTCTCAGAGTCCCATCTGGCAAACAAACCTTCTTCTGAAAACTAAGAAACCTCACCCTCAGAGTATTTATACACTTTCAGAGCCAGAGGACATGTCCTTCTGACTCAGTCCCTGAATAGAAAAAACAAAATGTACTTGGGACCCTCCTATAAAACAACTCCCCTAATCAAGCTTCCCTCAGTGGTCAGGCCCATAAATGTGTGGGGAAGATCTTGAATCACATTCTAAGAGAGGCATTATACTTCTTGATTATACTAAAATAAAAAAACATCCAAAGATCTTACTCTACTTGACCTCTCACAGGGACATACTTGTTTCTTAAATTTTGAATAAAAAGTAAAGCAATAGTTTTGGAATCTACAGAAATAGAGTTAACTTTTATTTATTTGGAGGACTGAAACATAGTTTTTAGATTTTTTTTTTTAACTGTCCTTTACTCTTGCCTCCTAAGGGTAATCTTTGAAATCCATTATTTCTTAAACATTTTTAACAGCAATATAAATGCTGACAACAGTTGTCCTAAAATCCAGATCTGGGGGATGATAATGGTCTACAAGTTCAATATGTCAGCATTGTGATGAAGTAGCCTAAAGAGCAAATGTAATCCTAGGTTGCATTAAGGAGCATAGCTAGCAGGAATAGGGAGAAGATATCCCATTATTTTCTCCCCCAACAGGAACTTACCTGGAGTATTATGTTCAGTGCTGAACACATCGTAATTCACGAATGACACTGATAAAGTGAAGAAGGCCCAGAAGAGGTCAACCAAAATAGGATTTGAGTCCATGTCATGTGACAATTAAGTATGTTAAGTATAGAAAAGAGAAGATTCGGGAGGGAAGGGAAGGTTCCCTTCCAGTTAGAGGTAAACTCCAAAAGAAAGAAATGATAGGAGTATAGTAGATCTTGCAAGACTATTTAAGTTTAATATCAATTAAAAATAAAACCCTTCTTAAAAATTCAAGCTATACAAAAGTAGAAAGTGCTACCTTGAAAGATGGTAATTTCCCCTTCCTTGGAAGTTTTCAAGTGGGTGACCACTTATTAGTTGTGTTAGAAAGGAAATTCTTTACATATATGAGTTGGGCTAGAGGGTTAGCAAGTTCCATTCCAACTCTCAGATTCTGTGATTATATGAATTTTAATAGAAGAAATTAAGACAAATGGATCAACTGATGTTTTTAATATTAATTCTTGTTTTAAATTTTCCTTGTTATTTCTGTCTCTTATCATAGGTAATTATGGTTTCTGAAAATTTGTGCAATAACAACTTAGGTCTTAACCTTTAGAAAAATTGAAAATATAGAATCTTTTGAAGACTCATAAATGTAGAACTGAAAAGGGCAGGCTGATCAGTATTTATTGTACAGATGAGAAATCAGACACTTAAAAATGAAATTAATTACCTAAAGTGAAACAGGGACCAGAATTTTTGCCCAGTTCTAATTGGGCAGTCATTTTTTCCATTATTACATCTGATTTTATATAAACTTCATTGTTCTTAACTATAATTTCTTATCACCTTTTCCTCCATAATAATCTGTTATGGATGGACTCAGTATTTGACTTTTAGTAGTTTGCCTCATATTTATATCTCCAAAGAAATTTCTTTAAAAAGCAGTAGAAATTGGTCACATTTTTCAGAATAAAATATATTTTATTAATGTTCTCCAAATATTCATTGCATGATTTATCCTGAGATAGATCCACAATTTCATATTATCTCAGCCCTCTGTTCCCCTCAGCCCCAAGCAACAATCTAAAACCATAAATCTTCCCCACTATCTCAATAAATCTCATTATGTAACACTTAGAAGTCTGTGAATTGTGTTGCATACCTTTTCTCATTTGAATTCCATACTTTGTTATGAAGTTGAAACTAAAACTTAGGGCAGCTATGTGGTGCAGTGGATAGAGTCCTGGTCCTGGAATCAGGTAGACTTAACATCCTGAGTTCAAATCTGGCCTCAGACCCCTACTAGCTGTGTGACCCTGGACAAGTCACTTTACCCTGTTTGCCCCAGATTCCTTATCTGTAAAATGAGCTGGAGAAGGAAATGGTAAAACCTTCCAGCATCTTTGCTAAGAAAACCCCAAATGGAGTCCCAAAGGACCAAACTCAATTGAACAACCAACAGTACTAAAACTATTACTGTGTCCATTTTGCAAATAAGGAAATTGAGACTTAAAGAAGTTAAATAACTAGCATATCCCCAGTTAAATATCAGACAAAACAAATTCAATCCAGATCTTCCTGAGTCCAGGTGTAGCATTCTAGCCAATGAATGGAGCCACCTCTCATCAGGCAATCTAAATCCAGCTAGCTGTTGAGAGTTCCAAAATCCCAAATATCAAGTAACCTATGAGGAAATTCAAGAAGAATCCATGATATAGAGACCAGTTCACATTTTTCAACTCTGTCAACATTTATCACTATGTTACCCAATTACTAGCCAAAGTCTTACCACTCAAATTTCTTTCTATTCCTTCTTGTGTTTTTAGGACCCCTTTTGAGCAAATACTCCTTTAAATACAGAAACGACAAACCAAGTCTCTAACTTGTTCTTTCAAAACTTTTAAGGTGGGTTTTAAGGTCAGGATCAGTGAGTAGAAATTTAAAGAGATGGTTCCAAAGCATTTCCAAAGAAAACAGTTTGCTCCAGTTCAATGATGGCCCAGTGCTGTTCTACATTTGGCATAGCTACAATGTCAATCTTATTTTGAGTTTGTCTGAGCCATTGGGAATGCCATCCCTGGGGAACCAGCCTTGGCAGGTGCTGTGCTTTCAAAAGGTTAATGAGGAAAGAATGCCTCTCACCAGAGCATTTTCTGGATGATTCATGGGCTTATTGGTTTTGTCTCCTTAGGGAGAGTCTTCTTACCTGTCCTACCAACTGAAGTGCTGTTTTATTGATGTCAGCGAGCTAGAGTAGGGAAGTATATTTAAAGAAAAAAAATAGTTATGGGAATTTTTGTCTAATCTCTTTTCTCCCAGGGGACAGTAGCAATTTCCTCTCTTAGCTTATCTGCTTCTTTTGAGATAATATATGTAACATCCATTTCAAATCTTAATGTACTATATAAAAATCAGTTATTCTAAAAATAGCATTGTATTTTCATTTCTCACTTCTGTTTTAACTTTTGTGGAAGGAAAACTTGCCCCAGATACTGTGGATATTCCTAATTCCAGTATCATTAGAGGAATTATGTACAATCTTAAATTGTCACCCATTTCTATTAAGTGTTAGATAATCTACAAGGCAATTTATTAAGTAATTGGCGGATAAAAGCAGAGTCTATAAAAGTTGGAATTCTGTTCATTTGACTGCTGTCTATTTTTGTTTATAAAGTTCCTCAGTTTCCTTCTTTAGTTGATCTAGGTCCCAAAGAGCAGTAGCAGATTTTTAGCTAAAATTGTCATAGAGTAGACTTGGAGTCTCTAGTGTTTCTTGAAGAGTTTGCATTACCTAGGGAGGATGGATTTTCCTTTTAAATTCTGTTGCTTAGTTGGATGTTATCATTCTTTTTTTTTAATATAAATTTATTTATTTAACTTTTTACATTCATTTTCACAAAATTTTGGGTTCCAAATTTTCTCCCCATTTATCCCCTCCCCCCATCCCAATACACCAAGCATTCTAATTTTCCCTATCACCAATCTGCCCTCTCTTCTATCACCCCTCCCTTCTCTTGTCCCCATCTTCTCTTTTGTCCTGTAAGGCCAGATGACTTTCTATTCCCCATTAACTGTACTTCTTACTTCCTAGTAGCAAGAACAATACTAAACAGTTGTTCCTAAAACTTTGAGTTCCAAATTCTCCCCATCCCTCCTTCCCCACCCATTCCCTTTGGGAAGGCAGGCAATTCAATATAGGCCCTATCTGTGTAGTTTTGCAAATGACTTCGATAATAGTCATGTTGTGTACGACTAACTGTACTTCCCTCCATCCTATTCTCTCTTTTGATCCTGTCCCTCCCCAAGAGTGTTGACTTCAAATTGCTCCCTCTTCCCATTTCCCTCCCTTCCATCATCCCCCCCACCCTGCTTATCTCCTTCTCCCCCACTTTCCTGTATTGTAAGATAGGTTTTCACATCAAAATGAGTGTGCTTTTTATTCCTTCCTTTAGTCGAATGTGATGAGGGCAAACTTCATGTTTTTTTCTCAGCTCTCTTTTTTCCCTCCACTAAAAAGTCTCCTGCTTGCCTCTTGAATGAGATATATTTTACCCCATTCCATTTCACCCTCTCTCCTCCCACTACATTTCTCTCTCACCGTTTACATTAATTTCTTTCAAGATATGGTCCCATCCTATTCAATTCACTCTGTGCTCTCTGTCTCTGTATGTGTGTGCATGTGTGTATGTGTGTGTGTATAATCCCACCAACTACCCAGATACTGAAAAGTTTTAAGAGTTATAAATATTGTCTTTCCATGTGGGAATGTAAAGAGTTCACCTTTGGTTAAGTCCCTTATGACTTGTCTTTGCTGTTTATTTTTTCATGCTGCTTCTCATTCTTGTGTTTGAAAGTCAAATTTTCTTTTCAGCTCTGGTCTTTTCATCAAGAATGATTGAAAGTCCTCTGTTTCATTGAAAGACCATATTTTCCCTTGAAGTGCTATACTCAGTTTAGCTGGGTAGGTGATTCTTGGTTTGAGTCCTAGTTCCTTTGCCTTCTGGAATATCCTATTCCACTCCCTTCGATCCCTTAATGTAGAAGCTGCTAGATCTTGTGTTATCCTGATTGTATTTCCACAATACTGGAATTGTTTCTTTCTAGCTGCTTGCAATATTTTCTCTTTGACCTGGGAATTCTGGAATTTGGCCACAATGTTCCTAGGAGTTTCTCTTTTTGGATCTCTTTCAGGTGGTGATCGATGGATTCTTTCAATACTTATTTTGCCCTCTGGTTCTAGAATATCAGGGCAGTTTTCCTTGATAAGTTCATGAAAGATGATGTCTAGGCTCTTTTTTTGATCATGGCTTTCAGGTAGTCCCATAATTTTTAAATTGTCTCTCCTGGATCTATTTTCCAGGTCAGTTGTGTTTCCAATGAGATATTTCACATTCTCTTCCATTTTTTCATTCATTTGGTTTTGTTTTGTGATTTCTTGGTTTCTCAGAAAGTCATTAGCCTCCATCTGTTCCATTCTAATTTTGAGAGAACTCTTTTCTCCAGTGAGCTTTTGAACCTCTTTTTCCATGTGGCTAATTCTGCTTTTGAAAGCATTCTTCTCCTCATTGGCTTTTTGAACCTGTTTTGCCAATTGAGTGAGCCTATTTTTCAAGGTGTTATTTTCTTCAGCATTTTTTTGGGTCTCCTTTAGCAAGGTATTGACATGTTTTTCATGCTTTTCTTGCATCTCTCTCATTTCTCTTCCCAGTTTTTCCTCCACCTGTCTAACTTGATTTTCAAAATCCTTTTTGAGCTCTTCCATGGCCTGAGCCCACCAGATATCCACCTCGGATGTCTGGGATAGAGAGGCCCCAACCTCCAAGTCTTTCCCTGATGGCAAGCATTGTACTTCCTCATCAGAAATGAAGGGAGGAAGGAACATCTCTTCCCCAAGAAAGTAGCTCTCTATGGTCTTATTTTTCTTCCTTTTTCTGGGCATTTTCCCAGCCAGTTACTTGACTTCTGAGATTCCTCTGCACCCCTGCCTAGATCTGCCCAGCTAGTGCTTGGGGTCTGAGATTCAAATGCTGCTCCCCAGCCTCAGGGTTTTCCATGGCGGGTGTGGCTGCTATTCAATGTGAGCTTAACTTCTGGTGCTCAGGTGGGGGCAGGGCCGCCTCCCAGGCTCAGTTCCCTCAGGGGTTTTATGCAGAGAACTTCAGTAATGGCCCTGAGCTCCCTTCTGCTCCGGGAGCTGCCTCAGCTGCTGCCTCCTGAGGGGGCCCGAGTCACAGAGACACTCTGCTCCCCTCTCGGCCAGCTCAGACGTCTCTCTCACTGACCTGTGCACCTGTGGGTGGAGGGACCTTCGCAGCTGCTGGAGATTCCATCCCTGAAGCCTGCTTGGATCTGTTCCTCTTAGGGCTGTGCGGCCAGGGCTGGGCAGGGGTGGGCTCCGCTGTCCAGTGCGCGATGGACCCCTGGGGACGGCTTTCCAGGGCTCTCTGGAATGGAAATCTCCTCCTCTGCATTTCTGCGTGGCTTGCACTGATCCAGAATTTGTGGGGAGTTCTTTTTATAGAAAATATATGGGCTGTGGGTTCGAAGCTAGCATACGTGAGTCTTTTAACTCTGCCATCTTGGCTCCTCCCCCCGGATGTTATCATTCTTAACAAAACTACAATCAGTATCCTGGTATAGTCTGCTTGCTCTTAGCCAGCCGAAGAAAGAGTTACCTGGATTTTGTTCAACTAAATCCTCTATCAGTTTATTCATTCAGCTATCTGAAATGCTTCCTGAGAAATTTATACTTTACATTTTACTACCAGATTTTGTACAACTGCTATTACATTTTGTATATGTTTCTCCTTTATTGAAACTTAAAGAGCCACCTCATAGACCAAGAAAAATATCAGGAATCATTGGCACTTGAAAGCCATTAGTAATGAGATTTTAGCGACCATTCCTGTTTGTAAACTCTTCATTTCTCCTAGGGTGGACTCAAAAGACCTCAGTGAATTCAGTTTCCCTTATCTCAGTGCTGCAGGTGATTGTTTCTTTCCTTTCCAGATCCCAGGGTAGCTTGCTTGTCCTCCAAGAGGGGATTTGATTTCCATTTGACATTAGCATATTAAAAAGATGGAAGACTGACAAGCAACAATGTTCTTAGAGAAATAATCAAGGTTTGGAGCATGTCTGTCATGTAAAAGACAATGCTTGGAAAGCCACTCAGGCTGGCTACCATTGACTCAAGTGCCTGTTTAAGATTCTTTGAAATGACAAGGAAAGGAAAGTGATTAACATATTGATAAGATTTTCTTAAAATAATCTATTTATTTCAAGTCTTTTCTTTCAACTCTTCAATGCAGCACTTGGCTTTGCCCCAGAGATGTTTTTTCTTTAGCAATACCCTTTGATTCCCTGAGTACTACCCTCAGCTGGTTTTTGTTTAGTTTGTGGCAGCTTTTCAGGGGTCATGATCAAAGCACTACATTGCACAGAGATCTTTTTTAAATCCGTGCTCTTCCTTCTTAAATATAAATGCAAATCTGTCCTTCACACCTTTTGATTGAATTGGATCTGAGTAGCATTGCCATATTGATTCCTTCTATAAATAAAGCATAATTAGGTTTCCTCCCAAAATTCCTCCCAAATTCTCACTCTCTCCCCAAGAAATGCATTGAACACCACTCCCAATACACGGTTTTGGATATTAGTGGGGTGTGTTTTTTTTTTTTTTTAATTCATTTCCTAGTTCTTAAGAGAGAAGTATGAAACCCAACACATAGTTCTAAGAAAGCTAAATCTAAGGGAGAAAATGTTAAGAGGATTTATTCCCCATAAATTCTTCCCATTTTATACTCCTAAGATATATATTTATGTTTTAAAATAAACTTCCAATATTTCCATCCTTGAGCTAGGGATCAAGTTTCATATTCTGTAAGATCCATTCCAACTCTGTTTGAGTCTGTGATTGGAACCTGAAAAAAGATCTTACGCACCATCTGGTCTACCCTATACCTTTTACAGATGAGGAAATTGAAAGTAACAGGAGTTAAGTGACTTACCAAGGATACACAGCAAGCAGAGATGGTATTCAGTATGATCCTTGTTCTCTGCTTCTAAATCCAATGTTTTGTTCTCTTTTGGTTTTTCCCATTGAGTTGCCGTGCCTCCATCTAGATCAGGAATTCCAACCTTGAGTTTCATGACTTTGGGTGGAGGGAAATTATATCTTTTTCAATATATTTGATTTATGAATTTTATTTTATGTATTTAAAAGTCATTATTCTGATAAGGGCTCCATGGTCTTCACCGGACTGCTACACACAAAGAGGCCTATTCGTTGAATGGCCATAACTTCATTCTAAATGTGTACCTGAATAGGCCAAGGTCTCCCATTGCATCCTGGGCCACCTCCAATTATCCTGATGAATATGGTGGTCACTGGATTCAGATGGCTTTGGAGGAGAAGTGAGTTTGGTGACCTGCATAGCCTGCCCTCACTCAAAACAAAATCAAGTGCAGGTCATGTCATCATTTCTCTGATGGCGTGGTCTTCTTCGAAAACAAAGGATAAATACAGACAGACAGACAAAATTTATTTATTCTAGGTAGTGCCCAACCTTTTTCCCTTATCCAATAGGGAAATCCATCTTTTCCTTACAAAGGAATTTCTTCCAAATTAAACATAGTAGTGGTAAATTTAACATTTCTTCTAAGGACGAGTACCGTATTTCATAGTTTCTTTGCCATTAGATTCAATCCTTCCCTCTCCTCTCCTCATTTGTCACACTTTACCACTTTCCAGCATTTGAAGGTATAATTTATCCCCCTTTTTTTTGGTTTCCATAGTTGTCCTGCAATTACAAGATAATGAGAGAACAAGTATTTATTAAGTTCCTACTATTTGCTTAACACTGTGTTAAGCATTTTATAGATATTATCTCCTTTGAACTTCACAGTAGTGATACATAAGTGTAGCACCAATGCAATATTAACAGCGTCTAATGCTGGCACAATTATGTACTGCAAAATACCACAGACTCTCTGCATGGAAGACAGAACCAAAACATTTATTCAGACAACAGAAAGCCAATTCCATCATAGCAACAAACATTATACACAGTAACAATGCAGAGAATAATATCATCCCCAAGCCTTCTCCCTGCTGGGCTTCTATTGAACAAGTCACAAACAGGCTCTCTCACTTAGAGCCAGCTGACTGTTTTCTCTCTCTCCTTCGGTTCTGACTGCTCTGACCAATTTCCTCTCAGCTCTGCTCTAGTTCTGCCTTAGCCTGTTCCACCATTCCTGCTCTACACCTTCCTGTTCCATGTGACTTGACTCATGTGACTCAGGCTTCCATGTGACTTATAAGGTCACATGGGCCTATTAATGGTTGGGAAAGATCTTCCCATTAAGAACCAAAATTACATTAACAATAACCAAAAAATTCTTTATCGACACAGTAGGTCCTATTATTATGTCTGTTTTGCAGATGAGAAAACTGAAGAAGACAGACATTAAAGGGCTTGCCCAGGGTCACATAGCAATAAGTGTCTGAGACTGGATTTGAATTCAAGTATTTTGACTCAACGCCTTCTATCCACTGTGCCACTTCACTAGCTGCCTTACCACATGGTTCCCAATGCTATTCCCAGGTCTTAAATGTACATGTGTTCCCAGTTCTTAAGATTTTTTTCTTGCTATTTTATAATTTGCTTCTTTCTCTACATTCTCCATTTTAGTTAGGTCAATTGCATTTATGGTTTCAGTGACCTCTGCTCTGCAGATAATTCCTAAACATACATTTTCACTCCAAACTTCTCCCCAGAAGTCTAGCCCTGTGTTTCTAAGCACCTACCACATATCTCCTGTTGGTATTTTCCTGAAACATCTCAACATTCTTCTCCCCCTTCATTCTCTGTAACATCTTCATTAGGAGGTAGCAAAGCATAGTGGGTGGCAGGTTTCGCTTGGAGTCAAGAAGAGTGTGTTTAAATTCTACTGCTAAACACATACTTGTTGTGAGACCACTGGCTCAAATTGTAGATGCAAAGCTAGAAGAAACCCCAAGGGCTCAACTGGTTTAACCCCAAGCGTGAAGGCTTTAAGACTTAGGAACATGGCTTGCCCAAGGTTATAATTGTAATATATAATAAGAGAGCTAAGATCCGAATCCAGATTCTGTGCTCTCCAGTGCATCACACATACACTTCCTTCATCTCATTTCCTCATTTGTAAAATGGAGATAAGAAAATCTGGAGTTCCAATCTCATAGGATCATTTTGTGAGGCTCAAGCAAGATATTAGATAAATAGTTTGTGTTTGTCCTTCGTTGCCAAAGAAGACCACGCCATCAGAAATGATGACATGACTTGCACTTGACCTTGTTTTGAGTGAGGGAGGGCTGTGCAGGTCACCAGCCTCACTTCTCCTCCAGAGCCGTCTGAATCCAGTGACCAGTTGCTCATCAGGATGACTGGAGATGACCCAGGATGCACTGGGAGACCTTGGGCCTTTTAGGTCAAGGTCTTTGTAGGTACTCACTTAGGGTGAGGTAATGCCTATTCATTAAATAGGCAGACAGACAGACAGACAGATAGACAGAGATATGCAAATTTTAAAAGCTACAAAAATATTAGCTGTTAATAAAATCATCATGTTCTCAGTCACCAAAACTCAGACTCTAGGGTCATTTTTAATGCTTTCTGGCCTCTCTGTATCCTCAGTTGCTAAGTTCTTTTTTAATTTTTTTTTTAATTTATGGAATAAAACAAGCATTTCCATAATATGGTACAATGAAAAAGATGATTGCACATGAAATGACAAATTTACTATGCACAACTTGTTATTCCTTTCAAATATACAACAAAATTATCATGTAAATTTCTTTTTTTTCTTCCCTCCCCACCCGTGCCCTAGAGATGACTACCATTAGACACAAATAAGTATATTTGTATGTAAAATTATTCTATACATATTTCTATTTATGAGTTCTTTCTCTGGATGCAGATAGTGACTTTCTTCTTGTGTCCTTTATAATAGTCAAAATAACATTCACTCAAAGTTGCTCAGAAATAAAGGCAGTCAGAGGTTAAGTGACGTGCTCAGGATCACACAGTTTCAGTAAATTTCTGAGGCCACATTTGAACTTGAGTCTTTCTGTCTCCAGGCCCAGTACTTTATCCACAAACTGTTTCAGAGGATATAGACAGTTAAAGAAATAGTCTCTAACCTCCAGGAGTTTCAGTCCTACTGTAGGAGATCCAAAAATCTATTTAAATAAACACAAATGTAATAAAAGTGGCAATTCTATGTAAATTAATCTATTCAGTGCCATGCTGTAGTGCCAAGGCAATATTCACAGCACCAAGGGCAACTATACATATGCAGGCATACTTCTGAATCACGAAGTATAACAGACTCTCCGAATAGAAAGCAGAAGAAAAATATTTATTCAGACACCAGAAAGCCAAATCCTAACATCAGAAAGTCAAATCCATAAGAATCAACAAGAAGTAACATACATTTTCACTGCAGAGGACAAAATCAAAAGGGGATAAAATTTGGAACTCAAACTTTAAAATGTTAAAAAATTGAAAAAGATTATTGCAGTAGTTCAGGCAAATGATTGTGGAGATTATGAGGACCTGAACTCGGGTGTTGGCTTTTTGAGTAGCGAGGATAAATATATACAAGAGATAATCTTAAACGCAAAAATCAAAAGATTTAACAATAGATTAGATAGATGGGATGAAAGCCAAGAGGCAAGGATGACCCTGAAGTTGAAAGCCTAAGTGACTATGGAAATGGAGGTACCCTTGACAGTAATAGGAAAGTTCAAAAAAGGGGAAGTTTTTTGGGGGAAATAATTAGTTCTGTTTTAGACATATTGGTTTGGACATCTAGTTGCCAACCAGATATTAACTTCAAAATATCAAAAAGACAATTTGTAGTATGAGACTGCAGACTAGGGTTAGATATAATACCTAAATGGGAATCTCCTATATGGAATTTCTGGCTTTTACTTGAAGAACTTTCGTGATGGGAGATGCTCTACTTGTTTATCATGAACTTCAGCAGTTGCCTAGAGGGCTAAATTATCCATGTTTACTATATCATAGCTCCAAGCCAGGTCTGTGATGTTTCTCATACTCCCCCTCTAGTTTATCCTCCTGCTTGAATTGTCTATAACATATTCTCTTCACATAAGTATTTTATTCTCCCTCAGTTGAATGCTTTCCATTATGCTTCTTCCTCCTGGAAATTCCCTCATAAAAGTACATTTTTTTGTTTGCAGAGATAAAAAAAAGAATTGCCTAAAGTGTCTGAGAAAGCACTGCCATGGCATTGATTACTAGTACCATGTTTGTGGTAACAAATAAACTCATCCAGCCAGATTGTATTCCTATTTTCATTCCTCAGTTGCTCAAGGGAAGAACTTAATTAGGAAAGTCTTAATTTTTCTCATTTTTTAAGGACTATGGAAACTTCATAGTTAAAAATCTAAAGTAACTTGTCATCTTGACTATCACAGTAATTCCCTGTAACAAGGAAACCACTTTCACACGTTGAATGTTGCTTAGGATAGATTTACTCTTTTATTACCTGCTGCAGTTGAAGCCAAGGCAATACAGGCAGGGAGCATTGGCATCTGGCCCAGACCTTTGGGGCCATTAATTTTCTTTATTAGGGGACACAAAGTGATTACCTTAGTTCAATACTGAGTTCTCCCTAATAGGGGATTTGCTTTTTTTTTTTTTTTTTTTTTTTTTTACAGAAGAAATAAACCAATTCTGTGACATTCCAGATGTCTGTTAAAAAATCATCATCTAATATTAGTGAGATAGGATAAACATTGCTTATCCAGTGTGAATATTTTTGATGGAAAAACTATGTCAGAAATCTTAAAGTGTTAAAAATCAAGCATCCCAGATTTACAAAAGAGATTTTAGAAAAGCAGTAACATTTTTTGTACTCAGAAAATGATTGAAATGTGATGATACAAGTATGAGAAATACATAGGTGTGCATGCTATTCTGTAAGCAGTTGTCCTCAATCCAGTAGATGGGAGTGACAGATAAATGATCACTGACCATCTATGACAATATTTACTTGCATTTCCAGGCCTATATCTACCTTTATAATTTATGTTTTCAAAATTTTGCACATAGATAATTTTTGTCATGAACACAACATAGTAGGTGCTTAAAGTACTTTATTTGAAATAAAAATTCTCACTTTCTACCAGTGTGACTTTAGACAAGTCACTTAAATTGTGGGACTCAGTTTCCTCACATATAAAAGGAGAGAGTAGGAATAGATAATATCTGAGTTACCTTCTAGCCCTAAGTCAATGATCTACAAACTAACAGTCTGTTACGCAAATTAATGAATAGAAATCTGCATTTATATGATTTTTTAAAAAATTGAACACAGATTGAAGGTAAGAATTTTTTTTGTTTTACTTTTGTTTTTGTAACTCCACCTCCATTAATAGCTGGTGGACATGAGACAGTTGATAAAACGTCTTTGGATTGATGTTTTCAATATCATTAAATAGAGACAGTGTAAAAACCTAATTTCAAATCTGCCACTTACTGGCTTTATCACCCAGCTCAGTCACATGGATAAGACAACTCTCCAATACTTATTAGCTAGATCCCAGAAAGGTTGCAATCTTTATCTGTACCAAACTTTTTTCAACCTTGTTTCTCTATCTGTAAAAATGGGAATGAAAAACTTACCCAGACTCTATCATAGAATTTTTCTGGTAATTATATTTATATGGTATAAATGAAAACATTTTAAAAACTACAAATTTCTCTATAAAAGCAATGTGTTATTGTTATTTCAATTCAATACAATAGGCATTAATTAAAGTATTCCATTCCTTACATTCATTTCAATACTATCAATTTTAATTTCAAAGTACTTGGGATTTATTCTTGTTTTTGGGTATATAGTTAAAGCCTGGATTTATAATTTCATTGAAATATGTATCAGTGATGTATGTAGCTCTCAGGGGAAAGAAATACCCTCAGTCAATGCAAACTTCTCTGACACCTATGGTCTTACAAAGGTATCTAGAGCAATGAACACTTAAGTGACTTTCCCAGGGTCACCTAGCCACTATGTATCTGAGTCAGAACTTAAATCAGTTGTCCAGGCCAACTTTCTATCCAGTATTCCACTATCATTGATTAAAGAAAACTGTTCATCATCATCCCATTGAATGGGAGAGTCAAAAGGTAACTTTTTAAAAGAGAGGACTAAATTGTTCAAATATACTTACATACATGAGAAGCTGTCAATGAATGAATGAAAGAGTGTCTTTCAAACAAATGCAAACACTAAATATGAATAAAGCTATATGATCAGAATATTGATATTTACTCATGAATTTATGAAATTATTTGCTGAACTTTCCTGTCTTATAGGCCAATTAATCATTTTTGCAAATGTTCTACACATGAATTTCTACTACTGAAAAGATAACTTGTATAGTCCTTTACCATCAAAAGCTCACTGCATACCAAATCAGTAAAATCTTTCTCTAATGATTATTTAATAATGCAGAATGCTTTTACATACACATGTATGTATGTGTACACATATATACACATAATACACACACATATGTGTATATATATTATATATATATATATATATATATATATATATATATATATATATATGGGCCCTTTACTCCTTTGTTCCCAAAATGTAAGCAATTTCAAATAAACATTTATTTTTTGTTCAAAATATTTGTTTTAAATGATCAATGCCTTGAAAAACAAATAGAGGTTTTCTGTGAGCAGTTAACTTGGATTTGTTTGCTTTTTTGTTTGTTTTAAATGAAACTAGGATAATAGAAAGAACTTATGAGTTACTGGAAATCTAAGCTTCTCCTCTTGCTACTAATGACTGTGAAGCTTGGCCTCAGTTTCCTCATTTGTTACATGACATGCTTGGATTATATGACCTCCAAGATCCCTTTTAATTCAAACAGCTTATGATCTTGTATCTTCAATGTTCTCTTCTGTTTATCTTTCTTCCTAAGTAATTTTGTGAATTATTTCCCTTTAACAGGAAACAATAGTAATTTATTTAGCTGTTTTTGAAAATTTTCCAAGTTGGCCAATGACTAATAAAATAGATATATAGACTTTAACTATGAGGACATGGAAAATTTTTCTGGCTTAATTTCAGCAGAAGCTTTTATGTAGCTAATAGGCAAAGAATTAACCCCAGAACAGTGACTATCTAGTTGAATAGATGAGGTGCATTTTCTAACCCACCTTTTGTCCACATTTGACTTTGAGCTGCTGCTGTTCTCCATTTTCTCCTCTTCGTTTTTTTTCCTCCTTCACATCTCCTTTCTCCTCCTATTATTTCTGATAGCCAGCTAGCTTTAAGATTTTCAAAGGACTTTATATATGTGTTTACCTTTCATCCTCACA
The DNA here is from genome assembly GCA_023548195.1 of Bettongia penicillata ogilbyi. Taxonomy (NCBI): domain Eukaryota; kingdom Metazoa; phylum Chordata; class Mammalia; order Diprotodontia; family Potoroidae; genus Bettongia; species Bettongia penicillata. The sequence goes on from JAJHZJ010000872.1 coordinate 1,902,519, forward strand.
CAACCCTGTGAGGTAAGTGCTGCTGTGACCTCCTTCAGTCTTATTTTCTCCATGATAAACATACCCAATTTCTTCCACCAATTCCTCTACACCTGAGGAGATGATCCTCATGGAGGACTTCAGCTGGCAGCCACTCTTCTACACTGGCTGGTCTTCTGAAGACAGGCATTGTCTCTCTGGCCTGTACTCACATAGGACCTGTCATAGGGTGAATGGCTTAGTTTTCAAGAAGTCAGATTGACCTCTACACTAGGCTGAGGTATCAGAGTAGAACTTATGTAGAGGATCATGCAGTTATGTATCTTTAATGATAAAGAATTCCTTTATCTCCTACCCCATGTATATCTTGCCAGGAAGTGCATCTGAAAGAAATTAGAAACTTCTTTCTATTATTTCATCATGTTAGCACAGGACTTTTCAATAAAAAAAAATAAATTACTCGAGCATATTTGTTTATACCACAAGAAGAAGTAAGATCTGCTTGATTGATAGTAGACAGATTTTTCATTAAGCTTAACAACAAAAATACCACAATTGCATCATTTGACTGCTTGTTTCCAAGGAAAACAGAAAATTAGATGCAACAAACTCCCTGAAAATGCTCAATGTGCATTCTTTAACTCTTAAGTACATTATTAGGTATCATGTCAGGATGACATTTTAATTTAGATACTTCAGGACAAAAAAAAAAGTATATTAGTTAAGTCAGGGATATTGTGTTCCCCTTATCATGTACCCTAAATACATCCCTCATATTTTCTTTTCTTTCTTTTTATTACATTAATTTCTTACACAATGATTGCCTTTTGTAGGATTGGCAAGCTTTGTACAAATGGAAAGATGGAAATGGAAAGGCGAGTAGGAAAGGACAATATCATTTTTAAATTGATGTTTTACTTACTGAGGATTAACTGTCCTATTTTTATTTTTTGGAAACATTAGCCATACATTACCGGATTATAGAGTTTTGAGTTTTGGGACATTGACAACATACAGAGTTACTTATGGAACTAAGTTTACTCTCTTTTCATTTTCTAGCAATGTGACCTTACATGAGGTAGTTAATCTCTCTAGTCCTCTGTTTCTCTGTCTGTAAATTGGGGGTCATAAAACAGCCTAGCCTCCATCCTAGAGTTTATTTGGTGTTGTTTTTCAGTGTGTCTGACTTTTCAGAATAACATCTGGGCTTTTCTTGGCAAAGATACTGGAGTGGTTTGCCATTTTCTTCTTTAGTTCATTTTATTGATGAAGGACTGAGGCAAATCGAGTTAAGTGACTTACCCAGGGTCACACAGCTAGTAAGTGTCTGAAGTTGGATTTGAACTTATGAAGAGTCTTCCTGATTCCAAGCTATCTACTGCGCTACCTAGCTTCCCACTATGTTATGATTACATGTAATGGAAAACTTATCACGATATGTACAACAAAGGGAAGGAAGTAGTTATTCCCAATTAATAAATGTGTATTACTTGGCTGATACAGAATGTCATTATATACATGTAATTTTAAAACTAAGACAAGGAAATAGTAACATATGAGTGGAGTAGGAAAGATTACTAATAGGAACTGGCACATAAACTAAGACCTGAAGGAAGCTGGAGATTTAAAAAAAAAAACGCAGAAGTGAAAGGGGAGGACATAGATATAAGGAACCTATACCAAGGAATGGAGAAGGGAAAGTAAATGCTGAATTTGAGAAAATCGACCAGTTAAGTTGGAATACAGTGAACGAAGAGAAGTAATATTCTAGAAATAAACCTGAAAGAGTAGGTTAGTTATAGAATGTGGAAAACCTTTGCTGTCAAGCAGAAGAGTTTGTATTATTCATGGGTGAATGGAGCCAATATAATAAAAATGGCAATTTTACCTAAAGTAATTTATCTGTTCAATGCCATTCCAATTAAACTACCAAAAATATTTTACTTAATAAAAAATAATAACAAAATTCATTTGGAACAGCAAAAGATTAAGAATATCAAAAGAACTAATAAAAATTGTAAAGGAAATAGAGTTAGCAGTACCAGATCTTATACCATATTATAAGGCAGTAATTATCAAAACTATCACACACTGGCTGAGAAACAGAAAGGTAGAACAGGGGAACAGAGTAGATATACAGTTTACAGTGGCAAATAAATATAGTAACTTTGTGTCTGACAAGTGTAAAAATTTAAGTTTTAGGGAAAAGGATTCATTTTTTAGTAAAAACTGTTGGGAAAGTTGGAAAGTAGTCTGGCAGAAATTGCATATAGATCAATGTCTTCTGACATTTACCAAGATAAGGTCAGAATGGACACATGACCTCGATATAAAGAGACATATTACAAGAAAATTTGAAGAACATGGAACATATTAACTTTCAGACTTATGGATAGGTAAACAATTTAAATAAAAAAAAAACAAGAGGTAGAAAGAAGCATGAGGTGTAAAATGGATAACTTCAATTATATTAAATTAAAAAGCCTTTGTGCACATAAAGGAAATGTAGCTAAGATCAGAAGGAAAGTAGAAAATTGGGAAAAACCTTTTCATAGACAGTTTCTCAGGTAAAAGGTCTCATCTCAAATATTTCAAAAATTTTGTCAAATATATGAGTACAAGTCATTCCCTAACTGACAAATGGATTAAGGAATATGAAGAGGCAGTTTTCTGATAAAGAAATCAAAACAATTTATACACATATGAAAAAATGCTCTAAATCATTATTGAATAAAGAAATGCAAATTAAAACCACCTTGAGATATCATTTTGCACCCATCAGATTGGCTAAAATGATTGAAAGGGAAAGTGACAAATGTTGGAAAGGAAGTGGAAAAATAGGGACACTAATTCACTGTTGGGGGAACTATGAAGTGATCCAACCATTTTGGAGAGCAATCTGGAATTATGCCCAAAGAGTTATTAAACTGCCTATATCCTATGATCCAGCAATATTTCTACGAGATTTATTTCCAGAGATGATTAGGGGAAAAGGAAAAGAAACTATATGTTCCAAAATATTTATAGCAACTCACTTTATGGTGGCAAAGAACTGGACATAGTCAGGATGCCCATCAAATGGGGAATGACTGAACAAGTTGTGGTGTATATTTGTGATGGGATACTACTATGCTATAAGAGATGATGAATTAATACTCTTAGAAAAACATGGATAGACACACAATATAATGTAGAATGAAATGAGAACCAAGAGAATGTTGTATACATTAACAGAAATGTTGTTTTAAGAACAATTCTGAGTGACTAAGCCATGTGGAGTATTATAAATACCCCAAAAAACTTCAAAGGACCTATGAAGGAAGAGGCTATCGGTATCCAGAGAAAAAACACACACACACTCACATCCATGTTTGTATATAATGGTAGCCATCTCTAGGGTGAGGAAGGAGAGAAGGGAAAGAAAAAAGAGGGGAAAATTACATGACAACTTTATTATGTAATCTAAAAGGAATAGCAAGTTATATGTAATAGATTTGTAGTTTCATGTGCAGTAATTTTTTCTGCTCTACAATGTTATGGAAGTGCTTGCTCTATTCCTTATGTTCTGAATAAAATAATGAAGTTTTGTTTAAAAAGATATTGACCTTAATAGTAATCAGTTTCTTATTCATATTTTCAAGATTAATAAATCACAGTTGTACAGCAAAAAGAAAAATTGTATTTTATCCTAGTGAAAATTGGCAGCCAACGAAGGTACTAAAATAAGGAAAGGACATATTTAGACTAAGTAACTGCACCTTTAAACTAAGGTGCTTCCCTTTGTTACTTGACAAGTAGTATATATAATTTTAAGGTTTAGTGATAACCAACCTGTACTTAGATGTAAATTATCTTGGAAATCAATCATCAAAGTTAGCATTCCTAATACGAAAGAGATTAGACCAAAAAAAAAAAACCAATTTGCTAACTATTATCATTAGGCTTTCATGTTCCCATATTCCAGTAGAATCAATCAGTTAATCAATAGATGAACATCAATTTAAAAACTTCTGTCTTCTACAAAGTACATTACATGCTCAAGATACAGAGACAAAAATGAAACAGTCGTTACTCTCGAGAACTTACATTCTCTCAGGGGAAATAATGCATCTTCATTATTCAATACATACCTATATGTGTATGGACATATAATACACAGGTATATAATTATGAAGAATAAATACCAGTGAACTAGGAAGAAAGGAAAGGAACTATCATTTAGGTGGGTGGGTGGGGATTTGGGAAAGGTTTCATGTAGAAGGCAAAGCCTGTGCAGAGCCATAGAGCAGTGAGATGTTTTATGAAGTAGAAGTGAGGTGGGAGTATATGCCATGTATGGGGGACAACAAGGAAGAAATATGGAAATGGGAGATGGCGTGTGATGTGTAAGAAACAGAAAAAGCCAGTTTGGCCAGACTGTGGAGGGTGAGAAGGGGAGGAATGTGTAATGAAACTGTGGAGGTGGAGGCCAGTTTGTGAAGGGCTTTAAATGACAAACAGGGAGTATATATTTTATCCCAGAAGCTATAGAGACTATAGAAGCAATAAAATTTACTGAGTTGGGAAGTGACATATTCCGATTGATACTTAAGGAAAATTACCTTGGCAGCTTGTGGAGAATGGAATGGAGTGGGGAGAGACTTGAGGCAGGGAGACCAATCACAAGAGCATTGTAATCTCTAGGTGAGAGGTACCTGAAATAAGGAGCTAATTGGGTAGAAAAAGCAAGATTTGGCCACTAATTGGATATATATGAAATAAAGGTGAGTGAAGTGTTGAGAATAATACCCACATTACAAAATTGGGAGTCTAGATACTTGCAGAGAAGAGTCTAAAAATAGGAAAATTTAGAAAAGGGGAAATTTAGGAGGAATTTCTGTTCTTAGCATGTTGTTTGTGATTTTTATATGACATCCAGTTTTAAATGTAATAGATGATGTGTGATGAGTTCAGGAGATACTGAGGAGATATCTGCACAGAAATGATAATTAAGCCTTTGTGACTTGATGTGGTCACTGAAAGAAAGCACTGAGAGAGAAAAGAAAAGAGAGATCAGGAGAGATATTTGGGAATACACCCAGAATCAGAAGTGTGTTGAAATGAACTAGCAGAAGAGGCTGAAAGATAAAAAAACCATAAGAGGCTAGTGTCACACAAAAATCTGGGCAGAAGTCAGTGACAGAACTCCATCTGTAAAGAGGTCAAGAATAAGGATTGAGAAAAGACAGCCTCTGTGGAAATATGTTTAATATGATTGTATATGTATGGTCTATTTCAGATTGATTGCCATTTTGGGGAGGAAAGAAGAGAGGGAGGGAGGGAGAAAAAATATTTGGAACTCAATATCTTATAAAAGAGAAAAGACAGGGGCTACTCCTTTAATATATTTCATAAAACAATTTTGATATGTTATATAATTATTCAAATATTTCTAGCCAGAGGTCACCCAGATTTTGTTGAATATTATGATTTAGGAGGTACAATTAGGTGGTACAGTGGATAGAATGCCAGGCATGAAGTCAGGAAGATTCATCTTCCTTAGCTCAAATCTGACTGTTACTAGTTGTGTGACCCTGGGCAAATCACTTAACCCTGATCGCCTAAAAAAGAAAAAAGGTAATGGATTGACTAGTTTATCAGTCAGTAAGACAGTGAGCAAAGAGATTTTACTTATAAATTATGGGATCAGTGATGAGGGTTGAAAGAGAGCCCCTGCTCCCCCGACAAAGACCAGATTACCAGGGGCAAGTCATCTGGAATGAATTCAAGTACTCAGTCATTACTGAAGTTAAGGTGGTAAGGATTTGTTACTTTTCAGCAGACAAGTGTTGTTAAAGAAACTGGGATTTGAATGGGATACAGGTAAAGTTTATATAGGATATTCTATAGTAAGACATGTGCCAAGTGTGATGACTTAGGTAATTTGGGGCAGGATTAGGGAGTGGTTAAACAGTTCTTAAAGGAACATGCACTTTTAGTATCTACTGTTTAGGTATTTTACCCAGAGTTCACCAGGAAATAGCCCAAGGAGTAGAGGGGGGCTACCTGGAGGTGTGGTTTTAGGTCTGATATGTTACCAAGTCAACTAACATCAGGACTAAAGAATACCAGGCTGCTCTCATCCATGTCTTGTTACACAAGATAAATGTAAGGGAGTATACGTATGTCTAAATCTATGATATATATCATTGGTCAGTGAGTAGTAAATGTCATTACGACCCAGTACACAGCCAGTTCAACCAGCACACAGCTAGTTCAAACTAATAAATTCTGTAGGTACAGCTGACTACTGTATCATGAAAAGAGAAAAACAGTTTTGTAGGTACTGTCTTAAGCATGCTGAAAAATTTTTGACATGTTGCCTAGAAAAGCAGTGTGAGTTGCTTAAGGTTAAGTATATTGTTTGCTAGGGCAGGCAGGCTGTGTCCATGGGCTGGGGAGAAAGTGCCTGAGATAGTATTTTGAGGTTAGGGAGAAATATGATTTTTAGAATTGGGGTTCAACCACATACACCCAAGCTCCCCATCATCAGGACTGTGTGCTAAGCACTAGAGATGCAAAAATATAAAAATAAAAAAAATATCATAAAAGGCAAATTATTGTCTCTGACCTCAAGGAGCTCACACCTTTAGGGAAAAAGATAATATAATAATTACATCTATTCAAGGTATGTATAGAGTGTAGATGAAAGGTAATCTCAGAAGAAAAAAACTAGCAGCAGAGAACACCAGAAAAAGCTTCCTGCAGAAAGGGGAATTTAAGCTAGATCTTGGAGGAAGTCAGAGAATGAGATAAGAGGGAGAGCATTCTGTGACTATGGACAGTCAGTGCTAGGACATAATGTAGGGACATGCAACATTGTATAGTAGACTGCCATAGTAGTATAGTAGTATATTATAATATATACATAATACATACATAATATACATAATATATACATAATAGTATAGTAGACTGTACAGTGGGGAGGGAAGTGAAAGATTACTGATGTTGCAACACTGAAATCTAGCTAAAGTCTTTGTCAGATGGGCCCAGCCCCAGCAGGGCAGGTTATAATGATGGAAAACAATATACTTAACCTTAAGCAACTCATATTGCTTTTCTAGGCAACATGTCAAAAATTTTTCAGCATGCTTAAGAGAGTACCTTACAGAACCATTTTCTTGGCTTTGAATGTGGCTTTTTATTACTACTTTATTAAATAGGGCCATTGTTATTTTTACCAAATCATTTCAATATTTTCATTTATTTACTCATTTATTTATTTAAGTAAAAATGACTTGTACATAGCAGAGGGCTTAAACCTGAAGAAATAAGGAGCTGTCCACCTGTCCTTTCAGGATATTCATGCCTACTTTCATTCTCTACTTCTTAAATCTCTGCTGGTCTTTGGCAACTACTTTAAGCACAGAAGAGGTTAATTAGCATTCCAGATGGAATATCCCCACCAAAAAAGGGAGATAAGAGTTAAGGACTAGTATGAAACAAAGTTAGAAGGATGTAAGATTGACCTTCCTCCTTCCTACTCATTCAGAGAAGGAGTTCAAGTGTAGCCCTATATTAAATAATTTTTAAAAATAATTTTAAAAAATCACAATTCAATCTAGCCTGCACAAAGCTGCCAAGATTTTTTTCTAAAGAGTAGATATAACTTCCAATACCACCAAGAAGAAATACGAAGTCCTTTATTTGGCATTTAAGCATTTCATAATGTGGCCCCCTTCTTAATTTTCCAGCCTTATTTCTTGCTCTCCTCCAAGCAAACTACAATCTAGCTATGCTGATCTATATGTAGCTCATCAAACAGAACATTAAATCTCTTGTGTCTTGCCTTTGTCCCCTATGCCTGGAATGCCCTGCCTCCTCCCCTCTCCTTTTAAGTTTCCCCAGCCTCCTTCAAGACTAAACTCAAATCCTACTTTCTGTAGGAAGCCTTTCCTGCATTTATCTCCTCTGGCCCCCAGCCCTGCATTTTTTCTGTATATAGACTACATGTATCTGGTTATTTACATACTGTCCCATCATTATAAATATAAGCAGAAGGCAGAAACTTTTTTTTGTCCTTTCTTTGTATCCCCCACACTTAGTACAGTATCTAACATGTAGTAAGCATTTGTAAATGATTGTTGGCAAACCGACTGACAAAACAAGAATATAGAAGAGAGGGGTGGAGCAAGGTCAGAAGGATGTAGAATTCACTTCAGAGATCTCCTGTGTGCCAGGCTCTGTGTGTGCCAGGGATGGGAGACCAAGACGAAAATGAAACCATCCCTGGCTTCCAGGAGCTTTCATTATACTCAAAGCAAAAAGGTTCAGGACAAACAGATGTATAAGAGAAGGAATATTGCGGTAAAACTCCACAGCAATTGTTGAGAAATGTTAAGGAACTTGTTTTTCTGACTTGCCATATTTTCCAGAAACACTGGATCAAGAGTATGCAGGAGACCCTGAATACATCAGAGAGGAACCCCAAGCCCATATGCTGACATAGTTTGTTGTTTGTATTCCAAACTGGACTCCCCATGTCCAATTGACTCCTGGGAGTCAAGATAGGTACCAGTCATGGGAAATTGCTTTTGCAGCTGGGACCCTTGTAGATAAGCAAAACATCCTATCTTCACAGTCTTCACAGTTTCCAAGGGAAAAGAATGCTGTTTTTTCTGTCACCTTGCTCTCCTGTTCCCACTTTTCCTGAACCTATCCCACCTCATACTACAATCTTTTAGGCAGAAATTTGTGTTTTCTCCTCCTTCCTTTGTCCTATTATCATAAATATGCGAACTTCTGTGTGGATTGTGAACTCTTTAGGTTCCACATACATATTCACTTCTCTTGTAATAAACCTGGTTTTCATGTATATTTTGTGAAGTTGTAATTCCCTGTTGATATAATGCAGGCAGAAACTCCAAGGGGAAAAACTGCCAATATCTGTTGCTAGGGGAGCTGAAAGTTTCAGCTAGAATCAGTGTTCTGATTGATGCCCCAAGGCTAAGACCAAGGATGATAGTATGTTAAACTCGGATGGCAAGAGTAAGTCAGGTGTTCATAGAAATGGTTTCAACAAAGTGGGCAATAAACAACTCAGGTAGCTCCTGTATAGCTAAAACTGGGGGGCCTCTTACCTGGGTAATTTTACTGAGGGCCAACACTTTTCATTCAGAATGGTACTACTAATAGCTTTGTTTAAAGAATGCCATATCTGGATCTGAGAGACTGATAAATCAGGATAACTAGACCATGAAGACATAAAAAGTGCAATGCATAAGAACCAAGTTTGGAGTGGAAGATGACTGCGTGCTTTCTCAAGTTGCCAAATAGATTTGAATTTTTCACATAAGATGAGGAAATCTGCTATCTAGCTCCAAATGTTCACTCAAATGACTAATGAATAATTTGGTATTTAAGAAGAAAAGGATTTATAAATAATTTAGAATTTAAGAGGAATTAAATAAAATCTAGAATTTTGCCATTTAGTGGAATATGACTAAAGTGATTCACTTTGCAAAGCTGTAGACTTTAAATATCAAGCTGCTTATGTTAAAAACTTAACAGAGAAAATAATGTTTATAAAGGTCTTGATCCATCCCAGTTAGTTGACACAGTGTCTTGAACATGAAGTCATTCAGAACTGAATTTGAACCCTGCCTCAAGATATTTTTCAGATGTGTAACTCTGCAAGGTTTTGTGCCTCAGTTTCCTCGTGTAAAATAAGAATAGTATCCTTTAGATCACAGTTATAGTGATTATAAAATTGTGTAAAGCATTTAGCAAATCTTTAAGTTACACATACACACCAGCAATTACATAAATGAGTTACATTGTGTACTTGTATAATATATGGTTGCCCCTTGACATTTGCAGGTTTCACATTCATGGTTTTGGTTATTCATGGGTTGGCTACTAATGATTAAATGGGAATTCTGGAGATTTGTGCATAGTGCAAAAAGTCACAGACAACATGAACATATATAGTAAAAATAAAAACGTAGTAAGTCGTAAATGCATACTGTATAATCAGCTTTATAATTTACTACCATAAGTATACATACATAAGTTTATTGTAAACAATTACATTTTGTTAAATGTTTCAGTGCACTAAAAAAACCAGTTAAGACTTTTTGGGAATGCTTCCTCTTTGTCTCTCTGCCATCCAGACTCAGACACGTGATTTCCCCATCCCCCACCTACAGTGATCCTTTAGCTTGTGCTTTGCTTGGGAGAAGAAAATCAGTGAAGCAGTTGCTGTTGGTTATACCAATGGCTGTGAAGACTCTGTATAGTGTGCAAGATACTAATCTCTCTCCCATGGAAACTGTAACCTTTTTTATGGTTTCAGTATGTTGTTTTACTAGAATTGTATATTAGATACAATCAGAATTATTAAAAAATAGAGGTTTGGGGTTGGGCATGGAGTTATTCTGAGTTTTTCACATTCTTGGTGGTCCTATGTCTTTGATCACCCTACCCCCAATGTCAAGGGACAAGTATGTATGTATCTCTGTGTGTGTCTCTATATATAGACACACATACATGCATATGCATGTATACATATATGCATATATGGAGAGAAAGAGAGAAAGAAGGGAGAGAATATACTTATAACTCCTTACTTCAAAGAAAATGTATTTTGGGGGGAGTTGTGATATTTCCTAAAGCTTATTTTTAAAACATTTATTGAAGACCGATTTGGCTGCCTCTCCTCCACCACTCAGGTGACTGTGAGTTTGCAAAAGCTGTAGGATTGGAGTGGAGGCTCTGGCCAATCTTTCTAAGCTCAGAAAGGCTTTGAGTATGAAATACTGTGTGGTTAAAGACAAACCTAAGCCAAGTCTGGAGAGCATCATCATCAGCTTGGCTGCAGGAAGATGGTTTTTTCAATCACAGCAATTCTTAGACACTGTCTCATCCGTTAGAGAGGGGTTGCAACTTGTACTGGTAGAGTAAATCCTCACCCAGATGAAATAATAGATCCTTGAAATGTTAATGGTTTGTTGTTTTTTTTAAAGAAAAAATTATCTTGTATTTAATGTATTTAAATTATTATGAATTCATCTGGTAAACACCTTAATACCATTGATCATTATGGATTTATGTGAGTACTTATTTTATAAAATAAATACTTTCAAGGGAAATTACATTATGATTTGATATTCAGTAAATGTCCTATTAAAATTAACTGCTACTGTATATCATTTTCATCTAGTTCAGTCATAGGGTATTTTCATTTGAAATGGAATATTATACTTCTAGTTTGAGTACGTATTTTCATTATTCTTTTATAGCCTCCACCTTCAGAAGCAGCTGGGGAGTTTTACCAACAAAGAGTTCAAATGTTGTACCACACATGTAAAAAAACGAACTCTAGATAGAATGAAACAAAGCCTATTTTGGTATCATTACCTGCCATCCTGCAAAAAAACTTTGAGGTATTATTGTTAATAGGAATTTTGTTATTCTTGTGTCATTTCAGTCATGACCTGCCTTTAGTAACCCCATTTGGGATATTCTTGACAAAGATACTGGAGCGGTTTGCTATTTCTTTCTCCAGTTCATGTTACAGAGGAGGAAACTAAGGTTCACACAGCTAGTAAGTGAACTCAGGGAGATCAATCTTCCTAATTCCAAACCCAGTGCTCTATCTACTTTGCCACCTAGCTACTCCCATCCCCAAAAGGGCTATGATAGGTACTTCCAACATTTTTTTCCCCAATTTGTTTTTTCATTTGTTTCAGTGTTTAAATCTTCATGACTCCTTTTGGGGTTTTCTTGGCAAAGACACTGGTATGATTTGCCATTTTCTTCTCCAGTCCATTTTACGTAGAAGGAAACTGAGGTAAATAGGACTAAGTGATTTGTATAGAGCTTACAGCTAGTAAGTGTCTAAGGTCAAATTTGAACTCAGGTTCCTGAGTTCAGGTCCGGCACTGTATCTACTGAGCCACGTAGCTGCCTAGTAGGGATTTAGCCTGTCCTTAAATATTAAAAAAAAATATGGGTATAACTTATATACTTACAGCAGCCATAACAATTTAGTGTCCTAATTCATAGCTGTGGTCCTTTAGCTAGGAGTGGGACAATAGTATGAATTCAAATTTTTGGTCAGCCTTTAAGTTCAAGGTAAGAAAAATCTCACTTTTTGTAGCTCTTTATATAGTTTGGTAAATATTCTAATTTGTATACATGTGTATCTTACACACATATACATATATATTTACATTTATACACACTATAAAATGCATATATACATTATTCTGTATCTTTATGTGTATATGTATAAGATGCATGTGTATATATATGTCTGTACTATACATATATGTGTGTATATGTGTAGAGTGATAATGTGTATATATTACATATATATGCTTTTATTTTAACATAATAAAGCTTAAAAATGCAGCAAGATTTTTGGTATACTCTTATATGAAGAAATATAGAAAAAGAGAGAACAAATGGGAGAGCACCAACATGTATTTGTATTTCTGCATTGTTTGTAGCAGATTTCTACATTATCTCTTACTGCCAATCAGAAAACATATTGATGAATTAGGACATTTAGGATACCATAATATTTAAGTCTCTCTCTCTCTCTCTCTCTCTCTCTCTCTCTCTCTCTCTCTCTCTCTCTCTCTCTCTCTCTCTCTCTCTCTCTCTCTCTCTCCCCCTCCCTCCCTCCCTCCCTCCCTCTCCCTCTCCTTTTCCCTCCCTCTCCCCCTACTTCTGGTCTCCAGTTCCTTTTCTTTGCAGTCATATTCAATTAACTATCATAATTGGAACATGGGCAAATTTGTCAAATCTGCCTTCCTTAAGTTCTAGAGTTCTACAAACACTTATTAAAGATCTACATTTATAAGATCATAAACTTTAAGGTTGAAAAATTGTGTTCACTTCTAAAATGGTAATATAGTATAGCTGAAATACTTCGGATATGGAAATCAGAAAAATCCAGGCTCTGCCACTTAGTAGCATGTAATTTTAGGCAAAACCCTTAACTTCTCTGACCAAGGTTTCATTACCTATGAAGTGGGGTTAAAGCCAATTCAATAGGAATGCGTTAAAGATCCAAATCTTATTAAATGCTTTACACACTTTGTAAATGATGTATACAAATGTAAGGAATTATTAGAAGTTTGGCAAGTAATGAGTTCACCCACTGTGGGTAACTATGCAAGATAACAGATTTCTTCATAGTCTGAAAAATTTAATTATCTGAGAAACATGTAACTGTCTTCTATTTAAAACTCAGTTCTTATGCACTGTAGTTTTTATACTTTCATGGTCTAGTCATCCTGATTTTACTGAACTCATATCCACATATGAAATTAAGTACTGAACTTAATAATAGCACACTGAATACCTAATCGTGAAGGTTGAAGAAAATCGCATTTCATTTATCTTTTCACAAAGTAGTGAGGATGATCTTTCAGTTTCCTTGAGTTCGGGTAGGTGACAAAAAAGATTCAACAGGAATGTTTGGGTCTTCTTTTTATAAAGGAGGAAAACAAGATTGGACTGGAAAACAATACATTACATATTCATGGATTGCAGTTTGCTTTGTATCAATCGCACTTAGTTTTATCACTCCCTAGGAGGTAGAACCCTATTGTTTCCATTTGACCTCTAAGTAAACCAAATATTTCAGGTCCCAAAGTGTCTTCATGGCAAAATGAGGACCAAATTCTAAATGTCGTTTCATCTTGCTCTGTTTCATCAACTAAGTGAATGTTAGATGTTCTTTCTACCCACTCTTCTCCATTTTCTCTGCTTATCTTTTTTTTCCATTCTCTTTCTGTAACCTTTCATTTTCCTATTTCTGCTCCATTCAGTTTATGGATATTTACCAATTCCTTTATCTACTACACAATTCATGCAATTTATCATTGCACAGTTTCCAGGCATTATTCAGCTCCTCCTTATTCCTTTTCTTCCTTAACTCTATTTCATTTCCTTCTTACTGCCCATTTCTGCAGTTTCAGAAAGTTTTACAGTTTTTTTTTATTAGTGCAGTGTTTCTTGTAGTTTCTCTTATCATAAATAATACACAAGTTTGTGTCCTTTATAAGCCTCCACCCACTCATACGGAGTCCTTGCAGACAAAATTGTACAGTCTTGCTGACGTAAAAAGGACATAAGGCAAACGGCTAGTTTAGTTTGTGAATGCTTTGGAAAGAGAAGAATGAAAATCTTTACATACAAAATTTTGCTAAGCTGATACCAGGATGTGGAATAAATCACTATATGCCAACAGACATTTATTAAAAATGCTTACTAAATACAGAGTGTTTCCAAAAGTTACATAAATACTTTTGGAGCACCCTGTACCATGTACCATACTAGACTTTGGCTGTACACACATAGATATGACACAGAATGAGCTCTCATGGGGTTTGCAATCTAATAGAATGAAAGAAATATATGTGATACAGGAAGTGGGATAAATGGAAAAGAGAAAAAGCAGAATTATATGAGAAATTTGAACCTAGAGAACTGACTTTTAGTTGAGAGAGACAAAAGGGTTAGCTGGGTGGGCAAAATGTAAGGGAAAGCATCAGGAAGGAACTGATATCAGATAGGCATGGGGAGAAGAATGAATTACAGAAAGTAGTTCAATTTGGCTAGAACTTAGAGTAAGTAAAGGATAGTAGTATGAGATATAGATGGAAAGATAGATTTGGTGGGGATTGGGGAAGAGGACTGTGAGAGATGCAAAATCAGGAGTTTATACTTTATTTAGTAGGCAATGGGGAGCTACTGAAATTTTTGAGTAGAAAAGTAACATGAGATAGCTATGTGATCAGAGTTGCGTTTAAGAAGATTGCTTGGTGTGATGCAAAGCATTGATTGAAAAAGGGATAAAGACAGGAATCCTCATTCGAATGGAATAAAGGAAGGTCCTGTTTATTGCAAATAATGAATTATGTAAGGTTACATTATTCAAATTCTCACTGCATGTTTTCATTGGTTTGGAACCAATGACAATTTTTTTAACATAATTTAATTTCAAATAGTATGAATTCAAATATATGTGACCTCTGGTTCATTATTCACACTAACCGAGACCTGCCTATGACAAAGGCAAAAGTTGATGAGGACATGGTTGCATTGGAAGTGGAAAGGAAAGACCATTTCCAGAAATATCAAAGAGTTTGTATACTTGACAACCATCTGGATAACAAATACTATATTATGCACCTACTGTGTGTTACAAATACACTTCCATTGACTCTCAGGTGCTGACATCCTCTCTGTCCTGTTTGCCTTATGTCCTTTTTACGTCAGCAAAATTTTGCATGTAAAGATTTTCATTCTTCTCTTTCCAAAGCATTCACAAACTAAGCTAGCCATCTGCCTTATGTCCTTTTTACGTCAGCAAGACTGTACAATTTTGTCTGCAAGGACTCCATATGAGTGGGTGGAGGCTTATAAAGGACATGAACTGTTGTATTATTTATGATAATAAATAGACAGTGAAGGGTGAAGTTACCTAATTATTTGCTTTATATAATCACTCAGGCCAAATACTAATTTTTTCTCTTGCTACTTGACCACAAACCATCACAAGTCATTCTCCAAATGCCTTCTGTACCAATGATCAACATGAAGAAAATGGCCTGGCACTCTCATCTAGCAGTAGAATGGAGGGTGGATTATTGTGGGTCAGTTGGTTTTAGTTGTGTCTGACCCTTCACAACCTCATCTGGGGTTTTCTTTGCCACAGTACTGGAGTATTTTGCCATTTCCTTCTCCAGTTTATTTTACAGAAGAGGAAAGTGAGACAAGCAGGATTAAGTGACTTGCTCAGAGGAGTGACTGAGGCCAGATTTGAACTCTTTCTTACTCCAGGCCCAGCACACCTATCTACTGCTCCACCTAGCTGCCCCTGAGAGTGCATTGCCCATTACCATGGGTACCCTTAAGACTTCTCTTCAACGTCTAACTGAATGGATTTCAGAGATCATCTGTTTCCAAACTATATTTAAACAGGAGTTCTTATCAGATGTTTGACAAATGGTCATTCAGTCTCTGTTTGAAAATCTCCAGTGATAGGGATGTATTAGACATGGGACTGATGTTCTTACCGAGGTTGGTAATCATGGAAATCACCTGTGTAAACATGAAATTTGAAGCCAAAGGAATTGAAGAAATCAATTGATTGAAGTCAAATTGATGGAATCAAAGGAACACTAATAAGGACCACACTTAGGACCTTGGGTTTCAAGGCAAGAACTCTTTCCACTATATCCCCTTGCAAAATAAAATAATCAAGAAAAGGAGAAAGCAGGAAAATTGTACCTTGTCAATGTATTATCTTAGAGCAGGGGTGGGGAACCCTTGGAACCTCCTTTTCTTAAAGGGATTTGTTCTGTGAAATTTGGATTCAGTCAAAAGACCTAGAAGTCCACGTATAACCTTGAGGTGACAGGTTCCCCACCACTGTGACTTAGATACTGAAAATGCCTGTTTATCTGTCCCATGGTCCCCTGGGAGTCTTTCCTACTTATACAGGAGAATATAACAGTAGAAATAGCATACTGTTTCACGTGCTAAATATTTGTCAGTGCACACTTAAGAGTCTTTTTATGTATTAAGCATTTATTTCTGTGATGGAGAAAATAGCTATCTGATGTATTAAAAATTAAGTAAGGTACTGAAAACAAATTATGTATATAACTTGGAGAGGAGAACAAGAGTAACTTTAAGAAAGAAAAATTGATTACCTAATATTATTCAGTCAGCTGGGGAGTAGCAACTGTTTTGAATTACCCACTATTTTGAATAAACCAGACTGATAATGTTTTACTAAATTTCACTTTATAAAATCTAAAAGCCCCCCACATTTTAAAAAAATAACGTATCATCTCTAAACATTATCATCTTTTAGTCTCAGGAGATAACTCAGGAACAGCAAGTACACAATCCTGCTTCCAGTTTTGATCCATTATTTTGTTATCATGTTTTCTCTCTCTACTAGTTAATCTACTATGCCTCTTAAAGAGTATTAGTATTCCTTTCAAAACATGTATTATGCAAATTTGCATAGAGAGGCTTATTATGCCTTGCTACCTAATCTTTCCACACAAATGTAATAAGTTAACGAGTTACTCTTTCACCAAAAATAAGAAAAGGTCCTAATTTGGAACTTTATATGAATTACCTTTCAATCATTCCTTTCTAATTGATTATTCTTGATTACTTTAATTAATTTTAGAAATAGAAATATCCCCTAGTTGATCCTATGGTTAGATGGTGAAAGGTGGGTTCATAGAAGAAAGGGTACAGGGCTTGGAACTAGGACCCTTGGGTTTGGATTTCACCTCTATCACATACTGCCTATATGATCAAGGGAAATTGGCTGAAAAAAAATGAGGAAAATATTATTTGTGTCACCTATTCTCCTTACGAAGGTAATGCAGAGAAAACATTATAATGAACAAGATATGATAATAAAAATTAAAATGATAGTTCCATGGAAGTTAGTGTATTTGTTGATGAGAATTCTGTTGGAATTTAAACTGTTTACAACCTGACCCCCTTCCTACCTTTTCAGTCTTTGCATATATATTACCCTTCTCCATGAATTCTATGGTCCAGCCATACCTACTTACTGACTTACCATGCCTCACACACAACTGTCCATCTCTGGTCTCTGTGCCTGTGACTGGCCATGATGACTACAGTGATGTCTCTTTTCAACTCCATCTCTTAGAATATGTGTATTCTTTTAAGATTCAGCTCAAATGTCACCTTCTTCAGGCACTCTTTCATAGTTGAGCTTCACTCCATCCTCAGGTGCTAAGGTTTTCACATGTAATGCTACTTTCCAGCTGTTCTGTATGTATCTTGCAATTACTTATTTATTTTCCAAGTGACTCCTTCACCTTTTTGAATGAAACTACACACACACACACACACACACACACACATACATATACTTCTAATTTCCAGCATTTAGCATGGATCTGGGTTAAAGGCTTAATAAATGCTTATTGATTGATGATAGTATTATAAGATTTTCCTATATGAGATTTATTCTTTATGTACTTATGAATATATGCACATAATTATATATGTGTACATAGATATATGTATATATATATATATAAGTACATTTGAATTTCATGATCAAAGGAAGCTCTAATTTTCAAAATCAGTGATCCTAATAGTTCATTCTTTCTAAGTTAATTCTATTTTCTGACTCCTTACGTATCAGTTTTATTAGAATAAAAGGTACAGATTGGCTGAGTTCAAAACTACTCCTATTTTTAAAAAAACAAGAAATTAAGCATTAATTCTTAAATATGAATACTGAGTTCCTAAAAGATTTCATAAATAACTGCCACCATAAAACAATTAGATCTAAACTGTATTGTTTTATGCAAAAAAAAAAAACATTCAGAGAGCATATTAGATGGCATTCTATTAAAAACGATTTATCCAATTTTCTCAATTCAACAAACACTCATGACATGCCTCATATGTAAAGTGCTGTACAAAGTTCTAGGGTAAGAAAATGACATAATCCCTACCTTTAACAAGAGTACAATCTGTTCAGGGAGATACAACATATATAAAAATAGGCATGTACCCCATAGGATCTCCTTCCATCCCCAGGTTCATCCTTGGGGCAGTGTGACCCTCACAGAAGGAAGCCAGGCTTTTCTCATATTTTCTCTGGCTCATTATGCCCTGTGCTGGAATAGAACTCTGGGAGGAGGAGAGGAGATATCCACAGCAAAATTTAAGCATGGCTCTTGTTTAAGGTCTCTCTGGAGGGATAAACATAGTCCCTTCTAGGAAAAGTTCTTGATGTCTAAAGTAAGTGTCAGGTGTAACAAAATGATTTCCTCTACCACAAAAGCTATATTTGAAACAGAAAAGACTTACAAATAGCAATTAACAAGCTTAAAACATAAAATACTAGTTCTTCAGACAATATGAACCTATTATGATGTTAAAAGCTTGAAACTGTACTGAGATTTTTGGATACCTTGTATTCTCCCTGAAGTTAAAGAAAATTTCATAGGACTTGTAGAATAGTTAGTTATTCCACTTTCATCTTAGATATGTCCAAGTAAATCACAAAAAGAACACCAGGTTTTCTAGCCAACCAGGTGTGGCACGACCCCTTTCCTCTCTTTATGTTCAGCGTGATTGCATCAGTTTTTATCTCCTTTTAGAAGCAATGTTGTTGAAGGGAGTGCCTCCTTCTTGAAAGGGAGCTAGCTAGGTGGCACAATGGATAGAGCTCTGCACCTGGAATCAGGAAAATTTGAGTTCAAATTTAACCTGACATTGAATTGTTGTGCGACCCTAGATAAGTCATTTAACCTCTGTTTACTTCAATTTCCTCATCAGTAAAATGAAGATACTAATGGCACCTATACTGTTCTGAAGTTCAAATGAGATATTTGTAAGTCACTTATCACAGTTCTTGCCACATAGTAGCCACTTAATAAAAGTTTGTTTCCTTACTTCTTTCTGGATACCTAGCTCTAACTCAAGAACGCTTTACCGTTAGAACTCATGAGGTTAACGCCAGGGATGGAAACGTCCAATTCTCAGGGTCACTATTCAATGACATTGGCCCAGGAAGAGAAACACAAAACAGAAGAGGCAGCCAAGATCTTAGAGATCCAGTCTCAGGCTCAAGCATATGTTCTCAGTGACATATCCTGGAGTCAGTCACTATTTCTGTTAGGTAAATCCCTTCTGCTTCCTTTTCTGAAAGTCGAGGAAAGAGTTAGCATACCCAAGAGAGGGTATTCTAAAAGGGAGAGGGGTAAAAACCTTTCTATAAACCTTACAACCAACTGTAGTCAGGGTGGGGGTAGTGGCTGGTGGTGTAATGTCTTTCAGTGATCAGATGCCAATCATCTTTCATGTAACTCCTCAGAATATAAAGATACAAGGATTATCCCAAAATACAATATATGTCCTCCAGCAAGAAGCCATTGTTCAGTCCATCCCTTCAAAACCAGAGCACAGGTCTCACAAAAAGGACCCAATAAGCATGTGCTTTCTCATGTTTCACCTCTGTTACAAGCACAAGAACTATAATAGGATCAAAGGATTTTACAGCTATTATCTCCTTTTATCGTCACAATAACCCTGGGAGACAGGTGCTATTATTATCCTTATTTTACAGTCGAGGAAACTGAGGAAGTCAGATGTTAAGTGACTTACCTAGGGACTCCCAGATGATAGACATGTGATGCTGAGCCTAGATTTTAGACTCAGGACTTCAATGATACCATTCATTGTGCCATCAAGCTGTAGTAGCCTATTATAGGGGAAAACAGGAGCGTCAAAGAATGTACTAAGATAGAGAACAATGAGCCTATGGGGTCAAGTGAAAAACTAAGCTTGTTCACACAGGGACATGTTCTATTTTAAAGATTTCAGAATAATTTTTGCAGTCTTTATTTTTATATTTCATATGAGCAATTGATTAGAAATTCAAAAACTTTGCTTACTTTTAAGTTCATAGTACTTTATAGACTACCCATAGTTATGGGACTAAGAAAATATAATTGCACTTGAGAGATTTTCCTACTAATTGATTTGTAGAGCATTATAATATTCTTTAGCAAGCTGTTTTTTTAAAGTCTAAACTAGACCAGAACTTTGAAGATGCTTGTGGAGAAAATATTAAAAGACATCTTTATTTCCTACCCTAGTTATTTCAGTTTTCCAGTAAATGTGTGTATATGGATAGATATATACATATACACATATATATATACATGTAATATGTGTATGTATCTTATACACGTATTGCATGCATATATTATATATGTATACATATATGTATTTTATATGTATGTGTGTGTGTGTACGCACACACGTAAGCACATACTTTCCGTTGGTGGATTTTATTTGTTTTGCTCTCCAGCTGTCTTGCCAAAGACTTTATTCCATGTTCCTCCTCCCCACCCCCCAAAAAAGTATCATTTTACATTTATTTTGTTCCGGTTGTTCTGGTGTGTTCCAGGAGCTCCAGGATGGCATCAGTCGGCAGCAACCTGTTGTCAAGGAATTAACCGTAACCGGAGAAGAGATAATCGAACAGTCGTCCAAAGGAGATGCGAGTATTTTAGAGGATAAACTGGATTACCTGAATGTTCGGTGGCAGGAGGTCTGCAGACAGCTGGCAGAGAGAAAAAAGAGGTAGGACAGCAATAAATATGGACACTTACAATTGCCAATAGTCAATTTAATCTGTTAAGAAATGAGATTAAATGAAAGAAAACCTTGTTAAGTCCTGAAACAGAAGAGCATTAATCTTTTGATAAAAAATCAATCAATAGGAATCAAGAACTTTCTATTCATTCATTCCCTTTGTATATTTTAAATTTGGAGTTACCACTAACTAGGTGAGTTATATGTTCTTTTACTAACAGATTAAAAAAAAATCTTTTAGACACACACTTTCAAATGTGAATGTTCTCAGGCTATTCCCATTTCAATAAGTGGGATCGCATTTTTAAGGGGGAAAAACAAACATTAGCTTTTCTTTTGCCGATTATTTTTCTGCTAATTTTTCATAGCTGAAATGATGATAGTAAAAAAAAAATGATAATGATTTAGTCCAAGTGCATTTCTTGTTCTTCCTAAGTTTGCAAAGATGTGATCTTTGCTAACTGTTAAGGTGTCATGTAAATAACAGCCTTGTTCACCTTCACTTTCATTACTGCACTTATAATGATCTTTTCTTGATTTAAATTTTGAAAGAGGGAATAGATACAAATATTTGAAAGCAGAGGAAACAACCCTAAAAGGTTATTGCTGAATTTAATCATCATTAAACTTTTCCCTGGAATATATTTAAAGTTAAGAAAGCCAAACTGTAAGCCCTGCTATTAGAAATGTTAGATAATCTTATGGATGGGTTTTGTGTTAAATTTCCTGTTGTTAATGTTAATGTTTCTTGGTTCATATGAGACGGTTTGGCCTTTATTTGTCAAATGAGATTATCATTATGTATACTTAATGGGAAATCAGCTCTCTTTCCAAGCTGTAGCCTCCTGCTTATCATTTGCATTAAAGGTGTTTTTTGATATACTGAAACCTGAAAATAGCCCACAGAGGGAGGCCCTGGATTCAGAGAAACTAAGAAAGGGTTTCAGAAATACGCTGTATCCTACTTTTGCACAACTTATTGCCTACATCAGCAGTTCTCAAATTGTGAATCCAGGAGGTCTACAAGGTCAAAACTATTTTCTTAACAATGTAAATGTTATTTGCTTATTAAAATAATCTACCCTTTCCCAAACACATATCTTTATGAGACCAGATTTTTTTTTCATGTATATCTATCAAAACTACATATCAAAGAACAAACTGAATGAAGAAGCAGATATGAAAATCCAACTGTCTATACACATTAAAGAGACTTACAAAACTATGTAAAAGAATGCTACTCTAATCTGTTTTGGTTGTTTAAGAAAATAAAGTTAGTTTTAATAAAATGCATTAATATGCAATATTTTATTAGCTTTATAACAATATAATACATGACAAATATAATGTAATCTATAAAATTACTATAATAATATTAATGAATAATATTATTATTATTGTTATATGAATAACTTACTATTTAAAAAATGTATCCAATTAAGCTTCTGATATGGTAAATGTCAGTAGCTCTATCCCACATAAACAAAAGATCTTTGAAGTCTTCAATAATTTTGAAAGAGAGTAACAGGGTCCTGGAACCAAACCACTGGCCTATACCCTTCATATTCACTAATGTGACACATTAAACTGCATTATTTCTTTCTCTCCTTTTGTTCTAGATATATTATTTCATTGGTGTAAAAAAATTTTTAAAGAAATTTCTTCTGCTGATACACATTAGCATGTGTTATGATTTTATATATATATATATACGTATATATATAGTTATAGAGTTCAATAGGGCACTGAGACATTGAATGACTTACAGTGGGGTCAGAAGCTGAACTTGAATCCAGATCTTCTAGTATCAATAGGGGCTCTCTATTCACTATGCCATCTTCACACTGATACTCCTGCACAAAATACAATGACCTAAAAAAAAAAAAAGTTTAAAGGATATAAGCACTGTCTAAAGATATTTCCATTTCAAATCTCTGGTTTGCAAATTCTGTAAGAAATCTATTCATGATTATAAATAGCTTTATTTAAAAAAAAACAGCTTATTTTTTCTCAGTAACACACTTTTTTTGAAGGGCCATGAAATCAAACAGAAGTTATTCTATTTGGCACAGAAACATTTCTCTACTTTAATAACAAATATATTTATACTCCTAACAGGCTTGAACTTGCATGGTATCAATTTTAAGCTCTGCCCAAGCTTGTTCAAACTAAAATATTAAGAAGAAGAAAATTGAAATACCATAGCAAGCTTTTAAAAGTTTGGTAGATGGTTTTTCATAATTATTACAAATTAAATGATTCTTCATTAAAAAAAACTAAACAGCTCCCATTCATTGAGTTGTTATAGTTAACTCATTTGTTAGTCACGTCCAACTCTTTGTGACCCAATTTGGGGATTTCATGGCAAAGATACTGGAGTGGTTTGCCATTTGCCTTCCTGGCTTCAGGCCTGCTTTAGCCACTGTGCCACCTAGCTGCCCATTTATTAAGTACCTGTAGCTATATATGCACCAGGTACTCTTCTAGGCACCGGAGATATAAAGACAAAAATGAAATAGGCTTTGCCCTATCAATGGAGATAAACTATACCCAGATAAATCTATGCAAAGCAAATTTATTTTTGGTGGGGGAAGGTAGCAATAGATGGAGAGAATCAGAAAAGATGTACTATAGAAATGAACTCATGAGTTGAGATTTGAAGGAACTTATAGATTCTTAAGGATAGGAGCATAAGAGAATGCATTGCAGGTATGGAAAAAGATCAAGAGAAGAGACATGTGTGAAGGATATTTCTTTTATTTGTACACATATATACATACACACACATATACACACACATACATACTCACATATATGTATGTAATCATTCTGACAGCTACTTTGAAAGGCAAATTGGAGAGGGGAAAGATTTGAGATGGAGAGGCCAATTAATTAGGAAGTCCTTACAATTGCACAAGTGAGAGGTCCCAGGTGCTTGATCAAGGGGGTAGCCATGTTGTAAAGGTGACAGACTTGAGAGTTGTCAAAGTAGAATCAACAACACTTGATAACTGATTGAATATATGGGGTGAGAGGGAGAATAAAGAGTCAAGAATGACTCTGAAGTAATTCATGCAACGACAATATGGTGCATTGTCTTCCTTTTAAAGTAGGTCTTTTCACTGGTGATCTCCAAATATCAAAACCTATTCATTTTTCAACTTAAGTTGACATTTAGACAGTCCTTTGTAATTATAACACATTTTACAAGACTAATACTCAATAAATTTTATTTGATCCTTGAAATAACCTTTGTGGTAGGCAATGTGAATATTCCTACTCCTCTTTTAGAACTGCAGAAACTCAGTCGCATAAGTTTAAACAACTTCTCCAAGGCCACAGTCTGAGCTAAAATGTGCCTCTCTTCACACAATAAAAATGGTGCAGCAATTTGTTCACCACAAGTTGGCTTTAATGTCTCCTTCTTGCCAGTTTTCAGAGAACCAGTACATGCTGTCTATGTTTGGGGCTATATCCTGGAAATCAAAACTTAAATACACCTAGGGGATGCAGAAATAATTCGTTAGAAAAATTTTACCCATTTTAAGATTTTGCTCTATAAAGAGTTTTAAACAGTCTTTAAAGTACTTTTATTAGGGTCCTGAAAAGTAGGAAAAAAATATTTATGCTTTATAAGTTCAGACAAACAAAAGTCATTTATATTTTCCTTCATAGGCTATTAGAAACTGAAGTCATGACTTAAGTCAGTGGAAATTTGTGAAGGGATAATAATAAAATAAACTCAATGTCAAGTCTCCTGACAGGCTTATGCTTTGGCCCAGAAATCCAAAAGTAAGCTAATTTCCAATAAAATAAATATTTCATAAATGATGCATTAAGCTAGCAAGTATTAGAGAACTGTAATCATTAAACTATCATCCATCAATGATACACTCCTCTTGCAACCTAAGCACAAGTTAGAATGAAATAGAAGTTATTTATTCTGTGACAAATAAGATACTGAATTCATATCTTCAATAAAATTGCCACTAAAGTTTCAGTAAAACTCTTGAAAGCAGTTAATGTTCCTTATGAAATCTACATACACAAAAGAGGATATATAATTGAAGAAAAAGTACATTAATCTAAATCATGTGGCATTTACCCCAGAAAAATCTTATGTGCATCACATTTTTAATAACAATATGTTGAAAACATGAAAGAATGATTCCCAAACTTTATTAAGTAGCTAGACATTCTCTAAGACTGGCCTATAGAAACCAAGGAAATGGAAACTTGAGCCAATTAGTTGGACAATTCAAACTAGAGCATTTGAGGTTGCCTCAATTACTGGGTACAACTGGCTAATATCATTTTGGTATAACAGAAATGAGTTCCAAGATAGCTGATAGTCACCAAGAGAAACTTTGTAAATGGAGAAATTGAAGTTGAAAGCCTTAGAGAGAAATTAAATAGGAAAGATGGAAAGTTGCATAACAAGTCAATTGTAGATCTCAGTGGTTTCTAATTAACAGCCTCTCTGTCCAGTTTTTGACCTGTTATAAACTCTTATGTAATGCACAGTCAATTCAATTTATTTAAGCAAATTCAGCAGAATAAATATACAAGTTGATGCTGCTTCTTGCTCTACTTTGTCATTTTTTTTTCTCAAAGAGGACCATGACGTCAGGGAGGTGATACCATGACATGCAAGTGAATTGGATTGAAGTGAGAGAGGGCTGTACAAAGTCACCAGCCTCACTTTCTCCTCCAGAGCCATCTAGGTCCAGTGGCCAGATATGGGTCAGGATGACTGGAGATGGCCTAGGATGCAGTGGGGGATCTTGGCCTTTTCAAGCTAAGGTTTTTAACAGGTCTCAGTTTGACTGAAGCAGCACCCATTCAGTGATTAAGGCAGGACTAAATACTAGATATTCCAGTTGCACTAACACACACCCCAGAAACCTGGACTTGGAGTCAGAAGATCTACATCTGGAGTCTAGTATAGGACATTATTAATCATGTTACCTTGGATAAGCTATGGAACCACAATTTCCTCATCTTTAAAGTAAGGATTAAAATATCCCCATTACCTCTATCACAAGGCTATTATGAAGACCAAATGACATTCATGTAAAACAATTTGTAAGTTTGATGTATGTATATGTCAGGTTTTAAAAATTATAATCTAGTAGGGCTGAATACAGACACAAGTAATATGCAAATTAAAATATGTTTGATGTAAAAGAGATTCAGAAAGAATACTTTGTGCAAAATTTCCTTCCATATTTCTTCTGTATTTCTTTCTGGATATGTTTTTATTGGAAGAATTAATTCAATGAACCATACTGACTTTCAAGTATGAAAAATAGAAGAGAGGTATGAAAGATTATTTTAAATTTTAGGAAAGTGCCAATTTTAATGACAGACTGAATGAAAATAAACAAAATGAACTCCAGTAAGTAAAACTTCTATACAAAAGAATCAAAAGGAAACCATAAAATAATCACTAAATAGAAGCAAATAGGATTATGCATGCATGCTTATAAGAATTCTCATTGTTGGATTAAAATATAATGAGGGATCTACTGTTTCTGACAATCTGCTTTTTGATCATCATAGAACCTTTCATCTAGTAGTAGTAGGAAGAGGAGGAGGAGAGGTAATCATCACTGATGACACAGTAGTAGTAATATTTATATAGTGTTTTCATATTTGCTAAATACTTTATAAATATCTCATTTGATCCTCATAACCACCCTGGGAGAGAGAGAGACTCTTATTATTCCCATTTTACAGGTAAGGAAAATGAAGCAGAGAGATAATAAGTATCCTACCCACAGTTACACAGTCAGTAAATAACTTAGGTCAAATATGAACACAGATCTTACTGACTCCAAATCTAGTGCTATATCCATCCACTGAGCCACTTAGCTGTCAATAATGAGTGCTAAATGCTTACTGTTGCTCTTGTGCTTTTATAGCCCTTTATTTCCTATTAAAAAAAAAAACATGGTATGTTACATAGTTTGATAGCGACAGAACTAGATTTGAAGTCAGAAGATTTTTAAAGCCTTCCATACTTGAACACTTAGTAGCTGTGTGACCCTGGACAGTTCCCTTAATGTCTCTGAGGCACCAAATGCTGGTTAAGGACATTTGTCCTCTTCTTGCCAGTTTCTTATAAGGAAAACACTTTAATATGAACTTTTATACTTGGTAGGGATAGGATCAGTGTTTCAGTTAAATGCTTCTTGAATTCAAAGATTTTATTGACTGAAGCTGTACTTCCTGAGGAACACCTATATCTTAAAGAAATATTGGCATGTCTTCTTCCATTCCAGGCTCGGGCCAGAGTTTATCTGTGCCTTCAGTGCTTATGCAGAGTAAATTAATAACATAAGCAAGTTGGCAAGAGGCATGCTTAAATCTTCTTAAAAGAATGAGCTGTTTTCAAAAGGACTTTAGCATATTAATTTTTCTCATGCAAATGAATTCTATTAATTTCAAATTGACCTTATCTAATTCATTGAAGTAGACCTAGCAGGAGGCATTCTGCTGACAATTCCTTTTTACTCTGTATGCTGGATAGTAATAAAATTGCATTAAAAAAAACTCAGAAAATATTCTGAAATTTGCTCTTTCCTGATTGAGACAGACCTTACCTCAAATTTTTCTTATCTAGTGAGACTTTCAAATAGAGTTCAACTAAATAAGCCTAGTTAAGTGCCTTTGATGGGCAAAGCACTATCTTAGGCACTGGTTACACAAAAGCAAGAAATAGAAATTGTCCCTTGAAAGACCTGAAGTCTTTAAAATTGATTAGTCTGCACAGATTTTTTTTTAATGGGTTTATACCATGGGAGCTGAATTTTCTTTTCTTTTGAAATTATAAACTTTCTTCCAACATTATACTTTTAGTTCTGGGAAATTAAGCACAGACCTTTATAACCTAAAAAGTAATGGTAAAAATAAAGTGATAATTAATCAGCTCACTCTAGATATTCTTCAAGATTTAATATACTTAAGAAGTTAATGCCATCAACTTTCACAGCTTTCTTGAATCATAAATAAGTGATCCCTTGATTAAAACTTACTGGACATTTTGCTTCATTTTGCTCTCTGTCAAAAAGGACTTAATAATTATGATTTTCAGCTAAAAGCTGAATATATATATATATCTATATATACATACATATATATGCATATATATATGTATGTATATATATATATGTATAGCTATACAAGAAAAGTGCCTCAACTTGAACACTATATCAGGTATCACATCAATATAGTTAACTCTAAAATTTGCCAAAATTTTAAAGTATAACAAACTATCAGAAGATTGCTAGAAATCTCATTTTTCTTAGTCATTTGATGAAAAATTATGAATGTCTTTGAACGTTTTACCAGAGTCATCAAAGAACAGATGGGTAGAGACCTGCTTATCCACAGAAACCTGTGGCTAATATCTGCATGAATTTTTCTCTGGTATGACAAAAAATAATAATTTCAGCAGTAGATTCTTGGTAAAAATATATTGTAGTTATGTCCTGGATGAAGGGAAACTCCTTCTGTTCCAGAACTTGTATCTTTTGAAAACAGGCATATGAATGGTCTTATTCTCTAATTAACTGACTTGTCCACTTTAAATTCACCTTGTGTGATAAATAAGTTGGAATTTCTGGAATATATTATTCAGTCACTGTCATTTAAGGAACAGAAATTCCTGTCTCTGGCAATCTAAGTAGGAGGTTGAGAATTCCTTGCTTATCAGCCAAGGGGACAACTTGGATCCCCACCTATCAATTTCTTCTATGACTAGTGACTCCAGTTCTAATTCAGCTCCCCATGAAACAGATGCTTATTGACAATGGTAAATTAACATTGACAAGTTAAAGAGTGTGCAGAGATCCATACAATGTTAATTTATCTTTGTATGGCCAGTGCCTAATGTGCTGCTTCACATACAGTACTTTGGAGGCAGTCAGGCAGCTCATTAGATACAGTGCTGGGCCTTGTGTTGGGAAGACCTGAATTCAAATACAATCTCAGACACTCACTGGCTGGGTGACCTGGGGCAAGTCATTTAACCTCTATTTGCCTAAATCCACTAGAGAAGGAAATGACAAACCATTCCAGTATCTTTGCCCAGAAAGCCCCATACAGAGTCACAAAGAGTTGTATGTGACTAAACAACAAAGAAGACGTTTTGAATATTGGTTGAAACAAACTGAATTGGCTATGTATTGGAGAGGCTGATGTGGAAGGTCAGAATAAGCTTCTAGACAGGTTAATAGCCAGTTAGTTGGAAATTAGAGCTGTCTTTTGGAATACAGCTATCTTCAGTCTTTTCCAGTCATCCTCTTTCTCTTCCCACCTGATACATCTTATTTTTAGAATCTGTTTCATCTCCGCCCAGCAAGCTGGAGGCAGGGAGAAGGTGAAATCTCTGTGTATAGAAAGAATGGAACAGTAGAAGCCCTATGAGACTGCCCACCCCACAGTTCTTGCTCTCATAATTTGATCTAGAGGAAAAGAGTGACCAGATTTTGTACTTTGTATTACTGTGCTTTCAGGATACCTGTTCATTAGGGAGTGCAAATTACTCACCTATAAGTAATATGTGGTACAGGTGAAATATCTTTATGTCTCATCTCAGTCCTCCTACCCCAAATTTATTCATAGGCAAACTAATCAGCCTCTTAACAGCTAGTTATGCAAGAGCTTTATGATCAATGGCTCACTTTTGTATCCCATGGAGATTGAGTTTTTAAGCAAAGCTCTCTCAATTTGTCAAAGGGCTTGACCAATACAAGTTTGGCATCATCTAATCATTTTTTCTATTAGCATTCTTTCTGGCAGAAGTTATAGTTAAGTGATGTTTCTTTCTTATCCCTCAGCTGAGCGGTATCATGTTTTAGAGTATCAGCAGTCTCTCTCTCTCTCTCTCTCTCTCTCTCTCTCAGTCTTAATGGATCCTGGCAAGAAATTCATACATATGCTAAGAGATACTATTATGATTTTTAAAATGTTTTATATGTATAAGTATATATGTATGCACATATACATATCTGTATATATATATATTATAAAATTGGCAGCCATCAGCAATATTTATTACAATATCCTGCTTGTCGATCTGCCTGCCGCAAGTCTCTCCCCACTCTAGTCCACCCTCTATTCAGCCACCAAGATGATTTTCCTAAAGCATAAGTCCAACCATTTCATACAACAAACACCTCACTCTTCTTGGTAAAATCTGTAGTCATCTTAGGGCAGTTAAATCTATTCCAGGATAGTTTTAGATCCTCTCTTGATCCACTTGTTACAATTATCATGGCCATAAGGAGATATGGACTGGGTAGCACCAACCACATATTAGAACCCAGTGAGGGACCACTGACAGTGCAGTCCAATACTCCACTGCACAGCTCCAACTTATCTTTGTAGTAAGATCCCTTTTCTTAATAGTAAGTAATTGTTTTAATAGTAAGGTCCCTTCAGGGCCAAAGCTTTGCTTATTTACTATCACTGTCTCTATTTAGCATCTATTCACTCTCAAAGTGCTTTAATGACTATTTTCTCCATAGTCATGTATAGACAACTGAAATAAAGAAGACTGATTCAATGAAATAAAGTTCATGTACTCTATTGGGATACTTTTTTCTCTGCTGAATTAACTCCCAAATATACTGCCATTCCTTATAACAACTCCTTGTGTATCATATATAGCTGTCATACTTCCTTAGTGTATCAGCAGAGCTTTGTTGTTTCATAGCCTCCCCTGGCTTTGGTAGTATATGCTAAATTCTTAGTTGCCAGTGCTACAAACCATTGGTAAGTAGCACTTAATTTGGTAGCTGTAAGAATATGTGGATGGATTATTTTTTGTCCACATTCATGAGCTTTTCATCAATACGCATCATTAACAATCTACTTCATCGTTAAAAACTCCAGCTTATGGATTGCATAACAAATTCCATCATTATCCTAGCCTCTTTTGTCTGATTCAACTAGTTTCTGATGACTATCACTCTTGGTACAGAAACCGTCCCATCCCTATGCTTTTAAGACAAAAACTTTTCTTGGATACACATAAACCAAAATTGGTGTACACACACACACACACACACACACACACACACAAGACAGTTGACTAAATCTTTGGAAGCTTGTTCATATCTATCAATTTAATGATCTCTCTCTTAAGACTGTGAATTTTAAGACATTTTAGTATTTCTTTCCTCTCTGCTTCTGTGCCTTTCCTTTAATATGTGCTTGAGTGAAGTCTTCTAGCCAAAGCATCAGAATCTGTAACAGAATTTTTATTATTATAACACACCAAGCCCTAGAAATATGCTGAGGCCCTGAAGGTTTTTTGGGTACGGCCACATCTATAGATGCTTCTATTTTCTCTGGGTCTGTGCTAACACCTTATTAAGATACTATGTGACAAAAATTTGACAGAGGTTCTGACAAACTAAAGTGTGTCATTTGTAAGGTTTAGTATATTTTTCTTTAAGTCAACATTTTCATCAGTCTTTTCCTTTATCCTTTCAGTCTTCCCGGAGATGATAATTTCACTAGGTTACTCCAAACTTGTACGTAGTTAGCATCTGTAGTCACATTTTTTTTGGTCAGTTTGTGGAAAGTAGTAGCCTTGGGGCTTATGCTCAAACAGGTAATGCATTTCAGTCAATGAAAACAGTATTTTCCTTGTCTTCCTCTCCTATAGAAATTTGATAATAGCCACTCCATAGGTCCAATTCTGACTTCCCAACAAATCATCCAAGATATCTTGAATGGCCATCTAGTCCACTTTGCTGTTTTGGGTTTTTTGTTTGTGTTAGTGTTCAAAATCTAGTAGTCTACATGCTTTGGTAGCTTTCTATTCTTTGATATGACTCCTTTAGGTGAAACACATGATCTGTTGAACTCTGTGATGGTACCATTGACTATCGTGTTCTTAATATGATTTCTAACTTTATCCATATTAGAAAAAAGGAATTTTACTAGATCATTTCCTGAATTATCAGGAGTCAGTAAATTGGATCCTGCAGGGGGGCCCCTCTGGTGCATCCTATATTCTATAATGCAACAAGAATAGCCCTGACTTTTTGCTGACATTCTGCCAACACATCTTCTAATTCTTACAGTACTAGAGAGTTACCAACATCAGATTTCTCTGGATCCACAAATGGTGAAGAATGTCAGGGCTACTGATTGTTCCTCCTTGACTATCTGCTTGTAGACCCCTGCACAAGTCACATGAGGTTGGCCAACCCATGGACATATTTAATCATAGCTTATTGTTTGTAGTATTTTGCTAATACGTTGGAGCTGGGAAAAGGTATAGCAGCCACTCTGTATACACCCAAGCCAGAGACCATCACTCTGTTGATACCAGGGACTTCCTTAAGAAATTTCAAGGTTACTCATGTATCCCAAGTATGGGTAGTTTTTGTCATGTAGTCCTCACAGATCAAATCCTTCTAGAGCATGTAAAGTTATTTTCCTTAAGTGATTCTCCTAAGATGGCTGAATCACAACGATGTTTCATGCTCTAATGTCCAGAGCAGTGTAGCACATATACTCACAATAATAATAACCTCCCTCTAAACTCTTATGAGTCAAGGTAGAAAAGAAAGGAACATGTAGCTTACGTATGGCTCTCTTCTCTGTCTTTCCATTTTTCTCTTTATGGTGATCATGTGTCGGATGAATGAATGAATGAATGAATGAATGAATGAATGAATGAATGAAGGGACCTCCATTCCCTTGTCCCATAGTCTTCCAATTTGTCCATACTTCACCAGGTTTTTGGTCAGTCTCTTTGGTCAACTCTGTACCTACAGGACAATAGCCCTGATTATTTTCCATGACCATACACAATAAGATGTTACTGAAGTAATGAGATTTGTAAATTTATGAGAGTATCTTACTGGACCATTTCCATATTCTAAAATATTTTATTGTGTATTGCTAGTTTGTCACGGAATCAAGGTATTGCATCGATATATCAGTAATAGAGCTGTCCTCCAGCTGGAGCTAGAGGAAGTGACCACAACCATTCCTACTTTTTTAATCCTGCATTTTTAGCCTCCTTTTAACCAGTCTCACTTGGTGTCTTTCCACCCATACCAAGAATTGAGATGGTGATTCCCCTGTGTATTAAATGGTATTGCCAAACTCTGAAAGCACCATTCTTCCAATAGGCCAGAGTCATGAGATGACTGAAAAGATTTTAAGCATCCCTGACTCCAGGCTTTCTTTCCTTTGGACCCGCAGATATCTAGAGACCTTGATACTTCTCATGAACTAATTTATTTTGTTTCTGTCAGCCCTTTAGTTGATCTCTTACATACCCTGACCTAGACAGCTATGGATTCTTTTGTAACAGAGGAGGGCTTCATTCCTGAGAAAGATCCTGTCTTGAACTCTCTTATGTTCTCTGGAAAGGGATTATTTGTTTGGGACCTACTTTGTGTATATGAGCTATATCTTTTGGCTATATTTGGGCAGTTAGGTGGTGCAGTGGATAAAGTTCCAGGCCTGGAGTCAGGAAGATTAATCTTTCTGAGTTCAAATCTGGCCTTAGACATTTACTAACTGTGTGACCCTGGGCAAGTCACTTAACCTTTGCCTCAGTTTCCTCATCTCCTTCCTGGAGAAGGAAATGGCAAACTTTTGCCAAGAAAACCCCAAATGGGGTCAAGAAGAATATTGGACCTTGTTTGGACCCTTTTCAGGGCTGACATTCTTCTGCCTTGTTTATAACTAATCCTCTATCTAAGCAGAAGATCTTTGATTTCACCAACTCACCTACATAAGTGTTCCCATTATAACGGCTGTCGCCTTGTCTCAGCTTCCTATATAGGTGACAATGCAAATATTTATCCAAGTCTTTATCAGCTGCTGTGCTATTGTATGCCAGCATCTTTACTCAACTTTACTAAAGCATTTTTTTCACTTTCAAGGGAAGATTTTAAGCCAGTGGTATCTCCTGTGCTTGGATTTTTAACTTGTCATCAAAGTCTGGAAATTCCTGAAGTCATTCCAGAATAAACTCTTCTACAGTCCACAGTTCTTACATATACAACATTTACTCTAAATATCAGCCATCCCTTATGGATGTTGATGTCTATAGAACAACTTTTCAAATTCCACATAGTTTCAAAATATTAATTGATAATGCCAATTTTACATGAGCCACC
Organism: Bettongia penicillata ogilbyi; assembly: GCA_023548195.1. Taxonomy (NCBI): domain Eukaryota; kingdom Metazoa; phylum Chordata; class Mammalia; order Diprotodontia; family Potoroidae; genus Bettongia; species Bettongia penicillata. The sequence goes on from JAJHZJ010000872.1 coordinate 1,936,832, forward strand.
TAACAAAACAATAGCCTTCTGGTTATCTAAACTGCCTTAAGTCTTTTATCACTCCCCTCTGTCCTCTACTCATTTGCTAAAATAATTTCTTAAGGCACAAGTCTTACCATCTCTTCTTCCTCCTCAGTAAATTCCAGGATCAAATATAAAATATTGCTGTTCAGTTGTTATAATCATGTCCAACTCTTCATGACCCCATTTGGAGTTTTCTTGGCAAAAGTTTGCCATTTTCTTCTCCAGGAAGGAGATGAGGAAACCAAGGCAAACTGGGTTAAGTGACTTGCCCAGGGTCACACAGCTAGTAAATGTCTATGGCCAGATTTGAACTCAGAAATTCTTTCCAGTTTTCTTAGACTTATTCTTCTCTACACACTTAATCATCCAGAAACTCTTACCTGCCTCATTATCATTCATATATGATACTCCATCTCCAGACCCCATGCTGTCCCTCATTCTTGGAATGCTCTCCCTCCAGACTTACTCCTTGTTCCCCTGGCTTCCTTCAATCCTCAACCTAAATCCAATTCACTTACATGCCATGGCCTCACCTCCCAGACACCATGGTCCTCTTCAAGAACCAAGGACAAGTGTAAAACCCCATGTTCTCTAATAGGCCTTTCCCAATATGATCCTCCTCCAGACCCCTACTGCTAGTATCTTTTCTCTGAGATTATCTTTCATTTACTCTCAATATGTCTTTAATAGAGTTACTTGTTTGCCTGTTATCTCCCCCATTGGAATGCAAGCTCCTGGAGGTTGGGGTCTTCAATTTGCTTTTTTTTGGTCCCCAAAGCTTACTGCCATACTTTCCATATAGTAACTGAATTAATAAATGCTTGTTGACTGATGAGAAAAATGAACAAGTAATTTAGTCTTATATTATACAAAAACAGGAAAGAAGTGCTCTAAAACAATGGAAATGTGACAAGAAACAGTAGGGAAAATGTGCAAATTAGTAGCAATAACAGCAACTGCTGTTATACTCCCCCACCTAAATAACCATTAGCATTATAGTTAACTCCATTAAATAACAGGTATTTATATGCTAATGTAACAGAAGAAAGCCATCAGTTCTGTTTAGTGAAGGCAATACTCAGAAAGCTGTGAAAATCCAAATATAAAACAGCTGGATGACAGGATCCAAAAAAATCCTTGACAGACCAGAATATTGGGCCATATTTAAGATGATGAAATTTTGTAGGGATAAATATATAGGGATAAATAACCCAAGTGTACTTGGGTTAAAAATAAACCAATTCCCCAAGAAAAAGATAGGGAAACATGGAAAGACAGCTATTTCTTTAAAAAAATCTGGGGGTTTTGACTGACAGCTAGCACAATACAACTCAACTATGTGATATGGTAGCCAAGAAAAACTCATTTCATGTTGGGTTTTTCTTGTTCTGTTGTGTCTGACTCTTAGTGATCCTATTTGAGGTTTTCTTGGCAAAGTTGGGAAGTGATTTACTATTTCCTTCTCTAGTTCATTTTACAGATGAGGAAACTGAGGCAAACAGGGTTAAGTGACTTGCTCACAGTTATGCAGCTAGTAAGTATCTGAAGCTGGATTTGAACTCAGTTCTTTCTGACTTCAGGCCTGGCATTCTATCCACCTAGCTGCTCCTACATTAGCAGCTACATAATGGGAATCAGCATTCCCAGGACTAAAGAGCTGACAGTCCTGCTGTATTCTGCCTTAATCAGGACCTCTCTCAAGAACTGTATTTAATTTTTGGTTCTACACTTTAGGAAGGACATTTATAAGATTAAGATTCTCCAGAGGAGGGCAGTCAGGATGGGAAAGGACCTGGAAAATATGTGACCTAGCATGTTGAACCTGGAGAAGACTTAAGGATGAAATGATAGCTGTCTTCATGTTATCTGAAGTTATCTATGAAAGATTAGATTTGTTCTGTTTGTAATAAATATTTTCTGTAAGTGGTCATGCGGAATAAAAGGGCGAAAGAAGGAGTTATCAATATAAAATTTACAAATTTAGGTTCAGTATCAGGAAAACAAGCTAACTTCCCAAAGCAGAACTTTCTGCTAGCTCAGGAAGCTGTGCCTTTTACTCAGTGGTTTCCAATAGACTCCATGAACTATTTTCAGTATTTATTAAGCACCTACTAAATTTGTGCTAAAGCACTCTGCTAAGCACTTCATTTGAACCTTAAAAAAATATTGATACTCATTTTACAGTTGGACACACTGAGGCAGACAGATTTTAAGTGACTTGCCCAAGGTCACATAACTATTAAGTCTCTGAGTCTCGATTTGAACTCAGATCTTCCTGACTCCAGACCCAGCACTCTATCTACTGCTGCCTCCTATGATAAATGTAGAAGGCATTCTATATAGCTTCTGGTGACTTTGAAAACCCATTGAAGTTTTGGCACATCCATTAGGAAGAAATCTTCAGTCAGAATAATAATGCACAGTCACTGGTTGATATTCCTTCAGGAGTAGATAAGGAAATTGGTTGTGAATGAGATGCTCTGGACCGCTGTATGTGATTATCAGAAATAACTTAGGCCTACTCTTTGCCATAGGCATTCTCAAAACCTACTTGATATTCATTCAGTCATTTAATATTATGCATTTTCATTAAGAGTTGGATAGAATGCTATGCTAAATCCTAAGCCAGAGAAAAGATTTGTGTTTGACATGGTACCTACCCCTTACAGCAAACATAGATGACTTTTGCATAATCAGTAAGCATTTATTAGACACTTACTGTATGCCTGGCACCGTGCTAAGTATTGGAGATTTAAAAAAGAAAAGGCAAGGGTCCATCCCTGTTCTAAAGGAGTTTTTAGTCTAATGAAAGAGACAACATGCAAACAAATATATACAAAGCAAGCTATGTACAGGATAAATAGGGAATAATTGACATAGGAAGTTACTAAAATTAACAGGGTTTGGGGAAAAGCTTCCTATAGAAAGTGGGATTTTAATTGGAACTTAAAGGAAGACAGGGGAGTCAAGAGGTAGAGATGAGCAGGAAGAGCATTCCAGGTATGGGACATAGCAAATAAAATATGGTTGGGGATGAGAGATAGAATATCTTGTTCAGAGAGTCACAAGGAAGGTCAGTGGCACAGTGTATGAGGGAGGGTGTCATATATAAGAAGTCTAAAAAAGTGAAAAGGGGGAGGGGTAGGTCATGAAGGGCTTTGAATTCCAGACAAGGGATTTTATATTTGATCTTGGAAATGATAGGGAGCCACAGGAGTTTATTGAGGAGGGGGGAAGTAACATGGTTGAACCTGTACTTTAAGATAATCACTTTAGCAACTCGAGTACAGACTGGAGTGCGGAGAGACTTATGCCAGGCAAAACAACCAACCAGATACAGTCAAAGTATGAGGAGGTAAATTCCTTCACTTAAGGTGGTGGTAGTATTAGAGGAAAGAATATTTGTGAGAAGTCACAGAAATGAAATCAACAGTCCTTGATAATACATTGGATATGGGAGCAAGGTGAGAGGTGGTGAGAAGTTGAGGATAACACCTAGGTTGCTTTGCCTGGGGAACTGAAAAGATGGTAATGACCTTAACAGTAAGAGATAAGTTTAGAAGTGGGGTAGGATTTGGAAAGGAAGATAATGAGGTCAGTTTTTGACATGTAGAATTTAAAATGTTTGCTGGATATCCGATTTGAGATATCTAACAAGCATTGGAGTTACAAGGCTGGATATCAGCAGAGAAATTAGGGCTGGGTAAGTATATCTGAAAATCATCAGCATAGATGTGATAATTAAATCTAAGGGAGCTAAGATCACCAAGTGAAATAATAAAGGACAGAGCCTTGTGTGATACCTGTAGTTAGCAGGCATGACCTAGAAGAAAATCCTCTAAAGGAGACTAAGCAGAAATGGAAGATGAGGAAAACTAGGAGATAGTATTGTCCCACAAACCTAGGGAGAAGAGATTATAAAGGAGAAGAGGGTGATCAACAGTGCCAAAGACTGCAGAGAGGGCAAGACGGATCAACATTGACAAGAGGCCATTGAAGTAGGCAATTAAGAGATCTTGGTAACTTTAGGGAGAGAAGTTTCAGCTGAAGATTAGGTTGTATGTCAAATTGTAAAGTTAAAAGAGAGGGGAGGAAGTAGAAGAATCTGTTGCCGATGGCCTTTTCCAGAAGTTTAGCCACAAAAGTTAGGAAACATATGGAACATATGGAATGATAGTTATCAGGGATGGAAAGAGCAAGAGGCTTGTTGTTTTTTGGGTTTTTTGAGAATGAGAGAGATATAGATATATTTGTCCCTTAAAATTTGACCTCATCTATAAAATAGGACATTAGACAAAACGACCTCTGCGGGCACTTTCAGCACTACATTTTTGCTCCTATGAGCTATAATCTTTCTCCTAAATTCTAGTTTCTCATTACCAACTGTCTATTAAATATCCCCACCTAGAAACTCCAATATATTATACTTACATGTGTGTGTGTTTGTATCTGTGTATTAAGACCAATGCTTGTATGGTGTAGTGAGAATGCTACTAACAGCCCCTGTGGAGGTAGAAGAGCAATAACACCAGCACACAGGTGGGCTGCTAACACAGGTTCTTGATCTGCTTTTCTAAAGAAAAGAGCTTCAGGGGGGTTAATAATCTTATTTTACCTTTAATTAAACAATTTTGAAAGACAAAGATATGCAAGTAGAGAAAAGTGAGTCTCCAAGAAAGAATCCAATAGACAGGGCTCCAAATGTCTAAACAAAGTAAAGGTACATTCATCACCAGACCAGGGAGTATCAACATCTGGGCCTACATTTACATTTATACATTTATAGTGGGGGGTGGGGTGGAGAAGGAACAAGGACTACCCAGAATCTCATCTAGAAATCACAAAGACACATTCTTTCCATGAGTAAGCCCTAAAATAAAATGCCAACCTCCCAGAATATGCAACAAAGCTTCAGCCCCTGATTGGCTCAGAGCCAGAAGCCACAAAACCTGTGTCACTCAGCACAGCTGTGAATTATTAGGGTTCAAATGTGATTAATCCTTCAGATGTTTACAATTTGACCTGAGCCTGAGAAACTGAATTCCAAAAAAAAAACCACAAAGATCCCACCTTGCCTGTGCTTACATATGTTGATAGTGATAATGAAGTAGAAAGGATAAATGTGAGCGATGTTTCTAAGGGGAAATTGACACAATTTGGCCATTGGTTGGATATGAGAAAAAAAGAAACAGGGAAGAACCAAAGATACTTCTCAGGTTTAACACATGGAAGACCTGGTCATTGGAGGTAGAAATAAAATAGTCAGAATGTCATTTAGAGGGAAGAAAAAAATAAGAAATCATTAGGCACATATTCAAGTTGGCATGCCAGAGGAATGGATGTATGGGAAATACATATATATGGACATGCAGACAACTGGTGGTGCACATCTGAAGCTTAGAAAACAGGTCAGAGCTAGACCTAGACTTGGGGGAATCAACTGCATAGATTCATGGAAAACAATGACTGCCATTGGAAAGATGATAATGGGAGAAGAGAAGAGAGCCAAAGATAGGAAAAGAACAAGGAGGCAGGGAAGAAGACAAAATGCTAGTTACAGAGATATGAGAAGCAGGAAAATGTGGTAGGTGGGTAAGAGTGGAGAGAAACTATCTAACTAAGAAGGAGTTGTCAACACTATGAAATGCTGTAGAAAGATCAAGGAAGATGAGGGCACAACGAGGTCTTGGTCATTAAGAGACAATTTCTAGCCTTTGATAAAAATAATTTCTTATAGACAGGATAAAAGACATTGCATGGGGTTCGCCCATTTGATCTCAGAGGAATATTGTTCTATGGAAAGAGCCATGATTTCTGTGGTTCCCTTTAGCTTTTAATCTATATCTCTATGATTTCTATGAGATAGGGCAGGTATTATCCTAGTTTTGTAGATGAGGCATTATTGGTACATAGTGTTTTGTTTTGAAGGAGATCTAGGTTTGATTGTTGCAACTGATATGTACTAGATGTGTTACCATAGACAAGTAACTTAATTTTTCAATACCCAAATCACTTACCTTTTCAATGCTTTGGGTACCTCTTTAAGACTATAAATTACAAATGAATTGCTTATCCACATCTGTGAGAGAAGTTTCCTGGAGCTCCTTACTCCAATAAAACTGCAGTTCTGGACCACAGGTTGGGATAATAGGCTTATACACAAAGCCACTGAGGTAATAAGTAACAGAGAGTCAGAATTAGAATTCTAGTCCTGTCTCTTCCCACTATATTACACTTGCCTCATGGTTCTCCCAGGAGTATTGGAATTTAAATAAAACCTAAAGATTTTAAGCAAATTAATAATTCCAGAAATATACAATCTCACGTATCAGTGAAGAAATGTTTTGTTGATTACTGGACTTTCCCTAGAAATCGACCATGAAAGTGACTGTAGATTCCACTTAGACATATGAATAGACATGAAACAGTGACTTACACTGTATATAATGAGAAGTACACTGTACAAAACAATATATTCATAACTTTATTTTTCTATTTATGAACATCTTCCATCATAATGCTTTTCTACTTCCTGAATCGTCATTAAGAACATTTGTAATATAAATTACAACATAACTAACCAGGAAACCACTGCTTTGGGGGGAAATAGCTAAACACATTGCAATGACTCTAAAAATAAAATATCTAAGACTTAATTGCAGATGGGTAATGTTAAATATCCCATTCATTATTATTACCACCACATGCCCGAATAAGTCCTTCCGTAAACATTAAGCTAGTAGGTAAACAAAGAAATAACACTTCATGTGATGAATGCCATTATAAAGCATTTTAAACAGTTCTGTCAAAAGACAGCCTTGAAAATGTTTGCTACATCCTTTCATTTTTCAATTATCCAGACACAAATACAAATTACAGCTTGTAAAATTTCAAATTGAAGCTTTTGAAATTAGTAGAAAATGTGCATAGTTTGGAAAATAAAGCATAACCAGGCTAGGATTAAGATGGCTATATCATATATTTATGCTAAAGTGCACAAAAAAAAAAAAAAACTGAAAGAAGACTCCAAAAATGTTTCTATTTTTTTAAAAAAATTGCATCATTTACAAAATCAAGGAAAATTGCTCTCATTAGCATAATGTCAGTGACAATAATATGGTAAATAGATTATCTGAAGCATCTCTGTTTTATGGTGAGCTTTACATTATGTACCTAATCTTGAGATTACTAGAAAATTATGTTGTTAAAATCCATGAAATCTTATGAAAGCCTCTAGCTTTTACATTGTAGCTAGAGGTTAGTTATAGAATGTACTTAATTATATATCATGTATGTGTAAGTACCTATTGCACTCACTATCTTAATGTATTATAAAAGTAGAAAGTGTAGCACATTTAGGAAAGAGATGTTTTATGGTATTTATGGGTTTACACCAGAACCAGATCTATTAAAATAAAAGGTGGTTGATCTGAGCAGGTATGCAAAAACATGCCTTGAATTCTATCCATCACTAACTCATGTGATTTTTAAGACAATCTTCACCCTTAGATATCGTGTTTGTTCATTCTTTTGCTGATAATGTTCATTTGCTATAAATAATTACAGTTCCCAGGAACTCTTTTGCATTACCATATAGTTTTAGAAATCAGTCTCTTGATATATTAGACATTTCAACTTAAATTTCAGAGCTTACTAATCCTGATTCCACATACCATGAACATTTGCATAGTTTTTTCCCCTAACTCCGATCCCCAGTTTTCTTTTAACTTTATAATTTTAATTTTTTTTATCATTTTTAACTTTATAACTTTTATCATTTACTACAATCATCAGAAGTCATTATTAAATTTTATATTTTCACCGCCATTAAACAAAAAGCCTACAATTGACCCAGAGTTATACTGCAATCAAGGGTTTAAAATTTTTGGACTTCATCTCCTATAATTTCTTTTTCTCCATACTCCAAATAAATGACTTTTTATTGAGATTGTTTCTGTGAGTATGACAGAGGGAAGAAGGAGAAAGAGAAGACTGATGTTTTAAGGGCAATCTTGATTGTGAGGTGGGATTAGTATTTAGGATTTCATTTCTAAATGTGAAAGTTTTAATTTTTATCGTGGCTTTTCATTTTCATGTTCATTAATTTTCATTTTTTTATCTTACTTTCTGAATTTGAAGTAGAACCATTCTCCTAGATAGATGTTGAAGGAAGGTCAAAACTTGTGATTAGCTTACCTTTTCCTTTAAGAGGATTCCTAAATAGCAAGAGTTTAACTGACTCAGAGGCAGGTTAATGGATGAAAACTTTTCTTGGAATAATGACATAGTAGATAGACTGTCAAACTTCGAGACTGGAAGATGTAGGTTAAAATTCTGTCTTTGAGACTTACTACATTTATAACTCTACACAAATCAATTAACCTCTATCAACTTTCATTTTCCTCATCTGGAAAATGGAGATAAATCTCATAAACATATATATAGTATATGGATATGTATATATACATATATATACTATACTTATATACATACTATATATGTACACATATGTCTGTGTATATATGTATGTATATACTCCCACAGAGAGTTATTGTGAAGATCAACTGTAATGATAGTAAGGTGAATTGAAAACTTTAAAATACTGTGTATGTACACCCTATTGGTAGATATTTAAGGCAGCAGGAAACAGAAAATTTAGTTAATTGAGAATTAAAATAAAGGGAACAATTAAGAATTTGAAAATGAAGTTATTGAGGAGATATAAATTGAGGCACCTGAGAAAGGGTCTTGAAACAGAAGAAAGAGATTAGATCAGCTAGTAAATGTTACTGAAAATTGCTCGATAACCTCAACCCACATTCTCTACTGAAGTATTTGGAAAAGTAACCTATGAAATTTTATACTGAAAAGGAATGGTTGGAAGAACGGTTCAACAAGGAAATACTTTTGCTGTAGGTCTTTCGTATTTTTAGACTGAAATTAATTCATAAATAATCTTTAAAAGCAAATTAGTTTACTGAGCTATAGCTTTAAAATGTTTTATATAAAATATTATTTAAAAGTATTTGACCTAAATTTTATAAATGCATTTCATAACATGATATTCATTCTTGACAAACTGATTTCAGATATTGTAAATCAATTTATGTCTTCCATCAATCAAATTATATTTATCATAGTATTTAAAAAGTTAATAGTTCAATTGTTTATTTTAATAACTATTCAATTATAAATTTAAGAGAAAATTTTAAGGAAAATGGCATCTTAAAATATATTTCACATATCCCATTTTCTTTCTGATTACTATTATTTTTTGCTATAATTTTATGTTTAAAAGTCAAAATTCATTTCTCTTAACCAATTTAAATTTAGTTAATCCCAATTTAATAAGTATTTATGAAGTGTATAAGACTTGAGGCTGGTCACTGCTGGAGATACCAAAAGAATAAAATATAGTTAAGAAGAATAAAATATAGTTCTTCCCTCAGTGACCTTACAATCAATAATGAGAAATAAGTGAAAGAAGTTTAATAAAAGGGAGAATATGATGAATGCCCTAAAAGCAGTACAAAAGACTATAGCATTCTAAGAGAGAGATCACATCCCACTGTGGAGGTCAGAAATTTTTCCTTCTAGATGTACATTTTAAGATGAATCTTAAAGGAGTAAGAGACCTTTGACCTAAGAGACTTTAATTTGGTGTGTTGGCAGAGTAGATTTGAAGGAAGCGATGATAACATGATAAAAATATGATGTCAAGCTTGTTTAAGTAATCAGTTGGGGAAGAGCAGGTTAAAGGGGATAATGATTACATGAAGGGAAAAAAGAAAATAGGGGCTGCAAAGATAGGTTGGGGTCCAGACTGGTTTTAAGAAGAACTTGAAACTATTATAAACACCTAAATTAGCTACAAAGAACCTTATGAAGGAAAATGCTATCTGCATATAAAGAATTAATAAGTAGTATGTATAGAGTGATTTGTATATGTGTGTATTTGTGTCTAACGGTAGCCATCTCTCTAGTACATTTTAGAAATGCTTGTTTTATTTCTTAAGGTCAGGATAAAAGTTTTTAAAAAGACTGAATGAGGCCATGATGAGGTCTTCAGACTTCATATTGTTGACAGTGAGGAGCCATTTAATGCTTTTGCATAGGAGAATAACGCAAAAATTATTTCAATCAATAGGGTCTTTTCATTTATATTTCAAGTTATTTCCTGAGAAACATATTGTTAATAATAACTTCATTGTTTTATTCTAGGTTAGAAGAACAAAAGAATATTTTGTCAGAATTTGAAGGCAACTTGAATGAATTTATTTTATGGTTAAAGGAAGCAGAAAGCATTGGCGGGGCTCCCCTTCAACCAGGAAATGAGCAGCAATTAAAGGATACACTGCAAAAAGTCAAGGTAACATTTGACATTTTTAAGTTCCCCACTTAGTTATGCTTTTAAAGTGTCATCTCTCTCTCTTTGTGTGTGTGTGTGTGTGTGTGTGTGTTTTAGTATTGGTTTGTCACTAATTATGTTCATGGCTTTACACTAAGAAATTGGTCAATATTTTATTTTCTCCTAACCTTTATGATTACCAGCCTTTTTAGAATTACGACATTCTACCTTTCTTATTTGCTTTTGTTACATTTCTATATTCCCAAAGGTGCTGTTGTAGGGCATAGATTTATTTTAAAATTAAGTTTTGTTAAAATTAGTTTCATTTTGAGGATAATTATTATGTGATGATGGAGTGTCACAAACTGGGAGATTGAAGATCATTATTTTAATATGTTTCATACTATAGCTTTAAGTTTGTAGACAGCTGGAATTACCATAGGCATTTTATTACCAAAGTGTTTTACCTCAAATCAAAAGGGTGCCAGTTGACAACAGTAACTGGTTATTCTTTCCCACTGAGGTAATACTATAGCCCCGAATATAGCTAAGTCAATTTACAAGACTTTTGTGTTCACCTTTTTTGAATGTTCTGCTTATTCCCTAATTAACCCATGACTAGCAGACAGATTATTGAAAAATGAAACTGAATTAACTTGTTTTATTTTAATTCTGGGATAAATTAAACTCAAGTTTACATATAGAAATATAAAATACAATATAATATATATATACACTGCATATATGTTCACATATGTATGCACATATATGACTGTGTATATATATGCATGAATGCATGACACCTACTAAGTGTAGGCAGAAGACACTGCAGGGTAGTTGATAAAAAATTGACCTCAGAGGCAGTAAAACTTGTGCTTAAGTCTAGCCTCCTGAACATACTAGGGAAAAAAAGAAGAAAAGTGGAAGGGGGAGAGAGAGAGAGAGAGAGAGAGAGAGAGAGAGAGAGAGAGAGAGAGAGAGAGAGAGAGAGAGAAGAAAAAGGAAGGAAGGAAGGAAGGAAGGAAGGAAGGAAGGAAGGAAGGAAGGAAGGAAGGAAGGAAGGAAGGAAGGAAGGAAGGAAGGAAGGAAGGAAGGAAGGAAGGAAAGAAGGAAAGTTGGTTGGTTGGTTGGTTTTTTGGTTGCAAAATGCTGGGCTAGGAATAGAAAGACAAAATCAGAACCATCCTTTCCCTCAAAGGTCTTGCTTTTGGGGAGAGGGGTAGATAACACTCTGCAAAAATTATTAACAAGAAGATAGTTTAAGGAGGAAAGACCACTAACAGCTTTTGGAATCAAGGAAGACTTTAGAAAAGAGATGAGATCTGAGCTAAATCTTGAAAGAAGATAAGAATTCCGAGAGGAGGAGATGAAAAGACAATTCATGGAAGACTGGAATTTGTGTTATGCAAATATCCAGAGATAGGAAATACAATGTTCTGATTGGTGAATTGGCTATAGTCCAATTTGACTGGCTAATATTTTATAAAAACAGAAAAAAAGTCCGGTGAACTCCTGGAAAGTGAGGTATAAACCAGATTCCAAAAAAGACCTTAAATACTAGGCAGGACATTTTATAATTTATCCTAGAAGCAATAGGAAGCCATAAATTCTTTGAAGAGTGCAGTGACATCGTTAGACTCATGCTTCAGGCAAGTTGTTTTGACACTTCTGTGGAGGACAGATTGAATCATCGAAAACAATTTGAAACATATTATGGTTCAGGCAAGAGGTAATGAGACCCCGAACAATGGTGGTAGCTGTATAAGTGAGCACAAGGGAATGGATGTAAGAGATAATATGGAAGGAAAATTGACAAAACAGTCATAGCAGGTGAGGGAGAGAGAAGAGTAAAGGATAACTACAAGTCTACAAACCTGAGACAGAAGATTGGAAGCCCTTAAGGGAATAAGACAATGGTAGGACCTTTTACCGAAATAAGGAACTTTGGAAGAAATCAGGATTTGTGGAGAAAGATGATGAGTTCTATTTTGTATGGCTGAATTTGAGATATAAGTGGATCTCGCCAAAACTGGCTTCTGGATTTCAGGGTTTTAAATCCTTTGAAGATTCAAAAGCAAATAAACATCAAAGGGAAGTACAACTACTGATAATTTAATGGTCCTATTGGTTTGACTCTGTGGATGGGAGCGCACTACTTACGATCATAATCGTTCTTCAAGAAATATGTCAGGACCTGAAAAAGAAGTAGCAGTGTGAGGTCAAACCTTAAATTTTACTTTCACATTTTTACATCACAGATAAATGAAGCCATTTCTTCATTGGAAATCTGTGTTGCCAGAATGTGCTTTTATTCAGATAAAGTAATATAAATATCTGGTTCTAAAGTCATATTTTAGGAGATATTGATAATTCATTTAATAAACATTTTCCAAAAAGTTTACCTGTATGCATTTGGCAGGTAATGAGGGGTAGAAAAATGAGAATTAGAAACAATTCTTGCTCTCACTTACTTTATTGTTAGTGACATAAGAGGCTTATAGAAATAACTATGACAGTATTCACAGAGATATGTGTTCCAGTAGCACAGATTGCCTCTGACTGAAAAAATCAGATAAAGCATTATGGTCATGTTAACAATTGATATGGGCCTCTAATGATGCCTTAGATGTGGACAATTAGAGATGATGAGAAGAAAGGAATTCTAAAATGGACAATGCGAGCAAATATATATGGCAAATAAACACAGGATATATTAGGGGAAGAGTGAATAGACCAGTATGGTTAGAATATAAAAATAAAGAGGAGAACTAGGAGAAGGTAGGTTGGAGTTGAATCACTGAGAATCTTGAATGCTATTCAAAAAAGTTTGGACCATCTTTGGCAGATGGTGGGGTTCATAAAGGATGAGAATTGTACAAAGCCTAGGAAAATTCTATAAGCGTCACTTGTTGAACTAAAGGATCAAAGACTGGAGGCTGTCAACTGGGGCAATGTCAGTGTAAAGAAGAGAAAAAATATTTAGGAGATATCATGGAGGCATGATCAATAGATTTTGGCAGTTGATTGTATAAAGAGGGAAAAGAATCAGGAAGGATAAAAGGTAAATGTGACATTTTAATCTTGGGAATATTATATTCATTCAGACTCTTTCTTTACATGGGAAGTGTACTACGCACACATGCATGCTCATACACACATATACAGACAAACACTCTATTGCTAAATTTTACATATCATCTATAACTTGGGAAATTGATCAAACTTACAAGTCTTGGACAACAGTTGTAATATCCTCTCATTTGTTGATTCACTTTCATAATATCTTCATCCTCTGGTGAATATTGCTCACCTGACAGTGTCACATACATTGGGACCATCTTCTGTCCCTTCATTGATGATCTGATTCTGTTTAAGGGATACTTAAATGTCAAAATTTGAAAATCAATTGATGTTACCTCACACCACAACTACAAAAACGGTCAACGATTTTCTTTGTTAAAAACATGTTTTCTCGAGGGTGTGAGACAACACGTCTCTTTCTGGTTGGAAGCCAGCAGTTTAAGTCTATCAGCTTTGGCCTGTGTGGAAAACTGTGGGTATTTAATAGTAGATTGAGTATTTGATCTGTTCATTTCATTTGATAAGACTTAATCGACAGGAACAAAGATAAGGGAGTTGAAAACCGTGGTAATTCATCGTAAATGTTGTTGTGTTTGTCGGTTTCAGTTACGAGTGGAAGAGTTGCCTGGTCGCCAGGGAATACTGAAACAATTAAATGAAACAGGAGGTATAGTTCTTGCAAGTGAAACCATAAACCCAGAAGAACAAGATAAACTCGAAAATAAACGCAAAGAGGCAAACCTTCGATGGATAAAGGTCAGACATATTGGCAACAGCCTTTTATCTCATGTGCCGTGTGCTACGTGTCTAGTTCTTTGTGTCCTGAGTTTATGTGCAGGCTCAGCGGCATGATTTGTCAAATTGGAATTTGGGGTGATATTAGAAGAAAGTGCAAGTGCTGAGACATCCGGGGCTATTCTTCAACATAAATTATTTTCAGGAGTTGCCTGAAAATTGCCCAAGTAATTAATTGGAAGTTCAGTTGTGCATGGAAAGCCTCTAGAAGAGATGAAGGTGGCCAGTGCAAAAAGTAAAATAAAGCAAAATCCCTAATTCTCGTCCAGAGGATTTATTAAATAAGTGACGGATGCATAAAATGTCTGCAGCTCAAAATGCACGTAAAAAAAGCCACCAAAGAAACGGATAACAACCATCCAAGCTATCTTGGAAACCCTCAACTTACAATATCTCTCATATTCCCTTCAGTTCTTTATTTGCTTATTTTTTTTGAGGTTTTATGAAAGTAAATGTGGCTTCAAAAACTTGCATGTGCAGTGCTTTGCTCGATCCTGAATATTAGCTATTTCAAATATATTTATTGTCATTTAAAATCCATGTTAAGCAATACCTTTTCATCAAAATAAAAATGATACTAAAATTATTTAAACTGGGAATCATGGCAAGGAGATTTTGCAGAAGTGAAATGTTCAGGAAAAAGTGAGTGTCAAAATGATGTTTTCATACTAAAATAGAAAATAGCAAATCAACTATTCTTTGTTTATCATCAATCTCCAGTCTAATTGAAAGGTGTGAAGGATGTTGCAGAGAAACTTTTTTTATGCTCAGGTAATTTGAAAAGAAATAATAAAGACTGAATTTGGAAATGTATCAGGTTATTTATTTCATTATTTTAAAACTACAGTGCTGAAATTTCTCTAACAGATTGTCTAAATAATTCATTTAATAACTGAAACAGATGTCACTTTTATGGAAGTATAAAAATCTGTAGTATACATATTAGTTTCATATAGTAAGAGCAAAGTAGCAATTTTAAAAAATAAATACTTTGAAATAAAATATAATTTAAAACCTAAGAGCATTCATCAAAAAAAGAATAAAGTAAAATAAACATGAAATAGGGGCAAAATGTTCCAGAAGAACCTTGGCTTTTTATGATGATACAATAGATTTTAAAAAACAATAAACAAGAGAAAGCTTTTCTTAGGATCTGGAATTAGAATGGATTTCTTTTATAGAAGAGGAAATTGAAAGTCATAGAGGTTAAGTGACTTGCCCAAGGTTATACAGTTAATACATGATAGAGCTGGAATTTGACTCCAAATCTAGCTCTTTCAACATTGATTCAAGCTGCCTCTATTTTGTTATGTCCCTTTTCAGTCCTACTTGAAAAATTTTGTTACCTTTTGTGCTATCTTCGTTCTTTCCTTCTTATTTTTAAAAAATAATATAATATAATAACTACAAGTTATTATACATAGTGCTTGCATATAGTAAGTGTTTAATAAGTGCATAGCCTCAGTAAGTATATGTGTATACATATATATGTACACATGCACATACACATATACAGTGTTCTGGATCTTAGATTGCCATTTTCCTTTATCAGTTCCATACTCATCATTTTATAGCATCACAATAAATGAGTCATTGAGCCATCTCCAAGTTTTGAACCTACAGATTGTTTCCAATGTTTTTGTTATTATAAATATGAATATTTTATGCATTTAATTTAAGGGAAGGTAAATAACAAATTATCCACTTGCCCTACCTTGTTCTGGTTTACAAACCTGATTTATCACTCCATTTTCCTCACCTGTAAAATGAGGAGGTTGGATCAGTAGATTTCTAAGGCCCCTTCTAGTTCCAACATTCAATGATTTTTGTGATTTGGAAAGCTAAGATATAAATGAAAATTGACAGAGTTCATTATTTAGTCATCATCTGTGCCTGCTGCCTTCAGCTCCCAACCTCTCAATATTTTTGGTTTTCATGCCTTTTCTATGCACTGACTCTTGGTCAGGCCAGGGTTCCGATCAACTGAAGAAATCAGAAAATCATCACTCTAGTATGTAACTTATTGTTTCTAATAGTTAGAGATTCCCCTAAGTGGAATAACTGCATAGGAGGTAATGGTTTACCCATTACTGGAGAGTTTCAGATGAGTTTGGATGACTGCTCATCACAGATGTTGAAGGGAATTGCTTTTCTGGTGCCATTTGGGTTGGATGGACTTTGAGTTAGTTCCCTGTCGATAATGAGAGAATCAAAATAACTCCCTCCTTCACTGAGCGAACTCCCTTCCCTCCCACCCCCCCAAACAAAACATGGAGATGTGATCATTAATATCCTTGTTACAGACAAGGAATATTCTAACAGGAAAATTTGAAATGTCATTGGATAAGGCTTACCTGGAAAATGAATTTGCGTAGTAAACTCTCAATTCTTCTACTATATTTATCACTTAATTTCTATATTAAAAACGTTTACATAGACTTTTAAAAAATAAAAATACATTAATCATCCTGAATTACAGAGATTAGTAGGTCAAAGATACTATCAATTCAGTACCTTTTTAAGACAGCATCTATTCAAAGGCTCTTGTTCATTTGCTTTTAGTCAATTAATAATGATTTTAAAATGAGTAAAAATGTAACAACTTATTGGAGAAAAAGGAAAGAAATCCCTTATTACTCTTGGGCTTAAAGGTAGCATGTTTAAAATAATCTCTTTCAAGCCTTTTCATAGGCATAGAATTTATTGCCCAGTACTAATGAATGTGAGTACGGATGAGAAATCAAATACTAAAGGGAGACTTCTAATATAAAATAAACTTTTGCCTTTTATTACTGCATTGCTTTTGCTTTGGAGCATCTGCATTTCATAGTATTGACCTTGTGAATGGAGGTATTCTCCTTCCTTTTTAACTGTAACAGTAATGAAATGACATGTTCTAGTATATCACTACCTTAAACTGAACTTGAAAGAGGACAAAGATTAAATACCGTGTTGAAAAGCACAGATTGTAAATTCTAACCTCGTTTCCTTTATTACCATCTTCTGAAAAGCCAATATTTTGTGCGAAAATGAAAATGATGGTATTTTTATTAAAGGTCATGCTAATACAGAGAATAAAATTGTGACAATCTTTATGCCCATGAATCTAGATGTTTGAGTTTATTTTAATAATTAAACAGCTGCTCACCCAGTTCTTCAAAGCATAGAAAAGAGACCCTGAGCCTTGGGTTGGGTGATGTATTCGTTTTTTGTCATATACCACTTGCCAGGACACCTAACAGATCAGTAATGGGTTTCTTACCTTTTATTGTGTAGTAAATGGATTGATAGATTATGCCTAGGGCCAGTGAACCGTGGAATCCGAGGTTTGGGGGAAGGAGTTTATCACTCTTTAATGTTATTCTTGCCTGGTATCAGCCAAGAGGGATGAGGTAGATTATTAGAGAGTAAGCTGTATGTCAGAGTCACCATTCCCCTCATTTATCTGCCTTAGGCTTTAAGACAAGGCTCCAGTATGGATTATGAAGGTAGTGATCAGTGCCTGATGGAGACATTCTGTTTATTCCCTTTTAATTGGTCTGTTGGTATGAGAACTAATTATAAAACATTGAAAAGACGATTCCCTTGTTTGTTAGAGCAAATCATCTTGTTCTGGTGCAGAAATAAAAGAATTTGAGGGGAATGACATGTTTGATTTGGGAATGTTTTCAGTATCCCTAAGAAAAGTATAGCTTATCTTTGGCTTGACTGACCAAGTATTGAGAAAGCTGAACAGGGCTAGGAAAACTACTGGAAACTAAAGTGATGACAGGGTCATGGTTTAGGCACCAAGTTGATCTTGATAATTTTGACTGATAGGTTTGGGTTACTTATAACTGATAGAATTGCCTGATTGATCTCAGCAGCGCCTGTGTGAGCACACACACACACACACACGTGTACCTTTTCTCTTTCCACAGAGAAACAATATGCGTGTACCTATATGCATAGGTACACATGTATACATATCTTAGTATATATACATACCTATATGTATATATGCACATACATGTGTGTGTTTGTGTGTATAGATATATATGAAACCTTAAAAACTAATTTCTTATGAAAGTAACACATTAAGCAATCTCTTGATTCAGATTTTATTGATTAGAGAAGTAGTGTTTGGAAATACTTAGCTTTTGCAAATCTCAGCCTTTTTTTCCCAGTTACAGAGTTCTTCTGAGAGCAGCTGTTTTGTGGAGGGACCTAAACCAGCTTTCATTCCTCTCTGGCTACAGGACCTTCAAACCCTGAGTCTGTGCTGGGGAAATTCATTTCACTCTTTAGCTTCCTTTTGTTATCTTTCCTCATCAGAATGTAAGCTACTTGAATTCAGGCACTCTCTTTTTGCTTGAATTTATAGCCCCAGCATTTTGCACAGTGCCCTGCACATAGTGAGTGCTTCGTAAATGCTTATTTCCTTCTTTTCTTCCTAAGCACATCAATACTTAATTCATGATTTCAAGGATGTTACCAGTCTCCCTTCCAGTAGTATAGATTATATCTCATTTATGTGCCTTCTCCTCAGGTGTTTCCTTATCTACATTGTGGAATAAATCCCATGATGGATCCACTCAACATGCTGGAGGCTTACCTCTCGGCATTTTAACATGACTTAGCTTCCCTTGCAGCACTCAGATTGTCTCTTTTTTAATCCCTCAGTCATCCCGTGTGATCGGACCACCACCTTTTTCCAACCATATATTTATCTCCAGGAAGATATTGTCTATACTGAATACATTTCATTGTTGGAAATGCTCTATAGTCCACTTAGGTGCAGCATATCTCTCTCCATTCTGCCCTCACTCATGCATAGTTTTGACTCTCATGATTCTTAGCCCCATAAAAAATTAAATCTGTAACAGAAGATATCTATATTTCTATCTCTATATGCCTAAATCTGTATCTATATGTCTATTTTTATCTCTATATACCCATGTCTTTATATACATATATCAATATGTAGATAGATCTATATCTCTATAGGAAGACACACACACATATATGAATGCCAGAATGATATTGGGTTGGTACCATCTAGGGGTATCTGATAATACTTAGCCCTCAGACTGTCAATTAAGTACTTAGACTATGTGTCATTCACACCACCTGACACTGAAGGAGGTTCTTGAGTAGCAGCCAAGCTTTCTCTGACTTTGGGAGAGCTGACTCTCTCTTGCAAGCTCCATCCCCTTATAGGTAGGAGCATTTCTATACTCTTTGTCCAGGAGTAGGCATTAGTCTGAATTACCCAATCAAATTCTGAGTCATAGCCGCCCCCATTCTACTGGGAAAAATATTCCTCCGATCGCTTAAAGCTATTGTGTACTTTGCTGATTCACCTCCAGCACTAGGACGTACTCTACAATTGTCTTTATGTTTTGACCCAGACTTAGTATCTTATTTGTGGAGGGGATCCCAGATGAGGAAACCCTCACTATCAATTCATATCTATAACTGCTCTGTAATAAGTATAAAGTGCTAGAACAATGCAGGTCCTAGGAATGAACAACATTTCACAGCGACCAGTGGGATGTATCTTTTTGTAGGACTCATTGGTACAGCGATAAATCAGACAAAGGTAGTTATGTTGTCCCTTGTTCAGTGGAAACAGAAACAAGTAAAGCAAGAGAATGATGGAGGTAAATGGATAGGATACATTTTATGTCTTTAGACTTAATCTTTTTAATAATTTAATAAGAAATGGAATCCAGCTATTAGAAAATAGAGTCTTCACCCACTTGCTTTCCCCCTCTGTAGGAAGGTAAGCAGATGTTCAGGTTTGCAGATTTTGTATTAAATCCAAGAACATTGCAGAGCCTCCTAAATGCAAACTATTATTAACTAAACAATCCCATTAAATTAGTTATCTTCCTATTGTTTCTATAATTGTCTCCATTATGTGGGAAGAATCAGTGCTCTTAAAGACTCATTTGCAGTTTTTTATACATTTCACGTAACAAATAACAAGCATTTTTAGGGACTCACTATACGCTGGAACCACAAATGAAATGCACCAGGTCCTGCCTTCAAGGTGTTCAAACTCTGATTGGTAATATATGGCAGCTTCAGAATATTGTCCATGATACTATGATTTTTCCCCCATCTCATAATAATATGAACATTAAATTAAGAATCACAAATCCTTTTCCTCTTCCTGGCCTCACTAATTAAATTTTCATGACCTTAAGAATCATTTACCATTCTGTGCCTCACTATAACTACATAAAATGGAAAAGTAATATAAATAATTAATAATAATAAATGATCATTTTAATGCACTGTCCATGTCACAAGATGGTTGAATCAAAAGAAATAATGTATAAGAAAAGACTACAAAGTGCAAAGTTCTACTGTTGTTAACTCATTCATGAATTTTCTTCCACAGCACACCCATTAACTGAGTGAGCCCCGTGTCCTAGTACTTCTACTTTCTTTCTATGCTTTATCACTTGATTGTATTAATAGTGCCCATGGATTCGATGATCATTTCTATGCAGATTATACTTAGAGAGGTAGATGTGTGTGTGTGTGTGTGTATACATATGCATATATACATAGAACCTCACAGAAAAAGCAATTACTGAATTAGAATAATGAAGGCCTAGAAATTTTAATGATTTCCCCCACCTGTTCTAGTTAATCTAGGGTTGTAAAAGAAGATATAACCATTACTGGTAATGATGATAAAGAATGATGCTATATTTCACAGTTTTAAAAGGAAGGAAAAAGAAAAGAAGAGGTCTAATATGAAAGGAATTTGTAGAATGGGAATTCCAGAGGGCATGGTGGAAAGCGTGGAAGCATACTGGAAAGGATTGAAAGCCCTGAAACTGTTCCTGCTGTGGTTGCTACCCTCCAAGGCCCAAAACTGGTGTTGCCACCAGGCGTGCTATAGACCAGCACCCATGTGTCACAGACCTCTACTTCTGACCTTCTAATTTGTCTTGGACTAGAAAAATGTGTCACCCCAACCTTTAGTTAGCTCTTCTGCTCCAGAATTTGAGGGGAATAGAGGGGAATGCTGGGAGAGTTCAGCTGCTTCCTCGACTCTGACATCTTGTCTGCATTGCCAAAAGTCCAGCCACCTATCCAGTGACTTTTCTGGGCACTCAGAATCAAAATTTACCTCATTTCCATGATGTGATGCTTCTGGCCACTTTCAGAACAAATATACAGAGAGAAGGGAAGGATAAGTGGAGAAGGGAAAGCAAATAGAAAACGTCAACACTACCTTGTCAAGTACAGATATACATATATACATCTATATAGATAAATATATACACACACACATAAATAAATATATACACACATGTATAAATATAGAGGTGTGTGCATACATTTTTTAAAACACTGTACTGGACAGTGATTTATAGTTTCTTACACAATTCTCTTTCCTGTTCTTTATATATTTTGCTACTATTGATGACTGTTGAATTCACAGTTAAATTTATAAAAAAAAACAAACTTTCTACTTCTCCCCTATTCTCAGTTGTGCTGCTGGATAGTATAATTTCTCAATCTTATATCTGCAATTTTAGCATAAAACTAGACTGAGTTTTTACTTGCTGACTAAGCGTATGAAGACACTAAACCTCTTCTAAGCAGTTTAGAATATCTTCTATATAAAACAGAACACAAATTTAAAAATAAATGGAAAAGCTCAGATGGCATTTTATTATTAGCTGTTGAACATGTTACTGAAGGAAGTCACAGAGGGATGAGCACTGTCCTAGGAGCCAGGAAACCTGAGATCTGGCCTTTGCTTAATTGGGTAACCTTGGGTAAGTCACTGCATCTCTGTGTGTGTGTATATATATATATATATATATATATATATATATATATATATATATATATATATATATATGTATGTGGGGAAAGGATGAGAAGACCTACTACCTTGCAAGCCTTTGTAGACAAATGTAAGAGATTTCAGGATGTAGGAATTTGATTTTTACTCAGGAATGAATAGGATGTATGCCAATACATTATAAGCTACTTCAGGGCAGGGACACTGTCTTTTTTATTTTGGTATGTCTTGTATCTCTGGTTTCTAATATAACCTACACAGCCCTCCCTCACTCAAAACAAAGTCAAGTGCAAGTCATGTCATCATTTCTCCAATGGCACTGTCTTTTTCGGCAACAAAGGACGAGCATACACATAACTTGCATGTGATTAATAGCTAACACTTCATATAATACATTAGGGTTTGCAAAACACTTTATATATATTAACTTATTTCATTCGTAAAATAATTTTGGGGGGATGATATTGCAATTAATCCAACTTTTACAAATGAAGAAACTGAGACCGACAAAATTTAAAAGATTTGATCAGGTTCACATAACTGTTACATTTTAGAGGCAGGATTCGGGCTCAGGTCTTTCAGGCTTCGAATCTAGCACTCCATCCACTAGCAGTCCATGATAGGTAATTAATAAATGTTTGTTGAATTTTGCTTTGAAGAAAAGAGAAAAACAGGCTTTCCCCCCTAAGTTACAACAACAACAACAAAAGAACGTTCTCATACAATTGGATTAATTAAGTAAAGCATTTATTAAGTGCTTATTGTGTACTCTTAGCACTTCGTTAAGTTTTGGGAATATGTACACAGAATGAAAACTAGCCCGTTTCAAGAAGTGATATATTCTAATGAGGGAAGACAACGCCAGCCTAAACACCAATCCTGAGTCTTAAGCTTTCCCATCTGAATCTGCCTGAATTTATGCCTTAGTTCCAGGAGAAGTGGGTCCACTCATTTTTTGAAACTCCTACCCTAGGGCCCAACTGAGTTGATTTGTGCATTAGTCTGTGAAAACTAGCCCACTTCTTAGCCTGCCATGATGTTAAACGGTAGACCATGTTTTGGCCTCGTATGCCATCTAGCTATCCAACCACCATCTCTCCATCTGACTGTGGTCAGTGTACTGTTCGCTCTCTCTCTCTCTCTCTCTCTCTCTCTCTCTCTCTCTCTCTCTCTCTGTCTCTCTCTCTCTCTCTCTCTGTCTCTCTGTCTCTGTCTCTCTCTCTCTTCCTCTCTCTCTCTCTTTTTCTATGTTTTCTACCGTCTCAGAACAAATTACCTCCCTTAATCCACCTCAGTATTTGCTATCTTCCTTAATTATAACTCCCTGAGGACAAGTGTGTGGAATTTAGCCGCTACTAACAAGTTAATTCCAAGGAACACATGATCTCCCAAATCCCCTGCTGTTAATTGCATGTACTAGCCATCTAATAAGGGTGGCCACAGTCTATGTCAACCAGAGGGTAGGAAAGGGCAATCACATGAGCTTTGATCTCCTTTTTAGAAATCTACATCTACCTGGATAGTAAACCTCATCTCTAAGATAACACTAGCCCATCCCCATGTAGAAATGTGCACCTAATATTAGGATTGTCTTCTCTTATTACCAAAGTTGTCTTTAAAAACAGCAATGGGTTTGAATTCCTTCTCTGGCTGCATTCAGTGCACTCTAGCCTTGGATTCTACACTCAATTCCTTTGCCTTTTCTTCCTGGGTTTGCTGCATTATTGAGGACAAAGCCAGATCGAAAGATTTCCTTTTAACACACATACTGTCTCATTTTAAATATGAGTATCCCTAATTTTTAGCATAGTGCCTGGTGCATATTAAACCATTCATAAATTATTTTTCATTCATTTAAACGCATCATGACGTCCTCCTGTCATTGTTTTCCATGATGCCTATTTGTTTCAGCAAGAGTTATAATAGTTTGACAAAGCCAGGATTGTCATGACAATTGGTGGACCTTCCCTGCTTCCTCTGCTTTCAGCAGTTAGCAGATGTAGTAGCTTCAGACAGTCTGCAGCTATTCCTGGTGAGTAGTATTAGCTACCTTTGTAATCCCTTTTGTGCTGAAGTCTGGTTGCTCTAAAAGATTAAAGGATGGTCAGGTTTTCCTAGGACCATATATTGTTATTACAAAGAATGTCAACTAGTGATATTTTTTAAAAGGGAGGTTGTTTTTCTCTTCTGTTCAAGTCTAGTTTTTAGCTAATAAAATGAATGTGGTCCCAAATAAAATAATTTGTAATATTTCCTTATTAATTACTGATAGGAAACATTTGCCTCAATTTTTGTTTATATGCTTAATTAATCACTATTAAGTCTCTGAAAACTAATATTCAGCACAATGATGCCAGTCAGTGAGTCCGTCATTAGTAAGTGCCTGCTGTGTGTCAGGCACTGTGCTAAGCACTGTGGATACAAAGAAAGGCAAAAAAAAATAAAAATCTCATTCTCAATCTAATGGGGGAGATGATGATATACTGAAGAGAAAAGATAAATGTAGGATAAGTTAGTAGTCTGACTAAGAAGAAGGCCCTAAGATTAAGGAGACCTAGGAAAAGCTTCTCAGTCGGGGAGAGGGTAATCAGAATGCATGGTGTCTTGGGGTGGGGGGAGAGGAGAGATGGGGAGAAAATTTGGAACTCAAAATCTTGTAGAAATGAATGTTGAAACCTAAAAATAAATTAATTAATTTAAAAAAAAAGAAAAAGCTTCTTGCAGAAAGTAGGATTTTAGTGAGAACTTGAAGGAAGCCAGAGGAGCCAGCAGGTGAAAATAAGAAGATAGAGTATTCCAGGTGTGGAGCCAGCCCAGAGACATTTCCTAGAGTTGGAAGGATTGTCGTGTTCAAGGCCCAGCAAAGAAACCACTTGACCTCCAGAGGTCAAAGAGAGAAGTATTCAATATGCACAGAAATATAGTCACTTTTTTGTGACCAAGAAACTTACAGAGTACCTACCCATTTGTTGGGAAATGGCTTAACAAAATGTGGTATGTCAATATAAAGTGCTAATATTGTTCCATAAGAAATGACAAAAGGGATGGTTTCAGAAAAACCTGGGAAAATATGCATGAACTGATGCAGAATGAACAGAAAGAGGGGAACAATTTATACTATAATATCAACATTATTAGGTCAAATGCCTCTGGAAAATGGGAGAGTCCTCATCAATTTAGTGATGATACTGACCTCCTAAAAGACACACAACAAATTAAAAATTAGAATGAGACAAATGCTTTTTAACTTGACCAATATGGAAATTTGCATTGCTCACTCGCATATTTGTTTTAAGGGCTTTTTTAATCGGGGTGGCAGGAAGTTGGAGGGAGAAAAAATAAATGCCAACTAATTGAAAAAAAGGACGAGAAACTTATTCCTCAATTTAGCAGCTGTAGATTCATTACCCAAATTATATTTGTATGCTTCTACCACCATACACATCTGAATACAGGAGAAGGTCCATTATAACGAAGTCCAAATTATTTGTTAAAATGAATACATTAACAGAAGTTACATACCAAATTTACTGGACTGACATATGAAATAGATTGGCCTTACCACTCTATTTTCTTCTCATCATTCGTATCTTTTTATGTGTTGCTTTCTTTGGATGGACATCTAGGAAGGCTGGAGAATTTTGTTTAAATGATTAAAAAAAATGAGGGTAGTTGAAGGGTAATTGCTACTTTGTGACAGGGTAATAAAAAAGTATAAATAGCTTGGCTATAGTTAGCTGTATTCTCCGGCCTTCAGATATAAACAGGAAAAAAATAAAAGAAAATAATCAGATTCTTTATTATAGAGTGTCACCATTTCAGTTGACAGGTACAAGCGAAGGCCTTGGAATTATTCCTCTAATTTTACTATAAGTGAATTTACTGCATAATTTCCATAGACTATCAACTAGGATAGGGACTTTGTTATAGATTTCTTTATAATTTTCACTTCTTCAATAAGGAATTTACCCCAATGTGTTTCTGCTTATATTTTGTGCTTTTATAGATTTTTAACCTTAAATAAGAATCTGTAAACCTGATTCATTTTTTGTCTTGAGGTCCAAAATACCCATATCTTTTCAGGTAGTATATAGATGGGGAAAGAGATGTGCATCCAGTATCTGCGCAAAATTTTCACATTAGAAACTTCCTGGCAAATCCCTATCTGGGGCTCTTGCTTAAAACCTGTAGCTACAATCTATTTCATGGTCCTTTGGCAGAGTACTTGCAGCTACTTTTAGCTTTCTGCTTTGTTTTTCTTCATTTGTTAGTGCAGGCTCAGCGGGTTGTGCTAAGTTATCCCTTCCATTAGCTTCTTCCTGAAATATGTAGCCATTTTTGCTAAAAACTCTGATTCAAAATTGCATGTTTAAAGGGCTCGTTCTTTCAGAAAATATGGCAAATCTATCATAATTGTACAGTGAGCATCTACAAGGGTATGTTTACTATTACAGGCACCTCGGTGGTGTAGTGGATAGAATGCTGAGCCTACAGTCAGAAAGAAATGAGTTCCAATACAGCCTCAGAAACTTGGTTCGCTGGGCAAGTCACTTAACCCTGTTTGCCTCATTTTCCTTATCTGTAAAATGATCTGGAGAAGGAAATGGCAAACCACTCTAGTATCTTTGCCAAATGAGGTCCCAAACAGTAGGACGTGACTGAAAGGACTAAACCTCAACAAATGTTTACTATTCTTACTATGTTAATGTAACTGGGAGTTGACATTGCCTGTGGGCAAGGAGCTACTCTGAAACTTAATTGCTAAGTTGGGCGATTGTCCTCAAGAAATGCTGATGTAGAAAACTCCTTGTAGTGGGAGCTTGTGCATGGATGCACCAGGTTGGGAGGAGGCGGGACTGTTGGAGTGTAGATTTGGAAAGAAGGGAGCACAGAGGTACTATACTTTAACTGGGGAAAACAAGAGACTGCAAGTTTTGTTTTGTGATAGGATGTAAGGTACTAGGGTCTTTGCACCCAGGGTTGGCTGGAACAGGCAAGCTGCTGGCTGTCATCTCTCCTTGAAATGAGCAAAGGGGACAGTGAAGGCTTAACTCCTTCCTCCCCTTCCCAGTGTCTATAGTTGGCAGGGATTTTTGACATAATTCTTTTTTTTCCCTTAAGTTACTTCTACTTCTTGATTTGTTTCCTATTTGTTTCCTATATGCTTATAAATTCTCTGGGGTAATGGATCAACATTAATTGCATACAAGGGGTTACAATGGAGGAAACCAGTGAAAACTCTTGAAATAGAGATAGAAACAATGGACCTTCTCTGTTTGATTAGGTATTTGAGTGTGGTTCTGAGCCAAATGAAAAGAACTTCATAATTTTGATCATTCTAGCCTCCAGTTTCCCCACCCTTCAGGGCTTTACAAGACCATCTACTGGTCTCACTTTCCTCCCTTCTAAATCTTGACCCTAGAATAAACAAATCCATATGGGTGTTTGTATACACACACATACGTATATAGACACACACTTATGTGTGTACACACACTTATGCACACACACACATACATATAGCTCCTTTCTCCCTACATTCTACCTCATGGTTTATAGCTCTTTTCCTTCTCTCTTCTTTAGCTACCATCTCTGATGAAGAGGTGATCTTTCTCCTGGTCAAAATCCTTCTACTTGACTCCTCCCCAATCCCACTTCCTCTATCAGTTTGTCCCTCAAGTTTTTCCCTTCCAGTCTCTCTTATATTCAGTCTTTCCCTACCTCCAACTTACTTCCCTGCTGATGACAAACATGCCCAGATCCCCTTGATTCTTCAAATAAAGATTCACTTAACCTACCATCTTCTCAAGTTTTTGCTTGGTATCTTACTTCTCTTTTTTAGACAAAGTCTTCCTAGGAAAAGTCTTTTGTATTCTGCGAGTCCTATACACCAAAGAGATTTTTAAAAAGATGAAAAAGATCTATATGAAAAATAAATGCATACTATATATATATACACACATATACACACATACATATGTATACGTGATATACGTGATTGCTGTCCTTCATCTTCGAAGAGGACCAAAATGACATCACCGTGATAAAGTGAAGTTTCAGTGTGTCCAGCTGTGGCTGATCAGACCTATATGAGCTCAGAATGCTCTACTACAGGTTGGGCACAGATAGTCTGTGTGAATATTTGGGGTGGATATCCCAAGTTTGTGCATCCTGCATTTACTTTGTGCTGCCTCAATTCTGCTTAGCTCAAAGAGCACACAACCCTTTCTGATGTGGGCACGCCATGCTGAGCAATCCTGTGCCATTGTCCCCCATGTTGCACAGTAAAATTCAAAGTTCTTGAGAGAGACCTTAAGAGTGCCCTTGTATCACTTTTTCTGACCACCACGTGAGTTCTCCATAAAATAGTCTTTTTGGCAAGCGAACATTTGGTATTCAAACAATGTGGTCAGCCCATTGGAGTTGTGCTCTCTGAAGCATAGCTTGATTGCTTGGCAGTTCAGCTCGAGCAAGGATTTCAGTGTCTGATACCTTATCAACAACTGGAGAAGTTTTGAATGCTGTGGGTAAAGTTCACTTACCTTGGTAGTGTACTTTCCAGGGATATACACGCTGAAAATGAGGTGGAAGCACACATTGCCAGAGCCAGCTCAGTGTTTAAGAGGCTCCGAAGAAAAGTTTGGGAGAAAAGAGATATTAGACTGACTACCAAATTGAAGGTCTACAGAGCTCTAAGTGCTGACCTCATTGTTATATGCCTGTTATATGTTATATGAAACATGGACAGTCTACTCACGCCATGCCAGGAAACTGAATCACTTCCATTTGAACATATATACATACGTATATATACACATATGTGTCATGTATATGTATATTTTTCATACATCAGGTATTTTATATTGACAAAGAACTGGAAACTAATGGAGGGTGCCTATGAATTTGGCAATGACTGAACAAAATATGGTATATACATGAAATGAAAAACTATTTTGCTATAATGAATGACAGAAGGGTTGGTTTCAGATTTTCAAAGAAAGGAAGTAGAACTAGGAGAAAAATTTATAAAATGAAATTTTATTGTATTTTTAATTTATGAATGACTGTACATGAAACTGCAAATCTACTGCACAGCTTGCTACTCCTTTCAAATATACACCAAAATTATCACATAAATTTCTTGTTTTTCCTTCCTTGTCCCCCACCCTAGAGATGACTACCATTAAATACCAATAGGTTTACATACATATATATATATATATATATACAATTCTTTACATACTTTTATTTATCAGTTCTTTCTCTGGATGCAGGCAATGTCTTTCTTCATATCTCCTTGAGAGTTAATTTGAGTATATTATTTGTAATTTATTTGCTCAAAGTTGTTCTTAAAATAATATTGCTTTCAATATATATAATGTTCTCTTGGTTTTGCTTATTTTGCTTTTCATTATTTCATACAGATCTTCCCATGCTTTTTTTCCTGTCATTGGTCATTATTTCTCATTGCACAGAAATATTCCATCACAATCATATACCACAATTTCCTTAACTGATGGACATCCCTGCAATTTTCAGTTCTTTGCCACCACAAAGAGAGCTGCTGTAAACATTTTTGAACATATGCCTTCTTTTATTTTTTCCCTAATAATCTTTGGAAATAGATCAAGCAGTGGTACTATAAAACAACTTTAACACACATATTCCAGTCCGTACAAAGACCACTATGATTCTTGGAGACTGGTGATAAAGATTGCTACCCTACTTTTTGACAAATAATGAACTCAACATGCAGAAAGAAGCCCTACATTTTTGGACATGTCCTTTACAGTTACTGGTTTTACTTGACTAGGAATATTTGTTATGCAGTTTTTTTTTCTGACTTTTTTCTTTTGTAATGTAGTGGGATGAGGATGGAAGGAGGTGAGGAGAGAAAAATCTATATCTTTTTTTTTTAAAAAAGCAGATTGTGACAGAAAAAAAAATTATTGGTTCACAATGTGAAAAAGGCCCTCTGTCATGGTTGCCTCCATTTTCTTTCTTCATATTCACCTTACCTTTCTAATCTGTCTCCTAACTTCATCATTTAATTTAAAGTGCTACCTCCAAGATCATCACTAGTCTCTTAACTGCTAAATCCTATGGCTTTAAATCAGCCTTCATCCATTTTGTACTCTTTGAAACATTTGATACGATTGACTACCACTTTCCTTGGAGATTCTTTATTCTAAGAGTCATCATAAAATTGCTCCTTGGTTTTCTTCCTACATGTCTTACTATTCTTTTCCAATCTCCTTCATAGGACGTTAAATATACTTACTTATACCCAAAGTGATTTCAGGGGTCTCTCTTGGACCTTCATTTTTCTTCTTTCTACAAACTCTTTCTTGGTGAGCTCCTCATTTGAGATCCCATGGATTCAAATAATATCTGAGTGTAGATTGATTCCCAGATCTATATATATCTAACCCAGTTATCTCCATGTTCACATCACCAACTTTTGTTTAATATCTTGAATTGGATTGCATTTCAAGTTCATCGTCTCTGAAGCAAGACTTATTATCTTCTTTTCTAAAACCATTCTCCACAATTTCTCTCTCACTGCCATGGATGCCACAATTCTGCTAATCCAGGTTTGCTGCGGCAGAGTCATCAACACCATCCTCTCATCCTCCATACGCAATCAGTTCCCAAGATTCACTTCTATTCCCACAACTCTTAAATATGCAACATTTTCCCCACTTGCGCTGCCACCATCCTCATTCAAGTCCTCATCTCCTCTTGTCCTCATAATTGATGTCAGCTTGCAGTTTCTTCCTCTTCAATCCACAACATGGTTTTCAAATGTCTTTCTAAAAGATGAGTCTGATCATGTGTCTCTCCTGCTCAAGAACTTTCAAGGTCTCCCTCCTTCTCTAGAATAAAATACAAACTCCTCAACTTGACCTTCAAAAACTTTTACTCTCTGACTTCAGCCTACCTGCCAAGCTTATTATATATTATTCCCACTTTGCCTTCTAGCCAAACTGACTTATTTACTTGGCCTCAAATTCTTTTTGCATTGACTCTCTTGCCTCCATCTTTGGCAAAAGCTATAAATACTTTCAAGTATTGGGATCCTGTACCATGGTGATTGCAGTGTCAGAGGAGAGAAGTAGGTAAACGCAGTGGATATTACGAAGATAGAAATGATGATACTTGACAACTGTTTGGGTTTGGAGTGTGAGGGAGGGAATGATGAATTGAGAATGAAACCTATTTTTTTAAGCTTGGTTTATTGGGAGGATGGTAATATACTCAATAGTAAAAATAAGAAAACTCTCCACAGCTTGAGATGAGAGGTAATAAGTTCAGTTTGATTCAAATTGAATTTAAGATGTCAGGAAGATATGGGTTCAAGTTTTGCCATTGACATATATTGACTATGTCACTGGGAAAGTGACATGATGTCTCAATGCTTCTAGATATCTTCTTAAGACAAAGATTGAAGAACAGTCACCACCAAAGTTGCAGAACCATTGCCAGTGTACATTGGTAGTAGGATTCTCCTCATCGTGATTTTCTTATAAGAAAAAATGTGCAAGTTTGTGCCATTCTCCTGCAAATATAAATTCCTGGAACCAAAGTAATCAATAGATAGTTGTTGAAAACTTACTATTTGCAAAGCTTTGGGAGACTCCCTTGAGTATTATCAAAATCATAATTGGAAATTAATGCAGTCTCTGCCTTTGTCTTTCTGAATTCTCAAATTAAAATTGTACCACAAGGGAATGATCATGGGACTGAGTGCCAATGTGGCATTATAGATGGTTCAGGGTCTAGGTCTAAGATTAAGAAAGGGCTTGGCCAAGGCTGGGGCTTTCAGTGGGTCAAAAGAGACTCAGATGTAAATGAAGGATTTCATAGTAATATTTTGCTGTGAATCTGCTAGGTCACAACTCCAGTTTAACTTTATCATAAAGGAATTTTATTTAATTGTGTATGGACAATGTATGATAAATATTTCTCAAATAGACCTTCATGGAAATCTAATATAAGGATTTTGTTAGTATTTGGCTGATAATAATTGATGGGAATAAAAATACTAAGGCAATTATCATCATGATAATTTGTATTTGAAGACAATTGAAATGAAATGTGTCTTTTAGATGGTTCAGCTGTTTATCAAACATTTCATCATTTGTGGCAAGATCAGAACATCCTTCTCAAATCTTTAAGGGAAAGGAAATTTCTCAATTATTGTCAGAGATAGAAATATACAGACTTGCAGTTGGAAGGAAAATGGAATCAGACCAAAATAACTTTCACAGAAAACTCATCTCTCAGATGTAATGTGGAAACAGGAGAGACTTAGATACACTAAGAATATAAAACTTAAGCAGATATTGATATTTTTAGTTTCAGAAAGTCAGGACTTCGTTAGAATCCTTTGACCCTGAGATACTGGTGCTGGACATTTACTCCAGCTTCAAAAATAGAAGGAAAGTAGCCAGATATAGCCAGGTATTTGTTGCAATACTTTTTATGAAAGCAAAGGAAAGGAAACAAAGTGAGTGCCCATTTGTTGGGGAATAGCCAGAAAATTTGTGGCACTTGACTGCAGAGAAATATTATTGTTCTTTGAAAATAATGAATATGAAGAATTCAGAGAAACTTGTGAAGATTTGTATGAGTTGATACAAATCAAATTAAGCAGAAAGAAAAGAACATGCATAATGATGTGAGGAAGATAAGGGGGATACAGATAACTAAAGATAAGATATATATTCTCCCTCATAGTAGAGACATACAGACTAAGGCAAACCAGACCAATAAGTTCATTTTTTCTCCCTTAACTAGACTTTGTTGCAAGAATATTCTGCAGAGAGACAAAGGTCTTGGGAAATGACAGGGCTGTAAAAAAACAAAAGCCACAACTAAAATATTTTAAAATAAAAAATTAACCCCTAATTAATATTTTTAAATGTTTTATAATTTTTAAATTTTTAAAAAATATTTACCATGTCACCACAAAAGAAAAAGCTTAATGGGTGAGGAATGCCTTTTCTCCATGGCATATAGTTAAGATGAACCAAAAATTGACCAAGAAGGAAGAGGTAGACTGGATTGAGTTTTGGAAACTGTAGTGTTTTCAGTGATTCCAAACTACTCTTTGCAAAAACACATGTATTTTAACAAAGATGTCTTACTGATGGTAATACTGATGTAACAAATGTTGGACTGTCCTAATTGTTGAGGAGCAAAGTCCATCCAAAAGGCAATGGAGAGACGAATGATGACAGCATGAAGACTGCAGCATAGTTCCAATGATGAACTATGCTCAAGAAGTAGCATAGACACATCAATTAAATGCAGAAAAGGTAGTCATGTAGTGAGAGGGTGAAATAACAGGCAGATAGGTTGGATACATTGACACCTATGAAATATAACAAAGACAGGAGACAACCTCTAGCTCTGTGAATAGGCATCCTCTGTGGGTTCATATAAGATATGAACATTTGTCAGGCAAGCTGAGAAATCAAGGATGATTTGCAATCTTTATCAATGGAGGGAATATCCAAATTGATGAGAACACAGGCTTATGGGAGTAGTTTCTTTTTTAATTTTTAAAGATTTTACATAGATTTATCAACATCTCTTTACTCATAGAATTTAAGCTACTTTTAAAAGAAAAGTGGGGGGTAAAGGAAGTGAGGCAGTATTGATTCATAAACTTTGTGCCAGTCTCACAACTCATCTATTTCTGTCCCTTTATTTACTCTCAGTCTTACCATTCACAATTGACTCTCTGATCCAATATTCTGGAGTCCTTTTCTTACTTGTGCTATACCTGCTATATGGCAACCTGAATGAGGCTCCCCGACCTTTACTCCCCTCCCCTTCTCTCTGTGTCTCAAAGGAAAGGAAAAAAGATTCAGTCATCTGCCAGCTCTTACACATACCTTTAGTTCTTGTTTGCTCTGCATTCTCAAAGAGGATCATGACATCAGGAAGATGATGCCATGACTTGCAAGTGAATTGGATTTAAGTGAGGGAGGGCTCTACAAAGAATTCAGCCTCACTTTCTCCCCCTGAGCCATCTGGTTCCAGTGGCCAGGTATAGATCAGGATGAGTGGAGATGACCCCACATACCTTTTTTAAGGAAATAGAGGTTCAGAAAGAGTTCAGGATCACATAAAAGAAGAAAAGACAAGCCTGAATACAAATATTTCTGGCTCTACATTTAATGTTCTTTTCACTCAAATGCTACATCTTAAAATATAACTTTATTTTTGTTTTATTGTAAAGTGATGACTAATAAATTCGTGCAACAGTATTCTTCTGCATATTCTGTTCTGAGTACATCACCCACCAGAACTGGGTGTTTAGTGCCCTATCAATCAATCAATCAATCAATCATCCAGTAGTAAGTGCCTTCTTTATGCCAAGGCACTGTCTTGGGTTCTAGAGTTAAAAATATAATGAATGACAAAAATACCTATTTTTAAGAAGCTTATGTTCTAATGATGGAGAAATCAAATGCATTTATAAATATATACAGAATGACTAAAAAGAAATTAAATGCAAATAACAAAGGAGTTAAATACACAATTATCTGAGAGAATAATAGTAATTTTGGAGAGCAGGAACAAAATCAGTGAGTATATGGTTTAGGGCAAAACACTGCCAAAGCACTTATACCAAAGATTATAATATGGCTTTGGCTTTTCCCTGGATAGCCCTAAGGAAATTCTAGAAATTTTCCCAGGAGATCCCTCAGGAGATAAGGGCTTTTTGATTTTCTTTTTTTGGTTGTTGCTGTTTTTGGTATTTCATTTTGCTTATTTGTTTTTACTAAGACACGCCTAATAGAACTGCTTTAGTTTGAGGCTGTGCAGGGAGTACCATTCTTACCTTAGCTAGCTCTAGAGATGGGGAGGGTAGATGAGTGTTTGGCAAATGCCCTCACCCAAATGAAGACCATATGATTAAAACTGAAACATTTGAGAGTCCTTCAAAGTGCCTACCTTCTTTGAATGCTTCATTCATTCCAGTTAGACACCAAAATGGAATTTGGGTAGAAAGGTATCTTATGTTCCCTATAATCTAGACCTACAATGCCAGTCAGCATATAAATTCCCAGATATTTTCTGGTATATATCATTATGGCATGTGTATCCTGTAGTCCAAAACCATCCAGTGCTTTGTTAATGCCCGTATTGGGTCTCATGGTGCAAAAAAAAGACTTTTAGCACGCTACAAGTGTTGGTTAATGATCAAGTGCCAGCATGACAATTTATGTATTAATTAGTAACTTATTTAGAGACATAAAAAAACTATTATGTGGTTTATATTAGCTGTTAATTTCCTGCTTCAAATTGATGTAGTTTAAGAATATATTTCCCAGATAACATCTCCTGACTCCTTAAGGATTTCACAGGTAACAATTATTTCCTGATAATTTGAAGGTAGTGTAAGCTGAGAAGATTGCTTAATAACATTTCACTGTGAGCAACTCTGAATTTAAAAGAAATAATTACTATACGGCATTCAAATACTTTGTAGCATGTGGACTAGCATGCTAATATATGCTCTTATATATAAAGATGAAAGCATTGCCCCACCATGAATTGGTACATATTTTCAGTTAATTTTCTATTAATGGTCATAATCCAACCCAATCAATAAAGATTTATTAAATATGTACTCTGTCCAAGTCACTGTTGTAAGTGCTAGGGATGAAATTAGCAAAAAGAAAGAAAAAGCCTCACACAAGGAACTCCCTCTAAAAGGGGACACAACTCATATAAAAACAGTAGTTCGGGGAGTGGAGAAGAGGGAAAGGAAAATTTCTGATAGATAGTATGAAGACCAAGAATATCTTGTCCTGTGGAACTGAAACTAGGAAAAGATGCAGATACAAAGTAGGAAGAACTGAGAGTTCAGTTTCTGCTCTCTGTAATGGAAAGACACAGGAGAAAATGAGGAAAGGTTTTATAGTGAAGTGGTGCTTGATCTGAGTCTTCAAGGTATTAAAGAATTCTACAGAGCAGAAGAGAAGGAGAGCCTTGAGGCATACCTGGTGGCCAACCTGTGCAAAGTCACAGAGAGGAAGAATGGAAGGTTATGTATGATGAATGGCAAGAAATGTGTGGCTAGAAGGGAGTGCATAGGAGGAGAAGTTATGTGCAATGAGTCTGGAAAGGTGGGTTAAGGTCAGGTTGTGAAGGATTTTAAAAGCCAAAGTTTTCTGTGATGACCAATGGCACACATATGCAAGTCACCTGCATAGGAGAAAAATAAAAATCTGTGGCTTTGGGATATTTTTTTCTCTCAAAAGTTACATGGTTCATGTTATAATTAAATCCATAACCTTGGCATCAATGAGCATGGTGCTATAACTGACAGATAACCAGCTCAGATAAATATTGATAATAGAAATTTATGCTAGGTATTATAGAAATAACTGTCATTGTGAAGGCTAAATTTGAAAATTAGTTGCCCATTTAAATATGATCTATATGTGGGCAAGAATAATTATATTGGAAAGACCTTCCCTAAAAGTATACAGGAAAGAAGTTACCATACAAATTCTGCACAAAGCCATTTATATATAAACTCTTACTGTATCTGAAATATTATTAATGCTGTTGGTAAATCCAAACAAATATTTTATTTTAGAGGCAATGTACTATCTTAGTTAGAGAAAATTGAATATAGTACTGGGCTTGGAAGCTGTATAACTCCAGACAAGTTACTGAACCTCTATGAATTTCAGGCACTTCCCCAAGATTTATCTACAAAGTCATGAAAAAGTTTGATTAATTCAGATAGCATTTATTGTATATATACTCTCTGCAGGTCCTTATAATAGACATTGCTACCAACCTTCCCCTCCCCAAACAAATTACAGGTCTTCATTTATTGTGTGTGTTGGGTTGGGCATCTGGGATATAAAAAGAATCTCGACCTATGAGTTCATCAAGTCAGGGAATTCCATTGGGCTAATACCCTTCACTGGTACATCTGAGTAGCTCCTATGTAATTTATAGTCTTCCAAGTGTACCTGGAAGACAGATGAGTTGACTTGACCAAGGTCACACAGACAGTAAGTATTGAAGGAAGGAGTTCAAACCAGGACTTACTGATTTCCAAGGTCCACTATGCTGCTAATTTAATATTAGAACAAATTCCTTTGAATGTGAAATATCTCTCTAACAAAGTAAATTTCATATCCATATGAGAACTTCATGGTGTATTCTCAGCCCTTGATTTCTTGAATAATTCACCGTCAATAAATACTTACTGTATAGATACTCTGCTGCAAGGCATTGTGCTAAGCATTGATAATAGTCCTATGTAATAAAGGTTTCTACACATTCACCTAGGCTTTGAGTGGTACAGTAGATAGCCCTTTTAACCTGGAGTCAGGAAAACCTGAGTTCAAATTGACCTAATACACTTACAAGCTGTATGACCCTGGGCAAACTGCTTAACTTCTGTTTGCCTCAGTTCCCTCAATTGTAAAATGGGGATAAAAATAATTACACCTACCTTCCAGAGTAGATATGAGTATCAAATGAAATAATAGTTATAAAGTACAGTTAGTACAGTGCTCGGCACATAGTAGACATTTAATAATTCTTCATTTCTTCCTCCTTGCAGATTTGAGAACTTAGATGGTTAATAAAAGATCATAGTAGAGATAGTGCAGAATCGCAGTTTCACTCCCTGAGATTTTTGTCATAAGGCAGCACAGTACACGTTCCCTTACAATCCTGAGAAGTGTCAGAAATTGCCCATTGTCACAAAGGTGATATTTTCATTATCGCCACTATAACGGATGATTCTCCAATACACTGATTCTGACCTGGACTGTATTGCTGAGAATGCCCTTGTGACCCTTTCCAAAGTGTCTCCCTGGGTTCAGTGATCAGGATTGGATGCAGTTTTTTCAGGAAGCACCTGCTAGCAGAACTTAAAGATATGTTTCTAGTACCTTATAAACGAAAACCCAATGCTTAATGAATCTTCGCTAAAGGCGTCCTTACCATATCTTTCTGATTATTAACGCATCTTATGTCTGTTAGGAGAATAGGGAGAACTTCCCGAATGTGAAATGTTTAGTCTAATCTTTTTATGTGAAGTTAAGGGTATACAAAGATAGTGTGAGAAGAGCAGTGGAATTAGGTTGGAGTTTTGGATCCCATGCTTGCTGTGTGACCTTACACAAGTCATTTAATTTTGTGGAGCCTAATTTCCTCATCTATGAAATTATAGACTGTAAAAATTGGAATGGAATTCAGAGAGTATCATTCTTTCTCATATCTAAATTAGAATTCCTTTGGTAAAATCCCCAACAAGTGGTCAATGAGTTCTACATTGAACTCTTTATACACTACTTTTTCCTCCTCATTACAACTGTTTCTCTTCAAAGCTCTTGAATTTTGTTTATCAAGCTTTTCCTGTTTCTTGGGCTGATTCCTCTGGTATAAATTTAGAACATGTGATCCTATGACCCATCCTTTCTATGAACCCTTTCTATGAAATTTTGACCTCCATGTATGTATCATAATATCCCCAGCATTTCTCTACTTCATTACAAATTCTAATGTGGAGTGTTCA
Organism: Bettongia penicillata ogilbyi; assembly: GCA_023548195.1. Lineage (NCBI taxonomy): Eukaryota > Metazoa > Chordata > Mammalia > Diprotodontia > Potoroidae > Bettongia > Bettongia penicillata. Next base: position 1,975,451 of record JAJHZJ010000872.1, read on the forward strand.
TATCCTTCCAAAGTTCCATTTATTTTTACCCCAGCAAGCAGTTCCTCCTTATTCATAAGAATCAGATACATGTAGAAGTTCCCCTCATTGGTTCCTTTGCTTTTGAAAGAATGAAATTATCATTGGGGCAAGCCTCAGAATTAAGCAGCTCGGCTTTAGCAGAGAGAAACCTGCAACAATATTGGGATATTTGAAGTTTTCTCTCACTGCTATAAAACACCTCAGTGCCAGGCTTCTGATCCAGTTCTTAAACTGCTCATCTATTTCTCCCCATCTGCCCATGTGGTCTTTAATATATTCTGATGACAATCTTACTTCTCTTTGTAATTAATTGCTTTTAGTTTCCACAAACTTTGAGTTTTAAATTTCCTCTGCCTCCTTCCTCTCCCCTCTCGCTAAGACTGAATGCAATCTGATGTAAGTTCTCCATATACATTCATATTAAATATGTTTTCACATTCAATGGAATGAACCACGAGAAAGAAGAAACAAAATGAGAGAGAGAGAGAGAGCGAGCAAATAGTATGTTTCAAACTACATTCAGACTCCATAGTTCTTTCTCTGCATGTGGATAGCATTTTCCATCATGAACCTTTTGGAGTTGTCTTAGAACCTTGCATTTTTGAGAATAGTTAAGTATATCAAAGTCATCATACAAGGTGACTGTAACTGTGTACAATGTTTTCCTGGTTTTGCTCACTTCACTCAGCATCAGTTCATATGTCTTTCCAGATTTTTCTGAAGTCTGCCTGTTCAACATTTCTTGTAGCACAATAGCATTCCATTACATTCATATACCACAACTTGTTCAGCCATTTCTCAAATGATGGGCATCCTCTCAATTTCCAATTCTTGGCCACCACAAAAAGCTGTCATAAACATTTCATATGTATGGGCCCTTTTCCCATTTGTGTGATCTTTTTGGGATCCAATCCCAGAAGTGGTGTATTGCTGGGTCAAAGGATATGAATATTTTTATAGCACTTTGGTGGGCATATTTCCAAATTGCTCTCCAAAATGGTTGGATCATAACATATGTCATCAACAATGCATGAGTGTTCCAATTTTCCCACATCTTCTCCAGCATTTGTAATTTTCCTGTTTTGTCATGTCAGCCAATGATAGGTGTGATGTCGTACCTACGAGTTGTCTTGATTTGCATTTCTCTAATCATAGTGATTTAGAGCAGTTTTTCATATGACTATAGATAGCTTTGATTTATCACTTTTCTTTTTACAGCTGTTAAAGTTAACTTAAGTGAAATGAACTGCACATCTCTCCTCTCATTACAAGATTTTCTCCTGATTATGTTTTAATATACAATGCTATTCTGTTACATTCCATATCCTTTTACGTATTCTGTTTCTTTTTAATTAAATACACCCTTCCAGAGATATTTTTCAAATATAGATCCAATCCCCTAAATCTCACTGATTTCTACGAGGTCAGATTTGCTTTAGGGTCTCTAGTTCACTTTCCTTGCTCGATATACTCTGCGTGTGTGATCTTCATTATTTGATACAATAAGCTAATGAGATAGGCTAGGCAGGTTTTGCTGCTCCCTTTTTATTGATAAGAAAAGTAAAGTGATTTTATCAAGGTTACAAAGTCAGCGAGTAGTTGAACTGGGACTAGAAGCTGCATCTAGGATGGTATGTGTGTGTGTGTGCATCTCCATAAGATGTAAAATTTTACCATAGTTTTGTAGCATATTAATAAAATATGTATCATTTTTATTCATAAAAATTTCTTGAGGTAAAAGATACAGCTCAGTCTGTCATCTTATCAAACATTATATGAAAGTCTAAAGCTGTCAGTGGAGTTATTGAAAATATAACTCATTCTTAAAGGTACTTGTGAAAAAAATGATATATGTTTTTCTTTTTCTTTACTTTTTAAAAAAGCATTTGGGAAATCTTTTGTATGTCGTGCAGCTCAAAAATTTGAAGAGTCCCATATTCTTAAAAGTAACTAGAGCTGTGTAGGGAAGAGCTGCCATGCACTAGAATAATGACATGATTTGCATATCTTTACCACATATTTCCCTTATGTGATTTCCTGGGGTTGAAATTACATATTCTTCACAGTATAAAATATTTTCGTATATTGAACTTCAGAATTTCATTCACAAATATATAACAGTCCTCTAACTTTTAATATATCTTTCTCTGAGTTCTAAAATAATGTTTCTTATTCTTATTTTGAGGATTATTTTAATGTATGAAATGGTGCAACAAAAACCATTTTCTAGAGCAATTTATAAATGCTCCTGGGATTCTTTAAATAGTGCTGATTCATTTCATTATCTATTTGTAAAATTAGAGATGATAAATATTTTGATGCTACAAATCCAAACATTTATGAAAGGCCATACCTTTTTATTGGGAATATATTACCAATAAAAATGTCAAGATATGAAAAGGGTTGGAGTTATCTGCCTTTCTTTTAGCAAATAGATGTGTTACTACCAACTTTAGTTACTTTTTATTATTTTGATTTTTCAGAGATTATGAATTATAAATGTATTGTCTGCTGAATTAAGTCAAAGTTTATTTCTTTAAAACAAAATAAAACTTTAGTAAAATAGTGGGCTTGATGGAAAAATAATATAGGGCATAACTAAAAAAATGCTAAAATTAGAATTACTGAAAAAAATTACATAGCAAAAGTGGGTGAAAACATGAGATGCCTATGAGAAATTCATTTGAAAGATAGAGCTCAGAGATCAAAAGCTAACAGTCATTGACCTACAAGATAAATATGATGAAATGAAAAGCCTGGTTATTATATTATAGCATATCAAAAATGAAAATTTCCTGGAATAAAAGTATCTTGAGGACAAAATTTAAATTTATAAGCTTCACTTGATAGTATCAGAGAAAAATAATTTGTTTAAATGAACTAGAAATATAATTGTCAGGATGCAGAGCTTTCACATGATAAAGAAAATATTTGAAATACCAGAGCACATTCCAAGGAACTCCAGTTAGAATCACCAGTGAGAAAGGCAAAGAAAAACTGGAACACTATTCAAAATAGTAAAGGAAAATACCTTTAACTCAAAGATAACTTTAATGTTCAGTAAAGCACAATCCTATAAGGGAAAATTAAGTTTTTATAGAAATGACTTTCAAGCATTTATCTGAGAAAATCAAATTTGAGAAGAACATTTGAGATAATTAAAAAATAGTGCAGATGAAAAAAATAAAGCAAAGTACGAATAGCTATAAAAATCTTGATGAGAACCAATACTTACATAGTTAAAAGGTGATATAGGAAAACCCCTTGTTTAATTTCATAGATTCATTGATGAAAATGAGAGATAAGCTCTGGCCCTGGCTGTTAATAAGAAATGCCCTAAAGGGAAAAAAAATGGGAAGGAGACAGCAACTTCATCTTTTTTGAAATTGAGATATTGTAGGGGGATATTATTCAAACACAGAAGTGAAAGGAAGGGAGGAAAAGTGATTGCATGAACTGAACTCCAATCTGAGCTAGGGATGATTTTAAAAAAATATAATACTAGAAGTATATACATAAGTATAAGATTAGGATGGACTAGGAAGGAATTGAAAGTAGGATCTTGGAGAGAATTGCCTTAAGCAATACAAATTATTGCTACAGAAAATGTATTATAATTTTTTTTCTAGAAAGGAAAGGGGGGAAAAAAGATAAAGACCAGGTTACTTTCAGAGTGGAATGAGAGGAATGGTAAGGGAAGAGGTAAACAAAAGGAGCAGGATTTTTCCAAGCTCTAAAATTGCAAGAATCTAGTTCTCATCTAGAGAGAAAGAAAAAGAGAAAGAGAACCCAAGAGAAAGAGGGAAGAAAAAAAGAAAGGAAGGTAGGAAGGAAGGAAGGAGGGAGGGAAGGAAGGAAGAAAGGAAGGAAGGGAGGAAAAAAGAAAAGAAGGAAAATAAATACAAACAAACTCCATTCTAAAAGGATTTGATAGACAACAAAACCATCCAAATCGTCCCAAAGGTGAATACTAATAGCATGAACTCATCCATAAAATAGTAAAAAGTGACAGAACAAATTAAAAAGCAAAACATATAAATTTGCTATATAGAAAACATTTGAATAATATAGATTTATAAAGAGCTAAAATGGGATGTTGAAACACAACTTATTTTTTCTCAGATGAAATCTGAGGAAGCAGAAATGACAGTCATAATCTAAGTCAAAGGAATAGTAAAAATAGATAAGGTCAAGATAAATAATAAAATGACATGCTTAATGATATCATCCAGCATTGATAGTAATAATATAACAAACAGTACAATAAAATGAAAATAACATCAATGTGAAATATATATATATGTATACCAAATAATGTAGCATATAAATACTTAAAGGAAAAGCTAACAATTTCTAAAAACATGAACAGTAAGAAGTGTAAGTACTTTGTTGCTCTTTCAAAATTAGACAGCTCTAACAGAAAAGTAAACAAGAAAGAAATTAAGGATATAAACATGAAACTAGAAAAGCTTAATATAAATTTTTGCTGATTTTTCAATGAGAATCATAAGAAATATGCACATTTTTCTTCTTGTAGTCTAATAAGGAAATCATATTCTCTTGCATATAATATTGTTAAATATTTAAAAACAGAATATTAAACACATTATTCACACAATAAGACATTTTAGTTAATAAGACAAATATCAACAAAATACACAGATGTAAGTGGATAATAAATAATGTTCCAAAAATGGTGAGTTAAAGAATAAATTAGTGAAAGAAAAATATCATGGAGATAAGTTAGACAATATACCAACATTTGTGAGATGTGGCTAAACTAGACCTTCAAAGAATACAATATTCTATGTATACTCAATTGATCAATTTATACAGATAGCATCTTTCACCCATCATATCTTCACCATTCATCTTCTTCACCCATTTTAATTTGAGTATTTATGATTGTTAAAATGATTATTTGCTCAAAGTTGTTCTTAAACCGATATTGCTGCTACTGTATGCAATATTCTCCAGGTTCTGATCATGTTGCCCCTCATTATTTGGCATATCTTTCCATGTTTTTTATGAGATTATTGAGCTTATCATTTCTTATAACAAAGAAAGGTAAGGACAACAAAAAGATAGAATTTCTTGTATCTTCTTCCAAAGAAAAACAGCAATATTTGGTTCATGCAATATACATACTTGTAAATTAACCTTTAATAAAGGGATTTTGTAATAATAATAATAGATATGTAGGATTTGTACAAATTAACAGATAAAAGGATTTATATATATATATGTGTGTGTGTGTATGTATATATGTATGTATATAGGGAATAGAAGCAAGTAATCACTTGGAATTTCAGGGGAAGAGAGTAATCTAAACTTGACGGAAGCATATAATGTGTGTATGAGACTGAAATGCCAGGCAGCACTAGATGGTGACAGCCTCGATACCAGGCAGAATCTGAACTTTTCTCAGTAAGCAGTGGAGAAAAGTTGGACATGTTTTTATTAAAAGAGCGACCAGATCTAGGTATAAGGAAGATTAGTCTGGCAAGTATAGGAAAGATGGATTGGGAATGAGAGAAAATGGAGGCAAAAAGAACTATAAGAAAAATAAATTAGTAGCTTAGGTATGTCATAACTTTGAGGGTTAGACTTTGCCCACCCAGAGATGCCAAAAACTGTTGCAACTTCAGCTCTAGGACACCACAAACTGTTGCGGCTTCAGCTCTAGGACACCAAAAACTGTTTGGTTTCATGGCATGTTGTGGTGGAATCATCTCAAAGAATTCAGACTCAGACCACCTCTAGTTCAAGTATAGGTATTTATTGAGATTGACTCTTCTCATGAAACAGGCTAAGTTCTAAGAGAAACCAGGAACTTCAGAGAAAGTAAGATAGATTTTTTTATAGTGTAAAGATGCAGTTATATAATGGAAATTATGAATATTAAAAAGTCAGGAGCAGTTTGTTAAGGAATTAGGTAATAGAGGAGGCGTCCCAGTCACAGTGGAACTGTGCCTGTGATTATCCACAATGCACACAGAAAAACTCATTGGAGGGGTAATGTATGTATGTATCATAATGACTTTATAATAAGTCTCTCTACATCATAGGTCAGTTCTTTACTATTACTGCACAGTTGCCTATTTAAGGAAAGTCTCCTCTGTTGTTCTGAGGTCCACAGTCTGCTTGGGCATCCTGGTGGTGCTGTCTTCTGATTGGCTGAGTATTGTGGTGCTGTTTAAGGCTAGATGGATATGGTTGTGGTTCAGTGCGTGGACACATCTGTTTCTGTGGGACATATGAGGAATGGGTCTGGAGACAGTGGCTAGCTAGAGGCAATGGCTGAGATCCCATCACATGGACATGCCTGCTGTTCTGTGATAAATGTGAGTTCATGGACCCACCTGGTGTTCTAGTGAGCAGGGGGCATATAGGAAGAAGTTCAAATATTGCATGTGTATGTATGAGTGTGTTGGTGTGGGGGGATTGTTAAGTGGCGAGGCAGGTACAGCAGGCCTGCTATTCAGTGGGGCCTATAAGGAAGTTAGAATATTGGGGCTGGGGGCAGTTTTATTAGAATCCCATCATTAATGAGTAGATGTACTAAACTAGAAGTGTTGGGAATTGAGAAGGAAGGGATAGATGTTAGAGAAGATATCAAGGAGGAATTAACAGAATTGGGTGGTGATCTAGACAGAAATATTGATTCTAAGAATGAAGGGTAGATGTAAAGGATGATGGACTTGGTTTGGTCATTCAATTTCAGGTATTGACCTACCTCTAGGTGAGGAAAACCTGTAAGCAGTTGAGGAGTGTATATGAAAAACAAATGCCGATTAGCAATGATAAAAAGAGTAAAATTAAGTAGCTAGTACTAAGATCAACTACTTAGCTTGATTATCAAGGCCTGTCACTGGCCCAAATCTACCTTTTCAACCCTTCCCTCAGGCTAACCTGGTTTATTCATGGGTGCATCTAAAGCACAAGTCACATTCTCCTGGCACAGTGAGTTCAAATATTATCTCAGTTCTGTTACCCTGGCCAAATCACATCATCTGCCTCAGCTTTCTCAAATATAATATGGGATAATAATAGCAACTACTTATCAGGGTTGTTATCAAGAGCAAATGAAATGATAATTGTTTAAAAAAAGCTATTTAGCACAGCACCTGGTACACAATGGGGACTCTCTCTCTCTCTTTCTCTCTCTCTCTCCATATATATATACATATATATAGACATAGATATATTGAGATATATATAATGTATACATATATATCTATATACATGCATGCCTATATATTTACATACATACACACATATATGTATATACACACAGGCATATAATCTCTTCTCTTCCCCATGCCCGTATTCGTTGCTAGTTTGTTGTTTCATAGACATGAGATGTGTGTGCTACTGAGGCCTCTATTTCTGACACAATTCAACGTTTCAAAGGTTCTGTGCAGATATCTTGCCTCCTAAACCAGACAATACCACCTCACTTTGCTGTCTTTCTTAACTGTCTTACTGAGTTGTTGTGACCAAAAAACGTTTATCAGCCATTGGGGTATTCTCTAATGACATACCTCCCTGCACTGGCCTGGACTGTAAATGATGGATATACAGTCTATTCCTGAGACTTTTCTATCTCCTGTGGGACTTATCAGAGACTGAATTCATCTGGTATCTGTTTCTGTAACCAAGGACATCTCTATGATACATGAAAGCACAACAGCATGAAGGATTTGTTAAAACATGTTTATGTTACGTTGTTGCATAGTCGTTTTCAGTCATCTCTGAGTCTCTTCATGATCCCATTTGGGGGTTTACTTGGTCAAAATATTGCAGTGGTTTGCTGTTTCCTTCTCTAGCTCATTTTATAGATAAGGAAACTGAGGCAAACCAGATTAAGTGACTTACCCAGGGTCTCATAAGCTAGTAAGTGTCTGAGACTGGATTTGAACTCAGCAAAATGAGTCTTCCTGACTCTGGCACAACACTCTAGCCTCTGAATCTTCTAGCTGTCCTGTTTATGTTATATACAACATAAATTATTATTATTATATACAATGTAAATAATGTAAATATACATAATACATAATGCATATATATACAACATAAATAATGTAAATATGCATAATATATTATAAATATATACAACATAAATGTAAATATACATAGTATATTATAAATATATATGTGTGTATATATGTACATATATATATACAACATAAATAATGTAAGAACATATCAGCTCCATTTATGGATAGCAGAAACACAAATCATATGTGAAAGAAAACTGAACATTTTTCAAGTCTTATTGTGACATTTCACTGTTGGTTCTACAATTCCGTTATCAAATCAGTGATTGGCTTTTTACTGTAAATAACTGTTTTCCTAGTGATTAGGAGCTCCGTTTTTTCTCTCTTTAAAATGTTTTATTCTGAGTTTGACAAACACCAATAAATATGAACGTTTCCATGCAGAACAAAAAAGGGGAGTTTGAATGAAACTTGAACTCTATCGTTTATTAGTTGTGGTTTTTAAGAACATAATAAAATTAACACATTAATTCCAAGGCTGTCCTGCTTATCTGTTCCTCCCTCTAAATTTCCTCTTGTTCCTTTCTATACATTTTTAAAAAATGTTTTATTAATGCTCTTTTCTTTATTTTCTCTGCTTTTTCCCTCTCCCATTAAATTTAAAAAATAAACTCTCATACCAAATAAGCATAGTCAAGCAAAACGAATCCACACAGAAGCCACATATGAAAAAAAAAAGTCTCCTTCAGCACCTCTAGCCCATCAGCTTTCTGACAGGAGGCAGGAAGCATGCTTCATCATTGGGACTCTGGAATTATGGTTGATCATTGCACTGATCAGAATTATTAAGACCTTCAAAGTAACCAAGAGTTTTGTTAAATAATCCAAAGTATTAAGATTCGTCTTATTCCTTGTGGTTGCTTAAATCACGTGTTTAATATAGATATTTCTTTAGGCCAGTATAGTCTTTAAAGAGGATAGCAACAAGAAAAAAAAAAGATAGCATTAGTTCATTATTTTATTAATATTTTAAGAAACCGCATCACTTTTAAATTGACATTTCCTTTGTATTGTCAATGAATACCAGACTCATTCAATGAAAGTATGGAGTTGGCATATTTTCAATATTGATTTGACTGTTCAATACATACTTGCCTTTTTCTAAAATATTCTATAGCCTTTTGGGGCATGTGGAAGAAGGGTTCAGCTAAGTGGTTTCACTGGGTAAGGAGCTCTTATGGAGAAAACTCTCTGGCAATACAGAGGAGGAACTGTGTAGGGTCCTGAAGAGTAGTGACTTTGGGGTCGCATGACTTGGTTCAAATACTGCCTTTGATGCTTTCTATGTACATGAACTTGGAAAAAGTACTCCAACTCCCTGGTACTTATTTTCCTCAATTTATAATCCTATAAATGTAAATCCTTAGCAAAGTGCCTGGGGGCACTGAGAAGTTAAATATAACACCTCTTTTTGTAGTTGACTTCCAATGCTATGGATCCAACTCCAGCCTCTTCCCAGAGTTGTAATGCCCCAACTCCTTTACCTGCTTCAACATGATATTTCATTGATCTTTGAAACTTAAGGTTTCTAAAACTTTTGGTCAAATAGATTGGAAATCTCAACATCATCTTTTTTTTTTTTCAGTCAAAGTAGCAAGGTTTATTTGTGATGCCAATAGAAGTGGGCTACATTCTATGTGAATCTGAGCAGTTTAATGTGGGTAAAATTGGTGCTTAAGAAAAGATAGTGAGATGATCTCTATGGGATTAAGGAATGGTAAATGGCCCAGGGTGGGCCAAGTGCAGACAAAGAAAGGGTCTACAGGGGATTAAGGAACATCAGGTAAACTAATCAAGGTGGGTTGGAGCAGGCCAGATGCCTTGAATAGAGGCATCAGGGAACTAGACTACTGAAATATATAGAAAAATTCAGGGTCTAGGTCCCATTACCCCATCATTTTCCCCTCAAACAAATCTTTTGGGGCAAGGGATAAAGGTCTTGCCTTCTGAAACTGCTTTCTGAAGGCAAGGGTTGTAGAGGTGTCCCTGCTTTGAGGGGGTTATGGGGAGGAGTCAACATTGTCTTTGGATCTTTCCTCTCCCTCTGCCCACCAATATCCAATCAGTAGCCAAATCCTGTAGATTCTGCTTCCAGAGTATTTTTTGATTGTGTCTCCTCCTCTCCATTTACATGGCCATCATTCTAGTTAATTCTAATATTAATTTTCACATGAAATATCAAAATTGATTACTCATTGCTCTCCCTACTTTCAGTCTTCCCCCTCTCATCTTTCATATATGCTTCCAAAATATTCTGCCTCATGTATAGATCTGAGTATGTCACTTCCCTGTTGAAAACCCTTACTGCTTTTAGGATCATATAAAACTCTTTATTATGATACAGAAGACCTCCCACATTCTGGTTCTAGCATTTCTAACACTATTCATATATTCTATTTTCAAACCAAATTAATAACTCGAGCTGTTTCCTAATCTTTTTGTGCCATGATATCTTCTACATCTGTACATTTTCACAATACCACATTCAGCTCCCATGCCTGGAATGCATTACTTCTTCATCTCCTGTTAGTGGACATCTTTGTTTTCATCAAGGCTCTGACAGGTACTGATGAGGGCTGGAAGGGGAAGGGGGTGATACCCTTACAAAGACCACAGTACCAGGGCAGGTTGTTTGGAATGAATTTGCAGACTCAAGCATTGTTGAGGTCAAGGTAAAAATTGATTACGTTTTTCAGTGAACAAGAGTTCTTAGGGAACCTGAAATCTTGGAAGGGTACAGGTAAAGTTTGTATAGGATATTCTGTAGTGAGGCATGTGATAAATATGCTAACTAGGTGTTTTCGAATGGGATTAGGGAGTGGTCAGTTAAAGGAACATGTACTTTTGGTATCTACTGCACAGATATTTTGCCCAGAGTTCATCGGGAAATAGTTGGGGGGGCAGTGTGGCTACATGGAGGTGTGGTTTTAGGCCTGAAATGTTTTTAATTCAACCAACAGTCAGGGTTGACTGAGAAATACCTAGACTGTTCCTCTCAATATCTTATTAGACAAGATAAAAAAGGAGAGTATACGTATGCCTAAGTTTAGAATACATATGATTGGCCAATGAGTAGTAAATGTCATTATGACCCAGAGCACAGCCCATTTAGTTAGGACACAGATGGTTTAGACTATTAAGTTCTATAGGTTCATCTGGGTGCTGTATCAGGAAGGGAGATAACAGTTGTTGCTGAGAGAGGTTGTATCTTTGAACTGGAGAGAAACTACCTGGGATAGTATTTTGAGGCTAGAGAGAAATGTAACTTTTAAAGAGAAATGTGATTTTAGAATTGGGGCCCAAGTCCATGCACCCAAGTATCCCATCAGTACCAGCTCTAACAAGAAGACTTTTCTGGTTCAGCAAGTTATTATTGACATCCTCTGTTTCCTAGAGCACTTTTCCTGAACTTTTCCATTTCTATATCACACTTTACCTTGGATTATATTTCTTTGGGTACAAATTATTTCATTCTTGGAAGACTGTGTCTGAGGTCTAGGACTATGCAGTTCTTCATCTTTCTCCTAATGCCTTGCCTTTCATATAGTCTATATTTAATAAAATATTTGATTGCACTGAGTTAATATTTAAAGACCCCTTGAAAAATTTCAAAGTACATAAATTATCATATTCAAGCCTCACAACAATCCGTTAGGTACTAAAGGCATTGTTATCTTCATTTTACAGATTATGAAACTGAGGACCAGGGGGGTTGAATGACTCTCTAATCATAGATTTTGAAGCAGGATTTGAGCCCACGTCTTTTTGATTCTAAGTTCAACACATAATCTGCAGTTCCATGATATTTTATTTCTATTGTTTCTCATATCCTCCTCTCTCTCTCTCTCTGTCTCTCTGTCTCTCTCTCTCCATATATATATATATATATACACACACACACACACACACACACACACATATCTCCTTCCGTTCCTCCCTCACTCACTCACTCCCCTTCTCTCCCTACTTTTTCCCCTCCCTCCTGCTCTCTACAGTCTTTCTCTCTTAAGTACATGCATGTAAACATCTACTCAGTGCTGCTTATAGACATTACCTCTTGTAATTTAAAAAAAAATCTAGAATCATTATATGAAGGAAAACAGTATCAGTCATGTTTTCAAGAATGTATATTTATACTTGATTTTTATATACTGTTAGTTTGTTCAATTTCCATCACATATTTGTACATCAATTGTTTGTGATAGAACCCAGATTCTTTATATTTAACATATCAGATTTCTCTCACCAAAAAAATCAATGGTTGTCTGATGAAGTTTTCTTTTAATATGAAGGCACATAAAAGAAATAAAACCAACAAAGTGAACCTGTTTTTCAAAAGACTAGATTTAGATTGTCAATTGAAGCATAAAATTATAGTCAATGTGTCAGATTTATGCATTGTTTTAGTCTTTTCCAACAAGTTAGACATTCACTTCCTTCTAAAAGTGAGAGTATTACAACTCCTATGCTAAAGCAACATTGTTTCTGTTCCAAGGTCATACCTTGAAGGTCTGGAGGGAAATATGGAAAAAAAGGATAAAAAGTTACAAAATTCACTCCAGAAAACGATCTGACACACATTTTTCAGTAACCTGCTTTTATTTTTCTTGTAGTCATATCATCTTAATTTTTTAACTTTGCTGTGACAGTGTTTCATAAATATTCATTACTTCAAATAAATTAAGTAGACTTTGTTTTAAAGTCAATATTGAGTTTGCTAATGAAAATGGTTAAGTTAATTAAGTCAACGGCAGTCCTCACTGAACTTCTTCAGAGCTATTTCCCTTAGCGATGTTATTTTCCTGAAGAAATGATGTGTAAAAATTAAGCCCTTTTTACTCTCCATTGTTCTACATCAGATTCTGAACTGTCACTTTACATGTAACAACCTGTTGCATAAAGTGTAATTATGAGAGTGCCATAATTTGATGGTAATAGGGACAAGATAAAGTCTTGTGGAATGGGTTCATCTTTTTTAATTTAGGAAGACGCTGAACACATTTTGTCATATCAAAGATTGTCTAGATGTAACTTCTGAATGCAAGAGCAAAATAAGCTAAACAAAACAAAATCTCACAGATTTTGTTTCGCAACTCAAGTTATAAATGTAAGTAAATATGGTATTTTTCTTCTTATTTTATTTTCTTTGCTGGTTAGATTATTTTTTCTTCATGCTTTTCTCTCTCATACTCCATGCTTCTACACCTATTCAGGTTTCTCTCTCACTATCCTTGTGAAAAAGAGGAAGCAATATAGGGCAAGTTGAGTGAATTGCAAACTGGTTGAATGATGGGTCCCAAAGAGTAGTTATTTGTAGCTCAGTGTCAACTTAAGTCTTTAGTGGAGTGCAAAAGCTATAATCCCTTGACCCTCTAATTGTGTATCTATCAATAGCCTAAATAAAAACATTGATGGAATGGTTATCAAATGGAAATTTAAATAAGGCTCGAAGAAATTTTTAACACAATGGATGAAAAAGGTAGGATCAAAAAAAAAAAAAAAGATCAACCAGGCAAGAACCTAATAAAATTAAATTTAATAAGAATAAATCAAAAGCTTTCCATTTGGGTGCAAAACATTGAGTGGGAAAGTACTAGATCAAGGAAATGCAGGAGAGAACAGTGGAGTCAAATTTAAATCACAATTAATAGAGGTAAATAAATCCTGCACTTGTTTTAAAAAAATGAATTGAATGATTAATAATAAAAACGAGTTTTTATGTAGTACTTTAAGGTTTGCCAAGTATATACACACACACACCTATAGTTCTCACAGCTACTCCAGGAGTAGTTGTTATCCCCATTTGATACTGATATAATTATTTCCATTTTACAGATGAGGAAACTGAGGCAGGTGCAGGTTAAATGATTTACAAGCTTGTCACATTTCTCATAAGTGTTGGAGGCTAGATTTGGACTCCTCTTTATCCAGATCTAATACTCTACCTACTATGCCACCTATCTGCCTATAAGCATAGAATAATTAATAACATCGACAGTAATAACACAACTTACATAAATAACACTTTATGTTTGTAAAGTGATTTATGTGTATTCTATCATCTGAGTTACCTCTTTGTGAGGTAGGAATAGTATGTTTTATGACGTCCGTTTTGCAGATGAAGAAACAGCTCTGACAATTTAAATGACTTGTCCATATGTGACATGTTTCCACAGTGGCTGTAAGAGGCTAGATTTGAGTCCTCATCTTTCTGATTCCACATCCATCATTATAATCATTTTCACCTCCTAGATGAGAAAGATATAACTGGACAGTACCTCTGAAAAAGACATGGGAATTTTAACGTACTGCAAAATCCATATGAGCCATTGGGGCAGCATAGCAGCAAACGTACTAGAATTCCAGTCTATTCCCTCCATTGTTCAAACTCCAGATTTGCGATGCATTGCCATTTCTTTATATGCCACAATGAGTAGCCATACTAGAGTTCAGAAACCAATAGATCTATCTTATTTCTGGTATATTATCTTCTGGTTTCTTTACCAAACGCTCTCAAAATAAGCTATCCTAGCTGAATGTCACATCACTATCTTCTCAGGTTTCCCTTCTCAGCTGCTTTTCTATGATTTTTGAGGTGCTCATAACATTGTATGCTCCTACTCTGAAGTATTTTGCAGTTGATATTGCTGTGTCTTTAAATTGTAAAACTGGAGAATACTTCATGGCATCCGAGTAGGGAGAACTGAAAACACTAGATTGACAGTTATAGCAAAGCAAACTTCAATTCAATTTCTTCAAGAAAGAATAACTTTCTGATAATTCAAATCATATAAAAATAGAATGATCTGCCTGAGGCCTTCAACCAGTGGCTAAATGACCTCTTGATGGGGGGTATAGCACAGGAAATTAGGAGCAGATTAAAACTCCTTTCAACCATAAGATTCTCTGATCATTATTGATGCTGAGAAAACAATAGACACTTCACTAATTAGCTCTTCCTTCTTGGTGGAGTAATTCCTTTCTTTCCTATTTTCATATGCTAGGCAGATATCTTTGCAATGTCATAAATTCTCACTAATAATTCCATCTTTTCCATCAGTAGTTTTCATATAGCTTATCAGATTCCTGGGAAATAATAGAACCAAAAACCAAGACATCTCATTTATAAAATGAGGATATTGGAATAAATTATTTCAAAGGTGCTCTCCAGCTCGAAACCTGTGATTGTCTTGGAGCACTGCAGTAAATAGATCTTAACTTCTACATGAGATTATGCTGTGTTCCTGACCTGCTGCTAAACATGAAGTTTTGTCCCAACATAAGGAAAAAAGCTAATCTTTCATTTAGAGCCAGCAAAATCCTTTGGGCAGAAGACAATTTGTTAAGCACTCAGCACTGTTTTCATTGTATCATTTGTGAAGTTTATATTTAGAGAGATAGGTAAATCTTTGCTTTAGGGGAAAAGCAAAAAGTTAAATGGATAAAATAATTAAAATATTGAATGTACTGTGTGAAATTTGCATTTAGAGTTCATTGTTTGAATCTGACATGTTATTTATCAGCTTAAAAAGACATTTGCTTTCCTAAATTCTAATACTGTGTGAGGTTCTACCAATCTGGAAAGGCTTTGATGGCAAACCAATAATGCATGCCTGTAGATGGTGTTACAGATTAGTTAAAATCATCTCCAGAAAAAGTCCATCACTAGGGTTCTGCCTATATAATGATGAAGTCTCATAGACTTTCTACATTGCGTTTCTGCATTGCCATCTACAGTAGAGCAGAATTAAACTCAAAACATCTAGGTCTTTGGAAGTATTAAAGTTGCCCTCTGTCCTTTCACTCTCTCAGGATACTGGTTATAGTTATATACATTTGTAGTTCAGGTGAGCATAGTCTTTTTTTTTATGTTAGACTGTGATATACTTTCAGGGCAGGAAAGACCCTGCCTTTTTGCTGCCGATTTTGTTTCCCTTGCTGTCAGAGTTTGTTTATATATTCATCGCCTCCAGCATTTAGCCTGGTGCCTTGTCCAATGTAGGTGCTCAGTAAGGATTTGTTCAATTGAATTGAATGGCCTATTTTTTATACTCTAATTTTTCTCTAAATAATCTCACATGGTTATGGATGACTAAAATACACACCGGACATCCCAAGCAGCCTAGTCTCATTCCCAATGTGGAATTGGGTCAGCAGGTGATGCTCCCTAGCTATTTAATACATTTTTGAGTCATATCATGTCTGACTCTTTGTGACTCCATTTGGGGTTTTCTTGGCAATTTCTTGCCATTTCCTTCTCCAGCTCATTTTACAAATGGAGAAATTGAAGCAAATAGGGTTAAGTGACATTCCCAAGGTCACACTGCTAGCAAGTGTCCAAGGCTGAATTTGAACTCTGGTCTTCCTGACTTCATGTCAAATGATTTATCCACTGTCCTACCTAGTTTCCCTGTTTAACTCTCTAATGATAGGCTAGACCTGGATAGGTTGGGAATCCAGTAAAACACCAACAACACAGTATTCAGAGATTCAAGGTAAGAAAGGAGTGCAGCATACACCAAAGCACAGAGATCATGGAGTCCATAGGTCATTATGAATAGACATGGCAGACAGTTAGGTGGAGCAGTGCATGGAGTGCTTGACTTAGATCCAGGAAGAGCTGAATTCAAATTCTGTCTCAGACCCTTCCTTGCTGTGTTACACTGGGCAAGTCACTTAACCCTTCTCAGCCTTATTTTCTTCATCTGAAAATGGAGACTTTTCAGGGTTATTATGAGGATCAAATTAGATAACATATGCAGCATTTTGCAAATGCTAAAATGTTATATAAATGCAAGTTAGTAGTAGCAGTAGTAGTGGTGGTAGAGGTGGTGATGGTGGTGGTAGTAGTAGTAGTAGTAGTAGTAGTAGTAGTAGAAGTAGTAGTAGCAGTAGTAGTAGTAGTAGTAGTAGTAGCAGTAGAGGTTCTGAGGCAAGTTGGTTAGATGTCTCCCAAGTATGGTGGTGAGGAGGGAAAGGAAGAGAAGGAAATTATGGAAGGACCTATGGTTCTGTTTCTCACTGACAGTTTGGACATTTTAAAGCTTATACCCTAATAGTACTCAGATCAAGGAGCCACTATCTTTCGAACAGCAAATTGAGATTATTGAGGATAGGTGACCTGAGTCCAAAAAGCATATTTGGTTACAAATATATATTATCATGAGAGTGTGTGTATTAGAAAAAGTACTGAACTGGGATTCAGAAATCTGAGCTCTTCCACTTACCACCCAAGGAACACTTCCTAAAACTCAGTTTCCTTACCTTTGAAATGGGCTGATATTATCTGATTTTTTCAGAGTTGTTAAGTAGATCAAAGTATATTATGAATTGAAAATTATAAATCCCTCTACAAATTCAAAATATTTAAGGATGGAAGAGAAGGGCTAGATTATTTCTTATACATTTCTTACAGCAAAAAATCCTTAATATTCATTGTTTTATAAATTTTGAGTTGCAAATTCTCTCCCTCCTGCCAGCCTCTCCTTCTCATTGATAAGACAAACATTGTATTATACACGTTGAGTCATGCAAAAACATATTTTCATATTAACCATGTTGCTAAAAAAAGCAAGAAAAATAAATTGAAAGAAGTATGCTTCAAATTGTACTCAGAGTTCATCAGTTCTCTCTGGAGGTAGATAGCATTTTTTCTTGTGGGATCTTTAGAATTGTTGTGGATCATTATCTTCATTAGAGTAGTTAAGTCTTTCACAGTTGATCATCATTACAATACTGTGTTACTGGGTACTATGTTCCCCTGCTTTTGCTCACTTCACTTTGCATTGGTTCATATAGGTCTTCTTAGGTTTTTCTGAAACCATTATCCTCATCATTTCTTATAACACAGTGGTATTCCATTACAATAATATACCACAACTATTTAGTCATTCACCACTTGAAGGACATCCCTTCAGTTTCTAATTCTTTTCTACCACAAAAGAGCTGTTACATGCTGTTGCTTACAAAAATCAGATTTTTAAAAATAGTGTATGCGTGTGTGTATACATATATAAGAAAATAAAAAAAGTAAATTTAGTTAAAAATTAAAATCTACTCACTTATAATGTTCTAGAAATATATTGCAACTATTTTAGAATTTTTAGTAGTGATTTCCATGTCGCTTTGAGGTCTCTGCTTTCAGCCTAACTTTGGGGTTCACTCCTAGGCTCTGACGCTTACTGGGTGGGGTAGCCTTGAGCAGGTTAGTTTCACTTCTTTGAGCATCTATTTTCTCCTTTAAAAAAACATTCACAGGTTTGTTAAAAGGATCCAATTAGGCAATGTACATAAAGTATTTTAAAAGCATAGACTGATATATAATTAGTACTACCACACATACTACTCTTAGAAATCACTGAGTTCCACTCTGATGAAACAGAGTTAACAGAGGTAGTATGGGGTAGTGGAAAGAATTCTAGTTTTGGAATTAGAGTAAATGGATTCAGATTTGATTTCTGCTATGTACTATTTGTGTGAGTTAGGTCCTTAGTTTCTTCAACTGTAAAATTAGCATCTTGAACTAGATAATCTTTGGTTTAGAAGTCTGGCACAGCTTCGAAAAAGAAGAGGGCATAACTAGGTGGCATAGTGGGTAAAGGGTTCAACTTGAGTCAGGATGAAATGAATTCCAGTTCTGCCTCAGTCACTAATTGGCTTGTGACCCTAGGCAAGCCATTTAATAAAAGACTCAGTTTTCTCAATTGCAATCTTAATCGTAATACAAATGTCTAAGATACATTTTACCTTTGAATCTATAATTATGTGATCTAACAATCCACCAAAAAATATTTTAAACATCTATTATGTGCCCAGAAGAGACACTTTGTAGATTAATGGATTGATCAAGGAGTGGGAAAAAGTCATCTTATTTTACAAATGAATAAACAGAGACTCGAGATTAAGTGACTTGTCCAAGGTCACAAGGTAGTAAGGTAGTAAGATCCTTGTTGAATTGATCTGAGCTCATCTTTTTTGTCTCCATATTCAGTGATATCTTAGGCCATTTGAGTCAGTTAAGGAAGAAGTATCCACAGGAATCTTATGTAGGCTTCTGGGGGACATTGTGTGGGAGGCATGGGGAACGGGAGAAAGCTAGCTCTAAAGCCTGTGCCCCTATAACAGAGTCAGCTATAGAACGCAGGTCTCCAAATTCCTAATCCATTGCTTTTTTCTGTTGATTTTTCTCTTTATCACAATCATTCAGATATAATTAATGAATTTAGGGGTTTGAGAAGATTCTTACCACCCAGAAATAATAACTAACATACGAGATGGAGGAAAGACAGTAAAATTTGCTGCAGAAACAGGGAATTTGTTTCTGGATCTCTCAACTTTCCCTTCCCAAATCCTCTCTTGCCACCTGCCTTTTCTATCCAGCCCTATTCTAATCTTGTGGTCTGTGCCTCCAATATACTACAACGCTTGTTGTGCCATGTTTCAGGACAGCAGATTAGACCAGCCTCTGTTTAGGTCCATAATACAAATTCCTTTTATTTTTTCTTTCAGGATTTTTAGCTCATAGACACTAATATCACAGGATCATAGGATAATAGAGTTAAAGGTAGAAAGGACTTTAAGGGTCATCTTGTCAAAGCTCCTCATTTCTGATCTGAGCAAACTAAGGCCCAGAGGAGAAAAGTGACTGTTCTATGGTCAATCACCTGGTCAGTGGCAGCAGGGACTTAAACTGAGGTCCTCTCATTGCCTATACAGTATACTTTTCACTATGTTATCCTACCTTTCTTATGATGATCTCATTATCTTATCCCACTTTTTCTGTCCCCAGTTCAACAATGGGACATATGGATATTTAAGATCACCACATTAAAGAAAACATTAAGAAAAGACATGTCCAGTTATGAACATTTATCTGAATGGTTGTTCTAGGTCCAAAGGGCTTCTTAGGCTTTTTCCACTCAAGAACCTTTTTCCATTTCTTCAGCATTCACTGGTATTGCATGGCCTGAAGGCATGCACAGTGCAAAGTACACATGCTTTGTGTTCAGAAACAAGGCTGCTGTGAAGTTGTTCAGTACAACAGATAAAGTGCTGCCAGAAACAGTCGGATTCACTACATGTTTGATTTTTTAACTAATTTTTGGTCACATATTCAAAAACCTTTTTACTATTGCCAAATCTTTCATTACCCTATGTGACCAATAATGTAAGAAGTCCTGCAGGACACTCTAGAGATGATAGAGTTGCATGCACTTAAGAAGCCAATGAACTAGAGAAGGTAATAGTATAGGTATTATAAAAATTGGGTTGTAGGTGGATCAGGAAGAGGGTTTTAGAATGAAATGGCAAATAAGGAGAAGGAAAAGATTTGTGGCAGGGGCCCAGACAAAAGAAAACTTGAGGAGGGAGAGGGAGAGGATAATAATTACATTATCAAGGTTCTCAACTGTGGTATATAAAGTAAACCTTGAAGAAAGAAAATTATTTTTACCATCCAGAGAAAAGAAAGAAATTCATTTTATGCATGGGAGGTAGCCTATATGAATTCATGGATGTGGGAAATGAGAAGTTGAGTTGAAAAAACATCCAAAATGTCCAGGTTGTCTGAAACGTGCGGTATGTGAAAGAAGGCAAATTGGATTGAGAATGAAATTGCCTTTAAATGTCAAACAAGGGAGTGGCATGGCCAAGTGTCCATTAGGAAGATAATTTTGGCAAGAGGACTTAAACAGGGGAGAAATTTAAGGCAAAAGATTAGGAGGTGATTACCTTGCAAGAAGTGACAGAATCCATAAAGTTACCTTTGTGAGTTAGAAAGTTAAGGACCTATGTGAGAGATGTTAAAGACACAAAATTGAAAGAATCAAATATTTTTGGTTAAAGGAGAGGGAGATTCAAGAATGACTTTACTCTTTAAAGTCCATTTGATTAAGAAATATATCAGGTAATGCCATTAAGAGAAATAGGAAAGTTGGGAAGAATGGGGCAGTTTTGGGAGAAAAATATTGATTTCAGTTTTTAGATATGTTAATTTGGAAGTATCAGCTGAGAATGTAGGTGAAGATATCTCTCTAGGACTGGAAGTCACTAATTTTTCTCCAAATCCTAGTACTCTTCCTATTGCTAAATATGTGGCTTATGAGGCCAAGTAAAGTAGGATCTTTTGATGTTTTGGCTTATACCAAGAAGTATAATGGCTCTGAATAATATGATTGAGGGAAATCTTTCTCATTCATTGATGGGCCTGGGAAGATTTGTAGGAAAGCCCATAGCTTTTTTTTTTTTTATTATTATTTAACTTTTTACATTCGTTTTCACAAAATTTTGGGTTCCAAATTTTCTCCCCTTTTATCCCCTCCCCCCCACCCTAATACACCAAGCAATCTAATTTTCCCCATCTCCAATCTGCCCTCTCTTCTGTTGTCCCCATCTTCTCTTTTCTCCTATAGGGCCAGATGACTTTCTATTCCTCATTAACTGTATGTCTTCTTTCCTAGTAGCAACAACAATACTAAACAGTTGTTCCTAAAACTTTGAGTTCCAAATTCTCCCCATCCCTCCCTCCCCACCCATTCCCTTTGGGAAGGCAGGCAATTCAATATAGGCCATATCTGTGTAGTTTTGCAAATGACTTCCCTGACAGTCGTGTTGTGTAAGACTAACTGTATTTCCCTCCATCCTATCCTGCCCCCCATTGTTTCTATTCTGTCTTTTGATCCTGTCCCTCCCCAAGTGTTGACTTCAAATTGCTCCCTCCTCCCTTTGCCCTCCCTTCCATCATCCCCCCCCCCCCGCTTATCTCCTTCTCCCCCACTTTCCTATACTGTAAGATAGGTTTTCATACCAAAATGAGTGTGCATTTTATTCCTTCCTTTAGTTAAATGTGATGAGGGTAAACTAATTGTTTTTTTTTCTCAGCTGTCCTCTTTTTCCCTCCACTAAAAAGTCTCCTACTTGCCTCTTAAATGACATATAATTACCCCATTCCATTTCACCCGCATTCCTCCCACTACATTTCTCTCTTACCGTTTACATTAATTTCTTTTAACATATGGTTCCATCCTCTTCAATTCACTCTGTGCTCTCTATCTCTGTATGTGTGTGCATGTGTGTATGTGTGTGTGCATGCATGCGTGTACATGTGTGTGTGTGGTCCCACCAACTACACAGATACTGAAAAGTTTTGAGAGTTACAAATATTGTCTTTCCATGTAGGAATGTAAACAGTTCACTTATGGTAAGTCCCTTAAGACTTCTCTTTGCTGTTTACTTTTTCATGCTTCTTCTCATTCTTGTGTTTGAAAGTCAAATTTTCTTTTCAGCTCTGGTCTTTTCATCAAGAATGTTTGAAAGTCCTCTGTTTCATTGAAAGACCATATTTTCCCCTGAAGTATTATACTCAGTTTTGCTGGGTAGGTGATTCTTGGTTTGAGTCCTAGTTCCTTTTACTTCTGGAATATCCTATTCCACACCCTTCGATCCCTTAATGTAGAAGCTGCTAGATCTTGAGTTATTCTGATTTTATTTCCCCAATACTGGAATTGTATCATTCTAGCTGCTTGTAAGATTTTCTCCTTGACTTGGGAGTTCTGGAATTTGGCCACAATATTCCTAGGAGTTTCTCTTTTTGGATCTCTTTCAGGTGGTGATCGATGGATTCTTTCAATGCTTATTTTGCCCTCCAGTTGTAGAATGTCAGGGCAGTTTTCCTTGATAATTTCATGGAAGATGATGTCTAGGCTCTTTTTTTGATCATGACTTTCAGGTAGTCCCATAATTTTTAAATTGTCTCTCCTGGATCTCTTTTCCAGGTCAGTTGTTTTTCCCATGAGATATTTCACATTCTCTTCCATTTTTTCATTCTTTTGGTTTTGTTTGGTGATTTCTTGGTTTCTCATAAAGTCATTAGACTCCATCTGTTCCATTCTAATTTTGAGAGAACTATTAAATTCAGTGAGTTTTTGAACCTCTTTTTCCATTTGGCTAATTCTGCTTTTGAAAGTATTCTTCT
The DNA here is from genome assembly GCA_023548195.1 of Bettongia penicillata ogilbyi. Taxonomy (NCBI): domain Eukaryota; kingdom Metazoa; phylum Chordata; class Mammalia; order Diprotodontia; family Potoroidae; genus Bettongia; species Bettongia penicillata. The sequence goes on from JAJHZJ010000872.1 coordinate 1,998,503, forward strand.
CCTCATTGGCTTTTTGAACCTCTTTTGCCAATTGAGGGAGCCTATTTTTCAAGGTGTTATTTTCTTCAGCATTTTTTTGGGTCTCCTTTACCAAGGTATTGACCCGTTTTTCATACTTTTCTTGCATCTCTCTCACTTCTCTTCCCAGTTTTTCCTCCACCTGTCTAACTTGCTTTTCAAAATCCTTTTTGAACTCTTCCAAGGCCTGAGCCCACCCGACATCCCCCTGGGATGTCTGGGGTACCGAGGCCCCACCCTCCACATCTTTCCCTGATGGCAAGAATATGTCCTCTTCATCAGATCTGAATGTTGGGATCATTTGCATCTGTTCAAAAAAACTCTCTATAGTCTTATTTTTCTTCCCTTTTCTAGGCATTTTCCCAGCCAGTTACTTGACTTCTGAGATTCCTGTCCACCCCCGCCTAGATCCGCCCAGCTAGTGCTTGGAGTCTGAGATTCAAATGGGCTTTCCGTGGCAGGCACGGCTGCTATTCAATGTGAGCTTTAGTTCTGGTGCTGGGGTGGGGGCAGGGCCACCTCCCAGGCTCAGTTCCCTCAGGGGCTTTATGCAGAGACCTTCAGAAATGGAGTGGGTGGGGCGGGGCCCTTCCAGGCTCAGCTCCTTCAGGTGGTTTATGCAGAGACTTTCAGTAATGAAGATCCTGCCTGCTGTTGGGGGAGTCTCCGGCCGCAGGCCACGCCAGCGCTGCCTCTGCCGCTGCCCCCGCCTCTGCCTCTGCTGCTTCCTCCCGAGGGGGCCTGAGCCACGGAGACACCCCGCTCCCCTCTTGGTCTGCCCAAGCATGTCTCTCACTGACCTGTAGAGTCTGTGGGCAGAGGGACCTTCCAGGCCGCCGGAGGTTCCGTCCCTGAAGCCTGCTCGGATCAGCTTCTCTGGGGCCGCAGCCAGGGCAGCACTGGGGTGGGGTCCGCTTTCCGGAGCACGATGGACCCTGGGGACGGCTCTCCAGGGCTCTCTGGATCAGAAATCTCTTCCACTATGTTTCTGCACCCCCTGCAGTGATCCAGAACTTCTGGGGAACTCTTCTTACATTAAATCTATGGGCTGTGGGTTCGGAGCTCGCATACCTGCGTCTTTCTACTCCGCCATCTTGACTCCGCCCCCCCATAGCTTTTGTTAATGAGGCACTGGTTCTCAAGGGATGTGATGCCCTCTGACTCTAAAAAGTATATAAAGAATGAGATGTGGTTCTATTTTAGCGCTTAGTTTTTGGAAGAAGGTTTTGCGCCAGATGAGATGATAGGAAACCACTTAGCATCCCCCGGGGTTTGAAAACCCAGTTGTTGGTGCTTTCTTCTCTGGTAAAGATGTCTGTATGTTAACAGTCAGACATTTGGAAGCATGTCTGTTGACTTTTGATTTCTCCATATTTTCTCTAAAGTTCAGGGTGCTGACTTTTCCCCTGAACTAACTGAATGATATACAAGCTTCATTACAGTGATTGTTAAACCCTCAAAAATTGCCTTTCATTTTAGAAAACCAGATCAAAGAACCTGTGATAGCAGCCCCCCTGTGTATGTTGGGGTGCTTACTGATACATGGCTTTAAACAATTCTCCTTTCACAAAATGAAGCTGCTTTTTGCCACTGACTCTTGCCCCATTTTACTCTCCTTGAAAACAGTCATATATTTATTCTTTTTTAAAAAAATAACATTTTACCAATGCTTCTTGTTTTTATATTACAGTCACTTTGAAATATTTACTCCATTTCCCAGAAAACTTTCCTTTATCACAAAGTAAAACAAACTTAAACTAGTTGACACTAAGAAAAAAGTCATTTTCCATTAGATGAGTAGTCAAAGAATATGATCAAATAGTTTTCAAAAAAGAGTTACAAAATAATTCTAAATACTCCTTTTTATTATTATGAACTTAATCAAACATCAACAAATATGAACATTTCCATACAAGAGGAACAGAAAAAGAAGGCTGTATATGAAATTCTACCATGTAGAACATTTTTTTTTACATTTCAAATTTAATAAAATAATTCCAACACTGTCCTGCTTGTCTGTGTTTCTTTCTGAACTTCCTTTTTCTCTTTTCTCTGTAATTTTGTAAATGACTCATGGATACGTTTTTTCCTTAATTTTTTTTTTTAGTATCACTATCACAACTCCCCTCACCACCATCCTCCAAATCTCCACCCACTTCAAAAAAAAAACCTATTTTGCAAAAAAGTAGGTGTAGTCATGCCAAAACAACAAACAAAAAATATCTCATACTGTGTCCATGTGTAAAAGTACATATTTTCTGCATTTTATGTCGAGGTGAAAAGCGTCCTTCATCACCAGTCTCTTGCAGTTCACTGGTCATTGCTATGATTATCAGTGACTGATGACTGCTCAATATCATATTGTTTTCTTGTGGGAAGGACTAAAATGAACATTCCAGTTCAGTGGGGATTGAAACATACATTTACTGAATTGGATGAAAATTATCTCAATCTTAAAAACTCTAAAATATTGTATAAAGATTTTTTTTATTACATCACTTGCTCTGACTCTTGAGGGGAGAAAAGGGAAGGAAATTCCTCCCTTGATTTTAAAAAATCACTATAAAATTATTCTGTTAGAATAAAAAGAATTAGAACTTCAGGTCAAACTACAATGCTCTTTCTGGGTAGATGAGCTTTGGAAAAAAGTAAAGCTATTATTGGCTTTAAATAATGAGATTGAAGATAACACTTCGAAATAATGCCAATGTAATAGTCAAGTTGGCACATGAATTTTAATATGCCTGCATCATTTAATTTCTAAAAAATAAATCCCATCTGCTTTTTGATAATTTTGCTTTAAAAAATAACCTTTCAGATATTATAGCAGTAAGTCAGATTTTTCAGTTCGCTTCAAGAGGGATACATTATTATGCACAAAACAAAATGACACTGAACAAAGCCAGAGTTGTTAAGTTTTCAGGACTTTTTATGAGGCAGGGTTTTTCATTGTCCTTTGCAGTGGTTTTGCATCTCTGTGTGTGTTATGCAGTGATTTCTATGAAATTACTATTGAGGCGAAGGACAATGGAATTTAGAAATTACTCTGTAATTTTAAAGAGCAATTTGAGGAGTATCATAAAATATGATTGTGATATCTACTTACTGAATGTTGAATGCTATGCACTAGTACCCAATATCTTACATCTATTGATATTGAATCATGGCAGTTTTGATAAAGTTATATGCAATTAGAGATAGTGCTCAAAACGAGCCTTTCTAGTCTCTTCTTTGGGCTGGCAGCTAACAAGGCTACTTAAATTGGTGAAAAAAACTAATTTTAAGGCTAACACAAGCATGTCTCTTCCATATCCTTGGTAAAAGGAGAAGAGGGTCATCAGGCTTATTTACATGTGTTGCGGCTTCTATACTTGGAACAACTATTGGAAAAAATGAAATTGAGAGTTTGAGTAACTTCAGATTGCATCCAATTCCATGTTTTACTTCTCTGAGATTCATTAGTATTCTCAGGAATGATGAAAAATGAGGTAGAAGGCATATTACTCAGTGATGTACTTGTGGACATGTAGTTGGCCACACAAAACTATAACCTATTAAAACTTCAATAAGTATGGGCATTTTAAGTTGTTTGGCAGGACATAATTTCAAAAATTGATTGGATATTAATCAATATCAAGAAATGCTTAACATATATACATGCACATGCATAAAGATATAGATATATATATACTAAACATGTCATTAAGGATTATTCTGCCACAAAGTTGTGAGTTGTTATATTTTAACAAACTGAGAAATTAATTATGAGAGTATTGCTTATGGCCATTAAACATTATTCAAAAGCTAACAAGTTTAGTACGTTAATGATAGCAGAATCCTTCAGTGGGTGAAAAGATATTGTTCATTCTCTTACTAAGTGTGAAACCTCTTTGGGATTTTCATTTATACCATTATGCATTATGTCTTTGCAGAACTTCAGGGATAACCATGAAAAAATTTACATGCGATATTAAAAAGTATTTGTATAAGGAGACTAGTATTCCTGGTGGTTCTTATCAAAGGAGTCTTTGTTTTAGTATTTATTGGAAAGAGAAAATGAGGAGATATATTTTTGTAATTAAGACAAATCAAGTACAAATAATTTTTCTGTAAAGTTCCAAAGAAAATTTTACCTTGTGAATTAAAATTAGATTCCATTCTACTAATAATATTTTAAATGATATCATTATGGAATATTTTAAATGATATCATCCCCCCACCAAAAAAGTGAATCACATAAGATCATTCTTAAACTTAAACTTGTAAAAAGTCTTGTGGCATATAATCACATGTTTTTCACTTTTGTATTCAAGATTATTTTATTAACTTTACAGAGGTCAAAAAAACCCCACTAATATTAACATGTGTTCCTCAGAGAACAGTTGTAAAAAAATAAAATTCACTGCTATATGTGTAAAGGTATCTTTCCCAATTTTGGCTTCTCTTTTAGCTTTTGTTTGTGAAAATAGGAAAAAAAAATAAGAAAAAATAGATCTTCAAATATTATTTATTTATGGCACATGAGAAGAGTAATGAAATAATGGCCTAGTTAATTAATTGGCATTACTGATTTAGAAATCTCTTTGAGCATTGGTTAATGTATAGGTCTACATGAGACATAACTATATAACTTCAAATATATACATATATGTATATGTATAAACACACATGTGTGTACATTAATATCCATATGTCTATCTACATCATCCGTTGATACTCTTGCAGCATGTATATTAAATTTTGAATGATAAGGAGAAGATTAGCATTGCTCTTACTAAAGGATGACAGAAATATCGTGAAATATTCTATATTTTGCTTCCTCTGTAGCAAATGCATATGTTTGTTCAAGTATGCATCCATTTAAAATCATATATAAACACATATATAATTTTTAAAATTTATAAACATTCATATACATGTATAAGGATATACTTCTCTTATAAATTTATATACACTTACATAATATATATGATCTATATTTAAACCTTTAAATTTGATCGTTGGAGTATAGTGATGCAGGGTGCTACAGTAACGAACCAAATCAAGCAAGGAGTAGATGAGTGCTTTTGCTACTGACAGCTAAGTTCAAAGTAAGTTGGGTACAGCTTAAGCCACTCTGATCTCTGGGAATGGCTTTGGGTAAAAGGAGGAACCGGAACTGTACTGAGTAGCATTAGGAACTCAGTGAATCTTCTTAAGCAAGGGTATGCCATTACTAGAGCTATAATTTAGGAACACCCATTTTACAGTTGTTGGAAAAATGGGGTGCCATAAAAGCTCAAAACAGGGAGAACGATTAGGACATTATTTAAGTAGTCCTGGAGAAATTTTATGACGGCCTGAGTTAGGGTGGCAGATATAGGAGTGAAATAAAGGGTCTGGATAACACAGATATTATGGAGATAGAATAAAGATGATTTGGCAACTGACTTGATATGGAAATTGAGGGAAAATGGAAAGTCAACCATGACCCTGAGATTGTCAACCCAGGTTAGCAAAAGAATGGTGGTACCCTCAACAGAAATAAAGGAGTTAGGAAGAGGAATGTTCTTGAGAAGACCATAGTAGAAATATTTTAGAACATACAGGTTCTTTTCCTTTTTCCCTAATCATCTTTGGAAACAGATGTAGTAGTGATATTTCTGGGTCAAAGGGTATAGGTAGTTTAGTGACTCTTTGGATAAAATTTCAGATATGTGAAGGAAGGAAAAGAAAAGATAAAGAAAAAATGTATAGAACAAGTTTACATATATAAAAAGTTGTGAACTTTATTATATATTTAAAAGAAGTAATAAGTTGTATATAATAGACATGTAGTTTCACGTGCAATAACCTTTTTTTATTCTACTTTGTTATGGAAATACTTGTTTTAGTTCATAAATTAAAAATTTAAAAATATTAACAAAAGAAAAAGAAAGAAAGAAGTCCGTGGTACAACTAAGTGAAGATGCCAGCAGATAGTTCTTGAGGTGGAGTTCATGAAAGAGATGAGAACAAGATATATAAGTTTGAGAGTCGTTATCATTTCAATAATCATTTGAAACCGTAATCCAAGCTAATCCCTAACCTTTAACTTCTCCCTTCCTCCCAGCTCCTTATCAGTGGCCAATCCTTCAGTAGGATAAGATTCTAGGAGATATATCTGGAGTCCTCCACTATGTACTTATGTTCATATTAATTAGCAAGCCAGTCTTAAATAACTTTTAGAAATAAGTATTTACTGAAGTGTATTGTAAAATTAGCTGGCTCAAAATATCTTTACCAAACTGAGGGCACCCTCTCTTGCACATGAATATAAAATCCATGAGGAAAATAGATTTAAGCATAGGGGACACAATATGGCAAAAGGGACAACTCAAGAGTTCTTGGAAGACTTTTGCTGGAAGTCTTCTCCTGCCTTTCAAAAGATCGTCATTATATTCTCCACCGGCATGATACAATTTTCTTCTGTGGTCATTGTGGAATATCTTGTGTATTTTCTTTTCTTGCGTACTTTCCTTTGTTCTTGGCTTCCAATGCTGTTCTAGGCACGTTGCTATCATGTTGACAAGCAGTTCAAATCCTCTAACTCTTCAGTATTTATAAAGTCAACATCTGATCAAAGTAGAGGAAGGGAAGGAGATAAAGCTTCTCTTTCCCTTTTTCCCTTATCCACCTAAGAGATAGTTTCTTCTCAGGGGTTTGATTAGAATAGCTTCCACCACTGAGCTTCCTAAGTACTTGAACCTTTTCAAACTGGTTTTCTATTTTATATAACTCCCAGGGTATGAATGAATCTCTTAACCAACCTCAGTATTCTTTCAATATTCAGTGGCTCTCACTCCTTCCCAATCAATTATGAACTGCTCACAGCTGATCTAATGCCCTTAACTAATTGTTTCAGTAGAAGCATTCTTACTTAATACAGATATTAAGGGATAATATCTTTTTCATTGCATCAGTTGAAGTGGGGGTGATAAGTGAATTGATTTAATTGATCCCCCACCATTACTTTAGCTAATATAACTAAGTAAATCATGGCACCACTTACAGATGATAAGCAAGGGTTAGGTGAAAGATAAGAGGCATGGTTTGGGACATGCTAAACTTGAGGTGCTAATAAGATATCTAGGTAGAAATGAGAGATGTCCTGTAGGCAGATGGATTAATTATAGTTATTCATTATTTAAAGCATCATATTTCATATTCTTCATCTAATAAATTGGATAGTTCATATTCCAACCAAGTACTATTTTCCTAATTTTAAAAAGTATTCAAATGCAAGCTTTTGATGCTTGCTTGGATAATTATGTATTGGAATTTTCACAGAGATTGGAGCTTTCCTAAATTCCATCAGCCACTGAATTCATGGAAATGGGGTATAAGAGACAACGTGTAGAGAATACTGAAAAAAATAAGAAGCCAGGTCAAGAAATGTAGAGTTCTAAATTCATCATTGATGCCATGTGGATTTTTGAAAGTTGGATATGTTTGCTCCTTCACTTCTGCTTACAAAGATTCTGAAATCTGATGTTTGGAGCTTTAGTTCCATCTGCCACCAGAGAGGCATATTAGGCCAGTCATTTCATGGGAGGAACCTTTCGTAGACTAAGCAGGAATGTTCCTGCCCTTTCTTCCCTGCTTTTGAGTAGCAAAATATGCCATTCTGGTAACACAGAAACTGCAAAGACCGCTCCAACCAGGAGCTGTCAGAGTCTGATAGGGAGAATCAAAGTAAACCAAATGCTCAACTCTGAAAATTGTAGATGTTACCAAGATGGAGAATGTAATCTGAACTGAGTACCTCTTGACCTGGCTTCTTTGCCTTCTTTTAGCCCAAATTCTCTGCAAATATCCCCAGATATGCTATCTTGACAGAATTGACAATTAGGCTTGAGAATTTTTTTTTTTTATCTCTGTATTAATTCTGATTCAGGGTTAAATTCATTAGAATACTCTTCATTCTTCTCACATAAATACTGTACTTGAAATAATATTTAGCATTAAAAATATATTTCCTATTTTGTCTAAGAAGAAATTATTTAAATGGATATTTGTTATTTATAGGTCTTGCAACTCTTTTTCAAAGTTATAGAATTTGAAGTATTAGAAAATTTAAAGGAATATAATATAATAAAACCTTTCAATGTTTAATCCCAACTCATATTTTCAATCCAATTAGCTCATCAGTACACATTACTCACAGTAGATGAACTGGGTCCAAAATTGAATAAAGGTTGCAAAATGGGCTGGATTGTCTTTGGGAAATAATGTAGTGCTAGTTGTGATCCCAAATTATTTCCTGCTGTCAAAGCACATCCTTTAAAATATATTCTCCAGCTGAATTAGATAGCTGTGAATGATGAAAAACTCAATTTCAGAAGAATAGAAATTTCAGGTTACATAATGGAAAATAGAAAGACATTTAGGAAGTGTTTATAGTCTAAAGCATGTTAATAATTATGATTACCTGTACATGAAGTGGTATAAAAGTCATCACTCAGGATGTGTGACTGGAAAAGGAGGTAGATGGTGCTTATAGCCAATGATATTTAGTTTTTATTTTCACAAATTACCTTACTTTATCTCACTTGAGCTTTCCAACAACCCTATGAGGCAGATACAATTAATTATCCCCATTTTATATATTAGTAAATTGAAACTGAGAGAGTTTAAGTGGCTTGCCCAAGAAAATAAAGATACATAGTAATTATCTGAGATAGAATTTGAACTCAGGCTTCTTTCAAGTCCATGCAACCTCCATGCCTTATATAAAGAGAAAAGGATAATTCTTAGATAGCCCACATGCTACACTGTTCTCCATAAAATAGTAAACTAGATTTTAAAAAAGGAGAGCTTCCAGTGTATTGGGTGAACTCTGTAGGGAGAATTTATGGAAGGACATAAGCATGAATCACATGGCATAAGATGGTATGAATATGATATGATTTGTAGTTGTGGTGGGAATACCCATACAGCAAAATAAGGTATTTAAACAAGTATGCAGTTTCTAGAATTTAAAACTGACACCAACAATGGCTTACACTGAGCACAATATTAATCTTTGCAAGATGTACTTTACATGTGTTGACATTTGGATACATCTTTGAGGGATTAGTGATCTCATCGTGGTGAGAGTATTTTCTTCACAATTGCACATCCCAGTCTCTCCAGCTTACAAATATATGTGTTTTTACATGTATGGAAGACATGGAAGGGGAGAGAGAAACCACCCACAAAACTTGAATTACCTATTTATTCTGAAAAAAAAAACATTCTGTTAATACTAATTAAACTACTTGGAATTTGAAATTAACCTTCAAAAATACAAAAATAATGGAGGTAATCTTGTGTGAAATTAGGCCCAGGTTTGGATGGATATTGAACTAACACATCAGGGAACTGAATGATTTTTTTAATTGTTTTTCCTCGCCATAGAGTGGATTTTTTGGGAGAGGGAGGTAAAGGTTTATGGGCTGTACTGTGAGTACAAAGGGTTTTGTTATATTTGATAGGATTAGATAGCAAGATGTTGCTTTATAATTCAACTTTATGTGTGTCTTTTCATGTTGATGGAAATTCTAAGTAAAAAATTTCAAAGAAAATTATTTAAGAACATATTCAGTAAAAGAATTAAATGAAAACTTGTTATTCAGAAAAATAAATCACTTGCACATGTTATCTTTCCTCTTGGGCTGTATTGAATAATCTATCTATTTCCTACACACCATTATAGAGAAGAAACAAGTGTAGTTATGTGTCAGGAGGTCTCAATTTCTCCACCTCCAACTGAGTGTTGTTGTCATGGAAACCATCAGAGCTTTTCTGTCTAATGACTTTAGATATATTGTCTCCTATAAATGATTCATCATTAGAGATTAGAATGGTGAAATTCATCTCTAGTACTGTGGAGTAAGAAGGAAAGAGTTGTGCCTTATTACTGTTGTCTAACTTTAAAGGAAATTTACATTTTTAGTGTATCTTGTAGTGTGCTATCATCTGGAGCTGCTCCAAGGTTGTCTCCTTTTAAATTCCCAAATCTAGGAATGGTGACCAAAGGGGTCTTTTCTAAATGTTTTCTGATCTGAAAACTACCAATTGATATCCTGTATCTAATCATAGAAATTATTTAGCTAATCCAAGTACTCTAAAAGCTTCTTATTCATTTGATTATCATTTTATTTTAGCTTCTTTGTGTGTTTTTAGTAATTTTTGGTGATAGGTGATTTATATCTGGCATAGAAGGGCAAAGCATTGTTCCTCAATTCCAAGTATACATTTAGACAAAAATAAAAGTATGGGAGAACAAATTTTGGCCATCTTAATTATTTCTGTCCTTTTATTTAACTGGTATACAACTTTCTGAACTTTTTCAACCACTTAATAGTATTTATTTTTTTCCAATTACATGTAAAGATAGTTTGTGACATTCATTTTTATAAGATTTTTGAGTTCCAGATTTTTTTCTCTCTCCCTCCCCTTGTCTCTCCTCAAGACAGCAAACAGATATAGGCTACGCATGTATAGTCATATTAAACATATTTCTACATTAGTCATATTGTGAAAGAAGAAGCAGAACAAAAGTAAAAACCATAAGAAAGAAAAAAGAGACAAAATGATACGCTTCAATCAGATTCAGACTCCATAGTACTTTCTCTTGATGTGGGTAGCATTTTCCATTGTGAATCTTTGGAAATTGTCTTATATCATTCTATTTCTGAAAAAGCTAGGTCTATCAAATTTGGTCGTCACACAATGTTGCTGTGCGCTCACATCACTCAGCATCAGTTCACGTAAGTCTTTCCAGGTTTTCCTGAAATCTGCCTGCTCATCATTTCTTATAGCACAGTAGTATTCCATTACATTCATATATCACAACTTGTTCCGCCATTGCTCAATTGATGAGCATCCCCTCAACTTCCAATTCTTTGCCACCACAAAAAAAGCTGCTATAAATAATTTTGTACATGTGGATCTTTTTCCTTTTTTAATGATCTCTTTAGGATTCAGACCTAGTAGTAGCATTGTCGAAGCAAAGTGCAGGCACATTTTTGTAGCCCTTTTGTAGCACAGTTCTAAATTGTTCTTCAGAATGGTTGAATTAGTTCACGACTCCATCAGCAATGCATTGGTATTCCAGTTTTCTCACATCCTCTTCAACATTTATCATTTTTCTTTTTTTGTCATATTAGCCAATCTGATAGTGTGAGGTGGTACATCAGAAATGTTTTAATTTGCATTCTAAACTTTGATTTAAAAATATGACTACAAGTATTAGTGGTCCTCTGTGGACAAGTTTCTAGTTTCATTTTTAAGACCAAACTTTAGTCCTTGTCAATATATTCAACCTCTAGTGAAGCTTTATTCTTAGAAGTTGAAGTTTTAATATCTTGGTAAATTGGGTGACAGAAAATATTCTGATAAAAATTAAGCTAGCATCATGTATTTCACAATTGAGAGAAGTAAGATTATTATCAGTAGTGATAACAATAACTCACATTTATAGAACCCTTAAATTTAAAAAGCACTTTAGTCACGACCATCCTGAGAGGTGAGTAGTGCAGAAATTATTTCCTTTTTACACTGATTAACCCTAACCTCAGTTAGGTTAAGTGACTTGTCGATAGTTTCATAGTTAATATTTGACAGAAATATGACTGAACCCTGGAATTTTGACTATAATTACAGAACCTTCTCCATTACCCCAAGCATTGTTTATAGCTGTTCTATATAATGTGTGTGTGTGTGTGTGTGTGTGTGTTTTTGTAGCTCAGTCATTTTACAGTAGTGTCTAACATTTCATGACCCCATTTGGGGTTTTCTTGACGAAAATGCTTCCAGCGGTTTGCCATTTCCTTTTACATCTCATTACAAATGAAGAAGCTGAGACTAACAGGTTAAGTGACTTGTTCAGGGTCACAGAGCTAATAAGTGTCTAAGGCAGAATTTGAACTCAGGAAGATGAGTCTCCCTTGCTCCAAGCCCAGTGCTCTGTGCATTGGATGCCACTTAGCTGCCATGTATGTATAAATAAATATACACATATAAATATAAAATGTACATATATAAATGTAAATATACATGTTAATATAAACATATGTTTTATTATGTATATATGTATTATATATGTATACATGTATGTATATATATGTATATATATTATGTATATATGTACACATGTTTTGTAAATAACATAATAATTGCTTGTACAGTTTTTTCCCTTCCCTTTTATTTTTTCTGTGTGGACTGTGCTCTCCACCAATCTACCACATCCTGAGCATAACTAAGAAAGTTCTTACTACTCACTATCTTGGAGATCTCCTTTGTTTATCCAGGGGTAAAATAAACCTGAAGTTAAATCCTGATATAACCCTGATTCTTAAAGACACACAATCTCCAGCCTTGAAGCTGTTGCGGCTAATTAAGGAGCTATTCAATTTCTGGAAGTATCACAGAGTCACTCAGCAGGACTGAGGGGATATTAATGGATTTTGCTTCATTATGGAGTTATTAAAATAGTTATTAGTTAAATGAAGTTTTTTGTATGTTTGTTGCACTGTGAATTTTAATTGATTTTTGTAAATATATATCTCATTTATTTGAATACACCTTGGAGAGAGGGAGGATTTCTCTTTTTTGTTACTTGGGAAACCTGAGAATAACTTCTTCTGTTATTTATCTCTAGCTAGCTTAGCCAATGTTTACCTTCTCCCATTCTTTTGTGTTTCTGATCCTGAATTATATCTGATTTTCATAGAGAGATAGAAGAGAACTTTAAGAACATAGCCTTAAGCTTCATGCATACCATCCACCTCATTGTCCTTTAAAAATAATGGAAGTAGGTAGCTGCCCTAGCCACATACAAGAAAAATGTGTGTTAGATTGAGTTTTCATTTAAAGACACTGGTTCAACTTAATAGTATTCATTTGGGCATGAGAAGATTTATATTTCTCTTATTAGCATCAAATAACTTGTCTCTAGCAAGCCACTCATTGAACCCTTCAGTGTTTAATTTTTAATTTCTTCAATTGGATCAGTATTTATCTACCTTGAAGTTGTCCTGTAATGGGATTAATGAAAGATGTCTGATACATGAATATCAAATACTAACATGGAAAATATGTTAATATTATTCCATTGCATGCTATTAAAATGCTGCACAGTAATTTGACTACTTGGTAGGTAAATATTTTGATAAGGACTTTAATATTGAAATGTGTTTTCCCAGTCAATAAATTACATTAAATTAATAATATATTAGGTAACCTTTAACATAATGTTGGAAATTGCTTCTCACGTTGTGAATCTTGTTTTCTTTCAGATTTCGAAAGACTTACCTGAGAAGCAAAAGGAAATTGAAGCCCTATTAAAGAATTTTGTGCAGTTTCAAGAAGAATTACATCATTTGACATTGTGGTTGATCCCAATTAAGAGTCAATTGGAATTTTACAGCCAAGCAAGTCAAGCAGAGCCCTTTGATATTAAGGTAATTCTCTCTTCCGTTTCTTTCTTCTCCCTTTAAAATGTTCCTTAAATGCTTGACATTTACCTTTTCCATATCTTATCTTCTTAGGGCCCAACATGTAAACTAGCTAATCTGACTAACTCCCTCAGATTAATATATAACCTATTAATGACTCTAATGATGGAAATTTCAGACTAAGTGGAGGAGAGTGAAATGTTTCACGTAGTTAATAGGATCATGGCTCAAGAGCTGGAAAGACGTTTTGAAGGCATCTACTGCAAATCCTTTATTTTATAATTGAGAAGAATGATGGCCAGAGAGATTGGGTGATTCATCCAAGGTCACATAGGCAATATGTGGCATAGCTAGTAATGGAATACATAGTCAATTCATTAAACATTTATTTAGTGAGCATCCACCATGAATCAGGCACTATGCTCAATGCTAGGGATACAAAAAGATGTAAAAGACAGTCTCTGTCCTCTAGGAGCTCACAATCTAAGGAGGCAGGGAGGACAACATGCAAACAAATATATACAAAGTAAGATAAAGGATAAATAGAAATAATTAACTGAGAGAAGGCACTAGAATTCTAATTTCTAAAGGGTTTGGGGAAGACTTCTAATAAAAGATAAGATTTTAATTGGAACTTCAAAGGAAGCCAAGGAGGTCAGTAGTTGGAGTGGAGTGGGGAAAGCTCTCCAGGCATGGAGAGCAACCAAAGAGAATGCTTGGAGTCAAGAGATGAAGGGTCTTGTTCATGGAACCATTAAGAGAACAGAAGTGGATAAAAGACCAATCCAATGCATGCTGAATTAAAAAGTTCCTTTACAGGAATAAGATGTAAGAAGACTGGAAATTTAAAAGGGAGCTAGCTTGTGAAGGGCTTTGAGTGCCTAACATAGCATTTTGTATTTGATACTAGAGGCAATAAGGAGCCATAGAGTTTGAGGGTTGAGGGAAGGAGGTTGACACAATGGCACTTGTGCTTTAGAAAAATCACTTTATAGTTTGGAGTGGAGAGAGACTTGAAGAAGGCAGATCCATCAGTGGACTGTTGTAATAATCAAGGAGAGTTGATGAGGACCTCCATTAGAATGGTGGCAGAGTCTGAGCAGAGAAGGGAAGTATATTTGAGAGAAATTACAAAGGTCAAATCCACAGGTATTGGCAACAGATTGGATACAGGGAAGACAAAGTAAGGAATCTAGGATAACTTCACAACTCTAGTTGTGAGCCTGAAGGACTGAGAAGATAGTGTTGTCCTCTACAATAATAAGGATGGTCAGAAGTGGGAGAAGGTTTAGAGGAAAGATAATGAGTCCAGTTTTGGATATGTTGAGTTTAAAATGTCTACTGGATGTCCAGTTCAAGATGTCCTTTGAGATGTCTGAAATGTAGTTGGAGATGTAAGATTGGAAGTCATCAGAGATTTTTGAGGCAGTATTGGAAGAAAGAGATGGTTATTAAGTCCATAGAAGCTGATGAGATCATTACTTGATGTAGTATAGAAGGAGAAGAGAAAAGGGTTCAGGACAGAACACTTAGGTCTTGATTTAAGTTAGCAAATGAAAAACTTCTTGACCCTACTCTTTTTTCTAGACATGACTACTTGAATCTCAGAGACAAAGGCATTTTTGTTCTTTAAAATATAAGTGAAAAGAAATATATGTAAGTTGAATTAAATTCTGTATGTTGATATGCATTTAACAAATGCCTATCACTACATATTTAAAATAAAGGTGATTTTTGAAGTAAGATTTGAAATCAAAGGAAGCATCTATAGACGATGAAGTGCCTCCGGATTATTTTTTTGAACATTCCTTTTTTTTAAATAGTATTTTATTTTTTCCCAATTGTGTGTCAAAACAATTTTTACATTCAGTTTTACAAGATTTTGTGTACCAGATTTTTCTCCCTCTCTTCCTCCCTTCCCCTATTCCTAAAATGGTAGGCAATTTAATATAGGTCATATATGTGCACTTCCCTCCCCTCCCCTCCCTCCCCTCTCCTCTCCTCCCCTCCCCTCCCCTCCCCTCCCCTCCCCTCCCCTCCCCTCTCCTCTCCTCTCCTCCCCTCCCCTCTCCTCCCCTCCCTCCCCTCTCCTCTCCTCTCCTCCCCTCCCCTCTCCTCCCCTCCCTCCCCTCTCCTCTCCTCTCCTTCCCTCCCCTCCCCTCCCCTCCCCTTTCCTCTCCTCTCCTCTCCTCCCAAGATTCCAAAGGGCCCCTGCCTAAGGGCTCCTACTTTTGCTCCTTCCCACCCAGCCTGATATCTTTCTTTTTCTTGACCTCATTAAAAGGACCATGCCCTGGCTACTTCTTAAACAGGCCTATTCAATGAATGGCCACTGAATCACCCTAAGTGAGTACCTGCAAAGACCTTGGCCTTAAAGGCCCCAAGGTCTCCCAGTGCATCCTGGGTCGTCTCTAGTCATCCTGATGAATATCTAGTCACTAGATTCAGGCGGCTCTGGAGGAGAAGTGAGGCTGGTGACCTCGCTCAAAACAAAGTCAAGTGCAAGTCATGTCACCATTTCTGACGGCATGGTCTTCTTCAGCAATGAAGGATGAACACAATTTCCATATTAATCACATTTGTAAAAGAAGAAACAGATCAAAAGGAAAAAATGAAACATGAAAAAATGAAAAAAGTAAGCTTTAATCTACATTCAAAGCCCATCAGTTCTTTATCTGGATGTGGGTAATATTTTCTATAATGGGTCCTCTATACTTCTCTTGGATTATTGTGTTTCTGAGAAGAACGAAGTCATTCATAATTGATCATTATAAAATGTGGCTTATATTGTGTGCAATGTTTTCCTGGTTCTGCTTATTTTATTTTGCATCAGTTCATACAAGTATTTCCAGGTTTTTCTGAAATTTGCCTCCTCAGCATTCTCATTGCCTGATAGTATTTCATTACATCCATATGCCATAGCTTGTTCAGTCATTCCCCAACTGATGGGCATCCCCATAATTTCCCATCCGATATTTTACCACCATGAAAAGATCTGCTAGAAATATTTTTGTAAATGTCCTTTCCCCTTTTTTATCATCTCCTTGTGAATACAGATCTAGTAGTGATATTACTACATCAAAGGGTATGCACAGTTGGATTGCTGTTTGGGCATAGTTCCAAATTGTTCTCCGGAATGGTTGGGTCGGTTCACAACTCTACCAACAGCACATTAGTGTCCCAAGTTTCCTACATCTTCTCCAAGTGCCCCCTAACTAATTGAACTTTATATTTTCCCCAAATGATGTAGTGCTTACTCTAGGTTTTGAGAAGCAGTGATGTATCTCAACTCCTACATGTCTTCATAAATCACTACCCATGATGCACTGTTGCTTTATAGTTTGAGTCATTCTTAACCCGTTAACCACTTCACTTTTTCCAAACTATCTCTAGTTTTAGACAGATAAAATAATTTCTTCTTGTTGCTTTACCTCATTCACTCATACCCTCATTTACCTATGACGAAGAAACCTGGACTTGCTCTTTTTTCTCAAATGCTAAAGCTCTAAGCTTCTACATCCTTTTTTCTTAATGATTCTTTTTCAACTCTAACCAGCATGAATTTTAAAATTTACACTTGTAGACTGTTCCAGATGTTTTCCTCTATGTTCAAATCAGGAAAGAGCAAAAACTCTATCTGCTTAACTCCGGAGTTTCTTCCTCAACTCCCTAACCTCTAACTTCTAGTTAGTCTGTGGTTGAGAAGTTAAGAACTTAGCCAGATCTCAGGGTCACCTCTCCTAGCTTCGAGTTTTGTTATTTCTCTAATAAATACTTAATACTGCACCAAGTCTTTGCTGCAGGGAGTCCTGTAGGTTTATTTATTTATTTTACAGCCTGCCTTTGCTTAAGCAAAGGGCAGTTTTAGACAGTTGTAAAAAACTATCTGCTCAATTAGAGAACTGTACTAGTTTTAAAACTTGAAAACTGGTTATCAAGAAGAATATAGATAATTTAAAATAAACAAGTAAACCATCTGACCCCTCCCATTTTCTCCTCAAATGTAAACAACCTGGCAACTTTAATGCAGAGAAGTGGGTGGGGTGGGAGCAGTACTGGGGGAGGAAAGTTTTGTCACAGGCAGCCTGAGGCATTTTCAGGGACAGCATTTTATTTCTCTAGTCAGCACCTGACTAGAGAACCTGTTAGAAATCTTAGATCTTCCTAGTCATATACATGTAGCAATATACATCATGAAAATCTCTACAGAGAACTTGCAAAAAAATGCACATCCAAATATAGAATATCTTGCTCGTAAAAATTAGGTGTAATCATAACAAATACCTATCAATCAACATGCTAAATTTAGATTTTAATTTTAAATATACATTCAGTTTTGATTTTTTAAGTGTGCCGATTTCATATTTATGACATTATTTGATGAATGCTCCAATCTATGTTTATTGTTTAATATTCTTAAAAGTGAGCTTACATTTTTAATCTTTACTAAATACTACCAACAACCTTTATCTGGCATAAAACTGTCTAATTACTACTTTTGTAACTTTGTATTAAAACAGATGTGGAGAGTGGGAATCACATAATGTTAATGTGAGATTTGTTAATTGGAATCATTTCATATTTATGCCAATGAAACTTGCCCTCCCCTTGTCTAATGATTTTCCTTCAGTAGTATATAAATAAAAATGACACTGTCCTGAAGATTCTCTTTTTAAATGTAAGAACAGTAATTTACATGTAACTGCAAATGCTCCTTGAAAATTACTAAAAGGCATGATTGCAGTTATTGAAAGCCAAGGTAGCTAGGCAATATAAAATACCTCCTTATGGGTTCACATAGATGTGAACATGTCTGCCATTGACTTCTCAGATGTCCATGTCATCGCTTTGATGACTTGGCATAAGGTAATTCACGAGCCAGTAACTGTCATGGTCTGCTAGGCAAATACTAGTGATGCCTTGAACTAGATAATGTCAGATTTGGCTTTTTATTTTATTTTTTTGGAATGAGAGAACCAAAAAAGATTTCCATCATATTCAGAGACTGTCCTGTTGAGGAGTTACAGAAAGACAAGCCCAAGGATTATGCACAAGGATTGGGAAGGTGTGTGTGTATGTATGTATTCATATATATGCACACATTTTTGTCTATGTATATGTATTGTGCATGTACATATATATATTCACACATATATGCATACACAGACATGTATGTACATATACATGTTTGCATGTATTCTGTGTGTGTGAGAGAGAGACAGAGAGAGAGTATGGAGTACCTACTTTGGTAACATGACAAATCACTGAAGTGCCAGTTTGTCATAGAAAGAGGAAAACATCGAAAAGGCATCCTGCCTTTCCTTTCTTTCTCTCACCTAGTAGTTCATCACCGGATGATTCCACAGTTTTCATATGTTGTGAAAGACAAAAACGTTTAAGTAAAAGCCATCTTAGCCAATAAAATGGGGGATTATATTGTAGTTTCAGAGTCAAAAAGACCAGCTTGCTGCCAGGATGCCTGATGAATTTTTGAATTTCCTCTTTCATACGTTGTTGGAATAATTGGCTGGAGGTAAGGAGTGTGAGGAGAAATTGACAAGGTGGAGCACTGTAATGCCATATGGCCCATTCTATTTAGACCTCTGTGTTATTATGACACTAATTAACTTGTATGTTTTCCTCTAGATAACCTTTAGAAAATGAAGCAGAGGTTAAGTGACTTGCCCAGTGTCACAGGGCTAGAAGTAAAATAGATCTCTTTACTTTACCCAATGGCTTTCAAAGACGTTTCATACTTAAACTATCTTTTGATTGATTACTTGATCGAGATGTATTCTCACCCAGTTAAAGGTAAGACAGAAAACTAACTGGAGGAATCAGAAAAAAATGATGAAGATGTCACTTACCCTATGACTTGAAAGAAACTAGGAATTCGAAGAGGGAGAGGTGAAGAGATAATCTATCATAGGCATAGAGGACAACTTCTACAAAGGCATGAAGAGAGGAGATTGTATGTCAAGTTTAAGGAAGCATTAGCAGTCTCCTTTGACAGTATTGGAATGAAGGAAAGGGAGTAATAAGAAATAAAGAATGGAAGTCAAAAAGCATTTATTAAGTGCCTACTATTTACCAAGTTCAGTGCTAAGCACTGGGGATGCTGAGACAGATAGAAGACAACCTCCCTTTCGAAGAGTCCATAGACCAATTAGTGCTATAACATGCAAACAACTGTGTACAAACAAGAGCTATATGGGATTCATTGAAAGTAGCGTTGAGGGCTCAGGAAAGTTTCTCGCAGAAAGTGAGACTTTAACCAAGGCTTGAAAAAGTCAGAGAAGCCAGGAGAGGAAAGCAAGGAGGGGAGAACATTTTAGACATGGACAAGAACATGTGCAAATGCAGGAATTGGGAGATAAAGTGTTATGTAGGAGGAGAAGGAAGGAGGCCAGTGTCACTTGATTACAGAGTAGATGCAGAGGAGTAAAGTGTAAGAAAACTGGAAAAGCAGAAAGAATCCTGGTTATAAATGGCTTTAAAAAACAAAGGTTTTATATTTGACCTTGAAGGTACTGAAGAGCCATTGGAGTTTATTGAATAGTGGGAGGAGGAAGCTAAGCCACTAGATTTCATTGACTTTGTGTACAGGTATCATATGATCAAACCTGTACTTTAGGAAGATCCCTTTTTTTTTTAAACTGGGCAGAAGATGAACTTGAGTGTGTGGAAACCTTAGGCAGAAAGATCAACCAGAAAGAAGTCCATTAAAATAGACCTGGCACAAGATGATAAAGCCTTTGCAATAGGATAGCGGCAGAGCACACTTGGGATGTTCATAAGGATTGAACTATTTGGCCAGCTGCCCATTAAATGTAAGTATCTAGTCTATGTTGTTTTATTTATGCTTTAGTAGTAAAAGGGAGAAAAGATATAGGAAGGAAGCTCAAGGAGATGGCAGGGTAAAGGTGTTTTGTTTTTTATTCTTTGTTTTTTTTTATATATGCAAGAGACCAAGGTATGTTAATAAACAGTAGGGAAGGATCCAGTAAAGAAGAAATTAAAAAAAAAATACAATGACAAAGGAATTATTAATTGGACAAACTCTCAGATGAGATTGAGAGTTGATGGAGTTAAGGGTAGAAGTAGAGAGATTATCCTCTGCAAGGAGACTGGAGATGTGAGATTTATAAGTGTAGACAAGAAAAAACCAGGCAAGTAATAGTCCTGTTATACCTTGTGCTGGTCAGACTACATCTGGTGTAGCAATGTCAATTCTAGGCACAAAATTTTGAAAAGATATTGATAATCTGGAGGTTTTTTTGAGGCTGATGACCAGGATGGTGACCTGGATGGCAAAGGGACTTGAGATCATGCTGTATGTCCCAGGTCTGCATAACCTGTGGCTTACCAAAAGATTCCTGGAATGCCTCCTCTATATTTTTCATGGGATGCCTGAAATCCTTTAGTGGGCTGCAGGTTAGGCAGGCTTGCTATATGAGAATTATGTAAAGAAACTGAGATTTAACCTGGAAAAAAAAAGAGGAAATTTTGGAGAAACATTCTCTTCAAGAATTTGAAAGACTGTTATGTGAAAAAGGGGTTAGACTTTCCATGCTTTTTCCAACATTGCAGAAATAGGAATCATGGGTGGAAGTTGCAAAGAAGGAAACACAGATTACATAAAGAAATAACCAAAATTAAAACTAAATAGAACGAGCTGCCTCAGGAGACAGTGATTTGTACACACCAGAGATCCTTTCAGTGAAGGCTGGATGTCTACTTGTTGAGAAGTGTATAGAGGGAATTCTCCATCAGGTTTGGTCATATTTTTAAAATTTAATTTAGAAAGATTTTTATTATTATTAATGAATTTAAAAAATATTTGGAGTAGCCATTTTCTCTTTAACAAAAATATATTATTTAGTAAACACAAAAACTTTAAATTTCTTGGTAGTGAAAGTTCTATGCAAATATGTTGTTTCTTTCATGTAGGGTCCTCTGATTAACTGTCAGCATTGGAGTGAAAGTTCGTAGCCTCTGCCCATAATGACCAAGGCAAAACAACACTCTAAGATGATGGTTTTGAGTATGTCTGTCTCACACTATGAAAACAACCATCTCTGATGACTCAGCTCTGTTTGTTCAATGCACTAGTAGTATATTTTTCATGTATAATTCTTCCAATGTGCAATGAAATTCCAATGCAGAAATTAAAGTAGTGAGAGGTGAGGTATGAAGGTATGGAGGGAAAGTAAACAATAGACTCATAGAACTTTAGATTTGGAAGAAATCTTAGAGGTTTATCTAATGCAGGGGTTCTTAGCCGTGTGTGTGTGTGTGTGTGTGTGTGTGTGTGTGTGTGTGTATTTCAATATAATTTCAGTTTTAGTTTATGCATTTAAAACATTATTCTGAGGAGTCCAGAGACTTCATCAGACTTCCAGTGGGACACACACACACACACACACACACACACACACAAAATTTATGGGCTCCTGATTTAGCCTTAATTTAGTTGAAGCAGTGTTATAACAACCATAGGAAATGATCATCTACATTTCATTTGATGACCTCCAATAATGGAGAACATAGTGTCCTGTCAGTTATACTTCTGGATACTACCACATAGGGTATTTTTCTTTATGATAAATCAAATTTGCCTCTTTGTTGCTTTATTCATTCATCAGTCATCATTCTGCTCTCTGGGGAGAAGCAAAATCCATATTACAAAAACCCATATTACAATACTCCAAATGTTTATATATAGTATTCCCTAAGTCTTCATTTCTGTAGGCAAAAACATCCTCATTTCTTTCAATCAATCTTTTTATATGATGGTATGAAACACACTCCTTGTTGCATACATATCCCTTTGTGCTTCTCATAATAATGTTCTGTACTCTTTTACAAATGTTACCAATTTCTGAGTATTCAAGTGGGAAAAAGATGTGAACTCTACCTGTTGTGTTCAAACAACTCTTTATTTGGTAAAATGATCAATGAAAGTACTTCTTTACGTATTACATGACTCAGAGTAGACTTGACTGACAGGTGAAAATACAGAGTAAAAACAATATGAATCTAATGAGGAATTCTTTGAACCAATATTTCATCCGGAGAAATGAGTGATGTAGGAAAAAGGAAGCTTGAGATTTTGAAGTTTTTCTTTAAAGTGTTGTTAGAATGCTTTCTGAAAGCCAATGGGTATATATTATACCTAGAGTGCTACCCTTGCCTTGAATGTAGGATCATCAAAAAAGCTGCTTCCAAGTATTTTGTGGATCCTCATCCACTCAAAACTATTCTTCAAGAGCCTCCTCTGATGTTACTACCCACAGAGAACAAAATTAGTTCAAATGAAAGGTATCTAATGAAACAGCATAAGGTTACTTTCAATAAACCAATTCCCTCAGAAACCTGAAGATACTCTCCCACTACTACACAGAATGTGAAAAATTTGGAATACACATGGAGGCACATACAAATAGGGAACACACATGGATAGGTCACAGACCTGGAGTGACAGTTCACACCTTTGAAACTGCAAGCCTAGCAGTGCCTTCTTACGATATCTTCAGTTGTACCTAGTCCCTGATGGTTTGACATGAGGGTCTCTCTGCCAGGTGGGACTCTCCTGTTCTTCTGGTAACTCTTCAGTTAGTTCATGGTCAATGGCAGGGTGACCTTATTCAGGACATAGCACCTCATTGCAGCTTGCTTAATCCGGCTTCAACCTGAGTCCTTAGCTGAGTTATTAGTTCTTCAACACAAGAGGAAGAATGAATTCTAGCATCTCTGTTTTTGTTTAGAGTCTAAGCTTTAGCTTCAGCTCATTTAGAAGTCTGGGTCCTTTCCACACTTATGGGACTAGAGAAAATCCTTCAGACAAAAGAGTGCTAAAGCTATCAGTTCCCAATCCTTGTTTTCAGTAAGAATCCTGCCCCACCACCCCCCAGAGTAAAAAGAGAATCTTTGCTCCATGGTACCAAATTCCTTCAGGGCACAGAACAGAGAGCTCCATTTAAGAAGCACCTAGTTTCATCTGTTTTTGAAACTTAATTTTTTCCTGCTAGGAGGATCAGAGGGTCATAGATTGAGATAGTTCTAGATTATCAAGTTCGGCTCTCTCATTTTTTCGATAAGGATACTGAAACTCAGAGTTTAAGTGACTTGCCCAGAGTCATACAACTAGTAAATGAGTAAGCCTGGATTTCAACTCTTATTCCTAACTTTAAGTTCCGTAGTCAATCTACTATGCCATTTAACTGCCATGCCCTTGGTCCAATCCTTTATATGACTGTTTTAAAATGTTCTTACTTAAAATGTCAGGGTGACTTCTGATGGCAACCTGTAACTTTTCAGAATCATTTCAGAGTCTTTCCTTCCAAGAATATATATTCCCTGAAAATAAAAAAACAAGAAGCTAAAACAAAAACATGGAATTCACAAGAGTCATTGATTCTACCTCAAACCTTAATTACAAGTTTTGCTCTCCTGATACTATATGTGGCAAACCTCCTAGATTTTAAGCCATCCTATAGGGGAAAAAGAAAAGAAAGAAAACAAAACAAAACAAAATAAAAACGTATTGTATTAGGAATCAAGAGGCATTGCTTTTCTGCTACTAATTAGCTGTGTAATTTGGGGCAAACAGTTTAACTGTTCTGGGCCTCAGTCTCTTCAGTTAAAAAACTGAGGGCCTTAATCTAGGTTACCTATAAGGTCCCATTTTAGTTCTTGGATTGTATGATTCTCTTTTACCTAAAGCTGTTGAATTGTCATCCATATTTTTTAAAAGCCTCTCTTAGATCTTAGAAATGTAAGGCATTGTCAGAATTCTGGTCAGTTCTCTAAAATTATTTAGATTATTACACACATAAATCATGTGAAACTGGTCATTGTTGTAAGGCTAATCGTTATCCATCCTTAGTTGTTTTATTCGTTTATAATTTAAACAATGAAAAACCTCATTGCGGCATTTCACTGGGGAAATAATTGGTCATATATCAGGAAATGAAGTGAACAGAGTGCTTTACATCTTTATTTATAAGTCCAAATCACAGAATGATAAATGTTAGAGCTCAAAAAGTGCTCCAAGGATGAACTGCTATCCAAAGATTGACTTAAAAACAACGTACAGGCCAAGGACAAAGCAAAGTATCTATTCTTAGCCCCTCTCTCTCTAGCTCTGCCACCCTAGTACCATGATCAAGACTGAAGGTAGAAACCTAGGTAGAAGGAAATACAAATACTTTCTACTTTCTGTTTCTCATGAGTTCTGACTAAACAATATAGTAGTCTATCAAGTTACTACATATGTGTATATACACCATTATATACATATATGTGTATATATGTGATGGGGGTTTAGGGGTATTCAGGGAAGGCACACCCTCTGGAGTGAGGGCTCGCTTCATCCTTGTCAGGGCTGCTTTATACCTTTGGTAGCCACCTGATTCGCTCAGCTCTCCCCTATGACTCCAAGTAGCTATAGCATGTTCTGTGGCCACTCACCATAAAATCGTTTTAACAGACAAGCTAAACCGTATGGAGGGGACCAAGGGCTCTCAAACTTGTTGGTGAGTTAGGTGGTCTACCCTAAGCATGTGAAAACTTCCCCTAGCAGAATAGGTAGATGAAAATGATTTGTTCCAGTAGCCATGAAGGCAGTGGAAGCCAGTGCTGTGGACTGCATAGAAACTGCTTGGACATTGGAAACACCAAGGTCATGACTGCATGACTTGCATCCCAAGGCCTTTGTCTTTCCCTGGACTCTGATGACCTTGAGAAAGTAAGGCCTACAGCTCCATGCAACGCTGCCTGAATTAAATCCAATTTATCTTTGAGTCTGCATCCCAAGGCCTCACCTGTCATCTTTACCTTTGTCTTTCCCTGGACTCTGATGACCTTGAGAAAGTAAGACCTACAGCTCCATGCAACGCTGCCTGAATTAAATTCAATTTATCTTTGAGTCAAAAGACATCACCCATACCATTTTACCATTTTTATCTACCTCAAAGTCCTGTGGTAACAGGCACGTGATGAAGCAGCAGGTACAGATACATTGAAAGTACAACACTGTCCATAGGTGACCTAAACTGTAGGATCATCTTCTCACTAGACTGAATGAATAGTAAGAGTCAGCAGCCTTCCAGGGGTTGGATCAGCCTTTTAAGGACTGCATTGTTCATCTCCTGGCATGAAAAAAAGGCTAAAACAATGTATTAAAAATTGTCTGCTTCACCCACCTCTGATCTGCATAACTCAGCAGGCAGGGATCTCACCCTATGGTTGTAATACACACAAAATATGTACAAAATCATCTGCAAAGATGATTCCACTAACCACCAGCACATGGCACATGCATATACTTATAGACAACACAAGACCAAAATGCAGTAGACCTGAAAGATGAAAGTGTCCTTGTTGCAAAAGAATTCAGCAGGTATCACATCCAAATAGCAGCCTTGAGTGAAACAAGGCTGGCAAATGAAGACAAGCTTATCAAAGTTAGAGCTGGATATACATTTTTCTAGAGTGGTTCCAGTGAAGGGGAGTGCCATGCAGTTGACTTAACTATTTCAATCAAAAATAATCTAATAACAAGTTTCTTTGGCTTCCAAAAGGAGTGAATCACAGGCTCATCACAATACGATTGCTGCTTGCAAGAAAGCGCCATTATTAGTGCATGTGCTCCCACCATGATGAACCCTGATGAAGTCAAAGAGAATTTTTGTGAAGACCTGGTTCCATTCCAGCTGAGATTTACAAGGCAGGAGGTCAACTGCTCATACAAAATCTGACTGATATTTTCCAGGTTGTATAGCAAGAGGAAGTCATCTCCTAGGAGTTCAAGTTTCATCCATTGTCCATCTCTGTAGAAGAAATAGGTTGCCCTGCGACGATCACAGAGCAGGAGTCTTTCTCTCTTAGTTGTTCCTGGCAAAAATCTTTCCACAGTCCTCCTTAACAGACTGATTCTTCACCTGGAAGACAGCCATCTACCCAAAAGCCAGTATGGCTTCAGGAAGAGCTAAGGAATGGTTGATATGGTGTTTCCTGCCCAATAAACTCAGAAGAAATGCCAAGAGCAGAACAGAAGTCTACACAACATTCATCCATCTGACCAAGACTTTTGATACTGTCAAGTCACAGGAGTTTATGGAAAATCATGGCAAGATTTTATTTCCTGGAGAAGTTCATCATTATTTATCATTTTCAAGAAGGCATGCTTGCATGAGTTCTAGATAATGAAGGACATTCTCACACTTTCCCAGTAACCAATGGAATGAAGCAGGCTATGTGCTTGTTCCCATGCTTTTTAGCATGAAGTTTTCAGCAATGTTATCAGACACTTCAAAATGGACAAAAAAGACAGCAAGGTTAGCTACCACACTGATGGTAAATTATTTAACTTGAAAAGACTACAAGCTAAGATTAAAATGGAGAGAGTTGGTGCATGAGTTTTTGTTCACAGATGATTATGCACTCAATGCAGCTGATATATGGATCAGTTCTCTGCTTCTAGTGTTAATTTTGGTGTGACTACTAAAAAAAATACACAGGTTCTCCACCAGTCAGCACTATACCATCCATATGTGGAACCATTAGTAACTGGAAATGGAGAAATTCTGAAAGCTGTGGATAAGTTCACTTACCTTGGAAGTATACTTTCCATGGACATACACATAGATAATGACATTGATGTATGTTTAGCCAGAGCTAACTCAGTGGTTGGGAGACTCCAAAGAAAAGTGAGACAGAGAAAAGACATTAGACTTCCTATCAACCTAAAATCTACAGAGCCATTGTTGACCTCATTGCTATATGCCTGTGATACTTGGCCAGTATACTAGCACCATGCTAGGAAACTGAACTACTTCTATTTGAATTGTCTTTGGAAGATTCTGAAGATCACCTGGCAAGAAAAGATATAGGATGCTGAAGGACTTTCTTGAGCTGAACCACCAAGCATTCAAACTGTACTTCAGACAGTGCAATTCTGACAGGCTGATCATGATTTTCAAATGCCAAACACACCTTTGCCTAAAAGACATTTATGGAGAGCTCATACAAGGCAAGCACTCACACAGCGGTCAGAAGAAGCAATGTAAGGACACAATCAAGGTCCTCCGAAGACCTTTGGAATTGATTGTGAGATAGGAGAGACACTGGCCCAGGACTGCCCTGCATGACATGCCCACATCAAAGAAATAAGTACATCAAAGTACTCTGTGAGTTCTAAGGAAGAATTGCAATATCTCAAAGGAAATGTGAGACGCACAGATTTAGAGACATCTCCACTCCAAATGTTCACATGCACTATTTTTGCCTTAGAGCCTTTGGAGCTTGGTTTCGTCAGACACAATGTGCTTTGACCACAACATAGTGATGTCATTTTGATTCTCTATGAGAACAAAGGGCAACAATCATATATGTGTGCACATTTGTGAGTGCATATATATCATTAAATGGAAGTATCCAAAAGGAAGTTTGGTAACGTAGAATGAGAATATGGTAGAGAGATTATAGCTCATAGGAGTATACATGTAGAGCTGAAAAGGCCCACAGAGTTCATCTTTGTAATCCTCCCTTTTTTTTTTTTTATAGATGAGGACAATTATAAGTAGCTTAAGTGAAAACCATGCCCCTGTCTCCACCATCCTCAAAAACCCTTTCGTTTTGACCCTTCCATTGCCCTTGACTGTGTCCTCCCCTATGTCTCCTGCCTTTTGTGACTAACTCTTCTGAAAAGTCCATCTTGCTAGTTCATCTTTCACTTTCTTCTTAATTCTCTCCAATCTGGCTTCTGACGCTATCATTCAACTGAAACTGCTCTTTTCCAAAGTTACTAATGAATGCTTAATTGCCAAATCTGATGGATTTTCACTAATCCTCTTGCTTTTTGACTTCTCTCAATTACCCTCTTTTGCTTGGTACTTTCATCTGTCTAGGTTTTTTAGCCATCTCCCTCTTCTGGTTCTTCTCCTACTTATCTGACTTCTCCTTCTTAGTCTCCTTGCTGAACCTTCATCCAGCTCTTGCCTGATAACTATGGGTGTCTGACAGATATTCTCCTCTTCTCTTATACTACAACCATCATGTTATGTTGGTAGAATCTCTTCACACTTGGATTATTGCAATATCCTGATAGATACAAGTCTCCCTACTCCAATTCATCCTCCATGTACATATGAAAATGAATTTCCCAAACTCAGGTCAATCTATTTTACTATTCTACTAAACAAACGTGCGTTTTTAAAAAATGACCTTCTCAACTCTTAGAAAAGCAAGCTATCAGAATTCTGGTCATTTTTCCAAAGTTATTTAGGTTATTAGGCATATTGTTACGTGAATCTCATAGTCATGGCTTCTATTCCTTAATTTTTTATTTGTTTACAATGTGAAAAAAAGTTTTGTTTATAAAGTGAAAAACCTCCTTATTCTCAAAAAAATTTCATTGGCTCCTCATTACTACTTGAATTAAACATAACCAACTCTATTTGGTTTTAAACATCCATTACAACCTATCTACAGCATCCTTTCCTGCCTTATATATTATCACTCGCTATGATTTCTTATAATCAGACTGGACTCTGTGCTGTTCCTTTCATACAGTACTCCATCTCCTCTCTGTAGGACATTGGGTTGACTGTATCCTTTGCTAGGCATCTACTTTCTTCTCACCTCCAGCTCTTAGGATCCCTTAAAAACTCAAGTGTTAACTTATTTGTGAACTCCATCCTGCTACCCCCAACCAATTATTTTTGTACACTTGTATAAATTCATGTTTTCATGAATAGAAGCTTCTTGAAGACAGTTTTTAGATTTTTTTCAATGCTTAGCATAGTTCTTGACATATATAAGGTACTTACTAAATATTTCTTAATTATATGATTAAGATAGGTAAGTGGTAACAGAAAGTTGTCTATAATATGTGGTAATATTGATCACAATATGTTTTCTACTATTAGCCTGGCGATAGGTAATTACCAAAAATTCGAATGGAGTGAACACAAGAGTAAATAATAAATTGATGTGTATGCCCCATATAGCATTACCATCAACAATCGTTTGTCAGTTCATTTGTGCAATCAAGAAACATTTATTATTATTATATGCACTGCAATATGAAAAAAGATATAATTTAGACATATTTTTGCAAGCATTGCATAACAAAAAGATATATTTCCCTAAGAAAAGTCTTTTTCTTCTTTTGTCTTGATTTATCACTCACCTTTTCAAGGGGTTAGACCTAGGAGTCTCAGATGGACTTTATAGAAAAATATTTTTATTTCTTAACATTTTCATTTTCAATAAAAAGGTTTTAATATGCTTCCACATATCCAATGAATATCCATTAGCTTTTATAAATGAATATTTACTAGAATATATGGCAAGAACCAGAGTGTAAGTATGTCCCACTGAACTTGGGGCACTTTCCCTTCTATACCTTGGTTCCTGGGGAAAGTGGGCTCAAGCTTAAAGTTACAAATGTAGTGTATCCAATGGACAAGTTGCCTCCTTGTTTACAAGACAATTTTTTTGATGTTGTGCCAATCCTCTACTGGTCTGAGTCAAGTAGCTCACTCTTTAGGCTGAGTAGTTTTATCTACTTCAAAGCCTGCTATAGACACCTGCATCTGACTGTCTGGTGTCTCTTCCAGACTTTCAAAGCTCACAATCCTCTTGTCAGCGATGGTCTTCTCCAAAAGCATTGACGTGGTTATGTTTTCTTCATCTGCAGTGAGGTGGAATAATGCATTGGACCTGGAGTCAGAAAAACCTAAAGTCAAATCCAGCCTCAGATACTAGTTGTGAGACTCAATTTCCTCATCTGTAAAATGGTGATATTCAATTTCACCAATGTATCAATTTAATAGTGTGATTTATCAGTGTGCTTATCAGTGTGATTCAGTGTCAGATTACTCTCCCATGGAAAGGAGTGGCTGGAGGTCAGAACTAGAAAAGGATTAATCTTTAATATAATCAGTTCATGAGAACATTAAAGCAGTTGAAGAATATGATCATTAACTTTGCATATCTCTTTATGTTTAATGAAGTTTCCGACCACAGCAAACTGTAAGCGACTTGTGGGAGAGGACTGTTTGCTCTTGGGTTTTGTATTTTTAATGCTTATAGAATTCCAGGCACATTGTAAGCGCTTAGTAAATGCTTTTTGAAATGTATTAAATTGAAAATCTCAAGGAATAGATTTTTAAATCACTTGGGCAAATTAAAGAAATAGTTCATCCACAATATTATAAAATTTGGCATGGATTTAACAAATGACTCAAATAAAGAATTGAGAAAGAATGAATGGTAAGATACAAATATGACAGAAAAAGACCTCAGTAATAATGTATTAAAATTTTTATACTGCTGTTGAGAAAAAATATTCAGCTGGATTCAAAACTATATGACATGTTAGGCTAAGAATAATCCATCAGCTCTACTTGTGGATAGCATTTTGGTCTAGTGTGGACTTATTTCCACCAATACAGAAAAGTTTTAGTCTAGAATTTATTTCCTGAATTGCCAGAAGCAGTGAAGTCAGGTTGTAATGATGCCAAATATGGTCCTTTCATTGCTGTCACACCTTCTGTATGAGACACATTTTGTTTCTGTACTTCAGTCATATAGTTTTGTCCAACTTTTCCTGACCCCAAGGACCATATTGTCTGTGGGGTTTTGTTGGCAAAGGTACTGCAGTAGTTTACCATTTCCTTCTCCAGTGGATTAAAGCAAAATAGAGGTAAAATGATTTGCCCAAGGTCTCAGGTCTTCCTGATTCCAGTTCCAGTGCTCTATCCACAGAGTCACCTAACTGCCTCCTTATGAGACTCATACTTGACAATTATGTTATTTTTTAAAACACTGAAGTAACTAGAAGAAATCCACAGGAAAGGATACTGTTGAAAAATGTTTAATGAATGGAAAGTAAGATTTCTGTCTTCCTAATGCAGTTCATGGCATTATTCACCTTTCATATACTTGAAAATATTCAGTAACTCACAGACTTTTTCCTTATGCATTTGGATCATGCATCTCTGAAAACCAATCATGCTGCTATCGGATTTAAGAAAATTCCATTCCAGAAAGCAATTTGTGGCACAAACATTCTTCCAGCAAGTATTCTTTGCCCAGTCATATGAAAATCAGTTAAAGGAACTCTAAGGTTCTTAGCTTAAAGAAAGTAAGGATATGGGAAGGGAGCAGAGGGAAGTCTGCTAACAGTTTCTGGGTCCTTGAAAGGCTGTCATTCAGGTATACTTGCTTTTTTTGGCCCTCGGGAGAAAAAAGTAGGAGAAATATTTAGAAGTTAAAGAGAATTTCTAATTCAAAGTAAGGAAACCCTTCCTAGTTTTCTTTGAATTTGTATTTCACATTTTCTTAATTAAGAAGATAAGAATACAAAAATACCTTCCAAATTATATTTCAGACACACTTTACTGCTTCAGTATATTACTTGTTGGACTGGGATTTATAGAGAACTTGCAAGGGAGAACAAATTTTCAAGAGATTTCAGAACTTTCAACAAGGCACAAGATGGGAATGTTTAGTTGACCATAATGAAAGGAGACTGAAAAATCTGTGAAACAAAAACAACCTATTACATCCTGGTTAGAGGCCTTGAAGTGAAATATAAGATATTGACATTTAATGTGAGAGAGAAAAATCTATTTTGTGCCTGTATTTCTCAGCTCACCGCAGAAACTAGAGATTTGTTTTATAACCACTCTATTTTTATTAGTTTTCATTTTTGAAGAAACATACTAGTTTTTATTGAGTATTTAATTTTTTATTCCACACTTTCCAACTGGGAAAGAATTTAGCAACAAAAAAATTGCTTTGGATAATAATGGATTACAAATTCAATATGGTAACAAATAATAGAGACAAATCTTTGAATTTTATCTAAAGTTACATCAGTCATGAAGTCACAGACATGATTCATTGTTTTCTGCATTCAATCAAAATATCACTACCCTAACTACTAACTTACAATATAAAGGATACAAGCTAACTTCAGTAAGGTCTATGAATCACCATTACTATGTACAGCTGTGATATCTTCATGGTAGATTTAAAGAGCTAGGTTTAATACCAGACAATAATTTAAATCTTTATCTGTATAAGCTTCAAAGTAGGATAAACTTGACCAAATATGATAAATGGGCACTATTAGAATCATGTCAGCATACAGTACCAGAAAAGATCATCTGTTCATGGGAATTGTACAAAAAAATATTACCTTCACTCATCCACACCTCCCTAAAAAACATCTGGATCCTCCAGATTTTATTATGAGTTTCTACCTTTCCTCATCCCCCAAGCTACTTGAGTCAGTTTCCTTAGGAACAACACACATAGTAACTGAAATATATATTGTATTTGGGTAAACAAAACCCCTATCTAAACCTGTGTGTTAAATCTGAAATAATTAATCAGCATTTGAGCCTGTGCTATGCTCTGTACAAAGACAAAGGAAAAAAAAAACTTTAAACTTTAATATGTTTCACCACAATTTATTACATTTATTTAAATGAAAATTCTGAAATTGCACTATTTCATCAAAAATGTTTTTTTTTTTTCTTTTGAGTAATGGATGTTTACTTCTTTAAAAGAATTTCTTTGTTTCTGTGATGAGGATAGACAGCTGGGTTTTTATGTAGAACTTTCTGTTTCAATATTTTACAGAAATTGTCATTTAAATTTCACAGAGGGCTTAAAATCTAGGTATGTTTCTTCTTAGTTTAAGACTAAAATAAAAAATTGAAAACCACAAGAAGCACTGCCTTACTTTTCTGAAAGGAAACAAAACCACATTCTGGTCCTACTATAACATTGTCATTAACAATAATAATAATAACAGGTAGCATTGATATAGCACTTGAAGATTTTTAAAGTATCTTATATACATGATCTCCTTTCATTCTCACAACAACCATGGAATGTGGCAGTTATTATTATCATCCCCTTTGTTTATGTACAAAAAAATTGAACCTGAGACACTAAGTGACTTTCCTAGGACCACACTACTAGAAAATGTCTGTGTCAGGATTTGAACTTGTAACTTTTTGACTCCAAGTTCAGCACTTTGTCAACTCCCAGAAGGGGGGAACTTGCAGCTTCAAGGCCATATGTGGCCTGACCTTGAGGCTGTAGGTTCACCACCCTGCTACTGCTTAGAGCTAGTAGCAACAATGGAAGTGAAAAGATTCAACCATCTTAAGATAGTTGCAAGAAAATCAATGTCTGTTTTGTTTTAAATCCCAAGTGCAGGACAAAATGTAGAAAAAAAATAGGAAGCAGGTAAAATTCATCTTTAGTACTTCTCACTTGTTTGTACTTACCCAATCAGAATAGATAGACTCATCTTCCCTGGCCCCATAGCACAGAGCTAGCCACAATGAAAGGTATTTGTAGGGAAACCAATCTCTACTTCATTGAGGGAAAAAAAATCTTTTCAAACAATTAAATCTCTCTACACATAAGATAGTCTTCCTGAAATGTACTAACTTCCCCACCACTGGACATCTTCAAGTTAATGCTGGACAATCACTTCTCTCTGATGTTATAGGGAGGACTCCTGCTTCAATATCAGTTTGCCTGTTTGATCTGTTAAGTCCATGCCAACTCTGAGATTTGAAAATATCTGTGAAATTTTATCATGCTATGTCTTCTAGAACTGGAATAATAACCCTAGTAAAGAGATCCTAGTTTAAGAAAGCAATTGGAGTAGTCTATAAGTATGAACATTATTCTAAGTCATTAGCTAATAGTTATTAATATTTAACCACATTTTGATTCTTAGCCCTAACATAAAGGCAAAATAAGAAAGCCTTCCTGAATGATTTTAGCAGTCAGCCTCATTACTTTTTAGTTCTATATTTTACTTAGTTCATCCACTTATCAAGTGTTGGGCACTCATGTATGCAACCTGGTAGATCATTATTTGACTTCATAATATTAGACATTTTGAAAATCAATATTATATTATACTTTGTATATTTAACAGAACATTTTTCGAAATCTATAAATCTCTAACTCTCAAAATTTCTCCTTTTTGCTGCATGCCCTTGATTAACTCAGGACAGAAATAGAGAACCTGTCATTCCTTTTCAATCAGTTTGGTATGTGCTTGACAGCCTGCATAGCAGTGGTTGAGCAGACCTAATTGTAGATAAATAAAAGAACATTCACCTGGCATGAGGAAAATGAAGGAGAAACTGAACTAAGCAATACAGTGTTTTTCCATCCATCAACCTTCATTTGTCAGGAACTGCTTGACAATCTAGGCCAGAGAAGTCAGGTTTTAACACGATATTGATTTCATTTCAGTTTCAGTTTCTTAGTACCCCTTGTAGCAAACAATTTGTATATGGAATGAGAGATAGGCTGAGTGCCTCCCACACCGCCCCACACCTCCCCCATACACAGAGAGAAAAGGATAAGAGAGATAGAAAGGAAATGCTTTTCCCCTCAAAGTTTGTTTTGGTAATTTTCATCCCTTAAAATCAGATCATTTAAATGTTATTGTATAGGCATTGAATATATAGTGTTTTTTCAACAGAGACAAGTAGCAGGAAAATTTCATCTAAAGTGAATAAGTAAACTCTAAACTGACACTTGGAATTTTGTTTGAGCAAAAGGACATTGAGAATGTACAGAATGAATCTGACACATTTATGGGATTCTGTCTCTTGGTTTGCAGGGTTATGATGTTGACCTCATTCAGACTTTCTTTTTTTTTGATTAACAAATTAATCAGTAGTAGAATACTTTAGTAGTCTTAGGAGCTATCCTGGAACATGTGCGGAAAGGCATCATCTCCACTAAGATAGACTATTAATATTATATTATGAGAAAAAATCATTAATCATCATAATAGTTCATTACAAAATGACTATAATGTACGAGATAAAGGTATACGGAAAATAGATTTCAGGACACATTTACATATGGGTATGTTCCTTTCAATGATACCTCCAAAAAGACTCATTTCTTTTAGACATTAAGTCACTTATCCTTAGCACTCTCCTTCTGAGATCAGCAAATAATGACTCCAAGATGCTTAATATTTACTCTCATTAAAATAAGAAAATCGTGCCAAAATCAAAAGTAGAATATGTGACTTCCCCCAGTTAGCATTAATGATAAATTATTGCATGTTACCTCATTAAAACAAGCCATATCCTTAAAATATGGCATAGAATTCTAGAGAACTCTCACTTAGAGATGAAAAAGTGAAAAAGTAGTTTTTAACCTTAGGTGAAAAGGCACAAAAGTATTCCCAAGAAGTCCCGAGTTCAAATCCAGTCTTAGACCTTTATTACTCATGTGATCCTGGGCAGTCAATTAATGCTATATTGTCTCTATAAAAATGAGTTGGAAAAAGAAATGGCAAACCAGTCTAGTATCTTTGCCAAGAAAACTTCAGACTGGATCACAAAGATTCAGATACAATTAAATGAGTGAATAACACTCCTGTTGTTTACATGATACTGACCGTTAACTTGATCTAAGAAATCCAATGATGTTTAGGAAATTAAGCATAAGCTATGCTCCACTAAGAGAGATGCTCTCAGGATCATAAATTTAGAACTAGAAAGAACATTGGAGGTCAGCTAGTTCAGTCTTCCTATTTTACAGGTGAGAAAACTGAGGCTCAGATAGGTCCAGGGAATGGCCTATGATCACATAAGTAGTAAATGAGACAGGATCTGAACCAAGGTCCTATGAATCCAAATCTAATTCTTTTCCCACAAAATTCTTCAAACATTTTATCATAAGTATTGTCTAAAGTTGCATGCTTTCTTTTGTTGAGTAATTTCTGAATCTCTGTGACCTCATTTGGGGTTCTTGGCAAAGATCATGGAGTGGTTTGCCATTTCCTTCTCCAGTTCATTTTACAAATGAAGAAACTAAGGTCAATAGAATTAAGTGACTTGTCCAGGGTCATACAGCTAGTAAGCGTCTAAGGCCAGATTTGAACTCATGAAGATTAGCCTTCATGATTCCAAGCCAAGTGCTCTATCCACTGTACCACCTGGCTGCCCCCAAGTTAAATACACTGTGCTTTTAATAGCTGGTTTTTATTGTCTATTTTCATTTTCAGGTGTAGTTGCTTTTTCACCATGTGTTATTATTGATCATATAATGATGTGCTAAGAAAATGGTTCTCCAAAGATGTGATGGGGAATTCTTTAGAGCTATGATTCAATTAATATGTATATTTTGTCCAACAGTGCAGACCGCAAAACATCCAAGCTTACCCAATCTTTGTGACTTCATCCATGTTCTCCTCATAGTCTGCCCTACAGTGTCTACCAAGCATCCTTGAGGCTTTGCTATAGATCTCTGTTAGAAAAATATGATCTAAACTACTTGGCAGGCCTGACTTTCTTTTTGGGGTGGGGCACTTCTGAGGAGAAAAAAAGGTTTAGTTCACTTTTTCCCCTGCAAATGAAAGGACTGTGGTCATAAACCCATAGAGAAAACCTATCCATAAGATTGAAATGGATGGTATAATACACACACATACACACACACATGTGTTTGAGTAAGAAGTTTCATGGATTTTTACATCAAAAATCTTCATTACCTGTCAGACAGTCTTCTAGTTAATTTCTCCCAATTCATCATGGTGAGTCTTGAAACATGTAGTCTATGTCTAATGAATCTTTCATTAGAGTCTGAGCTCCTTGAGAACAAGGACAGTCTCATATTTTCTATTAACATTAATCAGTGTTTAGACTATGTGTCCACAGTGCTGGGCACATAATAAACATTTCAAAATGCATATTCATTCATTCATCCATTCAACAAACACTTACTGAACATCTAACATATAACAGAAAATGGATATACAAAGATCAGACTTAATTTATTTTTGTCCATTCCCTCAAAATGCTTCCTTTTACCATTCTCATTTGTTAAGATCTGCCAGAACTTGCCATACATTGGCATGAGAACCCAGAGCCACATCTACACCATGATATATTTGAGCAGTACTTTTGTTGAAGAAGCCTTGATGTGCCTTTAGGAAATATATCTTATGATTAGCACAAAGAATTTATTTTTAATGATTTGCAGTGTCTTGATCTCTTCAAGTCCTATCATCATTAACAAAATGTTGAATCTAATTTTAGGAAATATTTGACGCTTTTTTTTGTTCTTCAAAAAGTATTATTTCTCTTTGTTGTAAGGGTTTAATGAGAGATATTCAAAATTCTAAATGCATAGAGATTCATTGTGGCACAGAATGATCTGAGGCCACTTCATAGCATATTTTCTACACATTCAGTTAAGAAAAAATGTACTAAAGATATAATTTTATTTACTACTGTTGACCCTTCAAGTAATAATATCTGGTCCTGAATAGCTGAACAGCCTTTTAACCAATAAATTCATGTAGCAAATAAATGTGGGAAGGTAAATTGTAGAGATACATCTTCAGAATGGCCTTTCTAAAAAGGTTTATCAAAGCTGCATGCAATTTTCTCCAAAAGTAAGCCAACAAAATAGAATGTACACAGAATTAAAATTAGAATATGTTTCATATCGTTCATTCCCAATCTTTCCAACTACCAAAATTAATCTCCTAAAAGTAGTTAAACCTTCATTGTTATCATGAAAGAAAAGATAGTTATAATGGTCATACACTGGACATTTTAATAGGATAAAGATTCACAGAATGAAGAGATGTATTTTTTTTCTATATCTCACAGGATTAATTTAAGAATTTTTTTGCCACATATTCACATTCATAAAAATTAAATGCAATGTGATGTGGCACACACACATACTTTTCCAGGTGTATTTTACTTTGTTTGCTAAGTCAGGCAGACATCTGCTCAGAATCTAGCATTTTCATTGATGCCAAGACTTCGTCAAAGTCAGACTACTGTGGCAAGTAAAATAGCATCTTTTACTGTTTTTGTTTTGGTATAATCAATGCCTCTGATTGAATAATGTGATTGAGTAGGATCTTTCTCACCCATTGATGGACCTGGGAAGATTTGTAGGAAGGTCCACACCTTTTGTTAAAGAGGTACATGTTCTCATTGGTGAGTTAGGGGGGTGTCTACCCCAAGAATGTGAAGGCTTCCTCTGGTGGAATGGGTGGATGAGAACAATTTATTCCAATGGCCATGAAGGCAGCTGAAGCAAGTGATGTGGAATGCTTAGAGCTTGGTTAGACACCGAAGATGCCAAGGTCATCTTCTACATTCTGAGGTATCACCTTGACTCTGTCCTGACACTGGACTATGATGACTCTGGAGGAGAGAGTGAGGCTGACAACTTTGTGTAACTCTGCCTCACTTAAATTCAATTTATGCACGAATCAAAAGACATCACCCATGTTGTATTATCTGTGCCCAAGCTGTGCTAGAGCATTCCAAGCTCATGTTCATCTGTTCAACCACAGTCAGATACACTGAAACTTTACTTTATCAGGGTGATGTCATTTTGGTCTTCTTCAAGAAGGAAGGGCCACAACCGACTCGTTCTCAAGGGATGTGCTATCCTATGACTCTAAGAAGTGTATAAAAACTCTGAGGTGTGGTTTTACTTTGGGGCTTAGCTTTTGGAAGAAGGTTTGTGTGCCACGTGAGACTATGGGAAACCACTAAGCAACTCCCCCACCCCCAGCTTTGAAAACCCAGATGTTGGTGCTTCCTTCTCTGGTAAACATGTATGCATGTTAATGTTCACACTTTTGGAAGCCTGTCTGTCGGCTTTTGATTTCTCTGTATTTTCTCTGAAGTTCAGGATGCTGACGTTTTCCCCTGAACTAACTGAATGATATGTGTGCTTGATTAAAATGATTGTTAATCCCTCGAAAGCTGACTTTCCTTTTAGAAGTGCAGATCTAAGAACCTGTGATAGCAGGCCCCTCTGGGGTGCTTACTGACTCACAGACTCGAGGAAATTCTTGTCACAGTCAAATGCCATTTGCCAATATGGGTTGTTAAGGAGCATTTTCCTGTCTTTCCAAAAATGTATTCTTTCTTTTAGGCCTGTAATTTGATCAGTGAAGAGAACTTTCTCTCTCTCTCTTTCTCTCTCTCTAGTACATATTTATAATTTCTCTATAGTCTATCATCTTAGTGAATTGCCTGGACAACTGAAAGGTTAAATTACTTGTGTAAGTCACAAGCACAACTCAGTCCTAGTCTTCCCATCACCAAGGCCATTCCTTTGTCCTCTATGATACGTTGCCTCCCATAGGCATATTAAATGTAAAGGTTTTGAGCACATTGTTTTGCATTGTTTTTGAATTTTTTTAAACATAGACTAGAACTCAACAGAATTGGAATTTTTAGTTAATTTTTTTGTAGTAATTAATGTCTTCTTGCCCAAGAATCAGTAACTGGGAATAGGAGGAGGTATATTTGCTTTGGTCAGAAGTAGACTGTGATCCCTTAAGCGATTTATTATGGAAGCATTTAAAAAAAAAGCCAAGTAAGAAAAGAGAAAGAAGGAAGCTTGTGACTATCTTCTCAACTCTCCAAAATCTCAGCTAAGTTAGAGTAGACACTGGAGCCCTTCCCCAACCCCAGCCCAATTCCTCATTACATTATTTCCCCATCACAGTTTGCTCTGTTCAAAGGATCCTTACCCTCCCTTCCCTTTCTATCCATGACAGGGGGAATACTCCTACCACAGTGGTTGGAGGTGTCAAATCACCTAGAACCACTGAATATTATAAAATGACTGTCAGGGTGTCTGCTATAAATATGAACATATTTAAAGTCATTAGATTTATTGAGTAAATAATATGTGCTTTTTATGATTGTCAATACTTTGTTATTCAAAAACTTTTATTATTTGAGAATTATTGGTTAATCCATCCTGCACCATCATAGATCCAAAGTAAGAGAGTATCTCAGAGACCACGTAGTCCAATCATCCTTCTTTACAGAAGAGAAAACTTAAGAGCCAAAGGCTTTACATGATTTCCCCAAGGTGATCTGGATAGGAAATGTCTTTAAACTGAATGGTTTACAGAATGCCCAAAGGATCATTTTTAAGAGTTTTCCTTTATAATTAAAAAAATAAAGTTATTATATCTATGATTTTTTCTTGTACAGATCTCATGTATTTCCTTGTAGGACATGATATAACTTTAAGTATCCCCTTAATCTTTCCCCATCAAACCCCAGTCCTAGATTATGTATATAATATGGGAAGACCAGAGAGTAGGGCGAGTAAAATCTGCATGATTAGCAACTGATTGAACATGAAAATGAACAAAGAAAGAGACAAACCCAATACATAAGTTTCTAATATGAGAGTGTGGTTCAGTGATGATGCTGTAGACAGAAATAATGAAATCAGAAGAAGGAACAGATTTTGTCAGAAAGATGATATACTCAGTTTTGTACATGTTGAATTCAAGGTATTAATATCCTATAAGCATTTGGAGAGATTGGTCTGGAGCTCATATGACAGCAAAGGTAGAAATAAGCATTTTAGAGCCATATGTAGAGAGGTGGCAATTGAAGGCATGGCAGTGAACAGATTATTACAGAGGAAAGAGAAACAAAGAGAGATTAAGGACAAGGAGTCATTGAAGTTTATAGAAAAGACACCTTTGGAGAGGTACAAGGAAAACTGGGAAAGTGCGGTGTCTCCAAAGGAAGCCAAAGAAGGAGAAAATATCCAGAAGCATAGAGTGCTCAAAATGTCAGATTGAGTCGAAAGGTCAAAGACAATGAAGACTAAAAAAAATTCATTGGATTTAGTGAACAGAAGGTCATTGATTGCCTTTGAGAGAATAATTTCATTATAGTGGTGGGGATAGAATCCAGAATGGTTAGAATTGAAGACAGCTGTGACTTCTATTTACTTATGATAGTTTATGGATTATTTTCCTCCTCAAATGGAAAGTTTTCAGTTAAAATGGATAATATAATATATATCTTTTAAGATTCAATTGAGTTTAGTTTTTATCAGATGATTTGATTTTTTGGTGATAGACTTCAGAGGGGCCACTCAGAAGACCTAGTTCAAAAATTTATCAAAAAGAGAAAATTAGAAATGCAATTTGTTGAAAAAGTCAATATTCACTATGAAAGTTTGAATTGGACAGTTTAAGTTAAATGAAAACTTCTTTACTATTTCAAAACTTCCATTATTCCATCAGTATGAGTTCACCTACTGAATGCCAAATACAACTCTTCCACACTTTATTAGTAGAAGGGCAATTAGTTCATTGTTTAAAAAAGTTAGTCACCTGGGGACCAAACTTTGGGTCTAGGCATTCTGACAGCATATACCATGCAGTATCAAAAAGTCTATTCACATTATTATTAGCTTTTAGATCTTTATCTCACCTGATATTTAGCCTTGGAGAATCCAGATCACCGCTATGACGTGTTGAAACATTCCATTTTGACTTTAGTAAAAATTAAAAATATACATATTAAACATCAAACTTAAATGATGTATTATTAACTGGACTGCCTAGTAAATCATTTATACATATTTGACACCAAATCCAATTCTCCACACCCTGTTTGTAATACAAAACACCATATTTTTCTATTAAATGCTTATGTTGATGAGCTTCCCTTAGTTCCTTGGGGAAAAATAAAGTTGCATAAATATTTTAACAAAGATGATATATTTTGGCAAATACACCAAGTGGTTGCTGATTAATACTGTTTGTAAGCTAATTTGTTCTTGTTGTCATGACATCCTTTTATCAGTTAAACATTTGTAGGAAATTATGATATTTAGAAACAGTCTTTTCTCTTTTTTTTGGTTGTTGAAGTCATTTCAGGTTCTTTTCATCTTTATCTTTACTTCTGATTTGTTATTTATATTGACCTTTTTTATAACTAGTTCATTGCCTGATTGCATACAAACAAATGACCCTAAAATGACTCATACCAATATGAGTTGATTAAGTTATGACCTTTCTGTTAAGATGAATTCAGTTTCGTTTTTACTGATGATCAATTGTCTGAAAGATAATCTACACAAAAGAGAACAGTCAAACAATCAACACAGTAAAAGAGCTAATACCTTTAAAAGATATTGAGACATTCCTTGAGACATGGTTAGCTCAGGAAACTGTGAGGATTGAAAACTGTTGACATCTCTTCCTCATTTCTTGGTACCAAGCACAAGAGCTGGAGCAGTTCTCAGAAGCTTGACTGGTAGATCTTAAAGGGGATCTGGCACCAACTGAATTAGCTCAATTGCTTCTCAGTGCCTGTGAATATCATATCAAATATTCTTCTTCTGCTCTAAGTAAATCTCATTTTGTTAACTGTTGAATAACCTACAACTGCCTCATTTTGTTTCAGTATCTAAACTGAAATTGTAGATAACCTAAAAGGTAGCATCTATTATCAGATGAATTGAATGTGAATTGAAAGCACATTATCTTAAGAATTCAAACTACAGGACATCCAGAGAACAGTGAACGAGTCCATAGTGGGTATGAATAGACTACCAAAAGTAGTACTCTGACTGGGAAGCCCACATCGGTGCCTTGCTCAGACTTGCTACAGAGAAGATGGAAAAGGCAGCATCCCAACAAGGAAATTCCACAGGGAAACAGAACACAGTAGCAACACTTCTCTTAGGGCAAAAGCTGACAGCCCCTAAGACCTTGGGAATTCCTGAAACATGGAATGCCAAATGCAGAGTTTACACCAGGAACACAGAAATTTGAAAATGAAAATTAAGATCAGGACAAAACTTACCACTAATATGAACCTGCCACAAAGTCCTAAATAAAAAATTTAGGCTGGAAATATGAGCAAACATGAAAAGACTTTTAACACTGAATAAATATTATGTGTCAAGTGATGTCCAGTAGAAAGTAGTTCCATAACATCTATAAATGAATTCTTAGAAGAAGAAGAAATGCTCATTCATAGGTACCATAAGAATTTGTGGAAGAAATGAAGCAAGAGTTTTCAATGGAATTTAAAGTGAAATGATATTTATAAGGAACTCTCCCAGTTCTAGCACATAAGGGGTGCTTAATAAATGCTTTTATCCCTTCCCTCCTTCAATAAAATAAGAACTCTAGAGGAATGAATTGCAAGAAGACTAAGTTAACAACTTAAAAAAGAATGTGGAAAACCATATTCAGATTGCCTGAAAAATTAAAGTGATCAAACAGAGCTTAGTAACTCCAAGAGATCACAACATTATTAAAATAAAATGAAAAGAGTGAAAAAGTAAAAAAAAAGTAAGATATCAAAATTGATCTGAAAAATAGGTCAAGGAAAGACAGTTTAAGAATCATCAGATTCTCTGAAATCCCTGACTAAAAATAAAAAGCCCAGCTACTTTGTTTAAATAAACCACAAATTAAACTGCCTATAGTTACTAGATTCAGAGGAAAAATTAAAAATAAAAAGATTCCACTGGCTATCACTAAAAAGAAACTCTAAAATGAAAACTACCAGAAAATTCATAGCCAAAATCCAGAGCTTCCAGTCAGGATCATGTTGGATCTGGCAGCTACAACGTTAAAGTAGAGGAAATCTTGAAATATAATATTCCAAAAGGCAAAAGATCAATGTCTAAAAACAGCCTACAAAACTCATTATTTTCCACTCCACTGAAAATAAAGAGCAAAAAACTCTTCTTCCTAACTTTCCTATTTCGGTTTCCAGTCAACTCTATTCACTCAGCGTTATCCTTTATTTTGTTTTTCTGTCACCTCTCATTAGTAAGAAAATCTTATTGATTCTTTCTCTGCAGTAACATTTCTTTAGCTCCTCTTCACTCA
The DNA here is from genome assembly GCA_023548195.1 of Bettongia penicillata ogilbyi. Classification (NCBI taxonomy): domain Eukaryota; kingdom Metazoa; phylum Chordata; class Mammalia; order Diprotodontia; family Potoroidae; genus Bettongia; species Bettongia penicillata. Next base: position 2,042,705 of record JAJHZJ010000872.1, read on the forward strand.
TCAGCCTCATTCAGAGCCTGATTTTCTGTCTGTTCTGTTTCAGTAGCTTCTATTACCCAAACAATTAACACAGTAAATAGCGGACTGATTATCTTACTCCTCTGCTCAAGAAACTTCAGTGGCTCAATATTGTCTCTAGAAGAATATACAAGCCCCCTTCCCATACCCACCCACCTCCATTTTTAAGTATTTAAAAGCCCCCCACAATCTGGCTCCAATCAGGCTTTCCAAACTATTTTTATATTATTCCCTCTCTTCTCCATCTAGCTTGTCTAATTTGTTTTGATTTTCCCCATAATCCACTTTCATCTTCTTCCATGCCTTTGTACACACATACTTCAAATATACTCACTCCTCACTTCTACTGCTTAGATACTCTGGATTCCTCAAATAGCTCACACTACCTTCTGTGCACAAAGCCTTTCTTGTCATCTCCCTATTTATTAAAGTCCCTCTGAATTTATATTGTATTTATTTTTGTTGTTTTATCTGGGTACACATTGTTTTCTCCTGATAGAATAATTCATGAGGACAGGAACTATTTTTTTTTTTTACCTTTGCATGCAAGAACTAACCTAGCATATTGCCTTGCAAATAGTTAGTATTGAATAAATGTGTACTGATTGATTTCATAAATAAATGAATAAACCCAGGTTCTCTATCTTCTTATCTATTTGGTTCTTTTAGATCAGACTGACACAACTTGTAAACTAATTTGGGTGCCATATAGGTTTGAGTAAGCACACAGCTCTGTTTCACTCCATTGGTGACTGGGAAGGCACAAGAGCATCGGGCAAACATGCCATCATGAAATTGACATACAATATTGATGAACTTCTCGGGGCAACCAAATTTTGCAACTGATGATCATTGATTGCCATGGGTCATGTGACTTACCTACATTTTTCAAGGGCAACCCAAAACTTACTGGTGGGCCGTTTGTTATGCAGGCCTGCTGTAGATCAAGCGTTTTTAGCACAGGAAACATGAACGTCTGTGGGAAAAAATATGCATCTTTATTTTCACTAGCCTCTATTTGAAATTTAGCATTTCCTTCAATTATTTAGTATATGTTCTGAGAATGGGTCCATAGACTTTGCTAGATGGCCAAAGGTATCACACACACACACATACACACACACACACACACACACACACATACACACACACAGTTAAGACCTTGGTTTGAAAGCATGTTCCTAGATCCTTACTTAGATATACTCTCTAAATTTGTTTTCACCAGATTTTAGTCTGTCCTCCTGGATCTGACTTAAAACTTCCATAAACTCTGTTGCTTACATGTACCCTGAATCTGACTGAGCATTATTTTGCTAGGGTCATTTTCCTTAAGAGAAATATTGAGTCCCAGCCTTCCATTATTTTTAATCCTGTCCAAAGCATCCCAGGATCCACAGAATACCCAAAAAAGGAAACTGTTCTGGAGGAATAGAAGATACAAATCAATTCAATAGAATATACACAGAGAGAACATAAAATCTAAAAATACTATACACATATCCATATATACATGTATAATCATATATATGTGTGTATGCATGTGTGTGTTTATATGTGTGCGTGTGAATATGCACAGAAATGAGACTATGTTTAATTCAGAAAGTGAATGAGAGATCTTGGCTAATCAGAAAAATCTTTTTGGAAAAGATTGCAGAAGCCCTGACTCATGCCTGACATTGATTAATCAACATCAGTGTTCTAATGTTTCTCGTGTTTAAGAAGTATTTTTTTCCAAAACTTCTTTTTAAATATTTAATTTTATTTCCCTTAATTGAAATATATGCCCCCTTTGCTAAACTTTTTCTTCAATGGGGTCAGAAAGCAGTTCTAATAAACTAACACATAATAAAAGATCTGAAGATACATGATATTCCCTTCTTCCAACTGAAAATCATCATAAAAATTCATTTCATCCCTTTTTCATAGAGCTGTGTAATTCAAGGCATCTTAATAATTAAGAAAACTAATATATTGCAGTGGATAGAGAGGCAGTCTAGGAATTGAGGAGGTATGGGTTCAGTTCCTATTTCCGATATCTTGACTATGTGACCTTAGGAGGATCACTTAAAACCCTTACAATTCCAAATAACTCTCTAAGACTATGATTTCAAGAGAGTTTGATAATCTGCAGTGGCCAAGAGAATCTCCTCACTGGGAATTTCCTGTACCAAAGAATTCGCAGTTTTGAACCAAAAAATAACAATAACATCGTATTTTATTCCCTTTATTCTTATCCCTTTAAGATATTTAGTAACATAGGAAGAATTATTTTATTATTACTTAAAAGTTTGCTGTGGCAGGATACACAATAAACCCACATAAATCATTTGCATTTCTATATGTTACTAACAAAACCCAACAGTGAGAGATAGAAGGAGAAATCCTTTTTAAAGTTACAGTAGACACTATAAAATATTTGGGAGTCGACCTGTCAAAGCAAACCCAGGGACTATATGAACACAATTACAAAACACTTTTCACACAGATAAAGTCAGATCTAAATAATTAGTAAGACATCAGTTGCTTGTGGGTAGGCCAAGCTAATATAAGAAAAATGATAATTCTACCTAAATTAATTTACTTATTCATTGCCATACTAATCAGACTATGGAAAAACATTTTATAGAGCTAGAAAAAATATCAAAATTTATCTGGAAAAACAAAAGGTCCGGAATATCAAAGGAATTAATGAAAAGAAATGCTAGGGAAGGGGGCCTAGCCATACTAGATCTTGAATTGTAAATAAAGTATCAATCATCAAAATCATTTGACACTGGCTAAGAAACAGAGGGGAAGACTAGTGGAATATGTTTGGTACACATAACACAGTAGTTAATGACTATAACAGTCTACTGTTTGATAAAGCCAGGAACCCCAGATTCTGGAATAGGAACTCACTGTTTGACAAAAACTGCTGGGAAAACTGGAAAATAGTATGGCAGAAACTCTGAACAGAGCAATGCCTGACACTGTATACCAGAATAAAGTCCAAATGGGTACATGGTATAGATATAAAGACTGGTACTACAAACAAATTAGAGTAGAAAGGAATAGTTTATTTGTCAGATTTATGGAGAATGGAAGAATTTATGACCAAACAAGAGACAGAGAAGATTATGAAATGCAAAATGGATCATTTTGATTACATTAAAGTAAAAAGTTTTTGTACGAACAAAGCCAAGGCAGCCAAGATTAAGAGGGAAGCAGAAAACTGGGAAAGAATTTTTACAAATAGTATCTGTGATAAAAGACCTCATTTCTAAAATATATAGAGAACTGAGTCAAATTTATAAGAATACAAATCATTCCCCAGTTGATAAATGGTCAAAGGATATGAACAGGTATTTTTTCAGAGGAAGAAATTAAGGCTATCTATGGTTGCATGAAAAAATGCTCTAAATTGCTATTTATTAGAGAACATCAAATCAAAACAACTCTGAGATAACACATCACACTTATCAGATTGGTTAACATGACAAAACAGGAAAATGATAAATGTTGGAGAGGATGTGGGAAAGTTGGAACACTAACTCAATGTTGGTGGAGGTGTGAGGTGATCCAACCATTCTGGAGAGCAATTTGGAACTATGCCCAAAGTGCTACAAAAATGTACATACCCTTTGACCCAGCAATACTGCTTTTGGAGCTGTATCCCAAAGATATCATAAAAATGAGACAAGGGCCCACATGTACCAAAATATTTATAGCAACAGTCTTCGTGGTGACCAAGAATTGGAAATTGAGGGAATGCCCATCAATTGGGGAATGACTGAGCAAGTTGTGGTATATGAATGCAATGGAATACTATTGTGCTATAAGAAATGTTGAGCAGGCAGACTTCAGAAATACCTGGATAGATTTATATGAATTGATGTTGAGTGAAGTGGGCAGAACTAGGAGAAAAGTATACCCAGTAACAGCAATAGTACACGAGGACTGTTTTTGATAGACTTAGCCTTTCACAGCAATGCAAAGACCTAAAACATTTCCAGAGGACTCATTATGTAAAATGCCATCCACATCCAGAGAAAGAACTATGGAGTTGGAATGCAAAATGAAGCAGACTATTTTCTCTTTTTTATGTTTGGTTTTGTTTAATTTTACTCATGCTCTCTGTCATTCATTTTAATTCTTCTATGCAACATGACTAATGTGAAAATATGTTTAATAAAAATGTATATGTAGAGCGCATATAAGATTGCATGCTGTCTTGGGGAAGGTAAAGGGATCGGGGGAGGAATTTAAAACTTATGGAAGTGATTGCTGAAAATTGGAAACAAATAAATAAATCTGGAGGAAAAAATAAAATAAATAAATAATCCACAATTACAAAAAAAAAAATTTTCTATGAGAATCTAAAACCCAACTGGCTTTATGTATGTATGTAAGATAGAAGAATCAAGGTATTCTTGCTAATAACATAACCGAACTATGCTAATTACATAGAAATACTATAGTTCATTTGTTTTCTAACTGGTATATGAAAAGCAGTCATTTCTATCTACGTGCACCATGATACTGTGCAAATACCAATGTCTTTGGAGCTAATGTCTTTGGTTATGAATCCCACATCTGACACTTGCTACCTGTGTTACCTTGGACAAGTCCACTCAGCTCCCTGGGAAGAGTGTAAAATGAATTCCTTGAACCAGATGACATTTGAGGTACCTTCCATCTCTAAAGCTATTATCCATGGCTGCGTGTGATGAGTGGCAATACAGAGCTAACCTAAGGATGGAGTTGGGAATACGAGAAAAACAACATTAAGAAAAACTGAGTATTAAAGAGTATTTCAGCAGGGACAGGAATGACCTACCTATATTTGGTAATTTTTCCTTCTGTTTTTCTGTCAGTGTTTATTCCTTCCCTTGCCCCCAGACGCTATTTTTTTAAGTACCACATGTGGAGCCTCCAAGAGAATATTTATTTAAAGTTGGTCATTTTATTGGCACTGTGAAGTTAAACTACACTGTGTGTTTCCCCCCCTAGGAAATTGAAGCAGCAGTTCAAGCTAAAAAGCCGGATGTGGAAGGAGTTTTGTCTAAAGGGTGGCATTTATACAAGGAAAAATCAGTCCCTGAGCCAGTAAAGGTAATGAAGCAACCTCAAGTAATATCCATTACCACCTAATGGTTCATGTTTTTTGTGTTGTACACTTGCCTTTGATGTGGTCTATTTATAATCAATGAAATAACCTCGGAGACAATATTGGCTGTTCTGCAATAACAGAGGCAGCGCTGTCCTTATGATCTGCCAGCTATTTATACTTTCTGATCCCAGGGTTGTTAATATGTCATTGCAGCAAAGCATTCATTTCTATATTAGTGCTCATCCATCTTGGGAGTGGGGGGAAGGGAAGTCTACCTTCCAAAGAATTGTATTTTTTTTTTTACTTTTTACTATTTTTTTCTAGACTCAATACTTTTCATATTGTTTGACTCCAAATCAAGGCACTATATCATACTGTCTGACTCTGGCAGCTGGAGGAATTGTCTTCCCCATTGCCCTTTCATTTGATGAAGAAAATCAGTATTTTATTAGGACAAGGTTTTTTTTTGGGGGGGGTGAAATATTATATAGTCACTTATTGTTTCTTCTTGGAGAAAGTTGACTTGAGGGAAAACATTTATCTTCTTTCTCCTCATGACATGCATCTTCAAGTCCAGCAAAGATGTGAATTTCCAGTTTTCATATCAGGAAAAGAGAACAAAGTTAATTTCACTGGATTATCTAGAACTGGGAGGAACCTTAGAGGCCATTTATTTCACACTCTCCATGTCACAAATCATGAAATGGAAAGTTGAACAGGGAGTAAGTATCAGACACAGTTGCTGTAAGACATGACTTATCACTATTTTTCCTCTCTTAAAATCATACGTTGAGAGATGCAATAAATATTGGAAGTCAAGTTAATCAAAACCCCTCATTTTATAGATAAAGAACATGATACCGAGATGATGAAGTGACTTAACCAATGTCACAATGGTACCAAATATGATGCCAAATATATATTAAATACATAGTATTATTTTTACTTTATTCCCTGCAAAAGTTACAACTCTATTCTTTGATTAAAGAGCATTTGATGGTGACTTATTGATCAGTCCTGGTTTCTCTTGCCACTGTTATAGGGCTGAAATACAATGAAAGTCACTCTCGTGTTTAAAACTACTTTAAACCAACTCAGGTCAATAACCTCATTATACAAAGCTCGTTTGTCCTTCCAAACAACATTACCGTGACTTATATTCCATCTCTAAAGTCACAGCTTTTTCCCATTTTTATTCTTTGCTTAAACCACATTTCTGTAAAATGTTTGTTTTTCCTACAGTTTACAAGAACTTCTTAAAGGATATTTTGGCCTGTACAGAATGTTCTAACTGGCTGTTAATAGGATTGTCTGTTTACTTGAAATGTTGATGCATATTTGTTTAGGAATGCATTGTTTCTGTTTATAAAATTCATAGAAAATAATTTGTTACCCACTTGCAAATAATAGTATCTGTAGTTTTCATAAACTAACAGTATTACTAATGCCTGGTATTGTAAGCATGAAGAAAATACTAAGAGAGAAGAATGGATGATAGATTTACATGTGCCTTAATGCAAAGCAGGAGGTAGGTTGCCAGTCACCTTTTCTAGTTTTAACAGTATAGCCATCATGGTAGAGAATAAATTAAGGTCACCTATGTGCCAGTCACTTCAAGAAGCAAATATTTAACTGCAATGGTTGGATTTTTTCCATTTTCCCAACCTCAATAATGTTTTTCAAAACATACAATTGCCAGACAGTCAACAAACATTTATTAAGCACTATGCGTCAGGTACCATGCTAAGTGCTTTGGATATAAAGAAAAAGCAAAAACCATCCATACCCGGAAGGAACTTACATTGTAATACCAGAGACGTGAAAATAAGTATGTAAACAGAAGATACATGGAAAGTGGAAGGGAGGTAATCTGAAAGCAGAAGATTTTGGAAGTTGGAGAGACAAAGAGAGGCTTCCTGAAGAAAAAAGAGAATTTGAGCTGAACGTAGAAGGGAAAAGAATCTGATTATGAAGAACAACCATTGCAAAGAGATGGAGATGGAGATAAAAATGTCATATGAGAAAATTCTCAAGTACAACAATGTAAATAGATCAAGGAGTATGCAGAGGAGACTGGATACATTTACAATTACAGATATATAAAAATTTGGAAAGCACCGAATGAGATAATACATGCAAAGTGTTTAGCTTGGTGCCTGGCACACAATGAGTGCTGGGTTTAGCTATTACTATAATATCATTATCATCATCATTATTATGAAAGTTTTAAGTATCAAATAGTGGCATTTGTATTTGCTCTTAGAAGTAGCAGGGACTCCTTTTTCAAACCTCCCCCAGTCACCAAAGTCTTTCGTCTCAGGCTACCTTCCTTCTACTCTGTGTGTATTTTGTTTGCTATTCATTTGCCACAAAGGATGATGATTCTTACAGAGGCTAGTAGGTGGTACAAGTGGACATGGACCTAGAATCAGGAAGACTCTTGTTTTGAGTTCAAATTCAGCTTCTTCAGACACTTAATAGCTATGTGACTCCGGACATGTCATTTAACCCTGTTTGCCTTAGTTTATCTAATCTGTAAAATGAGCTAGAGAAGGAAATGGCAAACTACACCAGCATTTTTGGCAAGAAAACCCCCAAATGGGGTCATAAAGAGTGGCACCCAACTAAAAAATGACTAAACCATAACACAGCATTGATTTTCGTACTGTGTCTCTCATTGGCATTTAAACTCCATTAGGGCACGGATTAATTTTGTTCTTTCATCTTTCTTTGTTCTACGACATTAAGCGCAGTTTCTTAAATACTTAATAAATGCTTGTTGATTACTTTAGCAGTATTCCCAACTTGCCTTTGATGGGACATTTACATTCTACAAGATGTTTTCGAAGGTCAAAGAAGAAAAAAAATTGCTATTATAGTTCTCCTCTAAAATGCTAAGTGTACATGTAATTTGAATGAAAATAGAATTTTCTTTGCTAAATTTTTCTCCCAAGTCACATTCCCATTCAGAGGGTTTCCTACATTCAATGACCAGTATTTTTGAGTTTCATTAACATATTTCAAATTCACATTTGCTCCTTGGCCAAAGTGGTTTGGGAAACGCTATGGTCAATATATGTACTTTGTGTTAATTTGCCTTTTAAAAATCACTTCCCACAATAAAGTTGCAATGTCAGGACATAAATTAATTGTTGCTTATTAAAGTCACAGGAGGAGTAATTTCTTATTACTTTAATGCAGTTATTTTATCAGTTTTAATATTTCCAAGTGCCTTGTATACATTAAAAAATAAATAGTGATGAACTGCCAAAAGTTACTTTATATTGTCAGTGGTCTGGAGGTACTTATCTGGTTTTGCAGATGATAGAATTACAATTAACAATTTCCTTTAGAACAAAATTCTAGCTCCCTTCAAATCATTCTATATTTAGTATTAGAAAATTTATATTAGTGACTTTTCCAGTAAAGAAAAGTCCTTCCTCACTTTCCTCCCATTCTATTTTCAGTTTTTTTGAAGAAATTATTTTTTTATTGGATTTAGAGTTAATTGTACTATGTCAGATGGTATATATGCCTGATAAATTACTATCATATAGTATTGTTTTGCACCTTATGATCTAGAAATATGTATTTATTCTATCAAAACAGGAGAAGAAAATAGAAACAAAAATTTGTCCCTTCATTTTGTATATGGTATGTGGGTTGATTGGTTTGGCTTGGTTTTTAAATCTAAGAATAGAGAGCTATAATCACATTAAACTGTTGAACTCTGTAAATTTTCTTTGAGGAAACATGGCAGAGTGGATAGAGAGTTAGTAGTCTTGTGCTCAGAAGACCTGGATTCAGGTCATACCTCTGATACATACTGGTATGTGACACCTGGGCAAGTCACTTAACCTCTGTGTCCAGAAGTAAGTTTCTAAGACTGTATGTTGCAGATCAGGTGTAGATTTACATTGTTAGAAGGAGTTTCCTCACTCATTGGGTGATCACATGTCCAGAAAAAGACCTACCCATCCAAAAAAAAAGTCCTAGGAGAGGTTGAAAGGAACAGAGAGATAGTAATGCAGAACTAGCCACACAGATTAATAGTAGAGTCAAATTTATAACTGAAATTAAACAACTTTGCTCTTTGTTTCAAGTATTTAGTGAATAAAGCAATACATCTTTCACCACACCAAACTTCTTGTTCCTTGACCCCTAACCCAAGGGACATTTGCCATTTCTAAAATAAGCAATTATGTCACTTAAAGAAACATATGCCTCATCTAAAGTATTCAAATTTTATTTCTTTGAGCCATTTTGATAAGGATAACTTGAAATGATTTATTAAAATCAAGAATTGAAAATGTTATACTAAAAACACTGAATATTTTCCATTTGTTTATATTTATGTCCCAAAATTAAAAAGCTAAATTTGTATGGCTATCTTTTAAAACTTCATTTGACTTCACTAGAAAGAACCACTTCAGAGCTAGGCAATTGTGAAGGCCCAAAAAGTGATTAGTGCCCTGTTTTGCTAAAAAGTTGCCAATTTAAAAAATTAAATATCTGTAATCCTCATGGCAATACAATGCGGAATGCTGGTTTTGCAGATACTGTTTTGAAGCCCTGATGGGCAAAGGAAGGGGGAGTACTTTTTTCTGAGTCCTCTAGCTTCTGAGGGTGAAATTAGAATGAAAGAATGTTAGCAAGAAAGAAAAACTGGCTCATGGAATTGAGTCAGGGGAAAAAAGCAAGATATAAAGAAAATTAGAACAGCCGTCTGAAATATAGGAACTGGTCATCTTCGATAAAATGACATTAGTGCAAGAAGCTGCAACATCTGTTCTTTGGGGTATGCATTTCCAAAATTGTAATTATTTCATTCTTTAGATTTGCACAGTGGTCAGGATAACCTATGAGCAGAACACTCAACAGAGTGTACCATCTTCAAAGGTGGCTCAGGGGCTCAGTGGAAGGGAGACTGAGCCTGCAATGAGGCCTGAATTCCAACGTGGGAAAAACTTTCTGTCCCTAGACATGTCACTTAACCTCTGCCTCTCAGTGTTCTCAACTGTAGGGAATTCTCAGAAGTAAGGATCAAGGGAGATTATATTTGTAAAGAATTTAGCACAGTGTTGGCACATAGCAGGAATTCAATACCTCCCTTAGCCCACTCTGTTTTGGGGTCCTCCCTAAGAAAAATAGATAGGGAACTCCCTACTAATGGAGTTAAGCAATTATTTTGTAAGTTAGGATCTTTAAGAAGTTATCTGAGGCACCCACACAACCAGTATGTGTCAGAGATGGCACTTGAAACTGAATATAGTCTCCCTATTCAGATGCCATGCCTATCGTGCTATACCTCTTACGTGAGATGGGGAGGAAAAGCCTGATTGGATTTATAATCAAAACTCATTCACATGCGTTTTTAGCTGCCCAGAGTTTTGGGCTAGTAAGATATGTAAAAATATAAGGGTGGGTAGAAAAGATACAGCCTGCAACCATTTAAGAATTTATTTTATTTACAAAAAGAAAAACAAAATAAGTTCCCTCTCCAATATGAGCTGTAGTTGACATCTGGCCTTGTGCAATGAACTCTTGTGTTATGTTCTGTTGTGATCTAAAGTGCCAAATCCACATCTGTTCTTGAAATTGCAGTCATCATGTCTAATTTATCAAAATTTATCAGTGCCCAAAGTACGATTGGATACAATAATGAATGGCCTCAATTTCACGTACCATTAATGCAAATTAACTGGCTAATAATTTCAGAAAATATTTAGGAGGATAGAATCCTTTACTCCTATATTAAATATACTAAATAATTTACCCTAGTTTTTCAAGTCCATTCCACCCAAAAAATGCATGCACTCAGTAAAGATCCCTTAGCTACCTTTTTCCTTAATGTTACCCCATTTAGTCAACGATATTTTTGAACTTGGGGCAGTTAGGTGATGTAGTGGATAGAGTAGCAGGTCTGGAGACAGGAAGACTCATCTTCCTGAATTAGAATCTGGCCTCAGATACTTACTAGCTGTGTGACCCTGAATAAGTCATTTACCACTGTTTGTCTCAGTTTCCTCATCTGTAAAATGAGTTGGAGAAGAAAGCAGCAAACCACTCTAGTATCTCCTAAGATAACTCCAAATGGGGTCCCAAAGAGTAGGATATGATGGTAAAATGACAGAACAACAATTTTGAGCTTAAGCAAGGTGTTGTATCCATGGATTAGTACTAGAGCTTGTTTTGATCTACAAGTATGAAAACCAAGGGAGAATCACAAATTAGAACTGATAAAAGAAACACCAGAGTAAGCAGATTAATGAATGAAAAACTGTGACGGCCACTTGAGACACAAACCAAAGTGAAGCAGTCACTTCCCCGTGAAGAAGCTTACATTCTTACAGAGGGAGACAATGCATGGTTGGAACTGGTGGCCAGAAGACGTAGCATGAGTTGTCAGTGGAGGGTTAGGGAGTTCATTTTTAGATTAATCCAGCACTTAGCAGAGTGCCCAACACATGGTAGATAATTAATGAATGCTTGTAGACTTCACTTGAATGGATGTAGGGATAGTGGTGGTATGATAATATTGATTCAATTACTGAACCTAGAGCAAGAGGTAGAAATTAGAGTGTGGAGGAAGGGGAGATAGGAAAGTGAGATAAAAGGTAGATGACTTGATGGAAAAAGTCTTAGTAGCCTGGGTCCTATTGGATATAGTTAGCTAAGGAATTCAGGTCCCAGGGTGGTAGTTCCAAAACTGATTGGATTGACTCCCTTGGGATTTGGGGCATTTTTCTGTCCGTGTGTTCAGGGGATGTTTTAGGTGAGGAGATTCAGGTCAGGTGATGTAATTGTCCAGTGAATGACTTGCTAGAATATGAAACAACAGAATCAGAAATGGGAAATTGAATTAGTAAGGAGAATTATGGAAATGTAATATGGCTCTAAGGACAAAGGACAGGACCAAGGAGACAGGACCAAATCACACAGGAGAAGTGAGCATTTGCAGATGTTTGTCCTAATTCTGACATGGTAATGTAACTTCAGTTCCTGTTTTCTCATCTTCAGAATGGGGATGCTAATACTTATCCACCTCAGAAGGTGATTTTGAGGAAAATTTTTAAGGTTGTAAATCTTCAAAGCACAGTATAAATGTCAGGAATTATTTGTGCTCTTAACAGGGATCTACCTCCAAGTTTGATCTACTAATGATACTGTTTGGGGAATTCTTCAACAGCTCTACCCACTGATGAAGGCTCATTCAACCATGTTGAAAAATCTTCCTTCAGGCCCCCCGTCTGTTTCATATACCAGTTCTATGTCCTTCAGTCTCAGCAGGGACCTGATGGAAGCTGATTCATCCAATAGACTATAGATTTTGTCATTGAATTCTTTTCCCAAAGTTGAAACTAGGACTTCTACAAATGAGCTTTTTCCCAGGGCCCTGGTATACAACATTTTCCCCCTATAGATAGTTAAGGTCATTTGTTAGATGTCTTAACCTCAGGATAAGTTGGAGTAGCTGTGTTTTGTTGTGAGGAATTGAAAGTAGAATTGAAATATTTTGGGTTTCAGTATTTGTATTTTCTGCAATTTAATCCAGCTGGAATTTTAGTTGTAGTTAAACAATCATAATATTTAAGAGATATTTTCCCACTTAGAATATTTTGCTTTTTCTAATTACATGCCAAGATAGTTTTTACCATTCACTTTTATAAAATTTTGCATTCCAAATATTTTCTTCACCCCCTTTTCTTCCACCTCCCCAAGATGGCAAGCAATCTGATACAGGTTATACATATATAATCATATTAAATATATTTCCACATTGATCATGTTGTGAATGGAGAATCAGAACAGAAAGGGAAAAGCATGAGAAAGAAAAAAACAAAAAAAAGTGAAAATAGTATGTTTCAATCTGAATTCAGACTCCCTAGTTCTTTCTCTGGATACACTAGCATTTTCCATTATAGATCTAAAAGAGATATCTGTAATGTTACAACTATGATCCTCCCCACCCTCATCCCCTTCTTTAGTTGTTTGTCTATCTTGAAAAATGACATACACAAGCAAATATGACCTATTCTAGAAAAAAGCAGTAGCATTTCTGTAAACAAAACAACTCAAACTTATCAAATTCTTTGAAGGAATAAATAAATATTTAGACTCTAATAAGATTTTGGAAAGAGTTCTATACAAAACACTACTTTAAAAAATGGAATGATCCTGTTTGGGGGAAGGTTTTGGAAAAATCACTGCTAACTTTATAGCTATCTCAGAGAGCTGAGCCCTCTAGATAACTGACCAGTTGAAAACAGGAAATTTATTTGCTCTTCAGAAACAATTATGTCAGTACAAACATCATTAAATAAAATAATCTTGTATTTGTTCCACTGGCCCATGTAGGAGAAATCCCACCAATGGGCTGGGAAAACATGGCCTCCAGATCCTAAGAGTCTCAGAGAGGAATGGAAGAAACCACTGGTCTCCAGCTTCTCTTGACAACTATAAAGAAACATGGAAAGAGATTGTCCATCTAACATAAAAATAGCCAAGAAATTTTTACATAAAATAAAAATAGCAGATATGGGAAAAAGAGTTTCTGGGACCTTAGAGTTCTGGGAAGTTAGAAGAGAAATGGATTTGAGGCAATCAGATAATGATGGAAGTGATATGGGAGACAGAAAGTCAAGTCATCTTACCGGGGAGAGAGGAGGGACAACTGCTGATGGGGTGTGTTATTATCTGGCCCCCTTTTTGGTAATAAGGTCCTTATATTCCCCAGTAGTCATTTTGGGAGCCCTAATCAAACATCACCCAGCTGACAGAGTCAAGGCATAATCCAATGTAGGCACAAGAACCTTTTCTTGTATATTATTAAGTAATTAAACCAAGTATAAGCAAAACCAGTCTGGAAAACTGTTTCCTTGCTTGGTGGTCAATAATAATGACAAGGTAAAGGGGAGTTTTTGGAGGCAAAATTCAAGCCAATGGCAGCCTTGTCTAAGTATGTGCTGCTCATAAGTCAAGTTCCATCCCTCCTCAAAACACTGAGAATTCTTTCCCCTGTTTAAGGAGATAGAGGGTAGGAATAACTTTCAATGGTCTCCCATTAAAAGACTTTTAGCTCTGGAACCAAACCCTTCCTGGTGTGCTGATTTAGAAAGCAATAGTTGCTGTGGCAGAGAGGTATAATTGGCTATTGCCCTACCTGAGGCCACACTGATCTCTCAGCTACCCATGAGATCATGAGAGATTTACTAGCTAAGGCGCTACTTGTTTGGTGACTCCACATATCTCTTTCTGGCTTCAGTGGACCACTCAAGCCTGAGTTCCAAGAACCATGCCCAAATTGAGTTTGGAGGCTTGAGAAGGAAGTGAAATTGCTACCCTTTATCAGGGATATTGAGAGGGAAATGATTCAAAATAGAGTAGGAAATAACATTGGGAAAGGAAAGGAGAGGGACAATTCTGAAGGAAACCATGGATCTGACCTTTCAAGCATGAAATGTCAAGGGAGGAAATAGATAGAAGGCACTGAATACCCAAAGTTAATTTTCAGAGACCTTATAAAAGTGGATGTGGGTGTGTGTGTGAAGGAATTAATGCCACCTACAACCCTGTACTTAAATCATCTCTGGGACTTTGATCAGAAATTCTCTTAATAGTTCTTTCCATTTCAAGAATCCTATGTTGCTTTGTAAACGAATCAATAACAATTCCACTTACCGGTTCCCTCTGAATTTCTTCGCTTGCTTTCTGAGAATTAATTAGGCTATTTTCAGAAGTAGTTTGTCAGGTGATGGTCTTGTTTTGTTTTTAAATTTTTCAATTTCACTTTCCTTTGTGTCTGATCACAGTTCGTTGTGGCCTTGAACGATCCTTGAAATTATTGGCTTTCCCACGTAAGTAGTCAGTGCAATATCTCTAATAGTAATTGAAGCAGGCTTTTAAAGAGCTACTACTTTTACACATTTTCAAGGAGTAATATCCATTCTTTAAAACCACAAAATTAAGAACACAACAAAAGAGAGCAGTGAAACACATGTACGACACAAAGTCTAGCATGTAACTGACAGAGAAACTTCTGAATATGAGGAAACTCAGGCAATGCAGTCTGATCCAAGGTCAGGCTTCTAATTCAGACTAGTAATAGAAGCACTCATACATAAACATTTCTGCCATGAGATGAAATCGTATCAAAATTATTGCTTGGACCAAGTAATCCAAATGCCACTATCTACTTTGTGAAAGTACTCAAACCATTTTCATTCTATGCAGCACCATGGTCAGAGCTTTTGGAATAGACATGACCCCCCCTAAAGTGAGGAATTACTGCTAGTTGGTAAAAACCAGAAAATATCTCTCAATTTTAAAATTGATGAATCCCCCAGCATTGTTCAGACAGCTGGCATCTCAGTCATCCTTATGATTAGTAGTGGAAATGGGCATAACCAACTTGTATTTCAGTGGGAAAGGCCAACTAAATAATTATGCACAATAAGGCTAGAGAATAGCTTGAATGGGGAGCAAAATGTCTTGTGTGATTAGCTCTGATTATTTTTTCAGTCCCTACCCTGGGAAGAGTAAAAGGAAAGTTACCAGAGTGAAGGTGAGAAGTGGGAAGCACAGGGAGCTAGTTCTGTATAGAGAGATAGAGATGTAGATAGATTTAGATATATAGTTACATATGTAGCTATATATAGTTACATAATGATTATAACTATATATATATACACATATACACATACACCCATTAAATGTATAATATACATACAGATAGAGAGAGAGAGAGAGAGAGAGAGAGAGAGAGAGAGAGAGAGAGAGAGAGAGAGAGAGAGAGAGACCTCCCTATGAAACACACAGATAACCCCTTTAGTAATCAAGGTAGAGGGACAGTCTTCCCATTAGTTTCCACCAAGGTTTGTATAGCCCCTTATCATTTTATTAGCTACAACTGTGAAATGAAGACCTGTTCTGCATCTCACCTCTTCAACCCTGTTTCCATCATTGGTTGTCAAGTGTACCACTATGGACCCAGTGGTAGACACCTTTAACAGAACTGTGGTACAGATGTAATTAAGCTAAGCTGAAGAAGGGGTTTGGGTACCAAAATAAACCAAGAAGGCTGAAACATAATATGCATTTCTTTTGGCCACGACCAAACTCTGATTAGTGGAGGGAGGATCCATCCGCTATGGGAAGAAATACCTTTCACTAAAGCACAAAAGCATAGCCTGACTACTTCTGGTGATGACATGTCTGATCTCAGGTATCCCTCCCTAACTTTGTGTAGGCTGCTGCCATCCAGATATTGGGAGTGTGCCTTCAATAGAGGTTAAAAGAAGATATGGGGAGCTAAACTCAACCATCTTGTATCCTTGCTAAGTGTTTTACAAATAGCCTTTGATTAACCATGCAAGTATTTACGTTGGATCCAAGTCCTCATGATTGCGGTTTATTGAGCCTGGCCAAGAATTCATGTCTTTTCCAGTCATTATAAAAATAGCTTGTTTTCTTTATAATATATCAGTAAAGGTAGAGCACTTTTTTTCTCCATTTGGCGAAAGCAAGTAGCGTATTTCAAATCTTGTGAGATTTGTAGCTAGCTGCATTTTCAATCTTTTAGGGAGGTACACGATGGATAGATCACTAACATGGAATCAGGTAGAATGAATTCTAATCCTCCTAGCTCTGCGTCCCTTGGCAAGTCACTTAACCACTGTCTGCCTCAGTTTCCTCATTTGTAAAATGGTAAAATTGTAAAATTACATTTCCTCAAATGTAAAAAGAGCACCTACCTCCCAGAGTTGTTATGAAGAAGATGAGATATTTGCAAAGTACTTTGCGAACCCTAAAGTGTTATATAAATGCAAGCTATTTTTGTTATTATTGTAATTAATTAATTATTGTCATCATCATTATTATTAGATACTCATTGCTCATTGAAAGCTTATTTGGTAATTTCTCTTATGCTAAATTGATTATCTCTAAAATTTTGGGGGGAAAGAGTTCCCTTTCTATGTTCCTAATATATCTTTCTATCCACATAAATCTGAGTTCCCTATAAAGGCAGAGTAGAGAGCATAGATCATTTTTCATGTGAAAGCTTTTAAAATGAAAGTTACAGTATGGCTGCATTATGCTTTTATAAATCAATTCAAATATAAATCCAGGGTTTTTTGTTTTAGAGAACCTACTTGATCTCTATTGATTATCATTATTTTAAAAATGTGCTCTGGAATCTGTCTTGCTCACTCCTTTTCTTAGATCAAGGGTTTGCTTACTGGTATTTATATTTTGAGAATGATTTCAAAAGTAAGCAGTTTAAACTAACATTTGAAAAAAGTCAACAAAATGAATGAAGTTTATAATTTATATCCAGCATCACAATGGCATCTTCTGTTTCACCATTTACTCAAAATATTCATTGAGCTCCTATTATTTGTGAGCCTTTATGCTAAATGAGTCAGGGAAATACAGCTAATATTTCTAATACCTATTTCCAGTTATGAGAATTAGGAAGAAAAGTCTTTTAAAAAGTAAAAGAAATTTTAATCAAGATGATTAGGATAATAGATTTAGAAGTATAAGGTGACATTAGAGGTCATGCAGTCCAATCCCCTCATTTTATAGAGCCTAGAGAAGTTAAGTGACTTGTTTGAGGTTACACAGTCACAGAGATGGGATTTCAACCTATGTCTTTTGACTCTGCCCACTGTTTTTTCCAGGGCATCATTATAGGACTACAGTTTTCTAATCACATCTGCCTAATTTATTATGAAATCAATTGTAATTGGTTATAATATATAGATATACCCTATTTCTAAATGTATGTACTATTGAATTTTAGTTTTATAATTTTCAATATCTGGTATAATATTTAATTTTACTAATGGAGGCCACCATCAGAAGCAGTTACAAAGAAAATAAACTTCTCTATAAAAATTTAATGGAAAATAAAAGAAAAATCTACCCATCCAACCAACCTGTCATCTAGCATTTGTTAAGTACCTGCCATGCCCATCTGGAACTGTGCTAAATACTGAGGATATAAAGGCAAAACCTGTTCCTGCAGCAAGCAGTGAAGAGAAAAGGCCCACACAACTAAGTACACACAAGATTTATACAGGGTAAACTGGAAAGCCAATTAGAGGAAAGGCAATAAAATGAAAGAGGAGTTGGAAGAGCTCCTTCCCAAAGGTCAGATTTTAGCAAAGAATTGATGAAAGCCAGGGAACCCTGGAGGTGGAGATAAGGAGGAAGGGGGAAGAGATTTCCAGACTTGAGGGACAACTCATGTGATTCCCAAAGTCAGGAGATGGCATATTATGTGGGACAGTCATGAAGGAGGCCAGCATCACTGGGTCCAAGATGGGGAATAATATGTAAAAAGACTGACAAGACGAAAAGGGGCCAGATTATGAAGGTTTTTAAAAGCCAGTCAGTGGGTTTCTTATCTGATACGGGAGATAATGGGGAGCCGCTAGAATTAATTGAATGAGGAATGTGTGTGACATGGGACATTATACAAACACACACCCACACACCAAATAACCAGATTTTAGAAGTCCTTTTTTTTAGTTTATATGTATATATATATATATATATATATATATGCATATATATATGTTTTATAGAGTATCAGCAAAACCACAGATTTTATTTAACATAAAAGAATGCCTTTAAACCTCCTGTTTTTCCCACTCAACTCCCCATACTGAGTACTACAATTCCTATTAACTAATGTAGAATTAAATTAGTAATACTTAAAGTTCTTGATGAATCATCAAAGAACGCTAGATTTTAATGAAATATTTTTTTCATTCTATTCCATGGATCTTAAAAGATTTCTAATTGAGGGACTGGTATGAAACATAGTCTGTATTGTTAAATCAGCTTTAATTTTTGTTTCCTTTCATCTTAAATACAAATGAAATTTTCAAAAATGATTGACATCAAGTAACTAAATCAACTTGTAATTTCTCATTCCATTAAAATTATGTTTTTCATGTATATACATATGTTTGTGTGTATATATGTATATATGCATACATACTTGACAATTTTCTAAACAGATATTTACTATGACAAAAATTAGAAAAACAAATCAGTCTGCTTAATACTTATGGAAGAAATAAGTTAAACCAACGGACTCATGGATTTTTGTCTCTTGGAAAGTTGTTTGCCCCTTGTTGAATAACTTTGAAATGGGACCCACCAAGGTTTAGATTTTCCACTGTCCCCCTCTTCTCAACAGTGACAAAGATTAAGGCAGAACATTGGACATTAGAGAATCTGGATAGCAAGAACCAATAAAAGCATCATGCAATAGCAAATGCAGTAATCGTTTGGAGCACTTCAGGGTGTGTGAAATACTTTCCTCATAATTCAGTAAAGTAGATTGCCCACAGTTGCTAGATATTAGACAAAATGTATCATTGTACCGTGGAATTCTATGGTATTATTCTTTGAAAGAACTGAAAGGGAATTTATGCAATATCCTAATTATTTGTTCCCTACAGTAGATGTCAATAATTTTTCATCAATCTCCCAGTAATTAACATTATTCCAATATTCCAGTGGGTCTGTAATCTCACTCATATAAGTAATTCCTCCTATAATACAAATCACAGATATCCCATGCCTGTCCATCCTGTATAATTCTTGTGCATGGACTCCCACAAATTTGGCACAGGGGGTTCACCCAATTCAATTAATGTCAATAAGACTTTATTAAGAGTGCACTGTATACTGAGCACTAGGAATTGAATATAAAAATAGAAACAGTTCCTTCCCTCAAGTTAGGCAGATTTCAAAACACTAAAATGATTTTAACAAAAATCCTTACCATTAAATACAACTGTTAAGAGCTATCATTTATATAACATGAACCATCTACAAAAATACATTATTCCATTTAATCTTTACACCAACTCTATAAAGCAGGTACTACAAATATTTTTATCTCTATTTTGTAGATGAAGAAACTCAGATCAGGAAATGTTATCAATTCTGCTTCTGTAATAGCTCTCACATCTGTCTCCTTCCTTTCCATTTCTATAGAACGTTTCTGGTTTGGCCCTTCTCTATTCTCATCAACACTGTGGTAAAAGCTTTGCAACTAGTCTTCCTGTACACATTCTATTCTACGTTGCACAGTGCTACCTGAGTAATTTTCCTAATACATCTACTCAAAAACCTTCAATGGGTCCACATGGTCTAGCAAATAAAGTATAAAACTTATTTTTGGTATTCAAGATCCTTGACAAATTGTACTTCTCTCAATTCCCAATTTTTAGGTTGCCCTAGGTTGTACAGTCGATAGAGTTCTGAGTCTGGGGTCAGGAAGACTTATTTCCCTGAATTCCCCAAACTCATGGGAGGCTCTTAAATAATTGTCAAATTGAACTGAAACTTTATTTGGTCAGGGTCACATAGCTAAGAAATACTAGAGTTGTGACTTCAGTATTCTGAATCCAGATCCAGTATACTGCCTGTTGTTCAGTTGTTTCAATTATGTGCAACTCTGTGACTCCATGTGGGGTTTTCTTGGTAGAGATACTAGAGTGGCTTGCCATCTCCTTCTCCAGCTCATTTTATAGGTGAGGAAACTGAGGTAAACAGGGTTAAGTGACTTGCCCAGGGTCACATAGCTAATCAGTATCTGAGGCCAGATTTGAACTAAGGTCCTCCTGACTCCAGGCACAGCCCTCTATCCATTGTACCATCTTGCTACCTCAGTATACTTTGTAGATGATATCATTTTTAATCTGGAAAGAATCTTCTAGATCATTTTTTCTTGGATTCTAAACTTGGGTTCTATGAACTTGGTTTTTCTTAGTAGTGCTTTGACATTAATATGACAATATTTTGATAACTATATTTCAGCATAATTAGTTTCCTTAATAATAAATAATATGCATAATATTCATGAGTATTATGCTGAAGAGTCCTTAACCTTCAACACCAGAAGGGTCTAGGATATATTCATAGACGTAAAGGTTAAGAAACCCTACATATTAGTGCTCTCATATGACAACGAAGAAAGTAAGGCTCCCAGAGAAGTGATGAAGTAACTTGCTAATAGTAACAGATAGATGGATGGATGGATGGATGGATGGATGGATGGATGGATGGATGGATGGATAGGTGGATAGATAAATAGACAGAGACAGAGAGATAGATAAAGAGATAGATAGAAACTATATTGAACACTGTGCTAAGCACCAGAAATACAAATACAAGAAACAAGACAGTTCTTACCCTTAAGAACATTACATTCTAATGGGAAAAATCCAACAACACAGTCCTCTAAAAAAAAACTTCAACAATACTGAGAAAAATGTACATTTTAAATGTTTAAAAAAAATGACAACATTTAGGAGTAGTAAAAACTAGCATTCAAGGTCGTCTACAAACTGTATCTCTCTGCATCTCCCATTCATGGAGTTTGCAAATACTTACCCAAAGCATTACCACTTGAACAGCTTTCAAAAAATCAGAATTATCAGAGATGAAAATTTGATTGAATCTCAACAAGCTTATTATAAAATAATAAAATTATATAAATAATAACATATAAAATATTAGAGACTTCCTTACATTTTCCTTTGTTCTAATTCAGGATTAATGGAATATTGTTCCATAATATCCATTAGGTTGCTTTGAATACATGTAAGATCTGTGATTTCACCACTGTAAGGTATCCCCTTCTACCCCTGCTGTATGGAATTCCTTACTGACTTAGCCGCTGGTCTTCCAGAGTTACTGTGGCCTAAAATTTCATTAGCTTCTCATTAAGGTAGCAATGAATTTTTCTAAGCTTGGCTTGCTATACTAGTCCTTCCCCAACAGTCTGTCATAACTTGAACCCATTTCATGAATATCCAACAATATGAATAGATGATACACACATATATACATGCACACATATACATACATATATGCATACATATGTATATAAGATGTATACACACACACATACACACACAAGCAGGTGAGAAAATGTTAGGATCATTACATCAAGAGGAAGGAGACTAATTCTAATTTTCTCTTCTTTCACTTAATGGCTTTCTTATCCTAGTCAAATTATTGATTTCACCTCTTAGTCTTTCCTTCAGATGAATTTACTCATGACCTTTCCCAAGGCAGATGATCTCTTTCCCTCAAGCCTTACAATGTTGGATTATCTTAGGGTAACATATTCCTATGCTAATGTTAAAAATTATACACAGCAAAACAAAATAGGCCACAGTAACAGAGCTTTGCTGATGTGCTCCATTTTACAGATGAGGATACTAAGGCAAACAGAGGTTAAGTGATTTGCCAAGGGTCTCATAGGTAGCCAGTATCTGAAGCCACATTTGAACTAAAGTTTCCTTAACTCTAGATCCAGTGCTCTATCTACTGTGCCTCCTAGCTGAACCTATGTAATCCTCTATAAATATGTATATTTATTCGTGTTCTCTATAGCAAAAATGTACTATCTATAATTTATAACATAAGCAGAGAGGGAAAACAGGAGCTAAACTATTTATGTTTTTGCCCTTTTCCTTAACACTAGAATTAGCTTTCCTCTAACTCCCATCAGCAGTTCCCAGGTGACTACCACAGTCCTCTAAAAAGAAAACCCACAAAACAAACCATATAGTTCCCAAATCGCTCACGTAGACAAAATAACAGTATAGAAAATATTTAAGTTTGAAGAGGAGGAAAGTGGAATGAAGATAATGTGTGAACCCAATGAGTTCAAAGATTACATTTCCTCAATGTTTCATTGTAATAGCTGTTATTTTATCTCTAATTCTTGCAGACTAGGAGCGCAACTTCTAGCAATATACTCATTATAAGAAAATTTCACTGCATTTGTACATACTGGAACAGTTAAAGACTTCTGCGGTTATTCAGTTGTTTCCATCATGTCTGACTCTTCATGACCCTATTTAGAGTTTTTTTTCAGCAAAGATATTGGGGTGCTTTGCCATTTCCTTCTCCAGCTCATTTTACAGTTGAGGAACTGATGTAAACAAGGTTGTTTACATGTCACACAGTAAGTGTCTAGGGCCAAATTTGAACTCACGAACATGAGTCCTCCTGATTCTTGGTCCCGTACTCTATCCATTGTGTCCTCTAGCTGCTTTCACCTGTGTACAAAGGATGGACAATGATGTACAAACAATGATATGTACAACTGTGACACTGCTTAAATTGGAGAAGCCTCTTAGTTTAGATCTGATGTTGGGACACGATAGCCTCACAAATCATTAGACATTTAGCAAAGATTTGCTTTGCTCAAACACAGCAAAAACATGCAACAATTATACAGTAGTCCTTTGTTGGTCTATACCCACTCCCTTTCATTTTCATCTGAAATTCAATAACTAGAGCGTTCTTAGGCATCAAGTCTGAGAAATCTCAACCTAGTCTAAGAGGAAGATGCAAAGGGAGTCAATGTTAATCAGTTCCTGGAGCAGGTGTCCTATCACAATTAGTAATGGGTTTTGGTTAGTTACGCTCTCAAGCCCATGCCTTCTGGCCCATAGCACCCCTCCAGAAATATCAAAAAAACCTTATTTAATTTCTCTCTAGTTAGTGCAACTAACTAGTGATGTAAACTAACTAGAGAATCTGGAGATAAAACAACTAAGATTGACTTCATGTTCTAAGTATCTGGCCCACCTAGATAAATTATCCAACAGATGGGAGCTGTTGCTTCCATATATCACATTATGAGTATGAGACAGTGTTTAGGGTATGAGGGGAAAGAGGTACACTAATGCACTCTTGGTGGAGTTGAGGGAAAAGGGGCACACTAATGTATTGTTGGTGGAGTTGAGAAATGGTCCAACCATTTTGGAGAACTGCTTAGAACTGCACCCAAAGGGCTATAAAATTGTGCTTACCCTTTGAAATGCCATAGCTAGGTTCATATACCAAAGAGAGCTAAGGAAAAGAGCATCTCTTTTTGTGGTGGCAAAAATTGGAAATTGAGGGGATGTCTACAAATAGGGGAACGAATGAGCAAGTTGTGGTATATGACTATGATGGAACACTGTTGTGCTATGAGAAGTGACAAGGGTGATGGTTTCAGAAAAGAAAACAAACAAAAAAATGGCAAAATCCATGGCAAGAACTATACGACCTGATGCAAAGTGAAATGAGAAGAACCGGGATATCATGATGCATGGTAACAAGAATGCCGTAGAGACGATTAGCTGTGGAAGACTTGGTTAGCCTGATCAATCCAGAGATCCAAGATGATGCTAAAGAACTCATGATGAAAAAATGCTATCACAGAGTTCATAGAAAACTGATGAACTCAAATTGAAGTAGAGTTTTCTCACTTTTTCCCCTTTTTCATGATGTGGCTTGTATGGAAATATGTTTTCATGGTAAAATACTAACTGTTTTTGTCTACCTAATTCCAATTTTACAAGTTTCAGTTGCTCCGTAGTTGTGCCCAACTCGTCTTGACCCCATTTGGGGTTTTCTTGGCAAAGATACCAAAGTGGTTTGCTACTACCTTCTCTAACTATTTCTTACACGTGTAGCAAACAGTATTAAGTGACTTATTCAGGGTTGTACAGCTAGTAAATGTCTGAGGTCAGATTTAAATTCAAGTCTCCTTGATTTGCAGCCTGGTACCCTATTCACCATAGCACCTAGCTGCCAGTGAGGAGTAGCACCTCCGGTAGGAGGGCTCACTGAGCCCTTTTCAGGCTGCTCATCCATTTTGGGTATACATGTGTTGTTCAGCTCTCCTCCGTGGCTCCAAGAAGCTGTAGCATACACAGTGGCCATGTCTGAGTTCCATCTGGGCAGAGGGACTAAATGAGATTGAGGGCAACTCAAGGACTTCAGATCCATCAGTTTGTTGGGAGGGCAGAGTTGTCTATCCCAAGCATGGGAAGACTTCTCCTGACAAAATTGGAAGATGAAAGCAATTTATTCTAATGTCTGTGAAGGCGGCTCAAGCAGGTGCTATGGAGAGCTTAGAGTTTGGTCAATCATCCAAGATGCCAAGGTCATTCACAGCATGATGTGTGAGCTATCACTAGCATTCTTGACTATGGTCTTGTCACTGCATTTTGATGACTGTGGAAGATTTTGTGCAACTTTGCCTCACTTAAATTCAATTCAAACATGCAAGTCAAGGTGTAAACCATCATGTCCTTGATCGTCTTCCCAAAGGAAGGGCATGCTTTGCCTGATTTCACCTGTGAAATTGAAATAATTTTGCTTACCTTTTAAGTATGTGGGGGAGAAGTGGGAGGAAAGGAGAGAATTTGGAACTCAAAATTTCAAAAGAAGAGAATGTTAATAAATCATAAATAACTTTTTAAAAAAGAGGCAGTGTTTAATGTCTGAAAAGTCAGCTTAGGAGTGCAGAAGGCCTGTAATTCAAAGTCTAGCACAGATACGTATTTTCTATGCAACCCTTGGTAAGTCAGTTAACCTATCAATTTCCCAGGAAATTCTCTAAGACAAAAGCTTTGTAATCAGAACTCTTACTGACCTGTATTAGTAGAAGGCTTTTCATTGGGAGTTTCCTATACCAAAGAAAAATGTCTATTCCCCGCAAAATAGTATAGCATAAGAATTAGTAGAACAGCACAGTATAGTATAGCTTAATAATATACAATATCATGCAGTGAAAAATATCTAATGAATCTATTATGTTATTAGTATGGATGTTCTTGTATATTAATTATCACAACTATACATGCCTCCCCATCTTGTCATATTCTTGTCAATGGTGCTTTTACAATATTTCATAGAGTTTCTATCTAGTGTGCAGGGATTTCTTCTGGTTCTTTCAATATTTTAAGGATACCAGCATAACACTTGACCTCACTGTCTGTTGCTCTTTATTCTATGTAATTGGTCCCACAAAATTTCCAATTTTATGTCTCTCTGATGGCTTAATGTATATGTGTACACATACACACACACACACACACACACACACACACACACACACACACATATATATATATATATACAGTACTTTTTGTGTATTTATCATCACTGTTCACTTGCATCCATTATGGCCCTTTACATAGCCCAAATTGCATTTTGGGTCAACTATAATTTTGTCTATTTGGAGATTACAGTAGTCCAGAGTTCATAGCCATGATAGCACCACTAGGAGAATGTTGACGTTAAAAAGCTAGGATTTGGCAGCAGGAAGTACTTTGGAGTTATTGAAAGCAATTTCTGCTCTTGGTCAGTGACTGTGGAATGACGATGTTCAGATTGGTAATACCTCAGTATAAAACATATCATATAAAAGAAGTGGAAATGGCACTCAACAAAATGAAACTGATTTTTAAAAAATAGCGCTGACAAAATACATACAGAGAAAATCTTTACTGGAAATGACACAATTTAAAGACACTTGGGGGATCAATTTCCACGGCATTACAAAAAAAGAGAGGCAATGCCAAAAATGGCACACAACAAATGGAAAAGATCATACATCATGACCAACAAATGATTAATTGATAATCAAAATTCCTGCCCTTTTTTCATCTTTATGTAATGCTATATGTGAGGTCATGGATAGAGAACCTACCCCAGATTGAGAAAGTCTTAGATTCAAACCCTGCCTTTGAAAAATGGTATCTATGTGACCCTTGAGCAAGTCAAGTAACATTGCAGTACTTTTAGCAACTCTTTTTGAGGTGTAGAATAGTTATCAGTATAGATAGGAAAGAGAATTTTTCATACTAATTAAATAACATGCTCAGACCCAAAAATGAATCTTATAAATGATAACAAATCAGTGTTCTAACTTGTTTGTAACTTAAAATTTATCTAAAATAGTACCATGAGTCCAATGGATACTGAGTGACTATTTGTAGAAGCAGTGAATGATTACATTTTGTACAGAACTTCTCAATCCATGAAATATACCCAAGGTCAATTAATTATAAATAAAAATGTACAAATATAGTAACAATATCCAGACAATGAATAAAATAATGCAATAAATGTCTTTAAGGTGTTTATCTAATATGCAAAATGCATTCTTTTCTGTTAAAGAGAAAATTAGAAGACTTGAACTCTGACTGGAAGACAGTAAATCATTTACTTGAAGACATAAGGGAAAAGCCAAAAGGGGTAGCATCTGGACCTACTGTTCCTGGTGTCTGTAAGTACAATATAATGGATTATCTTGTTAGCAAATAAACTAGAAGTATAAAGATTCTGCAGGCAAATATGAAAAGGGAAGAAAAATGTTCAGTTTTGCCTAATGATACATGTGAGATTAGTTTTTTTTGATATTATATCTTATATAAATATGATGGATTTTTAAAATAATGTCTATGTCGTAGAAGTCTTGATAAAGAACAGATGTAACAAAAAGCATTTTAAAAAATCAGTATTAGAAAAAAACTAAAGAGTGAGAAGCAAGAGAAAGAGAAGGGAAAGGGAGGAAGTAAAGAGGAGAGAGAGAGAAGAGGAGAAGGAGGAGAATAAAAAGGAGACTGAGAAGAAAAGGGAGGAGAAGGAGGAAAACAGAGAGAAACAAACTGACCAGCCATCTAAGTAGACTTGGAAGGGGAAAAAAGTCTTCATTTGGCTATTTTCCAATCTTTTCTCCAAAAAGTCTTCATACAGTCCGTTTTTATTTGGCATTCAATCCGTTCACTGGGTAGAGGATTTGGATGCAATATTGACTGGTTCACCAGGGGAAAGAAGCATTAATATAGTGGAAGGCTTGTGGAATAATGAGGAAAAAAACCCAATAAACTAGACTTGACAATTTAAGCAGAAATAGCTGCATTCTTATCTTGCCATGCCTAATTTTCAAAGATCAAAAGGATGATTTAAAATAACATGAGTCAACTCAGGTAGACTGTTTTTTGTCTTTTATTGTGAATGTTCTAAATTAGCTTTTTTTTTTAATAGCTTTGGTAGCCAGGAAATATTTTAGCAGAAGGTATAAACACTACTTGAATTAAAAACCCATTCAACAACTTAGGGACTTTATTTTTTGTAAGGACTGTATTGTTTCCCTAGGGCTTTCTGAATATTCAGAGCTATCTTCAGAGACATAGGAGGACTGAATATGGTGTGCAAGCATTATTATTTTTTTTGTCTGTCTGAGGCACTAAACTTGCTATGTCAGGATCCATATTCAGCTGATTATGTCAGGTCCATTTCTTTTTTTTATGAGCTGTAAATTTGTGTTTCCTCAGCACATATGCATTCATTTTGTACCATATTATTGTCCACTTGGATTTGTTGTCTAGTTGGATAATATGCGTAAGCCAGTTCCAATTTATGTGCTCCAAAAGTTCCTATCACTGACGGTTGTTGGGATCTCTCAAGATATTTTACTACAGTAGTGGTTTGATTCTCATCAGATCACAAGTCTATTTACAGATAAGGAAACTGAGACCCAAAGAAACAATTTAACTTGTCCAGGTCCCACAGTTGATTAGTTGCAGATTCAGGACTGGAACATCCCGTCTTTGTTCTACTTGTGATTCGCTCCCTCCAGAATTTGATATTGATAAAAATAGGTTTATCTGGTGTTTTAACAACTAGACAGTTCTATTAATTGGTGTGTCACAGCTACAGTGTAATAACAATTTATGTCATAATCATGAGCCCTAAGGCATTGCAGGAACCTGAAGTATTTCCTGAATTATTAAAGATTAAATTATATTCAGAATTGTTTTTATATCAAGTGAATGTTACTATAATTGTTTTAATTTAGTAACAACATAACGCAGTTGATACCTACCAACATTGCGTAGTGTAAAGAGAAATGTACTACGTGCCAAAAGAGCTTGTTATGAAGTTCAGTTTCTGGACTGTGTGGGTCATATGTGAATCACTTAACAGTTAGCCCTTAATTTCTCATATATAAGGGAATAACAGTATGTCATTATTGACTTCAAAGTGTTTCCATGAGGAACATGCTTTGTAAAAAGAAAAGGTGTTATTGCTTCTCATTTACTTCAACAAATATGATATTGAAGACCCTATACATATCCATCGATGCTTAGCAAAGTCCTTCCTATGCCTTAGCAGGAAGCTTTCATGAGTTTCTTTATGTGAAAAAAAAAGTCCACCTCATGGCTATCACCTTTTGGTGAAGAACTTCTAGAATTTAGTTAGTCTGGTCCTTGGATGAAGAATCCAAATCATTTCCCCCAGCACCTTGCACAGCATAAGTGCATGTTATTTAAGGAACCCAAGATATTTTCATATCCTAAATGGATGTTTACTTTGGTATATTCTGTTGTCTAAAGTTTAACTGTAAATGGATATTGCTGTTAGGTCAGCTCTATTTGTGATGCTGGTTTCACAATATATTGTCCTAAAAAAAAGAATTAGGAAATAGCACACTACCACGTATTATGATTTAAATACAACTGGCATTGAAAGGAAAACAAAATATAACAAAAATGTCTTTACCCGGATGAATTACTTATAAACTAGATTCAATTCCTTCATCTTGCTTCATTTTGAGAGTAAAAATTTCTACTGATTTTTCTTCTACTTTGCTAAATCAGGTGCATAAACAATTCATAATTCTGATGCTGTAACCATTACTCACACGTATTTACATTGCGGAGAGAAAAGAGATTTCTGAATACTGTAATCTCGACAGCTGCCTCCCATTTGCCTTTAATTCTTTTCATTTTATTGAATGAATGGATGACTCAACATGCATTTAAAATCCTTAGCATGTGCACAGCGCTGTGCTATAGGCAGCAAAAATCAGAGACAACTCAGCCCCTGCTCTATAAAGAGTCTTAGATCTTGCTGATATGGAAACATACACATCCAGTCTCTCACACATACGTTGATGGTCAGGGAGTCCCTGATTCATTTACATACAAATAGCTTTCTAGGAGTCCTTTTCAAAAGACTTAAGATACCCTGGTACAATGACTCAGGGGCCAGAGGAACTCTTCTGTGTTCCATGACGCTCCCATTTGGGACTTTCCATTTATCTGCCATGCTCTCCTTTCCTTTCCACTGCATTGTTGCAGAACCAGAACTGCAAAAGATTACCAACAGAGAGAGCTCCCAGCTCAAATCCCTGCTTCTTACCTTGGGGGTCCTTAAATCAGAGACTTAGAAGTGGAAAGGACCACACTTTAAATCACACTTGTGGGTTGCCTCTTCCAACATTAAATTTTGACAAAAATGAATTTATTTGGCATTCTAGGAACAAGACATCTCTGTGAGTTGGCTTGTCTCAGCTGCAATGTAATAATACGCTGTGGGTTGATTTTTGTTTAAATGGACTTATCTGGCATTCTTGCAAGTGGGAGACAATACAGTATAAACTGAACACATGTACCACACAGAACAAATGAGCAGGAATAAAGAGACTGAGAGTCCTAATCCTGACTCTGCAACTGATTAGCTATATGACTTTGGACAAGCTGAATTATTTTGAGGGCCTCAGTATCCTTATCTTTAAAATGAGGGTTTAGGAATAGATCAGGGACTCCAAGAGTTCATGGAAAGATTTCAAGGATCTATAAACTTAGATGGAGGAAAAAAATTCCCTCTGCATTTAAATATTATTGTTTTCCTTTGTAATTCTAGATATTGTATAAATTTAAAATATTCTGAGAAGAGGTCCATAAACTTCACTAGACTGTCAAGGAGGTCCATGACACACACGCAAGAAAGGCCAAGTCCTTCTAGAGCAGAGGATGTCCCTTAGCAATAGCTGGTCAGTCAGTCCATAAGTATTTTTTATGGTTCAATTCTGACCTTCTCTGATTTACAATTTTTCATTGAAGTATAATGAAATGGAGACCAAAGGCAACATGAAATATTTCTTGCACACTCGCAGCACATAAGGCAAAGCTTCAGCTCTTGGAACTAATAAAAATGTACTGTCCCTAAAGCTGCCTGCCTTTCTCAGAATTAATTAGTTCAGAATCCATCAACCTTGAGCGCACTGCTTCACTTTTGTGTCCCTCCTGGATAGAGTTCATAATCTTGCCCCAGTTTTTAACTGTTACCACCATGTAAACAAAATAGCTAGATCTGGCAGCCTACAAGGCAAAAGAAAAATGATATGCTTTTCTCTCTCAAAAGTAGTGAAGACGTTTAAGTAACTTGCATGAAGATTATTTTTTAACTATAGAAATTATATAAATTATAGAAAATTATAGAAAGGAAGGAAAATTTAGTTCAAATCTAGGCTTACATACTTACTAGCTATGTGACCCTGGGCAAGTCACTTAACCTCTTTTGCTTTAGTTTCCTCACCTGCAAAATATTAGCACCCACTCCCCTGCACCCCCAGGTTGTTGTGAGGAAAAAAATAAAATAATATTGTACAGTGCATTGTAAACCTTAAGCACTAAATATTAGTTATTACTATTCAAATTTATTAATCTTTGAAGATTGAATTTGAAGATGCACTTTTCTCCTAAGATGAGTAATTTAATCCTGATAGGATCCTTTTAAAATAAAAGTAAAGACTTATTTCCAGTTACAGAAAAAGGAATATACAGTTCCTTTTTCAGAAGTCAAATTTCAAAGCTTCAATAGTCAACTAAGCACTCCAAACCTATTGTTGCGCACTGTTGCAAGAAAAAACTATTGTCATTAAAAAAAATAAGAAAAGGGGAAATGGTAGATAGTCACAGATATATTGGATTTATTATCTATGGCCAGCTTTAAATGGAAATTCCTCAAAGGTCAGGATGAACTTCCCTGTATTTGCATTGCTTGCATTATGTATTACCTGGCACAAAACATAAAGGGGCTTTCATAAAGTCCTGTTTGGATACCCTATGGGCATGGCGTCAGACTACGTTGCATTGCTTTGGGTGGAAGAGCTATATGGGAAGACTTTGGAGTATGCTATATATTATGAAAGGCAAGGAAAGTATGCTATTAAACCCTGCATTGAAAAGGAGAAAAATGAATCACTCAGGATGTTATTTATTTGTTCCCATTTGCATTTTTAAAGGTGGTTTTCATTAAATGTCAAGCTTCTCCCTTGTAAAGGTCTTTTATTAGTCACTATTAACTGAATTTTATAAAAGCAAATAAGACCTCCAAGGTCAGGTCACTATGTTGGGTTTTTATTTGTTTTTATGGAGGCAAATTTTGGTCCCAATGTTGCCATACTCTATAATTTTTTTTTCTATTCTTTTTCTGAATTGGGCATTTTGTTCCATGAGATTTCATTTGTATAAGTCTATATCAGACTGGGTTCAGGCTGGACAATTCTGAAATTATTTCTGCTGGATTAAATTGGAATGAATGGTTGTTAGGAGGCAGACTCAATGCCGGCATCTCATTCAAGTTCCATGTTAAGAAAAAACAAGGCACTCACAAATCATTGAACCTTTAGCAAAAGGAAGTTTATCTTGTCTTAACACAGGGAGGGTGTGCAACAGAGTTATAATGCAACCTAGCTTCTCTGCCTCTGTTGTCTCCCTTTGTGAACAGGTCTGGTTAACAGGGCAGGACGTGGTGATGTATCTGTGCTTCCAAAGTCCCCCAAGTACCAAGGGCCCAACTTAATGTGGATAGGACTTTTCCTTACCTTTAGGTGACTGAGGGTAAACAGTAATTGCTTCTGTTCTGATCAGAAACTCAAAGGGTCTTTCTCTCGCGCACTAATTCTTTTGGGAAGTCAAACTAAGCCACCTTTTGTCTCAATTCTTACCTAGCCTTTCATCACTGAACAGGTGTTGTCTCAGCCACACTGAGACCAGAGAAAGACCTTGGCTTAAAAAGGCCGGGTTCTCCCACTGCACTGGGGACCATCACCAGTTATCTTGACCTGTGTCTTGCCACTAGCCTCCAGTGACTCTAGAGGAGAGAATGAGACTGATGCCTTTGTATAGCCTTGCCACACTTAAATCCAATTCACTTGCAAGCCAAGCCATCACCCTCCTGAAGTCATTGGTATAAATAACCACTTGACCAAGAAAGCTGCCTGTTGAGGGGGGCAGAGACCAATCAGATCCCAAGGACAGCTTTGTTTCCTTTCAGGGAAAACTAATCCCTATTGCAGAGAAACAGAGCCCTGGTCCTATCATAACAATGTAGTGAGTGAAATCTGATGTTAAAATAATTAAGAGCACCTAAGTAATTAAAATAATTTTAATTATGTAGATGCAAACAACACTTAGAAAACACTTCAATTTCTTCCAGTTCATGGTTGTATATCCTGCACCAGACCATGGAGCTGTCTAATGAGTCTAAGAAATTAAATCCATATCCTCTCTCTGGATGTCTCATAGCCCTGAGCATTGACAGAGATACAACCTGGCATTGGCAGCAGAAGAATATATATGAAACACTGTGCAATGAGGTTTCACAATCTGATAGTACATATCATGCCACATGATGGCTAGTGGGAAGAGTCATAAAAGCAAATTGGATACCTGGCAGGCTCAAGTCATTGTTAAGGGGGAAAAGAGTCATTGTATCCAGGCAGCATGGGACTCCTGGCCATATATCAGTCTTTTTAATCAGTCGCATGTATGAGAAATCACACCCGCAGCCGTATCACTTTTTAATATGAAGGACAGTGATATACAGTGAAATCTCTATTATTTAGAGGTTAATTATCCATTTTGTGGATTATGCAGGTCCTTTTTTTCTCTCCCTTCTGACCTCTTGACAGTTTTATTGCTTGATTATTAATTCCATGAGAGGGCGAGCAGGAACAGGTAAAGAAAGAGAGGCTCCACTTAGTCAATTTTCAATTGTCAGAAGCCGTGGCAATGACTTTTATGGGGGAGGAGGCTTGAAACTAATGACTAAATGAAGTTTTCAGATTATTAGAGGATTTCAATTATCCATGCCCTCCATTACCACAGACAATAAAAGGCTGGCTCTAGCACAAATGTCTTCACCTTGGTATATTGTAAAGCTTTACTAATATAGTAGCCTTGCTTGGGATCACTGGGAAATGTACCATTAGATGATACCTCCTATGCATTAAGTCATTGGTGTGCAGAGCCCCTCATATGGAAATGTTTTACATAGATGGGAACAGTAACTCATCTGTACTACAGTCTTATATATAGGTGTGTGTGTGTGTGTGTGTGTGTGTGTGTGTGTGTGTGTGTGTGTACAGGAAGCACTGAGACATTAAATGACTTGTTCAAGACCCCATAGCTAGCATTTTCAGAGACAGGACTTGAGTCCAGATCTTTTTCTCCTGAGATGGACTGCTACGGCACATTATTTCTCTGTGAATTATATTAGCAAGGGGAAGGTAGAACTATTTAAAATTATTTTCATGTTACTAGTGCCTACATAATAGTTGGGAGGATAATGTATATATTCCTAATATGACTCTGAACCAATAGGTGCTCAGGTTTAACCTATTTTCTTTTATACAAATAGAGCCTCAACACCCCACCCTAATAACACACATAGTACTCCATCAAAAACATGAACTTTACTCTAAAAAGATAATCAAAGATTCCAGAGAGAAATTGTGACAATATTGTGTACATATTGGAGAGTAGTGTTGTATTCCATAAGGTCATGGAAAGGTTAAATGATTGTCCCATCAATTCTAAGAAAACCCTAGGAAAATAATTTTATGACTATAAGGGTCTTCTTCAATTTGTTAACGATGTAGACTACAGTGGTGTCCACACCTCTTGGGACAAGTAATGATTATAATATGGGAAAACAATGGCCATGTGCATGTGATTCTACCTGCACTAGGCTAACTCAAATAATCAGACTTGGTCCAGATGAAACAAGGCAGAATTGTCTCCCCTACCTTCTTTGTCAGATGAATGCCAAATTGTGTGCCATACACATGCTTCACTGTTTTCTTTTATTGTGTTTTAAACTCTGAGGTTTACTAAGAATGAATTATTCCTTGGAAATGGGCAGAAATTATAGCTTTTTTAAAAGGTACACTTGAATGACAGATAGTGGAGAAGATTTGGTCATGGGTAACTCAAGCATCTCAAGAATTATTCAAGGCCACAAAGAAATAGACTCGATTTTGCCTATGAGTAAATAGCAAATGTCGTTAAAAATGAAAAACAGTGCCAAGAACTGACAAACTGTTGTTGAAAAACTCAAAAAATAAAGACACCGAGGGACCTGGCAGGTGGGATTGTTATTAATTCCTGTATAGTGTAGTTTAAATTTTTTGAAGTTGAAGAATAGAAGGAAGGCCATATAACAACAGTTGTTAATCATTGCTACAAAGAGAAACACAAAAACCAAAAAAAAAAAAAAGAAGCTTGTATGGGGAAGGCAACACATAGAATGGATTAATGAAAAGCGATAAAAAGTCTCTTAAGAAAACTGTTGTCAGACGCATCCAGATAGGAGCTGTCCTTCGTCAGACTAAAACAATAATATGCAAAATATTTTAGAAATGTTTCACTTCTAATGGGTCTGGAGGACTTTCATTGAAGGAATGATGAAATCTGGTGGATATATCGACACATAGAGAAGCAGTAATATTTCAGTTCTATGGAAATTCTCACGTAGAAATAGAATACTACAATATGACTTTGAACCATGCCATGCATCATGAAAGGTTGAAAAAAAATTGACGAAAGATAGATATACTTCAATGACCTAACACGTCTGACTTAAATCCTATTGAGAATCTATGGACTGTGATAAATGCTAGACTTAGAAAAAATGGACCACCCATAAGCATAAAGGTATGCTTAATATTTAATGTGATATACAGTTTCATGATGAATTGATGAATATATGTCAGAATCATGTAAAATCAATGCCAAATCATGTATAACTGACTGTAGCAAAAGGAGGACATCATACATATTCAACGTTTTAAAAGATGCAAAAAGTTGGAGGGGTTCTTCTATAGGGCAAAGTTTAATAATTTTTCTTTGTCAGTTATTTGATACACACATGTAGATGGCATGCCTTTGTTAAACAATATGTTATTGTGATTTCAGTAAAAATAGATTTTCTAAAACCTAATACAAATCACTGTGATTCAAAGTCATCTCCTCTTGCTACATCATCAGTGGAAAAAGAGAAATGCATCTCCATAGACGTCAGTTTCCTGATCTGTAAAATGAAGAAGGTATATTAGATGACTTTAGAAGCCCCTCCCAGCTCTAAATCTATGGATCTATGCTTAGTTTTCTTTTATACATGAATGTACAGCAAGCTTCGCTTCATCATAAATATTACCTTTCTGTTGATAAATTTTGCATTCTTCATATTGATCTTTTGCAAATTGTCAAGAAAATTTTAGATTTTAATGTGGCATTAGCCAGCTCATGACAAATACATTTAGGATAGGTTCAATCTATCCATAAATATGCTTGTGTAGAATTATTAGGGATGGGGGCCAAATCTATAATTAGTGTGTGAAACTCCTTCTAACAATGCAGGTTTTTACCTTCTGTGCATCTGCTCTTAGACGTGGCCAATATGGGAATTTGGTTCACTTGACTATGAATATTTGTTACCAAAACATTTTTTGGTTGTTGATCAATTGGAAGTTGGCCAGGAGAGAGAGTATGGCTAGAGATAGAGTAAAAAATAAGAAAAAGAAAGAGAAAAAAAGAGTGTCATAAGCATTTTATTTTTAAGAGAGCAGAAGGAAGACCAGGAAAAATTACTGACAACCTGGACAACTTTGAAAGTTATAATTTGAATTTATTTTATATGTGTGTGTACTCATACACACACATATATGTATGCAAATGAATATGCATATACACATATATTTGTGGGTGTGCATATATTATGCACACATATATTTAATATATGATATAATATATGCATAATATACATATACTTATTAAAATAAGCTATACATAATATTCATAGTTTCTTGTAAAATCCTTTTTTTTAATTCTACTATGTATGGAAATAACTCATTTGATTTAGTATTTTTTAAGTTCAGAAAATTTTTTTTAAAGCAAAATAAAAAGTATATAGCCTTAGTTGCCTAGAGCACTGAAAATTTAAGTGACTTGCATATGTTCACACAGCTGTTATGTGTTAGAGGCATGACTTAAACCAAGGTCTTCCTCATTTTAAGACCCACTCTAATTGTTCTACAATATCTTGATGGATGAGTTACTTTAGCACTAGAAAAAGAAATCAAGATTATAACATCCCCCTTTTTATGTCTCTGTAGTCATTACCACAGCTATTTAATGAAACCATGGTCATAACTAAGATGGGGCAATCAGAGCTTGGCTCCAGGGCATCAAAATTCAGAGAGCACTGATAGCACTTCTATTTTATCAGGTAGAAAAACTGAACTTAACATTTAAAAAAATAATGAAAATAGGAAACTGCCAATTGACAGCTTCCCCCAGCAATGACCATACTGTCATAGTTTCCTTCCCTTTAGGGGCCTGTGTCTGGGAGCCTTCTCTTCCACCCATAAGATGTTATCTTAGGTTCTTTCCCCCAGAAAAGGCCTTTAGTCCTGAAGTCTGGGGTATCTACCTAAGATCTCTCACCCTCTCCTCCCCTAAACACTTCTTTTATCTTGTTAAAGTGACTTGCAGTTGCCTTTTTGGCTGCTTGTTCTCTTTGGTTCTTACCTTGGGTACAGGAATTGCTAATTATGCCTCTGGAGAGAAGCCCCAAAACTACCTAAGAGGAGACAAAGGCATTCTACTGAAATTCCAGGAGAGGAGAGACTGTTTTTTTTTTGCCCTTCCTTATTTTCTAAGGGAATCACCTTCCATTCTTGGGTTTAACTATTCCCAAGCATTGCTTACTCATAAAACTAGGGATTTTTTTTTCTTTTTCTATAAAACGGAAGAAGTGTTAATTATATAGTACCACTTTATTTTTAAATCAGTTCTACACTTCACCAAGATCAGAAGAGAAGTCAGGCTATTTTTCAGGATATTTTCCCCCTTCCCCAAGGAAACATATGCCTTTGTCTTTCACTCATGCGGTCTGTGTTTAACAAATAAAAACTGAGTTCAGAATTGAATCTTACACATTGATTGGAGATATTTTCAAGGTCAGGACAACTAAGTTTCATAAGAGGTTTTATTTTTCAGTACAACTGACATTCGCCACTATCAGCCAAAAGACAAACTTGTCTAATAAAGCTTTCAGATTCAATTTACTCTCTGCATACAGCTTGAGGAATCTCTGGAGGTCATGCACAGCATGTAGTGCAACCCCAACAGGGAGAAGTGATGAAAAGAGCCTCGGCAAAAAGCTGACACTGTACCTTCAAAGCCGCATGAATACAAATATAATAAGCGAGTTTATAGGCATAAATCTCTGTGATTCTGGGGATTTCCATCTTGATCTCTGACTCCCTGGAATATTTGAATTCATGGATTTGGAGCTATTATCAAAGTAAATAAATACAACATATGAGGAAAATATGCTAAACAACAGAGATCTGATGTAAATTGGGAAAAACAAGGTTGCTACTTCATATGTAACTCAGTTGTAGGGTCTCTGAGGCCTCTGAGTCTGATATGTTTCTGGTAATAGTAGATACAAGACACACATTTACAAATGTCTACCTAATTCTATTTCCATCTTCGCCCCTGGCTCTTGTTGAATATACTTCAGTTTCTTTAGGTACACTGGGTCTTGGGTATGTGAATGATTCACTGAGAGAGTGGACTTGTAGGTTTAGTACTACAATTTCAATACTGCTTTGGGAAAAAATGCTTTAAAAACTGAAATATAATTGAAATTCTAATTCTCATCCTTCTTTGTGTTATCTGAAATTCCTGGCCCATACTGAAGCTGTAAGTGTAACCACAGGGCAGAAATGAAAATTCAGGTGGTAGCCTCCCCAGGTGGTTAGTGCTCACTTCTGAGCTCCATATCTGATTTCAGGCAATGAAAATTTGCCTAAAATCTATTTTTCACACCACTGGAAGAACAGAGAAGATACTAGTACACAAGAGACCAACATGAGAATCTTAACATTTCAGCTCTGCTGGTTCTTTTCTTTACTTCTAAGAATTCTATATCTACCAGTCAAGTTCCAAATATTCAGTTAAACAACAAAATTGTAACAAGAAACTCTGGGAAAGGATGATGAACCATTTAATCCAGTGCCTCTCAGGGGCAAGTGTAATTACTATTGTTCAGTTTTTAAGGCATGTCTGCCTCTTCCTGACCCATATGGGCTTTTCTTGGCAAAGATACTACAGTAGTTTGTCATGTTCTTCTCCTGGATTTAAGAAAACAGAGCTCCAATGACTTACCCCGGGTCACACATCTAGTGAGGTCTGAGGTCCGATCTGAACTCTGGTCTTCTTAACTCCAGGTCCAGTGCTCTCTCCACTGAACCACCTATCATCAACTGTAAGAGTAAATAAAGAATACTTAAGATGCTATTCATTTATTCTCATTCTCTTTTTAAATGGGATTCTATAGTCCTCTCTCTTAATAAACAATTCTATGTTCCATAGACCTGGTCATCTGGAAATTTGCCCTAGTATTTATTTGGTTCCGTAGATGAAGTGAATAAGACATCTTTGTCTCTTTCATCAGTATGACATAGTAAAAGTAAAATCATGGCTCTGCTGTTTCATTTTGATTGAATTTAGCATATTTATTCAGCATCTTCTATATATTAGGCAATGTGCCGAGCACTAGGGGTACATGACTAACAGTAAAAAACTAATTCCTGCACTCAAGGAGTTTCTATTCTGCTTGTGAGACAGAACTTAGATGTAAATAATTGTGGGAGAAAAGAAAGAACACTACCAGGGAAGGCAAGACCTCACAGAGAAAATGCCACCTGAGGTGAAGCCTTATCAGACAACAGGATGTGAGAGGCAGAATTAGAGAGTGCACAGGCATGGGAGAGTGGCTCATGCAAATGCATGAAAACCACAGAGGAGACCTTGAGTTCTGTGAACAACTCATAATCCAGAGAGTTTGTGAGGGGGAATGATGTCAAATAAGACTGGAAAGTGGCAGGAGCCAGATTGTAGAAGAGTCTGGGTTTTTATTTGATCTTTATAGGCCAGTGAGCTCTGAAGTGGGTTGTGCAAGATGAGCCAGGGGAGTGTGGGAAAAAACCGAGGACAGCAGCACAGCCATTGCCTCTTGCTGCCTCTCTCAGCTGTTTTGTTTTCCTTGTATGTGCTTGTGCTGGAATATTAGCTAAATACTCTGCTTCCTGGGCAGGCAAGCAAGCCCCTGGCCGCTTTCTCAGACTCTCCCCCAGTCATAGCAGCAGCACATACCATGGTCCAGGGCACAGGAGTTTGGGATCTTCTTTACCTTTCTTCTCAGCAGGAAAAAATATGAAGACTCTTTAGAGAGACCCTTAAAAGATGCAGGTCCGTAGCAGCAGTAGATGTTGCAGTAGGAATGCTACCAGAGCAGGCAGCAGCAGCTACAGTAGCAGCTGAAAAGAGACGTTAATGTCTCTTGTTACTAGTCTAGGACTTAGGGATCAGGTAGCCAAGCACAGGATTCTCTCAGATCAGTAAGGCTGATCCCAACAAAGCTTGTAAGCAAATGAAAGACGCTAGGTAACTACCTACACTTCTTGTCATCTGCTCTACTATTAATTCATTCCTCCTTCCAGACAGTTATCTGGAAGGACATAGAACATGACCTCTTTAGAGATCATATCCCCAACCTGCCCCAACCCCACACGTGTATATGAAAGGAAGAAGGAAATTTATTAGCTGAATTTTTAATTGCATAATTGGTAGGTAGCATTGAAAAAAAAGTATTTTGACAGGGGCAGATAAAAATTTACTTCTTTTTTGGATCTACATATGTATGTGGGGATCCAATTTTTAACTACAACAGCCATTGAAACTAAATATTAAAATTAAGTGAACTTTGACTAAATTTATTTTGTTAAACCATGATAGTGAAATTGTGATAGGCCAGTGAGTCAAGTCTTTATTAGCATATGCAGAGTGCTTTCCTGGGACTGTGCTCGTTGGCTAATTCTTTGTTACAATATAAAATAATGAAGTATATTCAGTCATATTACCCTCACTGAATAGTATTAGTATTATATTCAGTGAAAACAAAAAAGTTGTTTTGTGTTGTTAAAATATTTAATGGTGTTTATTTCATCTTTATCTCATCCTTTTTCAATTTCTTTTTATGTCTCATTTTATCATGTATAGACAATATTAGCCTTAAA
This sequence comes from Bettongia penicillata ogilbyi, assembly GCA_023548195.1. Classification (NCBI taxonomy): domain Eukaryota; kingdom Metazoa; phylum Chordata; class Mammalia; order Diprotodontia; family Potoroidae; genus Bettongia; species Bettongia penicillata. The sequence continues at coordinate 2,083,858 of JAJHZJ010000872.1, forward strand.
GTACATGTGTTTATAAATGCACAATTATGCAGACACATCGATATATAAGGTTCTTTATACCTGCCAGTCTTTCCCTTTCAAAAAGGTGACACAAAGATCTTTCTAATGCAAAGATCTGACTATCCCCAGAAACCTTCAGATGCTTCACAACAAGTCATAAGGTTGAGAATAGTAAGAAATCTTATAGATCACCTAGTTACAGAATCACAAAGTGTGAATATTGGAACAAATCTGACCACCCAACCAGTACAACCTATGCTCAAGAGAAATCTCCACTACAACATATCAAATGATTTATCGTCAAAACTATCCTTGAAGACTTCCAATGAAAGGGAACACACCTCAAACCAAGACAGCACCTTTCATTTTTGAAAAGTTCAGATCACCAGAAAGTTTTTCTTAACATCAAGTTCAAATTTTCCTCTTTAAAACTTATACATGAACACAACAAGACTTCTTCATCCACATGATCCCTTCAAATACTTGAATACAGCCCTTATGTTCCGTCTCAGGTTTCTCAATTTTAGTCCAAACATTCTGAACCCTTTCAACTGCTAATGCTTGCAGCTTTGTTATGAGACCTTTTATTTTCTGTTTATCTACTTCTGTATACTTTCCACATTATCAGTGTCTTAAGATGATATGAGGATGGATTTAGATCTAGAAAGGAGCTCATAGGCTATTTATTCTAACTTTTCCCAGAAAGACTGTGACTTCCCTCGAAGACACACAAGGAGTAAGCATTAGATAGATGGGTTTGGAACTTGCATTTTCTACCTCTAAAATGACCTCTCCAAATCAATATTTTTCCCCTCTTCTTCTCCAGTGGTAATTCTTGTCGTGTTAGTCATGGAAACTTAATCAGTTTTAAGGCAACTCTATTCCTACCAACTTTTTTTTCATCTTTAGTGTTCTCACCTCAAACTTCTACTTGTTGCCCATTTCTTTTCTTAATTTATCAATTTCTTCTTTTACCTAGTTACCTAATTTTTCACCCATTTTCCCTCTGTTAATTAGCTAAAAAATTCCTTTCCTCCTTCCTTTTCAACCTGTTTTATAAAAGCAAAAAATTAGATTTTAAAATTTGTTATCTGTACCTTTTTCTAAAAACAATTTTTCCTTCATTTTCTCCATCATTTATCTTCTTTCTATTTTAAACTTTTTTTCTTTTATTCGTGTTTATTTTTTCTTTAGCCTCTATATTCCTCATAGAATTAAAACTCCTAAGGTATCTATTTTGCATCCCCTCTTCTAAAGAGGTTCTGTGTCATTGCCTTTATGTGTGTGTATATGTGTGTGTGTGTGTGTGTGCACATCTTCCCAACAGCCCACTTTTTTGTTGTGTTTCTCTCTTAGAAATTCTAATTCTTACAGGTGAGAGAGACAATAGAAGTATTACCCCAAGGTAAGAATTCTCCTGGGTCTTTGTGCCATGACATAATGCCCTCTGCCCTCTTTATGATAATTATCCCTTTTATAAAATGAAATCTCCTTTTTCAATCCATGTCCTTCCACTTTTTTGGGTGTCATCTGCCCCTATGAGATCTGTTTTCCCTTCTGCTAAGTCATAGTGAATGTTTTTACAAAGTCCCAAATTCCTGCAGGTTACATTCAGTATAATAGCCTTATCTCCCATTGAATCTCTCTGTGCCCGTGGGAGCATTTTCAGTTGGATCCATTCTCACCACTAAAACAAGTTCTCTCCCTTTCTTCTTTCTCTCCCTTTGCCACCTCACCCATTCTCTACAGATAGTCTACTTTCTGAAGGCTACAAGAATTATTTGACCTTCATTGTTATCCTTAGACTTGATTAGGGCACATCACATGCTCCCTTAAATCTTCTTTCTCCTTTAGCCCCTTTTACATAGCCTTCCAATTGAAGGCCCCCCAAAACAATAAAAATATTGATTTATCCATAGGAAATGTCAGGTTTTTTCTTCCACCATCACTTCTATTTGATTTCTGCTTTCACCAAAGTCTTCTTCTATACTTTTAGAACATAATGGCCTCTCTGATTTCAGTCTGCTATTATTGTTGCTCTTATTAGCCTCATAAGCATCTTTCCTTTTTGTTTCTTTTCTGGGTAATTTATTTCATTATCTGTGCTACTTCTTTGCTTGTTCTATTTCTTTATCTTTCTTGCATTTCTATTCAAATATCTCATTTTATTGAATAGCCATCTTTTTTCTTTAACAGTTAGGCTCAATTTTACAGGGTTTATCTCCTTGAGTTACATCTTGAGATACTGTATTCTTTGGAACACATTATTCCCTTGACTCCTTCCATATCTTGTTGATGCAGAATGCTCCTATATCATCTAGTTTCTTTCCTTTATATTTCAATCTAGTAGAGCCTGCTGCTTGTCACTGGAATTATTAAATTTAATCACTTTGTGTCTTGGAGTTTATAACATAGAGATTGTTTTTACATTTATCCCTGCAGATATTTGGTGGATTCTTTCAAATGAAGCTTTGATTTCTAGGTTCAGGAATCCTGGTAATTTATTTTATTATTTCTTTCACTGTCATGTTCAGGTTTTTGTTCTTCTGTTAAATTTATAATCCTTAAATTGTCTCTTTGCATCCTGTTTTTTTTAGAACAATATGTTTTATTTGTATAGAGATCATGTTTTCCTTTAATGTTATTACAGCTTCATTCTCTTCCTTCAAATTACCTTTTGTATTTGCATTCCTAACTAATTGTTCTTTCTTTTTTTCTAATGTGAAGTTTGCCACTGTGTTAGCAAGTTTTTCTATTCTATTGGTTATTTCTTCTGTGCAGGCCACAGATTCTGTTTTTATAATACTTATTTCTCTTTTAGATCATTTGGGAACATTCTTTTCTAGGTTCAAACTCTCTTGGGAATCCACAAGGTCCTCTGCTTCATCAGTTCTTGATTCACTTTCATTTGTCTTTCCATATTTATTCACAGATATCTGCACTTGTATGTATATTTGCTTTTGCTTAAGGTCTGGAGATCTTTATTAGGTGTTTATTTCCTTATATTCCTTTGTTTCTCATTTCTGCCTCCTTCCCCTTTGATTACAACTTGTCTGAAAGCTATACCTCAAAACTCTTTCAGCCTCCTTCCATAAATATACTTTTGCACTCCTGCCATTATATGATGGCCAGTGGGAGAAAGGATATTGAGAAAGCATGTAAGGGATTAAGTGCTAACCTTCTCTGATATTATTTTAGTGAGCTGTTAAACCTCATTAGTGTTTTTGGTGTCTTAGACTATGGATAATTGAATTTACTTTATCTTGAAAATATTTCCTATTGTGGAGACATTTGTAAGGTCAAGAAGATCAGAGAAAATGTCTAATTTCCCTTTTGTAAGTCACATAACTCATTATTCTACCTCTCTAATAGATCCTATGGCCATTGTCAATGTTACCTATTGAGTAATGCTTCTAATTTTGACAATGTTCATTAATTTGGTTAAATGTTTATTACAGTAGAGTTTTTAATTAGGAGTGAATCAATAGGGGATATATTGGTACAATCAGAGACAACATCACTGATCTGATGGTGGATATATTAATTCATACCTTTGATATCATACCATAAGAGCAGCACTTCCTGGAAAGGGGCAGAGACAAATAGTAAATGGCAGTGAACTCTCTAATGCCCTGTTAAAGGTAATGGCAGTTGGACAATTATCCAAGTGCATCCACAGGTATTGGGTAGTGCACACATGAGACTCTATCATTAATTGACAGTGTGTAAAGGAATAAAATTTTTAAAAAGCATTTTTGAGCACTTACTGTATGCAAACAACTGAGCTAAACAGTGGAGATATAAATATAAAAGTAAGAAAATCTGAACTCTTAATTTGAATGAAGGAGATGACAAATATGAAAGATTTCAGCTGCAAGTTAAAAAGAAAGGATCCATGATTCATAGAGTACAGCAACAAAACAAATCAATAACATAATAAATATAATTTCTCCTGTTAAAATCACATCAGCTGTACTGCTAGGGCAGAATGAAGCAGGAACAGCAGTGTAGATTCTCAAACATATCAGTCCAGGATGGGAGTCCAGTGGAACTGAGTGAGACAGATGCTCAGGACCCCTGATAGCAGCAGCAGACCCTCCTGAGACTATCAGCTCACAGATTAAATGTTTGAAAGTCACCTACTTGAATTTCCAGAAGCCAAGATCATGGAGCAAACCATAAGTGCTTTCATCCTTCCCTTGTTGACTTTGAAAAACCCAGAGAATATTGCCCCAGGAAAAATCCTGGAATAGTGGAATCAACAGAAGGGGTTTAGGAGTCTATCAGGTTGGGAAGCTAGGGAGATTGAGAAGAGTTCCTCTTGCCATGACTGAAGGGGACCTTCTGCAGGACCAGAGGTGTCCCAGACAGCCCCACCTCAGTGAACCAGCAGGAGATCCTTAGCCCCAGGGCGGGTGGAGCCTATACGTGCCAACACCAGGACACCAGATGTGCTTTAGCACAGCCAGGGGAATTGGACAGATACCAGCTCAGAAGGGAGTCCACTGGGCCACTGAACCTGCCTGTGCTCTAACTTAGGGGAGGAGGAAACCTCCTGCAGACAGACCACCCCTTCCCTGCACCTCATGTAATGAGCTTCAGAGTAACCCTAGGGAAACTCAGAAAGACTTAACCTGGCCTCTGTGTTGGCACACACCAGCCAGCTCAGCACCAGGTAAGGTACAGCATTCTAGCTGAAAGAACCAGAAGCCACAACACACAAAGCCTCCAGTTCTCAACACAAGAAATGTGTGACAGAGCACTGCCTTCCCATGCCCCAGAAGTAGAGATCCACTTTAAAGGTCAGGGAAAAGGCAATTACCATGAGCAAGAATCAAATCAGAAAAACAAAGACCATAGAATCTTACTATGGGAACAGAGAAGACGAAAATACGGATACAGAAGAAGACAACATTGACACTGCACTCCCATCTGAAACCTCAAAAGGGAATATGAACTGGTCTCAAGCCCAAAGAGCATTCTTGGAAGAGTTCAAGAAGGATTTTAAAAGCCAAATTAGAGAGGTAGAAGACAAATTAACCAATGATTTTCAAAATATGAAAAAAAAATTCACTGAAGAGAACAGCTCCTTAAAAAAAGAAAATTGGGCAAAGAAATAAGGAAATACAAAACCTAACTGGAGAAAATAATTCCTTGAAAGAAACAACTGGACAAATAGAAAAGGAGGTACAAAAGTTAACTGAAGAAAACAATTTATTAAAAATTAGAATTGGGCAAGTAGAAGTTAATGACTCTATGGGACATCAATAATTAGTCAAACGAAATGAAAAAATAGAAAAAAATATAAAATATCTCATTGAGAAAACAACTGACCTGGAAAACAGATCCAGGAGACAAAAATCTAAGAATTATTGGTCTAACAAAAAGCCATGATGATAAAAAGAGCCTGGACAATATCTTCCAAGAAATCACCAAGGAAAATGGCCCTGAGGTCCTAGATCCAGAATCATCAAAAGAATCCACCGATCACCTCTTAAAAGAGATTATAAATTGAAAATGCCAAGGAATAGTGTTACTAAATTCCAGAACTATCAAGTTAAAGAGAAAATACTGCAAGTAGCCAGAGGGAAAATAATTCAAATATTGAGGAACTACAGTCATGATCACACAGGACCTTGCAGCTTCTACACTAAAATATCAGAGAGATTGGAATATGTTATTCCATGAGGCAAAGGATCTCGGACTACAGCCAATTATTAATTACCCAGCACAATTGAGCATAGTATCTCAGGCAAGGAGATGGATATTCAGTGAAATAAGGGATTTCCAAACCTTCCTGATGAAAAGGCCAGAGTTCAATAGAAAATTTGATCTTCAAACACAAGTCTCAAGAGAGACATAGAAAGGTAAACAAGGGAACACCATAACTTGTTATTCAATATAAGCAAACTGTTTACATTCCTATATGAGAGGTTCATACTTTAATCTTGAGAATTTATATTTACTATGACATTTAAAGGGGATATACATAAAAAGAGGAAGTGGATATAAATTAACTGATGTGATGATAAAAAACATAATTAAAGGGTATGAAGGAATTGTAATGGGAGAAGAGAAAATGAGGAGACAGAAAAAGGTAAATGACATTACCAGGAGAGGCACAAATACACATTTTAGTAGAGGGAAAGAGGGGAGGTAGATGAACATTGCTTGAACTTTACTCTCATCTGATCTGGTTCAAGGAGGGAATAATATATTCAGTTAAATATGGAAATTTAACTTGCCCAACAGGAAGTAGGAGGTGAAAGGGGAAAAATGGGGAGGTTAAAATGGAGGGGAAAAGTAGTAAGGGAATAGGGAAATCAAAGGGAGGGGGCTGATAGAAGGGAGGGAAGCTCTAGGGAGGTAGTGGTCAAAAGTAAATCTCTATTGAGGGGAGGAGGGAGGAGGGAGAAATGAAAGCATAAATGGGGGGAAAGAGGATGGAGAAGAAGAAACAGATAGTAGTCATAACTGTGAATGTGAATGGGATAAATTCTCCTATACAATGGAGGTGGATAGAAGAACGAGTTAAAAACCATAATCCAACAATATGTTGTTTACAAGAAACACATTTGAAATGGGGATACACACAGGGTGAAGGTAAAAAGGTTGGAGCAGAATATATTATACTTTAGCTGATGTAAAAAAATCAGGGGTAGCAATCCTAATTTCAGACAAAGCAAAAACAGAATTAGTTCTAATGAAAAGAGATAAGGAAGAATACTATATCCTGCTAAAAGGCACCATAGACAATGAATTAATATTATTAGTAAACATATATGCACCAAGTGGTATAGCATCCATATTCTTTCAGGAGAAGTTAAGGGAGTTACAGAAAGAAATAGACAGCAAAACTATGGGACCTCAACTCCTCCTCTCTGAACATGATACATATAACCTCAGAATAAACAAGAAAAAAGTTAAAGAGGTGAATAGAATTCTGGATACGGTAGATATGATAGATCTCTGGAGAAAACTGAATGGAGACAGAAAGGAATTTACCTTTTTCTCAGTAGTACATGGCATATAGATAAAAATTGATCATGTACTAGGGCATAAAAATGTCACAATCCAATGCAGAAAGGCAGAGATAGTCCATGCATCCTTTTCAAATCATGATACAATAAAAATTCAATATAATAAAGGGCCATGGAAAGATAGATAAAAAATTAATTGGAAATTAAAAAATCTAATACTAAAGAATGAGTGGGTTAAACAACAAATCTTAGAAAAATAATCAATAATTTCTTTCAAGAGAATGACAATAATGAGACAGCCTACCAGAGCTTATGGGACGCTGCAAAAGCAGTTCTCTGGGGAAGTTTTGTATCTCTGAATGCTTACATGAATAAAGTAGAGAAAGAGGAGATGAATCAATTGGTCATGCAACTGAAAAATCTAGAAAAAGAACAAATTGACAATCCTCAAGTAAACACTAAATTAGAAACACTGAAAACTAAAGGAGAGAAAAATAAAATTGGAATTAAGAAAACAATTGAACTAATAAATAAAACTAAGAGTTGATTTTATGCAAAAACCAATATAATTGATAAAAACCAATTATATTGGTTTTTGCATAAAATCAACTCTTAGTTTTATTTATTAGTTCAATTGTCACATTTGATTTAAAAAAATAAAAAATAAAACCAAATTACCAGTGTCAAAAATGAAAAGGATGAACTTCCTTCCAATGGTGAGGAAAGTAAAATAATAATTAGAAATTACTTTGCCCAACTGTATGCTCATAAATCTGACAATCTAATTGAAATGGATGAATATTTTTTTGAAAATATATAAATTGCCAAGATTAACAGAAGAGCAAGTAAAATACTAAAATAACCCCATCTCAGAAAAAGAAATTGAACAGCCCATCAATGAACTACCTAGGAACAAATCTCCAGGGCCAGATGGATTTGCAAGTGAATTCTATCAAACATTTAAATAATAGTTAATTCCAATATTATATAGATTACTTGGATAAGTTGATTCGGAAGGAGTCCTACCAAATTCTTTTTATGATACACATATGGTTCTGATAACCTAATCCAGGAAGAGTCAAAATGGAGAAAGAAAATTATAGACCAATTTCCCTAATGAATATAGATGCAAAATTTTAAATAAGATATTAGCAAAAAGCATACAACAACATATCATGAGAATAATACTTTACGATCAGGTAGGATTTATACCAGGAATGCAAGGCTGGTTCAATACTGGGAAAACTATCACCATTATTGATGATATCAACAACAAAACTAACAGAAACCATATGATTATCTCAATAGATGCAGAAAAAGTTTTTGACAAAATATAACACCCATTCCTTTTGAAAACACTGGAAAGCATAGGAATAAATGACGTCTTCCTTAAAATAGTAAGCAATAGCTACCTAAAACCATCAGCAAGTAATATGTGTAATGAGGACAAACTAGATGCATTTCCAATAAGATCAGTGGTGACACAAGGATGTCCATTATCACCACTGTTATTCAATATGGTACTAGAAATGCCAGCTTTAGCAATAAGTAAAGAAAAAGAAATTGAAGGAATTAAAATAGACAAAGAAGAAACTATTATCACTCTTTGTAGAAGATATAATGACATACTTAGAGAATCCTAGAGAATCAAGTAAAAAACTACTTGAAATAATGGACAACTTTGGCAAAGTTGCAGGATCTAAAATAAATACACATAAATCATTTACATTTCTACGTATTGCTGACAAAGCCCAACAATAAGAGATAGAAATCCCATTTAAAGTTATGGTAGACACTACAAAATATTTGGAAGTCTACCTGCCAAAGCAAACCCGGCGACTATATGAACACAATTACAAAACATTTTTTGCACAAATAAAATCGGATCTAAGTAATTGAAAAAACATCAGTTGCTCATGGGTAGGCTAAGACAATATAATAAAAATGACAATTCTACATAAATTAATTTACTTATTCAGTGCCATACCAATAAAACTACTAGAAAATTATTTTCTAGAGCTAGAAAGAATAATATTAAAATTCATCTGAAAGAAAAAAACATCCAGAATATCAAGGGAATTAATGAAAAGAAGTGTTTGGGAAGGTGACCTAGCCATACGAGATCTCAAATTTTATTATGAAGGAGCAATCATCAAAACCACTTTGTACTGGCTAAGAAATAGAGGGGTAGACCAGTAGCATATGTTAGATACTCAAGACACAGTAGTTAATGAATATAGCAGTCTACTGTTTGATAAACCCAAGAACCCAGCTTCTGGGATAAGAACTCTCTATTTGACAAAATCTGCTGAGAAAACTGAATAATGGTGCGGCAGAAACTGAGCATAGACCAATACCTGACACCGTACACAAGAATAAGTCCAAATAGGTAGACAATCAAGGTATAAAGACTGATACTATAAACAAATTGGGGGGAGAAAGAGATAGTTTATTTGTCAGATTTATGGAGACTGGATAAGTTTATGAACAAACAAGAAAGAGAGAAATGTAAAATGAAATGTAAAATGGATAATTTTTATTACACTAAATTGAAAAGTTTTTGCACAAACAAAGCCAATGCAACCAAGATTAGGAGGGAAGCAGAAAACTAGGAAACAATTTTTGCAACTAGTGTCTATGATAAAGACTTCATTTCTAAAGTCTATGGAGAACTGAGTCAAATTTACAAGAAGACAAGTCATTCCCCAATTGATAAACAGTCAAAAATATGAACAGGCAGTTTTCAGAGGAAGAAATAAAACTATAGTCATGTAAAAATGCTCTAAATCACTATTGATTAGAGAGATGCAAATCAAAACAACTCTGAGGTATCATATCACACCTATCAGATTGGCTAACTTGACAAAACAGGAAAATGATAAATGTTGGAGATGTGGTAGAGTTGGAACACTAATTCATTGTTGGTGTTGCTGTGAACTGATCCAACCATTCTGGAGAACAATTTGGAACTATGCCCAAGGGGCTACAAAAATGTGCATACCCTTTGACCCAGTAATACTGCTTCTTGAGCTGTATCCCAAAGATATCATAAAAATGAGAAAAGGTCCCACATGTACCAAAATATTTATAGCAGCTCTTTTTGTGATGGCTAAGAACTGGAAAATGAGAGAATGCCTATCAACTGGAAAATGACTGAGGAAGTTGTGGTATATGAATGTAATAAAATACTACTGTTTGATAAGAAATGATGAACAGGTGGACTTCAGAAAAACCTTGAAAGACTTATACAAACTGATGCTGAATTGAGTGAGCAGAAGCAGGAGAACATTATACATATTAATAGTCACAGAATGCAAGGATTGTTTCTCATAAACTTAGCCCTTCACAGCAATGCAAGCAATGAAACATTCCCAAAGGACTCTGGATGCAAAATGCCATCCACATCCAGAGAAAGAACTATGGAATCAGAATTCAGAATGAAGCAGACTATTTGTTTTGGTTTGGTTTGGTTTTTCTCATGGTTTCTTCCATTCATTTTAATTCTTCTACTAAAATGACTAATGTGAAAATATGTTTAATAAGAAAGAACCCATAGAAGATTGCATGCCATCTCAGAGAGGGAGTGGGAAGAAAGGGGGAGGAAATTGAAAACTTATGGAAACAATTGTTGAAAACTGAAAACAAATTATTTTTTTATTAAATCACATCAGTTTATCCTGTTGAAGTCTATTTGACAATGCCCAGAATTTTAGTGTCAAGATTTTTCTTTTCTTGGTTTTCAATAAATGTGACTGTAGCATTTGAAAGAGGAGTTAACAAGTTGCTTCTCCACAAGGCTTGTTTCACATAATAGTGGCTACCAGCATTTTTATTTAAAAAGTTTTTAGGTTCAGGATTTTTGGCTATATCCATTAGGGACTGAGGGTACATAAGAATGAAGGTAGTGGTGATGGTGGTTTGATTTACTAGGCATGTGGTACTTTTTCAGGTACCTTGCTGTTTCAACTAAGCTGGCTTGTCTGCCCTGTAGGTGGCAGTTGGTTGATAGTTGGTGAAGATAAATGGCCTTTTCTCTACAGGAGATATTTGTCCAAGATAACTAATGGCTATCAGGGAAAGGCTAGAAGCAGGGCTGGTGGATTTGGGGGTGCTGTTACTCCTAGGGCTTTTATGTTTATCATATGGTACTAAGAAAAAATATATAGATATTGACTTATCTATATTTATATATATATATATATAAATGAATAGATAGAAAATTAGATGGATATGTTGAGACATAGATGGATAAATAGACATACACAAATATCTATAGACACAGACAGTAGTGACAGTACATCACCTCCATCAATACCTTCCAACCTGATACAACAACGATATCATCTGTAAAGTTCTTTCAAGAGCTTACATTTTCCATCACTTATTTTCCTCCCTACTCTGTTGGAGATTTATGACTTCCTTCTTATATAATGGTTTCTCAAACTGGAAAGAATGTTCCAGATGTTATTCAGCAGAGAATACAGAGGGACCATCAGTTCTTGATGAGTTCTAATTCCTGAAAGCCATTCCTCTCTTAATGTAACTTCAGATAGATTTCCCTTATTCTTAAATTTCTCCATCAAATTTCTAACTCATATTGAATTTATAGTTTGATAAAGCCCCTAGATCATTTTAGTCAAGCCACTATTTCCCCAGACCTGTTCTATTCTATATTCTTAAATTTTATTTGAGAACCCAAGTTTGTGGCTTAATCCCACTAGATTTTTATCTTAATAGATGCATCCTAATACTCTAGTCTTCCAAGAAATTTGTGGGTGGAGATTTTGCCATCCTGTGTGTTGACTATCCATCCTGTCTTTGTGTGATATTCAGATTTCATATATATTCCATCTATGTTCTCATCTAAGTCATTGGCAAACAATTTTAGTCAGTGCATAGCCAAGCACAGATCCCAGGATCCTCTACTGGAGACCTTTCTAATTGACACCAAACAATTACTAACTGCCCTGGGACTGTAATTCAACTAGATACAAACCCAACTAATTGTATTATTAATTTAACTATATTTTTCCACCTTTTCCGCAAGAGCATAAGATATTTTATCAAGTACTTCACTCATCCATGTTCTCTTTCCACTATATGGCACTGTGTCTTCTAAGCCTTTAGTCTAATTACTCATTAATCTAATTAAGTTAGAATAGAAGACCATGTGAAAGTTAGAATAGAAGACCACGTGAAATAAAAATAACTCTAATATTAAATAAAATCTTAATTCCATGTTAAGGAGTTTGTAGTCTGTTCTCTAAGCAAGGCTAAATGATGAAAGGTTTTTGGAAAGGGGAGTGATGTAATTAGAACTTTTGCTTTGTTTCCTCACTATTTTCATCCATTTCAAGTGTATAAAAATACTCAGAATTTATGTGTGAAAGGAATGGGATCATGTTAGTTCTTTATGTTGAACCATTTGACAGTGCTCAGAATTTTAGTGGCATGAATTTTTTTTCTTTTTTTCTTTTCAATATCTGTGACCATAGTACCTGCAGGAGCAGTTAGCAAGTTGCCTTTCCATAAGAGTTGCTTCCCAGAAAGATGGCTATAAGGCATTTTTATTTCAAAAACTCTTGAGTTCAGAGTTTGGGGCTATACCCATTAGAGTTTAAGGGAAGAGAGGAATTTTTTTTTCACTGTGTATCTGAATTAGTTGCTGTTATTAAGTTATTTATTTGGTGTGGAGATGCATAGAAGACAGAAATAGGAATGAGCTTTGTTGATATATGTTGGGTCTTGAAGCCGGCACAAATCTTATTCTAAGTAAAGACCTACAAATTAGCTTTTGGCTACTTTGTCTAACAATAAAAACTGAGGCATCAGAATTAGCTTTTGTGAAGGAAGTGCTATCGTTACAACTCTATCTACTACTGAACTCTGTGATATAAAAATTATAATACCCTTTAAATAGATCACTTTCAGACTGGTTCAGAGAAACCCATGTGTTGCTGGGGAACAGTTCTGTAAATTAGACTGCATCATTCTATTTTTTTTTCCCTTGTACTTAAGAATGATTCATAGGCAAGACCATATAATTTCAGATTAAAAAACAAAACATTTTTTATTCCTTCATGGAGAATTCAAAAACTGCACATTGCAAATATTTTACTAGGAAAGTGCTCTTTTTTTAGATGCTTATCTAAACATTCTATAAACTTTTTGAGGTATTCCAGGGAAAAAAATTATATATTTACTAGGATGAAGTAAATAGAAATCTTCCCATCATTCACATTTCCATGGAGTTAAATTTTTCTTCCAATATGATGAAATGCTATACTGTGTCCTATTTTCATCCTATTCGTTTATCGCCTTCCCCAGTAAGGTTTAGTTAACTTGTAAACTGTTATTGCCGCCTACTTTATTTTAAATGGAGCTTCATAAGCTTTCACAAATGATGGTTGAAAATGTGTACAATGTCCTCTTTTTATATATCCTCCCCAAAATTGTACTCATACTGGTAGGTTAGGTTCCCAAGAGGGCAATCCCTACCATTGATTCATTGTGTTTCTATCTTACCTAGAACTTCAACTCACAAATCTCTACATTTAAGACTCATCTAGTAGATAGAATTAACTCAAAGCAAAATTATTTGCTAAGACAGCATAGTAAAAACAACAGTCACAAAGCATTCACTAGAACGAGTCTCCCTCTCATAAATATATAATATCATTTGAAAGAGTGGGCACATACATACTCGCAGTACCCTGGTGGTGGGGCCCACAGATAGAGATTACCTGTGGCCAAGGCAATACCATGGAATCTGGGGGGCCCTGATGTCCTATTACTTTCTCATGCAGCTCCCAGACTGGTGAAGCGTTGCTGCTGGGAACATTGCTCAGCTGGTCCCAGTGGGCCTCAGTTTTCTTCCAATTCAACTCCTGACTGCCAGGGATACTTCGCTCTCGAATGCATTCTTGTCTGGCTTTTTTCCCTTCTTCTAAAGGATCAACCTTCTCAGAGCAGTCTCCCAAGACCATCTCCTTTCCCTGCTAAGAGAAGTATCTACTGCTGGGTTAATAGTTCTATTAGAAGTGGCATTGCAGTGGTGGGGAGGCAAAAGGAGAGAGAGATTCTCTCACTCCCTGGCGCCCTTGGTAGAGGTTCAAGAGAAGGTACAAAGAACGTGTCCCTCTCAAGGTCTGAATATTCTTCCATAGCTCTCTAGATTTGCCAGAAGTCACATGTCCAGAAGCTGCTTCTTGTCTCAACTGTCTCTACAGATGACCCTCTTGCTTTTTAAAGGCTACTCTCCTGGTGCCTTCATTTTGGGGAAAGGCCCAGGCCACTGTCTATCATTTCCATCTTGAATTTAATTCTGACCCTCCAGTCCCTGCCTGGGCTCAGGTACATTCTACATGTCTTCCATAGCCCCTATGGACACAGGTCCATTTTATATTATCCTCCCCTAAGAGAAGACAAGCTGCTTGAGGACAAGAACTTTTTTTTCTTTTTCATGTTTTTATATCTCTAGGACTAAGCATAGCATCTGGTCCATAATAACCACTGCCTGTTGCCTGTCTGCCTGCCCACTCACCCTGTGGGACTGGTCTTCAATTAGTCAATAGCAAGCTGTTCTTCTAATTTTATCAGTGAAGTTCTTCACATTTCCAAAAATGGCAATAATGTGAATATCCTTTGTACTTTGTCCAAGACATGACCACCTTCTCTGTTACCTCCCTCTTTTGTGATTTCATCAAGTGGACTTGGAGAAACAATCAATTGACCAGCCAACTTTTTGTCCCTATTTATATATAAAGTGACTAAATAAAACCAAATCTCAAACTATGATCCATCACCACTTATACTATTTTATTGATATTTTATCGAATAAAAAATTAGGAGATCTTTATAGTTATCTAACTTCAAGTACAATTGAAGAAATTTTTTTGGTTTTAAATGCTTTATGATACCTTACTTTTCCTACATCTACTCTATGAAGTAGATGGGAAACAATTATTTTCTCTATTTTAGTAGAGGGTTGAGATAGGGACTGTCATTTCACTGGCACAGGAGACTATATTGGGGCAAGTAGGTGACACAGTGGATAGAGTGCTGAGCCTGGATTCAGGAAGAGCTAAGTTCAAATTTGACCTCAGATACTTACTAGCTATATGACACTGAGCAAGTTACTCAATTTCAGCTTTGTTTGTGTCAGTTTCCTCATCTGTAAAATGGAAATAATAACAGTACCACCTCCCAGGGCTATTAGAAGGAGGAAATGAGATAACAATTGTAAAGCATTTATCATAGTGTCTGGCAGACAGTAAGTATCATATAAGTGTTTGCTATTACTATTAATTATTACATGGGGTTATCATTAGCACCTACCTCCCAGGGCTATCATGAGGAGCAAATGAAATAATATTTTTAAGGCACTTAACGCAGTTCTGGCATATAATAGGCATTTAATGTTTATTCTACCCATCTAGTTCCCTCCACCATTGCAGATTTTTCTTAGCTGCCTACAACACTGAGAGGTTAAGTGATTTGTCTAGGGTCACTCTGCCATTATATGTCAGAGGCAGGACTTGAACCCATGTTTTAGATCAGCTTTCTAATACCCCATTTCTTCTCCTCCTGCTCCCCCATTTTATAGATGAGAAATTTGGAACTAAGAAGGATATGTACATATGTACATATGTAAGTAACATGTACATAGTCATATGAAAGTATTAAAAAAAAGACCAACCCAAGTTGTCAAGATCAAATATAGACTCAGAGGATCCCAAATTTAAAAGAGATCTATGTGGTTAAGTCTAACTTCTTTACTGATGATGCCTGAATGACTGGAGTCAGACCATTTTTGAACCTGTAGGAAACTCAAAAGATAAAGTAGAAAAATTTGGCTGAAAGTTGACAAAGAGCTGGACTTGGCACATATGTGTGCCAGCAAGGTGGGTTAATCTGTATTAAGGAACTATGAGAGGTCAATTTTAGTTGCTAGGCAAAAGTCTTAAGGTCTCCTCCATGGTGATACTCTAAGAAATATTACTCGTGCAACAGAAGAAATGAAAAAGGCAGTTCTAACACTACTAAGTCTATTTCCAAGAATAATTAAGAAAAAAAGGAAAAGAACCTCTATGTCCTAAAATGTTTATAGCAGCTCTCTTTGTGGTGGCAAAGAATTGGAAATTGTGGGGATGCCCATCAATTGGGAAATAGCTGAACAGCTGTGGTATATGATTATGAGGGAATACTACTGTGCTATAAAAAAATGATGAGCTTGATAATCTTAGAAAAGCATGGAAAGACTTGAATGAAATAGTGAAAAGCCAAATGAGCAGAGCCAAGAGAATGTTGTATGTAGTAATAGCAACGTTGTTTTAAGAACGACTTTGAGTAACTAAGTCATTTTGACTATTAGAAGTACCCAAATTAACTGAAAAGCACATATGAGAAAAGACTCCATCTGAAGTCAGAGAAAAAAAATGACAGAGATATGTATAGAATAAATTTACATACATGCATATATACACATTTATGTATATAAACATATGTATATTATATATATGTATACACACATCCATACATATCTGTATCTAATGGTAGCCATGTCTAGGATTGGGAAAGGGGAGAAAAAAAAGAAAAAAATGTACATGATAACTTTATTATATATTTAAGAGGACTATCTAGTTGTACATAATAGATTTGCAATTTCATGTGCAATTCTCTTTTTATTATACTATGTTATGGAAATGCTTATTTCATTCCATAAAAGAAAATAAGGTAAGAAAAGAAAATATAAAGTATGAATTGAATCCAGTGAATATTAAGTACCTGCTTTGAAATTAAAAGATAAAAAAGAAAATCTCTGATTTTAAGGAACTTATATGCTACTGGGTGGGATACAAAATCTGCACAGTCAATAGATTTCGATGAGGTGCGAATGAGATCATTCAAGGAATCTGGAGGAAACTTTGAAGTGGTTGGAAAACTGAAAACAAAGGACAGGTTAGAAATAAAACAAAATAATTCCAGGTCTGTTGGATCTAAAGACTAAAAAGCAGCAAAATATTATTGGAGGAGAAAATTATGACAAACCCCAGAGGAACAGAAGAACATCAGTTTCAAATAGATGGGCTGAGAGGCCAGATGATAACCAGAAGGCCTGCATAAGGAAAATTAATTCTTTGAAAGAACCCTGACTTCACTGGTATAAGCTCTCTTGTCTCATCTTGCCTTGGTTTAGCCCATAAAAATTCATCACTCCCAGCCATCCTTCTGGTGATGAGCATCTCTGAATCTAGCTGGGTTGGTCCCTGGGTGGTCATCACCCTGCCTTTCCCTGGTCTGATTCCCTAGCCTTCCAATGTGATAGATAGAACCTATCTACTGGAGTTTGTACTCCCCTTGCATAGCCTTTATAGGAGTGTATATAAATTATTTTATGAATATTAAACTTTCCATAGATCTGTAAACTTTAAAGCACAATACAAAAATCCATTATTATCATAACTCACATTTCTTCCATTTTTCATGGCTTACAAAGCACTTACTTCATAACAATCCTGTGAAGTAGGTAATTCAAGTATCATTATCACCATTTAATAGGCAAGGACACCAAGGCCTAGAAAGATTAAATGATTTTTCCCAAGGCCCCTCAGCTAGTAAATTCCTGAGCTAGGACTGAAACCCAGTCCCTTGGCTGAAGTGCTATTTGCTTTGCACATTGCCTGGAGATATGGCCAATGTGCATCTATCTTCTGAGAATGTTTGTAAAAAAAGTATTGACTTTATTTGCCTTTGAAAATGATGTCCTTTTATTTTTTTGCATTATAATCCAGAAAGTTCTCTCCAAAATATGAATTAATTACCTTATCAAATTTGTCCTGACATTTTGTGACAGTCTTCCATATTTTGCTATGCACCATTTGCAATATACATTTGCTATAATAAACATAACACAGCACAATGCAGCACAACATTGTAACCTAGAATAAAGTAACAAAATAATGTGACATGATATCATATCACATCATATCGCTTATAGAGACAAGGAGGTGGTATACTGGGTAAGAATACTGGTCCTAGAGTTAGGAGGACCTGAGTTCAAATCCTGCCTCAGATACTTACTAGGTATGTTATGCTAGATCTTAGCCTCAGTTTCCTTAGCTAGGAAACTGTGGACAATAATGCCACTTACCTCACAGGGAATCTGAATTTATCTCTCTATGTGGTATGATGCAATGTGATACTATTTTATTATGTTATTTTATGCTAGGTTATGGTATTGTACTGTATTTACATTATGTTTCAGGGAGCAGCTTGGTGGTGCAGTAGATAGAGCACCAGTGCAGGAGTCAGGATGACCTGAGTTCAAACCTCACTTCAGACACTTGACTTGACACTCACTAGCTGTGTGACCTTAGGCAAGTCACTTAACCCCAATTGCCTCACCCTGGGTCATCTCCAGTCATCCTGATGAATATCTGGTCACTGGATTCAGATGGCTCTGGAGGAGAAGTGAGGCTGGTGACCTGCACAGCCCTCCCTCACTCAAAACAAAGTCAAGTGCAAGTCATGTCATCATTTCTCTGATGGTGTGGTCTTCTTTGGCAATGAAGGACAAACACACACTATATTAGGTTTATTACAGCAAATGTATATTGCAAATGGTGACTAACAAAAAATAGAAGTCACAAAAACGTTGTCAGTATAAGTTTGTTGATTAAATGAGTTGACATATATAGAATCGAGAATCGATTCTAACCCTAAATATATATATATATATATATATATATATATACATACATTTTTTTGCAAAGCATGATATATATATGTATATATATATATATCATGCTTTCCCAAAATTAAAGCACTATTAAATTCTTCAAGTTATTATCACTATTATTAACCTTTTACACATACATTTTAGTTTCTGAAGAAAGAAGGATATGGAGCAGTGTCTAGGAGGGAATAAAAGAAAGTTTTAATTCAGCAGTTGAGCTATTTTTTTTCCTTAAAAGGTAAAAAATCTGGCATTATATGGTGGTACTCATTTTATTAGATTTTCCACTTAATTAACTCTTAAAATTGTTCTTTCTTTGCTGTGTACCCACTTTTCTTCATATCTTCATCTCGTACATTTCTTCAAACTTCTCTGCTCTCTACAAATCACACAGAGAACCCTTTGGGGAGCTTTCTTGATTGAAAGTGCCTTGAAACTCCAGCACATGCAATGCCCGTTAGACATCCCTTGGCCCCCTCCACCTCTTCCCCCATCATCAACATCATCCTCTTTGATCTTATACTAATAGGGAGATTTATATTCACAAAACAGAAAAGAATCTCCATAACATATGTGAAACAAAGGACAACTTGTTTGTCTCAGTTTTCAAAAAAACAAAACAAAACAAATAAATGGTAATTCAGCTATTTGAAAGGGAAGAAGTTGAGATTTTAAATTATTCAACACAACTCATAATTGTATTTTTCTTTGTAGTATGACTGTGGAATGTACTAAGTGTATTTCTAATACATTGTCATCCATATCATTTTCTCCTGAAACAGAGGGATAATGAAATTGTCTGAAGGGAAATAAATTGCAGGAGTCAAAAACTTAAGTTGAAATTGCTACATTACCCTTACTGTCAATTCTTTCACTGGCCAGCCATTGTTTTTCTGAAACAAATTGCCTGTTATCCGTTTTCCCCACCCACGCTTTTCTCTGTTTTCTTTATTCTGATCAGTCATATCACTGAAATATTTTTGAACTCTGTATTCTCTGACATCCTCTATAACAGAAATAATCTCCTATCTAAAGACTCCCAAAGACATAATAATGTTGATTATTGTTAATATCTTTTGTCAGGTTCAAATCTCTTGCTTCTCGAAGATTTTTCTCATCTGTTCTCTAAGCCTCAGTGTTATCTGCTTCATATATTTAGACTGTGAATCCATGGAATATGAATAAGTGCCAATTTTATATTGTCTTCTGTTTCCATTATTATACCACATTCTGATGATGACCCAAAAGTTAATAACAATAACATGTAGCATTTTAAGGTATCCAATTCACTTTATATATTTTTGTCTTGTTGGAGCCTTATAATAACCCTGTCAGGTAGGTGCTATTACTACCCCCAATCTGAGGCTGGGGGAGGTTAGGTGACTTGCTCTTCACCGTCCAGATAGTGAGTGTTTGAGGAAGGATCTAAACTTAAGTCTTTCTATATCCATATTCGTTAGTCATGGAGTCGCCTAGCTGCTGTGATATCATCATTAAACTATAGTAGCCTGGAAGAGAATACTTTTCTTCTAACATAATTCTCCTAGGAAGAAGTTAGCATCTTCCCTGACTTTTGCTGGAGACATATTTGGGTCTACAGATTTAGAATAGAGAAGGATTGTAAAAACTAATCCAACCCTTTCTTTTTACTGATGATGTAATTGAGAGCTAAAGAGGTTACAACTTGTCTAATTCCATATGTCTAGCAAATGGGAGATTTCAAGTTTGATCCCATGTCTTCTGACTCTACATGTACTACTCCTTCTGCTAGGTGGTGCAGTGAAGAGACACTCACTAGCTGTGTGACCTTGGGCAAGTCACTTAACTCCAATTGCCTCTTCCTGGGCCATCTCCAGTCATCCTGATGAATATCTGGTCACTGGATTCAGATGGGTCTGGAGGAGAAGTGAGGCTGGTGACCTGCACAGCCCTCCCTCACTCAAAACAAAATCAAATGTAAGTCATGTCATCATTTTTCTGATGGCATGGTCTTTTTTGGCAATGAGGGATGAACATACACATATACCACCATTATGTGGTGCTCATGGATGGCCAGTAGGTGGTCTGCCGAGAGATTTTGGACAGCCTGTGGAAAATATGCTTTATATGTAGTGGCTGCAGGTTGTGCAATCCTGCCCTAGAGGGAGGAAGACATAAATTCAAATCCTGTTTCAGATATTTTCTAGCTCTGGGATCCTATGTGAGGATACTCTCCCAGACTCAGTTTCCTGATCTGTAAAATTGGGATAATAGCAACACCTATTTCTTAGGGTTATTGTGAAGATCAAACAGAAACTTGCAAAGCACTTAGTACAGTTCTTGACATGTGGTAGGTACTTAAAAATATTTCTTTCCTTCCACTATAACACTCCTTTTAGTTATAATTATTGACATTTTAGTTTTAATATATTTCAAAATGTTAAAATTCCCAAGTTTTTGCTTATGTTACCTTGAATGACTTTCTCTTTGACTTCCTCTAGGAAAGCACTTTAATCTCATCAGGAAAGTGTCTCTAAATCACAGTATAAATGGGTTACTTTCAGGAGGTTTCCTGGGTATAACTCATCCCATCCGTGGTGTGTGGGTTTTTAATAGGTTTTAGTCCCAGAGGGTGGACCATGGAGAATTGAATGTCTTGTCCTTTATCTGACCTGTGCTTGAATCATCTATTGTCCTAGATCTTGAGGTCTTTAGGGAGCCTGCAGCCCTTGCTCATCTTCTCCAATTGGTTTAACACCTCATGATGGAATATGTGGTTTGCCTAAGCAAAACTGAACTAAATAAGAAAAGATTTGACTAAAGAAAATAATGATATTTTTATGCAGCAAGCAATTTCTGTTTTCTTGTATATGTCCATATTCTGTAGAACTACCAGAAAGGAGTCTTTCTCTCATTATCCTATAATTTTATTTTCAAAGGCATGAAGCTATGAATAATGGAAATAATTTCCTTGCTCACATAAAAAATGCAGAACAGCTTAATCAAAAGTTCCTCATAATAATCAAGGAAGCATGGAAAAGTACTTTGACAGAGTGTCTAAACTGTGGCAAGACTCTTAGGAGATTTTGAAACCATTCAAAGTTTCTTCATATACTAATTATGGTTGATATCGAATTATTTTTTCACTTAGAAACACCAAGTCAGTCTCTGGTCACATTCATGTTGCAGTGTTTAGTGGTCCTATCAATCATTGTGACCATGGCCTCAGAGAAGTTTGAGAGGAACACTACCATAATAGTCTATAATAGTGCATTACTATTGGATACTGAATTTTGAGTAGTTTATCTTTCAAAACAGGTTTGAATGGACCAAATAAGTCCAAACAGTAGGAGCTTTATGGATGATGCATCAATTTCAAATGTCTTCAATCAGTTTTAGCACCATTTCCTATACCCTGCCTTTACCCTAGACCAGTGCAAAAATTAAACAACTTTTCCCACCCCCCCATGCATCCCAAGGGCATTCAAGGATGAAAATGGAAGGAAGACTATAAGCAGAAAAAAGAATAGAAAAGATTTGCAAAAAACATTTTTACACACACCTCTCTCAAGGATGGTAGAACCACCTTACTTGGAACCTGATATCACTATAAACACTTTGGGGAAGGGGAAAGAGAACATAAATAATTGCCAACCCATTTGCCTACTCTCCCGTCAATATAAAGATTTCATAAGACTCATATGTTCAGAAATAGAGGGGACTCTTATATGGGACATTAGTGAAGAACAGGCAGGTGATATGCAACAACCGATAATTTCAAAATTAGCTAAAATATGAGAAGAGTATAAACTCACTTTTTGTTTACTGATTTTTGGGGGAAATCAATTTGGTAGAATCAAATACTACCTTACAGACTTTGTTTTGCAGCAACCTACCTCTCATTCATATATTAATATTTCTTGGGAGGTGTAACCCTAGAAATAATGTGTTGAATGACCTTCTGAAAATCATATCTACTGAAGCAAAATGCAAGGAAATATATGCTCTCCAAGGATAATTTCCATGAAATGGAGGAGATCCAGAATGGAGTCAAGGTCAAAAAAGTATTACCTATGGATAGGATAGTCCTTCAGATGCTCTTGCTTCTAGCTGATAGTGTCTTGATAGGACAAAACTCCAGAAAAGTCTAGAAACTGTAGAAAAAGATCTATACCTACTCAAAGGAGTTTTGGTTTGTCCATCCATCAAATGGCTGAAGAATTTCTATTTCCCAGATTTCAGTATGCATTTAGAGGAACTAGGAGACTTTGTCCAACATGGAGGATTTTGCTACAGAGCTAAGATAACTTAAAACATTTGACAGAATAAAAGACAATCATTTAGAAGAAAGGGCATCAGATGAGGAGTCAGGGGACCGAGGTATACCTCTCTGCTCGTAGTACCTTTGTGACCTTGGACAATCCCTTTAACTACTGTGGGTCTGATTTTCCTCAGTTATAAAATGAGGGGACTGGGCAAGATGAAGCTCAAATCTAGAAATGAAGGTCTTCTGCATGGCCACCAGTTCAAAATTGTTATGAAAGAAGTTATTGCTGAGATACCAGCTGAACTAGGTGACATTTTATTGACCCGTCTGATTTTGTAATATTGTTTTGTTAGCATTGAGAGCTTTTTTCATAACATTAAAAGGAACAGAGCAATTTTAAAGTAATAACCTGAGCTTAACAAGTTATATAAGGCAACAGAAATGAACTCATTACATCAGAGGTAGGTAGGCAGTGCAGTAGATAGAGCACTAGATCCACGTTCAAGAAAACGTGACTTCAAATGCTACATCTAACATTCACTAATTGTTTGATTTTAGACAAGCAATTTATAAACTTCAGTCTATCTCATTCCCTCCTCTGTAAAATGGGGATGATGATATTATCTACATCCTAAGATTGTTGTCAGAAAAAAGTGAGATAATAGTTGTAAAGTATTTTGTAAATCCGAAACACTATATTATACATGTTAGATGTTGTCATTATGGTTTAAAATATGTAAACCCCTTTGATTTAGACTTCTTGTACTAGAACAAATATATATATGCCCTTTATTGGCAGGTGTCAGCTGTCAAGAAGAGATCATTAAAAGGCCAGAATTTGGAATTGCCCAGACTTGTATTTACCTTAAATTAAAAAATTGATCCTTTCAGGGGCAATTTTTGAATTCTATGATATACATTTGTTTAAAAGATTAGATGACAATTTTGAAGTATAGCAATTTTTCAACACAGTAACAGTTTACTTTGGTATATAACTCAGTGTCATGTTTTCAATATCCAGTGTCAGGTAGTGCTAAAAAGTAGATAGGAAAGATATGTTGTAGCCTTTAATAAACAGCAGAAGGGAATTCATCAAGGCAAAAATCATCTGCCTCTGAAACAGGAAAACATCATGTTTTAAAGACTATATTTTGTACTCCTTCCATCACTTAGGAAATTCTTGGAAGCCTATAGCAGCAAAACAGAACAGGACAAATCCACAGGGAACTAATTCATTTTAACAACTATTTTTTCAAGCACCTACTATGTGCAGTGGACTCTTCTTGGTGTTAGCAATATAAAAAAATGACATACTCCTAGCCTTTAAGGAATTTACAATTTAATCAGCAAGGCAGGGATATGTAGACGAATAATTATACTACATGTCAGAGTGTGAAAAGTGTATCATCATTGTCATTATCCAGCAGAAGGCAGTATAGACAACCTACTGAATTTGGAGCTATCCAGCTCTTGTTCAGTTGTTTCAGCCTTGTCTAAGTCTTCATGACCTCATTTGTGGTTTTCTTGTCAGAGAGACTTCATGGTTGCCATTTCCTTCTCCAGCTCATTTTACAGATGAAGAAACTGAGGCAAACAGGATTAAGTGACTTGCCTAGAGTCACACAGTTAGTAAGTGTCTGAAGTAAAATTTGAACTCAGGTCTTCCTGATTCCAGGCCTGGCCTTCTTTCCCCTGAATCACCTAACTGCCTTGGAGCCAGGACCAGGTTTCAAATATGTTGGAGTTTTTGTTGTAATAATTTGTACTTCTAGATGTATAAACATGAGCAAATAATTTGACCTCTCTGAGGTTGTTTTCACAATTATTAATTGGGTATAATAATGCTTCTGGATCAATGAGTTGTTATGATGGACCCTACAGATAAAGGTAAATATAAGAACTGGACTTGGGGCTTGGGATTTCACTGGTATAAGACACTTTCCAAATAGGAAACTCCGTCTACCAATGTTTGGTGGTATTTTATCTTGTAAGGTATAGCCCTAAAAAGTTGTCTAGAATACTGAAGGGTTAAATGACTCTTTTGGTGTTAGATATAAAAAGATTGTTTCCACACAGATATAAGGAAGTGGAATTTCTTGCAACAGAAATACTTAAAGACAAGAGAAAAGCAGGAAAAGGTCACAGTGAAACCAGTCTTACCTGGATCTGCGGTCAAGAATAAGGCAAAGGGCAAAATAAGCTTCAAGTATGCATGCTTAATAGCCTTCTAAATATTCACTTTTCCTACTCAGGAGGAGCTGAAGCTCATATCTGCACATTCGATGTATGTGGAAGGAGAGAGGAACATATCAGGGGGAAACGAAGTAGGAATACAGGAAAGTTGTATAGCTCAGAGTACTCAGCCAATGAGGAAATGAGGGAGGGACTTTGCCTTTTGGAACAGAGATAAAGGTGCTTGTTCTTGCAAGAATTGTAAATCAATGAGCTTGCCTCATCTACCTTGGGAATTTTGTCTTTCCTCTAGAAATTTAATTCCTTACATTGGTGCCATAGAAGTAGTATGTGGGAGAGTCAGGCCTTGAACTCGAGTCTTCTGGACTCTATGGCCAACTCTCTATCCACTAATTATCATTATCACTACTACTCTAGTAAAAAAATATAATTTTCTTCTAAGATTTACATGATAATTTACCTATGTCATGTCATTTAATTCTCACAACAATTCAGTGAGGTAGTAAGCATAAGTATCATTTCTAGAAAGCTAAGCGGCACAGAGGACAGAGTGCTGGACTTGGGGTTGCAAAGACCTGAGTTCAAATTTAGCCACAGGCACTTAGTAACTACTTAATCCCTGGCAAGTCACTGAACCTCTCTTTGCCTCAATTTTAGTAACTAAGGTGGATTTAATAGAAGCTCAGAATACCTACTTTGCAGAGTTACTCTCAGCATTAAGTGAGAGAATATTTGTAAAGCACTTAACACAGGGATTCCTCATAGGAGGCACTATATAGCTTCTTACACTGTACCCCTCCCCCATTATTATCTCCATTTTGTAGATGGGAAAACTAAGACTCAGAAATTAAGTAACTTTGGTCATGTTGTAGTAAGTGATAGATCTGATATGCCGGCATATGATGTTCATTAAAATATATATTATCTTGTTTTTCTAGGATTATTACCATTTTAACATATCAAACTTGCTGTTCAACATATTGAAGATGCCAAACACAATAGTGTTGTTTTTAAATCTACTGTTTGTACTCACAATGAATAACTTATGCAGATATAAATAATATTCTCTTCCTGTAGTTAGTCAACTAGGATTTATTAATTAAGCACCTATTATGTGCCAAGCACCTACTATGTGCCAGCCACATACACTTATTTATTTTTTGTACAGTATTTGGTTAATTATTGTACTGCTGGCTATTTTTCTCCATAACTTCAATTAGCAAATTTGTTGAGTCAGAAACAGTGATTTTCACCATTTCAGAATCTGACTTTCTTATAGCTGTAGCTCATGATATGTTTATCGATCCAGAATTTTAAAAGCAAAATTCAGTCTAGTGTAAATGCTTAAAACCTAGAGTCATGGTCAAATTTCCAAATGCGTTTATAAGACAGGGTTTAAAATTTGAGTGTCTGGGTTTTTTAAGCTCTTTATATTATAGTTACAAGATATGTTCAGATTCTCTTTAAGAAATGAGTAATGCTATCAGTAAACTGAGACTCATGTATCACCAAGGAGCCCAGAATTGCTTCTAAGAATCCTTAGATAATAAGCATGCCATCAATCCTCTACACATTTTCTTTGTCCCCTGGTAGCATTGATCAATGGATCAGCACGCTTGTAAAACTATTAAATTTGTCCTTTTTTAGTGGGACTGTTTCAGTATAGCATGATTGAAAAATCTGTCCCTTTACTTCTATACGTTAGTAACAGATGGTATCATGGGAATTATGTGTGTACAGAATACGCAAAAGGAATGACGTTGTAACTCTTCTACTCCAAGTAACAAGTAAAACTTCATTCAGGGACTGAGATCAGTCAGGGTTGAATCAGTATCAGGGATTAATTCATTTCTTTACCGTGATCATTCCACTTCTTGATTTTGGACATTAAGGTAAAGGGAGTCTAGAGATCTCCTCAGTGTCACCCAAGGTAGAGGAAGGGATCTTTCGCTAAACAAAATCACAAGGATCTCATATGTTCTCTAGGACAATCTGTCCCTGAACAAGAAACCACCATGAAGCATAACCAATGACTAGTCCTTTCCTTAGAGCTCTATGGTAAAAAGGAACTGAGTCCCTAAAAGAAACTGTTTTTTGAGATGACCTTGATGGAAAGGAAGTTCTGTGTGTGTGTGTGTTTCCTTCATCATGCTTAAATCTAGTCCTGTATCTTCCACTCGTTGCTCTGAGTTTCTCTTTACAGCTAATCAGAACAAGCCTAATTCTTCCTTTACATGGAAGCCATCAAAATACTTGAAGAAAAATGCCATGCAGCACCATTTCCCAGCTTACACCCCACCTCAAGTCTTAGCGAGTCTTCTACATTTGGCTGCCAGGGCAAGCTCAGTTCAGTTGCCCTCACTTTAACACTGCGGGATCTGTGATTTATTTCTTGTAAATACTACTTCCAAGATGCCAATCACAACCCATTCATTTCCTCCCATCCTGTATGAATTCTGTTGGTGTCCCATTACAGATTTTACATATTTCTTCTAGATCTCTTGACACTGCATGAATATCAACAGAACATATAGGCTGATGTATGTTATACCTACAACTTTCCTTCCTCTGAGATTGTACAATCTGTCACCTTACAGCAATATAGCATCCCAAGAAGAATGTTGATAGTAGAAAGATGGGACCTTTATTTAAGTGAGAAACTTGGGAGATCATTAAAAGCAGTTTTTCCAATGCAATCCAGCCTATTCCCCTATTTATGTCTGGGTCTAGATCATCATCCATCTTCAGTGTCTGCCCAGGATATATACCGATGGACCTGCCTGATGGGCTATCCATTGAAGTGAAAGTGATAATACAGATTCTATAGACAGCCCTACCTATATCTAAGGAAATACATTGATTGCCCACAGGGTGAAGAATTTTTTGACCACAGCCATTCCCAAACACTCCCTACTAAGGTATAGAGGGGCTGCAACTGAGGGAGTGCCTAGATTTTTAAATCCTCAGAGAATTAAAAATTAGCTCTACAACATTCTCCAACAGATGAAAATACTCAAACGAAATACGGAATAAATCTCTAAATAAAATCTCAAAATTGAAGCTATGTACTTGGCCACCTGAATCAGTCCCTATTATTAAATACCCTCAAAAACCTCCTTTTAGTTACTATTCATCCTTTTCTCCTCAAGGAATTTATGCATCCTTGAATATGCACTAGTACACTTAAATAGTCTTAACAAGAGGTCTTATCCTATACAATGTCACCAAGATAATTGTCCTTCCAACAGTTTAGGTAAATTCCTGTTGGATTGGTATTCAGCTGAGCACTACAGTGGATAGAGTGCTGGATTTGCAGTCAGGAAAATCCTGACTTCAAATCCTGCCTCTATCACTTACTAGTGGTGTGACTCTAGGAAGATCACTTAACCCCTCTTGACCTCAGTTTTCCACATCTGTAAAATTGGATAATAGTAGCTCCTAATTCACAGGGTTGTAGGGAGGATCAAATGAGCACTTTATAAAACTTAAACCATTGTAAGTTAAATATCACTTCTAGAACAAAAGTTAAATTCCTCTCTTTAACTTTTAAAGCCTTATGAAAGCTAACCTCAACCTGTATTTTCCAACTTTGCCAATATTCTATTGGATACTACTTTCCCCTCCGGCATTCCTGTAATCCAGCCAAACTGGTTTTTTTCTCCATGCCTAGAATAAACTACTCTCTGTTGTTTTTGTTTGTCCTCCATTCTTGAAAAGTACCATGACATCAGGAAGGTGATGCCGTGACATGCAAGTGAATTGGATTTAAGTGAGGGAGAGCTGTACTAGGTCACCAGCCTCACTTTCTCTTCCTGAGCTGACTGGGTCCAGTGGTGAGATATAGATCAGGATGACTAGAGATAGCACCCTCTACTCTCTGAAAGACATGCTGTAAGAATGATTGGTCATTAGGTGTGTGTTCATCCTTCGTTGCCGAAGAAGACCATGCCATCAGAGAAATGGTGACATGACTTGCATTTGACTTTGTTTTGAATGAGGCAGGGCTGTGCAGGTCTCCAGCCTCACTTCTCCTCCAGAGCCATTTGAATCCAGTGACCAGATAGTCATCAGGATGACTGGAGATGACCCAGGATGAGACAGTTGGAGTTAAGTGACTTGCCCATGGTCACACAGCTAGTGAGTGTCAACTGTCTGAGGTGATGTTTGAACTCAGGTCCTCCTGACTCCTGCACTGGTGCTCTATCTGCACCCACCTAGCTGCCCTGGTTGGTCATTAGAAGGATTAGGCAATGCCTTTGTCCTGGAAGTCAAAGTCCTTGAAGATTTTATGAACTTAAGTAATTAGTAGCATTTGAAACTAATATTTATTGTAGTGTATACCAAAAAATTAGAGCGTGAATCATATAATGTTAAACCTGGAAGAGGTCATATTATTTTGCCTACCAGCACAACAAAAAAGGGAGGGGACAAGTCAAATTGAAGACCTATTGAGAACAACAACTCCTGTTGACCTTGAGGCACAAATTTATAGCAGCTGCTTCCCTTGAGGCATTCTCAGAGCAGGTGTTTCAAACCCTTTCTTCTCTCCTCAGGTCTCCCATTCAGTTCCCTCCCCCACCTTCTCTGCTGATGCCCTTCCCTCACTGTGCACTGAAAATGTGTGACCATAAGTCCTCCTTCTCCTTTCCCTGAGGGATGACAGCTCTCCCCTGTCTCTTCATCCACTCTGATCTCTGACAACGAGGTGCCCTTTCTGCTTAGCAAGGACAAGCACCCTTCCTATGGGCATCTATGCAACCCATGTTTTCCCGCAGATTGCTCCTACATCATCTCCATTTGCTCTAATCAGCCTTCTTTCCCTATCCATTAAAGAAGGAAGACACTGATTTATTAACTTCATACTATGTGCCTGGCACTGTTCTAACTCTTGGAGGATGGTGCTATTATTATCCGCATTTTATATTTGAAGAATCTGAGGCAGACAGAAGTTAAATGACTTGCCCAAAGTCTCATCTCGTCCTCTCTTTGCCTTCTCAGCTAAATGCCTTGAAAAAAGCAGAATAGGTTTGGTTTCTTTTTTTCTGTCCCTCTCAGTCTTCCTTATAAACCCTCTACACTGACTTCAAATGGAAATGCTTTTTCCAAAGGTGAAATGATCTCTTTGCCAAATCAAATGACCTTTTCTCAGTCTTCCTCCTTCCTGCCTCTCTGCAGTATCTAAGGCCACTCACTGCACACCTTCCTCCTGGATACTCTCTCATTTTGGATTTTTCGTGACTCCTCTCTGCTCTGCTTCTTGTCTGACCCCTCCATCTCTTTTGCTGGTTCTCCATTTTTGTCATTTTCATCAGCTGTGGTTGGGTATCTTCCCCACCCCCAGCCTTCCCCTCTTTTTTCTTTCTAGAGTGCTCTTACTTTGTATTTTCATTAGTTCACATGGGTTCAATGAACATCTCTGTGCAGATGATTTCCAGATTCTGTTGTTGTAGTAGTGTCTGAGTCCTTAAAGTCAGGTGTGACACCTCATGACCCCGTTTGGGTCATTTAACCTCTGTTTGCCTACTCTACCAGAGATATGGCAAGCCAATAAAATATCTTTGCCAAGAAAACCTCATGTGGGGTCATGGAAATCAGATACAACTGAAAAACAATGCAGTCTGATTGTGTCTTACACACACACATGCATGAACTCACTTTAGCGTTTAAAATTCTTCACAACCTGGCCCTGCCTACCTTACCAGTCTTGCATTCTCCTCCTTTCCTCTCACTTGATGATCCTGCCATTTTGATCTACTTGTGGTTCCTGGCCCAACACACTCTATCACCTGTCTTCATGCTTTTACACTAATCATTCATCATGCCTGGAACATTCTCCTTCCCAACATCTGACTCTTAGAATCCTTGGTAGCTTTTAAGACTCAGCTCAACTTCCTCCAAAAAGTTCTTTGGGTCCTCCCTCCCCAGCTGATAGCGCCATCCATGGTAAAGCTATGTTCCATCCCATCTATATGTATCTTGTAGCATTTGATTTATATGTGCTGTATCTGCCATTAGAATGTAAGATAGGCCATAAATTGCTTTTTCTTTTTCTTTGGATCCTCAGTTCTTATCTTAGTTCCTAGTATATTTAGTTAATATTTAATAATTTTTTTATTAATGGGTTGTTGATTCCTTGTGTTTAGTTGTATGGATAGGGTGACTTGGCTATGTAATAAATACCTAGAAGGACCACCTTATCACAAGCCCTTTGCCAGGGAAGGGACATTGGGCTAGCATTTGGGTAGGACGTGACATAGGCATAGAAATGAAAGAATCTGAGGAATTCTTCACCTGCCTCCATTACTTCAGCATCCTGGTCACATTCTAGTCTCACCTTTAAGCAGTCTGCAATTTTCTAACAATGGTAGTATTGGCAAGTGACTTCAAGATCAAAGGAAAAATACCAATAATATGAATTGCTTCTTCCAACATAAAACTACTGAATGATGGCTACTGTTGACAAAGCAGAACAATAAGAAATACCCAAATATTCTGGCTCCTTCTTATCCTTAGGTACACAGTTTCCATGCTGTAGTAATAGAAGACACATGAGAACTCATTTAGTCCAACCCTTTCTTTTGACAAAGGAGGAAACTGAGGCTGAAGAGGGTTAACTGACTTGCCCAAAGTCATGTAGCTACTTAGTAGCAACGCTGAGTCTAGAACCCAGATCTTGAAACTACTAGACTGGTACTTTTTCCTTTGGTCACGAAATTCAATAACCAAATTACTCTAAGCTCATAACTACCAACTACCAACTTATCTCCATTTGGGCAAGAATGCAAAGGAAATGTCATATAAGAGTTAGGGAAACAGTTTATACATACTCAATACTCCATATCTTAAGTCTGTCTCTTCTTATAGCCCAGAGTTTATTTCTACAGAAATATCCAATCCTTCTGAGAATCAAAGTTTTAAATGGTGAATTTGAAATTAAAAATAAAGAACACTTTTAAACTAGAAAGATATTTTAAAGTCCCCAAAATGTGTTTTACCAAGAGCACTTCTCTTAAATGGGAATGTAAATAGCTTACATCTTGAACGAGTAATCCAGAGTAGTCCTAAAGACACTGCTGTCTTCTTAAGTTAAGGAGCTGTGTGTAGGAAGGTAGCATTCAAAGATACTTGATAGACTTCCCTTATGCAGTCTCTTCTTTAAGTGTACGATTCGAATACTCTGCAACTTAGAAAAAATAGATGTTTTTAGATACACGAAATGAAGCACATAAAGGATAAATGAGCCCTCTGCTTTCATGTAGAAAATCCAGGAATAGAATATGTGGTTTTTTATTCTCACCAACTAAACTTGTGAATCAGAGAAGACGCATATGAGGAAAGTTCAAAGAAAGCACACAGAATATAGCATATGGGTTTTAAAAAAGGACTTAATAATGGCTTTTAAGTTCTACCATAAGTGAAGATGCTTGTCTGACTAATCATTTTTCTGTATCCAATTATATTTTCTATAAACAAGAGTGTGAACTGTTTTTGAAAAATAAAAGAATACACTCGTAATCTCAGATCCTTTGAAGCAACACAAGCAAAATCCAACGTAGTGGATTGTAATCATCCATTGGCCATTACACATGGTACCATTTTAGTTTGTCAAACTCAATACATAACAGTGATTTTGATCTTGATTTTCTTTAATTGGAAGAAACAAAGTTCTTGATAGTCATTTATTTTCATTTTAAAATGGCAGGTAACAGAGAATATTGTTTTGTACTATAACTGTGGGTGGTGACTGCACTTTCATCCGCACAGATTACAAAGCCAGACCGTAATCATGATTTTTTTTTCAGACTAATGATACAATTTGTTTTATTGCATCTCAAAAATATGACAAGGCTGGGAAAGAATCTAGTCTGTTATTTTAAATAAAGTTATTCAAAAATGTCATCTGAGAAAATGTCATGCACACAATTATTTAAATAAGACACATTCAGCACAGTACTTTTAAACTTATTGTTCCGATGATTCTGATGACAAACACAAATGCCTAGAATTAAATATAAGGCCCTGTAGAGAACAACATATGGATCTATGCACATAAAGGGATATATGAAATTTATGCCATCAACATGTACATTTACATACACATAAATATTCCCTTCACTCATTAAGGTATTTTCTCCACATCACAATCTGTCTGCCCTTACTGTGCTATTTTCATTCATGTCCTTCCATAACTTCATCACATAGGGTTCACATATCACCTTTCTTGCCTTCTTTAACATCATAGTCAGTCAGTCAGTGAGTATTTATTAGGTACCTACTATGTGCCAGACCCTGTGCTAACCACTGGAGATACAAAGCAGAGCAAAAGACAGCCCCTGCTTTTAATGGAGTTGTCAATTATATCTCACTTTTCTCATGCTTTTTTCAATTGTATATGACTCTTCTTGACACCATTTGGCATTTTCCCATCAAAGATACTAGAGTACTTTGCCATTTCCTTCTCCAATTTTGTTTTTTTTTTACAGATGAGGAAAGTGAGGCAAATAGGGTTAAGTGACTTGTCCAAGGTCACACAGTACGAGTCTGAGGCCAGATTTGAATTTGCGAAGATGAATCTTCTGGAACCCAGGCTTGATACTCTATCCACGGTGCCACTTAGCTGCCATGTTCATCTTCCCCCACCACCAGTTTTGCATTTTTTTGATCTCACACACACACATGTCTTGGACAAACTAATATAGTCCAATTCACTGTACTATCATTTAATCTTGATTCCTCCCCTTTGTAAACAAGAATAAGAGTCTGTTCAAACACCTTGCTTAACTCCTAATACACTATGCTACATTTCCATTATTTACCAGTCCACAAATTTAAAAACAGAACAGAAAAGGAGGCTCATTTGGCATGAATTATTTTTAAAGAGCTTATGCTGATTTTGAAAGACCATTGTTTTCTTTTCATGGTGCTCACAGATACTATGTTTAATAACTCATTCTAGAATTTGACTCGGCATCAACATTAAGTTCTATTATTTTGTTAGTTTTCAAAAATTTCTAACAATTTTGCCTATCTTCAGTCTTCTAGAATTCAGCAAACATTGTTTAAGTATATTTTATATGCAAAACTTTGGAAATAAAAAGAAAAAAATGAAAACACCCCCCCTTAAGGAAATTACATTTTTTCTGGATTATCTTCTATTTTTCACAATTTCCCTGGGATTCAAATAGTTCTGGATCACATGTAAAAAAATCAGTCCCCAGGAATTTCGTTTATCCGAACCAGAAAATGCAAACCCATTTAAAGTAGCTATGTGTTCTGTTACTATTTCTTCACTTACCTTCTATTTGAATTATATATTTGTTGCACACTGGTTTAAAGAATGGAAGAAGAGTAAATTTTATGGTACTTATTTACAATGTTTTATAAGCTTTGTCTCATTTTTGGTTTTTATCTTTCTTCAAGTCAAGAAAAATAGTTAAGTGCTTACAAGGAATATAATTATAAACCAAAAGAAAGAGTAGAAAGAGAACCCCTACCCTCAGGGAAGATTCTCATGGTGGAAGATAATACATTAAGAAATTAAAGGAAACTAAATGTGGATATGGGGGAGAGAAAGTTTAGAGGGGAAGCAGTTCAAAGCTGCAGCCTACAGAGGAAGGAATACATGGTTGGCCGGAGTATCATCTTTAAACTGTCCCAGTGCATTCTGGGTCATTTCCAGTCATCCTGATGAATATCTAATTACTGGACCCAGATGGCTCTGGAGGAGAAGTGAGGTTGTTGACCTTGCACAGCCCTCACTCACTCAAAACAAAGTCAAGTTCAAGTTACATCTTCATTTCCCCGATGGCATGGTCTTGTTTGGCAATAAAGGTCGAACACAACTGGGAGGAACCAGACAATTAGAGGAAGAGTCTAAGGATGGAGTGAATATGTTCATGCAAAAGAAAGCAATACATTGGTCAGGTCTAAATAGATTTGCTTCATTCACGTGACCACAAGTTTGTCACTTTTCTGTTGAGAGGTGGGAAGTATGCTTCATTATCAGTTTCTATGAAATTGTGTATGATTGATCAGTACACTTCTTAGAGTTCTTCAATCTTTCAAAATTCATTTCCTTGACAATGTGATAATTATTTAAATTGACCTCTGGGTTCTACTCAGTTCACTCTGTATCAGTTCATCTAAAATGTCCTAGCTTTACAGAATCCATCCCTTTATTCATTTCTTATGGTATAATAATATTCTATTATATTCATATATTCAGAAATTCTCTAGCTGACAGGTACCCACTTTGTCTCAGTTCTCTGGATTCATTTTCTTTTTATGTTACCTCTTTAGGTGTATGTCTGGTAGTTATATCAGCAGGTATATCAGTAGTGTCACCAAAGCATATCCACAGTTTAGGACTTTTTAAGTATAGTTCCAAATTGCTTTCCATAATGGTTGGATCATTTCATAGCACTAACAGTATATTAGTGTGCCTGTATTCCACAGTGCTTCCAAAAGCTGTCATTTTCCCTTTTTGTCATTTTAGTAATATTCATTTCCTTCACTATGTTCCAAAGCTCATCTGTTTCCTACTCAAACTTTCAAAGTACCTGGAGTTGCATTCCAGGTTTCTTCTATATAGCATGATACATTCCAGTAAGAAACAGTCAATGGTCAAAACAAGAAAGGTGGCTTTGCCCGATCTGGACTGATTCTAGCTCTCATCTCAAATGCATGTTCTCAAAGGACAGCAAATCTCCCCACAACAGATCATCATATACAACTTTTTGTACCCTCAATGAGAATTCTCAAATCAGTTGTAATGGAAATAACATAAGACTGAGGTTCAGGGGTATGCTGGAGCCAGGTTGAACAGGTTCATGAGAGCCAATTATTAAATTTTCATTTTGAGTATTTTCACTTCATAAGTCAATAACCACTACAAATCAAGGCTTAATTTGTTGTTCTGTTGATTGTCCAGAGTTAAGATAATGATGGAAAAATGTTAATAATGCAGATTGAACTTACAAATGTATAGACAGACAGTCCCCTTCCCCTAAGAATGCTGATTGTTCAACATTTTCTAGTATACCACTGCTTAAGTTCTACTTTTTGCTCTGGCATCAACTTGGTATTACCTTGGGTGAATCACTCTTTTTGGTTAAACTTGCTTGTCTGTGTGACAGTCTATGGACTGGATGATCTCTAACTCCTTCAGTCTTTAAAATTTTGTGATTCCTTGCTAAGTCAACTGGTGAACGTCTTTTTATCTCAGGGTTAATAACAGGATTCCGGAAACATGCTGGTGCCAGTGATTTCCTTTGATTTTGTGAAGCACGAGGTGCTATTTCTCCTTCCAAAGGTCCAAATTCTCCCTCTAAGGGAGGAGCCTTTTACTTGTTGCATAGCTCATAATCACAGTCTCTCCTCAGGGTTAAGAAACGGACCTGATAGGACATGTTGTCCAACTCATAGCTGACAAAGAATACCCCATATAACAAAGACTCTTAACCTGAAGTCCACAGATGTACAAGGTATCCATGAACTTGGATGGGTTTGGGGAGGGAGAGCAACACAATTTAATATAATTGGTTTTCTTGGTGTTCCTATCTATTTTATTTTATACATTTGAAAACATGGTTCATAGACTGCCAACTGGGATCTCTCTCTCTGTCTGTCTCTGTCTCTGTCTCTCTGTCTCTCTTTCTCTCCCTCTCTCTCTCTCTCTCTCTTTCTCTCTCTCTCTCTCTCTCTCTCTCTCACACACACACACACACACACACACACACACACACACACACGTTAAGGATCCCTGATATAAAGAATAAAGGGTGTTTTTTTAAATTATTAAATCCATTCTCCTTTTCAGGCTAGGCGATGAGATTATGTTTCTAATAATATAATTAAAGGTACCTTGGGCATGGAGATAAAAAGGAGCATATAGCCTCAGGTTGTTAGGTTTCCTTCAAGTCCACGCCTTTTATCTCAAGTTTAGCCATAGTCTGTCACAACTCCCCTTTAAATTATAATGATAACTTCCCTACTATCCACTAGGCTTCTGTTCCCACAATTGAGTTAATAGCAAAATTATTTTTACATAGGTCTTATGTTCCTGTCAAACTAAATATAAGATATTAACACTAATTTGTTCCAGTAATTGCCCAATTAACAGGTTTCCTGTTCTAAACCTAAGAGAGGAGTAACAACTCTGAGAACTAAGAAGAATTTTTACTCATATATATCTCTGTGAAGCACTGTATCTTCACAAAGGATATTGTATTGTTTCCCCAGAATTAAAATTAGAAGGGTGTGAGTGTGCCTTTGTCCCAAGACCAAAATTCAGAGAGAACTTAAAACATTAGAAGTCTTTTCAAATGTAGAAAAACCAGAAGTTAGCACCTAGTTGCCAAGAATAATTTGAGTACTGTACCTAGAAGTTCTTTCTCTTTCTTTTAGTATCTTCCAGCTCTCCTTGGGTGGCATTGTCTTCCCTAGGCTGGTTGCTCAGCTGGTTTCCTAAAATCTCTCTGCAGCTCAGCTTGCACTTACCAGTGTTAGTTCTCTCTTGGGTCCATAGGGAGCTCTCTTCTCTGCTGCCAGGGATTTTATTCCTCTAGGATGCTTCCGTGAGCTCTTACCAACTCATGAACTTCAAACTACTGGATTATGTTTTTTCCTCTTGAAAAGTCAAAACTGGGAGCCATGGCAAATTGGAAGGGAGGGAAGGGGAAGAAGTCCCCACCCTCAACACACATACGCACACATACTGTGCTCCTTCAAATTCCTTATTGCCTAGCTATATAAAGAAGGGGGAGGAGGGTGTAATTTTTTGCAGGTTTTTTTTCTTTTCTGATACAGGAAAATATATATACTTTGTAAAGGGATTTCATGTGTGTTAGCACATTATTTCTGTAAAATTAAAAACTTAGGCTTGATGACTTCTAGGTCCCTTTCAGCTCTGACTCTGATCCTATGTTTCTTTCATGTCTACAAATTTCTTTGGCCATATCTATTCACTGTGATGCTTACTGTCAGCCAGCTTTGGTCATAGAGTTCAAAATAGTAAAGTAATGCTTATTAGATATTTGTTTTTACTTACTGACCATAAAAACAGTATTTCATGTCCCAACAATAATAGACTTCATTAACTTTTGTTCACGAAGATTAATGAAACCCATTTTTCCCCTACTGCTAGCCATTTTTGATTACTAGTCTAAGTGGGGGAAAATGTGATAGACTGTTCCCAATACAAATAATACTGCTAACACTAAGCAGTTTTTGTTGACCCTTGGGTCCCTCAGGATTTGACCTCAGATTACAATTTATTCCTTACTAAAGGTAACAATAGAGCAAAAACCATATATTATCCTAGTTTTCCCCTTCACTTTCCTCAAAAGTTTTAAGTAAACTTCAGTCTTATTGTCCTGATGATTTCTAGTCATCTAATCAATTTCACATTCTACATAATTGTTATTGAAAAGAAACTGTGATAAAGAATTTTTTTTCAGGTTGGATAAGCAAAATCATTGTGAAAATTGAACTATCAGATGTGTACTGATTAAAATGAAATCTGTGGGTTGTCCTACTCTGTGTGATACTATATAAATAGATATTTGGTTGAGAAATAATAATATAAATAATAGCTTGACTATATAAATACATATTTGATTGAGAAATAATAATGTAAATAATAGTTTGAGTGCTAGAGCTACTATTTGAATAAATATTTTCTCAGAGTGGTTAAATTCTAGCTCTATTTTCCTTACATTCTTCTTCTTTTTTTATTTCCCCCTCAAAAAATGTTTTAGCTCCTGGTCAAACTGTTACTGTGGTTACACAAACTCTGGTTACTAAGGAAACTACCATCTCCAAAGTAGAAATGCCATCTTCCTTGCTGTTGGAGGTACCAGCCCTAGCTGACTTCAATAAGGCGTGGACAGAGCTCACTGACTGGCTTTCATTGCTTGATCGTGTGATAAAAACTCAGAAGGTGATGGTGGGTGATCTTGAAGACATCAATGGCATGATCGTCAAACAGAAGGTATGAAGAAGCCGAGGCAGATATGCTGCTGCCGTTGTTACCGTAGTTTTTCTTCACATTAATGACAGGAACAGGACAGGTCACTGTTGTGGATTCTATGCAGTTGTTTCTTAGTCAGTTTCCCTGTTAACCATCTCTTTCAGTTCCTCTCCAGACACTTCAACTCATCATTCCCTTTCTAGCCAGTCTTAATGTACTCAGGAGAAAAAAATAATAATTCTAATATTAGCTAAAGCAATGCAAAATTAGGAAGGCATATGTCAAAGAAAGAATTAGCGTTTCTAAGCACATCTAGCTGGATGGATTTCAGTAAAACAAATGAGTGTTTGGAGGGATGGAGGGGCTTTCTGCCTAAATGATGCCAAAGAACCCATTTGAAGTTTTTGCTTTTAAATGTTGCTTTGGTATCATATACTTAAAAGCAAATTCCCATAGCAAATGTAAACAATCTAGGGCTTACCCACTAGTTTGCTTTATTGGTGGAATTTTTTTTTTCTTTCCATTGCTAAAGATAATTGAGAGTTGGATATAAATTGCTTAAATTGTGACTTATTTGAATTATTCTAGATTCAGAGATTTGAATTTCTAAGCAGTAATGTGTTCCCAGAAAGAGATTCATAAACACTGTATTTCCCAGACTCACAGAACTGATTTTTCCCCAAAACTATTGTTGAAAAGAAATGTAAGAAGATTATGAGGGTGGTGCTCACATATTTAAAATAAATATGCGATAGATCTTTTATAATCTTAAGTGCTTAGATAAAGTATTTCTGAAAGTCTTATATGTTTGTCATTATCCCGTCCATAAACATCTCAAGCCCATGAAAGGAGAAAGTGAAAAGTTGCATTGAAACATCGACTTGTTGCTGAACTATTTTCTGAAAACAAAAGGAGTAAAAAATTTAGAAATACTATCAAAGAAAGTTTTAAAAAATAGTCACAATTATATGACAGTAAAAGTGATTTTGATAGTATGCGTACTTTAATTAGTTTCCAAATAAAAGATTGCAGTTTTTATGTAATCATTTGAGTATTCATAAACAGATTTTTAGTAGTGTCATGATGTAAATAAGCTGTAACCCCAGTAATGGAACAATCCTAACTTTAATTTTCCTTCAAAACTCATATGATAGCACTAGAGGGGAGGAATTGTATATTACTTCATTAACCTAATTAATTTTATGACATCATTGACATTCTTATTTTGAAAATATTCATATTTATGTTAATATAAATTATCCTAGGGTTTTAACATACATTTTCATAAATGTATCTCATTACTTCTAGGAGAAATGTAGCATATTACATGAAAGGAATAAAAAATTTATCAGTCACTAAGCATTAAGCACTTACTGTGTGCCAAGCACTATACCAGCTATGACCTTAAGACTCTTGTATTCTAGTAGGTATAAATAACATATGTACAGACAAAGCAATATAAAATATAGACCAAGTAAAAATGAAGTCTTAGAGGAAGAGAAAAGTGCCAACATTTTGGAGGACTCCTCCTGATAGTGCTTGAACTAAGCTCTGAAGGAGCTGAGGGATTCTGAAAGGTGGTAAGCAGGAGAGGAAAAATTGTTTAAAGTCTTGGAGAAAAGAGGTGGAATGCTATACATGAGGACCAACAAGTAGGCCAGTTTGGGTGAAATGTAGAATGTGTGAAGATAAGTGATATATAATACCTGGAAAAGTAGGCTGGTGTCAGATTTTGAAGGGTTCTAAATATCAAGCAGGAATTTGTACTTCCTCTGGAGGTTTTTTGATGGGGGAAGAACTTGATCATATTTCTACTTTATGAGCATACATTGGCATCTAGATGGAGGGTGGATTTTACTGGGGAGAGACTTCAGGTAGAAATAGCGATAATCCAGGTAAGAGGTTTGCTCGGGTTCTGGATAATGGACAGTGAAACTCTCATGGCTTCTCTGTCACCAGTGGAGTAAAACAGGGCTGTGTGGTTGCTCCCATGCTTTTTAGTATGATGTTTTCAGCCACGTTGATGAATACTTTCAACGAGCATGAACATGGCATCAAGGTCAACTACCATATTGATGGCAAGCTCTTCTTCAAGGATGGTCTATAATAGGGTGATTCTGTGAGTATAAATAGGTGAAGCTGAGATCAGTAACTTTGTGGAATGGTAGAAAAAGCACTGGATTTAGAGCTGGAGGCTCTGGGTTCGAATTCTGACTTAGCTATTAAAAACTTAAGTGATCTTGGGCAAACCATTTCAGTTTTCTGATCTTAAGCTCTTCATTTTTAAAATGAAATATTTATACAAAATGACCTCTCAGGATCTAAGATCTTTCAGATCTAAGCCTTTGACCCTTTGTTTGGATTTGAAGGTTAGAAAAAGGAAAATCCAGAAAAAGAAGAAAAGACGACAAACCTAAATGACAGAAAGATTGATAAGACTTTCCACAGCAATAGGGAATTAAGAACTGGAATGAGTTTTGGGGGAGCAGATAATGGGTTCCCTCATGGATATGCTGAGGGTGATGGGTCTGCTGTACATCCGTTTGCAAATGTTCAATAGGAAATTAGTGATAGAGGACTGGAGATATAAATGAAACTAGGACTGGATATATAGACTGGAACCATCTCCTTACAGATAAGTGAACCTATGGGAACTGATGAGATCACCAGAGAAATAGCATGGTAAATCAAGCCAAGAAGAACGCAGAGAGAGCAACTTTATTTAAGGAGTAGATAGAGCACTGAACTTGGAGTCAGGAAGCCTGAATTCAAATCCAGTCACAGATACTAGCTGTGTGGCCTTAGACAAGTCATTTAACCACTGTTTGCCTCAGTTTTGTCCTCTATAAAATGGAGAAGTAGGAGTACCTACCTCCCAGGGTTATTGTTATTATTTAAATGAAATAATATTTGTAAAGCACCTAGAAAAGTGCCAGGCACATACTAAATGCTTTCTAAATATTATCATTAGAAGAAGCTATGTGGTTCAGTGGTTAGAGCGTACAGGATCTGGAGTCAGGAAGGCCTGAGTTCATATTTGGCCTCTGCTTGCTAACTATGTAACCCTAGGCACATCACTTAATCTCCGTTTGCCTTATTCCATTGGAGAAGGAAATGTCAAACCACTGCAGAATCTTTGCCAAGAAAACCCAATGGACAAGTATTGACACGGGACATGAAGAGTCTGATACAACTAAACAACCACCTTACTGTTGTTATTATTATCTAACAAAAGAAAGTGAGGAGACAGATAGGGAGAGAAGTGAGAGCCTCCTCACAAAATCTCAAAGAGGTGAGAATATCCAGGAGAAGAGAGTGGTCCTTAGCGTCAAATGTTGCAAAAAGGTCAAGAAGCATGAGAAATGTAAAAAGGCTGTTGACTTTGTCAAGTGAAAGATCATTGGTACATTACAAAGAGCAATTTTAATTTAGTGATAATGTCAGAAGTCAAGAGTTTAAGAAGTGAGTGAAAGCAGAGCTTTATTAAAAATATGAAGACATAAGTAGTAAGTGATTAAAATAGATAAATTCCATCTCATCACATTTCTTTCTCCTAGAAGA
The DNA here is from genome assembly GCA_023548195.1 of Bettongia penicillata ogilbyi. Taxonomy (NCBI): domain Eukaryota; kingdom Metazoa; phylum Chordata; class Mammalia; order Diprotodontia; family Potoroidae; genus Bettongia; species Bettongia penicillata. The sequence continues at coordinate 2,126,544 of JAJHZJ010000872.1, forward strand.
GTCACTTAATGACAAAGTAGGGAAGAGATACTTTGGAAAAATAATTTAATTTATTTTGTAAAATATGCAGTACAGATACTATTACATGTTTGCACCCATCCATAAAGATTTTCGAAAATATCTCTCCTCTGCATTGTCATCTAAATTCTAAAGGCTGACCCTGACAGTGTTAAATAAACAATGCTATTTCAGTTAAAATTCATACCTAGGCATCTGGGTGGAGCAGTGATTAGAACACTGGACCTCATGACAGGAAAACATGGGGTCAAAAGTGACCTCAAATACTTACTAGCTGTGGGTCAGTCACAGCCTCATTTTCCTTGTCGGTAAAATGGAGATAATGATAGCATCTACCTACCAGGGAAGCTGTGAGGATAAAATGAGAACATGTGTAAATTCTTTACAAACCCTAAAGCAAAATATAAACTGTAGCTACTATAATGACTTCTAGGTCCTGGGAGGTCCTCATTTCCTTTTCTGTGATTCTTTTTTAATCATAAGCGAATTTTCTGTCTTTTCACACCCCTACTCCCTGTTCTCAATGAGATATTTCAATAGTATGATTAGTAATTGCATCTTGCATCTATATAAGGTTTAGGTTTTGGAAAGCATGACTTACACCCGGTTGATTTTCAAAACAATTTGTGTTTTATATTTATTTTATAAATAAGTGCCACACGTTCCTGGTGCCAAGAAACACAGAGACAAGGCAATCATCCAGGCTTCCTGATTGGTAGTGGTCATCACACCATGCTGCTGTCTCCTTAGGGACACCAAGGCTGTAATGATCTATAAAGGATTTTAGTGTTTAACATGAAATCCCTGGTCTCCCTTCTTTCTTGCTAGGTAGCAAGTATACTATTATTTACATAGCACTTTTCATATGTCATCTCATTGGATCCGCATAATAACCATGTGAAGTCAGAATACTATATTTATTCCCATTTTATGGATAAGGAAGCTGAAGGTGAAAGGGTGTAAATAATTTAGCCATTGGCACATAGATAGTAAGTGTTGAAGGCAGGATTTGAACTCAGGTCTTTCTGATTCCTAAACCTGTATTCTATCCACTACTATACCTAGCTGTCTCCCATGATATTTTACAAATTCCTCAGTGTATAATCGTGCCACTTCCAAATCTCTTCTTTCATATTAAACCTTTATCTCTGGTAAGTCATTCCCTCAGTCAATAAATTTGTTTTATTAACAACTAAAATTCACAGTCATACAGGTTTTAAGGCTTACAAAAGGTCTTTTTCACACCCACTTTGAACAGCAGCCAGTGCAGATATTGGCTCCATTTTACAGATGAGGAAACTGAAACTCAGGTGACTTGCCAGTACTCAAAGAAAGCTCAGATGTGACCGTAGCTCTAGTCCAAAACTCTTTCTACTCTACTACAATGAAGTGTTCATAAGAAGGTGGGAAATACAAGAGGGGTATAGAATAGTGTGTGTTACTATGGCTGTGGTTCAGTTGTGTGTTATGTATTATTGATAACACTCATAGAAAATGTGTATATACATACTTATATAACATACATATATACAATGTATATATTCATATATTCATATATTCACATATATAATGTATATATGAAATATATTCATGCACATGTTATATGTGTGTGTGCATGTGTATGCACATATGTGTATATAATATATGTGTGTAAATATGTATGTAGATATATATATGTATGTATACATATATGAAACAGTTATCCCTAGCCATTTTTTCAGGTTAAGGGTGCAGAATCCCCATGAATGTGAAAAATTGAGAATAACTTTGGGCTCCACCCTAAACTTTTATCTTTAATAATTTATTTAACACACAAAACAAGCAAAATATGCACTGAACCCATAAAAAAGTTGTAGTTTCCACGTGAGAGAGTGTCGCACACACTATGTAGTCTTTACAGCTGCTGGTATAGCAGCAGCAACTGCTTCAGAGATTTCCTTCCATAAAAAATTCAATATCCAAGGATCACTGCAGGAGAAAATCACTTGACTGAGTCCAGAGGGTAGAGAGATAAAGAGAAAGTTTTCCTAGAGAGATTGTATAGCCGATAGTTCTTTAGCACAGTGAAACTTTCAGTTTAGATGTTTATGATAAATCTATGTGTATATATATATATATATATATATATATGCTTATGGCAGTAAATGATAAAATAGATGAATAATATATAGTATGCATGTACGACTTTTTAAAAAATTTTCCTTATCTTCACCATAGTCTGTGATTTTTCTCAGTAGACAGCAAATCTCCAAAAATTCCCATTTAATTATCAAAGGCCAACCTGAAAATGACCAAAACTGGAAATATGAAGCCTGCGGATATCTTGACGGATGACTTACACACATATCTATATATATAGATATAGATGTGTATAATAAACACCTATATGTTATATGTATACACATATATTTAAGTTAATTTCTAGCTGAAATTAAGGTTTGAAATAAGAATAATAGCATTTTAAGTTTTGCAAAACACTTTCCACATGCCCTTATTGGGTCCTAATAATAACCCTGTGAGGAAGATGTTATTATTATCCCTATTTTACATAAGAGGAAACTGAGGCACAGAGAAAGCTTAAGTGACTTACCAAGGGTCACACAACTTGAAGGTTTCTGAGGTAGAATTTGAACTAGTCTCCCTGACTCTAGGTCCAGAACTCTAACCCAACTCATGTAGCCTCCTCATAATGAATATGAGATTAAGGCAAAATCAAATATTTTATTTCCTTTGCTTTGGAAAATGGACACCAAAAAACCACTTCTACAAAGTTAGAAGACAAATGAATCTTTTTATGGAGTCAGGGCTAACACCTATTCATCGGTTATGATAAATTGATTGAAATCTGACAAGGAGACGTCATTCTTAAAAGAAAGAAGAATATACACATGTTCTCTGACTCCTTAGATTACATTACCACAGCCTCTGCAAAGCATCTAAACCATATCAAAATTATCCAGGGGTGTAATCAGTAATTGTGTTCATGAAAACCTTATTTCTTCTCCGTGTTTGGATGACCTTCAAGCTACAGGCATCCTATGATTGAAAGATTGCCCCCAGAAAACTCCTTTAGGGTGTAAAGACATGACATTTAAACAAATCAGCCTCTATAATCACCCTTGAATTTTTCATTTCAAAGGATTATATATATTCAGTTAAAAGTTTCTTCTTTCTTCAAGAATAATTCTTACTTTCAGAAAACAAAAAGATAATACTATTTTAAGTGAGTTATTTTACTCAGAGAATTATATTAAGAACCTAAAAAGGAATTTTCTCTATGGAATATCTCAAGGCTTTCTTGAGCATGGAAAGAGAAAAATATATTACCTCTAGGCTTTGTATAAGACTATAGAATATATAGAGTGTTATACTCAAAGAAGAAATCTCCAGGATGACCCTCCCCCTACCTCAATGATGAAAATGTCTCACCATGCACATCCAGTATATATATATATATATATGTGTGTGTGTGTGTGTGTGTGTGTGTGTGTGTGTGTGTGTGTGTGTAGCTATCTCTAAGTTACATATTTGTCTTACTGTACTAACAATCAAAAAGTCATGAGATATGAGGGACAAATTGAGATAGACATTTTCAGACACAGCCAACATGAAGATTTATTTTATTCAACTATGTTTCCTTGCTAAAATGGAGGGCTGTTTTGTTTTATTTTCTTCCTTTTTTTTTGTTTTAAATGGAACAGGGGAGAAAGAAGGAAGGGGGAGATGAGTGATAGGTATGCCAAAAAAATTCTAAAAGGAAGGTCATTGCAATATATTTTTTTTTAAGTACAGGAAAGTTCAGGAGACAAAAGGGCAGCTTTAAAATCAAAATTGAGTTTATTATATTCTGTTGAAAATGCATGGTTTCAGATAGATTGCTTTCTGTTTTATGTATTTGGAATTGCTTATATTTGATGTTTGCCAAACTCAAAAAAGTTAAGTAAAAAGGGAAGATGAGATAAATATTAAATAGTAATTACTCCTAGAATGAACAGGAATCCACTGGACTTCGTTGGTTGGAGGAGTAGCACGGTTAGAGCTGTGTTATAGAAAATCACTTTGTCAGCTTTATGGGAAAGCTTTGTGAGAAAAAGGAGAGTTGAGGCAAGGGGATGAATTAAGAGGCTTTTGCAATTGTCCAGGCAAGAGGTGATTCAGACCTTATCTAACTGGGGGTAGAGGTAAGAGATACCATGGAAGTAGAAATGGTAAGATTTAGCCATTGGCTAGATAGGCTGAGGGAGAGTGTGGAGTTGAAGATAACATTGATTTTGTGAACCAGGGTGACTGGAAGGATGGTGGTGCCTTTGACTAAATTTGGAAAATTTTGAGAAACAGTTTGTGTTTAGGGGGATATAATATAATAAGGTCTGCAATAAAGATTGCAATCCATCCAAACAAACTCACACAGTGTGATTCATTCTGTCCCACTCGAAAGGAAAAGGGTAGAGTAGGGACTCTTAGTCATGATTACTGCTCCCAACAAAAAATCAGTCTTCTAAGGGTGTACACCCCCCCTCACAAGATGATCTATTCTAGGTGATCTAGAGGAGATCAAGATGTTTCAGGGTTGGGGAAATTTTCCCAATGACTGCGACCTTTGATGACTGAGTAAGTCATTTAGAATACAACTGCTATGAGAAGCCACCATAAGCCTCAGAACTTGTGAGTACTGGAGAACACAGGTTGGTGTGGTTGATTTGGAGTTCAGTTGTATGATCTCAGGGAGAGTGGGATGGAAACCAGTTTTTCATCTTCCAAGTGCTTAATCCCACACTCCTGGGTGTCAGACAATAGCCCAGATTTTGTAGAACATAGCTCTAGAATGAATGGGCTATCCTTTCCATAACATCTCTATGTAATGAAATTCTTCAAACTCCCCCTGAAATTCTACAAGAATGCAGACTTGATTATATATAAATTGCTTCTTTAAAAAAAAAAAAGCACCTGACATTTACAATTACCTTTTATAGGTTTAAAGTTAGCCCTTGAGTGATTGTTTATTTCCTATAGGCATTATACCTGAAATCCAAGTAATTACCATGAATTTCTATTTGAATATGGTTTATTAATAAACCACTTTTACCTTCCTAAGGTGTAGACAATTGAAATTTGAAAAGGAATATAACAAAAAAAAGAAAACCGAACACTCATACTTTAAAAAGAAATAACCTTGTAAAAGACAAGTGATATCAGCAAATTATCAATATCTATCTGACCATTTTAAAATTAGGCAATATTTAAAGCCAGATTTAAAGGAATGTGAATGCATAGGTACAATTTAGTGTTTTTGTCACTAAACTTTCAGATTTACCAATCGCCAGTTGGCATTCATTTTGTAGAGAAATAATGTTGCTTCTTCAGGATTTTAGGTGTTGGAAAATTCACTACTTGTAGTTTTGCTATGAGGCCAATATTACTAATTTCTTTAGCAAATTAACATTATCTGTTACTGCTTTCTGTTCATCTCAGGTTCTGTTCATCCTGGTCATTTTATTCTATACCCCTGTCAATTCACTATGTTGGCTTTGTTGTTTTACCTTCTCTTTGAATTGGAAAGAACCTCTCTAGAAAGCTTTATTTTTTTCAGTCAGAAAAGAGTCATAAATTACCCCATATGTCTATAAAGCCATAATTCCTTTAACTTTTCTTTTTTTTTCAATTTTTTCTTTCTATTTTCTCTCTGGTCTTTGAAGCTCAAACTTGGTAGTTTTCACCAAAATTTTAAAGATTATCCTTTAGTTCACCAAATTTTAGTTCATTCCTTGTATTTTTTTAAGAGATGCTATCCTCCTTGTTCCTATTCTTTAAAATAAATTTTAAAAAAGTAGCAAACAGTAAGTAGAAAAGTTTTCAGAAAGAGATTGTTTTCTCACACTCTGATGGGTCTTGAAAAAATTTATTTATTAGTGGAAATTTTAAGTATCTTGTTAGGACAGTGGGAGGGAGGGGTGGTTCTTTTTTTTAAAATCATATATTCCTCATACTTTAAATTATTCCAAGTAGGCAGCTGCCTACTCTCATAGCCTTAGGAAATTATGATTCATAGAAATGACACATCCCATATTGTGATATGATATTTCTCTGCTTATTTCTCTCTTTCCATCACTGTCTTTAAAAAAGAAATAAGATTAAATTCAAATGCTGGAGAATCAAATTGCTCCTCCCTTATTATCTGAAGAAGATATGGGCTCTGCCTATACAATACCAAATAGTTGAGGAATCCTGAAAAATTAAATTACCTAAATATACAGGATTTTGTTTCCCCTACAAAATAATGAATATCCAGATATCTGGAAACATTGAAATAATCAGCCATTTTTTTCATATTTATCTTCATATGTTAGAATCATGCTGACTAATATTCCTCAATTTCCAATCCTAGTTTCTGTGCATGTAAAGCAGATTTTCACTGATAATAAAAGTTATAGTAGTAATCCATTGTAACTTTTCCTTTGAAAAGGTCTCCATGGATAAAAATAGGTCTACTCTCCAAACTAACTGCCACTTACTGAAATTCCACCATTAAAAATGAACTATTTTGTGTTAAAACTGTAAATCTTTAAAAGTTCCCTACCTAAATGAAAATACCTAGAGAAGTATAAAGGCATTCAGTTGTTTTGAACAATTAATATTCTTAAAATCTACTCATAGTAGGGATTACATTACCAGATTTCTTTCTACGATAACAGCCAACTCCAGAGAGTGTGTACCACATAGAGTGGGTAAATGAAAGGATATTATCATAAGGGACATTATAGGAATTAAAATCTAAACTTGTCAGTGGATAGCTGGTAAATGTTTAACAATTGACTCTCTGATAAAAATAATGTACAAATGACACATTTTTAAGTTCAGTTGGTACTGTTAACACTTTCTTTATCATTTTCATAAGTCTAGATAATTAATAAAACAATAAATCAAGCCCTAATTTGTAGCAGTCCTTATTTCTAAGCTGCAAATGCTCACATATTGAAATTTCAACCATCAGCTCTCAAGAGTCAGTTCAGGTTGACTTGAGCATACTCATTAGGTCAATTTCAAATTTTGCCTGACGTCCTTAAACCTATGATGAAAGTCTCCTAAGAGATGCACCAGGTACAACTTCTGTTATATCACAATGATCATAAAAGATGAATTCATTCTGAGATTTCTTTCCATTTTTTTCAATTTGCCCTAAGATTGGTGTGATTAATTGTGAAGTTTAGAATCTAGGAAAATTAGGAGGAGAGGCAGAACATCATTTCTTGTGACATTTTGAAAGGAAAGAAAAGTAAACTGAAATATTTGCTCTCAGTTCATTCTACATTAAGAAAAAAGATAATGGATTATAAAAATATAAAAAAGAAGACCTAACATTCATAAAACAAAATATTATGTGTTGGTCATTAACTTATTACTTACTTCTTTTTGTTGAACCTATTTTTGTCAGTGGATGATATCTCACAATAAATTAGCTTTCAATAATAAGAATAAGTTATAAAAGTGAAATATAATTTTACAATAATGTAGTTGCTGTTTTTTTCCCCCAAGAAACATCGACAGATGAGCTGGAATACCAAATAATCAGTTGTGATTTATTCTCCTTTTCTTAAAAAAATGTATTTTATAAATAATTCTGTTCCTGTCAATATCATCTTATATTTCTTATGGGTTGAAGTAAATATAAATTACTGCTGTCTTAAACATGGCTTCCATCTCTCTTGGATACTGCATTTTGGGGAAGAAGGAAAGTAAATTGCTAACTAATCACACCAACACACATAAACTTCCAAAGAAAAATGAAACTGCCATATTGCTTTGCTAAGATCAGTGATTAAGGTAATAAGAAAAGTTGTTGAAATTGAAGGCACATCAATCAGTCTGAATCATAGAATGTTAACACTAGAGCCGAAAGGAATCCCAGAGGCCATCTAATCTGACCTCATTTTAAAAGGAAAAGTGAAGGTCATACAGGTAGTGAGTTTAACAGTTGTTTATTGTAATTCTTTCAAGATACTCTTCTCTTGAAGGAGCAGAATTTCTCAAGTGGACCTATTAGATAGGTAGAAATTTTACTAAACATTTTCTGTGTACCAGGCACTTTGATATGCACTGATTTTACAAAGAAAAAAAATACGACAATCACTTCCCTCAATGGAGGGATATTAATTCAGGCATTTTCCTGCCTTTTCATGACCCCATTTGGGTTTTTCTTGGCAGAGATACTGAAGTGGTATGCCATTTCCTTTTCCAACTCATTTTACAGATGAGGAAGTTGAGGCAAACAAGGTTAAGTGATTTGCCCAGGGTCACACCACTATTAAGTATCTGAGGCTGTATTTGAATTTAGGAAGATGAGTCTTCCTGACTTCAGGTCCAGCACTCTATCCACTGTGCCACTTAGCTACCCAGGATTTAGGATCATGACATACATTAAGACCTTGAAGTATTCACTTCAACACAGTATCGGTCTACTGGTAGTTCTTCCTAAAACTATGTCTTCCATTTATTTTTCTCCCTACAATAACTATGGTGAGTTGAATGGATTTTTCTTTAAGGCACTGGATTTTTCAAAAAGCTTTATGGGGTCCTGAACTTTCTAAAGTTTAGTCCTGCTACTTTTGCCATAACTAAGATGCCAAATAGCTTGCTCTTTATTCAATTGGCTAAGTTTAGAGGACCCTGAAGGTAGAATCTTTCAGAAGATAGAAGCAATAGTGATTAGCACTTAGGTTTTGTTTGTTTATTTCGTTTAGATCTGGGATTATATTTGTGTAGGTAATTCCTGGTGGGGAAATTCCTTCTACCAATATAGACAGGTAGTTCTGAAATTTATAGAGAGATAGAAATAGAGCAGTGAGAGGGTAAGTGACTTACATTCACAGTGGCCAAGATAATATGTGTCTGGATTTTCTGAACCCAGGACTAGTTACATGAATCATTTGTTAAAATAGGGAAGTTACTAGCAAGGGATTGGGTGAGCTCCCTCCTTCTCCACCCTGATCTGTCCCCCTCTTCCCCCATCACACCAGTGATGAAGTGCCCTCTTTTGCCTCTCAGGTATGTTTACACACACACACACACACACACACACACACACACACAACTGAGAATGAGAGGTTTGTACTTATTCATCTGGACACAACTTGAGGTACTTGTCTCAAAAGCAAAAATTCCTAGTTATGGCCTTGCAGACTTCTGGGAGTAATGCTGTACTGCGAAAAGAAATTGTTTCTTTTTTTTTTTTAAAATTTTGCTATCACAGAATATATTCAGTAGCTGTTTGATTAAAATATGTTTAAGAATTATGCAGCTATCATAATGTATTACATCAGGAAATCTTAGGCTTAAATCCTAGCTAGCATTTCTTAGCTACATGATCTTAGACAAGCCATTTAATTTCTCTGAATATCTATTTTTCATCTGTAAAATGATGGCCAGAATATTTTGGCAGCTAGATGGTACAGTGGATAGAACCTCAAGCCTGGAGTCAAGACCTAAATTCTAATCTGACCAAGCTGTGTGACCCTGGGCTAGTACTTAACCCTGTATGTCTCAGTTTCCTCATCTATAAAATGAGCTGGAAAAGGAAATGGCCAACCACTCTAGTATCTTTGATAAAAAAAAAAATCCCCCAAAAGGGTCATGAAGAATGAGACAGACTGAAAATTACTAAACAGCAACAGCAAATACCTGGAGACTGTATCTCAAAATTGTTACAAAGCACAATTGGAATAAAATGAAAGAAGCAGTTTGAAATTTTTGAAATTCTCTACAAACTCCAGTAGTTAATCATCAACAAGTCTACCTCATATGGATATTAAGTATCCAAGTCACAATATTTCATTTGAACTATTTTAAAATAAGGTTATTTATTATATCTATTTATTATAAAATTTTAAGCATTGATGAAAACTTCTCTACGGGTGTAGAGATGTCCAGAGGTAAAGAGATCATTCTTGTATTGACAAACAAGAAATTGCTATTCCAAAAATGTCAAGAGATTATGTAGTACTTTCTTCTGTCTTTAACTTATGCTCTGTCACTGAATGAGATGCTGACCATTACATATGAACTTCTACGACAGGTAAATTTGACACTAAATCAAAAATATTGTGGCAAGGTGCCCTCTTCAGGAGTCAGGAAAATCTGGGTTTAAATCTGGCCTGTGATACATAATGTTTGGTGACCTTTGGCAAATCCCTTAGCCTCTTAGTGCCCCACAAGCAACTTCCTTATTGCTTTTTAAAGCAGTTCATGATATGTGTTGGTAAAAATAAATAAATGACAGTTTAATCAATGAGAACAGCTCATATTTCTTACATGTGTTATATTCATTGATACTAACAATAAATATGTGAGGTAGATGATGAAATATGCCCATTTTGCACATAAATAAACAAGGTCCAAAAGTGAGATGTGTGGTCCAAGGTCAACATTGTAAGTTAACAATAGCACTAGAATAAAAAAATCTTGCCTTTTAGTTCAGTACTTTTTCCACTAAACCACACTAAACCAGACTAGCACTGTTGTACTAATACTAAGTCTTCACCCTGAAATTAGAAATGAGCTGATGTTCTGTGTTTTTCAGCTCTAAATATTCAAAAATACATTGGAGTATTTTTAAACATACTTTTCCTTCTTAGATGATTTAAGACAAACAATATTTAATCACAAAGATCCATAGAGAATGCTTTGATTTGATGGATGAGTAAGCTTCTTGCCTTCTCTTCTTCTATAATTTTGGGCCATATTTTTCTATAAATTCTACAGACAATTAACCCAACATGCCATCGTCCTTCATCTTGCTCTTTGGGAATCTCAGCAGTCACACAAAAATCCAAGCACTCACTTCAGGGCTATGTAAACTAGAAACAGAATGTCCTCAACACTTAAGTGAGCATTTGCTCTAGATTCAGTCTCTCATATGATTTTCATAGATGGTTATGTAGACATTTCTATATTGCACATCTTAAACTTTTCTCTCTGCTCTGATTCAGTAGAAGTTCCTTACCCTTTTAATTTTAAAGTAAATGGTGAGAAAAAGTCACTCTTCAAAGCAAATATTAATTTTAAATGATTGGATGGAACTACATGTTGGCAATCTTAATAATTATCATTGGTGAAAAATGATGGACACTTGAAAAACTGATTAACCATGAGAGCTATTTTTACAGGACAAATAAATAGAAGCTTCAAATCTGACTGAATCACAAGTGACAAAGGAGGGATTTGCTACTTATTACTTTTTTCATCCTTTCCAGGTAATGAATAGGGCCAGAATGAAGAAGTTCTTTTATACTATTGTTTTCCAAATATGTCAGGAAATATAGATTTTTCTGATAAAAAATGGCTCTCAAGTAAAGAGTTCACATATTTTGATAAGCCTGAGGTGTGAGGCTAAATGAGTCTGATGATAGGTTGGTATATTAGATTGTGCTAGGTTTGGACTCAGGAAACCTTAGTTCCACTTTGGACTGTTCTCTAATACCGTGGATAAATCCTCTCATCTTTTCAAGCCACGGCATCCTCATGTGTAAATTAATGGTATGAGACACGGTGACCTCCAAGGTCCCTTCCTTCTCTGTATCTTTTGTACAAAGCCACTACCTATGATTCTGTAGGTGAAACAAACCTGTACTTATCTAGGAAATTGGATTTTTCCTTCCTGAGAAGTCATTTTGATTGGATGAAGTTAAGATTGAGTTGAAATGTTTTTATTTTTATTATTTTAATTTTTCCAATTGCATGTAAAAACAATTTTTTTCATTTTTAATATTTTGAGTTACAAATTCTCTTTCTCCCCTCTCTCTTTATTGATAAGGCAAGCAGTTTGACATAGGCTTTACATGTGCATTCATGCAAAATTTATTTCCATATTAATCATTTTGCAAAAAAAAAGCACAGGCCAAAAGAAAGAAAGAAGGATGAAGTTAAAAAAATATGCTTCAATCTGTATTCAGACTCCATTAGTTCTTTCTTTGGAAGTGGACAGCATTTTTCATCATAAGTCCTTTTAAATGGATAACTTGTCCTGAACAGTGGGCACCTTCCCCTTCTCTTAGAATGCCAGATAAACAACCTAAGACGGTGAAGTAAATGTAGAGCAAATAGGAAGGCAGAGATCCCTGAGGGATATGAGATCCCCTTGAAAATAAAAGAAACTCTCTTTCCTCTCACTTCTGCCTTCATAAGTATATGGAAAGGAAATAAAATTAGATTACATCATCCTTCCTTCCTTCTTTCCTTCCTTCCTGCCTTCCTTCCTTCCTTCTTTCCCTCCCTCTTTCTTCTCCCCCTCTCTCCTTCCTTCTTGGAGTTGTCTCAGGATGCACTAGAAGACCTTGGCCCCTTTAGGCCAAGGTCTTTGAGGTACTTACTTAGGGTGAGGCAGTGCCAATTCATTGACTAGGATTGTTCTGAAGGTAGCCAGCACATGGCCCCTTTAATGAGGTCAAGAAAAAGAAAGACATCAGGCTGGGATGGAAAGAGCATCAGTTACTATTGATAATCACTCTGAAGCCAGGAGGGTCCAGATGAATATCTGGTCACTAGATTCAGATGACTCTGGAGGAGAAGTGAGGCTGGTGACCTGCACAGCCCTCCCTCACTCTAAACAAAGTCAAGTGCAAGTCATGTCATCATTTCTCTGATGGTATGGTCTTCTTTGGCAACAAAGATCAAACTAATCCCTCCTTCCTCAAATACCTAAAGGTACTGAAACAGAAATGCTCACTTTTTAATATATATCAGGAGTCCTTAGCCTGTGCTCACAGATCACAGAACTTGAAAGAGAAAAAAAATTGCGTCATTATTTTCACTCACCTCTAAGCAAAATTTAACATTTTCTTCACTTATAAATGTAAGAGACAAAATATCATTTTGAAAAGAGGTTCATAGACTTCATCAGACTTCCAAAGAGTTTCATGAAGCAAAAATGTTTAAGAACCTTCCGGTAATGGTTTAAAAAATTAAAATATGAATTACATTTTGTTTGTGCTTTAAAAAAAACATAGATCCTTATCTTATAATAATGATAATAGCTAACATGTCTATAACACCTACTATCTTCCAGGTACTGTGCTTTACAAAATGTTATTTCTATTGGTCCTTACAACAACCCTGAGACAAAAGGGCTGTTATTATCCCCATTTTACATATGAAAACCTGAGGCAAATAGAGGTTGAGTGATATAACAGCAAGGATGTGACATACATAGGAAGTCCTGCTGTACAGGTTCTTAGATCTGCTTTTCTAAAAGAAAACAACTTTTGAGGGGTCAGCAATCTACTTTAATCAAGCATGTATATTGTTTACTTAGTTCAGGGGAAAAAGTCAGCACCCTGAACTTCAGAGAAAATACAGAGAAATAAAGACCAACAGACAGAACTTCCAACTGTCTGACTATAAGCAATACACACATCACAGATCAATAGACAGGGGAGCTCCTTAGTGGCTGCCCAGAGTCTCAGCTGGCCAAACAAACACTTGCAATGAAGTCCTAAACAAAACCTCACCTCAGAGTATTTGTACTCTTTTCAAAGCCAGAAGGCATCACAACCTTTGAGAACCAGTGCCTCATTAGAAATATTAGACTCCCCTAATGGGCAGTCCCATTAATGGGTGGGGAAGATCTTTAACTCTCAATTACATAATTAACATCACAAATGACTTGCCCAGGGTCATACACTTAGTGAGTGTCTAAGGTTGAATTTGAATTCAGATCTTCCTGACTCCAGATCCTGTGCTCTATCCACTGTACCACTTATAATAGTTCATGAGAATCATTTGTTCATTTTAGTAAATGAAAAGGGATTTGATTTTGTGTAAATATATTTAAATTCTATATCTTGGAATTGCATATTCATCTAATACCTGGCCTAATATTTTAAGGCTTCAAAGGTTTTTTAAGTTAAATGATTATGGTTTTCAATAGAACCACTAATAACAATGCAGCTAAAGACTTTTATTCTCCATTGCAGAGATTTAATACTATTTAGTTTCTTGTTATGATGAGAAACACTAATATTTTTTTCCCAGATATGTCTGAAATTGCTAAAAGTGTGATAACTGGGCAGAGGTGACAGGAGAGGAGGTTTCTTTCCCCTTCCCTTGTTCCCACCATTAGTCATGTTGCTTTGAAGCAAAAATATTTATCCAACAGTAGATGTTGTATCTCCAGACACATAAAGGCAGGCAAACATTGAAGAAAGGAACCCCTTCAAGAGTAGAACCTCTGGTGGCAGAGAAGGAAGCTATAACTGAACTCAGAAGAGGGTTAGCTTAGGCAATCTAAAATTAGTCTGCAGAGGGAACTATATGAGGAGAGAAAGGACTTCTGGAACATGTAGCTCTGGATCTGGAAGTCAACTTGGAAGAATGAGTTCCTTATATGTGAGCCTCACTGCTTTTATACTCTATATTTACTTCTATTTTCCCCATAGAGGCTGTGAATATAGCTTAGAAAATGAATTATAGGAATTTTGGTGGAGAGAAAGAAAGGTTTTTTTTTTTTCTTTTTACTGAACCATCCTAAATGCCTTTGCTAACAGTGAATGGCTAGCTACTTATGGGAAGCACACCAGGAGGAGCTGGTGACCCCCTAATGTTTAGTGTAAAGATCCATATCATTAAAAAACCAGAACTTAAGTAGAATAGCCCTAGTAGACCATATCTTATGGGAATCCAATTTTTGAGTGTGAATGCAAGTTGGGAGGATTCCTCAAAGAGACAATCAAGTAAAAAAAATTTCACAGGAAAAAGGTAGATAATGGAAATTCTTCTTAGAAAATAATAATTATCCTTTAAGGATCTGATTTTTTGCAAGTCAGACCATCACGACTATGAATGAATAAAAAAGCAACCTATAATTCTACCTCAAGATGGAGTCATTTTTAGATGATCTGTTACTAGGAGGGAAAAAAATTTTAATATAATTAAATCAAGAATAAAAAAAGTATGTTTTGTTTACAACAGACTTATAATAGTTATAATGAGTTGACACTGCTATAGTTTTCAGTGTGACCCATGATGCAATGTTGTTCTCCTGGATACGAAGGCAATATTAACATGGTGGATATTGCTGCTGCTGTAATTTTTGTTGTTGATCCTTGTTTTGGAAGGGGACCAAAGACATCATAGGGTGATGTCTTGACTTGTGCCTAAATTAGATTTAAGTGAGACAGAGTTGCACGAAGTCATCAGCCTCGCTCTGTCTTCCTGAGTCATCAAAGTGCAGTGGCAAGACAAAAGGTAAGATGACCAGCAGTGGCCCAGGATGACACTGGCATCAGATCTATGGCTATCTTCCTTCTGGATTCATCAAGAATGTATGCCCTTAACTTTTTTAAGTGTTTCACCCCTCATTGAGGAAAAAATGATTTAACAAATGAATGAAAAAACATATATTAATTGCTTGAAAGGGGCCAGACACTATGGTAAATGCTTGAGATGTTTATGCAAAATCATAGTAGTCCCTGCTTTGAAAGAGTTTATATTTTAATAAAAGGATTCCACACGAAGCATAGGGGAATTGTTAGAAAGGAAAGCTATGTTGTGGGAGGAGCAATGGGACAACTGGTTTTTTCAAGAAGCATTGGTAGTATCTATTTGATTACTTTTTCTAGAAAAAGAGGTTGAATGATGAGGATGGAATAAAAATGAGTTAGAAATGTCATCTGTGAGCTGAGTGGCACAGCATATTATCAAGGTGAGCCAGTCAGGTCTGAGACATACTAGACATATTGGACTTTCACCAGTCAGGACAATATGGCCCCAGGATAAGAGAATGTGAAGCAGACTTCTTCACATAATGATTACATAGAAAGAAGGATTGGTTCCTATTAGGAAATAATCCAAGAAGGAAACCAGGAAGAAAAACCTTTGAAAGTGAAAGTTGGTCCAAACTTGTGGCAAGGAGTTGGTGACAAGAAGAATGTGGCAAAGAAGTGAAATGGAGAGATGAAACTGTGAATCGTAGAGGTTAAATCTCTCAACCTCCTAAAGTGGCACCATTGCAAACTTCGAAAACAGAAAAGGAAAAAGGAAGGAAGGAAGGAAGGAAGGAAGGAAGGAAGGAAGGAAGGAAGGAAGGAAGGAAGGAAGGAAGGAAGGAAGGAAGGAAGGAAGGAAGGAAGGAAGGAAGGAAGGAAGGAAGGAAGGAAAGGAGAAAGAGAGAAAATTTGCAGATGCTAATGGATTTGTGACTGACTGCAGGATGAAGAGACAAATTGATAGTGTCAGTCTGCTAAAGGTGATGGGAATAGTCACAGAAATATGTAATATAGCTGAAGGTGATGGAAGTGGTCACAGGAATGCATATACAGCTAATAAAGTGTTGTGTTTTCTTCCCTGGAGAATACAGATGAGATATGACAAACCTACTAACCACTTTTGCTGACTCATCTAGGGATGAATGTTGCAGGCAAACAAAAAAAAAATTAAATACTGTTCAGAAAATGGAAGGACTTTGAGCGACATCTCTGACTTTCTTCTCTTCCATTTGAAGGTTATAATCAGGGACAAAATGGTTACATAAGTAGCATGGGAAAATTGGTGTTGGTTTTCTGGATCATGTCTTAGAATATAGGTTTCTTGTTTCTAAATCCATTACTCTTAAACTTAAATCAATGCAAATAACAAAACTGGCACAGTGGCCAGGAACCATAGTAGTGGCAAATTTTAGCTGTACAGTAATCATGTAGCTAATTCTTGACTTGTTTGGCTAATAATTTCATCATTTGAAAATAGATAAAACTACTGTTTTCTCGCAGAAGGTAAAGTAACCTGCTATTCTAGACTTAATTCTTACTAACAAAACACTGGTTGATATGGTGGAAGCAATGAAGTGACCACATCTTTGAAAAATTTATAATAGTGTAGAAAGAGAATGATGCATTCTTCTACATATGCTAGTCTTTAGGACAGCCCATTTCAACAGAATCAGAGAAAAAGTTAGGTTTGAGCTCATGATAAGAAATTCTGAGCGAACATAGTCGAAGGTGAAAAAAAAAGACTGTCATAAATTAAGTTCTAATGATATAAGCATAAATTGTTCCAATGAAGATGAGTGTAGGGAAATACTTAAAGAATCTGATGTGATTGCACAGGAAACTCTCTAATGAACTCATTTTGCAAGAAATGGGATGAAACAAATTAAAAAACAATGCTATAGACATATAAGAATAGGTCCTGAAGGTTAAAACTAAATAACAATAACATTTACTGATATTTGTATACAGAAGTTTAAGGGTTACAGAGTGTTTTACTGCATGATCTCATCTGATATTTACAACAGTTCTGTCAGGCAAGTTCTATAGCTGCTATAATCCTAATTTTACAGAAAAAGAAACTGAGGCCCATTGCATCAAATGGGAGATTTAAATCCATGTCTCTTCTGAGTTCAAGTTCAGTAGTCATTTTTGTTATACCATAGTACTTCTCAATAAATCAGTTAATGCTTTAAAATATGTACTAAAAACAATGAAAAGGAATTTTAAAGGTATGTTTGGAACAAGAACGTGATGTTATACATTTAGAGATGAGTAAAAATCCTGGAGCTGTAAAACCTTGAACAAGTTACCAGACTGCTTCGGTCTTCAATTTTCTCATCTGTAAAATATAGCAGTAATCTCTACTAATTTTTCCAACCTTAATATCTGAGTTAATTTTTATTATTCTGTAGGAATCTCTATGCCCCCATGTTTGAGGCTGATGGCATAACAGTTACAATGAAAACATTCATCCTCTATATTGTTTCTGTCCTTATCAGAATCTTAATATTGGAAAGGACAGAGAGAATATGGTTAAATGGATTTGAAACTCAAGATCGGTAAGAAGAAAATATCTAAAAATTAGGAGTAAGAGATTATAAGGTTTGTCTGAGATAAGAACCAAGCTGTCTATTGGATGGAAAGGGGGTCTTGCCAACATTATGAAAAGATACTTGCTGCTTCTTTCTGTGGTAAAAGTTGTTGGCGGAACATAATGCTTCCTTCATCTCCCTCCTTGATATTTCCTTGACCTTGATCTGTGCCACAATACCACTGGCACCATACTTAGTCTCTTTTTTTCTCAAAATATATTTTTTGCCTAGCTTCTTGACTTGTTACCCACTTTGTTGAACTGGGAGGGATGGTGGAAGGGAGTGACACATTCTATATAGACTATTTCACTCTTCTTCCAAGGTTTGTAGATGGCCTCCTGCTCCGTTAACAAACTAGCTGCTTCAAATGAATTCATCTCTAAATCTACTTACACTGAAAGCATTTGCTGATGTGATGACTGAACTATTGTCATTAATCTTTGAGAAATCATGGATAAAAGAGAAAAAAATAGAAAAGCAGAGATTAGCATCCCAATTATAAAAAAAGATTTTGAAAACTATGGCTGTGCTAGTTTGTCGTTTATTCTTTGGCAAAATTCTAGAACATATTAAACAGTTTAAGAACACATAGAACATCATGGTCACTAGGAATCACCGTTGAGTTCACTAAGAAAAAGGCATGTCAGACTAATCTCCTTTTTGATGGATCATAGATTAGAGGAGAAAACAGCTATCCTGCCATGCTGTTACAGAAAATAAAGCTAGATTTCTTTAGCAAAATCTTTAATATTGTCCTTGTGGAAAAAAACATGGGCTGAGTTTGAGTAGTTGAATGAGCATACTAAAACAATATCAATTATTATTAACTTAGATTTGGAGGCTCTTTAGCAGGGTGTTTTAAGATTATGCTTTATTCATTTGATCCATGACTTAGAGACAGATAGGGTCCTTATCAAATCTGAGGGTGACATAAAGCTTTGAGGGTCAAATCAGGATAAGTAAACAAGTATTTATTAAGAGCCTGTTCTTTTCCTGACACCATGCTAAGCACAAGGTTATAAAGAAGGGCAAAAAACAGACCCTGCCTTCAAAGAGCTCACAACCTAATGGCAGAGAGAATGTAAAAAACTTACGTACAAAGAGTATATGACACAGTTATAGTTAGATCTAATATATTGCACGACAGAGTCAGAATCTCCAAAGATCGTGACAGACTGAAATAAAGGACCAAAATTTACAACATGATGCTTAGTTGGGGATTATTTTAAGTTAAAAATAAACATATAAAACCAAAACTTAATTGGAATAAATATATAATCTTGAACATAGGATCCCAAATCAACGACTCAAGTCCAAGATGTGAGAAGCAGTTTAACAGCATTTCACATGGAAAACTCCTCGAAGTTTAAATTTAGTTTAGTTTTATTGTGGCTGCCAAAAAATAGAGGATAAGACCTACTGATATCAGAGGAGCAAGTGTAGGTGCCTGCTAGATGCTTCCATAACTTCAGGTATTAGGATGGTATCAATAACTGTCGCAACATAGGCAGATAGACGTAAGACATAGGAAGGACAAAAGATTTTGATTCTAAGGATATATTTGTCAACAGAGGTCAAAGATATTTTTTGATAGTACTATTGCTGAATCAGTTTCTGTTCTCTTGAACTCCCAGACTTCCCCTTTGTCCTATTTTTTTCTCCATGGCCTGAGGAACGCTGTGGTCCCTTCCATGAGACGTTATACATCACATCTTAAATCTCTTTTGTGTAATGGATTCCTTTAGCCGTCTGGTAAAGCCTGTGGACTGTTTCTCAGAATAATGTGTGTTGCCTACCTTCATAACTGAAGGAAATGCTAATTTTAGTTAGAGCTAAGTAAAAATAAAAAAGATATATATTTTTTCCCTACTCAAGTCCACAGGCCCTCTGAAATCTGCCCATGGACACTTAGGAGGGATGGTGGTGGCATATCTGTGGACTCCACATTAAGAAACCTTGTTTTGTAGTATTGTGGGGATGCCAAGGACCAAATCACCAGTATAAGTCTTCTGCTGTGCATCAGACAACAAAGCTTTAATGCTCTAGTTTTAAAGGGCAACTTACTAGTTGGTAGCATCCCCAATTTCCTCATGGATTCCTATATGCCCCACAATCTAGGGAATGTACCCACCCTTTCGTAATCTTATCCACATTTCAGGACCTGCTCAAATCCAAACAATGTGTATT
This sequence comes from Bettongia penicillata ogilbyi, assembly GCA_023548195.1. Lineage (NCBI taxonomy): Eukaryota > Metazoa > Chordata > Mammalia > Diprotodontia > Potoroidae > Bettongia > Bettongia penicillata. The sequence goes on from JAJHZJ010000872.1 coordinate 2,146,594, forward strand.
AGTCCTAGGAGTGTCCTGAAACAGAAGCAATAATCCTATAATACTAAGCAATGATAAAACATATTTGGAATATGATATTTATTTCAGGACACAGCAATGTAATGGAGATTTTGACAAACTGGAAGGCTTGGAGGCTAGTGACTAGAACAGAAAAGTATATAGAAATTTTGCCACATAAGAAATGACTGAAAGAATCTGAAATGTTTACCTGGAAGAAAAGGCAGAACAAAATCATAATTTTCTAATATTTTTCAGAACTATTATGTAGAAAAAATAATACTAATTCTGATACGGTATTGTATGATTTTCAAAGTACTGGAGGTATCATTATATCTCCTTAAAGCTACATAATGAAGTAGGTAATTCAGTCACTATTATTTTCCTTTTACTGATAAGAAAAACAGATTTAGACAAGGAAAGTGGCTTCCTAAGAACCAGATGCTAGTATCAAAGCCAAGATTTGATGTATTCCTTGAAGTAACGTCGGAAGGAAAAAATTAAGACAAAAGGATAGAAGTTATTGGGAGAAAGATTACATAAGATTTTTTTTTAAACAAATATATCCAAAAGCAATTTTAAAAATCTAAATTTCCAGGTTTAGAACATGTTTCATATTAGGTAATGTCTTCAGTAATAATAGATATTGTTGGGAGGGGGAATTATTTGTATTAATGGAGGGAAGTTGTACCAGGTCATCTCCAAGTTTTTTAGCTTAAGTTCATGGCAATTCCTTAAGGCTGGGGTTTTTATCCTAGGGGATAAAGAGATGTCTTTTAGATCAAATGAGATAATACCTGAAAAGCAGCATTTTAAACCTTAACACATTATATAAATAGATATTATCCTTTTTTTTCCTTTTCTGTTGCCATAATACTTGACTTTACAAGTTCTTACTGGTATAGTAAAATAATAGTAATAAGACTTTTATATCTTACACACAAAGAGGTAACCTATGATATAAATTCAATCTAGAATGAAATGCTGTTATGTGAGAACATCTTCCTGGATTGTCAGGGCGTAATGGAGCATGGGATGTACAGATTCAGAAATAGTCAAGTGATTAAAAAGATATGTGGCTTTTCCCCACACCACATTGCTTATTGAAACTTTGAGACTGCATTGTGAAAATACTTTATTGTTTTCCTTTCCTGCAAATCATCTCAGTTTTTAATCTGTTTATTTAATAGACTCCAATTTGGGGTAATGGATTTTATTGGGGAAGAAGAGGGTTTTGTTGGGAAATCACAAAGCAGAAAGAGTTATTAGCTAGGGAAGCATCTTGTCATGGAGAGCTTTTTTCATTTTGATTTGGCCAGTAAGAGAATTCTACATTTATTTATAGGCAGATTAACAGAAATATTCTGAATACTCAAGCAAACTTGGGTAAGGGCTGTTCTAGCTCTAAGGAAATAGATGAAACAGCTAAATTAACCAAGTAAGCTAAATAAGTCTGACTTCTCTTGTTCTTTCAAATTCTTTTTTTAGAGATAAGGGGATAGGGACTGGGCCTGGGATTTCATTGTCATAAGGAACTCTTAGGTGAGGGGATTCCTTTTGCCAAGGCAGGTCAAAATCTACTCTGTAGTTTATAGTCTTAGAAAGTTTCCTAGAGTGCTGAAAAATTATATGACACATAGCCAGGACATGCCAAAGGGGAGACTTGAACCCAAATGGTCCTGGCTTCAAGGCCAGTTCTGTGTCTACTACGCCATGGTGCTTCTCGTACAAACTTTAGTAGGCTCAAAGAATAGTCCTAGTTATAAATATGTTACTTACATTATTTGTTAAAGTAGGTGTTGTTCAGGTGTTTAGTCATATCCAACTCTTTGTGATCACACGGACTGTGGTGCCCGTGAAGTTTTCTTGGCAAAGATACTGGAGTGGTTTGCCATTTCCTTCTCCACTAAAATATATATAGTTTCTGTCAAACATGATTTTGACTTTTAAATTATCTCAAGTAGAAAATCTGAATCTTTAAAACTGATGCAAAACAGTCACAATGAGAAGCAATTCCAACATTTTTTTTTAAATGCAAAGTGAAGAATGGGACAGAAAGTGGCATATTAGGGAAAGTCTTCTGAGAAGCTACAAGAAAAAAAGGACCATCCAAAATTCTATGCCAAGGTCACGCTCCTGACTTTGATGTTGTTACCTTTAAATGTTTACTTAAAAAGAATATTTAAAAATTATTCATCAAATATAAATGCATCTTTTTGGTGACTTTTTACAAAGACTTTTAGGAGAATATTTATTTATTAGATTTATACAAGTAGCTTCTGTCAAAAAAAAAAAAACCTCTAGGGTTTCCAGAATTGGGGAAACCAAGCAGGTGAACCATGGGAACACAGGAAGGCAGCAGTAGGATGGTGAAAGTAGTCCTAATGAGGACCCCAGACTCTGACTTTCTGAGGCTCCAAGTAACAGACTTTTAATAAGAGAGTCCCAGAACCTCTAGGCTAGTGTTCTTAAAATAGCCATTACAGTCTTGACGCAGAGCTGATTTTGTTGATAGGAAGGAAAGCAAGACGGTGAAGTGAAATCTAGGGGCAGAGCCCAAATCTAAGAGCAAAGATCATAGACCTAAGAGTGGGAATGACCTCAGGGACTAGTCCAGATTCCTCAATTTTGCCCTAAAGGAAAGTGTGACCAGGTATGAATTGAATCCAGGTTCTCTGACTCCAAAATCAATGCTTTTTCTACTCTACATTGCTGACTGCCCAAAGGAAGAGGGTCTAATACATGTGCATTTCTTTTGCTTTGTGCCTGTATTTGTCTTCCTTCCTCCCTACTTTGTCTGTGTGTGTGTGTGTGTGTGTGTGTGTGTGTGTGTGTGTGTGTCCCAAGGCCTCTTACATACACCAGAATATAGTATAAATTGTTTGAGAGCTTGGGCACAGAAGCATTTCTATATTTGGCAATGCCTTCTGAGCTTTTTCCTATTATCTTGGGATCCTATGACCTGGATGGAAGTTTTATTAATACATGATTCAAAATGATTCACACTCATTTTTAAACTGCAAAGAGATATTCTGAATTCTCAAGGAAACAATCAGAGCATGTGTTATACATGGTTTGTTATTAGAGTTCTGTTTTAAGAGCAGTGCATCACAAATCAAAAGTTTTTCCTAAATTTGAATGAGAACTCAAATTCCAGATTGTGGTTAAAATTTCATGATTTTTTTCCATTTCATTATTAACTTCTATTGAATCAGAATTGGGAAAATGAAGAATCTTGGTTCTCAGCTTATCACCATAAGAGACTCCGTAGCTAGTTCTTTTTCCTTCTTATTCCTATTTCTCTCTTTTAGAGAAAACACTTCAATTGATTTGGGGGCTTATTTACTGAAACTGACAAGAGAATGATATCTACTCAAACTAATGCATAACAATTATCTTCCATTTATTATCATTGTTCATTATTTCCATTTTAGAATATTTTGTTTTTGAGGGGCAGACATATTATCATAGAAACTAATGGTTCACTCAGATTCTTTGGCTAAACCTGCCACCCACTGCTTTCAAGTTTTCTATGCATGAAAGTGAGGGGATTTAATTGGATATTATTGAAAGGATGCAGAGACTAACTCCCTTGTTCCAGCTCTCCCTCTTCCTTCACAAACAACTCCCTGTTTGATTCCTAACCTTGATAAGAAAATTGCCTGATGCACAGTAACCATAAACTGCTTTCAAATTTGGGGGAAATGGTTGCTAGAGAAAGAAAAGTGTATAGGAGATAAAAAAAAAAAAAGAAAGAAGGCAGAAAAGGATGAGGTGAGGGAGAGCTGGGCCACAGTCTTGGGTTCCTGAGTGGATATGGAGGAGTTTTTTGTCTTTGTTTTTTTTTTAATATTGATGAGGAAAGCTGAGAAGAGAGCAGGAATGTTTGAAAGGATCCCAGAAGGCATTCTCATTGCATTCCATCATGTTGTATCTCCCCAGTAGATAAGAGACCTATTCTGGAGTATTTTCAGATTTTTGTCCTCCAAAATAACTGCTCATCATAATGTGGTAACATGTTGATTTCCCTGGGGATATATGCAGATTTATTTTTCATTTTTTATGTGTTTGTTTTCAATTGTGTCTGATTCTTTGTGACCCCATTTGGAGAGTTCTTGGTAGAGATCCTGGAGTGATTTGCCATTTCCTTCTCCAGCTCATTTTACAGATAAGGAAACTGAGGTAAATGGTGTTAAATGACTTGCCCAGGTTGCACAGCTAATAAGTATATAAGGCCAGATTTGAACTCAGGAAGATGAGTCTTCTTGACTTCAGTCCCAGCACTGTATTCACTTCACCACCTACCTGCCTATATACATATATGTGTGTGTAACATATGTAATAGTATATATGACATATGTATGGGTGTATATACACACATACAAATATACATATCTCTGCAGGGGCAGCTGGGTGACACAATGGGTAGAAGACCCATCTTCCTGAGTTCAAATCTGACCTCAGACATTCACCGGCTGTGTGACCTGGGCAAGTCACTTAACCCTGTTTGCCTCAGTTTCTTTATCTGTAAAATGAGTTGGAGAAGGAAATGGCAAATCACTCCAGGATCTCTGCCAAGAAAACTGCAGTGGGGTTGTGAACAACAATATATACATGTGTATTGTATTATATGTGACATATATATATATATGTGTGTGTGTATGTATGTGCATGTATGTGTGTATGTATATAAATCAGTGGCTTAGACCTCTCAGTATGGTCATTCACCACTCAATTACCCTGAATTTGTTATGACAACAGTACAAGATTGGGAATTCAAGGTATGTCACTGGAATCCCTTGTTAATTTAAATTTTCACATGTGGAGGAATGGACTTACCTTAGAACCTCTCTGTAACTTTAAGTGTTTCTTTGAATCATTAATCATGGATCTGTCAAAGTATAGGTTGATGTCAGTTGTTTTTGTGTTCATCCTTCATTTTCGAAGAAGACCATGCCATCAGAGAAATGACGACATGACTTGCATGTGACTTTGTTTTGAGAGAGGGAAAGCTGTACAAGGTCAACAACCTCACTTTCTCCTCCTGAGCCACCTGGGTCCAGTGACCAAATATTCATCAGGATCATTAGAGACGGCCCACGATGCAGTGAGAGACCTTGACCTTTTTTTTTTTGCTGAGATCTATTCAGGTGCTCACTTAGAGTAGGGTGATGCCCATTCAGTGAATAATCAGGGAATGGTCCATTTAATGAGAAAAAGAAAAAAATATGTAAGTAAATCAAGCTGGGAAGGAAAGAGCAACAATTACTATTGTTAATAACTCTGCATCCAAGAAGGTCCAGAAAACAGCCATTAAGTGGAGTTTGAGCAGGGGCATATTGTTGTCCATTGTATGGGCTTCAGAGTGCACTGGGTTTAAGGTTTTGGGAAAGAAGGGAAAGGGAAAGGGAAAAGGGAAAAGGGAAAAGGAAAAAGGGAAGAAATGTAGCCAGTAAATACCAAGTTAACTGGGCATCCTCTGGCCATCCAAATTTACCTTCCTTTGGAGAGGAGAAGGAAGGTGGAGGACAGAAGGGAGAGGATGACCTAAGTTACCCAACTAGCTGAGTCCCTATTCAGACAACTTGGTCCACTCACAGGTTGTGTACTTCCTTCCTTTTCGAAGATGATCATGACATCAGAGAAATGATGACATAACTTGCACTTGACTTTGTTGTCAGTAAACATTGTGAAATTCTAGTTAAAGCTAAGTCATTGCATGGTCATTCATTTATGTACATATGTATGCATGCATGAATGTATGTGTGTGTGTATATATGCATGCATGTATACACACATATGCACACACACACACACACACATATATATATATACCTTTTACAAATTTTCACATTGCTTCACATCTCTCCATTCTCTGTAATCCCCAGATTCATTTCATTGCTAACAAATGTGTTTTTGATCGATTGAAAATCATTAAGGGCTATAAATACATTTTCTTATTAAAGAAGGAAAAGAGACAAAAGAAAAAGTATGGATAATATTCTTTTCAACTCCGCATTGGCTTGCTAAACATTAGGGATACAAAGAAAAGCAAAAACCTGGTCCCATCAAAGAACTCAAGTTTTAATGGGAGAGATAACATGTAAATAAGTGTACATAGAAGATCTAAAATATAGAGAGAGTAAATGGAAGGTATTCTCAAAGTGAAGGAACTTAGTTAGGGTTTGAGCTGAGTCTTGAAGGAAACCAGGGAAAGCACGAGATTGAGGTGAGGAAAGACTGTTTTCTAGTCTTGAAGGACAGCCAGTGAAAAGAAGTAGAATCTGGAGAATGGAGTGTATGATGTAGGAAACAGCAAGTAGGTCTGTTGATCATAAGAGGGACGTAGGGCATGAGAAGACTGGAGAGGTTGGATGGGTCCAAGTTATTATGGGTTTTAGCTGCCAAGGAAAGCATTTTATATTTTATTTTAGAGATAATAAGTAGAAAGTCACTGAAGTTTATGAAATGGAGAGTCAGGAGTGCAAGGGAGGAGGGGGAAGGAGGTAGTAGGCATGGTCAGACATGTGCTTTGGGAAAATCACTTTGCCAGCTGAGCGTGGGATGGATTGGAAAGGGAAGACACTTGAGGCAGGACGGCCAATTAGGAGGCTATTGCAACAATCTAGATGAGAAGCAATGAGCCCTGGATTAAGGAGATGGTTCTATTAATAGAGAAAAGATGGCATATATGGAAGATATGAAAGTAAAAATGACAGAACTTGTAACCATAGCTAGAGCAAATCAAACTATGTTGACTGGGTACACTATAAATTCTTATTATCCAGTTTCACCTGGAAAATTACAGGAGTAAGGCAATTCATTTGTCCCTTCTTAATTGATTTCCTTTCTCCCGCTCCACAGAAAATTATTCAAAACCTTTCTTCTTATCTCAAGTCGCCCACAACTCCTTCTTCTCTAACTCAACTGACGACTTGGCTCTTATTTTGTGGAGAAAATGAAGGCCATTTCCCATAAGCTTCCTCTCCATTGATGGTAATCATTAGGGAAGAGTCAAAGTTAGATTCAAGTTGCCAGGATAGTAACAGTGTCAAAAGTCAATAGATTTGAAGGGGGAGGACCTAGGTTTAAATTCCAGTTCCCTTTATTACCGCTGTGAGCTGGATAAGATCCTAAGGTCCTCTAGGTCTCTATCTTCATCTGTAAAATAAAGCAATTAAGCTAGATGATCTCTAGGTTTTCTTTCAGCTCTAAGATTCCTATTTCAAGCCTGGGGTGAGGTTTATATCAATTCAAAATACTTTCAGAATTTTAAGGGATCTTAGAGCTCACTAGCCTAGCCCCATCATTTTACATGTGGGAAATTGTTATCAAAGCATGTTCAATGGTTTCTCCAAAGGGAAACAGCTAGTTAGTGTCTAGTCTGGACTAGAACTTAGGCCCCTGGGTTCCCAGTTTAGTGCAAAACATAAGATCCTAGACTTAGGATTTAGAACTGAAAGATATCTTAGAAATCATTTTGAAGATGAACAAACAGGATCAAATAAAAAAAATCATTTTCCCAAGGTTCGACTGGTAAGATTAAGTCCCAACTCTTCTTGGGCAAATCCAGTCCCTACTATGTGTGAAGGACCTGAACTAGGCAATGAGGGTAATGCAGTTTTTTTTTTTCCATCTTGCCATCAAAATACTTAGATATAGCAGTGCAATAATGATTTACAGAGTTCTCTAGGGTTTACATAATGTACAAAAACCATAATATGAATGGATCATTTTAAGTAGAGAATAATTGGAAAAGCTTTAATGAGCTGGTTCTTAAAGGATGGAGAGAACATGAACAAATAAAGCTGGGGAAGATAGGGCATCTGGGATGATTCCAAGAATGGAGAACAGTGTACTTCATACCTTGTACATATCAGTATGGGGTCACTAAATGAAGCCATGGATAGAGCTCTGGTCCTAGAATCAGGAACACCTGAGTTCAAATATAGACTCAGACACTTACTCACTGTGACCCTGGGCCAGTCACTTAACCCTGTTTATCTCCATTTTTTCATTTATATAACGAGCTGGAGGAGAAGATAGTAAGGTACACTAGTATTTTTGCCAAGAAGACCCCAAATGGGTCATGGAATGCTGAACAAGAACAAACTTAACAACATACCAGACTTCATTTAGGTCCATGTATGTGACCTCATACTGGCAGACAGAACAAGATTTGTTTTGTTTTTAAAGTACCAATGATGAATCTGCACAGGGATGGCCTGACTCATGTTGTGAAGAAATTCTGTTAGATGTTAATACTTTCTCACAAGGCTTTCATGGTACCAAAGCCAGTTCTCAATCTACTATGATACCAGAATAGCAAGATCAATTCCCCCGCTGCCAGGGAAATTCTCTGTAGGGGTCCACATGAACATATCTTTATTCTTTTATAATGTTATTTATTGTGCTGCATACTATAATTTTACCTCTGTATCCTCCCAATTATAGGCCATATTTTTCTCCATAATTTCTGATGTCTCCCTGCCTTCTTCTATGCATTTTTCTTGCATTCCAATCGACTCAAGTCAACAAGCAGTGCTAAGTACAGAGGATAAAAAGAAAAGGGGGCACAGGGAATCAGGGCTCTCAAGGAGCTCCCAGTCTAACAGAGGAGACAACAGGCAAACAATTATGTACAAACAAGAGAGATGTAAATTGGAGCTAATCTCTGAGGGAAGTCACTAACATCAGGGAAGAGTTGTGCTTTCACAGGGATAGGGAACTCTCAGAACCACTTAGAACACCAAGACTTTAGCCAGTCTCATTATGTGTCAAAGAACCTGAATCCATATCTCCTTGGCCCCACGGCTCCCTCTCCTTCACCATACCAAAAGTGGCAAACGTGGGTCATTGGACCACATGCAGCATACAACACTCTTTCGTGCTACCTGAACCAGATTAAAATGTAATTGGGAAGGGGGCAGGGCCAAGATGGCGGAGTAGAAGGACGCACATTTACGAGCTCCGAGCCCACAACCCATGGAATTGAGGTAAAAGGTAATTGAGGTAAATTCTGAATCTCTGCAGGGGGTGCATAAACATAGGGGAAGAGATTTCCGTTCCACTGAACCCTGGAAAGCCGTCCCCGGGGTCCATCGCACTCCGGAAAGCGGACCCCACCCCCACCCCTGGCCGCGGCCCCAGAGAAGCTGACCCGAGCAGACTTCAGAGAGGAAAGCTCTGGGGGAAGCTCCGGCAGCCGGGAAAGTCCCTCCGCTCACAGAAGCTACAGGTCAGTGAAAAAGAAAGTCGGGCTGAAGGAGAGGGGAAGCGGGGCGTCTCCGTGACTCGGGCCCCCTCGGGAGGAAGTGGCGGCGGCAGAGACGGGGGCAGGAAGCGGCGGAGGCAGAGGCGTGGGCAGGCGGCTGAGGCGGCAGCGGCCCGGGACTCAGGAATCCCCCAGCAGCAGGTAGGATCTTCAATACTGAAGGTCTTTCCAACCTGAGGGAGCCGAGCAGGGGAGACGGCCCTGCCCCCACCCTGCTCTACTGCTGAACGCCTCTGAATAAAACCCCCAAGGGAGCTGAGCACAGCAGGCGGGGCCCCCCACCCCGCCCCCACCCGCTCCGTTCCTGAAAGTCTCTGCGGAAAGCCCCTGAGGGCCCAAGCTTAGGAGACGGCCCTGCCCCCACCCCTGAGCCAGAACTAAAGCTTGCCGCGGGAAAGCGCATTTGAATCTCAGAGGCCAAGCACTAGCTGGGCGGATCCAGGCGGGGGTGGAAAGGAATCTCAGAAGTCAAGTAACTGGCTGGGAAAATGCCTAGAAAGGGGAAGAAAAATAAGACTTTAGAGAGTTTTTTCCAACAAATGCAAATGATCCCGACCTTCGGATCTGATGGGGAGGACGAGAACGTATTTTTCCCATCAGGGAAAGATGTGGAGGGCGGGGCCTCAGTACCCCAGACACCCCAGGGGGGTGTTGGGTGGGCTCAGGCCTTGGAAGAGCTTAAAAAGGATTTTGAAAAGCAAGTTAGACAGGTGGAGGAAAGACTGGGAAGAGAAATGACAAAGATGCAAGAAGAGTATGAAAAAAAGGTCAATATCTTGGTAAAGGAGACCCAAAAAAATGCTGAGGAAATTAACACCTTGAAAAATAGGCTCACTCAATTGGCAAAAGAGGTTCAAAAAGCCAATGAGGAGAAGAATGCATTCAAAAGCAGAATGAGCCAAATGGAAAAAGAGGCTCAAAAGCTCATGGAATTTAATAGTTCTCTCAAAATTAGAATGGAACAGATGGAGTCTAATGACTTTATGAGAAACCAAGAAATCACCAAACAAAACCAAAAGAACGATAAAATGGAAGAGAATGTGAAATATCTCATGGGAAAAACAACTGACCTGGAAAATAGATCAAGGAGAGACAACTTAAAAATTATGGGACTACCTGAAAGCCATGATCAAAAAAAGAGCCTAGACATCGTCTTGCATGAAATTATCAAGGAAAACTGCCCTGACATTCTAGGACCAGAGGGCAAAATAAGTATTGAAAGAATCCATCGATCACCACCTGAAAGAGATCCAAAAAGAGAAACTCCTAGGAACATTGTGGCCAAATTCCAGAACTCCCAGCTCAAGGAAAAAATCTTGCAAGCAGCCAGAAACAAACAATTCCAGTACTGTGGAAATACAATCAGGATAACCCAAGATCTAGCAGCTTCTACATTAAGGGATCGAAGGGCGTGGAATAGGATATTCCAGAAGGCAAAGGAACTAGGACTGAAACCAAGAATCACCTACCCAGCTAAACTGAGTATAATACTTCAAGGGAAAATATGGTCTTTCAATGAAACAGAGGACTTTCAATCATTCTTAATGAAAAGACCAGAGCTGAAAAGAAAATTTGACTTTCAAACACAAGAATGAGAGGAAGCATGCAAAAGTAAACAGCAAGGAGAAGTATTAAGGGACTTACCAGAAATGAACTGTTTGCATTCATACAGGGAAGGACAATATTTCTAACTCTTAAAACTTTTCAGTATCTGGGTGGTTGGTGGGACCACACATACACATGTACACGCATGCACACACATACACACATGCATTCACATGCAGAGACAGAGAGCACAGATTGAACTGAATAGGATGGGACCATACCTTAAAAGAAATTAAGGTAAATGGTGAGAGAGAAATGTAGTGAGAGGAAAGAGGGGGAAATGGAAGGGGGTAACTATATGTCATATAAGAGGCAAGTAGGAGATGTTTTTAGTGAGGGAAAAAGAGGAGAGCTGAGGAAAAAAAAAAAAAAAACAAACAAACAAACAAAAGTTTACCCTCATCACATTTGACTAAACGAAGGAGTGTAATGCACACTCATTTTGGTATGAAAACCTATCTTACAGTATAAGAAAGTGGGGGAGAAGGAGATATTGGGGGGGGATGATGGAAGGGAGGGTAAAGGGAGAAGGGAGTAATTGAAAGTCAATACTTGGGGAGGGACAGGATCAAAGGACAGAAGAGAAACAATGAGGGGCAGGTTAGGAGGGATGGCAATTCAGTTAGTCTTACACAACACGACTATCAGGAAGGTCATTTGCAAAGCTACACAGATATGGCCTATAATGAATTGTCTGCCGTACCAAAGGGAATAGGTGGGGAGGGAGGGATGGGGAGAATTTGGAACTCAAAGTTTTAGGAACAATTGTTTAGTATTGTTGTTGCAACTAGGAAAGAAGACATATAGTTAATGAGGAATAGAAAGTCATCTGGCCCTACAGGAGAAAAGAGAAGATGGAGACAAGAGAAGGGAGGGATGACAGAAGAGAGGACAGATTGGAGATAGGGAAAATTAGATTGCTTGGGGTATTGGGGTGGGGGGAGGGGAGAAAAGGGGAGAAAATTTGGAACCCAAAAATTTGTGAAAATGAATGTAAAAAGCTAAATAAATAAATAAATAAATGTAATTGGGAAATATTTAACAAAATAGATTAAAACATAATGGAACATAGATAATGTTAATATGTGGTTTTCTAAGTCAATATGTGAACCTACAGGAATTCTTAGGTACAGTGTAGTGACCCCATTTTCATTTGAGTTTGACACAAATGCATTAAACTATTCTACCTCTATGAGGGAAAGATCCTTCGGGCAATTAAACCAACATTCGTTAATCAACAAGTGTAAGCCAAGCCTTTGTTGAGTTTAACACGCCAAGCTGTGGAGCAATAGTCTCCAAACATTTTTGGTTCTGAGCCCCATCAGTAAAAACTATTAGAATTCATGCCACCAAGATGTATATATTTACTTTCTGTTAAATTATGTACCTGTACCACAATACTGATAATTATGGACATTACAAAATTCACACACACACACACACACACACACACACACAAAGCAATTTAACAAGAACATGGTAAAATAAACAGAAGGTGATAAAAGCAACAGAGGTCATTGAGCTGGGAGAGATGTCATAACCAGATGTATCCTTAAGGAAAATTACCTTGGCAGCTATGTGGAGGATGGAGTGGAAAGGGCAGACCTTTGAGGTAGGGAGACCAGTCAGGAGGCTCCTTCGATACTTTAGACAGGAGGTGATTAGAGCTTGAATGGGAGTGATGTGTGAGCCAGTAGATAGATAAGTAGATGTAAGAGATACCACAGAGATAGAAGTTTGGCAAAGGATTGGATTGTGAGGTGAAGGACAGAGGAAATAAAGATGACACAAAGGTTTTGAACTCAGGTGAAAATTTGTATTGCCATAACAAAACTTGTAAGTAGAAGGGATTTGGGGTTTAAAAATATAGATCTGTGATGTATGCAGTGCATTCATGTCTTTTCATGCTTTTTAACTTGCTGTCCTACACACAATGAAAGCCAATGCAGGAAGGGCTGTGTTACTAATAAAACTACTGCCCCAGCACAAAGCTTACCTACTAATCCTAGGAGTTCATGTTCCAGGGTCAAGGTGATCTGACAAGCAGGGCAATCTGATATCTAAGAGTGAAGGGATTTTGCCTGTGTAGCTTTTTACCAAGTTGAGTTCAAACTATCCTGGGTGGCTGAGGCCAACAAGAAGGGGAGAAGTTGGAAGCTTGCATAGGCAAGGGAAAACAACTGTGGGAAGTAAGGGATTGTTGATCATAAGTGAAGATATGGGGCACCTAGGTGGTACAGTGGATAGAGCACCAGTGCAGGAGTCAGGAGGACCTGAGTTCAAATCTCACCTCAGACAGTTGGCACTCACTAGCCATGTGACCTTGGGCAAGTCCCTTAACCCCAATTGCCTCATCCTGGGTCATCTCCAGTCATACCTGGTCACTGGATTCAGATGGCTCTGGAGGAGAAGTGAGGCTGGTGATCTGCATAGCCCTCCTTCACTCAAAACAAAATCAAGTGCCTGTCATGTCATCATTTCTCTGATGGCATGGTCTTCTCTGGCAACAAAGGGTGAACACACACAAGTGAAGATATGGTATAGTGAAGACAAGACCAGCAATTGATCATCAAGGATAGGGTGAAATGGTGTCTCTTTTCCCACCCTCTGGTTGAGTATAATTTATCTATAAGGTTCAGACCTCCATGTTGGAGACCAGAGTGGTAACTAAGCACTGAGCCCTTCTGTGCCACATGTCGATTGGTAATAGTTTGTTGCTGTTTTCTGAAATAAAAAATATGGTTTGAAACCAGTGTCTCATTTAGAAACAGTTGTAAAGAATCAATACTGAGCTAGAAACACTTACTTCTAACCATATAGTAGCAATCACTGCTGCCTTAATATAACTTTTAACGTACTCACTTGAGTGCTAATAAGTAACATACCCAACAAAACGGAGAATTAGACATAATGCCTGCCTATAACCCAACAGCTTGGTTAGCATTAGGATATTACTAAAGTCATTTAGGGAGTTCTACTGATGCCCTTTGAACAGCCCTGGAAGCATACTGTTTAAAAGCTGTGCACATTTTCCTAACAACCAGTGCAGAGAGTTTCAATAGTCCTATGAATCAGCCTCATTTCATCCATGTGTTTTCTTGGAATTAAGCCAAAAGCAGGCAATTTTCACTTGAGGTGGTCTTCCTTTAAAATAAGTTAGAAAAGCTTGCTTTGCTGGTACAGTAGCGTGCTAATGCAGACTTATTTTTACAGAGCAAGAACAGATGCTGTACATGGGATTAAAAAGCATTTCTGCATTTCTCCCTGCAAATCTTTTTTTGTTTAAACTACATTTTTCTATCTTGCTCAGACTGGAAGTTCATTAGTCACTCATGAGTCCAATAACAGAAATTTAGATATGTTCCATTTCTTTGCTGCTTTGGTTTACCCTTCTTTAGCCAGCCAGGTGACCCCACTCCTGTGGCCTTTCAAAATAGAAGTCAGACACTGCAAAATCTAGATTGACTTTAGCCCTGTTGAATATCGGAACTCCTGAGCTCAAGCAATCCACCAAAATTTAGCATCCCCTAGGAGCAAGTATGCACCTGGCTAATTCTTCCTTTGAAAAAAAATGCTACCATGAAACAATCAACTTTTTTTTTAAGTCACTACTAAAAATTATAATAGTTTATTGTAATTTTTTGCATCCTTCAACATCAGGCTTTTTTTGTTTTATTTGATTATATAGAGCTCTTTTATGTTACAAATATATATTTTTACAAAGATACAGAATCACACTTCTATTATAGAAACTACATTTTTACTGCAGCAAAATAAATGCTTATCTATAAAAATATAGATCAATGTCTAACACCTTCTTCTACCAGCAGTGCTTACTTGGAAAGTGCATTAACACCCCATAGTAAGCAACTCCACTCACCTGCAAAAGAAGGATCTTTCCAAGTGATTTACAGTTAAGTCTGTGCTTAGACATAGCACCCAATCAAAGAAGGATTTGACCTTTTCTACATTTATCATTTGTGATGTGAAAAGAAAAAAAAATTGATCACAGCCACTGAGGAAACAGCTAAGGAAATGTGTAAAGCTCCTAGAAAACAATTTTGTCCATTTTGAAGAGTAAGAACCTAATTAGTGTCAAATGTTCTTTCGCAGTCACATTGTACAAACGTTACCATTTGGAGCCAAAACAAAGTATGCATTTCTGCCTCCTTAAAAAAAACCTCTATATAGAACATTGCTTCTTAAAAAGACAAACCTTGTTTTACATTTGTCTGTAAAAGTTTTAGCGGTTTCATATAAAATTCCAACTGTCTTCCCCTTATTTAATATCCATGGGTTATTTGTAAACTTACTTTGTAAAAACAAGGTATTGTGGCCCAATGAACTTAATAAAACGCTAAGGGTTAAATATTGGGTTACTTCATATATTGTCTCATGTCTTTGCCTGTAAAATGGAACTAATACCTAGAACTCATATATACCTAAGAAAACTTCCTATATATATATATATATATATATATATATATATATATATATATATGTATATATATACACACACACACACACACACACACACACGCACATATATAGATGTATATGTATGTGTGTGTGTGTGTGTGTGTGATTAACCGACTGTCTGATATAGGCAAAAGAAATAATCTTTCAGTCAGGAAGACCTGAATTCAAATTCTAGCTCTGATAAATGTTGCATCACCTATGGAAGGTTTTGGGAAGCTGGCCTGATGGCAATATTTTCTATTAATCCAAGGTTTGGTGTTAGGATGAAATGAGGTATCTGAAAGTTATGGAATGGTTAACAAAAGGAAGCCTACTTTGCCCCAATATGGGAAGGATACAGTAGTGCTTAGCCTTTCTGGACACAGCACCCCTTGTCTCCATATGGAAATGTTTCTTATCAGCATGGAAGGTATAGTGATTTTGCATAGTCTTCAGAAGTCCATCAATTTGAAGAGGTCCTGACTGAATGTGTGTAGACCTTTTAAGCCCCTTAGTTGATCAGGAGGTCTGTAGCAAGGAAACAGGGGCCAAATGGGTTCCCTGGGACCACTTTGTTTCCTTCTTTAGAGAAAACTAATACTTGTCCCAGGAAGAAAGGAGGGCTGGACCTAACCCCATGTTGTGGGGAAACCCTGGTAGATACTAGGTCTGTCACTGAGCTGCTTCCCTCCCTTCCATCCATACTCAAAGACTGGACCCTCAGAGAATGACTGCTCTCTCAGGTACAAAGGGGGACCTTGTGAGTGCCCACAAGACTCAACTAGGTGCTTCCCATTAACAGTCAGTCAGGAGGCACAACTAGATCATAGTGAAAGCCTTTACTAAGATAGTAAATAGTAAAACCTCACTAATAGCAAAATAGTAAATGGTAAAGTCTCTCTAAGAGAGTAAATAGCAAAATCTCACTATAAACCTGGAGTGCAGTCTCCCTTAGATACACACAGCATCCATGAGAAAATGAAGCTCAAACCTGGGCTAAAATAATGGTAAGATATATATAGAGAGAGAGTAGCAAAGGCAATTCAAAACTCCTGTACTTTTCTCTTCATACAGTCTTTATGCAGTTTCCTTCCTTGGGTAAGGCATGTTTTCTGAATGATGGATGTCCACACTCTCAGCTATCTAATCTAACACATACTAGTAAAATAACCCCCACTGTAACCCCTCTACCAATCATCATCCAGATTTTCCTTCGAGGCTTCTGGTAAAAGGAAACCCAATATTTTACAGTTTAGCATAGGGGTATGCTCTTAGTAGGAGTAACCCTCTCCTAATTGTGCTCCTAGTAGAAATAAATAGAATAAATGTTTATTAAGTTGAACTATATGTTGTACTCAACTTACCTTTCCAAATTTATTTCCCCTCTTCCCTAATAATCTCCTCTGGCCAGGCTGACTTTCCCAGTCTACAAAGCATTCCATGTCCATTTTATATCTATGCCTCTACTTATGTCATTTTCCTGGCAAGATTGCCCCCTCCCTTCTCTGTTTTAAATTTTTACCTGTCCTTTGGGTAGAAGTAATGTTCACTACCACCTTCACAGCTCATATCTTACCATCTTCAGAAAGCTGTGCATGAATACTAAGATGAATTATCCCCTGAATTCCTAAAATCATTAGAATCTGGAGCTGAAAGGTAATTTGGAAGACAGCTAGTTCAAGCATGCATTTTACAGATAAGGAAACACTGCTATCTACCACATTTGTCTGGCACCTGCCTGGCAAGAGTTCTTCATCTTTTGCTAACTTTTTGCATATGTCTTCCTTTGCTCTTTGGACCTACATAGAAACTCCTTGAAGGAAAGGGCTGTATCATATATACCTTGGTAATCACCATAATATCTAGCATAGTATTTTGCTTACAGTTGATGTTTAAATATTCATTGGTTTAGTGATTGATGCTCAGTTACTTTCAGGTTATTTGAATATTTTTAAGATGATGTCTTCCAAAATAATTACTTTAGTTACTTGGCAAGAGTGGGAGGAGATGGAGAGAGAAGCCAGAAAAAAATGTCCATTTCAGACTGCCAGTTTTTGAGGGTAAACTTAGGAAATTGTGTGGTGCTGGATATCAAGTTGTAAATATACAGATTGATAATCCTTAGGACACTTACAATACAATATAATATAATACAGTATACATTTACTAAGAGCCTGCTATATTGTAAGCACTGTGCTAAGCACTTGTAGTCTGAGTATAAATGACACAATATTCCTTTTGACAAATTTTCCATTATATGATTTGTTATCATTGGTTCTTGGGAAAAAAAAACTGATCAAAAAAGACCTCTAACTCAGTCTGCTAAATATCATTCTCGGATTATGAAACAAAGTTTTTCAATGAAGGTACTCTCAGGATATTTAAGACCCTTTCCAGCTCAAAAAAAAAGTCTAAAAACAACAAAAAGGTCCTATGATTCAGTGAATGCTAATTAAGTAAGTGTCACTTGAGAGTAGATATATTATAAATTATTTTCACTTTCTTATTGAAAGTGTATATAAGGAGAAAAAAATCTTATCATGTGGCTTGAATCCAATTCAAAAAGTGTTCATTGGGCACCACCAACTGTATGCAAAAATGGTGTGGGAAATAGTGGCATGATACGTAGGAGGAAGGAAGCCTGGATTTAAGACCTGCTTCCACTCTTACTAGCTCTGTGACTAAAGCAAGTCCTTTAATCTCTCTGAGCTTTGGATGCCTCTCTCAAATTTATCTATTAAGTTAGAGATGGTTTATGGTCTTCTTAAGGTTCTACCAAAACACAGACAGATTGAATATCTGCATAATACTGTACTGTGGAAGTACTGGGTGAGATATAATGCTACTGAAAACATTGTTCTGCCCTGGAGAAGTCCTTGTAGGTGACCTAAGACATGTATGTGAATAACTCTAATACATGGAATATGATTAAGAAGTACCCTAAGAGTTCAGAGAAATGAGAAATTGGTTCTAGCTAGAGGAATCAGAGAATGATTTTGAGGTAGATAGGGAGCATGGAGTGGGAAAGAGTCTACCCTTGGAATC
The DNA here is from genome assembly GCA_023548195.1 of Bettongia penicillata ogilbyi. Classification (NCBI taxonomy): domain Eukaryota; kingdom Metazoa; phylum Chordata; class Mammalia; order Diprotodontia; family Potoroidae; genus Bettongia; species Bettongia penicillata. The sequence goes on from JAJHZJ010000872.1 coordinate 2,164,973, forward strand.
AGAAAGATTCAAGTTGAAATCCTTCCTGGGACACTTACTAGCTGTGTGAATCTGGGAATGTCATATAACTTCTCTCAACTTCATTTTCCTCAACTGCAAAAATGTGGAATTAGACTTGATGGCTATTAATATAGATTCCAGCTTTAAATATATCATTTTCAAATAGTTGAGATGAACCATGAAAGATGAGTAAGAGTTCAACAGACATAAAAGGGGAGAGCATTCCAGGCACAAGAATCAATGTGAGGAAAAAATAGAGAAATAAAAAAGAAAATTATATGTTCTGGGTACAGTTCTTTTGAGATATATGGTACTTGGGAGGGAGCAGGAAAACAAAATATTGAAAAAGTGGCTGTAATCAAATGATGGAGAAAATTTTTGTCAGTCCTCCCCGTCAAAAAAATTAGAGTGTTTTTGTAAGCCAGCAGAGAGCCCTTGAATATACTTGACCTTTGGAATAATGTCATCCCAGATGTTTGGTAGGAAGATTGATTTGGCAGGAATGTGTGAGATAAATTGAAGCGGGAAAGATAGAATACTTGTATTAGTAGTAGCCTAAACTTTAGACTAAGGCTGTTTTAGTAGTCTAGGTCAGTGATCTCCAAGGTGGTAAGCACAGCATGACTACAAAATGACAAGAGGCATGATACCAAAGGGTATGTGGGCACCAAATAGAAGCTGGAAAGATAGGTTGCATCCCACTTTCCCCATGAAGGTCAGTTGTGGACTTATCTCTCACACAATTTGGCCACCTCACTGTAAGTGTAAGCAAAGTGGGATTTGTTTTTATTTTTTATTTTTGTCCCCTGATTCAGGCTAAATTGTGTACATCTGAAGGATTGATCTCCTTTGAACCCTGATAACTCACAGTTGTGCTGAGTCACATAGGTTTCTTGCCTTCTGTCTCTGAGCCAATCAGGGGCTGAATTTTTGTTACATATTCTGAGAGGTTGACATTTTGTTTTGGGAACTTGTTCATGAGAAGGACCTTTTGATTCCCTGGACGGGACTCTGAGTAGCTGTTTGGTAAGAGTCCCCTGCCTACTCAAATGTTGGTGCTCTCTCAGGTTGATGGTATATATAGGTGGCTGCATTATTTTATTCAGACAGTTGGAGCCATGTCTGTTCAGTCTCTGTGCTATTTTCTCTATGTTTCTGTGCTTGTATTTATTTTCTCCATGTTCAGGGTGCTAACCTATTCCCTGAACTAGCGAATGACCTTTACCTTCTTTACTACTCTGCTTGTATTTTGTCCATGTTCAGGGTGCTGACTTTTCCCCTGAACAAGTGAATGACTTAAATATGTTTAATTAAAGTAAGATTGTTGACTCCTTGAAGGTTGTCTTTACTTTAGAAAAGCAGATCAAAGAACCTATGTTATCAGCCCACCCTGTGCACTAGTGTGGTTGCCAATACACCCTCTCATTTAACACTCCAAATATTGTTTAATACTCCTCCATTCCTCTTTCTACCACTCTATGGTTGCACTGGGAAATAGACTCTTAGGATGCTTATGATCTGATCAGCCACGCCTAGATGCAGCATAGGCAAAATTCCTCACCCACCCCACCCCCATGTTATTCCTATACTGCATCCCCTCAGATTACCTTGTGGTTTCTGTGGGCAGCCTTCATATGGGCTCTGCACTCTCAGGGCAGTGACTGGTAAGAGCCCCACACCACTTTTTCATTTAGACAAGGACAGAGGCACATAGGATAAGTGTCTATGAGTGGAGTGTGCCCTTTATCGCTGATTCTATTATATCATCTTTCTTATGAAACTGTGCCTCTTCTGAACTTGCCTATTGTTGTGGAGGACAGTAGTCACTTGCTATCATCTTCAGCTCCTTGCTCTCATTCACCATAAAGAGCCAACCTGTCACCAAATGTCTCATGTCTCCTCTCTGCTCCCAAAAACATTGCCTTAGTGTAGGCTCACATTACCTCTCAATAACTCCCTATTTGGTTCCTCTGGCTCAGTTCTCGCCCCTCTCCAACTTATCATCCTTCACAGAGCTGCAAAAGTGACTATTCCAAAACACAGGTCTGCTCAGTAAATACTAGAGGCTACCTTTTGACTGTGGATCAAATATTGTTTCAACTTTATCTTATCTTTTTTATTTCTATTATTGTGTAAACTTTATAATCTATACAAATATCACAGAATTGCAGTAGTGTGATTTATAAACAGATATATATGTATATGTATATATATATATATATATATATGTATATATAAACATTGCAGTATAGGTGTCCTCAAAAGAGTTTTACTTCAAGTAAGAGTGTGTAAGTAAATGAATTGCTAGAGTGCTGATCTAGGTAAGAACTAAGGAAAGTATGAATGAAGGTAGCAAAGGAGGGATGAGAGGAAGGGCAAAGATGTGAAATATTATGGAGATCAACTCAATTGACGGGAGTTAGAGATCAGGCGTTTCAGTAGAATAGTCGATAGAGTTCACTGGGCTTGAATTAAAGAAGACCTAAGTTTAAATAAGGCCTCTGATACTAACTCTGTGACCCTGGGCAAACCTTTGTTTACCTCAGTTTCCTCAACTATAAAAGGGGGATAATAAAAGCATAAGTACACATATATAATATATATATATATACACACACACACATATATATGTGCATATGTGTGTGTGTATGTAATATATAAATAAATAAGCCCAATAATATATCCTAGGGTTGTGGTAAAGATCAAATAACGCTATAATTATAAAGCAGTTAGCTCAGTGCCTGGAATATATAAATGTTAGTTGCTGTTATAGAGAGAAATGAGAGAAGTTAACAATTTTAAGCATTAATAACTGGGACAGTGGTGGTATCATTAATGGAAACAGCAAAGTCAGGATGAAAAGATTTTTCCCCCTTTTTTCAATTTTTTAACATGTTTTTATTTGAAGTTTTGAATTCCTAATCCTGTTCTTCCCTCCCTTGCTTCCCTCCTTTCTCCCTGAGACAGTAAGCAGTCAAATAGGAGTTATTTACATGCAATTATGTAAAACATTTAGTTTTGTAGAAGAAGACTTGAGTAAAAAAGAAAAAAAGAAAAGAAAAAAGAAAGTGAAAAACAGTATGCTTGAGTCTGTGTTTTAATAATATCAGTTCTTTCTCTTGAGAAAGTATAGTATAGATAACATGCTTCATCATTAGACCTTTGAGATTGTCTTGGATCATTGGGTTGCTAAGAAGAGCTAAGTCCTTCACAGTTCTTTATTGAATAATATTGCTTACTGTGGACAACTTTCTCCTAGTTCTTTTCACTTCACTATGCATCAGTCCATGTAAGGCTTGAGAAGATTTTGAAAGAAAAATGATAAATTCTGTTGTAGGCTCAATTCAATGAAGTAGCATCTAGACGGATATGATTAACAGGATAAAAGATAGAGACCTGACCTGTGATTTCATTGGACTAAAGAACTCCTGGGTGAAGAAAATCTTTCTAGAGACATGGGAGGCAAATTATCTGTAACTTACAGTCTTAGAGAGCTGTCTGGCATTCATAGGTTAACTGACTTGTCCAGAGTCAAATGATTAGCATGAGTAAAGGTCAGGACTTGAACACAAGTCTTCTAGACTCTAAGGCCAGCTTTCCATTGATTAAGTGGTGCTGCCTTTCAGTAACTTGAAAACTGGACATGGAATTCAGGAAAATAAGTTACCTAATTTGCCTTAAAGTAACCCCAATTTTACTTTCTGGAAGAATCAAACATGCCATCCATGCAGACCACACTCAGTCTAAGACACTCACAAGTGTCTCAAACCATATTAAGATTTAATGGAAATTATTTCACAAAATAGATAAAAATAAAAGAAAACAAACAATATCAATAGGTTGTTTTCTAAGTTAATATATGGCTCTCAGGGATCTTTTTGTAGTTTAGCGTTCCCCATTTCTGTTTGATATCACTGGGGAAGGTGATTTGAAAGCTTCTTTGCAACTAAGATTCCTCATTTGTGCATTTTAAGGGGTTTGTCAAGGAAATCAGTCCTCTGGGTTTCTTTTATCAGAGCATTTTTGAAAGGATAATGAGAGAATTCTCAGGCCCTACTTGAACAAAAGAAAAAATTAGTTACTTAAAAAATAATTTATTGATAGCAGACTAGTCTCATTTTGCAGGATTAAGGGATAATACCTCATTTGGATAGTTTTGGAAGATTAATAAAAAAAAAAAGCAAAAATTCCAAAGCCAATCATCAGAAGATCAGAAGTTTAGAGCTAGAAGAGATCTTAGGGATCATTCAGTCTGACTCTTATTTTGCAAAAAGGAAAACTGAGGCACAAAGAGGTTAATCAATGGCACAGTTTTCACAACTAATAGATATCAGAGATGAAAACTTATCTACAGGTGCTTTGATTTGGAGTCCAGTGTTCTTTTCTCCTCAGTAAATATGTATGCATACATATATACATATATCTGTGGATATATGTAATATATATATGGATATATGTAATATATATATACACACCTTTATGGATATTTACATATATATGTACATGTCTATACATGTGTATGTTTAAATATATGTTAAATATATAATATGCTTATCTTTCTAAAGCATATAAAACAATCAATAAAAAAATCTTACAATTATAATGAAATTCATGATTTGATATCTAGTAAACATGTATAAGATTGATATCCCATTTTTCCATCTTCAGCACTAGTCAAGCACTTACTAATCTGTCATTCCTTTGAACACTGCTTGAGCCACCTCAATGTGTACTGATCTATATAAATTACTGCTGCTTTTATACTCTAACTGACCTAGTCTTGCTTTCACTGTAACCTCCCCTTGTCCAGAATGTTTCAACTATTCCCCCTGTGCTAAAAAATCTATTAAAAAATCCTGTTAAAAAAATCTGCACCATAGCATTAGCCTTAAGTTAGAAAATACTTTTTTTTCCAATGTATCTAACATTGTTTTCTTGATTTCTATTTTAACACCATTTCAATTAATCAGACAATAAAGGTCAGCAATTTTTTTATACATTGGCTATGTCCTCAATACTACTCTAGAAACCCACCTCAGACATTTAGCTTCTGTGGGACCCTGGACAAGTCACTTATGTCTCAGTTTCTTTCTCAGTAAAATGGAGATTTTAGTAGTTTTGTCTCACAGAGCTTTCTGTGGTTTATTCAATATTCTACAACCTTGCTAAAGTTGCCAGTTATTTCAACAAGTTCTTTTTTTAGTTGATTCTCCAGAATTCTCTAAGTATATTATCATATCATCTGCAAAGAGTAATAGCTTTGTTTCCTCCTTGCCTATTCTAATTCCTTCAATATCTTTTTTTCTCTTTTACTGTAGTTAATATTTCTAATATAATATTGAATAATAGGGGTGATAATGGGCGTACTTGTTCACCCCTGATCTCATTGGGAAGGCATCTAGTTTATCTCCATTACAGATAATGTTTGCTGATGGGTTTAGTCAGATATTACTCATCATTTTAAGGAAAGCTTCATTTATCCCTAGGTTCTCTCATATTTTCAATAGGAATGGATGGAATATTTTTTCAAAGTTTTTTCTGCATCTATTCAGAAAGTTATATAATTTTTGTTGACTTTGTTATTGATATAGTCAATTATGTGATCTCTTTCCTAATATTGAACTAGTCCTTCATTCTCGATTTAAATCCCACCTGACCATAGTGCATGATCCTGGTGATATATGGCTGATGTTTTATTTAAAATTTTTGCATCAATATTCTTTAGGAAAATTGATCTATAGTTTTATTTCTCTATTTTAGCTCTTTCTTGTTTAGATATCAGCATCATATTTGCATAGTGAAAGGTATTTGGTAGGACTCTTTATTTGTCTATTTTTCCAAATTGTTTGCATACATTGGAACTAATTGCTCTTTAAATATTTGGTAGAGTAAAATTGATTTTTAAATCAATTGAATAAGAATATTATTCCCTCTTTGAGCCAATTTTGATGAAAATAAGATTCAAGCATGCCCACCCCACCCTCATCTTTCCCTTCACCGTAATAGGTCTTTTACACTGCTTCATGTGAGGTCATTTACCCCATTTTACCTCTCTCTTCCCTCTACTTTCAATGTAATCTTCTTTCTCAGCCCTTATTTCTTTTTCATTTTGAATATCATCCAATCAAAGTCACTTTATACCTGCACCTTCTATCCATGTATATTCCTTCCCACTGCCTTAGTAGTGAAATAATTCTTAAGAGTTGCAAATAATATCTTTCCATATAGGGATGTAAATGATTTAATCTTATTGAGTGCCTTGTATTTTCTCTTTCCTGTTTACCTTTATATGCTTCTCTTGAGACTTGTATTTGTTCACCTCTGATCTTTTCATCAGGAATGGTTGAAAGTCCTCTCTTTCAACAAATGACCAATTTTACCCTAAAAGATTATGTTAATTTTCACTGGGTAGGTGATTCTTCATTGTAATCCTAGCTTCTTTGCCTTCTGGAATATCATATTCCAAGCCCTCCAATCCTTTAATGTAGAAGATATTAAATCTTATGTAATCCTCAATGGGGCCCCATGATACTGGATTTTTTTTCTTTCTGGATATTTGCAATATTTTCTCCTTTATCTTGGAGTTCTGGGATTTGGCTATAATATTCCTGGGAGTTTTTGTTCTGGGATCTCTTTCAGGAGATGATTAATGGATTCTTTCAATGCTTATTTTCTCCTCTAGTTCTAGGATATTGTAGAAGTTTTCCTTCATGAATTTTTGAAGTATGATATCCAGGTTCTTTTTTTCATCATGACTTTCACATAGTTTAGTAATTCTTAAATTATCTATACTGGTTCTAATTTCTGTTAGTTGTTTTTCCAATGAGATATTTTATATCTGCTTCTGTTTTTGTTTCTTTTCATTTTGTGTGATTGATTCTTGATGTCATATGAAGTCTTTAGCTTCCACTTGTTCAATTATAATTTTTAAGGTGGTATTTTCTTCCATCAGCTTTTTTTTTTTAATCTCCTGTTTCATTTGGCCAATTCTATTTTTAAGGAATTCTTATCTTCCGTGAATTTTTGTTCCTCTTTTTAAATTTTTTGTGTTTCTTTTGCCAAATTCTTGACTTATCATATTTCTCTTGCTTTACTCTCATTTCTTTTCCCCAATTTTTATTCAATCTCTTTTATTTCCTTTTAAAATCCTTTTTTGAGGTCTCCCAGGAATATTTTTTATTTGGCTTGAGATCAATTTACATTTTTTTTGAGGCTTTGCATGTTGGTGTTTTGACATCGTTATCTTCTTCTAAGTTTATGTTTTGACTTTCCCTTTTACCATAATGTCTTTCTATGGTCATGTTCTTGTTTTATTGTACATTTTTCTCTATTTTTTTTTCATTTTCTATTTCATAATTTTTATAGTTGAGCTCTGCTCCTGGAGTAGAAGGGGCACTATTCCCAAGTTTCTTGGCCCATGAACTATGGACCCTTATCTCCCAGGCAATATTCCCAGCATGGAGGGCTACTATGAATATGCCAGTGTAGTTCTGAATCATAAAGTATAACAGACTCTCAATACAAAAGGCAGAAGGAAAACATTTATTCAGACACCAGAAAGCCAAATCCATCATATTAACCAAAAAATCAATACATATTAGCAGGTCAGGGGACAAAGCCATTCCCAAGCCTTTCTCCCCCTCCTCCCCACTGCTCACCTGCTTTTGTGCCAGGGCTGTGGGGATCCAGGTACTGTGCAAGGACCAGCAGGGGTTGGAGGTTTACCCTGGCCACTTACCTAGTGCTATGTCATGGCCACAGGGTATTGGGCTCCTGCTCCAGGGTCACTGGGGTCCTGGCTACTCACTTGCTGATGTAATAACCTGTAGGGCCTCAGTTACTGACCTACACTGGGGTTGAGGGCCTCCTGCTGGCTTGCCTGGATTCTGTCTGATTTGGATTGTGTTTCTCTTTTACCCAACCTTCTGCCAAACTTCTAAATTGTCTTCAGCAGGAAAATTGTTTCAACCCATCTTTTGTTGGTTCTGTCATTCCAGCATTCGTTCTGAGGTGTTATTTTGTAGTTGTTTGGATATGATGTTGGAAGAATTCAGGGGATTTCCAGCCTAATTCCTCCATCTTGACTCCTGGAAGTCACACAGTAAAATTAATATGATAGAACCAACACTGACCCTTTTTGTATATCTCTTTCTGAATTTTAATCTCCTTTTTTCTAAATATTTTAATGACACTTTTCCTTTTTTCTTTTTTTTGTACCACTCTCCCTTTCACTAAGCCTCCTACACTTAACCTTCACTTAAAATAAAATTAGAGTAAATCAAAATAAATTCATACATTGGTTTTATATGAAAATGAATGGAAACAGATCTCATTTATCTTTATTTTCCATTTCCACTGATGCCACCCGTATCTAGGTTGTTATCTTCTTACACTTGGATTATTGCAATAGCCTCCTTAGAGATCTCCCTTCCTCAGTACCCTTTCTTCTCTAACCTCCCTAATACACTGTTTTGGAATTAATCTTCCCAAAGTACCTGCTTTCATTAAGTCAATCATATATTTGCATTTCAATGGTTACCTAGTGCCCTCAGGCTAAAGTTCAAAATTGTCAGCCTGTCCTTCAAAATCTTCTGTACTCTGGCTTCACTTTACCTATCTAACCTTACCTCCTAATACTTTCCAAAAGCCCTCATTACTAATCAGGTTGATGTCCTCATTTCCTGCAAACAGACCTTGGCAAATGTCTGTTTCCATGCTTTTTTTCCCCCTACTTCAGCCATTATAATGCTCTCCCCCTCCTTTACCCTTGTCAAAATCCTACCTACCCTTTCAGGGGTTAGAGATTAAGCCTATAATTTGAAATTCAAAACTTTTGAATATTCAAATCAGAACTTTCTCTTCAACTTGAGGTCTCAGTTGTCCAGAGCACTGAGAGGTGACATGCTCAAGGTCACACAGATAGTATGCGATAGAGGCAGTTTTTCCTGGTCAAGGCCAGTGTTCTACTGGCCAAGGCCCTACACCAAGCTATGCCCTACAAGAAACTATTCACTTATTAAAGTTTAGTTAAGGGAGTATTTTTTAAAAATTGGAAGCTAAAGAGATTAACTTGCAGAAAAAAATAAAGGAATTGACATGTAAAATTAGATAAAATATTCTGGCAAACTATAAAGGCTACAGTTCAGCAGATACATGGCTTAAATTCTTATTTCCCCTTGCTTTTGGCATCAGTCTTTAGAGGTGTTTTCTGAAACTAGATACAAAATCATTCTTGAGAACTCCAATTACAATCCTTCAGCATTAATATTTATTTTCATTCAACTAAGTTCACATTTGGAGATCTCTTGGACATGGTGGGTACTTTTTTATTTTGTTTTGTTTTTGTCATTCATTTGTATGGAGAACTCCTACAATAGATTCTCCTTCCACCCATGCTAGATGAATGATTCCTCTGCAGATTATAGTATTAAGAAAGTGACTTGGTACACTGAGAGGTTATTACCTGCCCATAGCCACAGAACCATTATCTGTGAGAGGCAGGGACAGAACCCAGGTCTTCCTGACTCCGCTGGCTCTCTTTTCTCTATTCCACAATGCCTTTCATTCAGAAATCTATGAAAATAATTAGGGGCTTGTATTGAAATTGTAACTAACTTTGACTTACTATGAAAAGAATATTAATTACTAGGGAACAAAAAAATGAGGATCTATTTTTTTTCAAATTTGTTACTTATTTTTAGCTAAAATATATTATTATATGTAGGTTAAATAAAATTGTGGTATTTTCCATTCTAATCTGATTGTATGTGGCATTTCATTTTAAAGAATACTATGAAATTCTTTACAACAATTTTGAGTAAAATAACCAGCTGTTTTTGTAATAGCTTCCCTTACCACAGGGGAGACTTGGTAACATAAAAACTTGTGATTCAGATTTCATTTGAAGATACAAGTTTATCATTCTTTTTTTCCCCTCTATTTTCTCTCAGCTAGTGGAGTCCATTATGAATTCAGATCTCCAAGGGGTAAGCTGTTCTCAGTGTATGTAGCACAGTAGTTGTCTGAAAATTCCCTTGAAAATAGGATAGTTTCATTCCCTCTCCAATAGTTGTTTTTGTTTAGATAGTAGATAATATACTAGTAATAAATGTATAAATACTTAGATAATGTCAAGTACGTTACCTTGTTCTGTTAAATCAAGTTGGATTTCTAATAAATGTGTTTTGTGCAGGTATAAACCATACCAAGTGAAATGACAAGACAAAATGACAAAACAAAAAAAGCATGATTTAGTCAATTTCTTAGTTAAGCCAGCAATAACCGATAAATTGAAGTCATCGGTCTCTTAGAGACCAAAAACCCCATCTGAGGGTCAAAGAACCCTTTAAATCCTGGTGTGTCTTCCTTTCAACTGATGTGAGAACCTCCCCTGGCAACTGTAAGGCAACTTTTATTGGAAGACGGGTTGCCTTTCAGGTGTGACTGATTAAAACCCTTCTCTGATACTAAGCAGCACTACCTTCTCTGCATTTGTCCCACTAGAAAAAATCATCTAGGATTTGGCCTCTAGTTCAAAACTGAAATAAAATAAGAGAGCATAATATTCATATCCTTCCCTTTGCCCTCTACAAGGGAGAATTTCCTGTTCTGAAATTCTTCAAATTCACATTAGTCATTCAACAAAGAGGTTTTGCTAAATTCATTAGGTGTATGAGTGATTTGTATTTTATTTCTTTTAGTTTATTTCTCTCTGTAAAGATACCTGGTCAGTTCATGCATGAGGAGGTAAAATACATCAACCAAAATGCTATGAGAATTCCTAATTTTTAAAATTATACAGTGTTTCATTATCTAAAATTTTCAAGGAACTTTCTTCAAAGAATGTTATTAATATTCTTCTCAGGTGCTTACCTAGCATGCATCTGTCAGCAGAATTAGAGAATCATCCAACTAGAGAACGTTTCCCAATGCCCTAAAAGCTATTTTGTTCATTAGAGAGGAAAATGGACTGTTTTAAGTCTAAACTGACATGCTTGCTAATTCCTGCGATAAAACTATTCATTGTGGTCAGTTCTAATTTAGTATCTATTAAGCTTCAGATTGAAGTTGATCAAGTCACTTCTAAAACATACTTTTTAATTGAACCTTGAGTTTCTAAAGAAAAGAAAAAAAACTGAAGTATTAGAATGTTTTGAATTGTACAATTTATCTACATAAAGAAGAGTAGGAGAGTAAACCAATTTTTCAAACTTGATAAATATAAGCTACATTCTTAAAACATCAAGTGAATTAGAAACTTTTTTTTTCATTTTTCCCTTAAAAATACAGAAACCACATAGTTTGGCCTCTGTGTTATTCAAAATGCTTACTTGACCTTATAGTATAAAGACAGCTTTATCAGAAATTTCTGGGCAATTGCTATCTGAAAAGATACTGAATATATTAAAACTTCTACAAATACTGAATTCTGAAGTACTGTGTCATAGATGACTGGTCTTATCATTCCACCCCAAGAAAATGTTTATCTCTTAAAAATCTATCTATGACTACATATCTTCTCCTATAGAATATGTTCAGTTCTCTCCAACTGACTTATGCTACTTACTTCAATCGGTGTCTGGCAATTTGTTCCATATTTCAAACACCCCTTTGTGTAAAGAAACCATAAAAGTTAGAAACCTGAAAATTGGATTTTTCTTTTGAACAATCACTGTCTACAAATGTGGAAAATTTGTTAAAAGTTGATCCCGCCAGCTTTTCAATACAGTAAGGGAACAAAGTCTCAAATAATATGTGTAGTGTTTGGATCACTTCTTTCTGTTTTTTTGTTTTTTTTTTTAATATTTCTGCCCAAAAGCTATTGAGCCTGAATTCTGAAGGAAAGCTGCCTGCTGTCTCCTAGTAGGCTAAAAATGTGACCTTTCAGATGGGAAAAAAAAACCTACAAAATTAGTAGGAGAAAATAGGTCACTTTATAAACTCAATATCTACCACTTTTCTACCATGCACTCTTGGGAAGATTTTTCAGTCCACACATTTTGCGAAGAAATTTGTAAAGGATGTTGTCCTTCCATTTTGGAGAGGCTCAGGTGATAGCAATTATATAGTGATGATTACATAGAGAAAATTCCATGGTGACTATGTCATTGTTGCCTCTCAAAAATATGAATAAAATATTTTAAAAATATGATTCGCTAAATAAAGAAGATACCTCATTCAACATTTTGAAGCAGATTTTTTTTTAAAGAACCTTAAGGTGGCTTCAGAATCTTAAGAAATATGAAGATTTTCATTTTTATTTTATATTCAAAGAAGCAAATGGCAAAAATAACTAGTTTAGAATGCTTCAAATCACTAATATGAGAAATATCAAGCAAAAAAGATGACAGTTTCACCTCACAACAAGCCAATTGGCAAGAAATGGTACTGAAGGAGTTATGTATGGGCAAGCTAATGCATTGTTGGATTATTGCTCCAATTTTTTATTGCTAGAAAATAACCTGCAATGATATGAAGAAAATATCTAAAAGACCACACTCTTTGACCCAGAAATTCCACTAAAGGAAAGAAAATAAGTATTTCTGTAGCATCTACTCTGTGCCAAGCACTTTTTTACCAATATCTCATTTGATTTTTACAATAACCCTGGGAAGTATGTCTTATTATTATTCCAACTTTATAGTTGAAGAAACTGAGGCAGACAGCAGTTAAGTGACTTGCCCAGGGAAACACAGTCAGTGTCTGATTCTGGATTTGACTTCAGGTCTTCCTGAAGCCACACCCTGTTCTCTATCCACTGGGCCACCTAGCTGCCTTAATATTGAGGGACCTGGAATCAGGAAGACCTGAGTTTGAATACTGCCTCAGATCTTAGCTTTGTGACTCTTGGCAAGTCACTTACCTTTTTTACTTCAGTTTCTTCAACTGTAAAATGGAGATAATAATAGCACCTACCTCTTGCAGTTATTGTGAGGATCAAATTTTATAATATTTGTGTGTGTGCATATATTATCTCAAATGTGGTATGTGTGTATATGTAAATATACACACAGTAGTTATATATGTATAATATTATGTATATACACACATATTATCTTTAATGAGACAATATTTTTAAAGACATGTACATATACCCAAAGGAGGTCAAGGAAATAAAAGAAAGATCCCATATAAATTAAAACATTTATAGCTGAACATTTTGTAATAGCAAATACCTGGAAATCAATGAAATATCCATCAAATATGGATGGAATGACTAGATGAGTTGTTGAATTTTGCATATTAATATAATGAAATATTATTTTGCTTTCCAAATTATGGACATTATGAAGACAGAAAAGTATGGGAAGAGTAAAATAACCTGATTTATAGAGAAGTAAGCAAAAAAAAAAGGAAACCAATATACACAAGGATCAGAATAATATAAATCAAAATTATAACAATAAATCAATAGAAATCAAATACTGCAAAATGACCAAGCTTGTTCCCAAATGGTAAATATGGGAAGGTATGCCCCCCCATTTTTTTGCATAGATTTTTTTTGTAAAGATAGGGTACTATGGTTATGGAACATTGAATATTGTGTTAGATATTTCTCTTGTTTTGGCTCATTTTTCTGAGCTGTTCTTGTTATAAATATTGGCTCTCTGGAAAAGGCAGATCAGAGGTAAACATTAGGAAATGTAGGTAATAAAAAAGAATATACCAAAACAAATCTATTTTAAATGTTTAAAGAATTACTATGTAAGGAAGAAGTGTTCTAGAGCAAAAGTTTCCACCTGTTGCAAATATATTTTTATCCAAATATATACTGTGACAACTTAAACAATAAACCTTGATTAAAAAAAAAACTTGATGTGATTAGAATTTATTTCATTAAAAAATTAAATTTCATTAAAGAAACATTTCATGTCTTAATTAGGATCCCAGATTTAGAGTTGGCAACAAACTCTATCTCTGTGCATACACATACACACATACATACAAAATACACATATATACACAAACATTGTATATGTGTGTATATATATGTTTATATGTGCATTTTTGTTTGTGTGTGTGTGTGTATATATATATATATATGTGTGTGTGTGTGTGTATAGGGATGGAATTTGTGATTTCATTGTTATAGGTAAGAAAATTTCCTCTACTCATGCAAGCTAGTACCTTCTCTCCAACTTATGAGGCAGTCCAAGAAGCACTAATTAAGCTTCTTCTCTGTGCCAGACAATGTGTTACATCTGACGATAAAAAAGAATCGTCTCGTACTGTTGCCACAGAGCTTCTTAAACTACGGATTGTAACCTGTGTGGGGTCCTGAGAAATTTGGCAATGCTAAAAGATTTCTGAATACTCAATGACCAAAAATTAATTAAAAATCCAACAGGTAATGAATCCAAGATGTTTCTGGTGGTGTTTGCCGTGTTATGTCACACAACTTCACTGCAGCCTTGGTTCTGCACACAAAGCATGCCCACTTTGCAATGAGCACATCCTCAGGTCAGGCAAGCCAAGGGGTGATGCAAAGAGGAAAGGAGTTGTGAGTGGAAAAAGTTTAAGAAGCCCTCACCTAGAGCATTTAAAAGTTAAATGATTTACCCAGGGTCACACAGCCTACATATGTCAAAGACAAATATAAATAGGTTCATATTATCATAGCCTTTTTGAAGTAGAAGGAATCCAAGATTTTGTCTTATCTTACCCCCACAGATTAGGGATGAGGAAGCTGAAGCCCCCTCCAAAAAAATAAGAAATAAAAAAATCTTAGGAACTAGTTAGCAGCAGAGGCAAGATTTCTTTTCTCCATTCTGAAATTCCTGGTCTCATCAGGACTTCACCCAGAATTAGATTACAAGTGCAAGTAGTCATCCGTCTACTAAATAAGTTGTCACAATTCAGAATGACAGTTCTTAATCTCAGAATTCTTATATTGACTTAAATGAGCCCAAGTGTAGCAACGTAGCTCAACCAAAGCTTTGAAATATTAAGAAGCAAATCTGTAATCAAGATTCCCATTTGGAATTGCTCACATATCTATGAATGAAAAACATCTTCTGGTTAAATTTTTATGCATAAACCACTAGCGATGGAGGGGCTTGTCTTTAATCACCCCTTCTCCCATATATTCTGAAAATATTTTTCTTTAGCTTGAAAATAACACTTTGCTTCCTATAAATAAAGAATGTGCAGAGATGGAGCACTTTGTCTCTCTCAAAATGTATGCATGCCTAGAGTGCAATTATCTACTTAAAAAGAAAAACCCTGAGAATTGTAGGGAACAGCAAATATCAGTGATGCCCTTGAATAGGACCACCATTTATCCATTATAGATAAGTATTGAGTGCTACTTTTAATTTTATACATTTGTTGACCTAGGCAACACTACAGGATTTGGAGCAGCGGCGCCCCCAGTTGGAAGAACTGATTACTGCAGCACAGAATTTAAAAAACAAGACTGGTAACCAAGAGGCCCGAACAATCATTACTGATCGCAGTAAGTGGTGTTTCTGCTGCCCTGTGAAACTCAGGACAGATTCTTGGAAAGTAGCAGTCATAATGATGATGGGATGGGACCCGTTTTTATTTATTATTTATCTATTATATTTTATATTATATATTTACTATACTATTTGTTTATTTCAAGTGTATGAAAATTTTCAGCCTACGAAAAACATGCTAAATAAACAAAATTATTTCTAATTAGAATTATTTAATTGGTTATTAATTATGGTTATTTGATTAGCTGTTAGAATAATTTAATTCTAATTAGAATTATTTATAATGACTCCAAGTAGACTACTAGCTTCTCCATATTTTGTGATTCCTTTCTACGAAGGCTAAAGGATTTGTACCTCCTGCCCTTGCCCAGGTCTTACATTCCTCTGCCCAACTTACTTCCACTGTTCCTTCTGCAACCCCCCCTCTAAACTACTGCCCCAAGCAGTACCCACTCCCACACTATTGTTAATAAATACTGCTTCATCCTACACCACAGCACTTCTCCTCTCTCATTCTTTCTATCTTCAGTGCTCATAGGAACCTGGATTTTTCCAGGAAACATGCCTCCTCTCCCTGATGTTCTACAGGACTGGCTGGGTTTTTTTTCCCTCTTTTGCTCCATGAAATACTATACTAGAAGGAAAATTAACTATATAGTTAGCATTTAGAGCAAGTATTTATGTAATATTTAAAGGTTTGCAAAGCCCCATGCATATAATTCATTTGACCTCACAATACCTGTGAGACAGGTACTCTTATTATCTCTGTTTTATAGATGAGATGACTGAAGGCTTAGAGGAGTTAAGTAACTTTTCCAGGGTCATACAGCTCATATTTCTGAGATGAGATTTGAATTCAGGTCCTGCTGACCCCGAATCTAGCACTCTTACCTCCTATGCCAATTAGCTTCCTCTTCTCCTCTCTGCCACTACCTAGACCCTCCCTTTGCCACCATCACTCAGACAATTTAAATTCCTTTGAGGTCCATTCCATCTATCTTTATCACCATATTTAGATGTTTGTTTCTATTATCTGTGAATTGCCAGGTGGTTCTCCTCCCTTCTTACATGTTTGTAATCTTATCTTTCCCATTCAGTGCCCTCATTCTTAGTTACTTCTTGATATTTCAGCAAATACCCAGGTCTCTCAGCTCATTCATCCCTCACTTCCCACAAAATCCATCACATCACAGCTCTTCATTTCTACCTCACAGAATCATAGAGACACCATCAGTCCCTTATAGGGATGGTCTTCCCAATAGACTTCACCATCATCCAGAACTGTACCATGTTATTGAATGATGAATTTTCATTTTTAGATGCTTGACTTCACTTGTAACCCTACTTCTCATTCACCCCATAACTTCCAGTCTCTCCCTACAATCCTGTTTTCCCAATCATTCCTATTCCGGCTTTGATGAAATTGATGCTGTAATTATGCAGTAGTGTACCATCAGCAGAAGTGTTGAGGGAAACCTACAAGGCAGTCACGTTCTCCCAAAATGTAGAAATTACCATGGACTGAGATGACTTCCAAAAGGAAACAAGAAGACAAGACTCTTCCATGGTAACATGTTTCACTATACCAGTATTAAAATTCTGCTCTGTGATCAAAATCTTCAACCTTATCTTTCCCTCCATATGCCCTCTAGGGCCAGGCAGGCAAGCAAAAATCAGTCCCTGTCCTTCAAGAGTATATAACCTAAGTGGAGAGACAACATGTAAATAGTTATGTATATACAGGACATATACAGAATTAGGTGGAAGGGGATTTCATCAGGAAGGCACTAGCAGAGAGGGAGAACTAGAGAGGCATCTTGTAGAAGCTTAGATTTGCGCTGCTTTTTGAAGGTAGCCAGAGAATTAAAGAGGCGAAGGTGACATGCCAGGTATAGGGAACAGCCAATGCAAAGGTGAGGAAAAAGGATTGTTTGCGGAACTGAAAGTGGGCTAGGTTCTCTGCATCACAGAGTACATGAAAGACAGTCAGGTTGAGAGACTAGAAATCATGTTGGAACCAGGTTATGAAGAACTTTAAATTCCAAATGGAGCATGTTATATTTGATCCAGAAAAAAATATAATGAACTATTGGATATTATTAGAGTAGGGAGCATGATGTGGTCAGAAGTAAGATTTAGAAAAGTTTCCTCATCAGCTGAGTGAAGGATGAATAGGAGTTCAGGGGACCTTGAAGGAAGAAAACCAGTTGTAAGGAGTTTTGGTTGGCCAGGTAAGTAGTGATGAGAGCCTGCGCTGGCTTGGTGACTCTCTCTACAAGTAGAGAGAACGGAGTTTGTAAAAAGAGAATGGTGAGATTTGGTAATGGATGGTTTCTGTAGGGTGCGTGAAAATTTGGGGAAGACACTACTATTGTAAGTCTGTGTGACAGGGAAGATGGCGGATTCCTTGACAGCAATTGGGAGAGTCAGAGAAAATCTAATTAAGCTGCATCTGATTCTTGAACTCCTTTGCATAAATCAGGAGAGGTTGTTTCCCTGTGCCTGTCTTACAAATTCTAACAAACCCCTCTCTGTCCTTAACCCTATTTCTTCCTTCCTCTTTCTGGAACTCACTCCTTCTACCATCTCCCCTCTCTCTTGTCCTTAGACTTTCATCTTCTGCTGGCTCCTTCCCCTCTGCTTACAAATATGGTCAGGTTTTGCCTAGCTTTTAAAAACTTTCACTTGACTTGGCCATCAGAGTATGGACCTCTATACTTGTCTTACCTTGCACCTTCTAGAAAGAATACTCTGAAATTTCTGCTTTCTTGTTCAATCATTTCAGTTTTATCCAACTCTTCATGACCTCATCTGGGTGTTTTCTTGGCAAAGATACTGGAACAGTTTACCATTTCCTTCTCCACCTCATTTTACAGATGAGGAAATTGAGGCAAACAGGGTTATGTGTGTTGCCCAGGGGCACACAGCTAGATAGTGTATGAGGTTGGATTTGAACTTCAGGCCTAGCACTCTATCTACTGCACCACCTAGCCCTTCTGTTTGCTTACCATCTACTTATGCTCTATTTCTTTGCCATCTGGCCTCCATTACTGTCATTTTATTGACATAGTATTCCCAAAGATCAGCAAGCTAAATCTCATGGCCTTTTCTCATTCTCAGCTACTGTACCTGTTGCTTTCAACACTGTTAGCCACTCTCTTCTCCTTTGAATCTCTCTTGGATCTTATTCTACTTCTCTGACTATTTCTTCTCAATATTCTTTATTAATTCATTATCAATTTCTTTTCCCTAAGTATAGAAATCCCATATGTCTCTGTCTTAAGTCTTCTCTAAATATAGTTTATCGATTTATTATCTCATCTAATTTCTAGGGTTGTTACTTGTAGACTCCTGAATCTAAATATCCAGCCCCAATCTCTTACTTGACTTCTATTTTCTTTTCTCCAGCTGCCTACTCGACATCTATCCCTGAATGTCTCACCATCACCTCAGAAGTCATCTCCTTCATTCCTAAGACTCCTCTCTTCCTAAATTCCTTATTTCTTTTGATAGCACCACCATCCCTTCAGTCATCTTGAAAGCTGTTATTCATTTTGTCACTCCTTTTTCCTCATAACATTCCATATCCAGTCTCTCCTCCCTCATGTCTGTTCTTCAAAGAGCTGCAAAAATAATTTCCTAAAAGAACAGAGATGACATTGTCACTGCCAAGTTAAATGTGTGCTCGCGTGCACCTACACACAAACACACACACACACACCTTTTACTGGCTCTTTTTTAGGATGGACTCAAACTCCTCAGTGTGCCTCCACATCTGGCTCCCACCTGCCTTTCCAATCTTATTTCATGGTTCTTCTGTATGCTATGTTCCAACAAAACTGAATTACTCAATTTTCCCAGGATTCACCGTTCCATCAGTTGCCTTCATACATTTGCATAAGCCATACCCCCTCGCCTAAAATATATTCTTTCATCATCTGCTTCATCTTTCCTCTCACCTTCCATGATGTCGATTGGATGCCAGCTCCTTTATAAGACTTTTTGTCATATCCTCAGCTAAGGGTCTGCTCTCCCACCTAGAGAACGTCATCTAGGATTCTCTTTTGCTGCATTATTTCTGACCTTTATATTTATCTGGCTCCTTGAGACAAGGACACTGTCTTGTTTTTATCCTTTCTACAATTACTCCCTATCACCATGTTTTGTACATATTAGACATTGAGACAAAATTAAGTTTTAGTGAATTAAATTAATTTGATGTTAAGTCAAATTTAATTTGAAAGAATTCTTGTTATGCAAATTCTACACTTTCTACTTCTTTCCTGCAGCAACTATGCTTCAGAAAGATTCTGGTCAAGTGAATAATGAATGCTTTTCTTGCTAAGATCTATATCTATCATCTATCTATCTGACTACCTATTTATCTTTTCTCTTTTTTTATTTATCCATATTTATATCTGTTTCTCTCTAACTGCATGTATATGATCTATCTATAAATGTTTAAGAGGAAAATAACTGTTTAAAAGGTTTTCCCACAGTTAGTGTATGTGTATGTATGTGTGTGTACATATGTGTGTGTGTATCCCTTTATAAATGAGACTAGAACACAAGACTAATACTGACCTTCCAGCTGAAAAGCGTTACATATTGGGCTTTTATTATATATATATATATATATTCCTTTTTCCAAGGCATGATTTGACTGAGGATAAAACAGTATCTGTCCCATAAGGAGCCACATTATAATGGGATTCTACTGTACTTCAAATAAGGATGCAGATACCAAATGTGTTTCAGATCCTTGCTTAATTCCAATTTAGTAATTTAGAATATGATGTAATCTCTGATTAGTCATCTTTCTTTTCTCTTTTAGATTTTTGGTCTGAAACTTACTGATTAAAATACTTCCTGATTCAAAAAGGTGTTAAGAAAAAGCTAGTTTAGATCTCTCTGCATTTGTTTTTGATTTGGGAAAAGACATTGGCAAAAAAGAACTGTTTCCAAGCTCAGAACATTTTTAGATCTCATGGATCATCCAAGCCAGTATTTTGTGTTTATCCAAAATGAATCTTCATAGAATTTCTTTCTCAATTCTATTTAACATATGGGGACCATAATGATACAATTAATGATTAAGCCATTATTGTCTAGACATAAATTAGACTCCTTTGGAGACATTATTAACTCATTCCTGTCTCCATCAAAGAAACTTTGAAGTATCTAATAAAAACAGAGGGAATTTCCTCTCCATGGAGAGACTTTCATTAAATGAATGAATGAACAATAAACCTTTTATTAAGCCCTTACTTGGCTAAGTACTGGAGAAACAGATCAAAATTGGGGACTGTCCCTGACATCAAGGAGCTCCTATTCTAATGGGAGAGAGAACACAGATAAGAGTCATCAACTCCAATTCAAATGGGAAGGTTTAGTGGTCTTGAGAGTGTAGCAACAAAGCAGATGGCAATGCATCTGCTTTAATGTCATTTTCCTTGACATCACATAATAGTTGACAAGTTGAACCATTTAACAGTGCTAAGGATTTTGGTGACAAAAACTTTCTTTTCTGCATCTTTAATAGTGCTGATTGTTGAGGATGTAGGTGATACAGTACCTGCAAAAGCAGTTGCCAGGTCCTTTTGCCCAAGGGTTGCTTCTTTGGATGATGACTTTGGGAGATGAAAGCAGAACCAGTGTTCTGCATGTTGTTAGGACCGTCAGAGCTCATGGGCTTAGCCTCTGATCAATGGCAGTTGGTCATCAGTTGCTATTGGTGGTGGTGAAGAATGGGGGTCACTTTTTCCTCAGTGATTGAGCACTTTATTGATAGCTACAGTGTCTGGGCTAGAAGCAAGGCTGGTAATCCTTGCTAATCCCAGGACTCTTGAGGCCAGGGTGTTGGGCTGTCTCAATTAGAATCTGAGGGGGTATGGTGGCTGAGGTGGCAGCAATAATTTGACCCTTCTACCACATTTTGCTTTCTAAATTGTCTTGGGTACAGGTGATAGTTAGGTTTTCCATAGAAGTTGCTTCATTGATGAAGGTTGCAGAAGCTGGGCTGGGAAAAAAAAAAGCCTTTGAGGCCACCCAGCTAGAAAGCACATTGGATAGAACGCTGGGCCTGGGGTCAAGAAGACCTAAGTTCAAAGCCTTCCTCAGACATTTATTGGCTTTATGATTCTGGACAAGTCATTTAACCTCTGTCAACCTCAGTTTCCTTAAGGTAAAATAGGCATAATAAAAGCACCCATCTCCCAGGGTTGTTGTGAGAATAAAATGAGATAATATTTTTAAAGCTGTTAACATAGTGCTCGGAGCACTTATTTCCTTCCTTCCTCAATGTGCATAATGTATGTACGTATATTCCTTCTACTAAAGGAAACTTTCATTCTTTCCTAATTGATTTCCTTTCTTCTCAGAATCGTTATTCTAAACTTTCTCGTATCTTCTCAGATCTCTTACTCTTCCCTGCATGCTTTTTCTCAGGGGAGGACCTTTCTTTACTGAGATATTTGAAATTACTCATTGAGAGTTCCCTCTTCTCCCTATCTCTTAGTCCTTTCTTTGTCCTCTATCCTTTTTTCCTTTTTCCCCCAGTATCTGGCAATATAGTAACCCTTCTTGGAAAGGCCAATCCCTCTACATTTGCCCTGGAAGTCATCCTTTCTGATTTTTTCCATCAAATTGTGTCTATCATATTCCCCTAACCCATTTTTAACCTCTCTTTATCTACTAGTTCTTTCCTTTCAAACATTTCCAATATATATACACATATAGGTATAAATACACATAAGCATACATGTACACACATCTGTATGTATGTACCTACACATATGTCTGAGAAAGGTATGCCTACAGCTCTGATTTCTCCCTGGAGATTAGTCCTACGTCACCAGTTTCCTATTGGGCATTTCAAACTGGATGTCATCAGTTGTGCAATTGAAAAGGGCCAGTGATAATAACTAGCTCTTAACCAGTAAAGCAGATCTTACCAACACACAACATATTACTGAGGATTTTTTTTTACCTACATGAAAAGAAGTTTCTTGTTGTTTAAAGAGAATCCATGTACACTATTTCAATCTAAAAATTTGGAATCCATACCTAAGATTTTTTGATGTATGTAGGAGACTAAGTAAGTAAGGAGGAGGCGAAGCTGTCCAACTGCTTTCTATCTAAAAGAGATCTGGAATAATTACTTCACTTGTATTCAGACATAATACATGAATATTAATAGAATACTTCTGAATGGTCAAGAAAATATGTGTCAGTATGATACCCAATTGGAAATTCATGTTTTCCTCTGTTCCATTCTCATTGTTTGATGGTGTAAACTCTATAACATTAATTATATTACCACATATAAGTAAAGATTTAATAACCATTTAATAAACATTTATTAAATGTAAGAATGTATACACTTAAGCACTACGTGCCCTGACAACGCACCAGATTCAAAGGCAAAAACAGTCACTACCCTCAAGGCACTTACATTCTACTACTATGGAATACCTGATGGCTTTTTGGTAATCATAAATTATGACCCTCTATCACTAAACCTAAAGGTCTTCTCTTTTTTCTGTTTTGATTTACTTCCTAGGGGAAAATGGCTAGGAGAGAGTCAGACACATTTAATTGGGTTGGCAAAAAATGACTGAACATTAAGATAGTCCTTTTTGAGAGGTAGTTTGTTAAAGTAAGAAAAAAAATCAGATTTGGAGACAGAAAACCTTATTTTAAATCTCTGTTACTTACTGTCTATGTGACATTGGTAAATAAACTTCTTTGAGTCTGAATCACTTCCTCTGACATATTGAAGGAATTGGACTTGCTGATCATAGAGGATTCTTTCAGCTATGCATTCCATGATGTCCTTTTGAATTTAAATTATTATAGTTGGCTAAGCAATTGAACATGATATATACTGTTTTTAGGGGAAAAGGCTCTTATAGTATATGGTTAAATGGACTCCATCAGTGTATAAATGATTCACTTGCTATAAGGTCATGTCTAAAAAGAGATGAGCAAGACATCGAAAAATCCGTCAATACATATCCTTGTTTCCCAGCTTAATGCTCAATAAAAAGCACTGCGTAACTGGTATAGATGATCCTCATATCCATACCTTTAATCAGTGAAGTCAGACTCAAAAGCAGGTACTTAAAAATCCAGTTTAATATGATCCATGTTCTACTGTATTTTTATTCATCTTGTTAAATATTTCCAAATTACATTTTAATTCTGTTCAGGCTGCACTTGGAAAAATTATGCACCACAGTATGGGACACCCATGCCTTACATGGAATAATTTTATACGTGTCTTCTTCCAAAGGTTGTTGTTTCCTTTGCATTGGCATAGTTAACTAACTTCTACACCACAATGACCTGAAATAGTGGCTGAGCTCCCAAAGATGGCTAATGAGTTGCATAACTAAGAGACCGAATAACCATCCCACTTGTCAGTCACTTAGATAGCATGTCTAAGAAAAATCTAAAATAAGAACATTTTTAAATGCAAATTTGAACACAGCATATAGAAATCTCACATTTTATTGCACAAATGAAATTTTATTTTCAGTATTTCTTTTCACAAAAGAAAAGAATAGCTAGGAATTCATTGTAGCCTCCAATCAGCAATCTCTAAATATTTTTCATTTTACTATACAAAGTCTTTTTTTTTTCCCATAGAGCACTGATGTTTTATTTTCCCCTCATACTTCACATAGTGTAAAGAAAAATTGAGTGACCTGAGTGTGTTTGCTGCTAATGCCTAGTGATTTGAATTGTTCCGCTTCCTTGTTCATATGCCTTTTAAGATTGCTTTTGTGAATGTCTCTGGCTTAATGGAAAGGTTGTAATCCAAATCACCAAAAAAAAATCATTTTCTTGAAAGCAAATGTCTATTGTAATATGTCATTTGCTTATTAAGAATCCAAGCTTGAATGCTACCTCGGAGATGTGATTGGGTCCACTAAGAATGGTATTGAGACTTTTATGAGAAGACATGTTTATCTAAACAATGTCATTTTCAGTCCTTTGGCACTACAGTATATCTCTCCATTTGAAATCTTTGAAATGGGAAGGAAATTCAATACTCATAAAATTCCAATAGTGTTTTAAATAGAATTTTCTTTGTATAGATTTAGTCTTCCCCTTGAAATGGACAGAAATAAAATAGCAACTCATAAAAATGAATCCCCTTGTTTGAAGGTTTTCCCCTACTTCGTTATCTCTATAAAATTGCCAGAAATGAAATATTTAGGAAGGACTCAGATAAAGTAAAACTTGTTTAATATGTATGGAATCTTATATTAAAATATTTTTTTTCCTCCCAGGTAAATCATGCTTTATAACTTTGTACATCTGGGAAAATCCATACATAGTAATTAAATTCTATCTAGAGGAAATTGAGTAAAAAAATCCCTGTGCACTTGTAATAACCTTGGTAAAATCTCAGTGTGAGTGGTTGGCGTCATATGAATGTTTCCCTCTATCTATGAACTTCCATAATTTTCATTGTCTTGTCCAGGTTGCTTATTTGAATATAACCTGGTTGTAATCAGCTTGGTTAGTTAGAGTGAATTGTATTTTAAGTGAATTCAAATGATTAAGTATTGAATTCTTTGCAGCGATTGTTTTTTTTTTTAATTGCTACCCTGTGTTGCCTCTGCCTAAGCAGTTATTGAGTTTGTTTCAGAAACATTAATTACTCTTTTCAGCTGCTATCTCAAGAGAATTGTAATCTGGGACTGAAGACCTTTATACCTAGAAAGAGTCAAGCTACAAAGATGTCGAGATCATGTCTTTGGGCATTACTTCAAATGGAACAACCTAGTATCCTATATTTAGGCATAAGCATCACATCTGTTTATTTCACAGTTAACAAAAGTGAAGCGGTTGACTCAGAATCTCTAAGTGATTCTAGTCCATTCTACCCAGTTTGCATTAAGCACCCACTTTTTTGCAAGGTATTATGCTTGTTGGATGTTATAGATATAAAATCCTCTCTGTCTCTGTCTCTCTGTCTCTCTGTCTCTCTGTCTCTCTCTCTCTCTCTCTCTCTGTCTCTCTTTCTCTTTCTCTCTCTCTTTGTCTCATTATAGTTTTAGTTAGAGAGTTCTGTAGAAAATTAAATGATAAAACAGATGGTTGATTGAGGAAAGATAGGCATATAGAAGTTCAGCAGCGGGGCAGGCATAAAATGTGAAATAAATTTTACGTGAGAACTTATATTTTAGGATCAAATTCAAGGTAGCACTAATCTGGATATCAATTTTATGACTCCCTTACTCACTTCCCTCTTTTAAATCTTATAATTCATTCAATATTCACTTCTATATTAAATGTCAACTATATAAAGAGTGCTATGCTAGGTGCTAGAAGAGAGATACTAACTTTAAATAAGGCACCCTTCCTTCCAATACAAAGTTTACAGCACACATTTTGTAATTATCTTACCAGTGTTACAAATCTATAATCAAGAGTGCAAATATTTAGGAAAATTATTGGTAGGGAGATATTAAAATTCCTTTGCTGAATTAAGCTCAATTACACCAATATTTTCTGGGTATTGTAAGATGCTGTGGGAGAAGCAAAGACAGTAAGGCAGCTCCTGTCTTTGTATTATAATATTTTGGAACAACTAATAACAAATTAATAAAAAAATCACAGATCAGTAGAATAAATTTGGGACTAATGGTGTTTGGAATCAGGAACTCTCTACAGGCTTATGTGGACTCTGAACCAAAAAAATAAGTTTACTAGGTATAATAGATAAATGATTCTACTATCTCTGTGACCACAAGTGAACTGCTTAATATTAGTATCAATTTTCTTGTCTGTAAAACATAGACAATGTTGTATGTCCTACATATTTCATAGGCAGTTGTGAGAAAAGCATTTTATAAAGCTTATAGCACTATAAATATATATATATATATGTATATATGAACTATTAGTATTATCCCTCCCCCCGCTCCCATGGCACAATATCATGTGCTATGGCAAATCTGATTCTTTTGTTTTTTAATTTTTTCTTTGTTTTCTAAAATGATTTTTTTTTCAGTTTTCTACAGTCATTTCCATATATCTTAGATTTTTCCTCTCCCTCTCCTTAATTCTCCCCCTCCCTTCCCCCTCCCTGAGATGGCATGTAATCTTATATAGGTTCTACACATACATTCCTATTAAATACATTTTCACCTTAGTCATGTTGTATTGAAGAATTAAAATGATTCAGAGAAACCATACACAAAACATAACACAAAAGAAAATGGTCTGCTTCATTTTGCGATCCAATTCTGGATGTGGAAGGCATTTTGCCTCAAGAGTTCACTCGGAATTTTTTAGGTCCTTGAATTGCTGTGAAGTACTAAGTCTATCAGAAAAATTCCTCGCACACTGTGGTTGATGCTGTGTACAAAGTTCTCCTGGTTCTGCTCTTTTCACTCAGAATCAATTCATACAAGTCCTTCCAGGCCTCTCTGAAGTCTTCCTGTTCATCATTTCTTATAGCACAATAATATTCCATTACATTCATATACCATAATTTGTTTAGCCATTCCCCAATTGATGGGCATCCCCTTGATTTCCAGTTTTTGACCACCACAAGGAGAGCTGCTATAATATTTTTGTACATATGGAACACTTACCCATTTTTATGATCTCTTTGGGATAGAGTCCTAGGAATGGTATTGTTAGATCAAAGGGTATGCACATTTTTTAGTCCTTTGGGCATAGTTCTAAACTGCTCTCCAGAATGGTTGGATCAGCTCACAGATCCACCAACAATGACTTTGTGTTTCAACTCTCCCACATTTTCTCTAACATTTATCATCTTCCAGTTTTATCATGTTAGCCAATCTGATAGGTGTGATGTGGTACCTCAGAGTTGTTTTGATTTGCATCTCTCTAGTCAATAGTGATTTAGAGCATTTTTTCATATGACTATAAGTAGCTTTAATTTCTTCCTCTGAAAACTGCCTGTTCATGTTCTTTGACCATTTATCAATTGGGAAATGACTTGTATTCTTGTACATTTCACTCAGTTCTCTATATTTTAGAAATGAGCCTTTATCACAGATACTAGTTGCAAAAATTTTTTCCCAGTTTTCTTCTTCCCTCCTAATCTTGGATGCATTGGCTTTGTTTGTCCAAAAACTTTTCAATTTAATTTAATCAAAAGAATCCACTTTACACTTCATAATGTTCTCTATCTCTTGTTTGGTCAAAAGTTTCTCCATTCTCCATAAATCTGACAAATACACTATTACTTGATCCCTTAATTTGTTTATAGTATCAGTCTTTATACCTTGATCATGTGTCCATTTGGATTTTATTCTTGTATACTGTGTCAGGCATTGGTCTATGCCCAGTCCACCGCGCTGTTATCCAGTTTTCCCAGCAATTTTTGTCAGACAGTGAGTTCTTATCCCAGAAGCTGGGGTCCTTGGGTGATTCTTTCATTTTTTAAAACTTGTTTTAGTTTAGAATTCTTTAAACATATCCAAGATTATTTGGGAGGAAAAAAGGTGAAATTTTGAATACTTCCAGGGAAAAAAATCCCCATTTATCTTTTAAAAACCTGATATATGAGAGCTATAATGGTGCTTGGGTAATAATTGGGGTTGCTCTGCCTTTCTATGTGCTCCTCACCCTACTCCTACAGGCTTATTGCCATGGGGGTTTTCTGCTACTCCTTCTCCACTCTGGGAGGGAGTACTAAAGAATCTGTAATTCTTTTTATCTTTTTATCAGCTCTTTTGCTCTTGTAGACAGAGATGGCCCTTCTGTGAAAATACCTCAGCATGAATTTTATCTCTCTTTCTGTCTGCTGTGGGAGTGTTTTCCTCCTCAGTGTCTTGTTCTCAACTGTGTTCCCAATAAATATATGTCCACACATACATGCAGAAACTTTTTTATAAAGAAAAAGCAAACATTTAAAACAAAGAAAGTTACAAAGACTTTCCTATGGGAAGAGAAAAAGTCTTCACACTCCACAGAATAAACCCAGGTGGAAATGGAGATATAGAATTATTGTCTTAGGGTTCAAATCTGGGCTCAGGGAGAGAGTGGGCAGGGTTTCTGTAGCTCAGCTTGTGACCCAGCATACTTCCTTTCCAGCAAACTCAGTCTTGTAGACTTGTCTCCTTAAAGGTGAAACCTCTACTTTGCTTCCATTTTCCCCTCTACTTTCAATTCTTTAGCACCAGCTCCACCCATCTCCTTACTCATGCCCTTAGGAGCAGCTCATTAACTCACTGAGCTAACTGTTAAAGGTTACCCTGAAGCATGGCCTATCATTCTTTATCCTTTTTGGATTTATTTAAGGAAATAATTAATTCACACTTCATAAAGGCATTACCTACATTTCCTTTAATGTCTTACTGTTGGCCTATTTTCTCTGATTAGGTTCTGGGATTTCCAGGACCATTCCTTACAGAGAGAAAATATTTTTAAGTCTGGAAATATGCATTAACTCAGTTTTAAGGCAAAGTTATCAATTCATATATATATAATATATATATTCACACATATATATGTACAAACATACACACATATACACATATGTTACATATAATCCTTTCACACTGAAATATAAAATAAGCCACTATTTTAAACAGTTTAATAAAAGAGATTTTTCCTAACAAGATGACTCCAAGTAGTTTCATCACATCTCTTTCCTGATAAAGAGATCCATACTTATTTTCAAAGTGGGTTGAACTCTACACATGCCCTAATGTCATCTATTACCTGCAGTGGACCTTTTATAACTAAAAGCAGTTTTCAAGATTTATATTTGTCAGGAAACCAAAGGCAACCCCACTGTCCTATAAAGCCAAGAGATGCTCTGTCATTAGCCATACATCCCTTCAGCCTGTGCCTTTGCATTAAGTTACAGATTCCATGAAGACAGCTCCCAGTTGACATACTGAATAGCTCCTGTGTCGGGGTGATCCTGGTTTTTTTCCTTTCCTACTTCCTCCATTTTCCTTATTCTATAACACCAATTCTCCTCTTTAAATGTTAGTAGTTTCTTAAGGTCCATCTTTTAGTCCTGCTCTTTTCCCCTCTCCTTTGAAGGCCTCATTTACTGATGCCTTCAACTGTCAATGTTTAGTAGAGGGAGCACAGAACCTGAAGATAAAGCACTAGTTTGAGCTCTATTTTAAACATTGTTTATGAGCAAATAGCTTACGCTTGCTGAGCCTCAGTTTCATCTTCCATTAATTAAGGAATAATCAGTGTCACCTCACAGAAAAATGCTTTTGCAACTTTAAAATATTATATAAATCTGAGTAATTATCATGACTACCAAATCTTTATGCGTAGTACACATTTTTGTTGCATGATAGATAATTTCTATGTGGATATTTCAATTTTACCTAAAATTCAGCAGGTCTAAAATAAAACTTCTCTTTTTTCTTCTTGTTTCTATAACCTTTCCATCAGATCCTCTAAGAACTATAAGATATGATAGCCCCATGAGAATTAAGAGCCAACAGAGACAGATGATGCAGTGCAAGGGTGTCAGGCTCAAATAGGAAACAGATCCCTGAGGGCTATATAATAACTTAAAAAAACATAGATATTGTAAGATATTTTTATTTCATTAAATATTTCCTAATTGTATTTTATCCTGGTTCAGTCTGTACTCTGTAGAGTTGCAGGCAAATTGCGGCTTCATGTTTGACACCTCTGGTATCATGGTTCAAGGGCTGGAACTGGAGTAAGAAAATCCACCTCAGATACTCACTGGCTGGCTATGTGACTCTGGACAAGTCACTTAACTTCTGCCTGCTACAATTTCCTCATCTGTGAAGTGAATGTACCTACCTTCCAGGGTTGCTGTGGGGATCAAATGAGAGGATACTTATAATGTGGTTTATAAACCTGAAAAGCCCGTATGAATGATAGCTGCTATTTTATTACTAATATCAGTCAGTTTTGTATCCCTTAGCATCTAACATAATGTTCTGCGCATAATATGTTTTAATTTTTTTTTATTTTAAATAGGATTGAATTTACTTATACATTAAAGGAAAGTTTTGGGTTTTTTTTTTTCTGCTCCCAGAAGCAGAAAGACTGAACAATTCGTGCTCACGAAAATTTAAAATTTATTTGGATCAATACTTAATCTGTTGGATACACTCTACTGATGCAGATTTCTAGCATCCCCTTCTTTGGTAGATGGTGTTTCTTAGTTATTGTGGTTAAGGAATGTTAAGGGGTCCCCTGAACTTGTCTTTTTGAGTTACCATATGTTCTAGAAACATTGAACCCAAAGCATGCAGGAACCCCTGAATGTGTCAAGGATGAAATCTACCCTGAGCTGACATAATTAGTTGTTTGCATCCCAAACTGGACTCCTTCTGTGTCCTTGGAAGACAAGATAGGCACCAATCAGTCTGTATTAAGCTAAGAAAATTGCTTGTGCAACTGGGACCCCTGTTGATAAGCAAGCCATCCTTTCTTTACGGTCTAGCAGTTCCCAAGGGAAAAGAATGTGGCTCTTGCCTTCACCTTGGCTTGAATAAATATGCCAATATTGCATTAGATATGTAGGATTAGTAATGCTTTTCCAACCCCTTTGGGAGGAGTTTTGCCCCTTCCCCACCTTTCCTGTACCTCTTCCCCTCCCATGCCACACCCCTTTAGGAGGAGATTTCTGTTTTCTCCTCCTTCCTGTGTTGTACTGCCATAAATATACAAACTTCTGCATGGATTATAAACTCTTTGGGTTCCATACATGTTTATTTCTCTTGTGATAAACTTAGTTTTCACATAAATTTTGTGAAGCTGTGATTGCCTGTTGACACTGTGGCCACAACTTCATCTGTCGGACAGAACTCAGGTGCCAAGCCTCTCCATGCATAGGCTACTGTTCAGATGACAAACATGCCACTGCAGGCTTAATAGATTAAACATTGTTGGACCTGTGTGAAGAACCTTTCCCTGTTGGTAGGATTTTGCTGTACTAGCCAAATCTTTAAAGCCCAGGGTCACCACTGTATCATGAGGATACATCAGAGGAATATTTTAGTGGAAGAATTTAACTTTAATAAGATAACTAAAATAGGCACCCCCAGAGAAAATAAGGTGTATCAGTGGTATCCTTGTATTTTGTTATCTACACCTCTATCTGTAAAATGAGGGCAACTATAACCTCTCCTCCCCGAATCACTGTGATATTGTAAAGGACATAACATAGGTAGTATTAGCTCTTTATAAATAAAACCCCGTGTGATTTTAAGGGATTATTGCTGCTACTACATAGATCAAGTTTCTACCTTATGAAGACAGTCAAATCATTGCTTCCTTTAAAATGAACCTCAATAAACACCTGCTCTGATTAAAGGTCTTTTCCTTTTTGTTATTTTCTAAATATATTCAAGTTCATTATGCATTGTACTTCTCATGCAAAATTTCACTGGGCTTATAAATTTAACTAGTCAATAGGTCCTTTTCTCCCAGGATCTACAAGGTATATGTAACAGTATAGGGTTCCTGAGGGCATATACTGTATAATAGACATGATCTTGACTGTCATAATAGATCTTACCTATCCACCAATTAGTTTTAGTCCAGAAATTATAATCCAAAAATTTTACCTACAAAAGTAAAATTAACACTTGTCTCAATCCAATGATTTGTCTGGAATGGTTTCTTAATTTTATTCATGGAAACCATTTATTTTAATTAACAATGTTGGCATAGATTTTTGGACTTGTAAAAAATTCTAAACAATCTGAAGACCAAACCACACTTGGGTGGAATTAGTTCACTACCAAAGTTAGCTATCACATCATAGTTTACTTGTGTATTGCAAATTGTACATACTAAGTTAGTGTAAACATGTTATACAAAATAAAAAATGACTCTTTAAGAATGAAAAAAAATACTCTATTTGGTAGCATGCAATGAAAATATAAACAGAAAAAATTTTTCTCACTTTTGCTTGTTTGTCTCCAGGAGACTGTCACAAAATCTTAGGATGAGATTGAGGAGAATTTTTTTTTTCCCTATTGATGGCCATCAACACACAGAAAAAAATCAATTAAGGGTTACATGAATAAACCAGCAACTTTACAGACTGCATACCTATGTTTATATGTATTTTTATATGCACATATCTACATGCTTACTACCATGTATATATAAATAGATGAATGAAAATAGCATTTATTAAGTGCTTAATATGTGCAAAGAACTGTGCTGCAAATAGACAGAAACATAAAGAAGTAGCCTGGCATAGTGGATAGAGAACCAATCTCAAAGTCAGGAAGAACTGGGTTCAGATCCTGCCTTTGACATGGATTGACTGTTTGGCTCTAGATAAGTCACTTGACCTCATAATACTCTATGTAACTCTCTGAGACTCTAAGTTACAGGAGAGGTGCAAACCAGCTTTGAGAGAGGGAGTTTTCTGTTCCCCTAAAATCAAGTACAATACCTATACCTAGCCCAAATATAAACATACATGTGATACAGATGTACACATAGATGACATTATAACTAAAGTTATAAAATTCCCTATCTCTTTTATCCATTAAGGAATGGACATGAAACTCTAATTAGTATATAAGTAAAATAAAATTAGGAAATAGTTTGGTTCCACCTGATGGCTAGTCAAGAGTGAAAGAAAGACTGAGAAATGAGGAGGAGAAAGAGAGAGAAAGGGACAGATGAATTAGAAAGACACATAAACAGCTGTTCAAAGAGTAGGAGCCCCATCTGATGGCTTCTTAGAGAATTAACACTAAAGATCTGCAAGGCTTTGTTGTATTTTTCTGACTGTATTCATAAAGGAGGATGTCATTTTTACTGTTTACCTCATGACTTGAATAAAAATGTCAATGTTTCATTGGCTATTTGACCTTGGTAATGTGCGTATTTCTTCGAAGAGTAGGACTCAGAAACCATTCATGTGAGACTTCTTCTCGCATGTGAGTCTTACAAGAAGAGGTCTATCTGGCATTCCATGGACCTTCCTCTGTCTCTTAACACTGTGGGGATACTGGTACAGCACATGAGCTGCCTATCTCATACTTTAATTACATAACTAGGCCACCTCTTTTCCAGTAGTGCATACATTTAAAATGAAAGAATTAAATTAATATCCTTCCCAGTTTCGAATCTATAGTGCTGTAATCACTTGGATGATATCTTTTTTGTACCTTTTCATCATTCTTAATATGTGGCTGCTAATGCATCTGCTTTTATCCCCTGGATGCCCCATAATCTTGGTTATTGCAAGACTATTTTATGAATTTCAGCTCGATAGCATCATCTGAAGGCAGCTGGTGCAGTGAATAGAGCTCAGGGCTTAGTATCATGAAACCTGAGTTCAGTCCTGCCTCAACACTTACTACCTGTGTGACCCTGAGTAAGTCACTTAAATGATCTGAACCTCATTTTCTTCATCTGTAAAACAGAGATGATATTAGCATCTACCTCACATGATCAAATGAGCTAACATTATGTAAAGAATTATACAAACCTTGAAGTGCTGGATAAATGCTAGCTAGTATGTAAAAATATAGTTGGGGTTTATTTCAATAGGGTAGAAGCTTTGGATAATATTTAGATACAACCAATTTTAAAATTAAATTAAATCTAGCCTATTTAGGGATATTTCTCAAGTTAGTAACACTTATAATAGCAAGGTACTTTCACTCATTCTTTTTTAAATATCATCTATGTATACATGTTAATTTCCTGGTCATGAGGCTACTGGTGTTTTTAGCCTTTCCGCAGCATTCCTGTTACAATTTTTAAAATTATGTTGCTATATTTTGTTTTGATACATCGCACATTTCTAAGTAAATAACACCTCCATACTACATTTCCAGCAAAAAAAGTGAAGCAAAATTGACAAATATGGTAATTGCCAATTTTTTTTATAACTTTCATCATCTTCTGCTTGTTGACAGAAAGAAAGATGTAGTAATTTAGCAATTTGGAGCAACCATCATACAATGCATTAGAATATTTTCTCATTTTAATGTTGTCATCATTTACATTATTGTAGTCATTGGGAATACTATTATTTATTCCTTCAACTTTATGCCAGTTTATATAAATCTTCTCATTTTTAATTTTTTTTCATATTTCTGGCTTCTTACTATATAGCAATGTTTTATTACAGTAATATACCACAGTTTTTTTTCAGCTGTTCCCCAGTTGTTGGGCACATAATTTATTTACAATGATTTATCATTAAATATAATGTAGCTGTGACTGCTTTGGGAGCTGTCTGTTATGGGCATCCTTAGTGTATAAACTCAGTGGTAGATTTTATGAATCAAAGGATAGAAACTTTGTTTGGATGCTAAAATAGCTTTAGGAAATGTCTAACAAGCACAGAGAGCTGAGATACTCCTCTCTTAGGAAAAGCATGGGGAGATAGAAGTTTTTCTTGAAAAGATCTGAAGTTGGGGGGTGGGGTGGAACCAAGATGGAGGAGTAGAAAGACTCATGTATGCTAGCTCCGAACCCACAGCCCATATATTTCCTGCAAGAAGAACTCCCCACAAATTCTGGAGCACTGCAAGGCACGCAGTAACACAGTGGAAAAGATTTCCGTTCCAGAGAGCCCTGGAGAGTGGTCCCCAGGGGTCCATTGCGCCCCAGAAAGTGGAGCCCACACCTGAGCTGCCCTGGTGGCGCGGCCCCAGAGGAGCAGATCCGAGCAGGCTTCAGGGACAGAATCTCCAGAGGCTGAGAAGGTCCCTCTGCCCACAGGCACTACAGGTCAGTGGGAGAAACTTCTGGGCTGGCCGAGAGGGGAGCAGGGTGTCTCCGTGGCTCGGGCCCCCTCAGGAGGCAGCGGCAGAGGCAGCAGCAGAGGCAGCGATGGCGGCCCGGGACTCCCCGAGCAGACAGAAGCTCCATTACTGAACGTCTCTGCATAAAGCCCCTGAAGGAACTGAGCCTGGGAGGCGGCCCTGCCCCCACTCACTCCATTACTGAAGGTCTCTGCATAAAGCCCCTGAGGGAACTGAGCCTGGGAGGCGGCCCTGCCCCCACCCGAGGACCAGAACTTAAGCTCACATTGAATAGCAGCCATGCCTGCCACTGAAAGCCCATTTGAATCTCAGACCCCAAGCACTAGCTGGGCAGATCTAGGTGGGGGTGAACAGGAATCTCAGAACTCAAGTAACTGGCTGGGAAAATGCCCAGAAAAGGGAAGAAAAATAAGACTATAGAGAGCTACTTTGAGGGGTACAGATGTTCCCACCTTTCAATTCTGATGACGAGGAAATATTCTTAGCATCAGGGAAAGACGTGGAGGTCGGGGCCTCTGTATCCCAGACATCCCAGGTGGATGCCCGGTGGCCTCAGGTCATGGAAGAGCTCAAAAAGGATTTTGAAAATCAAGTTAGACAGGTGGAGGAAAAACTGGGAAGAGAAATGAGAGAGATGCAAGAAAAGCATGAAAAATGGGTCAATACCTTGCTAAAGGAGACCCAAAAAAATGCTGAAGAAAATAACACCTTGAAAAATAGGCTCACTCAATTGGCAAAAGAGGTTCAAAAAGCCAATGAGGAGAAGAATGCTTTCAAAAGCAGAATTAGCCAAATGGAAAAAGAGGTTCAAAAGCTCACTGAAGATAATAGTTCTCTCAAAATTGGAATGGAACAGATGGAGTCTAAGGACTTTCTGAGAAACCAAGAAATCACAAAATAAAACCAAAAGAATGAAAAAATGGAAGAGAATGTGAAATATCTCATTGGAAAAAACAACTGACCTGGAAAATAGATCCAGGAGAGACAATTTAGAAATTATGGGACTACCTGAAATTCATGATCAAAAAAAGAGCCTAGACATCATCTTCCATGAAATTATCGAGGAAAACTGCCCTGATATTCTACAACCAGAGGGCAAAATAAGTATTGAAAGAATCCATCGATCACCACCTGAAAGAGATCCAGAAAGAGAAACTCCTAGGAACATTGTGGCCAAATTCCAGAATTCCCAGGTCAAGGAGAAAATATTGCAAGCAGCTAGAAAGAAACAATCCCAGTATTGTGGAAATACAATCAGGATAACACAAGATCTAGCAGCTTCTACATTAAGGGATCGAAGGGTGTGGAATAGGATATTCCAGAAGTCAAAGGAACTAGGACTCAAACCAAGAATTACCTACCCAGCAAAACTGAGTATAATACTTCAGGGGAAAAAATGGTCTTTCAATGAAACAGAGGACTTTCAAGCATTCTTGATGAAAAGACCAAAGCTGAAAAGAAAATTTGACTTTCAAACACAAGAATGAGAAGAAGCATGAAAAAGTAAACAGCAAAGAGAAGTCATAAGGGACTTACCAAAAGTGAACTGTTTACATTCCTACATGGAAAGACAATATTTGTAACTCTTAAAACTTTTCAGTATCTGGGTAGTTGGTGGGACCACACACACACATACACACACACATACACGCATGTACACACGTGCATGCACACACATGTACGCACATAGAGAGACAGAGAGCACAGAGTGAATTGAATAGGATGGGACCATATCTCCAAAGAAATTAAGGTAAATGGTGAGAGAGAAATGTAGTGGGAGGAAAGAGGGTGAAATGGAATGGGGTAAATTATCTCTCATTCAAGAGGCAAGCAGGAGAGTTTTTAGTGGAGGGAAAAAGAGGAGAGCTGAGAAAAAAATAAGAAGTTTACCCTCATCACATTCGACTAAAGGAAAGAATAAAATGCACACTCATTTTGGTATGAAAACCTATCTTACAGTACAGGAAAGTGGGGGAGAAGGAGATAAGCAGGGTGGGGGGGATGAGGGAAGGGAGGGCAATGGGAGGAGGGAGCAATTTGAAGTCAACACTCAGGGAGGGACAGGATCAAAAGACAGAATAGAAACAATGGGGGCAGGATAGGATGGAGGGAAATATAGTAGTTAGTCTTACACAACATGACTATTATGAAAGTCATTTGCAAAACTACACAGATAGGGCCTATATTGAATTGCCTGCCTTCCCAAAGGGAATGGGTGGGGGGGGAGGGATGGGGAGAATTTGGAACTCAAAGTTTTAGGAACAACTGTTGAGTATTGTTGCTGCTACTAGGAAATAAGAAATACAGTTAATGGGGAATAGAAAGTCATCTGGCCCTACAGGACAAAAGAGATGATGGGGACAAGAGAAGGGAGGGATGATAGAAGAGAGGGCAGATTGGTGATAGGGAAAATTAGATTGCTCGGTGTATTGGGATGGGGGGAGGGGAGAAAAGGGGAGAAAATTTGGAACCCAAATTTTGTGAAAATGAATGTAAAAAGTTAAATAAATAAATTTTTATTAAAAAAAATAAGAAGTAGAAAGGACCTTAGAAATAAATGCCAAGCATTTAACACCCCTCCCCCAAAATAAAGAAAAGACCTGAAGTTTTAGTTGAAGTATTCTTAACTTTTTTAGTCAAGGAGGGTCAGAGACCCCTTTTTCACTCAGAGAAAACCTATGGATCCCTTTTCAAAATGATGTTTTTAAATGCATGAAATGTATATGGTTACAGAAAAAAATTATATTGAAACACAATTATTAAAATATATTTTTTGAAATAAATTCACAGACCTATAGTCAAGAACTCTGGTTTTGGTGCATTGCAAATTCACTTAGTGGCATATGAAAGCTAAAAAAGATATGAAATCTTAACCTGCATTAAGGGAGATACCTTATTCAGGATAACAAACCTGTTGTATTTTGCCCTTGTTGGAGCACATCTATTGTAACTTATGCAGTTCTTGTTACATCTTAAAAAGAATCCAGAGAGTAAACAATATGGTAAAATGCCTTAAGATCATGACTTTTGAGGATCATTCTGTCAGGCAATCATCATTTATTAAGGGCTTACTATTTTTCTTTGCACTATGAAAGGGATACAAAAAGAGGCTTAAGACAGTCCCTCACCTCAAGGAGGTCACAATAGAATGGAGAAAACTTGGAGGGAACCTGATTGTTATCTTCTAGAATTTAGAGCACTGTCATAAGAAAGGTTATACTTATTCTATTAAGTCTCATTAGGTAATTAGGAATAATTAACTGTATTTATAGAAAGGTGAATTTAGGTTCCATATAGGAGAAAAAATGCTAAAATAGAAAGGACATCGTCAGGAGGAAGCAGGCTCCCCATAACTAAAGGTCTTCACACAGAAGCTGGCTGACTACTCTCAGGTTTGTCATAAAGTGATTCCAGTTTAGCTGTGTATTCTACAAGATAGCTGACATTCTATGAGTCTCAATCTGGCCTGTTCTAAGCTATTTAAGGAAAAAAATTAGAAGGTTAAAAGGGAAATGACTTTTCTCTATTTTCATTCCTACAGAGGTTCATTACTTTGTACCTTTCCAGGTGCAAAGAAAACAGCAGAGTTGGTTATACTTCCATCAGAAAGTAGAAACCTTCAAACCTGCTATCATGTAGTTTCTGAAACTAGTTATTCCAAGCAGCTCCGCAAGCCAAGAATGAAAAGTCAGGTAATGACACAGACCTCTAACAGCTGCACTCTACCTCATCCACAGTCAAGTGCAGTTGAATTTCATTGGCCACTGGTTATAGATGGTCACTTTCTGGAATAAACTTACCCTGGCTTCATAGTAGGTGCACATCCTTGGGGAGAGCAGTTTTAGAATTTTGGAGGTCTAACAGGGAGAGCTAAAAGATAAAGTGGTGGAGAAGAGGATGTAAGCCATGAATTATTACTCCCTGAACAAGTCTATTTCATTCTCTAAGAATTAACTGGCAAAATTTCCTCTAAAAGTCAACACCTCTTCTAGTGCAAGGTAACGAGTAAGTGTAT
Organism: Bettongia penicillata ogilbyi; assembly: GCA_023548195.1. Taxonomy (NCBI): domain Eukaryota; kingdom Metazoa; phylum Chordata; class Mammalia; order Diprotodontia; family Potoroidae; genus Bettongia; species Bettongia penicillata. The sequence continues at coordinate 2,204,194 of JAJHZJ010000872.1, forward strand.
ACCTTTGTTTCACACATAATGATGCTATTATAATTTTTAAGAGAGTTTCATAATGTTTCTATTCCAAACTACGTGTATGTGTGAATACATGCATAAATACATACATGTTTATGTCTAAAAGCAGCCATGGTTAGGAGAAAAAAAGGAAAAATGTTACAGTGATGCTATTATTACAGCACTAGGCTAAAAAAGTTAGATTTCAGTTTATAAATCTTACACAAGAAGGAGAAATGTACAGTTCTGAAAAATATATTTCACATTGTAAGGCAGGCTATCTATCTATCTATCTATCTATCTATCTATCTATCTATCTATCTATCTATCTATCTATCTATCACTAATGTAGCCTTAACACAAATATCAGGATATTTTTGCAAATGGGAAACCATGAGTGAACATTTAAGTTCCTGCTGAAGTGTAACACCACCAACCTCAGCGAGCTTATGTTCAATCACTATGGACACTAAAACAATGGTCTTTTTATAAGAATAAAGACTACTTCTACGTCCTTGTTTGTGTCCTGTAGAAACAAACCATCCTTGGAGGATGGATAACAATTTGTGATATTAAAGTGTTATTTTAAAGAAGTTTCATATCTTACGTGAGGCTTTTTGGCCTATGTGACTTTGTGTAATTCACTTAAACCTCATTTGTTTCATTTTCCTCTTACATAAACTGAGGGAGTTCAAGTATATGACTCCTGAATTCCTTCTCAGTTCTGGGTTTATTATTTTCTGTAGCTGGCTGGGCCTCTATCTCCTTGAAAGTAATGTTTATGTTCTTTTTGCCCAGCTTTTTTTTTTTTTACTTTTAGTAATAAAGGAATGGCTCTTTGAGAGAAAGAAGGTGGAGATATGTTGGGGAATATAGGTCATGTAAAAAAGAAAATATATCAATAAAATTTATTTTTCAAAATAAGAAACTATAATAATGTTCATGAAACAAAGCTATAGATATTTTCATGAAGAGTTGCACAAATATACATGTCATTTTCATATTTATTTAATAAATTAATCAATTCAGAAACATTTATCCAAGCATTTTGTATGTTATGGCATTTTGCTAGGTATTGAGGAAACAAAGAAAAAAAAGAAATAGTCTCTATAGAAAGACTATTATAAAGTCTCAGGAATTTTCCTTACAGTTTGGCATTTTTTAAATCCAAAAATATGGCAGAAAAAAACTAAAATTTTTCCAGACAAAAACTTCATTAAAACAAAATCCTTACCCTGCCCATTAGTGTTTTTTTATGAATAATAATTCCTGATTCTTCAACAATACTTTGAAATTTTAAGAAGCTTCCTATTCATTATCTCATATAAATTTCATAATTTACCCATGAGATAAGCTTTATTTTCTTTATTCTCTATAAAAAGGAATCTTAAGACTTGTATAAGGACTTAACCAAATGATCAATAATAAAGATGAAACCAGAACCCAGACTTCTTGGCATCCATTCCAGTGTACATTTCTCAGTGCCATGTTGACTTTCAATTAAATTTACCTGAATTACAATCCAGAGTTCAACGTTTTATCTATTTATTTGGTTGTTATTTGTATAGCAGCTAGGTAATATAGTAAATAGAGTTCTGGGACTGGAGGCAGGAAGACCTGAGTCCAAAAGTGTCCTCCAACACGATGTGTGTGTGTGTGTGTATGTACATGTGTATATATGTGTATGTATGTGTGTATATGCATACACACATACATATATGTGACCTGGACCCTCTGTTTGCCTCAATTTTCTCATCTGTAGAATAGGGATAATAATTCCTCCTGTCTCCAAGGGTTGTTGTAGGACCAAATGGAATGATAATTATAAAGCTCTAGCACATTGCTTAGCATACAGTAAGTGATACATAAATGTTAGCTTTTATTTCTGTTAGTATTATTAGAGCTGTTTTCTCCCTGTTCAGAAGAAGAATTATATTACAAGAACACTAGTGTCTTCTGGAGATAAAGGGAAGATATATAAAGAAGCAGGCAGGAAGAGAAGATCCATTGACTATGTATTGAGAAAGTATTGGGCTACTTATAGCATTGTTTATCTGAATATAATACATAAATTTAATCCCTAGACTACAGAGGTATGGAGTCTTCAATATCATCACCATTCCCAGGGATCATGTTCTTAAATGATAGAAAAGTCCTGTAAGTCACATGTTTAGAGCCTTTTTGACATGGCTGCAAATATATATATATATATTATATACACAAATTAATATAAATGTGTAAGTACATGTTTGTATATATATATACATATATGTATATGTCTATATATGTGAGTTTATGTATATGTATGTACATATATATGTATATGTATATGTATATATATGTGCGCACACACACACATGTATACTCACCCAGAAAAAAAGAGCCTCTGTTTGGGTGAGTGGTTCTCAAAGTATAGTCCCAGGATCCTTCGGGTGCCATAATATACTTTTAGGAGGTCTGCCTGGTCAAACCTATTTTCCTACTAAAACTAAGACATTATTTGTCTGTCAAAATATTCTTCCCTCTTTCAATTACACATCAGGCTGAGGCTTGATTTTTTTTTCATCCACTTCACCTGCAGATCACAAAAAATGAATGTAGAGGCGGATGTGAGTATCCAGCTGACTTAAACCAGTTATTAAAGAGATTTTCAAAAGTCTGTAAAACAATGATATTCTTTTCATTAATTTTTTTGTTTTGTTTTGGGTAAATAGTGATTTCTTCATTAAGATGTTATTTATGTTTATATTTAACAGATGAGCTTATTATTTTAAATAAGTTAAATTTTTTTTAAATTTTTTTTTTTAATTTTGAATTTCTCATCTAGGTATGACCCACATAAACAGAAGTTTTTGGGGTCTTCAATAATTTTTTTTAGGATATAAAGGAATCCTTAATAACTTGTAAGGGTGTAAAACAGTCCTGAAGACAAAAATTTTGAGGACAACAGACTTAGAGTCCTACTACCTCTTGTAGTAGATGGCAAGTCAATTGGAGTGGAAGCAGAAAGAGTGAACTTCAGTCTGATTTCATTGTGTTCTCAGTATGAGAAACCTAAGCCCCAGATAATATATGAAAAAAATAAAATTGGACCTCAGATGTCAAGAAAAATAATAGAAAGGAAATACTTTTATTATATGATTAAGCTATAAATTGCACCTCTGATCTGTAAAGTTCAGTCAATTCTAAAATGTGAATAATGTGTTTTAATGTACAAAGTAAAATTAATATGAATGGAATGAACACACATAGGGTAATACAGATCTTCATTGGATGATATGCTTCATTCTATTGCATTTTCCTAATCTTTATCAACTCTTGACTTTGTTTGATTTCTCTGGTTTGTGAAACAATAAAAGGAAAGTATATTTCTGCTATACTACAAAATAGGAAACTCTTCCAAATTCTGCTTGCGTTTGGAGCGCCATGGCAGGAGGTCAAATGATCATAATAATAATGCCAGGCACACTTTTGAGGTACCTATTGATAAACTGAATTATTTTTTTTTCTTTTACCTGGGAGGACAGTATACCCAGCATTCTATCTATAGGGGAGTGAGATACATTGAACAGAAATTATTGTGTTGCTGTAAGTTGCATAGAAAATCAGAGAGTATGCTCTCAGGAGCCACAGATATAAGAAAGGTGATTTATATATTAACATATATATGTATATATACACATATATACATATGTAGTGTTTATTTTATTCTATGACTCCATAAGAGACAGGCCTTAAACAATGACTGAACGCCTACTATGGGCAAAACATTTTCTAGGCACTGAAATTATGTATACCCATATGATATAAGAAGATAAATATACAAAGAAGCTTTAAAGGTAAATTAGAACTGCATTATAAAGGGTTTTAAAAATCAGGCTAGAAATTTTAATTTTATCAATATGAAATGGCAAGACTTTGGAGCAGAGGCTTGACATGATATAGATCTGTGTTTCAGGAGTATATATTTACATCCAAATAAAAAAGGGATTGCAGAGACATGAAAGAAGGAGAGAAGGAATAAAAGTCTAGACTAAAGTATTGGCTATTGCTGGGGTGTGGGTGGGGAGGTCCATGACAGATGAAAGATTGTGGTGGTAGAAGGTCTAACTTGGTATAGGCAGTGAAGGAGGGAGAAGTAAAAATTAACACTGAGGTTCAAATCCTGGGTGACTAAAAGAATGGTGATTATAATTCATAAAAAATTAGATATTCCATCATCAAATAGTATTTATTAGGCAACCATAAATCCACATCTGACCACAAAATTAGCCTAAAGAAAAGAAAATTAAAGATTTTTTTAATAAATTCACAGATTGAAAAGTGTAGGGACAATACAATACTTACAGTGTCTTTGGCAGCCATGACTATGCCAGCATATTTCTGAGTTACAAAATACAACAGACTCTCCCCATGGAAGACAGAACCAAAACATTCATTCAAATACCAGAAAGCCAAATCCACCATAGCAACAAAAATATTCATCATAGTAACCAAGGTCTATACACATTATCAGGCCTTCCCACTAAGTAAAATGTCCTTCTCTCCCTCACAGCCAGCTGCCTGCTTCCCATGCCCTTCCCAGCTCTGACAAGTCTAACCAACTTCCTCTCAGCTCAGCTCCAGCTCCATCTCTACCCTTTCAGCAAGCTTTTTCCACCACAGACTCATGTGACTCAAACTTGTGACTTATGAGGACACATGGGCCTATTAATGGATGGAAAAGATCTTTCCATTCCCTTAAAAATACAAAAAAAGATAAGTGGATTATTAATATGGAAAAAGAATCGAGAATGTTCAAGCATAATCCAGTATTATCTGAAGTCATCTGCCGAATTCCAGCTAACCAACCTTGGTCCTTTCAAGAGACATAATAGGCTAAAGACAAGATCTGTGATTTTATTGATAGAACTGGATGAGGAAATTCCCTCTACCAATTCGGGTCAGCACCTGATCTGCATTTAAAATCTTAAAGTTGTTTAGACTAGGACTAAGAGGTTAAAGGAACTTCCCAGAGTCAAGTAGTCATCTTATATCAGAAGCAAGACTTGAACCCAAGACCTCCTTGGCTAGTGTCTTAGCTCACCCAGAAAATAGGGGAAATTTGATCTCAGCACCATAGTTTGCCAACCCCCGCACTACACCACTGGCTTATTTAAAGTTCTATCTGTTGATTTTTGGTGTATCTGCGTATCTGGGAGACCAGATGATGAAATACACACCTGCCCTTCAGTAGATGGGTAAGGGCCATTGATTAAGAAGTCATGTGCTGTATTTTTGCTGTTTGGTTTTACTTAATGATTCTCTTTGGGAAGGGCATATTGATTGTGGTATTAAAAAAAATAAAAAACACTAATAAAACATTTCTTAAGAAAAGGCTCAGATAACTGAAGTAAGGTAAAATAATATTATGACATGAGACAAAATGAGAATATAAAATTGTCATCTCCAGAAAACGATTTGTGACCAAGTAGCCTGTTGTCACTAGGGAAATTTAGAGTAAATACGAGTGTGTGGCAACCAGTAGGAAGTGTTGTGACAGTTAAAAACATTAAATTCATTGGCTTTCTACCTCATTAGAGAGGTAATGAATTTTGCATATTTCAAGACTTAAACTGCCAGACTGGTCATAATTTCTTTTGCATCAGTGAGCACAAAAAACTATTAAGGGCCTCAGTAGAGCTACTTTATTTTAATAATGCTAATAATATTTTTTGTTTATGTTCAGAGAAAATAAAGTACTGTTTCATTAATTTCAAATCCCTTTTGTAAGTAAACTGCTCTATCAAGTTGCATTTATGCTCAAAACAGACTTATTTTAAATATTTTTTTTGGCTGAGTGCTTATTAAAAATGATTTCATCCTGAATATGGAAAATAAATTTATAATTATAAATGCTGTCATCTATAATAACTTGCATACTTAGCTGAAGTTCAAGGTGAATATATTAGATATAATACTAATCTATAGGTCCATAGCATTAAAAATTAGAGTATCTCTAAAGAATATAAATTATTTCCCATTAATTATAATAAAACTTTATACTTCTTTAGTTTATAAATAAAATTAAAATATTTTTCTTACTTTTTCTTTCCTTAAAAATTAGATCAGTCACTGTTTAGTGAAAATTTGGGGTTTCACTAGTATCAGAGTAGACTAAAATTAATAAAGTAGGAATTGACCTGTTGATCCCATGAAGATTTATTTTAAAATGTAAGGAATTATTCAACATGAGCAATGTTGTTTTTTCTGTGTGGACTTCTCTCCTATAAAGCTGCTTGAAGTCATGAGGTTTTTTTTTAATTCTCCTTCTCCCACCTCTCATACCTGTAACAGCCCCAGTAGGATCACAGATTTAGAAGTGCATGGGACCTCAGAGATCATCTAGTACAATAACCTTATTTTACAGATAAGGAAACTTTTCTTGTTTTTATTCAGTTGTTTCAGTTATGTCTGGCTCTTGGTGACTCCATTTGGGTTTTTTGTTTGTTTTTTTGGCAAAGATGCTGGTGTGGTTTGTCATTTCCCTCTCCAGTTCTTTTTTACGGATAAGGAAACAGGGTTAAACTGACTTGCCCAGTGTCCCATGGCTAGTAAGTATCTGAGTCAGGATTTAAACTCATGAAGATGAGCCTTCTTGATTGTAATCCCAGTACTGCACCTTTTCTGCCACCTAACTGCCCTAAGGAAACTTAGTCAGTGAGGTTAAGCAACCATCTCAGTCACCCATCTAAGGAAGAATTGGCATCGGATATCAACCCAGATCTCCCTGACATCAAGACCTATGCTCTATTTATAGGTACTCAATGTTTACTGAATCAATTCACTGATTCATTAGCATCCAGAAATCAAATAAAAATAGTTTACTTTCATTTTGGAAACAGGACACTTTGTTTTCTGAGGAGATAGTATTTTCTAACTCTACCAACATAAGGCTATAGAATCTATAAGAAGCTAATCCTAAGAAAAAGATTATTCAACATCTCTCAGTTGAACCTGCTAATTTAATTTGGACACTTCAAAATTGTCTGCATATTTATTTGATGAATACGACATTTTCATGTTTAGTTTATTGAAAATTTACACAAAGTAATTCTTTTGCAAACAATGCTTTAATAGCAGAACAGAAGTAATTTAATGCTAATATTGCACTACACAGCATTGTTATGAGGAAAGTGCTAACACACTATGTCAATGTGAAATAGTGTCAATTATCATCCCAGGGACTCAGGCTCAAAAATCTTGGAGTAAGTTTTTATTCACCAGCTTCCTTCATTTCTTCTATTTCTGTTTTTAAAGTTAGCTTTGATCAAGCAATAAATCAGTTAATCGATGAAAAAGCATTAAGTAATTACTGGATGGTGGTGATACAGGTACCAAGCATGAAGCAACCCCGCCCGACATGAAAGAAATTTACATTTTATTGGAAAAGACATTGTGTGCATGTGTGAGGAAATGAGATTTTCAATGTTCTGGGGAAATTTCCCCAATGCTGTGCTATGGGAAAATATGAGAAAGACCTGGTTGACTGAACTTGACTTTCACTAACTACTACAGTTATCACAATTCCTGATTCATTTCGATCTTAGGTCACTTCCCTCTCCATCTCTCATCGACACACTCAACTACTCACATCACACTTCCACTTCTCTCTTGTCTACCTTCCATCTATCATCCTTAGAATGTTCTCCTAAGTCCTGACACCCCAGGTTTTCACTTGCATAAGTCTCTTGTAAAAGGATTTACATAAGAGTCAAAATGAAAAATATTATCATCTAGGGCAAAACGGTTGCAGAGGTAGAAGCAGTAGGTGGCAATGCAGAGAATATTCTACCCAACACTAGAGTTGCATCATGAGGAATTGTAAAGAAAGCCAGCCCGAAGTAAGGATTTTATCAGTGATGGTCAGGTGGTATAGCTGTTGTGCCCTGAAGAGACAAAGGAAAGGAAATCTTCCTTCACTGAGGAAGAAGTAGGTTTCTCCCTCTTGGGACAAAATCTCATTCACACCATCACTATTCTCTAGCTTACATCACTGGTAAGATGGTTTTAGTTCAGTGAAATATCCATATTGCAAAAAACACACACATATACACAACTTGACAAAATATTCTAGGTACTATTCTCAGACTAGATAAGTGTCAGAAGCCCTAACATGCCTGGTCAATTGACAAATGGGATTTTGAAATAATAATATGGTAATGCTTAGAATATGAACCTTCTTCTCAAGGAATCATGGAGATGTACTTCCTTGTTGGTACTCTGAGAAGAAATATAAAGCATTCTGGGATCCTCTGCCAATTAAAACCTAGAGATTGGATGAATGCTTGCAGCCATTGAAGTTTGAATACAGATGGTACCAAATTGACTGTCTCCATAGCAACTGAATCTTCCTTAATAACTTTTCCCTAGTAAGGGAAACATAAAACAAGAAGCAGTCAGATGTATTTTCTTGCAGTATGTTTTCAGAATAACTTTGGAAGCCTATTTGTACTTAACTGGTGATTGTTTTAAGTGGTCACGAACATTACTAAATTCTCCTGAGGCACCACTTTGAGAGTGGCAGAGATAAATTCAAGTAACCTCATGAAGACATTAAGAAGGGCAGAAGCACTTTTAAAAAAGCATTTCTGAGTCTGTAGACTGTCATCTCAAATTTTATGTCTGTCTGATGCTGTATAATTATGTACAGAAACAATGACTTACCATCCACCTATAAGATCACTTGATTTCCTAATGCCAGTTCTTAATGAAAGTTTAGAATATATATGTAACCAAAGAAAAGGCACCCTTTACATCATGATGTAATTGTAAAATCCATATTTTGTCCAAGTACAAGAATTGATTTTTCATCATCTCTTGCCTAGAAGACTTTTTAAATTCTGAAAACAACAGAGAGCACTCAATGAAAATAAAATGGAGCCTATGAAGTAGGGAGCTTAAAAGAGAAATATGTATTTAAAACCATTTTAATTGAGAAAAGCTGAAAGAATTTACCAATAAGCATAATAATTATCGAAGTTCATGAAAGTGAGGAAATTGTGTTGGAAAATGAATGGGGGAAAATCTAGAAGTGAGTCTGGACTTTGAGCTACTTTTTAAGGACATAGACTTATTATTATCATCATCATTATAGTTAACATTTATATAGCACTTACCATGTGTCCAGCACTGTGCTAAAAGCTTTATAATTATCTCATGTGATCCTTACAACAACCCTGGGATATAAATCCTGGCATAATCTCCATTTTACAGATGAAGAAACTGAGGCAAATAGGTTAAGTGACTTACACAAGGCCACACCAATAGTAAATGTCAGAGAAAGGTTTTCATTCTGCCTCACTTCTCTCAGATCTGTTTCCTTTTCTATACTCACATAGCCATCACCCCAGTGGAGGTGTTCATCACCTCATTTCTGGATTATTGAAATAGCCTGATCTCCCTACCTCAACGTATTTCTCTTTAATCCTTCCTTCTCACAGCTATAAAAGTGATATTCCTGAAGCTCTGCTCAGACCTATGACTCCTCTGTTCACCAAAACTCCAGCCGTTCTCTATTAGCTCAGAAATAAAATAGAAATATCTCTAACATTCAAACCATCTTACTCAGCTTCGCACTCTGTGTCCCAGCCAAACTGGCCTACTCTGCTGTTACTCATACAGAACATTCCCTTCCCCCATTCTTTGTCTTTCCTCACCTCTACCTCTGAGAATCGCTCCCTTTCTTGTAAGTTTACCCTAAGATTCACTCCCTACAGGAGACCTTTCCTGAATCAATCTCACACACTTCTCCCAATGATCTCTTGGTATCATCTAAAATTGCTTTAACTTTATTGTGCACCTGAGACCACCAGGTGACATTGGTAAGCAAGGTATACAGATCTGTCAATCACTTCAGAACTTGAGGTCTTAATTATACTTGTCTGAGGAACTCAATCCCCTTCCTTTTCCTTTCCAGGTAGAATCTTCCTTAGCAGCACATTCTCTTCTAGGATGAGACTTTCATCTCCCAGCAGTAACCTTCTCTCTTCTTGTGGGGTTGCCTTCCTTTTCTAGCATGCTGTCCCATAGAAGAGGAAAAATGAATGACTGCCATTTTGCTCATTTACCCAACCACTTCTTCAGCTACTGGTGCTTACATGTATCAGGAGATTCTGATCTGGAGAACTGTTGTCTTCTTCTCCCTTAAATCACCTCTCAGCCCTATTAAATTGCAAACTTCCAGTCAATTTGTTTCAAACAAAGTCATCTACAATGAATTTGTAAAACCTCAGTCATCACAACTTCTCTCTTTTGGATCACCCCCACCTTCTATCCATGTCTTTCTGGATACGTTCAAGTTAAGTAGAGCTGGCATACCTCTGATAGAGATGTGGTTTTAATATAGTTTCCAATGCAAAACAGGAAAACTCCCAAATATTTCTATGAAAGGACTTTCTCTTTCCTTACTGCTTCTTTTTTTCAGAATGGGTAAAAGGACATAAAGGCAGATTAAAGGGGAATGAATGGATCTTCTTCTAGGAACCCCAATCTAGTCTTACTCGCAAACTACTACCTAATATTCAGTCATTAAGGAGAGAGTCTAGGGTGTTTCTCTGAATCACAATTTCCTAGCTCCTAGGAATCACCCTCTCCATGATGACAGGGAATGCAATCCTCAGACTACAATTCAACCCCTTGTTGGAAAAGTTCAGTATTTGGACTTTGGCTAGAACTTTTCTCAGTTAATCCCACATTGTCTTCATTTTCCACTTCCTCCCAAGGAGGTGGAAGGAATATCAGCCTGTTGCCTCTTTCCCAAAACTAATGAGAAATGGAAAACATCTTGATGAAAGCACCAGTGTTCATCCACCTCTCAAACTTTTGATACTCAGGTGTCTCTGGGAGGAATTATGTTTACTTATATGTGTAGTTATTATTCTGTATATATAATGTAAATTCATTAAAGGCATCAATAGTTTTATTTTTAACTTTTTATTTCTAGTGTCTAGCATAGTGCTTGATATACATTAAGCTTCTAAGAAGCATTCTTTTTTGATAAGTGTTTAGAAATAAAACTTTAAAACTCTATATAAAATTTGTTATTATTGTGATTTGATTCCCTATCCCAAGAGATATAAAAAATTCTGCTTGTCTTCTGGCTTTTAAAAATTTAATATGTCCCATATAACTTTTCATCCCCCACTTACCACCTCTGACCTTCATTCTAGACAAACTACCTCCTTAGAGCATTCTCCATTTCTATCAATGGAATTTCCATTGTCCTATCACCAGATTCATCTTGGACTCTTCCCTCACTTCATTTTCCTAAATTCAGTCAGTCACCAAGTATTGTTTATTCCTAATTTGCCATATGTCTGGAATGTCTGATTTTCCTATCCACAGTAATTATCATTAACTTCAGTCTTTTGTTATAGTTCTATAAACATATCATAAACATATTTACTTTGGATAGTTTGATTGACATGATACTGAGTGTATAAATTAATTTAAATAGTATTATCATGTTTTTATATTAGCTCAACCCGACTACAAGTGATTACTCTCCAGTTATTTATCATCTTTTGTTTCTTTTTTATTTTATTTTTTCCAAATTTATTTATTTGCTTTCAATTTTTAACAATCACTACCATAAGTTTTAAATTTTCTCTCCCTCCCTCCCTAAGACAGCATGCAGTCTTATATGGTCTGTAAACAAACATTCCTATTAAACACATTTTCACATTATTCATGTTGCATAGAAGAATTAAAACAAATGGGAGAATCGCATGACTAGAGCTAAACAGAAGCAAACATAACATAGGGGAACATAGCTGCTTCATTCTGCATTCTGACTCCATAGTTCTTTCTCTGGATGTGGATGGCATTTTGCATCCTGAGTTCTTTGGAAATGTTTTAGGTCCTTACATTGCTGTGAAGGGCTAAGTCTATCAAAAACAGCCCTCATGTACTGTAGATATTATGGTGTATAATGTTCTCCTGGTTCTGCTAACTCTACTCAGCATCAGTTCATATAAGTCTATCCAGGCATTTCTGAAGTCTTCCAGTTCATCATTTCTTATAGTACTATAGTATTCCTTTACATTCATATAACACAATTTGTTCAGCCATTTCTCAATTGATGGGCATCCCCTTGATTTCTAGTTCTTGGCCACCACAAAAAATATTTTTGTACATGTGGGATCTTTTCCCATTTTTATTATCTCTTTGGGATACAGCCCTAAAAACAGTATTGCTGAGTTAAACTGACTTTTAGGCATAGTTCCAAATTGTTCTCCAGAATGATTGGATCAGCTCAGAGCTCCACCAACAATGGATCAGTGTTCTAACTCGCCCACATCTTCTCCAACATTTATCATTTTCCTGTTTTGTCATGTTAGCCAATCTGATAGGTGTGATGTGGTTCCTCAGAGTTGTTTTGATTCGCATCCTTCTAATCAATAGTGATTTAGAGCATTTTTTCATGTGATTATTGACTTTAATTTCTTCTTCTGACAACTGATGTTCATATCCTTTGACCATTTGTCAATTGGGGAATGACTTATATTCTTGTACATTTGACTCAGTTCTCTACGTATTTTAGAAACAAGGCCTTTATCACAGACACTAGTTATAAAAATTTTTCCTCAGTTTTCTGCTTCCCTCCTAATCTTGGTTTCATTGGCTTTGTTTGTGGAAAAACTTTTCAATTTCATGTTATCAAAATGATTCATTTTGCATTTCATAATCTTCTCTATCTCTTGTTTGGTCATAAATTCCTCCATTCTCCATAAATCTGACAAATAAACTATTCCTTGCCCCCCCTAATTTGTTTACAATATCAGCCTTTATACCTAGATCATGTATCCATTTGGACTTTATTCTGGTATATGGTGTCAGGCATTGGTCTATGCCCAGTTTCTGCCACACTGTTTTCCAGTTTTCCCAGCAGTTCTTGTCAAGCAGTGAGTTCTTATCCCAGAAGCTGGGGTCCTTGGGTTTATCAAATAGTAGACTTCCATAGTCATTGACTACTGTGTCTTGTATACCTAACCTATTCCACTGATCTACCCATTTATTTCTTAGTCAATACTAAGTGGTTTTGATGATTTCTCCTTTATTACACAATTTAAGATCTGGTATGACTAGGCCACCTTCCCTAGCATTTCTTTTCATTAATTCCCTTGATATTCTGGAACTTTTGTTCTTCCAAATGAATTTTGATATTGTTTTTTCTAGCTCTATAAAATGAATTTTGGTAGTTTGGTATGGCACTAAATAAATAAATTAATTTAGGTGGAATTGTCATTTTTACTATATTATATCGTCCTTCCCATAAGCAACTGATCTTTTTCCAATTATTTTGATCAAATTTTATTTGTGTGAATAATGTTTTATAATTGCATTAATATAGTCCCTGGGTTTGTCTTGGCAGGTAGTTTCCCAAATATTTCATAGTGTCTTCAGTAGCTTTCAATGGGATTTTTCTTTCCACCTCTTGCTATTATGTTTTGTTAATAATATATAGAAATGCAGATCATTTATGTAGGTTTATTTTATATCCTGCAAATTTGCTAAAGTTGTTTATTATTTCAAGTAGGTTTTTTCCTTGATTTTCTAGGATTCTCTAAGTATATTATCATATTTTCTGCAAAGAGTGATAACTTAGTTTTTTCTTTGCTTCTTTTAATTCCTTCGATTTCTTTCTCTTCTCTTATTACTAAAGCTAACATTTCTAGGACCGTATTGAATAACAGTGGCGATAATGGACATCCTTTTTTCATGCCTGATCTTATTGTAAATGCTTCTAACCTATCCCCATTACATGTAATGATTGCTGATGGTTTTAGGTAGATGCTACTTATTATTGTAAGGAAGGCTCCATTTATTTTTGTGCACTCCAGTGTTTTCAAAGGGAATGGGTGTTAGATTTTTATCAAAAGTTTTTTTTCTGCCTCCATTGAGATAATCATATGGTTTCTGTTAGTTTTCTTGTTGATAGGATCAATTATTCTCATAGTTTTCTGAATATTGAACCAGCCCTGCATTCTTAGTATAAGTTCTACCTGATCAAATTGTGTTATTCTTGTGATAAGTTGCTGTAATCTTTTTGTTCATGTCTTACTTAAACTTTTTACACTTATATTCATTAGGGAAATTGATCTATAATTTTCTTTCTCTGTTTTGGCTTTTCCTGGTTTAGGTGTCAGCACCATATTTGTATCATAAGAAGAATTTGGTAGGACTCCTTCTTAATCAATTTTCCCAAATAGTCTATAAAGTATTCAAATTAACTTTTCTTTGAATTTTTGATAGAACTCACTTGTAAATCCATCTGACCTGGGAGATTTTTTTCCTAGGGAGTTCATTGATGAAACTGATGGTTCAATTTCTTTTTCTGAGATAGGGTTAAGTATTTTATTTTCACTTCTGCTATTTTGGACAATTTATATTTTTTTAAATATTCATCCATTTCTCTGAGATTGACAAATTTGTGGCCATACAGCTTGTCAAAATAATTTCTAATTTTTGTTTTAATTTCCTCTTCATTGGAGGTGAAATCCTTTTCATTTTGATACTGGTAATTTGGTTTTCTTCTTTCTTTTTTTTTTTTTTTAAATCAGATTGACCAAAGGTTTATCCATTTTTTTCATAAAACCAGCTCTCAGTTTTCTTTATTAGTTCAATAGCTTTCTTAATTTCAATTTTATTAATCTCTCCTTTGATTTTCAATATTTCTAATTTGGTATTTAACTGGGGATTTTCAATTTATTCTTTTTTCTGGCTTTTTCAGTTGCATGCCCAATTTATCAATCTCTTTTTTCTCTATTTTATTCATGTAAGCATTCAGAGATATAAAACTTCTCCTAAGAACTGCTTTCCCTGTGTCCTATAAGTTTTGGTAGGTTGTTTCATTATTATCATTCTCTCAAATGGAGTAATTCATTATTTCTGTGATTTGTTGTTTGACCCACTCATTCCTTAGGATTAGATTATTTAATTTCTAATTAATTTTTTGTCTATCTTTCCATGGCCCTTTATTACATATAATTTTTATTGTATCATGATCTGAAAAGGATGCATTGACTATTTCTGCTTTTCTGCACTGGACTGTGAGGCTTTTATGCCCTAGTACATGGTCAATTTTTGAGTATGTATCATGTACTGCTGAGAAAAAAGGGTATATATTCCTTTCTATCCCCAATCAATTTTCTCCAGAGATCTATCTTATCTACCTTTTCCAGAATGCTATTTACCTCCTTAACTTCTTTCTTGTCTATTTTGAGGTTAGATTTATCCATTTCAGAGAGGGGGAGTTTGTGGTCCCATACTAGTATAGTTTTGCTATGTCCTTCTCCCTGTAACTCCCTTAACTTCTCTAGAATTTGGATGCTCTACCATTTGGTGTGTATATATATTTAGTAATGATATTACTTCATTGCTATGGTGTCTTTTAGCAGCATATAGTTTCCTTTCTTATCTCTTTTGATTAGATATGTTTTGCTTTTGCTTTATCTGAGATTAAGATTGCTGCCCTTGCTTTTTTTTTCAGATGAAGCATAATATATTCTGCTCTAGCCTTTTACCGTTACCCTGTGTGTATCTCTCTGTTTCAAATGTGTTTCTTGTAAACAACATATTGTAGGATTATGGTTTTTAATCCATTTTTGCTATCTGCCTCCATTTTATGGGAGAGTTCATCCCACTCACATTCAGAGTTATGATTACTATCTGTGTCTTTCTCTCTATCCTATTTCTTTTCTTAGGATTTCATTCTCTCTTTTTCATCTCCTCTTTATGATCAACCTTCTAAAGCTGAAGTTTATTTTGTTTATAAACATTTCCTTCCCTCTAATCTCCCTCTTATATCATCCTGTCTTTTTTCTCCGTCTTGTTTCCCTGTTGAGTTTATTTTATTTCTGCACTTAACTCTGTGTATACAAGCTGAATTTACTTGGTTTGGATAAAATGGAGGTCATGAAATAGGAGTCAAAGGATTTCAAATTGCTACTTCATGTCTGTGTACTCGTCTTTTTGTACACCCCACTTTTTAAACTTGTAATTTCCTTCCATTTCTTTCTCCTTTCTACTCTAGCATATTTCTTTATCCTTCCTTTTTCTTTCCTTTCTTAAAACCAAGAAAACAGAAAAAACCTCACCAGTTCTTGTGTTTTTCTTATTTAACTCCCTCTGAGACCCTTAAAGACACTATGAATCTAAAGGGACATTTATATGTTCTCCCTCCACTAGTACCTTAACATTTCATCATCATTTAACCTCACTTCCTCATAGAACAAAATAATAGAATTATAGATTTAAATGAAGAATAACTCTCAAAAGCTATCTAGTACAACCCCTGCCCCCATGCACACACACATTTTGCTGATGAAGATACTGAGGGTCAGGGAAGTTAAGTGACATCACACATCACAAATGATAAACATCAAAGGCAAAATTGGATATTTAGGCAGCAGAATCTCAATATAGTAGTTCCAGCGTAAATGAGAATGAGACTAAGTCATGATAGAATTTGTTTCATATGCACCATGTTTTGTTTATTTGTTGTCCTTCAAGTTTAATTTATAAACACTCCTGGTATGCTACCGCTTTGTCTTCTGGGACCTTTTCATTCTTCTTGAAGCAATTCTATATAATAAACAGATACTGCATTTCTAGAGACTGTAAGTCTTTACCCCAAAATTTCAGAACCAATGAATCTATTTATTGCTAAACCTTTGTTTCTGTATGAGCAAAATTTAGATGTATATCCACTTTTAGAAGCAATATTGATCATGACATTGTTTTGATAATTTTATGATAATATATTTATTTACTGTTAATGATTTACAAAGAGTTTTCCTCAAAGTGTCCCAGTGTATTAGTTATTGTTATTATTGCAATATAAAAATTTCTGGCACCATATGATAGGAACTAAAAGTCAAAGTGATTAAATGATTGGCCTAAGGTAACACAATTTGGGATATTTTATCAATATAAAACTAAGAAAATTATAACAGATGTGCTCCAGAACTTTAAAAAAATATTCAGAAGTCCTAAAACCTGAGCATTTTTTTATGATCATGATATAATTTTCTATTTCTCCTCCATCCTACTGCTATGACATCTTCATTTCCCTTCATGGCTAATCATTTTTATTTAACTTTTTTACTATTTCTTTTCACTGTTTTTCTTTTATTCAAAGGAAGGGAAAGAGGTAGGTTCTGAGGTCTTACTTCTATATTGGGGAAAAAAAGGAAAGCAAGAGAACTCAGTATAAGGCCTCTGCTCCACTCTCCCAAATTCTTATATACACACATACCATTCTTGACAGTGGGGCACTTTGGAGAGCATCTGTTGTAAAAGTTACTTTCTTTTTTGTTCTGATTGGTGAATAGTTTTATTAATATATGCTTATTATAATATAAAGATAAAATTAATATGATATTTAATAATTTAACCTATGTAAACAAGATGTATGTTCATATTTGAAATGGAAACTTCCATGGATTTCTAAGCATAAACAATGTAGTTCTAAAAATATGTAATATATGCACATACAATTACGAATATACATAAATACATATATGCAAATGTATGTATATGTTTTATATTTTTTTCATATATATATGTGTGTGTGTGTATATCAATCCAGTTTTAGGATAAGACAAGTAAAAAATTTAAAAAATACAAAATTTGAGATTAGAATATTATCACCAATATTATAATTATATAAATTCTCACCAATAAGAACTCCGCTTTACCTCATATGTGAAAATAATTGATCGAAGTAAGAATAGGAAGCAGTAGACCTACTAGGGAACTATTGTAGGTATATGTCCAAAGACAAGGCAATTTCTATCATATATATATATATATATATATATATATATATATATAGAGAGAGAGAGAGAGAGAGAGAGAGAGAGAGAGAGAGAGAGAGAGAGATTCAGCATGACTTCTGGTAAAAATAACTCTAATCCTTTAGATCTTATTTACGTTTTTTGTATGTTATTACTAACTAAGAAACTCAATGCTGGGAGTATCTGTTGCCCTGATTTTTCTTTCTATCAAGTGAGAAAAATAAAAGAGCCATGAATTTAATCAGAGGATCTAGTTTCTTAATTCAGCTGCTGTGTGATTGTGGACAAGGTACTTAACTTCTTCAAGCCCCAGTCCCCACATCTGTAAAATAGGGTTAATGATATTTATATTATCCACTTCATACAGTTGTGGTAGAGCTTAGAGGAGAGTACTAAAATGAGTTTATGACCTACAAAATGCTATCTAAATGTCATTTATTTTGATCTATTAATGTGGCATTCTGTGGTAAAGATTTAGATCCCAAGTGTAATATATATGTTGAACCAAGTAGTTTGTTTCCAAAGACCTGATAACTGCACCAGAAAAACAATCCTCCTCCTCTCTGACTTCTTGATATATATTTTAAGCACACGATACATCCTAGATAATTATTTGTGACCCATATCTTATCTCTTATAAAATTACTAACTTTTAATTGCAGGGATGATGTCTTATCAGGAATAATTGCTATTTATTTAACATTCCGGCCAGCTAGGGGATAGAATGACCTGAAATCAGAAAAGCTTGAGTTCAAATATGACCTCATACACTTACTACTTTTGTGACCCTGGGCAAGTCACTTAATCTTGTTTGACTCAGTTTCCTCATCTGGAAAGTGAGCTGAAGAAGGAAATGGTATACTACTCCAGTATCTTTGGCAAGAAAACCCCAAATGGTGTCACAAAGAGCTGGACATGGCTAAAACAACTCAATAGCCACAAAACTTAATATTCTGTATGTTTGGACAGCCTATTATATAGTCATTTACATATATTGTATCATTCTCTGACACCTTTTTTGGGAACTACAAGGTAATTTTCAGCTCCATTTTGTATCTAAGGAAACAGAGGCTCAGAAAAAGTAAATGACTTGCCTCTGGTCACAAAACTAGTGTCGGAAAAGTGATTTAAAAGCAGGTTTTCCTAATTCTAAGTCCAATGGTCTATCCATCCAGCTCAAAGCCTAATCATTTATTGTGTATAATACACATTCAATAAATGGTTGTGGAATAAAAATGAATGATATTTTATTTAATCCTGTTCTGTTTGTAAGAAATATTTTAAAAGTGTAGTTTGTTTTAAGGTACCAATGAATTAGTCCTTGTGCCGTCATTCTGGTGTTTTGATTTCTTTCTCTTTGCTTTGATGATTACAACAGAATTTTCTTGCCATGTTACAAATGGTTGAAAATATAACACATCTATTATGTACAGAATTCTAAATATCGTTCCATATACATTTTTTCCTTTTACTATGTAAATGCTCTGCCTTCCTGTTTAACAGGGATTTTCATTAAAATTTACACAATTTTACTCTTTAGTTTCCATAGTTTCTCAACCATGTCTCATCGAGAACATGTCTGTTTCCTGTGCTTTTCTTCTGAGATTGTATAGTCATAAATTACTTTTTTCTCCTCCCAGAGTGCATACATTTACTTTAACTCTCCTAACTGGGTAAGGTTGCAAAAGGCGGAAATTATCACTGTATGGACCCTGAAGCAGACAACTAGATTCTTGTACCCTCCTACCTCTTCTGCTCCTGAGCAGCATTTCAATAGAAAATATACAAAAGGGAGTCACCAAGCTAAGCATATTTTCAGAATACTTTATTTCAGAAGCATGAATAAAAATGTTAGCAACTTTATGTTGCAGAAACTATGAGTACAGCATTTTCATACATGGTAATGAGAATAACCTTCTCAGAAGGCGAATTGCTCCTCTTTCCTTGCCATGACTAACCTCTTCTCCTGGAACACCTATCCCATTTCTATCTGTCTCCTTTATAACCTTATTCCATCAGTCACCTCCTGTTTTAAACACTTGCACATCTTTAATCTGTACATAACACCACCAAAAAAAGCCCTTCTCTGACTCTGTCACTTCCAGTAGCTGTGGTCCCAGCTTACTTTTCCCTCTTCTGCCAAATTTCTTGGAAGAGTATCTTATGCTTGTACTCCCTGATTACCTCCTCTCCTCTCAATCACTTACAGCTGACTTCTATCCTCCTTCCCCCTCCATTCTATTATAGCACTCTTAAGTCATTAATGGTGTTCTTTTGTCATGATCCAAATTCTTTTTGTTCATTTTTTATCTTCATTTTTCTTTCCCTTTCTTTAGGATTTGGCACAGGCTCATTTGACCTCTTTGATACTCTCTCTTGGCTTAGCTTCTGGGAACTTGCATATTCAATACCCTCCTACCTTTACCTTTGCCTTTTTCACGTTCCTAACCCCAGAAAAAAAATGATAATTTCAAAAACTGAGATCTCCTTCCTTATATTTCTCCTAGTGCTTTCCATAGACCTGCCCTTGACGGTCACCTCACTCTCTGTTGTATCATGATTATTTATGTACGTGTTTTTTTCTCCTGTTAAGACTGTAAGCTTCTTTAGATCATGGTTTGTGTGGTGTTTCTGTCCCCATCAATTTGCCTTGTACTGTCGGTCCTTGATAAATGTTCACTGCATTAAAGAATCAATGAGCAAATGTAGAGTGAACATTAACATGCTATTTAATGTTTGCAGAAGAGACTACAAACAATATTTGCATTTGATGTTTGCAGCAGCCGTATGTGGTAGATATAATATAATAATCTTCCCCGTTGGTGTACAAGGAAATTTAGTTTTCAAGAGTTTAAATGACTTGAACTAATATTTTTTTCACTGAAGTATAGTTTCTCCAGAGTCATAATAATTATCATACATTTTTATAATGCTTTGCAGTTCGTAAATTTCTATTTTTAGGGAAACCCTCTGAGGTAAAAAGCCTATCTTATCTCCATTTCATAAATGAGGGTACTGAAGCTTGGGTAAGCTAAAAGAACTGCCCTATTGTCATCTCATGATTGTAACTGATAGAACTGAAAATGGAATCTGGGGTTCTTGACTGCAAACCCAGGTTTCTTTCTACTCCACCAAGAAACCCATCTAGTAATGAGGACACATAGTAATGTACCTATGAAAATAATGCTTACAAAAATAGGAAAAATGTTTCAATGACTTTTTTTTCAAATTCCTGCTCCTTCTATCATTGATCACCTTTATTTCTTCCAAGTGTATCTTGCCTTATGTTTTTTTGATTGCCCAGTCAGCGGTGTTCTCTGCCTATCAGAGTGCCAACAATGGATACACCTGAATGGCACCTCGCTACCCCCTCAGACATGTAAAGAATGAGGAGGTGTCCAGCACATTGAATAAATGCTGTGAAAAAACATGAGCAAGAATGAATGGATAGAATCAGAGTATGTGGTAGGGTAGAATAGGAAAGAGAGGAAGGAAGTGCAGAGAAGTGTCATACAGAGAGCATTGGATTTGGAACCTGGATTTAAATCCTGGCTCCGTCTGCTCTTTACTTTCTACATGACCTGGAATGTCACCTCACTTTTCTGGGTTTCTATTTCTTCTTACATAGAAAATAGAGAGTTAGAGTAGCTGACGTCTAAGGTCCTTTCTAGCTTTAAATTTATAACCAAGTGATTAAATAAAATAATATGTATTATTATAACTAATTATAGCTTTATTATATATATAAAACTATATTATATATAACTAATTACAGCTATTATTGTAACTAATTATAACTTTTCTGAGAATCAGTTTAGGATAGTTATGTAGGCATGAAATTCTACTTTTCACAGGATCTATTTTCATAAAATCTTACAGAAGATAATATATTTACATGTATTTCCACACCAAAACGTGTTAGTGGTTATTGTTATCAGTTGTATATTGTGAATATTTTCATTTAATAATCAATGAACAAGCATTTATTAAATAGCTACTATATTCCAGGCACTTTATATGGTAACACAGATACAAATATAAAGAACAAAACCATTGCTATTCTGAATGCTCAAATTAATTTTACATTACTATTTAAGCCCCCACTTAGCTTCAGCTGATTTAAGGCTTAATAGCTGCTTTTTTTTCTTTTAAACTCTGGATTCTGGACAAAAATACTTTCTAAGTTTTAAAACATCATATAGACGTGAGCCATTATGGTTTTTATTGTGGAATGTGAATATGAATGAGTGAACTTACATCCAAGGAAGCATTTTCTTCACTCACTAAAACAGCAACAATTCTACCGTTGCTCTTATTGCTACTATAACTACTAATACTGCTAATACCAGCATATTCGAATGGAAATATTGAGATGCCATCTGCTAAGCTGTGGGGGGAAATTGTCTTCCTCATTTATGGCTATTTAAAATATTTACATTCCGATGAGTATGCCCATATCCATGAACAATTCTTCCATGATGGATGGTTTTTGTTTTGTGTGTTGTTTATGGTTGACATAGTAATAAATTTGTGATACTAAAATTGTTAAAGACTCCTTTATGTTATTTTAATGAACTAGCCCTGAACTGTTTTTTGCATTTTTTGTTACATATGGTACTTAATTAATTGAAGGCTGGTGCAGAGGGGACAGATGGATTATCTAAAAGACATGCTGACATGTTGTGTTTTTATCATATTTAAATATTTTCTGGGCCCAGTGATGGTTTTTGATAAACATAGCTTTCTTTCATTTGCCTCTGACTTTCATCTCATAAAGTTGTTATGTTACACAAAATGATAATATAATATCTAGAAAGGAAAGCCTCATTTGGTTCATAAGAGCTCATATTTAGGTAGTACTTTACTACTTATAAAATACTGTCCTCAAAACAACCTTGTGAAATGGTTAACCTGAGTATTATTATTTTACAAAAGAAGAAATTAGAGCTCACATAAATTAATTGACTTGCCCAAGAGTTACACATTGGCTAATGTGAGAACCAAGACTCAAATTTAGATACTTCTTTTTTTTTTTTTACATTTGTTTTCGTTTTAAGTTTGGAGCTCCAAATTTTTGCCCCTCCCTCCCTTCCTGCCTGCCTGAGACAATAAGCAATCTGACATAGGTTATACATATGCAATCATGTAGAACATTTCCATATTAGTCATTTTGTGCAAGAAGACTTGAAGAAAGAAAAAGGAAGGGAGGGAGGGAGGGAGGGAGGAAGGAAGGAAGGAAGGAAGGAAGGAAGGAAGGAAGGAAGGAAGGAAGGAAGGAAGGAAGGAAGGAAGGAAGGAAGGAAGGAAGGAAGGAAGGAAAGAAGGAAGGAAGGGAGGGAGGGAGGGAGGGAAAAAGAATGAAGAAGGAAAGAAAGAATATTCTATTTCATTCCATAGTCAGACAACATCTGTTCTTTCTCTGAGAGGAAGATAGCCTTTTTCATCATGAGTCCTCAAACCAAGATCTTTCTGCGCATTCCTGTGCTCATTCCATTGGACCATCTAGTTCTAAGAAAATCACATTTCCATAGAGACCATTCATTATATGAAGGAAATAATTTATCTACTTCATGCTGCCCAAGATCATGATTAGGGCTAGGCAGCAGGAGCCTTTCCTCAGCACAATCAAGAGTCCAAGGGCAGGTGGAGGTAAGGAGTTGGGGGGAGGGAGAGGATAGAGACAGTCCAGGGACTGGAATCAGGATTAGACAGTCCCTTGGTTAAAGTTTATTACTGTTTTTTGGATCGGGGTGGTATTTCAGGGATACATCTGCCCCTTCATTCTAGGGACTTTTACTTTCCCCTATATTTTTCCCTCCCTGCCTTCTTATCCTTTTGTGAAGCCTAGAGCCCAGGAAGTGGACAAGAGGTCCAGCTTGGGGGAGATAGAAAGTACATTAGGAATAATATCCCACCCCTTTTCTGTGTGCAAGTTAAGTCATTTTTTTTCCTCAGAAGGTATTGAGACCTTCCTGGAAGGACTTAAGGCAGGAGAGGAAGGATGTTCCTGAATCACCCATCTCTTGTTCCCTTAATTAAAGTTTTTCTCTCCCAAGCTTTTTTAACTTTCCCAGGGAGTAGAGGGGATGAAAGTGAGGCTGATTTAGGAGTTAGAGTGTGCCTTAACATATTTATGGGTCACCCTTCCTACTTAGCTGTTTGTCCAGAGTCATACGTAATACCAGGAATCACTGCTATGGAAGAGCCAGTTCTCTATCCCCACAGAGGAAGGCCAAACTCTAACAACTTAGTTCAAAGCAAGGCTAGCTACATGATGCAGTAAATAGAGCTCTGGGTCTGGAGCAATAAAGACTTGAGTTCAAACCCTAGGCAAATCACTTAACCATTTGCCTCAGTTTCCTCATCTGTAAAATGAGTTGGAAAAGGAAATGGCAAACCAGTTCAGTATCTTTGCCAAGAAAACCCTAATTGGGGTCATGAAAAGTTGAACATGACTGAACAACTTCAACAGCAGCAAAATTAAAAGCAATGGACTAGGAGTCAGGAGAACTAGGTTCTGAACTCTGAACTCTGAACTCTCCTGTCATTAGCTTTGCTAGATTTCCATCAAGAGACTTGGGCAGTCTGATGATCCTTGGACATTTTGGATCTATTTGACTCCAGCTTAGCTCAGCTTCAATTTTACTAAGAATTCATGAGTTTCCTCATATGCATTTTGGGCAAGTAATTTCCCTTCTTTTGTCAATTCAACAAAGTTCAGCTGTCTAGATATTTCCAAGGTCCCTTCCAGCTCTCAAATGATACTTCAAAGGTTTTGTTTTGTCATGCTTGCTTTTGTTGGAGGGGAATGAGAAGGAAGCAAAAAATACTTCTGTGGTTGCTGGGAGAGACACTCCATCACAGCCTTCAGTCTTGAATAATTCAGCTTCTTAAGACTTAAATGACCTTAGCACTTGGTCATCAAGAATAATGATTTAAATAGCAAGTTAACTCAGTGGTCTGATTCCACTGGGAGTGAGAAGGCAGGCAGCCTGCCCAGCATTGGCTTTATACTATGTGAGGGTCTTTGTCTACTCCCCAGAACCACCATTTAAGGGTGTCATCCATCTTGTTTACTTTGGCAGATAATGGTTTGTAGTCCTTGCACCAGATGTTAAGATTCCTCACTACAACTCTGGTGATGAAGAAGATGAAATGATGGCTATAGGATGTTTTACATTCACTCATAGAGAATCTGTGCTCCATGTCTTTTTACTACTATCTGAAATTTAACTGTTTCATGACCTATGAGTAAAATTAGATTGTAAAATTGAAACCCACACTTTTCTTTCCAACTTATCTATCACTGTTTAGACATTCTAGGGAAAGAGCACTTTTCATGGTGCCTGGAACTCAGTAGATATTTCATAAATACTTGTCAACTCAACTGGACCTGTGATAAGGAATGCCTAGTTGAGGAGACTCACTCTGCCAATTCAGAGTGGTACCTTCTCTGCAAAATGTGGTCTTGGAGAATACCCTGGGGCATTGAGTTATTAAGGGACTAGACTAGAATCTCATAGATAGTATATATCAGAGGTAGAACTTGACCCTAAGCATGCCTATATTTGAAGTCAATCCTGAGAGATCTATCTATACTATGCTGCCTGTCAGCTATCTAATATTTCTAAATGTCAGAGTCTATGAGTAAGGAGGGAAAAGGTAGGTACTAAGACAGTAGAATGTTCTTTCAAGAGTACTGTCTCCTTTCCCTTTGGGGAAGGTTCAGTTCATTGTTCAGCTGTTCAGTCATGACCAACTTTTCACGTTTCCATGAACTTGTCCATGGGGTTTTCTTGGCAAAGATTTTGGAGTGGTTTGCTGACTTCTTTTCCCATATATCCTCATTTTACAGCTGAGAAACTGAGGGAAATAGGGGTTAAGCCACTTGATCAGGGTCACACAGCAAGTAAGTGACTGGATTTGAACTCAGATCTTCCTGAATCTGTATCTGGTGCTCTATCCACTGTATCACCTCTATATCCTATTAAGGAAGGTTATCCTACTTTTTAGAAAGGTAACCTAATCTCAGTGATACATTTTTAGCCTAATATGGAAATTTAGAAGGCCAGATTTTGCTTTCAGCCCTTTTATGTTGCACCACTTTTTGGCACACCATTTAATTTGTGGTCTTTCCCAATCTGAGTCTAAAAGCAAGTATCTCCTTTATCAATCAATCAATCAAGAATTTATTTCACAGTAATTCTATGGTAACTATTTTAGAATTACTTATAGTTTTCTTAATCATAAAACACAATATTTTGAGAAAGAAATTGTCACTACTTATTATATGTTACTCCCTTTTGCACAAGTTCTGCTATATGGAATGAAATTCTGTGACTTGTTATGTGTGATTGTATGATCCGTGGACTAAACAGGAGCCAAGTCTCAAAGAGATAGGATTGTTTCCTCTCACTTTGAGGAAAAACTATAGTTCCAGGAGCAAGAAAGAAACAGGAACCTGAAATGTGGACAAGGTTTGTTTTGGGGTTTGGGGTTTTTGTTTGCTTTCATCATTTTATTTTGCTTTAGGTTTTTTGATGCAAGAGTGTCACATAAAGAGAGCTAGTGGCTAGGTGACTCCAAATAGGATGGCAGTCTTGTTGCAGGGATACAGAGCACTGGGAACAGAGAGGCTGAGCAGGAGATTTATTTGGGTGAGGTGAACAAAACAGTGAGGAAAGGAGATCAATGTCATAGAGACAAAGTAAAGATCACCATGGTTGGTATCAGGAATGAATGGGATACATTTTAACTGTCGTAGCCTCCATTCACTGGTGGCAAATAGGTCAGATGAGGCCAGAGATAAACAATGTGGATAAGTGGTAAACATTCCCTGAACTGAGAATTCATGCAGATGAAAGATTTCTTCCCGTTCCCTCTTATCCAACCCTCCCACACACTCTCTATATGAAAGAGCAGTTGTCTAATCCAAAATGTGTCTGTTCTTTAAATTTGTTCATAATTCTTGATTTAATGAGTACATTGATGACTGCTTACTACTGTAGATAAAGCATGATCCAGCAATTTGTTTTGTATGTTTCATTATTTGTGAATAAGGAGCTGCCAAAGAGAATAACAGTGACTTTGCTTATAGATGAAAGTGAGCCATCAGTAAATCTGGATATTGATGAGGGGATCAGGAGCAATATATTAGAGAATGATATTGATTTATTATCATGATTTATTAATCATAATTTAATTTATTATGATTAATTTTAACAAATGTCTCAAAATGGGTGAAGCTATATCCTTAGACAAAAGTAAGTCAATTGTCATTGCCATTTGAGGGGAGATTGAACTGGAAATTGAGATTGCCTTTGGCGTTTGCTCCTTGCCATGAAGAGAAATCTCTCCAAAACAATGGAGTCTAGCATGATTACTAAAACAGATTATACCATATAGGGGAAAGGAAAGAATGGCTGTACCAAGTTGATAACACTCCAGTTTCAATGTTGGGTGTCATAAGAGGGAGTGAGCACTACTAACGGTCATTTTTACCCTCAAAAAAGCAAATCTCCAAGCCCTAATAATGACAGCGCAAAGGATACACATATATATTTTGAATATATTGATATATGTATATGATGCTACCTATCACTATATTGTAAGCTTCTTGAGGGGAAAGACTTTCACAACTGCATGTATACCCCCAGTACCTAGACTAGAGTATGGCGCATGAGGCCCCTATTAAATGCCTGCTGTTTTTCTCTAAGCACTTTGTCTTGGAATTTTCATAGTAATATACATCTGTTACTGTGCCAACTCATCCAACCTCCCAACATCTCCCTGTAAATTTTCTTTTTTAGCCTGGCATTTCACTACCCAGAATAGCTGGTGTCATCTGGAAGCTCTGATTTCACAGTGCACTCCCTGCTTTACATTATTTTTATATGATAAAAAAACAAGCTTACCACTGATCCCAAAAGAATCTAACATCTTATACTCCTCCATGCATAAAAGAAAACCAGACCAAACCAAACCAAAGGATTCAATTTGTTTCAAAGAACTTCATAACTGATAATGTGAGATAACACAAGTAAGGCCATTGTCATGTTAGATAATTAAGCTAGCTAAAGTGGTTAAAGACCTTACCCAAGGTCACTCACCTAATTAATGAGCATTGATTTAGGATTAAAACTCAAAATTCATGCCTTTCTACTTTCTATTTTTTTCACTTTCTACTAAAATGTGCTAATATTATTCTAAAGTTTCTCTTCTGAAATAATAAAAGAGCTTACAATGAAATTATAACTGAAGTGAACTTTGTTCTTTAGTTATGTACATTCAAAACACTGTCAAATATATTTTAAATATCCTTTTCCTTTCTTCCTACCAAATCTTTTATAGTTCAAGAATGAATAGAGAACCCAAATGTAGGTAGTAAAAAAGAGGAGGAGAGAGAGATGCAATTAGCTTGTTAATTTCATTTTTGTCCATGAATAAAAATGTGAAGCCTCTCTGCAACATTGTAAGATAATCACATGATCACTGGGATTCAAATCTATCATTTCTAGATATACATAAGTCTGGATCCATGCTGATTCCCATGCTGTCCCTTTCTGCCCTAGGACAAGTTATTTATTTTCTTTTATTATCTGACATCTATTTACTACACAAATGAGTTAAGGCATTTCCATGATGGACTTCCGTAAGAAGAAATATGCAAATCTGGTTGGCTCTTCAATTATAGCACTGCACAGATTGTCTGTGTTTATGTAGCCTATATTTTATTATTATTTTACTTTTATAAGTCAGTTGAATCTGTTATAAAATCAAACTAACAGTATGGACCTAAGTGGCCATATACCACAAAAATATATATAGTCCAGATATAACTCTCTTGGTGATATGATAGGTGTTGATATGTTTTGCTAGGAATTGTTGCCAGTTTAGGTTGGTTTATACTTCTGTCAGTGGTTACAACCACTGGTAGGTAGGTGGTACAGTGGATAGAGTGCTGGGCCTGGAATCGGGAATAGCTGAGTCCAAATACAGGCTTACTAGAGATGATACACCAGGCAAGTCACTTAGCTGCTATTTGCCTCACTTTCCTCATCTTTAAAATGGAGATAATGACAACAACTACTTGCCAAGATTGTTGAGATGATGAAGCGCTTAGCACAGGGCCAGGCAAACACTAAATTCCATATAAATATTAGCCTTTATTGTTGCTTTACTTTTGGCATTTCTCCTTTCCCACATTTTCTTCTGCCTGTCAGAATTTCATAAATACAGTATTTATTTACTTCTTTACTTTTTAAATAGGTTTCTAGTTTCTACTTAAGCATGCCAGTTGTGTTAATAAATTTCACTATTTTCATTTTATTAAATAACAGAATCCGTGAGCACTAATCAGAATTTCCTCATTTGTTGTGGCTCCATTTTAACTCCTTGGACAGCAGCTATTTTCTGAAATAGTTTTAGATTTATAATATCTATATATCTATATATTTATGACTGTATTAATTTTTATTAGCTCACATTTAAAGTCTATTTGCCAAGATGCAAACTTAATAAAATGATGATACTTTTATTTTCATTTTCCTCACCCTCTGTTCGATTCCAGATTTCATGAGGGCATGAATCGTGTTTAATTATTTGGGTTTAGCCCAGGGCCAGACTGATCCCATGGGTCTATTTGGATTTGAATCCTGGAAACAATCAATAATAATTGATGTATTCTCTGATCAACTGTTTGACCCCACCAGAAGCTAGCAACTTCTAAAGTCAACCCAGCCCCAAGTTTTCAGTTGTTCACCAAATTAATAGAACCCCCGGCAAATAAATAATGACAATTGAAACAATTCACAGTTATATAGCTTTAAAGTTCACTTTACTTCAATTTAATATTATAGCAAAACTGTGAAGTGGCAACTACAATTATCTCCATTTTAAAGATTGGAAAACTAAAGTTGAAGGGGTTAAGGAATTGGACTGAATTAAGTTTTATAGAGCTGATAAAGTGTCTAAATAGTAAACATCATTTAATCAGAGCAAAAAATATATTAAAGTAAAAAATTGTATCAGTTGCATTCTCAAATGAATATCTTTCAGAAGGTTTTATTATTCAAAATCTTCTAAACTCGTGTTACTAATAGTAAGTGCAATGGCTCAGATCCTTCCAAAGCTGGAAAACACTCTTGGATGGTCCCAGGGTATAGGACTTCCATGGGTCTGAATGTAGGAACACATGCTTGTCTTGCTCCTTTCCATGTAACTAGGCTTGTAACCCATCTCCTCTCCATGGAGCAGCTATAAACATTTTAGAATATGTAGGAAAGTCCATCAAGTTGTGGTATGTGATTGTGATGGGATACAACTGTGCTATAAGAAATTATGAGCTTCATAGGGAGAAGATTTGGAACTCAAAATCTTGTGGAAATGAATGTCAAAACAAGAAAGAAGGAAGGCAGGAAGGAAGGAAGGGAGGAAGGAAGGAAGGCAGGAAGGAAGGCAGGAAGGCAGGAAGGCAGGAAGGCAGGAAGGCAGGAAGGCAGGAAGGCAGGAAGGCAGGAAGGCAGGAAGGAAGGAAGGAAGGAAGGAAGGAAGGAAGGAAGGAAGGAAGGAAGGAAGGAAGGAAGGAACAAAAAGAAACTAAGAAACAAAGAAAGAATGATGAGATCAATGATCTTAGAAAAACATGGAAAGACCTGCACAAAATAATAAAGAGAAAAATGAGCAGAATCAAGGCAACCTTGTATCCAGTAATAGCAACATTGTTTTAAGATGAATTTTGAATGAATAAGTAATTTTTACTATTACCAATACCCTAATTAACTCTAAAGGGCATGTGAAGAAAGATGCTATCTGTATCCAGAGATCCTTTCCTTAGTACTGAACATTAAGACAAGAGTATACACATTGTTATGTTTGTTTTTCAGTGGTAGTTTATGTTTTTTTTTTTTTACTACTAATTGATCTAAGCCAAACATAACATTGAAATCACACAAATATGCAATGATGGGAGTAGACAGTCAACCTGTCCTATAGGTGTCACACTGTCCTTCAATTTTATGTATCAAACCAATTAATTTAAAACCATTTCTCCTAAAAATCTAAGACAAGCCTTAGAATTGGATCATTTCAACAACATTTGGCCTTCAAACTATATATTGGATAGCTAGGAGACAAGGAAATAATTGTTAATTAAAGAATCAGTGGCGAGTTTTAAAGCAAGGAGCCACGGACTGAAGACTGTGGGTAAGGGAAAGATGTTTTTGGTGATTGCACCTTGATCATTAGAAAATGAAGAAAAGATTGACTCTTCTGATAGCCCAGGAATGAAATGACCAGATCGGTTGGAGATATATTTATAGGAAAAACAGAAGGGAATATTTTGAAAACTAAAGCTATGATAATGTAAGGCACCTATGAGCAAGTACATTTACTTTAGCTCCAAAGACATTTTTTCATTGTAAATTTCACGCATCAATATTATGTAAAAGGAAATACATTGTACATTATGGTTAAGTGGATATAGTGGGCTTCTTACTCTCAGATTTCATATAGACACGTTTTCTAAGCTCCTATAAGACTTTGAATGATATGCTTTGGTTCCATGGATTTACATGGAAACTTTCCAACATAGTAAATTGAATAGATCCTTCTAAAATTCCTTTTGCAAATATCAGTATTTAAAAGATGTTCTCATTTAAAAATTGGACCCAACTTCATTGAGAACTGTATATGGTCCAGTAATTTGAATTTGTAAATTGAATTCAATAATTTGATTCTGATATAATCTCTTGCCAGAATTCAGCTGTCAGTTGTGTTGGCCTTACATGCCCTGAGAGCTAGTATGAAGAGGTGCAATAAATGGAGAAGGTCCATTCCACAGACTATCTCCATCATATACCCAAGATCTCTTTCAGCCAGAAACCTTCCCTTGCTGTGATTGAACAGACTAATTCAAGCAGGATATTTGGATAAAATGTCATCCCAGGCTATAACAGTTTTTTTTCCATTAAGAAACCTTTACCCATGCATGATTGAACCAGTCTGTTTCTTCCCAAAATGGTGGTGACCTTGTTTAAATGAGGCTATGTCTATTGTCATGAAATGAAGTGTAAAATTTGCAAAACCTATACTGGCAGGTTTGTAAATAGCTTACCCTTCTATAAAGAAATTTAAATAAAACCTCCTTGAAATTTACTAATATAGCAAATTGTTACTGATTCAAACCAGTTTTGGAAAAGATAAATTGAAATTACATTCTTTTCAATGACTATTTATTACAATTTAGGCATTATATGTTAATATGATAAGGTATTGAATTAGTTCAAAAATACTAAACTAGAGACTACTTTAAAAAGTTCAAGTCCATATCAATATAATAAAAATTATTCAGTGCTGTGGAAAGTTATTGTATAGTAAGGAGTGACTATGAAGAATTCAGAGCAACATGTAAAATTAGTATAAACTGATAGAGTGATATAAACAGAACCAATCACCTCAACAACATAAATGAAAGGGTCACTGAAGGGAAGTAGAACTCTGATAATTGAAAGTTAATTTCCTGGACAATCAATTATGAAACATACTCCACCCTTAATAAGAGAGTAAGAGGAACTCTAATACAGAATATTTTAGACATAGTTGTATGTGATCACTGTTTGGGATGTTTTGGATGATTATTTTCTGTCATAAGAGATAGTTAGATCTATGCAGGCTAGAGGGTTTCAAAAGGTAACCTTAGAGCTGACACTGTCCAGGAAATCTACCTTCTCCTCTATCTGAGAGGTTAGAATTGAGGAATTCCAGGTATTAAGTCACTTAGTTCTCCTTTCCACTGCTTCCATATCTCAGTCTATGAAGTTAAACCACTGCTTTTCAAAGGTGGGGCCAGAATATTTTGAGCCCCAGAACTCTCTTCTCTTGCCAGAGGGATAACAGCATATGAAACCCTCCTGCACCTCTACCCCAAGGCAACCATTAGTGCCTCATAGACAGTAAGAGGCTCCATATGTTCCTGGGTTCTTTCTTCACTCTCCATCCCCTCTGATCCCTGCTCTTCTCTCACGATGTCTCTAGAAAAAGGAGGAGTCTTCATTTGAATGCTCTCATTTACCATGCAAAAAAGATGGGCTGCTTCTCCTGTAGCAATCCATTCCACAACCATTCAAGACAGTTAGTTCATCTATAATCACAATGACACATAACCCATGGGGCACCAAGGGATATATCCATGCCATCCAAAAGTACTAAATAAAGGTTCACCACTTTATAAGTTCATCAACCCTTTACAAACATATAACTACAAGAGAAGATGTAAGTAATGAGCATAAATTCAAACACTATTATGGTAAGCTTCAAATATAATACTCTCCAGTAAAAGAATATGTTTCAAGGCACTATGAATAGACTATGTGATAAGTAGGCTTTAATTTGAATTCTTGCTTTTATCATTTATTTTCTGGATAATCGTGAAGTATTCACTTGGCAACATCCCTGGTTTGTCATGTGTCAAAGCGAGAAAATAACAATAGCTGTTTGTAAGATATTAACGATGTTAAAAAAATCTAGTCAGTGTAAAACAAGTGATAAATATATGTCTTTAGATTTTCAAAGGGATTCTTCAAAAACATTCATGTTATGATTTTTTTTCTTTTATTAGTTGAAAAAATACAGAGTCAATGGGATGAAGTCCAAGAACATCTTCAGAGAAGGAGACAGCAGCTGAATGAAATGCTGAAAGATTCTGCCCAATGGTTAGAAGCCAAGAAGGAAGCAGAATGGACCCTAGAGAAGGCCAAAGTCAGGCTAGAGTCATGGAAAGAGATTCCCTACACAATGGAAGGAATCAGAAAACAATCCACAGAAATTAAGGTTGGTATCTGATTGTATTGGCATCTGCTATTATATTATTGGTAGAAGTTGAAAGGTTCATAAATAAACTATGTTCATGGGAAGTTACTGAAGTTCTTTAATGAAAATGAATTGATTAATAAAGTAGAATAAGGCTAAATTACAGAAGTGAAACAATGGTACTATAATAAATGAGTTTTGATTTTGAGAAGATGAACCAAATATTCCTCTGATCTCTTATCTTATATCTTCCATCCCATGTGACACACACCATGTTCCCCAGAGAGAAGGCAGCAAAGTTCTTGGCCAGTGTCTTCCATGCGCCCCAAAGAGCGTAGCCCCAAGCAGGGATTCTACTACTTGCTGATGCTACCTCATCTCTAGCCTTCTCAAGTCCCAAATGTTTCTGCAACTTGTGTCTTCCATTTTCTCCTGGTTGCAGCATATTCTTTGAGAGGTGGCAAGAGGTTGAGCCAGGTATTTTCCATCTGCCCCAAAGCAGCAAAGATGGCGTCAGATCCTGTTCCAGCTCCAATTTCCATGTCCTGCTTCTAGCTTGATCTCCCAACATGGTTCTGGAGAATGTCTATGGCAAAGAGGAGCAATGTTCTCTTTGACCTCACCTGTACAGTTTGGTCTTGTCTCCTTTTACACGTTTCCCCCCTGTTACACCCTCCAACCATAAGTGTTCAATGGGGTTCTGTCCTGCATCTTCTCTTCTCCCTCTGTACTGCCCCACTTGGTGATCTCATCAGCTCCCACGGATTTAGTTACTATCTCTATGCTGATGATCTTCAAATTTACCTATCTTGTTCTAATTTCTCTACTGACCTTCAGTCTTGAATCTTCACCTCCTTCCAGATATTTTGAAGGAATCACCAGTAGCCACCTCAAACTCAACATGTCCAAAATTGAACTCATAAATCCTCTCCACCCCATTCTACCTTCCCTGTTAGTGTTGAGAGCAATGCCATCCTCCTGGTCTCTCACACTCACAAACTAGGAATCATCCTGTAATTCTCAATATCTCTCACCTCCAAAATTTAATCTGTCTCTAAAGACTTTCGTTTTCACCTTTTCGATATCTCTTCAATGCATGCCCTTCTCTTCTCTTGAAACAGCCATCACTGTGGTGCTGGCCTTCATCATCTCATACGTTACCTATTAACAGTAGCTTACTGGTTAATCTTTCTGCCTCAAATCTCTCCTCACTCCAATCCATCCTTTGCCTCTCTCGAGCCCACCTCCAACTTATCACCAGAGACAGAGTCTTTGAACTGGGAAGAGATATGGTCCTAGGGCTAGAGTCCATGCACCCCATCACAATCAGCAACTCAAATGATTATCCTAAAACACAGATCTGACCATGTTAGACCTCTATTTAATAAACTCCAGTGGCTTCTATTGCCTCTAGGATTAAGTGCAAAATGTTCTGTTTGGCATTCAAAGCCCTTTATAACCCCTTTCCACGAACATGACTTTTTCCATGAACAAGACATTCTGTTTCAGCTCTGGGCATTTTCTCTTCTTGTCCCCTCTACTTGTAATTCTCTCCCTTCTCAACTCCACTTACTGGCTTCCTTTGATTCTTTTAAGTCTCATTTAAAATCTCATCTTTTATAGGAAATCTTTCCCAACTTCTCTTAAATCCAGTGTTTTCTCTCAATTTATTTCCTACTTATCCTACATACAGCCTGTTTTTATACATTTGCTTCCATATTGTCTCCTCCATTAGACTGTAAACTTTTGAGAACAGGTACTATCTTCTTTTAAATAAATTAATTTATTTTTAGTTTTCAACATTCACTTACATATTTTTAAAATTTTCTTCACCTTCCTCTCCTCCCCCCTCCCCTAGTCAGCATGCAATCCTAAATAGGCTCTACATATTCATTCTTATTAAACATATTTTCACAATAGTCATGTTGAACCATAAAAAAGAAAAAAAGGGACTCTCTTTGGCCTCTTTTTTTTTATTATCTGCAAGACTTAACATGGTACCTAGCACAAATCAGGTGCTTAATAAATGATGGTTATGTGGCGCCATATATAGGGCAACAGTCCCAGAGTCAGGAAGTCCTGGGTTCAAATCCAGTCTCAGACACTTACTAGCTGTGAGACCCTGGGCAAGTCACTTAGCCCTGTTTGCCTCAGTTTCCTCATCTGAAAAAAGAGTTGGAGAAAGAAATGGCAAACCATGCCAGTATCTTTGCCAAGAAACCCCAAATGGAGTCCTGAAGGGTTGGACATGAGTGAAATAACTGAATAGCAATAATAAATCTTTATTGATTGATTGATTGGGAATCAAAATATCTGATTTCACATCCTCATCTGCTCTTTCCTTTTCTTATGACCATGGAAAAGTCTGTCCTGTGATAGAGCCTTACTTGCCTTATTTATAAAGATGTTGAACTCAATTACATTTATGGTCTATCTTATTTTTAAATCTATGAATCATTGATACTCAGTTCTAAAATTTAAGTTTGCCTCAGTTATCTGAATATTTTAGCATAATACTGTTTGGCACCTTGAATTATACTGATTGACCTTTGATTCAGCATTTTCCTTTGGAAGGTGTTTTCAAAGGACTTTGCATGTGGTCAGACTATCATTCATTATTCGTATTTTTTTTTAATACATTTTATCAGTGTAGTACAATAGAACTTTTACAATGTTACGTTTACTTCCAAAAGTTTAATAACATATATACAAACTTACTACTCACAACATGAGGGAGGCATGATCTCCACCCCCCTTTGATCTATATTAGATTCTGAGAAAGGGACGATTGGATTCATAGTTTAGCTCTGTTCCCATAGAGCATACTCTCAATTCCAAATCCAAAAATCCCTTTAGCTCAAGCCTCAGACAGTGGCTTCTCAGGGTTTCCCTACTAGGCAACATGACTCCTAAAATCCTAGATCCAAGGGCACCATGGCTCAAAGTTCTACCTCTATCTGGATCACCTCTGGAGCCTGAAGCAAAGAAAAAATAACACAGAAGAAACACAAACACAGCAGCACCACAACCATTCCCAAGCTAATTATCTCTGGAGTGAAAAGGAGAGTAAGGGAAGATAAGTGTCACTCCTCCCCCACACTGGTGCACTTCATGGCTACAAACAAAGATGGTGGAAAAGAGAGCAAAGCACTCAATCTTACAAATTTTAAAGATGTGGGCAGCCAAGCAAAGGAAGTTACACCCACCCACCTGGTAGGGGATACTTTGGACTCCATGTTAGCCAAATTAGACATACTCAAAACAAAAGCCTGGTTTACACAGTTATCATTTGATTATATTTCTCAGTATATCCACCCTTTTGCATCCCAGAAAGTGATTCACTATAATAAAAAAATCAAGATTAAAAATAAAAACCGACTGACAAAAACTACAAGACATTTCAAAAAAGCTTGATGTTATATGCAGTGTTCCACAACTATAAATAATTGAGAAAAGTGCCTTCTTGTATCTACTCTTTGGTCCCAAGCTTCATCATTATAATTTTATCATATTCAATTTTGATGTGTTGTTCTTTCCATCTTCATTTTTATATTCATTGTGTATAGTTTTCCTGATTCGTTTTACGTCACTCTTCATAAGTTCCTATGTCTGTATTCAACATGGACATTTTTTCTTTTTTTAATTTTATTTTTGATCTATGGAATAAAACAAGCATTTTCATAACATAGTACAGTAAAAGAGATGATTGTATATGAAACTACAAATTTATTCTGCATTTTTACTATTACTTTCAAATATACAACAAAATTTCACAAAATATTTCCCCCCACCACTCCTCCCTATTATTAAGCATAAATAGGTGTGTGTGTATGTGTTTGTGTGTGTATGTGTATAAAATTATTCTATACATACTTCTACTTATCTGTTCTTTCTCTGGATGCATTGTTCTCTTGTTCTGCTCATTTTGAGCAATCTTTACATGTTTTTCTAAGATCATCAAGCTCATCATTTCTTATAGCACAGTGGTATTACAACACAACATATGCCATAACTTTTTCAGCCATTTCCCAGTTGATGAGCATCCCTATATATTCTAAAATACTTATAGTAGCTTTGTGGTGGAAAAGAACTGGAAATTGCAAGGATGCCCTTGTCATTTTCCTGAAGAGAGAGCCAGAGAAAACTTTCCTTCTTTCCAACCCCTCTAGAATTCAGTGAGACCTTCCCTTATATTGAGCATTAAGGCAAGAGTATCCAATTGTTATGTTGTCATTTTTTCATAGTGAGTCAAAGAATCAGAAATCCATATGTTTGATTTTAATTTTTTGTTTATTACTGATTAATACTCAATAAGTGGTTATCTAGCCTCTGCTTAAAGATACTTAACTATGGAATCCTTCTTAGTACCACGGAAAGAATGCTAGGTTTGACATAAGAGCACACATATTTGAATGCTGCTTCTGCTAGTGATCATTTGTATAACTCCAGGAAAGTCATATAACTTCTCTGGGTCTCAATTTACTAATATGAAAAATGAAGGAATTGAACTAGATCATGGCTGTCAAACTCAAATAGAAACAGCGGCCATTAATTAGTATATAAGGATCCCTATGGGCCACTTATTAGCTCAGCTTTAAACTGTAGTGTTATATTGCATTTTTATTTATTCTGTTAAAAATTTCCAAGTTATATTTTATTCTGCTTTTAGCAGCACTTGGAAACAGCACATAGGCTGTGTTAAACGCTTCTGTACTGGATGACTTTTGAGGTCTTTTCCAGTTCTAAATTTATGACTAATAACCATGATGTTCCCAAGACAACCCAATACACTTTTGTAATCACTCTGTTAGGAGATTTTTCCTAATATATAGCCTCAATGTAACGTCTTACAATTTCTATCTATTATTTTTGATTTGTCCGTTTGAAGCCAAACATAATAAATCTAATCCTTCTTCTACACAAGATAATATACCAAGATCATTTCTCAAAGTTGTGTAAAAGCTATAAGGAACAACTTGAGGCATAACTGTATATTGTCATTGAACTCAAAACCAAAAATGGTAGAAGAACTAAAAAAAAAAGAACACCCTGTGTAATTGACTAGCATCCTTTACATGATGCTTAATGTTCACAAGGCAACATTAGGATTCATGTTCTTGATCAAGAGCATTAGTTGTACTAATTAATACTTAGTCATCAGTACTAGTGGTACTAATTAATAATTAGTCATATAGCTGTTGAGTAGAAATAGGCTGTTTTCAAAATCAGGGAAACAAGGCTGAAATCCTAGCCATGCCACTTAATATTTGTGTGACCTTGGACAATTCACATAATCTCTTTGGGTCGGTTTCCTCTTCTATAAAAAGAAGTTGGAATAGATGACCCTTTGGTCCTCCTGTCTCTAAATCTATGTGGGGGTGGGGGTGGGAAGGGGCAAAAATCAGCAGCTTATTATGTACAAAGTACTGTACTATATTCATAGGGAGCTGGAAAAATTAAAAGACTTATAAATCATACACCAAAGTGGGGAGCAATAATGTGTAGAAAAATAACAAATACAAAATATAATGGGATTAGTCCATGAGATTTTTATGAACAAATTGCATTTCAGATCCCAGGAAGAAAAAAGAAAAGATTTCTAGCTTATTGGGATTTAGGAAAAGTTTCATGCTTCAGGAGAAGTAGAATTTAAGCTGGGTTTTGAATGATAGTTAGGATTCGAACAGTCAGATATGAGTCAGCAAAAGGCAGTCCTGTTGTGTAAAAGGAGAAAGAAATATACACCTGGCTTCTTGGACAAAGCAGCATAGGCATCGTCAAGATTCTCTGTGACATAAAATAAATGGGTGAAAAAATCACATGAGATTTTGCGCCCTATCATTATTTCAGCCAAGCAGTACATTCATGAAAGGAGTCCTTAGAGACATCATCAAGATAGACATACAGCCAATTTGTCCTGAATTTTCTTTCCTCTATTTATGAATTCTGTGACTATAATTTCTAGACTTTTTATAGTGAGTGAAAATAGGAGCAACTTTATGAACCTCTAAGACATTAGTATTGTCATAGAGTATCTGCCTTACTTTTTGGAAATCATATTGCAATTCCTTATCACCTTTTTTTCTAGTAAATGGGGATGAAAGTCCCTGGATGTACAGCCCAGCAGGGGCTTCATTGATGAAACTCATTACAAGAAATTAGAGAAAGGAAAGGGAGAGCTGACAGATAGGTTGGCAGTAAAACTAAGAGCAAGATGGATGGCATGTTTGGGTAGGAGGAAAAGGAAAAGGAAATTTGTTGTGTGAGGAGTATTAGGAATTGAAAGTGATTGCAAGGCTTGGAGAGGCCCACACAACTCTTAAAATCCTTTGCAAATGACTTCAAAATATGGAAAGGATCAGATTGCAAGAGAAAAGGAAAATTCAGGCTCTTGAATTGGAATATTTTAAAGATCTCAAACTTAATTAAACTAAAATTATTTTAAAATTATCATTCTATTCAACTTTTTGAAATGAATTTACCTTTGAATTAGAAATTCATATTTCATCACCAAAATAGAACGCATTTTTTTTACCTTAGCATTACCCAAAGAAACAAACTTTTGTTCACTTTTTAAGGGAACTTTTATTTTCAATAGATTGGTAGGTAGGTAGGTAGGTAGATAGATAGATAGATGGATGGATGGATGGATAGATAGATAGATAGATAGAGATAGATAGATAGATAGATAGATAGATAGATAGATAGATAGATAGATGGATGGATGGATGGATGATGGATAGACAGATGTTGGATAGATAGATAGATAGATAGATAGATAGACAGACAGATAGACAGACAGATAGATAGCTGTAATACCATATTCTTTGAACCTAGTAAAACCACAGCCAGATTTAATCAATAAATAACAGAAGATAAGCGTGGAAGTAACTATTTTCCCTTCCTGTGGGTGATATTATTACTCTCTTTCACAACCAGGAATTTGTTCAGTTTGAAAAACCAAGAGAAAAAAGATTAGTGTAAGTGTGGGAAATGACTCAAATTACTTGTAGATAAAGATACTTTTCCTGTGGTAGAAATCATCAGGTATAAACAATTGAAAACTATAAGTAATTTAACAATATACTTGATTTGGGAGATAACAAATTCTTCTATTATTTGGAAAGAAGAAATGTCAATTGTTTTTAAATTACTGTGATACTTGGCACTGACTTTGGGGTGGGATAGAGATTATAGATGACAAGAAAAATGGAAAATCCAATGAGGAATTCCTGTTGACTGATATTAATTGGCTCATTGTCCATAAACTGAAATCAACTCTTAATAACCTAAAGTAATGGAAGAGAATGCTAGCACTGATGATGGAAAACACAGGATAATTGGTCTTGCCTCCTTGTGGCAATAGCAGCAGGTTCTAAATTTCCCAGTTACAAAGTTCAGTCCAGGACTTAGGAAGAGAGAAACTTTAGCCAGGGTCTAGGAACTGAGAATGCTGAAATCAGATGCATTCTTCATAACTCTTCCCTTTCTCATTATCACTACCCTCCTTAGGAGATTTTTTTTTCTTAGTTTGCACCAGCTGGCTATAGCGTTGTTTCCAAATCAATCAAGATCTGGATTCAGAGCCAAGAGACCTGGTTTTAATTCTCAGATGTGCTACTCTGCATGTGACCTCTGACAAGTCATTTAATTTTTCCAGGCATCAGTTTCCACATCTGTCAAGTGGAAAAATTTAGAGAAAAGACCTGCAAGGGCCCATCTCTATGTTTCATGATCTTATGAAATAAAACCTTCTTTGTCAACAAACTAAAACCAGTTTTGGGACACTAGCAGTAAGCAGTCACTTTACAGAAGAGAATGCAAAACCTGCAGTATTCCCAGAGACCGCACTTTCAATTAGTGAATCAATGAACATCGAAAAAGTGTACCTACTATGTGACAGAGCCTAAACTAGGCAAGGGAATAGATAAGCAAAACCACTATAGTCCCTGTCCTCAATGAGCTTGGATTCTATCAAAAAGAAGAACATGCAGGCAATAAGGTTGCATGGTGGAGTTAGGAAGGGCTGAGTTCAAATCTGGCTTCAGACACTCACGAGCTATGTGGCCTTGGATAAATCACTTAACCTCTGCTTGACACAATTTCCTGATCAGTAAATGGGGAAAATAATAGTACCTACCTGTCAGGGTTGTTGTTTGTAAGGCTCAAATGAAATAATTTTCATAAAGTGCTTAACTCCATACCTGGCACATAGATGCTATAAAATGCTAACCATTATTATTAATTATTATTAACATATGGAAGTAAATACAAACTCAAAGTAAATGCAAGATAATGTGGAGAGGAAGATATTAGGGGTTAAAGAGATAAGGAAAAGCCTCATATTAGAGGTAGCACATGGGGTGAGCTTTGAAGGAATCTAAGAATTGTTAGGGGCAAATGAGAGAGTGAATCCCAGATGAGAGCCAGCTTGTACAAAGGCTCAAGAGAAATGGCATGTTGTGTATATTTAACAATAAGTAGGACAATTTGGCCGAAGTGTAGAGTGCATGAAGGGGAACGATATATAATAAGCCTTGAAAGGTTGCATGGATCCAAATGATGAAGGTCTTTAAACACCAAACAGAAATGTGTATTATATCCCAGAGCAGGGATGAGGAACCTGCAGCCTTGAAGCCCCATGTAGCCTGCTAGGTCCTTGAGTGTGCCCTCTTGACGAAGTCCCAAGTTTTACAGAACAAATCCTTTTATTAAGGGAGGCTATTTGTTGTGTGAAGTTTCAATGCAGTCAAAGGGCCTCACCTGAGGACCTAGAGGACCACATACATGCAGCCCCAAAGCCACATGTTCACCACCACTATTCAAGAGGTAAAAGGAGCCTCTGAAGTTTTTCAAACAGGGGAGTGACATATTCAGACCTGTGCTTTAGGAATATCATTTTGGCAGTTTTGTTGAGGATGACTTAAAGAGGGGAGATACTCAAGCTAGAGAAAACAATTAGAAGACGACTTCAGTAGTCCAGGAAAGAAGCGGTGGTGGCCATGTGAGTGGAGAGAAAGTGATCTGTGTGAGAGATGTGGTGGCAATCGAATCAAAATGACTTGGTAACTGATTGGATATTTGGACTGAGGGAAAATGATGAGTCAAGAATGATTGTGAGTTTGTGAACCTAGAAGGGAAAGGGTTGGCGGTTATTCCCTTAATAGAAACAGATAAGTTAGGAAGATAGTTCAGTTTGGAGGGGAAAAACATGAGATCTCTTTTGGAGTTTGAACTGAACTTGAGATGCCATAGGACATCCATCTGGTAATGTCTAATGAGGAATTAATGATGCAGGACTGAACTCAAGAGACAAAGTAGGACCAGATATATAGACCTGGGAGTGAACTACATGGGGATGATAGTTGATGCCATGGAACTTGATTAGGTAACAAATTAAGAGGATCAAAGTCTTGGAGGACACTCCAGTTAAGAGACAGACCATGTAAGAAGATTATTCTAAGACTAAATCCTCATGATATGTAAGCTGTTACTTTCATCTCTTTGGGAGCTATAACGAATTGATAAAAAGTAATGGAAGAGAAAAGTTAAGGCCTTCGTTGCATAGTTAAATACGTGTTGGAAAAGTGTTCTCTTCCAAAGACTAAGACAGAAAAAAAAGAGTGGAAAAATTCTGCAGCTAGATGACCTTCTCTATATTGGAGGAGTAGAATATAAAATGATCAGTGGCATACTCTTCCAGGCTCTCATTGCCAAATTTAGGCATTCTTAATGGCCTAAGCAATAGGTTGTAGATTG
Organism: Bettongia penicillata ogilbyi; assembly: GCA_023548195.1. Classification (NCBI taxonomy): domain Eukaryota; kingdom Metazoa; phylum Chordata; class Mammalia; order Diprotodontia; family Potoroidae; genus Bettongia; species Bettongia penicillata. The sequence goes on from JAJHZJ010000872.1 coordinate 2,247,594, forward strand.
GAGAAATTGCTGGCCAGTGAAATTCTGTAATAAGGCCAGTGGTGTTTGTTGAGGCCCCTGGAACACTCTCAGTTCTTGTTACAGTACTGGGAGGGTCATCTTATTCTGTGGAGTTGAAACCAAGCAGGGGAGCATATGCAAAGTGGAATGAGGTCTCTGGAGAAGTACCCCAGCAATCTGTCCTTGACTGTTTTTCCAGTAATTTCTGTGATTCAGGCAAAGACACCAAAGGCATGCTGGTCAAATTTGTCAATGACAAGGAACTAGGATGAGTAACTAACATATAACAAAAACTGAAAAGTAAAAATTTTTCCAGGCTACAACAGTGTACTGAATCCAACAGTGTAAAATTTAATGGAGGTAAGGTTAAATAACCTTCAATAAGACTTTCTTTAATAAGGTTTAAAGTTATCAGTTTGAAGGAAACTGGAGTTCTGATAGGCAATAATTGCTGCTATAAGTTTCTAGTGAACTGTAAGTTCATTATGAGTCAAGTGTAGCACAATAGCCAAAAAACATAATATTTAAGGTTCCTTTAACAAAGTCATATTGTCCAGAATGAAGGAGGTAATATTTCCACTATATCTCTCATCAAACCATATCTATGGTATTTTATTTGGTTCTGGACACTACATTTTATTATTTAAAACAACTCTGATAACTTTATGGTCAATATCAAAACCCATTACCTTTGAAATGATACAGATAAGATGGACAAGTTCCATGATGGTAAGACAACTGGAAACCATGCCCTGTAAGGGTTGATTGTAGGAACTGGGGAGAAGTATTTTGAAGAAGAGAAAACATAGGGAAGAGATGAGATCATTTTGTCATCAAATTAGATCTGAAAGAGACCTTAGAGGTCAAAGCCAAGCCTCTTATCCTACAGATGATGAAACTGAGGTACAGAGAAATTAAATGAAAGCCCAAAATCACATGATAATTATCTGAGATGGAATTTAGACATATCTTCCTGCTTCTAAGCCCAATACCTTGTTCACTGAACATTGCCTCTTCAGATGTATCAGCCATCTTTAGGTATTTGAAGGGCAATTATGTTTTTCTGACTCCAGATGAAAGAACCCAGAGCAATGAGTGTGACTTCTAGACAAATTTATTATGGAAAATAGAGAGAAATGTTTATCAGTGATATTGTAGAAGGTAATTTTGTTCAAGCATGGGTTGGAATAGAAAGTCCCTTCCAACCCTTAGTTTCAGGGATTCTGAGAGGTAGAAAATAGGGGAAGGGTTCTCTGTCAGAAATAGTCATGTCAGAAAGGGAAACTTGTTTTGAGAGAAAGGTCCTAGTTATTAACTGTGTGACCTTGTGTAAGTCATTTAACTTGTCTGAACCTATATTCTTCTGTGAAATGTCCCTTCAAAAAAAATGTCAAAGACAGGAAAATGCACAGTATCTATCCTGTGAATAATTGGTGAATATCTGAAATAACTAAAATTTTATATTCTTACTCTTAAGAATTGTTTTCTTCATTTCTATTTTAAAAAGTGCCCTGTATAACTATTTCTAAGGGAAAAGTTGAACTGAACACATATACTTTTCATATACTTTGCCAGTGTCTTTTCTTCATGTTGGCCACAGTCCTGCTATGACAAAAAAGCTCTTTGGTGACAACAGGACATATTTTAGGGGGAATCTTATAGTACTTTCAAACTAATCAGAATCTCTGCCTGTGAACTCATCAAAAACCTGTCATAAGTGCTGCCATTTAGAACTGTTACAAAAGTTAAGAGTATGCCAGTAGCCTCAACAAACACCATTGGCCTTATTACAGAATTTCACTAGCCAACAATTGCTTCCATCTACAACCCATTGCCTGAACCTAAATTTGGCAGTGAGAGCCTGGGAAAGTATGCCACTGATCAATTTATATTCCACTCATCTAGTATCAAAAGAAGTTCATCTAGTTGTAGAATTTTTCCCCTCCTTTCTTTTTTTTCTTGTCTTAGTCAGGAAGAGGAACACCCCCCAACCCATTTTTGTCAGTCTTATGATTGCTTTTGTGTCAAATCCAGCATAAAAGCTTTTCAGATGTGACAGAATTAGTTATTTTGTGCTTGGCTGAGCTAGAGTACATGAATTCAATAGAGAAGTGAAATCTTGCTTGAGTTTAGCTGACTTAGATATATAATACTTAAAAGTATCTGGAGCGAGAAATCTTGTAATTGATCAAATCTTTGAAGAAATGTTTTCAAGGCTGCCCACTGTGTTTTGGAGATCTCATTCATGTTATTTTGAGCAGAAATGTATTTTCATGATGATTTGATTAATTTTAATAGCTACAATAATTTGGTATACATAAGGATTCTTGTAACCTGTAATTTGAGAATTTCATCACATGTATTAGGAAAAAACTGAGGAAGACTGTATTTGATTTTCATCTGTTGAGGCCTCATCTAGTGAAAGGCCAAAAAGGATGTAAGCTCCAATATTTAGAATTCTTATTTTGGGGTAGAGTATTTATCAGTCATTCCATGGGGGCAGTGATTTTCCTTTCTAGTCTGAGGCTGCCTCAGGCAACCTCTTAGGATTGAGAACCATATTCTCCTTCTTTCATACACACACAAAAAAATCTATTCTTACTTAGACAAGGCCCAAGTTATAGTAGAAAAGTATTCTGGACCAATCATTTAGGGCAAAGGGAGGATGGAGGAGTGAATGAAACACTAATGTCAAAAATCTGATTTCTAAGGTTTTGAGTGTAACATGCTACCCTTACATGCCCTCTGCTTTCCCTGGTACTCATTCTTCCTTGGATTTTCATCTTTGACTAAGGAAATAGAATCAATAAATTAGAAATTGTGCTTTTACTCCCCAAACATGTAAAAAGCAGTTAAACTGCTCTTATTATACAGAGTGCTTCTTCCATCCCTAATAGTACAGAGGTAGTATGGACTAGCCTTCCTAGGATGAAGCTCAACTATATCAAATATTTAATGCAATGTTCCTGTGTCTTGAATTGAATTATGCTGCAATTGTGTCCCGTTATGTTTGGGTTACACTGCAGTGTTCAGCTTATTCTATGCATGACTAAAAAGGGGAAGGTATTAAGTTCTTCCTTATCCATTTCTTTTTAAATTAAAGACCTTCTTTTGCTGAAAATTGCCCATGAATAACATAACAACTTAGTGCCTTCTCATCTTGAAGAAAATTAAAACTATGGCTATATATCAGGAAAAATTCAGATCTTTTTTCTGACTTTTAAGTATAACTTAAAAAAATAACTCATTTCTTCTTCATTTCTCACTGCATTCTGCAGAGGGATGGACTTCTAGGGTGGTCAGTAAGGCTGCATTTTAGAATAGAGATTTGCAGACCTGATTTCCCAGATAATTTAATTCAATTTTCTATTCAACTCAAGAAATATTTATTAAGCACTTACTATGCACCATCTGAGGCAGCTAGGTGACTCAGTGGATAGGGCACTGGGTGTAGAATCAGGAAGATCTGAGTTCAATCAAGCCTTAGACCCTTAACAGCTGTTTGACCCTGGGCAAGTCATTAAACCTCTAATTTGCCTTAATGCTCTGGAGAAGAAAATGGCAAATCATTCCATTTATCTTTGCCAAGAAAGCCACATGGACAGTACTGTCATGCTAAGGCTTTCAGGGTCAAAAAGAGTGGGACGTGACTAAATGCCTCAACACCAACAATATACCATGTATTGTACCAAGAGCTGGGGATACAAATAAGAAAAAAAGATAAACCTGCCTTTATGAAGTTTACAATCTAATGGGAGAAAAAAATACACAAAAGCAAGCTAAAATGGGGTAAAGGGGAACCAAGAATTTATTCTTGGGGTCAAAAGGAAGCAGAAGCACTGATAAACAAGGGAGAGTCACTGGAAAATCCTGAGTTCTCTAAAACAGAAGACTTTGGGAGGAGTTTATTGCTCTACTCTCCAGATCTCTAATCTGAGGCAAGAGTTAAGTGATGGCGTTAACAAGTCAGTCTGCATTTCAGGTGATCAGTTTCTCTTGGGGAAGGAACAATGTCCAATCCAGGCTAAGCCCCTGATGGAATCCTGGCTCTGATTCAGAAAAATGGATTACTAAGGATTCCTGACCATCCTCAAGCATCCTGGTGATTCTCAAGAACCCCTGCTCGTGGCACCATATTTATTTCCCTTGACCCTGAACTTTGTACCAGTCTACACAGATGAGAATAAAACATCAAGGTGGAAGGGAAGTGAGATTAACTGTCTATAATCCCTGTGAGATAAAAGGTTAAAGCTACTTTGTTTCCAGAGAGGCATTTGAGGTACACAGTACTATAGAAGAAATGACCAGAAATACTACTTCCTCAAGTCCTGGACTGCTAATACCAACTTCTCCAGCATTTTTCACAGTGTGTAATGTACAAGCACTTGCCATTTGTGTTGCTTGTAGATGCCTGGGGCATATGGGTTAGTGGTTAATTACAAGAAGGCTGTTTAAGCCTTTTAATAAAGTCAGCAAATTAAAGAGAGGGCATAGATAAAGAAAATGCTTTCCAAAGTGTCATAATGAAATTAAGGTAATGAAACACTTTGAGGGCTTTTCTCCTTTCTTTTGGTATAAACTTATTCCAAAGAACCTGGAAGAGAAATGGGGCCTGAAAGTAAAAAGAAAAAAAAACAAATTGTATGCCATTAGTTTAATTATAAAAATTCATTACATGAAGTCATGTAAGACAGAAAATAATGGGGCTCTAATAGGTCGGCCGATAAAACATTTACTAGTCTCCTCTCTGCCTGTAGTCTTTGTTGAAGGGATGGAAAAGTAGCATCTCTGTTCTGCTTTCTTCAGAGCTATTGAAAAGATTAATCAATTCCAGTAAGCTGGAAAATGAGGGCCATTTTCTTAAACAGTTTCTCCTGTATAGTGTGTTACTTTCTGAAACAGAATTGCTTAGTAATGTCAGAGGTTTAATAGATTAGTGTTGAAGTTAATGATGAGAGTCTATACTCTTGAAACAGCTTTCTTATAGTTATCTCAATATTTCCGTTATATAAAGCCCTAAAGAGGTTTTTATAGGTCATTTTAATTCACATGAGGATGAAAGAATTTTTTTGTACTAAAAGTTTACAGACCATTAATTCATACTAAAAACTAAATTGTTTATTTTTTTAAATAAATCAAATATATACTCATATAGAACCCTCCTACTATATTGCATCTAGTAACATTTCAATCTTTTTAAATATTAAAGGAATATCCTTTATTTTTGAAAGTTCTGATGTGACTAATAAACTGGTTTTGATTTGATTAGCATTACGTTGACATAGATGAGTCGTTTCTACCTTTTTTTTGAGCAGTAAAGTTAATTTTCAGAGTTGAATTCTAATCTTGTCCCTCTCACTAACTAGCTGTGTGTATAACCTTGAGCAAATCTGATTATCTTTTCTAGTCCTACCACTGGACAGCTGCTCAAACAGACTGAAAACTCCTCTTAGCACATTCCCTGTCCTCTCACTACCAGACCTTAGGTTGTTCCTTTTTCCAATCTTTTAAAAATTTTTCTTTTTCTTAACTTGATCACAAAGAACTAACATCAATAGTTCCACATACAGGGAACAGAAGAGGATTTCACTGGAAACCATCAACATCTATTATGTACACCTTGATTTTTATAAAAGTACAAAATACACTCAATGTGTTGGTTCCGAAGCTGGCCTACTTCTCTATATTTCCCTCTTAACCCCATCTGTTCTGTGAATTTTTTAAAATGCATCATTGATGTACTGGTCTTTATTTTCTTTTGCATCATTATTATTAAATATTTCCCCAGTCATCCACCCTCCAGGTCCACAAAAAGAAAACTCTTTGTAAGAAATAAGTATAACCAAACAAAGAAATTCTACATATTGATTTTATATTTAAATATATACAAATATATTTATTTAAAAGTACATCTCATTCTGCATCATTCTTTTATCATCTCTGCTTACTGTGAAAAACATCTTTGGTTCTCTCTTGGTCATTACATTGACAAGAGTTCTTAAATATTTCAGTTATTTTTCTTTACATTGCCACAGAAATTGTATAAATTGTTTTCTTTACTTTACCCTGCATCAATTCATGTATACCTACCCATTATTTTCAAATACATTGATTTATGTGGTCAGTCATCTCCCAATTGATAGGTACCCCCCCTTAGTTTCCAATTATATACCATAACAAAAAATGATACTATGAATATTTTGTACATGTAGATAATTTCCATCTTTTATCTCTCTAGGGTTCATGCCTAATAATAGTGTGACTTGGTCAAAGGATAAGCACAGTTCGGTGACTTTCCAGGCATAGATGCGAATTGCTTTACAAAATGATTACATCACTTCACAGCTCTACCCACAACGCATTTCTGTGCCTTATCTTCCCCAAACCCCTCTAACAAAGTATTTTGCATCCTCTCAGCATTTTGCATTCTCTTATTATTATGACTTAGAACATTTTATAAGGCTATTCATATAAAATTACTTATTTTTTTTTGACCAAAGGGTATATCTTTTTACCATTTATCTCTTGAGGAATGACTCCAGTTCATATGTTATATGAATAAATTCCATACACTGTATACTCTTCTTATGTACCCCATTTATAAGAAATAGTACATTTCAACCCCCTTCCTTATTCCATCTCTAGTGCAATTCCATTCTTTCCTCATTTCCTTTCCTCTCTTAAGCTCACTAGAATAAAAGAAAACCATCCCCAGACACTTGTCTACCTTATTTCCTCCCTCTTTGATCTCTGAAGACAATATTCTGAAGGGACATTTGTTTCTTCCATCTCTATTATGATATAAGCACTTTATTTTACTCTAGTTCCTTCCAATTGCTCTGATGTACTTACCTTTCAAGGTTTTTGAAAACAGTTGTTGAATAACGTTAGGGATTTAATAGCTTAATGGAGTTAACGGTAAAAAAATTATACTCTAGATCATTTTAATTCACACAAGGAAGAAAAAAAAGAATTATTGCTGTAAAATTTTACAGACCATTAATTCATACTAAGGACAATATTGTTTAGTTATGTTTGTGTGTGTGTGTGTGTGTGTGTATTTTTATATTGTATGGAAACCTCATCTAGTGAGATTTCAATTGTACTTTATACGTTAAAAGAAGTATTCATCATTTTCAAAAATTCCATGTGGCAAACAAAATGTATTTAATGGGATGTGAGTGATGATCCAAAGAAGAGAAACGAGAAGGAACATCCAGACAGGTCATCCAAGACATAGCAGTGTCAGGACAACCTGGAGAGGAAAAAATATCCAGGATGATGAGAGTTTGGTTAATAGTATCAAATGTTGTAGAGTGGCCACGAGTGAAGAGGAATGAGAAAACTGAGAGTGAGGGATGGAATATGGATAAACTACGTACTTCATTGGTACTCATGGAATGGTTTAAAAAATAATCAACAACTAGAAGAAAACTTCTTGTGTATTTCAAGGAGAAATTATTGGAAGGTGCAGGCAAGGCTCCCACAAGGTATTCATGGGTTATGCTTTGTAGCACTAAAGGGAGTATGAATATTGATTTGAGCTTAGATCCATTAAAATAATGAAGTGTTACTACTAAAGTAGCCCTGAACATTTTAGTAGTATAAATATCAAAGTGCTAAGTACCTTGAGCCAGGATAATGGTTCATAGTGGCAATGACTGTGCTTTGTTCATTAAAATACTGCAGAATGAAGGAAATCTAGAATTAGTTTCAGTGAAGGTTTTGTTTATTTTATTTATTTTTTGCCAAAGGAAGAAATACAGTGTTGGTTTAAAAGTTCCTTAATGGTCAGGTAAGAGCCTTAACCTTCTCAGTGTTATTCAAGGCTGGATGGAATTTGTTTGATTTTTTTTATCTGTCTTTCATCCTTGAAAAATCTTGGCATTATTCAGTGAAGGTTAGCTTTCAGTCAGGATTTCCTTAGTTGTAAAAACTAACTTTCAATGTGAACACAAACCTAGGGGGAAAATATATTCATGGGCATTTTTGCTATTCAAGCATTAAAGCATGCCAAAAAAGTGATGATGTGAAGTCAAGCTTCACTCCCTTAACTACCTTTTTGCTAACAAGCGTCTAATTTATCTTGCCAGTTTCTGTTTCCTTCATAGTCCTTTAAAATTCTAGCACACTTTCCTATTCATGTTTTTCATTATGTTGACTGATTTATAGATTTGTATAGCACTGGACAGCTCATTTCCTTCATCAGAAAAGGGCAAATAACCATGCAGGTGCCATGATTAGCTCTCAAGATCATTATTCTAACTGACACCCTTTAAAAAAAATTGCCAATCATATTGATAAGCAAAATATGTTATGTTTCTTGATTTTTATTTTTAAGAAAGTATATTTATTTGTTAATGGTAAATTCATTAAATTTTTCTTAATTTCCCTTACTCTTATGGATTTATATGCATTTGCTGGAGTGTGCCAGCTGTTCAGAAAGTGAGATACCAAAGAAGGGTAGGTTAGCAGAATAAAAATATTACTCTCATAATATTCTGCTAATTATAAATTAATTTGAGCTAACAAGCTCTTATTTGAAAATGCAAACGTTCTTGGGGAAATTATACCTATCTGTATTCATACCTTAAGGTGAATTCCTTTAATTAAAAAATCAAGTCGTGTTTTTTTTTCTTTTCTGTTAGCTGAAACCAGCGTCTTGAGAGTTTTGATTTGGGGAATGGGAATGCCATTTGAGACATTAGGGTTCTTCTAGGCAGAGCTAAGGCTGGATGCTCTTCTGGTGCATGAGGAGGAGAGGTAAAGAAGATGAGATGCCAGGAAATGATGTAGGGGACATCATGATAGAAATTGGAATGTACCAAACAGAACTTCAGTTTGTAATTTTGTATCATAACATGCCTATTAGCAATAGCCTCAATATGTCAGTGGAAATAATCTCTTGTGTCACTTTGCTCATATGTGGCATAGATTGGCAAGATTTATTTTACTGTATTAATACTAAGTTTATCTGAATTAATTGGTTGCATTTATCTAAGTATAACAAACTGTTACTCAACATAGTTCTGGTTAATCAAATAGTCTAATTAGAAGTTTAACATATATACCATTTATATAGTGCTCATTTTTAAATATCCAAAACACACAATACTTAAATCTCATCACTGTGAGTATTCCCTATACCAGTATATATGACTACTCCTTTTTGCCTTAGAGAATCATGGAATAATAGAATGTTGGATCAATAAGTGATTTTACAGATGAGGAAACTGACACCCAGTAGGTGACTTGCACAACGTCAATGATCTACTAAATGACAGAGGCAGAAGTTTGTCCCTCATTTGACAGGGGCTGATAAAATGGATGTTTTTCAAAAAGGGGCAATCAAGACGTAAAGCATTTGGAGAGCATAATATATGAAGATTGGTTGAAGAAACTGTTAATGTTTAACCTAGAGAAAGGAACTCCCAGAGAAGATATAATTTTAAAGTATTTTAAAAATCACTCATGTCAAGTAGGAATTAGAAGTGTTCTGCTTGGATCTGGAGGGCAGGATGAGGAGCAATAAATGGAAACCCTGGGGAGGCAGATGGTTTATTGTAGAGTACATTCTTGTTCAGGGATGGGTTAGATTGGAGAGGTTTTGAAATCCCTTCTAACTCTGAGTGTCTGTGATTTTTATCTTCTCAGTTTAAGACCTCTCATTCTGTATGATTCTTATCTATGTTTTCCCATAAATCCTCTATAGAGAATAAACACAGTATGCTATAGGCTTTCCTCTGGTTCTCTGAATTTCTTGAGAGATTCTGTACTGCTTCACTTGGTTTTGAGACGTCATTATAGGTCTTGCAGGAAACACAAAAATTATCACAACCAATATTAACACAGTTCCTGGCACGTAGTAGGTAGTTAATAAATGTTGATTGCTTAATTGACTTATAAGTCATCTCTCAGTTTGCTGCTTGACTTCCTTCCATAATTATTCTTATTATCTGGGTAATCCAGGGCTGTTTATGGATTTTTTGTTAATCAAGAGTTTAGCCTTTCAATCAATTGACTTCTCCACAATTCATCAGACATTTAATAAAATAAAGAAAACTTCCCCAATAGTAGTTATTCATATTTCTATATGAAATCTCCTAATGGTTTAAGATTAAATAAATATTAGTATGACTGCATTTCTAATTTATTGACAATGGAATAAATAATTAGACAGAGTCATAAAAATAACTAATATGTTAACTATAAGACTGATCTCAATGAGTCACATGTATGAAGAAAAATACATAATTACATTTATTTTATTTGAACTTTTGCTTTATGTGGCTAGAAATTGTCTAATAAGAAACTGAAGATCATACTGCCCTTTGAGACACCCCCCCTAACTCCAACAAAGTGGGTTCATATCTACCCAGGTCTTGTTTCCACCAAAAAACTTGTTTTGGGTCCATATAACAGCTTTTGGCTTCACCCATTTTTATTGAATGTTTATACTTAGCTACTGACATACATTTCAAGCAGACTTTTCTACTTGGTCACCGCTCAGCTGCTTGTTTTTGCAACCTTATTTGAACTCTGTATAATGTAAACCTCACATGGACTAGAGAGGGAGCCACACTTTTTTCTAGTTCTCTCTTCTACTAAATGACTGAATAAAATTCTTTCTAAAATTCTTTTAAGTTTGATGATTTGTTCTTGACTAACATCTCAAAATATGTGAATGTACAATCATTCATAATATTTTAGGTATAGAAAAGTTCTGTGCCAGAATCATCTTGATATAATATCCTCTTCACTTGAATAAAAACATTATTCCACACCATTGAGATCATTCAGAAAAACAGTAATGTCTCTTTAAAAGAATTTTCTTCATCTCCACATAATGATTAAAAAGATAAAAAATTAAAATCATTAAGAAAGAAGACTCCTCCATCCTCTGACTTCTCCTACAGGAGTGAAAATAAAGCAGCCTCTTCACCTTTTCTAAAGTCATCTCTCATGATGTGATCTTCCTCTCCATATTTACTGCTCATAAAATTCTCATTATGTTCATTCATCAAATAACAGTAAAGACTATGCTAAGAAGAAAGAAGTTCCTTATCTTTTTTCTCACTCTCTTCTCTATAGTTTATCTTTAAAATCCTTTATCCTAATTAAAAAAATCATTTATCCTAATTAAACTCACAAACTTCCCAATGACCTAGAGAGAAGCAAGTTATGGTACTATAGTTACAGCTTTAACTCCTGACTTCTTTGTTATTAAAATGAAGATATCAGTCTATGTGATTTCTCTATGGCTTTGAAAATATGTTGTTATAATTGTATAATATGTGTGTAACACCTCTTTATCTTGGCCCTCCCAAAGAGACTATGAGTACTATTCCTTTAAAAACCAAATGAAATATTTAGAAAAGTAGTTTGTGCTGGCAGTTGGAAAGCAGCTGCAAAATATTCTTACTATGAAGTGTTTCTCCATATAGGATCAGGAATAGGATATGTGTTTTATACATGATGTATAGAAATCTTTATTGAATGTGTAAGGTCAGAGAAAGAGTTGAGGTGACCCATTTTCCTCACCAAACCGTGTTATATTATCTCCTCAAGAAATATTATAAAGAGAATTCTGTGATAAATCTTTTAGAAGCTGGCAATACAGTACATTTTGGAAATACTGTTTCTTCAAATTTCCAAAGAGAAGACAAAGAAAATGGATGACTGGTTTATTTTCTTAAACACTGAATTTAACTCAAGGAGAAATATGTTGAAGATTCTTAAGAAATCTGAATATATACGACAGCATTTCCATTCAAGTGAAAAAGAGTTATGTAGAATTATATTCAGAGGTGGAGGTGACTCTGACAATGTATTTTCCTATAGCCAAAATTTATTAAAAGTCATATATATCTTTGATTTATTACTGCTTTCATTTGTTAATAAATTGCATGAGTAACTGCTATTGGGAAAGGAGATTTCTCCATGTCATTTAGTAAAAAATATTTAGTGAAAACGAGAACTTACAAAACTTCATAAGAGATTGAACATTTAAATAAGACCCTATTCCATCAGACCCTTACATTGCTGTAGTGTTTGGGATAATAAAATCAAATATAGATCATGTATTTAAGTACCAGTTTGAGGAGTGACCTACAACTGAGTTTGGCCAACTTTGAATGCCCAAGATCCCACAAAACCTACTACAAGCATATAACGAAGACTTATAGTTGATACTGTGTCAGTCAATACAATAAGTCAGTATGTGATATTTTAATTAGTTAAATAGATCTTATAGCACAGTATATGACTTGATCTTCTTTGTCATAGGCATCATAGAATTAAAGTTTGAAAAGACCTTAGGGTTCATTTAGTTCAGCTTCTTCATTTTACAGATGAGGATGCTGAGGTCCGATAAGTTTAAATGATTTGGTCAAGGTCACAAGCATAGTATGAGGTGGAATTGAATCTTAGAAGGACAAATCCAGGGTTTGTTCTGCTTTACCCTGAACAGAAGACAGATGAAGGAAAGCTACTTACTGTATTACTTAAGTTCCTGCTCTCTATTAGGACCTGACACCATATTTGTTTTGTTTTTAATCCTTGATTTTTTGCATTTAGGGAACTCCTAGTGTGGTAATTCCCTCTACCTATACTGATATTTTCAAGTTGCCTGAGACACTCAAAAATTAAGTGCCTCATACCTGGCCATAGCTAAAAAAGTTGAGGCAGGACTTGAACTCAGATCTTCCTAACTCCAAGACCAATCATGCTAAACCATTCTGTGGGTGTGGGCATGGGTGTGAGTGTATGTGTGTGTGTGTGTGCATGTGCATGTATGTACGAACTGATTTCAGAAACATAAGAATGTACATAAATGAGTACTAGAGTTGATTTTTTTATCCAATAATTTTTGTATGCATATTTAGTTGTTTTCCAGTAGATGGCACTAATTACTTAAACAACTTGGTTAACGAAGTGAAAAAGAAATACATTAAATAGATATCTGGCTTTTGGTCAAATCCTGGTATATGTCAGTGTCAAATATTAAGTTTGACAGTGTATTTTTAAATGTATTTTGTTCCCTTTTCTGTTTGGTTCACTGTTAGAAAATAATAAATCGTTAAGCATATGTTCTTATTATTCACATATTTATTTCTAAGTAACAGATGATTTGAACTTTTTGCCTTTATTTTAAAAATAGGATGCTAAATTTTATTTTGTGTTGAGAATTTGGTTGTCTACTTTTGTCATGATAGCCTAACCTATGTTGTAGGCTATAAAACAATCAGGCAAACAAGTCCTAATGCTGAGATCTAAAAGCTCCTAAAGAGACATTTTAAGGATCTCCACCTGGGAGGAGAAGACAGATAAGTCTAGATGGCTGCCATCAAATAATGTTAATCATGGTTCTCCTTTTGCAGCAAATGGCTAAAGAGCTACGTCAGTGGCAAATAAATGTGGATGTGGCCAACGACTTGGCAAGAAAACTTCTCCGTGATTATTCAACAGATGACACCAGAAAAGTTCAAATGATGACAGATAACATTAATGCTACTTGGGCTGACATTAATAAAAGGTATGGTTTTTTGGGTGGTGGTGTTTGGTTTTTTTTGTTTGTTTGTTTTTTTGGGGTTTTTTTGGTTTTGTTTTATTTTTTTTATTTTTATTTTTTGCTAAGACTATAAGAAGTTGTAAGTGGAAATACCAGATTGATTACTTGGAACTTTTTGAACATTGGGATTTCTTGTGATAGTCAACTCTTTGCCTGGATTTGTAGACTCTGCCCTGGGGATTGAGAAACCTGAGAACATTCAATCATAATTAAGTGAATTCAGAACTTTAAAACCTAAATAGACCTTAGAGATTATTTTCTTCAGTTCCTCATTTTACAAATAAGGAAATGAAACCCACAGATATAAAGTGACTTTTCCAATGTCTAGTTAGTGGCTAGTTAGTGGCAGAATTAGAACAACCCAGAAGACTCATCTATAAAACAGGAAGTCAGTTAATTATTTTACAGTCAAAATAATATCAAAACTGTTACCCTCAAGCTCCTTGATAGAGCCACATCTTCCTATCAATATTCTGAAAATGTTGTTTTATAGGAGAGCTGCATTTGGGCATGGTATCATTCTTGGTTTCCTCAATATAGCATTCTCTACATGCAGTAGATAAAATAGTATAGGATATCGTGAGGATTATATCTTGTGTCATTTATGGTATATTGTAAAGAAGTGTGGATACGTAGTCAGAGTACCCAAGTTTGAATTCTGCCTCTTACTCTCTATGTATATAATACAGCCTATAGAAAAATCTGTGTAGAGGAGTATCATTAGTGCAATTTTTGAGGTGCTTTCAGAGAGGATAACATAAAGAAAGCATGTACGCCATGCTTTCTGTCTTTGCACATCATATATGTTTAAAAATTGCATATTTCACTGAACCTAGATAGGCTGGGGGTATAGAAATACTTTGGGAATTTGAGCGGTGAAATAACTTCTTGAGGTTCCAGCAATGTTTGCAGGCTCCAAAGCTTGGGTTCCGAGCTCCATAAATCTCTATGTTAAGCATTTGTCAGTCATTTCAGTCATGTCTGGCTCTTCATGATCCCATTTGGAGTTTTCTTGGCAAAGATACTAGAGTGGTCCACCATTTCCTCTCTAGCTCATTTTACAGGTGAAGAAACTGAGGTAAACAAGGTTAAGTGACTTGCCCAGGGTCACACAGCTAGTAAGTGTCTGAGACCAGATTTGAACTCAAGTAGATGAGTCTTCTATGTCACCAAGGTGCTTGCATAATTAAGGCATCACCCAGCCCTGGCTACACTGCCTCCCCTTGACCATGTAAGACTTACTTGCATTATCACAAAAGCCATCTAGCAGTTTGTAAAGGGAACAAAATCTTTTTTTTTTTTAAGTGGAGACTATATGAAAAATCAAACTAAGTCCAGAAAGTTATTGAGTGTGAATATTGGGAATCAGAGCTAGTATAACAGGTCTGCCCTAAGACACTCTGTCTTGTAGATACTAAGCAGAGAATCTGTTCCCACGGCCTCTTCAACCTCACACCCCTGTCAAAGTAGTTCCACTGGTTCTGTTGATTATATCCAGGTGTTACACTACTGAGGACTTGGTCATTGTCTTCTAGCAGAGGCCTCCAGTATATATTTACCTCTCTTATTAACCCATCATAACTGCAATAGAAAAGGACGCCTTGTCACTTCTCACAGAAGGGTAACTAGACAGGCATTGACAGAGCTAGTTATGAGTCAAACCAAAGAGAATTTGTGACATAGCTGAGCATCTGCAATTTCTATAAATGGGTATGGTCTGTTTCTCCAAATTTGTTGTACAATAGTAAAATATATCAGTATTGGTGTTGCTTGTTGTTCAGTTATTTTAGCCATGTCTGACTCTTCATGTCCCCATTTGGGTCACTAAAGTGGTTTGCCATTTGCTTCTCCAGATCATTTTTTACCATGAGGGACTGAGACAAACAGGGCTAAATGACTTGTCCAGGGTCACACAGCTAATAAGTGTCTGAGGTCAGATTTGAACTCAGAAATTTAGTAAAGATGACTAAAATGCGTAGTGAAGTCTAAATGACTTAGAGCACTATGATATGATGATAATTCACACCAGACAAGTCCCAGCTAAAATCTTACCTATTTTTTAGTATATAATTTATTTATTTTTCTGTTTTCGATATTCATTTTTCAACATTTTCAACATTCCCTTCCACAAGAATTTGAATTCAAAAATTTCTCTCCATCTTTCCCCACCCCTAAACCCAAGACAGCATGCACCCCATCCAGCCCTTCCTCTAGTCTGTCCTCCCTTTTATTATCCCACTTCTTTCATCTCCCTCCCCTCTATTTTCTGTAGGGCAAAATAGATTTCTATATCCCACTGCCTGTACATCTTATTTGACAGTTGCATGCAAAAGCAATTTTTAACATTCATTATTAAAGCTTTGAGTTCCATATACTCTCTATCCCTCCCCACTCACCCTCATTCAGAAAACAAGCAATTCAATATAGGTCATACATGTGTAGCCATGCAAATCACTTCCATAACAGTTCTGTTGTAAAAGACTAATCATATTTCCCTCTGTCCTGTCCTGTCCTCCATTTTTTCCATTCTCTCCTTTGACCTCCTCCCCCAATAGTGTTTGCTTCTGATTATCCCTTTCCCCAATTTGCTGTCCCTTCTGTTATCTTCCCTCTCCTATCCACTTTCCCCCTGCCTTCCTGCAGGGTAAACTACATACAATCCTACCTCTTAAAGAAAGAAAACCTTCCCCAACCCCTTTTAATTCCAGTTCCTTTCCTCTGTCAATTATTTTCTATATATCTCATATATAGCTTGCTTTGTATATATTTGTTTGTGCGTTACTTCCCCCATTAGATTATAAGCTCTTTGAGGATAGGAACTGTCTTGCCTCTTTTTATTTCCCTAGCACTTAGCAAGATGCCTGACAGTAGCCACTTAATAAATATTTATTCCGTTGAATTATCTTCCCTCTTTTTCTATTATTGATTGGTTGTGTCTGACTCTTTATGATCCCTTTTGGGGTTTTCTTGGCAAAGATACTAGAGCAATTTTCCATTCCCTTCTCTAGTTCATTTTACAGTTGAGGAAAATGAGGCAAACAGGGTTAAGTGACTGGCCCCAAATCACACAGCTAACAGGTGTCTGAGGCCAGATTTGGACTCAGGGAAATGACCAGACTCGGCACTCTATCCTCTGTGCCATCTAGCTGCCCCTTTATACAAAGGATATGAAGAGAGAAAGACTCTCTATTGTTAAATACATAGATTAATATATTTTTCTCTAGCAAATGTTGCACTTCTGTCTTGCTCACTGTAGCCTTTGACCCAGAAGAGCATTGAATTGTACTGGGGTTATGTGTTATAATAGAAAGAGTACTGCAGTGAAAGTCAAGAGACTCCACTTCAGTGCTAGTTTTTCTGATAGCTGTGTGACCATAAGCAAGTCATTTGATCTTATCTCACATGGAAAATGAAGGAGTTGGCTACAGGACCCTTAAACTCCAAAAGAGTGTATCACTCCATGACTCTATGGATTTGAAGCTATAAAAGGATAGCTATACATATTTATAATAAAAATTATGATTGAGAATAGAGGTTCAACTCTTTTGAATAAGTTTCAAAGCCCTACATAGTTTTCACTGACTTGTCTGACCTTCTCATAAATCTCAATTAAACATGAAAGAAAAAAATTCATTTATTTTTGGTTTTGGTTATATCAGAAAACTCAGTCATGATGTCAAAGTAATTAGTTTTCCCATCTTAAATTTTTTATGTTTCTCATTTAAGATTCAACAATATAAAACTGAATCAGATTTTACTGCTTTAAAATAGTCATCTAATTCTGTAAATTTGGGGTATAGATTTATACAGCATGATTCACAGTTTTAGTGGCAAGCTATAAAAATAGCATTCAGTAATGAATTGATGTCTAACCTGAACAGTAAAAAGCTATGTAATCAGAATGCTTTCAACAAGAACTCCTCTTAGCTTAAAAAATTCTTGATTAGAGATTTTTCTCAAAGATATAAGAGAACGTTTTTCCAGCAAACTATATTTCATTATTATTCATCTTTTCTTTTGAAGTTGAATTTGTAGCCTTAAAACAAAAGTGAGTATTTAAATCCTGAAAAACTGAAGATAGCAAGGTTCTAGAGACATGACTCATGGTAGAATACTATATAGTTAACGAGAATCAAGGGAAATTTTTCATGGAGCATAATGGGAAAAATTGACAATTTTTAAAAACTTAACAATAACTAGCATTTAAGGTTCATAAACATTTCTCATGTCACCTAATTTTGTATTCATAAAAGTCTTGTTAAATGGGTTCTATTATTGTCACCATTTTGGAAATGAGGAAATTAAGACTGAGGAAAGTTAAACTTCAAGAAGTTTGCACAGCAAGTAAATGTCTGAGGCAGGGTTTGAACTAAAGTATTGCTGACTCTGTCCAACACTTTTTATCAACTGTACTGCCTAGCTACCTAAGTCATAAAATAGGGCAACTTTTGGGGGAAGAAAATTGACCATTTGACTTTCTTTGACAATGTTGGAACAATATCTTCTAAAGTATTCTTTATAGTTTAAACAAGGTAAGAGCATAAAATTTGACGAGCCTTAGGATAATAGGTAGATAGAAGCCTCTAGGTCAGGGGTGGGGAACCTATGGCTTTGAGGCATAGATGGTCCTCTAGGTCCTCAAGTGTGGCCCTTCCACTGAATCCAAACTTCACAGAACAAATTCCCTTGATAAAAGGATTTGTTTTGTAAAACCTGGACTCAGTCAAAAGGCCACACATGACCACCTAGAAAGCCACATGTGGCTGCAGGTTCCCCACTCTTGCTCTAGATCCACATGGACAAGGTATTAGATAAGAGGACCACAAGTCAGGTTGAAGTAAAGTTATGTTTTTGATTCAATCACTTGAACATTATGATTAACCCAATCAGCATTCAGCCCTCAGATACTTGAGAAATGTTTAAAGAGTTTCTGAGTCCATAGCCAAGAAAGTATATTAGTTGGGACTAGGGATGAATATAAGCACCACATGTAAGATATGGACACTGAAGCTTATAGGGAATTTCAAAGAATACAAATTTAAAGTGAAAAGACAAAAACTATATAATCCAGAAATCACAAATGACATTTGAGAAGAGATGTTGTATGTATCCAATGAAGTTTTTTTTTAAAAAAAAGCTTTGTGGGTAAAAGACAAAATATTATTGTTCAACCAGTATTGCCTGTGAGAAAAGGGCACCTAGTTAGACATAAGTTTTATTCACTAGATAGCTATATACTCAGCAAAAGAGAATTCTATATATAATTCAGGTAAAAACATCATCTGATACTGTCCAAACCTCCCATTTTTTATTCCATGCAAAATTTGTTCTGCAAAATTTTGATTCTATGCATGAGGTGATTATTAACCCTGTACAAATGTCTCTGGCATCCTTTTCCCTGGAGGCATGAGTCATGCTAGGTAACAGTGGTGAAGCACAAAACAGCCATGACAGAAGATTCTACATTTTTTTTCTACCAACAAAGACTGGAGAATTTTTTATATTATAGAGGCTGACCTTGAAAATGTTCTTTGCACCAAATCACCCTCCCATCCCAGATGAATTACAATATGCAACAAATCAATAATCCATATTTTTCTAAAGAAAAGTCTCCGTTGGCTAAGGAATCTGCTATTTTGGTTCAGATTTTTATCCTCTAACTCATTTATTCAAATATTTGGTTTTCCTGAGCCTATCCCTAACAGAGGCCATGTTGCTAAAGCATAATTCCAGAAATATGAGATAGTGCAACCTCATTTTCTCCAAGTGGATATGAATTTATGAATAGTGTAATATTTGATGGATATTGAAGATTACTGCGGGAAGCCTCTAAGGATTAAACTTCAAGAGTTGCCATCTGGCTGATGACTTTATGATGACACTGTCATGAGATTGCACATCCTTCCCTCTGCCAAAGGATCACTGTTTAAACAATGAAAGAGAGTTGAGCATTAAGGTGGTATCTTATTTGTTATGTATAGGAGAGCTTAAGTGTCAGTTCATAAAGCAAGCTAGGAACTCATGTAAGAACAAAGTTTTCACATTGATATCATGGAGTTCTAGGGTGACTGACAATAGAGCTGGCAAAAACTTGGAATCAGGGAATCTTAGATTTGAAAAGGATTATTAATTGAGAAAACTAGGACCAGGCAAATAAAGGAAGAAAGAAAGGAAAGAAGGAAGGGAGGGAGGGAGGGAGAGAGAGAGGGAGGGAGGGAGAGAGAGAGGGAAGGAGGAGATATGAGAGCTGGGGGAACCAGAGTAGGTGGTAAAGATAGACTCAGGGGTTTTGAGTTAGATGAACTGTGCATAGAAGGAGAACGCTCTGGTGCCAAAGAAACAGGTACCAAAGGGAAGTGCAAATCTATGAGTCAGAATCAAGTTGTATATATAAAACATTTAAAAATTTATTTTATCTTTAATTTATGGAATAAAACAAGCATCTTTATAACATAGTATAATAAAAAAGATGATTGCACATGAAACTGCTAATCTCTTACGGACAACTTACTATTCCTCTTAAATATATAATAGTTATCATGTAAATTTCTTTGATTTCATTTTTTCCCTCCACCCACCCTGGAGATGGTTACCATTGTGGACAAATAGGTGTGTGTGTGTGTGTGTGTGTGTGTGTTGCATATATATAGTCAAATTATTTTATACATATATTTATTAGTCCTTTCTCTGGATACAGATAGCATCTTTCTTCATATGCCCTTTATAATTCATTTAGGTATTTAGAACAGTAAAAATGACTTCTTTGCTCAAAGTTGTTCTTAAAACAATATTACTGTTTAAATCAAGACAAGCAGAAGTCAGGACGACCCAAATGTCAATGAAAAAGTACTTCTTAGTCTAATCAAATATTCATAGATTAGGAAATCCCTAGTACCTGAAGAAATATGGCCAAAGTAAACAGGAACCCAGGTTTGAGACATCTTACAGAAGGATCTTAGTAGATATGAGAGTATTTCTGCTTTAGACATAGGAATTCCCATATAGTTCTTGGGGAGCCAATCCCAGCATGGGGATCAGGACACTTTGTTAGGGTAACCTGGTAGGTGAAAACAATCAATAAATATTTATGAAGTACCTTCTGTACCAGGAACTGTGCTAAATGTTGAGGATACAAAAAGAGGTAAGTCTCTCTCCCCAAGGAACTCATAATTTAATGGGTGAGACCACAAACAAATATATACAAAGTAAGCTATATATAGAATGAATAAGAAATAATCTACAGAAGGAAGGCACTATAACGAAGAGGACCTGAAGAAAAACAGGTAGGTGAAAGCTTTTGGCAGGCAACCTTGACAAATATACATTATTCTATATAATTCATTGATAACAACAAAGTCCCTTTCAAATCTAAATCAATGTATCTAATGATGAAAGTGGCAGACTGTTTTTCTGTGTCTATCTTCCCACCATATACCTTGCAAATTACTTACATATTGATTAAATGAGAACCAGCTGATACCTTAGACTTCTAAAAGGTCTGGGAGAAAATTGTGTTAACCAAAGAGGATCATATTATGACTGAGGAGTGAGTGGCTAAGAGAATTGGGCAGTAGATCCAGAAAGTCCTTGCTTTCCTTAGGTGATTGCTTCTTTGCTGATGAAATTAGAATTCTAGTTAGTAGCTACACTGTTAAACTTCAGAGTTATTGGCCTATTTTCCTTCTTTCAGCTATATCTGGATTTAGACATGACAAAGAGGAAGATTTGGGGTATTAAACAAAATGACAGCTCATTGTAGCTTGAAAGCACAGAAATCTTAAGTGCATTTATTTGAAACAAGCAAATAATGGCTGCTCTCTCCATTATGGGACAGTTTTTATAATAAATTCTTTCTTGGACAGTTATATGTAGCTCCTATCAACTTGAAGTCACATTGAGTTAGAATGTGGCTTTAAAGAGCGAAAGCTTTTATAGGGATATTTTGCCTGAGGGTACAATGTTCCATAAAATGATTAGATGCTAATTAAGGATTGTGTATAACATATGAAAATGTTACATAATTTAGATCCCAATTCTGATACTCTGGCTATATGTATATATGTGAGTGCTTCCATGTTTAAGCAAGGACCAGGGAAAGCCGTTGAGAAACATCTGTAGTTACTATTTAAATATTCAGTAACCATTACTTGGGAGGTCAGAAAATAACCAACTCAGATAACTGATGAATACAATTTAGCAATAATAATAGCAAATATGCAGATGCTATCTCATTGATCTTCACAGCCCTAGGAAGTCATACTATTATTATTTCTGGCAGCTAGGTGGTGTAGTGGATAGAGCATCAGTGCAGGAGTCAGGAGGACCTGAGTTCAAATCTCACCTCAGATGCTTGACTCTCACCAGCTGTGTGACCTTGGGCAAGTTACTTAACCCCAATTGCTTCATCCTGGGTTATCTCAGTCAGCTCTGGTCACTGAATTCAGATGGCTCTGGAGAAGTGAGGCTGGTGACCTTCACAGCCCTCCCTCCCTCAAAACAAAATCAAGTGCAAGTCATGTCATCATTTCTCTGATGTCATGGTCCTCTTCGAAAATGAAGGACGAACATAGTATTATTTCCAATTTATAAGTTGGGAAACTGAGGTTGAAAGCAATGAAGTGCTTGACCTAGGTCGCACTCTATTTGCTGTACCATGTAGCTTACTCATATTCAAAATACAATTTAAAATCTTCTAAATTTTCTTGAATATTTTGACTCCAAAAAATTTTGTCTTGCTGAAACCTTATCAGTTCCTAGGTCACCATCTTAATTTAAAAACATACATATATATATATATACATATACATATACATGTGTATGTGTATGTATATTATGTATATGTATATATGTATAAAGGTACCTTTTACATTGATGATCTAAAAAATTTCTTTCAGAAATTTCAATTAAAAAATCTTACAGTTTCATTTTTTAAATAGAAAAAGTCATTGTAGTCATTTTCTCTCACTGCAAAAATTTTAATATTGCTTTTTCCTAAAAGATAAGGGTGAACGAATGGATATTGTGTGAATTCTCAGATAAATTTACCTAGTTCTTACCTATTATAATTTGAGCAAAGCAACCACTTAAATCACTGAAAAGCAGCATCTTCCCAGTTAGTGTTTTTTTAAAGTAGATATACTATTGATTATTTGTCTTTTCTCTTTGAGTTACTATTCTGTTTTTAATACTGAACTGTAATGAAAATTAGTTTTTTGCCCCTTGTAGTAGTCAAATTTTCTAATGTAAAATTATGACTTTTTCTTTTTTTAGTTCAAAGATAATTATCCAGTACCACATTTGATATGAAGCACTATATCTTAATTTTTGAATTAAAAACTTAATAACCATTACAAAAAACATTTCATCCTGTATATTTAATCCTGGCTCTGTAGTTTGCTAGCTGTGTTTCTTTGGACAAGTCGTCTAATTTCCTCATCTGAAAAATCAGGAGTTTGGACCAAGTAACTTCTAAGGTCCCATTTAGCACAAATCTATGATTCTATATTATACTGAAACATAGACAAAACTATAATTTTTCTCCATTCTCTGTTACCCACTGTTGGAGATATGAAAAGATCTTTCAAGAGATTGATGTATTGTGACATTGTTTACAAGATATATTAGAATTAATGAGATTAGAAGGTTTTTTTCATATTCCCTGGAATTATAACTCCAAATAAGTGTCTTTCAGAGTTGTCACCTTAACCAAATGAATTACTGTTTGACAAAGCCTTTGTGGAATTTCTCTTGGGTTGGGGGTTAGGAAAAGTTTATAGACTTGAAGAAAATCATTCTCATTCCTGGTCACTTGTATAGGTTCATTCTTCCCTGGCATAACCAAATCAGGACAGGACGTATTATACCTGACCCAGAACGACACAAGCATTTTAGCATGGAGCAGAGGCAGGCAATAAAAATAGCCACCATAAAATAGCAAAGTTGTAGGAAGTTAGGGCAGCAAGCTGACACAGTGGATAAAGCTCTAGGCCTGGAGTGAAGGAGACCTGAATTCAAATCTGACCTCAGATATTTCCTACCTGGGTGACCTCAAGTAAGTCACTTAACCCTGCTTGCTTCAGTTTTCTCATCTGTAAAATGAGCTAGAAAAGGAAATGACAAACCACTCCATATCTTTGTCAAGAAAATTTCTCATGGGGTCACAAAGAATCAGACACAGCAGAAGCAAGTCAAAGGCAATGGCAACAAAAACTGCAAGGAAGCCATATGGAGACAGTAAGCTCTTCTAATGTAACTCATATAGCTGTTTTCTCAACTAGTTTCTTCACTGGTCTCACTCCCTTAGATTCTGGTGCTATTTAGAAATCATGATATTGACTCAGTCTGATCTTTTTTGTTTATACTTGATTGGCTACTTCCCTCCCCCAGGTTGGATATATTATATGTGTATTATATACATATATATGTTATATATATATATATATGTATTATATGCCTTTTGATCTATATTGTTCACTGTTACATTTAATCAGTAAGTGTTTATTTGGTATCTACTACATGCCAGGCACTGTGCTAAGACTTTTGTCTGTTTGTGAAAATCAATGTTAGCCCCAAATGATGAAACTTTCTCCTCACAAAGATACTCAGAAGAATGTGATCCAAGCTCTTACAGTAGTGCCAACATGTGTTTATTTGTTTGTGTTTAAGAATGGCAGCATTATGGGTATGCATAAGTTCTGATTTAATTATTAAAAAACCAATCAGTCACTATATATTCACAACTCATACGGTAGGTTCAGATAATTTTAGGAGAAAAACTTTAATATTTGAAGGCAAAAGTCTCATACATCAAAGCATACTATATACTGTATTAGCATCCACACTAACACACAGAGTGGGCTGCTAGCACAGGTTCTTTGATTTGCTTTTCTAAAGAAAAGACATTTTCAAAAGGGTCAACAATCTTTAAATAAACAATGCAGAAAGACAGAGGATAGTAACACCACCACCTACATACTCCATCAGATTGGGAGAGCACCAACCCTGAGTAGTCAGGGGCTCTTCACAAATGGCTACCCAGAGGCCCATCCAGGTTCCTTCCCATGAGCAAATCCCCTAAGAAAAATGCCAGCCTCCCAGAATATATAACAAAGACTCAGCCCTTGTTTGACTCAGAGGCAGAAGGCATGAAACCTACATGACTCGGCACAACTGTGAATTATCAGGGTTCAAAGGAGATTAATCCTCCAGATATTTACAATTTTACCTGAGCCTGAAACTGAACTCCAAAAAGAAAACATCAAAAATTCCACATTGCTTGAACTTACATATGCTTATGGACTTCTGATACATCTGTGATGTTATTTATGTGGATACCTCTTCCACCAATGCAGATGCCAACCTCTTCACACCTTCTTAACCTATATAGTTTCCTTCCTATACCTTCTCCATAGAGAAACTATTACCAAAGGTCTTTCAATGTCTCAGAAGCATGCATTCCCTTTGAACTGTCTATCTCTTGTCTCTCCTTCTCGTTATATGGCCAACCATTTTCCCTTCTCAGCCTTACATCTCAAAGACCTTACATAGGGTCTTTCACCCTATGGTGGCAATCTGCCTATCACCATTTTTTCCACTCCACTTTATCTAATTTGTCATTTTAAGTTTTCTGAGATGACTTGCAAACATCATCAAGTAAAATGTTCATGTTAAAATGTAAGCTTTGCAGGAACCAGTAGCTTGAACGATTGACTTCACAGATTCTCAGATGCTGTCTAGTCAAAAAGCCTTCTTTGTTAGTCTTACTGTAGCACCAGTCCAAAAGACACACATTGATGATTAGCTCAAGAGAATGATCGTATAGCTTTATATAATATAATCTGTATTTTTTCACCTACTTTGTCTTTCCAACTTTTCACATTGTTGTGTCATTCACCAAGGAGGTTTTGTCCTGTTCTGGGGCCATGAGTATAAATAATGCTCTCTGTAGACAAGAGCATTTAAAAGATCAGTCAGGAATCCTTTTGTTTGGATTCTGCATTGGAGCAGAGTAACTGGGACAGTGCTAAGAAAATCCAGATTTTCATTTTAAGAGGAAGGGAGAAAAGCATGTTGGAATATTTGCTTCTTACTCAGAAATGTGGGAGGTTTCCTTTACCTGTTTGGAAGGAAGTTATATGTCTACTTACAGAGCATTTGTCTTTTGTAACTAACTATTTAATCTCTGCAGCAGATTCTCAGACATAGGAATTCCTTTCATTTTCTCCAATAGATAGAATGGTGCATGTAATATGGAACCTCAAGTTTCTGGGCTTGAGAGTACCCACATGCATATACTAGATTCTTGGGAATGAGAGGAGAGGACAGAAGGTAAACGATCTGTTCCATTTTAAGTCGCCTTCCTTAAAGTAATTAAAATGTTTCCTGTTTGTAGGGATTGCATGCTAAAGGAGATGTTTAAAACAATATCATTGATGATTTATAGCAATAGCAAATTACCATGTCAAGTAGCCAAGTAGCTTCTTTTGTTCCTACTAACACTTTGTAACCCTGCTGTGGCTGCAAATCAGTAGTAGCAGCAGTCACAGCTAAAATGACCTCCAAATTATGGCTATCACCAAAAGAAACCGAGATGCTAGAGTCTATGTTATAATGAATTGAAACGCTTTTAAATTAAAAAGAAATCAACACTTTCATAAAAGGAAGGCATTGTTGGCCATTAATAAATTCAAAATTGCCATTTCTGTGACAGTAAATCTTCCCAATACAGCCTACCTGCTCCAGTAAATCACTAATATTAGCAACAAACGAGCACATTTCAATTGCTCCCCTATAGTATTCTGTTTTCACCACATCTGGCTGCTTCTCAAATGAGTTACTTTAAAAATAGTTCTAATAGGCTATGGAAAATGAGATCAATTTTTATTTTTCTGAGAGAAAATTGAGAGTTATTTTGAGGCTAAGTGGACATTATCATCATTTGACTTATAATTACTCCTTCAATTTCTGTCTCCCAAAGTATTGACAGTGTTGCTTTTCTTGCCATTACTGGCTTTAGTTCAACTTATGAAAATTTTATCTTCCTTTTTTTAATAAAACTAATTCAAATGAAGTCCCTATTTTTTAAAAGAAGACTGCAATATGGAAATTGGTGAGTGTTCAAAGGTATATGATTTTTCAGGGTCTAAGAACATTTAATTTTCATAAATTCTTATTTTCATTTTTGTTCATTTACTCATTTTGCTGTGGTATTTAGTGACCTAAATTTTATTAAGATATTTATCTTATTGGAGGATTTTAGGATGATGGCGAAGTAGGTCAAAAAACTTTCAACTTTCCAAATTTCCTCCACAATAAAAAGACAGAACACCACCTGAGGGAAAGTAGAGTAACATATAAATAAAAAGTCCAGGTAAAGCAGTTGTCCTTCTAAGACAATTTGAGAAGACCCCAGGAAAGATTCCACCTGGATGGGAGTGGGAGGTTCAGCCTGAGTGACCGGCAAACACTTCCAGGCTAACTCTGCAGAATCAACAAACAGCAAGCCCTGGGGTCTGCTGGGATAGCTAGTCAGCCCCAGCCTTAAAAACTTTTGTCTCAGGGATAGTATTGGGGTCTGACAGCTGAGGAGGAGAAGATTGAAGGATTTTCCTTGAGGGATGCCCAGCACAGCCCCTAGGCTGGGCTGCCATTGAAGGGAAAAGGAGTGCTAGGACACACCTGGTGAACATAGTAGCAGAGAGCTGGGGACCCTGCTGGCTGTGGGCACTTACAGGAGAGCAGAGAACAGCTGTAATTTGCAGCCACCCAAGAGATTTCAGGGAGCAAGATTGTTTGTGGGACACTGGCTGGGGGGCCCTAGTTGTGGATTAGGAGTGGAGAGGACAGTCCAGGGTTGAGGGAACAGACCTCAGAAAATAAAAAATAAGGACATGAGGTTTGGGGCATCATCCCCCACCTTGGGACTAAAATTTGATTGCACTAATAACTGCTAAAAAACAAATAAATAAATAAAAATGAGTAAGCAAAGGACCAAAAAAAAAAAAAAAAAAAAAAAACTATAGATAGCTACTGTGGGGATAGAAAAGATTTGGGTTCATATTCAGAGAAAGAAGATAATGGAGCTTTTAAAAAAAAAGTCACTCCTTTTTCAATAAGTATCAAATGGTTCCAGGACAAAAAGAGTTCTTGGAAGAACTTTAAAAAGACTTTAAAAATCAAATAAGAGTTTTTGAAGAAAAATTAGGCTGGGGCCAAAGAGCAATCCAAGAAAACCAAGAAAATTATGAAAAGAAAGTAAAAAAATATTTAAAAGAGAGAATCAAAAATTTAAGAAAGAAAATAATTCTTTGAAAATTTGAATTGGGCAAAGGGAAGCTAATGATGTTCTAAGACACCAAAAAATAATAAAGCAAAATCAAAAGAATTAAAAAACATAGAAGAGAATGTAAAGCATCGCATCAGAAAAACAACTGATCTGGAGAACAGATCAAGGAGAAATGACTTAAAAAATAGTCTGCCTATCTGAAAACTATGAATAAAATTGCCCCAAAATTCTAAAACAGGAAGGCACATCAGAAATAGAAAAAATCCACTGATCAACACATCAGAGAGATTTCTCCCAGGTTAAGGAGAAAATATTGCAAGCAACAAGAAAAAAATAAATATAATGGAATTACAATAAGAATTACACAAGATCTAGAATCTACTACATTGAAAGACCATAGGTCTTGGGAAACTATGGGGCTTATAATCAAGAGTAATTTACCTATCAAAGTTAAGTATAATCCTGAATGGAAAAAAGGACATTTTTTTCAGATATTTGTGACAAAAACAGCAGAACTTAATGGAAATGTTAACATTTAACATCCAGGAGAAATATAAGGTCAAAATGTTTACTTCTTATACCTGAAAATATTATCAGTACTTTTAAGATTGCCATTATTATTTGGGAAGTTTGAAAAAAGGACTTAGGCTGAGCTGAGTATGATGGGGTGATTCTAAAAAAAAACTGAAGGAAAAAATAAAAAGGTATACTTATCTCATAAAATGAGGCATAAAAGGGAAAATTGATACAGAAGAAGCTAGTAGGGGGAGGGTGGGTAGTGCTAGAACCTTATCCTTATCAGGAATAAGTTAAAGAGGGAACAACATACATATCTAGAAGGGTATAAAAGTCTTCTAAATTCAGAAAGAAATGATGGCAAGGGATAGGACAGGGGAAGGGATTCTTAGAGCGATGGGTAGGTTAAGGACTAAAAGAACAAGATAGCAGGTAGAAGTATAGTAGAGGAATAAGGGAGGGGGGAATGGGGTAAATAGGATAAGAAGGATGGTGAGAAAAAATAAGAATGAGGAAAACACACAACAAATAATCATAGCTTGGAATGTGAATGGGATGAATTTACTCAAGGAACAGAAAGGCATAGCAGATTCAAAAACTGAGTTCAACAATATGTTGTTTTCAGGGAACACAATAAAAATATAAGATATACACAAAGATAAAATAAAGGGCTGGAATAGAATTTAACGTGTAAAAAAAAAGCAGTGATTGTAATGGTAAGAGATAAACGCAGTATACTTGAGGGCTGCTAGCACAGGTTCCCTCTTGATTTGTTCAGAGAGGAAAGACATTGATAAGGTGTTATAATCTTAGTTTATTGTAGTCTAATTTTCTCAGAAGAAGTTGCTGATAATGAGAGCACAAACTCCTACAGCATTTCCTAATCACCCTTCTCATGGGAGCCAACAAGAATGTTGGCTATGTCTTCATGGGGTCTATCGAAACAGGCACAACTTGTGCTTCCCCTAAATCCCCTTGAATTTCAGTAGGGACTGCTTGAGGCAAACACAACATTTGTGCATTGAACCCTAAGGGTTCCCGTTTCATTGTCTACTGACCACCTGTTTTATAGGCCAACAGACAAAGAAGGCATCCATAGCCTCACAAGTTTACATCACATCATCCCTGTATCTCACTGCACAACTATAGTGGATGTTTATATTATTTACTATTATATAACTCTGCACAAGTGTGGTAGAGATGTTTTGAACCATAACTGTGGGAACTCACATGGGAACAGGAGATTGTTATGGCTATGGATCTTGGGAAACTGAACTCTGAGAAGTAATAACAAAAATTTACTTTACACACACTAAAATTCACCTTATATACAGTAATCATGATTGGTACTATCAACTTTAACATGTTTCACAGGATAAGCAGTAGCTATACTAGGTTAACAGTAATGTCTCCATCTATGAAGAACACTGCATCATCTCATTCTTTGATGATCTAAGCCGTGTCCCTAAAGAAAGGGACATGTTGACTTCTCTTTCTTGTGATTTTGGCCTTACAAGTCACTGCTACCAGGCAATTTGGTATCACTTAATGATTTAGTAATTTAGTCAGGAAACTTTAAGACCTAGAAGTTAAGGGAAAGCATCACACTATTTCTATATATTAGACAGGTAAGTAGCACAGTGGATAGAGCACTGGCTCTAGAGTCAGGAGGACTCAAATTCAAATCTAGCTTCTGACTAGCTGTGTGACCCTGAGCAAGTCACTTAACCTTGAATGCCTTCAAAGAATTTTTCATGTAGGTGAAGATTCCATCATTGTAGTAAATAAAGAGTGGGAGAGATAAGAGAGAATATAGTGGAAGATCAGTAGAAATAGTGTCTAGAATCTTAATTGGATGATAAATTTGGATTACAAAAATCTAAAAAGAGGAGAGTGCTAAGTGATTGTAGTACAGGGAAAATCTGAAAGTGACAATGTGATGCAAAGATATTTTTATTTTTCTGGCTTCCCTACTGGAACTAATGAATTAGATGATGTGAAAGAAAGAATAGCCAGTGTTGGAAAGGATTTCCAGGGATATATTGTCTTCTAGAAGAAAGTGGGCCTCACTGAGTGTCAAAAAATGAAAGAAGCAACAGAGGAAGTAGTTTCAAACAAAAGGAAGTTTGTTAATTATAATAATGAGAATTCCAAAAGGCCCAGTAGAGCTGATGAGCAGATATGGGGTGAGAGATTGATGAGGGAGGTCAGATTGAGGTTGATATAGATGGGAATGAGGTTGTAGACCAACCTCTGTGGCTGGTGACTATAATTTGTTTCTCAGCAGTTACAGGTTGAGTATCAAAGGGATAGAGAAAATGGGAAGGCATGAAAGTTTGCTAACCCTTAAGACTAAAGCCAGGTAGTGGTAGTCTTAGTGTGATCCCCTGATGAAGACAGGTAAGTAGAAGGTCCAAGGTTAGTCCATTAGACATTGGCACAATCTTCAAATGCCCAACCTCATGAAAGAGGGTGTTGCTATGTCATACGAGGTGTCTGGAAACCAGCCTTAAAAACACTGTCACAGGTGAAAAATATACTTACTCCAGGGAAGGTTGCCAGCAATTATTTCCACATAAAGTAAATTCAAACAATGTATATAATGGCAGTACCATGACTTCATTAGTGCTGGTGATATAGGGCTTCTATTTAACAAGTTTTCTTGGGAGTATCATTACAGTTCTGAGACTGCTTAGGAGGTCTCTGCTAAGGAATTTTCCTTCCTCACAAGTAGGAAACAGTAATAGAAGAAGTTGTGCATGTCAGAATCACTCAAACGTTACATGAAACAAGAGTGATGGAAAGAGGAGATGGACCATAGTTCAGGAGATGAAGGGCAGTAAGGTATTGCAGGCACCTAGTGAAGGGTTCAAGACTCCTCTCAAGGACCATCTCCTACATGAAGCCCCTAGCTGCTAGTGCCTCCAACCAAAAGAAATACTTAGCATGTATTTTATATTTATGCTCTTTTCTCCCAATCAAATGTAAATAAGCTCCCTGAGAACAGGAACTATTTGTTTTTATTCTTGTATTTCCAGCCTCTATCACACATCCTTGAATGAATCTTGGACTGCATTTACACTATGATTGATCCAGACAGTCTTAATGAGAGACATAGGGGACAGACAATGGAAAGGAAGAAGAAACTGGAGGTGAAAAAATAGCTTAGAAATAGATTTATTACCCAATTATAGGTAAAAATTAAATCTGTGAGGAAGAACAGCCTTACACGTTGCTGAGATATAAAATGAGAAGCAAAAGGAAACAAAGATGGATCCCTAAGACGTGCTTGTCAGTGAGAAGCAATTGGATAAGAAGCCACTTGTAGACATGCTATGGCTTTAGTAAAAGCAGAAAGCTTCACCCTATCCAATATGCTGTAGAATCATGTTGATTTCACCTCCATAATATCCTTCAAATATGCCTCCATTTTCCTTGAACAACCCTGGACCAGGACCTCATCGTTTCACACCTAGACTGTTACACAACAGCCTGCTGTTGGGTCTCTGTGCCTCAGTTATACCTCCATTACACTCCATGGTAGCCATGTCACTTCATTATTCAGTCAACTCTGAATATTCAATATGTATTTAAATTATTTTATATATACATATAATAAACATATAACATATAAATAATATATATAAATTAAATTCTTTAATTTAATATTCAGTGGTTCCATATCATCCCCAAGATCAAATGTGACATCTTCAGCTTGGCTTCCAAAGCCCTTCGTAGCCAGCCATGTTCCTACCTTTCCATCTCCTGTGCTACAGTGACACTGGCTTCCTTGCTATGGTTACTCACACTCAACATTCTGTCTCCATCCTCTGCATTTTCTGGGCTGTCCCACTTCCTGGCATTCTCTCCTTCATTTTCCCCTCCTGGCTTCCCTGGCTTCCTTCAAGTCTTAGGTAAAATCTCACTTTCTATAAGAAGCCTTTCCTGGTCATCTTTTAGTGATCACTCCATTTCTTTTTTCTATGCCTTGATTTATTAATTTATTTCAATGTACAAATGTAGTCTCCCCCAGGATAATAAAGGCTCTTTGAAAGCAAAGACTATTTCATTTATGTCTTTGTATTTCCAGCATCTTACACAGTGCCTGGCTTATGGTAGGTGCTTCATAAATGCTTAATGAACGATTGATTTACCAACCTAGAGAAAATCATAAAGGCATGTTATCAGGGTGGCTCAGCTCCAGCAACTCCTGAAGATTATGTATTAATTCTACATATGGGGTTATATTCTGCATGGATTTCAGTGCTATCTACATTGATGAAATCGTTGATCCTTGACATATTCAAATGAATATAAAGTTGGTGGCCTCCATGCTCACAAATTAGTTAAAGTAACTGATAATAAAAAAATCCATGCCTCTATCAAGATTATCGTTGACATTGAGTGGACATCTTAGTAGACTAGTCATGCATAAAGCTTTCTAAAAAGTGTTTTGTTTTTTTTTCACTAACTCAGAAGATCAGAGTTCAGATCCCACCTCTGACACTTATCTTGGGCAAGTAATTTAACCTTTCTTGACCTTAGTTTCCTCATCGGTAAACTGAGGAGAGTTGAACTAGATGACCTCAGAGCACCCCTTCTAGTACTCAATCCCTCATCCTATTAGCCTTTAAAAGTGGATGATTGGGATTTAGTGCCTGAACTTCAATCTCAGCCTTTTAGACGCTTAAAGTTTTTGTAAAGAAAGGCTTTCTACATGAAAAGTTTTCATGTTTCCTCATATAATTCTCATCTAAGTGGAAAATAACCAATCTTTTAGAGTTTTTTTAACTCATTTTAGTTTTTTAAATGTGATATGGCTCATTAATATGGAATTCTGGTAAGGACTTAAACATCTGCTAATATAAATTCCTGGGCTAAAGTGGCTTTTGCTTCTTTAGCTATAGATCTAATTACCAACATGTATCTGCAGTTAAGCAAGGTGTTAATGATATCTAATTATGTAATAAAAAAATTTTCTAAAGTATTTCCAAGTAGACAGATTCTTACATCTAGAGCTTAAGAGGAAGCTGGGTCACATATAAAAGGGAGAAAGAGACCAAAGAAGGAAGCAAGGATTGTCAAGGAAAAGAAAGCCCAGGAAAATGGTGTATAAGCCACAGAATCAGTGTTTGAGTACTTTCCTGAAAAGTAGAGGTTGCCAGATAAGCTGGCCAAGACATTGTTCCCCTAGGACCTATAGCTAGAAGCCTCCATGCACCTCTGAATGGATAGGCATCTCTTCCTCCCCTGAAGGCATATTACTTACAGAAATCATTTGGCAACTAATCCTATATTGTTGTAGCATTTCTTATATTATTAATATTTATGGATATTAATAAAGTATCCCCCAACTTGACTGTAAACTCCTTGAAAGCTTGTCTATGGATTGGAGACTCATATTTTTAGATCCTTAATGGGCCTTAGAGGTCATTTAGTTCATTCCAATTATTTATAGATGAGGTAGCTGAGAAACGTAAATATTAAACTATTTTCCCATGCTTGTATGGTTGTGAAAAAGCTGAAACCAAATCTTCCCACTTTACCATTTTGTATCAGATGCAGTGTCTTGCACATATGGATGCTCCACAAGTGTTGTTGCATGATTAATACTGAAACTGTCAATGTCAAGTAAGAGAATCAGGTGGAAATTTCCGCAAAGGGTAAAATACCTTTTGCTTCATGATCACATAAGGAAGATTTATTCCCCTTGACTTAAACCCTGCAGCTGCTTAGGTGGGCTGCCTGATGGGTTATTTCTGGATCTCAAAGAAGAAAGAGAAAAACTATTGCAAACTGCTAGGTTTACGTATAATATAAAAAGTGACAGTGGCACATACACACAGTATGCGAGTAGACAGGTGCTAATCCACAATCTTCTTCATAAAAGGTATGTAAAATCTCTTAGAAAATAGACTACTTCATTATTATTTCTGTATCTCTAGCATCTAGCACAGTGCCAATTACTTAGTGGGTACTTAATAAGTGCTGGTTGCTTGCAAATGGCCACCAATTATGGCTGGCACTGTTTATACCAAATAATGCTTAAATATATGTTGATATATAGGTATAGACGGAGATAATTTAAATTCACCAAAGTACCTAGAGAAAGCAATCAATCAACAGACATTTAATTAAGGGTCTACTTTGTAGGGAGTGCTGGAGATAAAAAGATAAAAATAAAATAAACTTTGATCTCAAGGAGATTATATGCTTTTAGGGGAGAAAACGTGTGCATCAGATGAATATATATTATATATATATATAATATATATATATATATACACACACAGAATAAATTAAATGTTAAGTACAAAGTATCTTAGGGAAGGAAAGCAATAATAGTTGTAGGGAGCAGGAGAGGCTTCCTGTAGGAGGAGATACATGAACTGTTTCTTGATGGGAATGAGACATTTTATGAGGTAAAGGTGAGGAGAGAATTCATCCCAGATATGGGAGATCCCAGGTACTTTTTGAAGGCATCTATCATGAGCAAGCTAGGAAAGGATATACACAAGGTTACTAGAATTCTTTTGGTGTTAGGAGCTGCATGTATGCATAAATTCATCTGCTAGATTCATTCTAGCTATTAACTATATATAACCTGTTTTCCTCCTCCTCCCCCTTCTCCCTCTCTACCTTTATCTGGGGAAAGAAGCCCAGTCTTGCCAGACTCTCTCTCTAGGAAGAATTGTCCTTTATCCATAAATTGGAGAATATTTTTGGAAGCATTTTAACCAAGGCAGCTCACCTTATCCCACATTTGTGTTTTCTTTTCTAGAACTGTCCCCCTGTCTGCACCCACCCCTTCAAAAATCACCATATCACTATAATGTATAGTAGTGTAGAATCTTTGGGGCAAAGTAAGATTATATTTTGGTGTAATCCAAAGGAACCTATTTTCCTGGGAATACTCTTACGTATTCTTGAAAACTTCCCTGGCACCCCATATTTACCTTAATTTTCTCCCAGTTTCCTGGTTAACCTGTGTCATCCTATAAGAACAGTGGTTTAAAAAAAACCCCAAAACCTTATGAATCAGTATGACCTTGTTGTTTGAAAAAATGAGTATAGATTATATGTGTGTATACACATATATGTATGTATGTGTGTAGGCATGTATGTATCTAAAAATGGGATATAGTTTAAGGTAATAGTTGTATTTTGTTATTTTTTAGTCATTTCAGTCATGTCTGACTCTTCCTGACTCCATTTGGGGTTTTCTTGGCAAAGAAAATGTTTTGCCATTTTCTTCTTCAACTCATTTTACAAAATGAGAATGCTGAGGGAAATAGGGTTAAGTGACTTGCCCAGGGTCCCACACCTAGTATTTGTCTGAGGTCAGATTTGAACTCAGGAAGAGGAGCCATGCCTGGAACTTTCTCCGCTATGCCACCTGGCTGTCCCATGTATTTTTCTGGTTATTTAGTCATTTTGATCCCATTTAAGATTTTTATTTAAAGTAAAATAAGTAGGCTAAAATAAGCTGCTAGCAATAAATACAAAACAAGATGTTTGAATTCCAGTGATCTCCTGGTGAGTTGTGTTTTTTTTTTTCCTGAAGCACATAAACTCTATTGATTTTTTTTCAGTGATCTTTCCTAACCATTGTTTTAATAGAGAGGGATTAGCACTCATCCTCTTTACACATATACTCCGTACCAATTTTATGGCAGAGTTGTTGAGGTGCTGCTGATGACTGACAGTTCTATTGTGTTCAGTAGACTATACCAGCAATTTAGCCAAATAATTTGGTGTCTGTTCACATGTCTCCAGAGGTACTTTGTATAGAAGGGATTCTGGTTTAGCGCAGTTTACCTGTCTGCTGTTATTGATAGTTAGAGATTACTGTGCTGAAAGCAAATATGAAATGCTCTAAAATACAGCAGTGAGAAGGAGTTGAAGTTTTAGACTCTTGACAGTATCATATAGCTGCCCCATCAAGCCAGTGGCCCAAGTTTCATGTTTAACTACATGTGGCATCTAGGTGGCACAATAGGTATAGGGCTGAGCCTGAAGGCAGGAACACCTGAGTTCAAATCCTATCAGTTACTAGCTGTGTGATCCTGGACAAGGCATTTAATTTCTGTTTGCCTTAATTTCAGTTTTCTCATCTGTAAAATGGGGATAATAATGGTTAGTTCGTTGGTTGTCCTTCGTTTTTGAAGGAAACCAAAATGACATAACCATGATAAACTCAAGTTTCAGTGTGTCTGACTGTGGCTGATCAGACCAGTACAAGCTCGGAATACTCTACCACAGATTGGGCATAGATATTCTGTGTGAAAATTTGGGGTGGATACTCCAAATCTGTGAATCCTTCATTTCCTTTGTGCTGTTTCAGTTCTGCTTTGCTCATAGAGCACAGTACCCTTTCTGACGTGGGCAAGCCATACTGAGCAGTAATGTGCCAATGTCTCCCATGTCACACAATCAAATCTAAAGTTCTTGAGAGAGACCTTGAAAGTGTCCTTGTATGGCTTCTTCTGACCACCAAGAAATGACCTGCCTCATGAAAGTTTTCCAAACATACATTTTTGCATTTTTGGCAAACATACATTTTGTATTTGAACAACGTGTCCAGCCCATCAAAGTTTCGCTCTCTGAAGCATAGTTTGAATACTTGGCAGTTCATCTCGAGTAAGGACCTCAGTGTCTGGTAACTTATCCCACCAGGTGATCTTTAGAATTTCCCAAGACAGTTCAAATGGAAGCAATTCAGTTTTCTGGCATGGCGCTGGTAGACTGTCCATGTTTAGCGGGCCTACAACGAGGTCAGCACAATGGCTCTGTAGACCTTCAGTTTGGTAGTCAGTCTAAAGGGGATAATAATAGCACCTACTTCAAACACATTATCTGTGTGACCCTGGCTAAGTCACTTAACCTCCATCTATATCAGTTTCTTCAACTATAAAATAATGCATATCTCTGAGGATTCTTGTGAGAATCAAATGAGATAATATTTGTAAAGCACTTAGTGCAGTGTCTGACATATGGAAGACATTGATAAGTCTTTCCTTCCCTCCTTATACAGGAAAAAAAATGGAATGATTACATTAGTGTCACCTTTAATTATTTTTAATTCCATGAGATATACCTGTGCATGTTCTTTCAACTTAAGGTGAGAATGTATAAAGCTAGAGGATGTGAGGTAAGACCATATAGAACTGCTCTTCCCTGTTGACAGTGTGATGCTGCAGCTGTTTGTATGGTATGCCAATAAAACAAGTGCACTGAATTATTAGCAGGACCCTGAGCTACACAATTGCACACGTTCGTCTCATATTAAGGATAATGCCATACAAATGAAAATAATTACAACTGCAAGATACAAATGCAACTGCAAGTTACAACTTAGAGAATGACTTTTCTTCAAATTCTTTATAAAATGTGGGAATTAACTTAAAGGAAGTAGAACCAGTAATTCACTAGTAATTCTGACATCTGGAAGGAATGCTGCAAAATGTATCTACAGCAAGATGCATCAAAGGCACCAGGAACTCTGAATTTTAGGCCAAATGGGGTTGTGAGGGAAGGGACCACAGACCCTGACTTCCTTCAGGTCCCACATAATAACACTTCCATGAGAAGACTCTCCCGATTTCTTAATCCTTGTGCTTTTCCTCAGTTTATCATTTTTGCTCTGTTATATCTGGCTTATTCATAGTTGTCTTCAGAGTGTCTCCCCCATTAGACTGTGAGTTCCTTAAGAGAAAGAACTGTCTTTGGCCTTTTCTTTTTAATCTCCAATACTTAGCATTGCCAGGCTTCATAGTGTAGGAGCTCAATATGTGTTTATTGACTGACTGACAGTGGCCCATGGGTAAAGATCCCAGAACATCTACAGGGAGGCTTCCACTGGAGCAGATAACCTGTGTTTGTCCTTTGTTGCCGAAGAAGACCATGCCATCAGAGAAATAACGACATGACTTGCACTTGACTTTGTTTTTGAGGGAGGGAGAGCTGAACACACAACAAGACAGGGCTGGCTGAGGAAGGAGCTCACCTATTGTTTTGGTGCTGACAAGAAGCCTGCCATCTGATACCTTATGATTTTTACTAACTAGGTGCTAAATTCCGTTGTCAGAATTCCGATGTGGCCTCAGACACTTAGCCTCTGACTCCAGCCAAGTCCTTTAGGCTCTGTCTCAGTTTCCTCATCTAGAAAATGGTGTAATATTGGCACCCATCTCCTGCAGTTGTTGTGAAGATAAAATGAGAAAATATTTTTGTAAACCTAAAAGCATTACATAAAACCCAGCTTTTATTGTGTTTTCTAAGTGCAAAAAGAGTCTGTGCTGCCAGGGCCCTCTAAACTGTAGCACCTGACATAGATACGGCTCTTAGTAGAATAGAATTGTCTTAACATTAAAAACAAAAAATCCACCCTTATTTACTCAGAAGTCCCATGTCGTTGGGCCGCACACCTAGGAGTTGATTAGTGTGAATAATGAATTCTACTTGCGGTTATATGTGTATAAATGTATTTGTGAATATATGTATTTAAATTCATACTATTTAAATTTACAATTAAATAAAATACGGTAATTATTTCCAGTTGAGAGCAGCTAAGTGGCATAGTGGATAGAGTGCCGGGCCTGGAGTCAAGAAACTTTATCTTCAAAAGTTCAAATCTGCTCTCAGCCACTCACTAGCTGAGTGACCCTAGGTCGGTCAGTTAACCCTGTTTGCCTCAGTTTTCCTCATCTGTAAAATGAGCTGGAGAAGGAAATGGTAAACTGTGGCAGTATCTTTGCCAAGAAAATCCCAAATGGGGTCATAAAAAGTTGGACACAACTGAATATCAACAAATTGTTTCCAAGTAAATGGAAATACACAGTGCAAATTAAAATAATGCAACCACATCACAGGACTTGCTATTTGCACTACTCAGGATCTGATAGGAGATAGATAGATAGATAGATAGATAGATAGATAGATAGATAGATAGATAGATAGATAGATAGATAGATAGATGATAGATAGATGATAGATAGATAAATGTATAAGTATATGCATATATGTATGTATGCATTCCTTTGAGGCTAGGGAATTATTTTTCTAAAAGTCTTAACTTTAAAATTGGACTTAACTAATTCTAAAAATATAAATTAACACTTTAGCTTAGTTCTGCAGCTCAGCAATTTACATACAATTTATACATACATTATTCATTCCATAAAGTGAAAAAGTCTAGCACATGTAAACTGGACAGTATTATCAGAATTCTCTATCTCTCTCTCTGTCTCTCTGTGTATGTGTACATGTGCATGTATGTATATATACACATATATACACACACACATATATACAGACAATATATGGATATATACATATGGATATATAGATATATATACATTTGCTTGTGTGTATATATATACAAATACTTATATATGTAATTAACAAAATTATTCAATCATGAAGAAACTAAATCAGGAAGGCAAAGATCCTTTTAGAAAATGCCCTGTCTTTCATTCTCCAAAGAGAAAACACGAGCCCTGCCATCAGCAGTGCTAAAGCTGAGCCCAGCTGTCAGAAGCTTGCATAGAAAAATGGGTGATTTCTCAGTTAATCAGAACCAAGACCTTATAGGGTTTTCTAGATTAAAGTCAGCACCTTGAATTACTCTGAGGAATGAATAGGTAGAGCCAGCCCAAAGTTGGAAGCACAGAGACTCTGAGTGGCAGGCATTTTAACTGGATGTGCCACTTTGCTCTGTAGCAAATGAAGCTTTCAGGTGGTCTTCAAGGGTATTTCCAAGTAAAATGCATTGCAGTAATCCAATCAGTTTGCCTGTCCCAGAGCACCACTCCTGCCCTGCTAAACATTATTCCTTTGTACTCACATCACTGACAGAGCAAATGGGTGAAATGAAGCATCGGATAAATAATTCTTCAAATGCTGCTTCTGCCGCTAGTAAAAGTAATATACAATTTGGTTTCCATGCACGTTTAATAAAAAGTCATCAAATTCCTCAGCAGTCTACTTCTGAGGGTTTCTAAAGTGTTGTACCCTCAGCTGTGTTGTCATTGACATTCACTTCTTAACAAGGTGAGGCAGTCACGTGACTGTGATGATGGGCTTGGAGGGGGGATGTCTGAATCAACCACAGGTAAAAGTCTTTTTCCACTGGCAAATCCAAAATAACCAGATGCTTCCAAATTGTATTAACAATTTAAAATGATTCAGTATCTCAAAGGATTTCCAAGTCAGTCTATTCACTGGAAGGTCTTGGGAAAGTAAGTTTGGAAGTATTTTCTTGAATAATATGAAAAAGAGAACCAAGCAC
Organism: Bettongia penicillata ogilbyi; assembly: GCA_023548195.1. Lineage (NCBI taxonomy): Eukaryota > Metazoa > Chordata > Mammalia > Diprotodontia > Potoroidae > Bettongia > Bettongia penicillata. Next base: position 2,288,253 of record JAJHZJ010000872.1, read on the forward strand.
CTAAAGTTGGTTTGTTTGGTTTTTACTGAAGTTCATCTAGTACCAAGAACAGTTCTCAAAATAGTCATTTTCCCAGAATATTAGTTAAAATGAGTATTTTTCTCAGTAAAGAATAGACATGTAATTCTGTCATAGTTTTAAAAACATATCTTTTCTAAATTTTTAAAAAGATTCTGGTGTTGTAGAAACAGTCCCATTTTCTGGTGGGCTATTTTTTCATCATTTTGCTACAGTTAGCAAAATATTTGGAGGATTTAAAATGCTTTAAAAACATGCATTATTTTTCAAAAATATTTAATAAATTGAATGCAAAAGCATTTATCAAGCCCTTACTAGCCAGACATTTTGCTAACAACTGAAGATATCAAGATTATAAAAGGGAAAGTTTTCATTTTCCAGAGGCTTGAATTATGATAGAAGAAGACAACACATATAGGGAGGAAATGGCAAGAGGTAGCCTTGGTGGATGGCTGGGTGACATGTGAAACTGATGCTCATTTTGGTGTTTAGAAGCAGATCATCACCATTATCACTACTACTTTCATAGGCTCACTATGTGCCTGGCGCTGTGCTAAGCACTTTACAATTATTATCCCATTTTGGTCCTCACAACCCTGGGAGATAGGTGCTATTATTATCTCCATTTTATAGTAAAGGAATGGTCACTGAAACCTCAAAAGATACCTTGGGCTTTATGGTTAGATTTCTTTTTTAAGTACCATGCCTTAAACCCAAATCACTCTGGCTCTCTTTGATTGACCTACAATAGGTCCCAATCCACACCTTTCTTTGGGCTATGATAGCTCAGAGGGAATATAAATAATTGTTTCTGTCTTGGTCAGAAACCAGGAAAGTCTTTCCCTCCCAGATTGAGGTTTTTTGTTTTGGTTTTGTTTGTTTTTCTTGGAATAGGTAAAAGAGGTCATTTTTGCCTCACTTCTTACCTAGACTTAATCACCCAATGCTGGCTCAGTCAAACTGAGACCTGGAAAAGACCTTAACTTAAAAAGGCAAGGTCTCTCCCTGCATCCAGGCCATCTATAGTCTTCATAATCTGTTATCTTGCCATTGGACCCAGATGGCTCCAGAAGAGAGAGTGAGGCTGGTGACTTTTCATAGCCCTGCCTCGCTTAAATCCAACCACTTGCAAGTCATGACATCACCTTCCTGGTGTCATACTCCTTTTTGAGACGGAAGGACAAACAACAAACAATGAGTAGAGGAAACTGAGGCAAATAGAGGCTAAATGATTTGCCCAGATTCAAACAGTTGAACAACTAAATCTGCATACAAATATTGTTATTCATATACATATAACATTGAGAAACAAATGCTTCTCTTTATCAAAAAATGTACTGTACTGTTTTATTTTTTCTGTACTATTCCATGGATCAAAACTAAATGAACTGGTGAGAATGGGAGAGCAGGATTTGGCTGTTGTTAAAAGAATGCTTGTATATTTTTACAGTCCATAACAGATTCATTTTATTTCCTGTTAAAGATGGGAAATTTTATTGTGAGGTAATCATCTGGATTGGTGGCATTTTATTTTGGAAAAATCAAAGACAAAGTGTATCCTAAGTCACAAATATACATAAGTGAAATTCTCTTTAGTCCCACAAAGATGTTTAGGTATTAAACAATCACATTAGATGATTCATTGGTAAATTTTTCAACTTTTTTGAGAAAAGAAAGTCTTGCACCAGTAAACTCAAAGAAACATATTTTGTTCCTTTCCATTCCTTCCCCCCACCTTCTCATAGCGCTCCATCAGTCTTTGTGTTTTTCTCTGTGTATTGATGACTTTCTTTCCTATTACCTCTGATGGAGTCTCAGTGTTTACCTTGTTCTCCGTGTCTCTGCCCAATCTGGGTCTCTTCACACAATACCTCTCTCTCTCTGTCAATAAATCTTGGGATGTCACAGTGCCCTCCAGAACTTGCTATTATATCTACCTTCCTGTTCTAAGTCTTTTGTCACCACCCCTTTTTTTCAGATTCCATCAATCAGAAGCATAGAACTCTTTGAAATAAAGAAATCTAAGAACTATATTAAGAACCAAAGATCTAGATGGAAGCTTAAAGATCATCTAATCTAGGTCCCTCATTCTGTAGGTGGGGTAACAGAGATGAAAAGATATTAAATAATTTCTGCAAGGCCATATTGCTAATAAGAGGCAGAGCTGAGACTCAAACCCAGGACTTCTGACTCCCGAACCTCTTCTTCAGGCTCCACTTTATTTCTTTGTCCCACCTGTATATAAATATCTGTATCTTCTGTCTGTTTTGATAGTCATTTTCCTCTTTAAAACCATCTGTGTGGAATATAATTGAGATAATACTCAGCAATTTACCATGCCATACTGTAAAGAGACCTAATGTGAAACTTGTAATACATTAGCAATGTAGTCTGTTGAGGAGAATTAATAAACAAAAATCTCTTTGTTGGATATTAATAGGATTAGATATAGCTAGTTTTCCATTTGGGGCTGCATTCAGCCCCTTTTATAGCAATACATGTTGTTATTCAGTCATCACAGTTAGGTCTGATTCTTTTTGATCCCATTTCGGGTTTTCTTGGTCAAGGTATTAAAGTAGTTTGCTCTTTTCTCTAGTTCCTTTTACAGATGAGGAACAGAGGCAAATATGGTTAAATTACTTGCCCAGAGTCACACAACTAGTAAGAGTCTGAGGTCAGATTTGAACTCATGAAGATGAGTCTTCCTGGTTCCAAGCCTCTGTCTCCTAGCTGCCCATACTAATACTTATGAGAATGGAATTGGGGGAGGGAGAGAAGGAGAAGGGGAGCAGCAGGGATTTTTGATGAAATAATTCAAAGGGCTTTACATCCTAGTGCCACTGTGTTCGTCATTCATCATTCTGGATCTCTGAGCAGGTTTTGACACATTGAATCATCCCCTCCCCCTCAAAATACTTTCTCCTTCCTTGTCTTCCAGAGTACAGCTATACCTCCATTGTTCTCCTACCTGTCTGACCAACCCATTTCAGTCTTCTTGCTAGTTCATTAGCTATTTCTCATAACAAAAGTGTGAATGAATATATATGCATTCATTTGTTCAAAAAATGTTTTGAACAAATGTTCAAATGTTGTTCAAAAAATATTAATCCTCTACTACATAAAAGCAGTTGTCTAAGACCCTGGAGATGTAAAGTCAAAAACAAAGCAGTCTTTGTCCTCACAGAGTTCACATTATTCTGGGGGATACAGTATATGGTCAGCCCTGAAAGCTCTATCCTGGATTTTCATGTCTCTCAACATTCTCTCTCTCTTCATGATTCTATCAGCTCCTTTGGTTTAAACTATCACCTCCATATAGATCCCTGCCAAATCTACATATCCATCCATAATTTATCTCCTAAACTCTTGTCTTGCATTACCAACTGACTATTTGACTTTTCCAACTACATATGCCATAAGTAACTCAAAATGAAACATGTCTAAAACATAATTGACCATTTTTAAACCCACCTTGCCTCCAAACATCCCCATTTCTTTCAAAGGAATTACATTCTTCCTGGTAGCCCAAGTTAATTCTCTTTGAGTGATAACATCTCTTTCTTCTCTTTCCTGAACTGTATCTCCTCCTTGCCCCATCCAACCAAGTATCCCACCTGGGCTATTCTAAGAGCCTCCTAATTAGGTTTCCTGCTTCCTGTTTTTTCCTCTCCAATCACCTCTCCTATAGCTGCCAAAAATACTTATTAAAGCACAGATTTGAGCACATGATTCTCCTCCTCAAAGCTTTCTACAAGCTTTTGAGCATTTTTCCCCACTCATCCCAAGCTGCATCCAACCAACCATGCCATCTTTCTCTCACATTAATATCCATCCCACACACTACACTCTAGTCAAAAGTAGACTCTTGGACATTTCCTGAATTGATCATTCCATCTCCTGCCTCCATATATTAGCAGAATATGGAAATGTATTACTCCCTCCTCCTCTTCACTTCCGTCCATCCTTATTTTCCTTCAGGATTCAGCTCTGACACAAGTGAAGTCTTCCTTTATCTTCCTCTCTCCACAACCCCCACCCTGTTAATGCTCTATCTCTCCTTGATTTGCCTTTTATTTACGTGTGTGTGTGTATGTGTGTGGTATTTTCTGGAAGAAAGCATAATCCTCAAGGTCATGCACCATTCTTTTGCCTTTGTAACCCCAATGTCCAGCATAGTGCCTTGTAAAACATAGGCTCTTCATGAATTTTTGTTAAATTGAACTGCATTAAATTTCTAGTTTCCAATTATATCAGTCTATTCTAATGAAAGGCAACTGATGTCCCAGATTTTCCAGAACAATGCTTATATGAAATATTCTGTACCATTTTCCACTTTCAATAAAAATGACCAAAAAATAATTTTCTATTAGATTGTATATCCTTACTTTTGGTTCAGAAAGTATGATCAACATGTCTTTAAGTGTGAATTATTTCAAAATTTGAATACCTTTTATCTTAAAAAAATTCTTTTCTAAAGGCACCCAGGAAAAAAATTTATTGAATTTGATGTATTTTTCACTTGCTAATAAAAAGTTATCCATTTAAAGGTATGCATGCATATATAAGGAAAGATGAGCTATGTTGTTCATGACTTTCTTGCTCTGTCAAAACATGTTCATGAGACTGCAGGAGACCAAAAGAAAATAGTTATTGTTTAAGTCCTATAGTTAGATGGCTCCGTCCATCACTGCTTTTTCACCTCTGTGGAATCATAATGTAAACGTAGTCCCTGGAAGATGCAATTTTCAGCTAATTGGAAGAAGCAGACCTGAGTCGAGCACTGTCAGGCTGATTTGAGTCTTAAGATGTGATGATGATTATTGTGTCAAATGTAATCAAGAAGGGAAGCCATGAACTGACTGAAGGGCTGGTTGTTTTTAATTCAGGTTCGGAGATGAGGTAGCCCTCATGTTCTCAGACAGACACAGCTGGTTGGAAAAGAGCACCATTTTAAAAAATACAGTTTGCCTGGATTCAAAATTGCAGAGCATAGCAGACACAATTTTCAGTCTATCTTTCTCTTTGGAGAAGTTTCTTGTGGAAACCAACTGAAATATGTTTGGTTAGACAAAAATAGAATTGTAAATTAACGAAAGATTCGGAATTTTTTGAGAATCAGAACTATTTCCTGGTGATGGGCTTCACACTTACAAAATAAATGAAGTTATTTCAGAATTTGACATATATGTATGGGAAATCTTTAACGTTTATAGCTCCATCTATATTTCATGGCAGGGCCAATATAAAAAACTAGTGACAGCACCCTACTCAGCTCATTCCTTCCCTCTTCCCCTCCTCTACCCTACACCTCATCAGGTTGCTCTCAATTCCAAACTATTAAATACAATTAAACTTCAAAGTTGGGAATAAATGCAATTTGTGTAGGTACCCAGAAGATTAAAATGTTTCATGTCTCTGCAACCAAGACAACAATGGCACAGTGAAATGTTTGATTAGGGCAATTATCCTGGTAATTCAATAAAAAGGGACCTCTTTTAGAATGTAATGGAGACAAAAGTGCTTTCCCAGCACTCAAAAGTATTTTCAAAATTGCCCACATATTTTCTTTTTGGCTAATGGAGATTTAGTTTTGAGGTTACTTACCTTTCAATGGCAATACAATTTCATTTAACTTTTGAAACTGCTCTAGTTTCATCCTCCTTTCTAATGTCACCGTTAACTCTGAATATCAAGTAACTGCAAAACTTTCAAAGAAGTGGTACCCAAGGTTTGAAAATACTGCTCTATTTTGGGAAATAGTAAACAAGATTGTTTTTGCGATACAGCACTCCACTACAGGTAGCAAATTCTCACTTAAACAATTTTGAAATGTAGCAGGAAAAAGATGCTTAAGAATGTAAGTCGATGCATTTTATCTACATCCTACTTAGAGATTTCAGCTAAGTCATTAAACTTTTGCCTCGAATGGCAAATATAATTTAACTGTAATAACTATTAACTGTAATAAATATTTGCCTTGGGAAAAGAGAAAGATGTTCTTTAAAGGGATTCTTTAGAGACCTTAGTGAATTGATACATTTTCTTTACTGAATACTCATCTTTGTAAATAGAGGTGGCATAATGTACCATATAGTGTTATGGAATGCTAGGCTTAAAGAAGGAAGATCTCAGCACAGTCCCACCTCTGACACTTGCCAGCTACGGGACTCTGGGCAAGTCACATTCATTCCAAGCCTCAAGCAGCTAAGCATCTCTCTAGGACTTATCTTCTAAGTCCTAGATAGCTTGCTAATTAAATCACAAAGCCTCTGGATGTGTTAATTGTGAGCAGCTTGCAAATCAGTAAAATGAAATTTGTTCAATGTAAAGATTATTTTACTTGCTAGGTCCATGATTTTTTAATGCAACAAATATGGTTTCCAAATCTCTGGATATTTCACATGCATATTAGAAATATCAAGAAATGTCAAAATTATAGGTTAGCTTTTTCCAAGTGTGACATTTTTTTGTTCAATCAGTAGGCACTGTTTCTGGTATACCCTTGGTTTTGAACTCATTTTTAGAAGTTCTCTAGCATTCTCATTCTTTTCTGAAGTGCATTCTAAAACTTTCAATGGAATTTTTCTGAAAATATTCCAAAAGCATGCGCTAAGATTTCATGTAATAGAAACATGAGCTCAGCATTAGATAATTAAATGAAATGCCTTGACCCTAAGAAAATCCTTAAGGATCACTCTACTAGTGTGGGGTAGGCCAAGATAACAGGTAAAGGTTGCTTTAAGTCACTTGACTTTGGTAATATAAAACTAAATTGCAATATTTCAGTAATAATTGCCTATCCTAATCATTCCCCATCTTAGTTAGGATAGTAGGACTGAAGCAGTGATAGATATTAAGACAGGTCTTGGGTGATAGACTTTAGGCATTAGAAAAGACAATCTCAACCCCTTCATTTCATAGATGAGAAAACTGAGGGCCAGAAAAGGTAAATAAAATGACTTGTGCAAGATCACACAACTGGTAACAGTGGGTAATTATAAAATACATTTCCTTAATTGGAAGTAGTTTAGTTAGTGCATGTTTCGAAAGAAAGATGCGTTGATAGAATACAGTCTTTGGGAATTCCCTTCTAATCGTTATTCTTGGGTATGCTATTTACCTATGTTTACAATAACCATTGGGAATCCATGACTTAAAGGGATAATAATTATTTGGAGCTGAAAGGGACTTTAGAAATCATAGAAGACATAAAGATGAGGAAACTAGAACTCTTAGAGGTTTAATTAACTTGCTGATGGTCATTTGGCTAGGAAGAAGCAATGTCGGAATTTGATCCTGTGCTTTCTCCAATAAATTACACTTCCTCTACTTATTTTAGTATTTAATAATAGGCAATAATATAATAATATTACACAATAACAGTACAGTAGATGGAGCATTGGGCCTAGAGTCAGGAAACCTAAGTTCAAATGGGACCTTAGATACTTTCTAGCTGTGTAATCTCAGTCAAATCATTAAACCCTGGTTTGCCTCTGTTTCCTCATCCATAAAATGGGGGTAATAATAGCTCCTACCTCTCAGAGTTATTGGGTGTACTAAATGAGATAATATGTAAAGAGTTTGGCACAGTGCCTGGCACATAGTAATGCCAATGCTAGGTATTATTTTTATTATATTATCATTATCCAGATCCTTAGAGCAACAGTATAAGGAAGACAGCATCAGCCCTTTTCTAAAATGTGCATTGTAGATTGTCAATGTGGAGATCTTTGAAGAGCTCTGAGAAAAGAAAGATAGAATCTTCTGGCCTGAGTCTCTAAAACAGAAATAGACTCACCAAGGAGGGGACATTCTTAAGAACAAAACCCTAAATGAATATTTGTAAATGAATACGAGTGGGGTAGGACGAGGAGGGGAGGAGACAACTCTGGCTTCATGGGAATCTCCTGGACAAGCTGCCTTAGAAGAAAGCATGGAGGGCCAGCGCAAAAGGTGAAAGGGTGGCAAGGTCCAGTGAGCATAGTGTCTGAAAGATTACTGCTCTCACTAAGCACAACAAAAAGGGGTTTTTAAAGTTACCTTGCAGGCAACAGAAAAACCAAAACCTGAACAGGGCTATTAGCTTATCTAAGTTGCTGTCACAGTCAAAAAAAGATGGGTCTGTTCTATCTGCAGCAATAATTCCAGAACAAGCCACCCCCAACTTACAAACAGGGAATGTTCAAAATTTCTCTTATAGGTGGACTGTCTGCAACTTACAATATATTTTCCCATAGAAATACTATTATAAATGGCCTACAGGAACCCAAAATTTTCTACATGATGGATTAAATAGACTTTCATGGGTTGGGAAACTAACCACTGTTTATAATGTCATGCCTATGGGAAAATGCATTCCAAAACACATAGAGTAAGCATTTCTTCTCTGCGTCCCACTTCTCTTTCTTCCACTCCCTCTCTCCCCACACCTTTCACTTGGTAGTTTTGAAAAGGGGGGAAAGGTCATGAAAATATTTTCTCCACTACCACAGTCGCAATTTAGCCACCAGTGGCTGCCTACACTTTGGGAAGAATAGATAGGTTCAGGTGATAATTACGGTGCTTTCCAGTGCCTAGCACAGTGTAGGCTGGCCATTCCTACCTCTAGTGTTTTCATAAACCTGGTGTTTATAAATCAGAGAGAATTTCTACACTGGTAAATCACCAGATTCATTCCTTTGGGGACTGTAACTTTGTCTGTCTGTCTCTGTTTGTCCTTAGTTTTCGAAGCATACCACGCCATCAGAGAAATGATGACATGACTTGCACTTGACTTTGTTTTGAGTGAGGGAGGACTGTGCAGGTCACCAGCCTCACTTCTCTTCCTGAGCCATCTGGGTCCATTGACCAGATATTTCACTGAGGGGTGGAAGAGGAGGGGGAGGCCATCCAACTTAAGTAGTTTGAGAATGTTCTTTGTGAGGTATCATTGATTAATGTAATGTCATCAAATGCATTTCAACTTATCTAGTTTTCATTAAATGTGGTTTTACTACAGTAATTAAGGGGGGAAAACTAGTTACTTTAAATTTTAATTAATTTGATTATTAGTTTTCAATATCTTTAGATGTTTAAAATCCATATCTTATTTTAATAAATCAAAACTAAGTATTTAATATGTTCAAAATAAGAGTAATTCTTTGAGAGTCTTACAAAAATTCACCATGAGCGCTAATGTGATATTTATTGAGCTCCATGTTATATTAGGGCTCAGTAAATAATTTTCTCATTAATGGGTCTATTTTGCCATAGAATTTTCTGAGGGAGAATATTTTAAACATAAAATTTTAAAAACACATAAATCAAGATAATCTTACCAGCAGCAGCCGTTTACTGAGTGAGTACAATATATGACAGCCATTTTGTGTTTTGAATTTTCTTATAATTCAGTTCTAAAATGTTATTTCCTCTAAAATTTTCCCATAACTGCACCTACATGGAATTAGAGAATACATTAAACATAGGCCAGAATTATAACCAAAGGGTCTGAAAGTTCTGATTGCCATTATAATACATGTCACTCTGAGGTAAACATTTTGATCGGATCTTTATAGGACAGAACAATTACAAATTTAGAGGCTAATTCAATTCAATAAGCATTAATTAAATACCTAGTATGAGTCAGGAACTGTTCTTGAAACTGGAGACACAAGATAAAACATGCAATAGCTCCTATCCTCAAGGATCTTATATTCACCTTCCGGACATTTAGGTGATAAAAACAGACTGTTTTTATCTGTTATAATCTGATTTATTGTTCTTTGTTTAGGGGTACTGAAAAATTGAATAAGACATTTTATAATTGCCATTGACCTAAAGATATAACCTGCATTGCTATTTTTCCATTTTCTTTCATTCTTTTTTATTTGTCTTCTTGTACAAAATGACTAATATGGAAATATTACATATGATTGTACATGTATAAACCATATCAGATTGTTTACCATCTGGGGTGGGGGAGGAAAATGAAAGGAGGGATGGAGAGATAGAATTTGGAACTCAAAAATTTTTAAAAGTTTAAAAAATTGTCTAAACATGTAATTGAGGAAAAATAAAAAATAAAATAAATATGTAATTTAAAAGATATAACCTAAAGCACATACAGGACTCTGTTTAGCATAAAATTTAGAAATCTACCTGCAGTAAAAAAAATCAGTCATACAAGGTCCGCAACATAGTAATCATCTAACCTTTCCTCAAAGAGCTTTGGTGATAGGAAATTCACTCACTATCACCATGGTCTATTCAATTTTTGGTTCAAAAATTTATCTTTATATTGAATAGAAATTTCTCTCTCTGTAACTTCCATCCATTATTCCCAGTTTTTCCTACTGGGGACAGGCAGAACGAATGTAATCCTTCACCACCTGAATGCCTTTCAAATATTTCAAGAGAACAATCGTGTTTCCCTTAAGCTAAGTCTTATCTCCCCTAAGTTAAATTTCCCCAGTAGAATGGACAAGTGCAAAAGAACCAAATGGTATAACAACCTGCAGTATGGTAACTGTAAGCTGAGAAAGGAAAAGAAATGCTAGAAAGATTCACTGAAGGACAGACTTGTTTATGACGTAGCATGAGAAACCTGTTATACAATTATAAAGACTTGGGTTTATCTCTTTCTTTAAAAAAAAATTCAAGAAAATTTTATTAAGTCTCCTGATATGTGCAAACCTAAGCACTCAAGATGTAAAGGTATATAAAGCACAAGTACTAATCAAGAAATTTATTTTCTATCAAAGAGGAAAGAAAATGTACACATGTAACAATGATGCAAAGGGAGAATATAAGTACAAAAGACAAATCCTAAAATTAAATGCTTAGAGAAATTCTGGGAAAGAGATGGAGCGAGGGGGATGTCTTAGGAAGGAGGTACTGAGAAGGACACAGGGAGAAGATGGCATCTAATTTGGACCATGAAAGAAATGAGATGAGGTTGGATATGAGGGGGTTCAAGGAATGGGTTTGAGCAATGTTAATCCAGGTTTTATTGACTAACTGACCTAAACAAGAGGATGTCTCCCTATTTCAAACAGAATTATAATGGTACTAAAATACAGGATTGTTGACCTGTAAAAACCCAGATACCTTGTCCTCTCACTAGGTATGGCCAACCGTTTCTCTAGCTCATGACTCACAACATTTGAAATTCACTATAGTCTTCACAATGGGATGGAGCATGCATTAAGTCTAGAGTGGTAGGTCAGACCCTGATTATGGATGTCTTTAAATGCCAAGATAAGGAACTTTTACTCAGCTCAACAAACCTTTATTAAATGCCTATAAGATGCAAACGATCCAGACACAATGAAACAATTCCTGACTTCAAGGAGCTCACAATTTATTTGATAGGCAAAGGAAACTCTTTGAAGGTTGTTGAGTAGAGAAGAGAGAAGATGAGAGGAGTAATTTATTAAGAAGATTCTTTTCAGCAGCATGAAAAATGACTTGAAAAGGGAACAAAAAAGAGTCAGGAAGACCACTTCAGAAAATATTCTAAAAGACTAGACAGAAAGAAATGAGGCCATTAACTAAGGTGGTTACAGTTAAATGGAAAAGATGCAAATAATATTATAGAGGATAATCTCTTGAGAGCATAGTAGGATCAAGGAGGAGCTGTGTTTTTTTTTAATTAATGTATGTATTTATTTTAGGGAGATGAGACCCTGAGGCAGAAGGAAAAGAGTCAGAAGAGAAAAACTAGAAAATACATGAAAGTGGATAAAAGTGAGCACAAATTCTTATAGATGAGATAGAAAAGATACGAGCAGAAGAGTTAGCTTTGGAAAGTAGTGTCCCTTCTTTTTCTGAATCTAGAAGGAAGAAGATGGGGGTAGACATTGAAAAGGACAGAAGGCAGAGTTCTTAGAGTCTACATTAAATTGCCTCATTCTTTTCTGTAAAATAGAAAGTGAGGTTATTAGCCACCTTTTGAAGTAAGGCAAGGCAATAGGGGGAGTTGGGGGGGTGTAGTTGGAGGTTTAAAGAGAAAAGCGGTTAGGAACAACAGTTGTGGAGAAATAGAACATTTTATGCATTCCTTTTATTTCTAACTTAATTGAAAATGGAATATGAGATTGTGTGACCCAGTTATAAAATATCTAAAGGACCAAACAATAGATTCTGGGCAAAAGATTTTCTGGAGGTGAAGAAATTTGGTTTCATTTCATCAACACTATTGTAGCACAAAGATTTTTTTTAACATTCATTTTTTTGGACTAAAACCTGCCTTGTGTTTGCATCACAAAAAACCATGAGTAATTTGTTTAAAGTGGAAGGAAATTAGGATGCCTGACCTAATTTATTACTAGGTTTAGTTCTTCCCTCCTTTCTTTCCAGAATGCAGGCAAAGTTCTGAATAGCAGAGAAAAAAAAGAGCAGTCTTTCTGCTCATAAAGAGGCAGTCTTTGTGATTACTATATGTGTATAATGCTTGGTCTATTGGTTTGTGTATCTGTGTGTGGTTCAGGGAATACTTATTCCAATGTCATGAATCATGGGTTACAGGGACTTTTGGCCACACCCAATAATAGGACAAAGCATCTGAGTTTTTACAGGTCAGCAGTACTGTGTTCTAGTACCACCATGATTCTGTTTGAGGTAGGGAGACATCCTTTTCTTTAGGTCAATCAATCAATGAACATTTATTCAATGCCTCTTATATGTCAAGCTCTAGGAATACAAAAGGGGGGAGGGGGAAAATACAATTCCTGCCCTCAAGGAGATTATAATTAATGAAGTAGACAAGTAAACAAATATGTACAAACAAGCTATATATAGGATACATAGTGCAAAGGAGAAGGCTCTTTTGCAAAGTTACTGCAATGTCCTATTCTTTGCTTCTCCCAAAATAAAGAATTGGACGCTTGTGCATTTTAAAAGAAGTGTCTTGGCTAAATCGTTGACTCCTGATATTTTTTCACTAGGATCATAAAATTGGACAGTAATGAATATTTTTGTTGGGCAGCTAGGTGGTATAGTGGATAGAGTATAGGGCCTAGGTTCAAGTGTGGCCTCAGACACTTACTAATTATGTTACCCTGTGTAAGTCACCCTGTCTGTATCGGTTACTTCATCTATAAAATGAATTAGAGAAGTAAATGGCAAAATACTCCAGTATCTTGTCCAAGAAAGCCCCAAATGGAGTAACAAAGAGTCAGACACAAGTGTAAAGGGCTGAACAACAAAATGAGCCTTTCTGACTCTCTAGTTCAAAAACTGCATATACTGTTTCCACCAAAGCAGAACAAAATCTCTCTTTCTTATTCAGTGGATTTTTTGAATTTCTATGGCATTGAAAATAGACACTACCCAATGACCAAGCTGAAAACTGCTTGAGGAATCACAATAGAAGTGTCCCTTCACTTTTGGTACCATTATGTGAATTTTAAATTACTACCCTTGCTTAACACCATCATTAATCAATCAACATAAATTTAATAAGATCCTACTATATGTTGGAGTTAGGGATAGGGACAGAACCTAGTGTATGAAATTCTAAAGTGAGAAAACTTCTTCTTCTAGCATAGATCAGCACTTTCTCTGCAATTTATGGCTTTCGAGGGTTTTATAGAGTCATTAGGAGTTAAGTGACTTGCCCAGGTCACAAAGACATTTGAAGTGGAAACTGACCAAGGTTTTAAGACTAGCTCTTTATCTACTACTCTACATTACCTCTCATAGTGGTGGGAATGCAAAGGCAAAGGTGAAATACTCCCTGTCCTCAAGGCACTTATAATCCTTAGGAACCTAAGTGGCATAAAGAGATAAATAAATATAGCTACAGTGGAAGTATTCAAGCAGACATTGGTTGTCCATCTAAAGGCTCCTCACATTGATTAGAAAATTAATTAGAAGTTACAGTACCTTCCACTTCTATATTTTGTGATCCTATAATGAGAAGATAATATACTTTCATACAATCACAAATCATGGCAAGAACATCTGTAATGAAGATACTGTAGTTATGAGTTAGATAGAATGAAGTGGAGTGGCCTGATGTAGAAATCCAAGATGGTAGCTTTTGTGGAGCTGGTGCAACTTATTATTTTTGGTAGGAGACATTGCTGGTAATACTGGAGCTTAGAAAATTAGAGCAGTCCAGGAACCAGTCTCTCCTCCCAGTCATCTTTTTCCTCCCCAAGAAATGTTACCGAATTTTTTCCCCTTTATTCTATGTTTGGCCAGGAAGTTGAGAAGCAAGTCATTTTTTCTCCCCCTTTGGCCTCCTATAGATACCTCCTGCCAGTAACCCTAACATAACATAACATTAGATAACCAGTTATCTAAATCAACAGAATTCAACTAATCTTGACAGGTTTCTTGGGACACCTCTAAGGAGAAAAATATAAAGCATAGTCCTTTGAATAAATAATATTGATTTCCTTGAAATAAACCAAAATATGATATTAAAATATAATTTCTTCTTGGATACTACATCTCTTAGGTTGCTGTGAACTTTTCTGCTATCATTTTTATTTTTCTCAAGAAATTTTCACCCAGAATCCAAAGCAAAGGAACAGTGTAATGGCAAGTAATAGTAGAATGGACACATTCCACATGTATTCTAACATTTTCCTCTCTAAAGTGTTCCAATCATTTCATGAAAAATGATAATTAGTATGTTTCTTCTTCTGTAACTACTGCTTGCAAATCTTATCTTTTTTTAAGTTCAGATCGAAAAAATGCAAGTGATAGGATATGTGCTAAAAAAAACAAACAAACGTATTTCAAAACACATTTTATCTCACTTCTGAAGGTTGTGGAATTCATATTAAAGTATAAGATAATGAAATTTTAATTAAAATTTCTTTACCCATGAAGAAAGTTTGAACAGATCACTTCAAAGCTGTGGTTCATTTTGGGAAAGAAAACCTGCTTTTGGTGTTATTTCTGCACATTTTTAAAAGTCATCATGTGTTGTCTCAGGTGACAAAAGATAGGAATGAGTTTGCTGCTAACAAATCAGCAATACGTTGGGAACATTTAGGTCATGGTTTCCAATTAACTCTGGTAAGTTTGGGTAATTTAGTACCAGACCTCAGGAGATAGAGGATGAGAACCTCGTTAATTCAAATGTCGGTGAATAGTGAACCTGTAAATTTGCATTGAAAATGGATTTTTGTGTTTTGAAGCAAGGACTGGCCAGATATTTTTAAGCTCCAATGGGAGTGATCTATTTTTCTCCTTCCTTATACCTTCAGTAATGTAGTCGTCATTACCAAAAGCAATGGCGGATTAATAGATTAATAGCAAGCACCAATAGTTAATTTGAGAGGATATGGCATAGCCCCATTTCTATGTTGGCCTTACCAAATGGTAAAAACAAAAAACTCCTTTCCTCCCATGGCAACAGCCCAAGCATATATAACTCATGAGATGGTGATCTTCGCATTCCCCAGGCTCCCAAAGATAAATGCAACCTCATTCTTAAAGTTGTTACTGGGCAGGGAAATAATAGGTTCCTGGGCTCTATTTTATTGAAGGCTTTTGCTTAGATTCATGCTACCCATTAGTGTAAATTGCTAATAGAATTGCTATAGAAAAACAGGATCTTTTTGTCAGAGAGCTTGATGTCTGTGATGAGACCACGGGTTATGTGACTGTGCCTAATTTATCTGATATTGGCATGTATCTCTTCCTCTCTGAAAATAAAATACAGAGCAATTTATGTTTTTATAATACTCTCCTTGTAAGTTATTTAACAGCAAATCTGTATCAACAATTGCAGCTATGGAAAATTTGGACTCTCAGTTAGGTATGATCTTATTAAAGACAATATGCAGGATGTGGTAGTGTTTAGCCTGGAGAAGGGGAGTCATCATTGCATAGCTATCTCCACATATTTGAAATAACATCATGTGGAAAAATGAAATTGACTTGTTCTGTGTTGCTTTCCAGGGTGGAACTAGAATCAGTGTATGGAAGTGAGGGAGACGTAGAATTAATATGAGGAATTTTCCAATAGTGTTAACCTTTCATATTGAAACATGTCCTAAATAGCAAGCTCCAGTCACTGGAAATAAACAAGAAAAGATTATATGGCCCCCTTATAGAATGTTGTAGAAAGTTTAGAATGAGAAGATTGAATTAGAAAACAGCCAAGGCACCTTCCAGCTCTGAGGTCCTACAATCGTAGAATGAAATGCTTTCACACAGTCAGTAACTGTGCCAAAAACATCTGGAATGAAGTCATCATGACGATCATTTGCATGTAATTGGAAAGGGTGACCTAGTGATATACTTAACACAGGAGCAGTAGCACCAGGATACCTTCCCATGATTACTTCAAAGTACTTTGACAGGAGCTTTGTGAGCCATGAGGCATTGCCCATAGTGACAACCCAACTTAAGACAATGCACAGAGAACTCATATAAACTAAATATAGGCGTTCAAGTCACATCAATGAATTTTGTGCCTTATGAATTTAAAATTGTCCTAAGCTTCCCAGGATTGATGGCATTTATGAAAGTTGTGTACAATTCTGTCCTGGTTCTATGTTCCCTTTTCTATAATGTCCTCATTACTATCTACTATAAGCTCTATTTCCTTATATTAGTTCTGACTATCTTTTGGGTAAGTACAGTAGACTCCTCTGAGAGATGTTAACTTGTTAGCTTGGGTTAGTCATTGCCAACTCCAAAACCTTTTGCACTAAGTAGTTGTCACTGATGCTCTCATTTATATCGATGCTATTAGCCTGCCTCTGCACTCTCTCATTTCCAGTGGAGATTCTGTGGTGAGCTTTTAAACAGGTGGGATTTAGTTATATAGAATCTTAGTAGGGCTTAGGTGCAACAACAGGCAGTTTAGTATAGGGAGTTCCAAGACTCAGAAAAACACATAACTTCCTTACTACTCACCTTCCCAAAAGAGTGCTAGTTCTTATACATTTCCTCATTTTCTCTTAATTTTACATAGTCACTCCCTAAAATTACTTCTTCCCTCCCCTCTGCCACATACAGCACAAGGTTTTAGGTTTTATAAAAAACATGTTATTTTTAATTTATGGAATAAAATAAATATTTCCTTAACATAGTAGAATAAAAAGATGATTGCATATGAAACTGCAAATCTATGTGCAACTTATAATTCCTTGTAAATATACAAGTTATCATGTAAATTTTTTTCTTCCCTTCCCCCCCACCCTAGAGATGGCTACTAGTAGACACAAGTATGTATGTGTATATACACATACATACAATTACACATATATATGTATATATGTATATATGTAAAATTATTCTGTACATCTATTTATCACTCCTTTCTATGAATGCAGAATATGTCTTTCTCCATATGTCCTTTATAATTAATTTGGGTATTTTTAAGTTGTTTTAGTTTATTTAGCCAAAATAACTTATGTGTTCAAAGTCATTCATGAAATTATATTGCTGTTATTATATACAGTTCTCTTCATTCTTTTCATTTTGTTCATTATTTCATGCAAGTCTTTCCATGTTTTTCTAAGATCATTAAGTTTATTATTTCTTGTAGCACAGAAATATTACATCACAATCATATACCACAACATATAGATTTAGCCATTCCCCAACTGATGAGCATCCCTGCAATTTCCAGTTCTTTACCACCTCAAAGAGAGCTGCCATAAACATTTTAGACCATATAGGTTCTTTTCCTTTTTCCCTAATCATCTCTGGA
The DNA here is from genome assembly GCA_023548195.1 of Bettongia penicillata ogilbyi. Classification (NCBI taxonomy): domain Eukaryota; kingdom Metazoa; phylum Chordata; class Mammalia; order Diprotodontia; family Potoroidae; genus Bettongia; species Bettongia penicillata. Next base: position 2,305,930 of record JAJHZJ010000872.1, read on the forward strand.
AATATACCTAGTAGTAGTATTTCTCTGCCAAAGGTTAGAGGCAACTTAATAGCTATTTGGGAATAATGCCACATTGTTCTCCAAAATAATTGGGATAGTTTACCATTCCACTAACAATGAATTAGTTTCCCAGATTTTCTACATCCCCTCCATAGACCAATATCTTACCCCATTTACCAAGATAAGGTCAAAATGGACCTAGATATAAAGAGAGATATTTCAAGAAAATTAGAACACAAAACATATTACTTATCAAACTTATGGAGAGGTGAACAATTTGTAGGGAGCAAAGTTAGGTGTAAAATGAGTAATTTTGATTACATTAAATTAAAAAGGGTTTGCAGAAGTAAAACAAAGTAGCCAAGTTCAGAAGGAAAGCAGAAAATTGGGTTGGGGGGATTTTAAAAAGTTTCTCAGATAAGGTTTTGTATCTCAAATATACAAAGGATTTTGTTAAATCCATAAGATTATGAGCCATTCCCCAATTAATAAATGGTCAGAGGTTACGAACAGGAAGTTTTTCAATGAAGAAAGCAAAGCAATTTATAGTCATATAAAAAATGTCTAAATCATTATTGATGAGAAATGCAAGTCAAAACAACTTTGAGATATCATTTGTCATCTATCCGATTGACTAAAATAATTGAAAAGGAAAGAAAAAAATATTGGAGGGGAAGTGATTTTAAGCTTTTGATGATAATAATGATGTTTGCTGATTGATTGAGACTGGTTGTCTACTCATCTATTAAATAAGCCTGGAATTTTTTTTGGTAGCTACAGGCTACTGTGTTCCCCTGATACCTCCTTTCTATAGCTATCCCCTTCAGATCATTGCTTTTTTTGGCATGCGCCTTACCCCTGGAATTGTATCCTAAACCCAGAAAAGACATCTGGTTGCCAATGGAAAGAATTCTATGGATATTAGTTGTCCATGCCATTTGACAACCATTCCGCAAGTGGTTTTTATTCCCTCTTTCAGTTTTTAATGAGCCTTTAGTGACAAGTATATCCAATTCATCTATTTTAAAAAGGATATTTCCATCAACTATCACTCAGAAAAGAATTTAAATAAATTTTCTAGTAAATTCTTCTCTTTTCCTCTTAGATATGTATTTGTATATTAATAATTGATAACTAATTTTACAGTACTTGTATTAAGCACCTTACAGTTAGTATCTCATTTGTTCCTCACAAGAATCTTGTGAGGTAGGTGTTATTATCTCCATTTTACAGATGAGGAAACTGAGGTTACATAATTTGCCTAAGGTCATAGAGCTAGTAAATGTCTGAGGTCACATCAGTTTTCCTGAACTCCAGGTCTGGGTCTTTACTCCTACTAACAAGTATATTGGAGTGCCTTTTATGTACTAAATGCTATTGTGTTTTTCTTTTGGCATAGCCCAGCCTAGGTCACTCCCTGATGAAACAATGACCTATAAGAGGCACATAATGTAATTTCCTAGGTCAGAGCAGTGACAAATATAGACTGCCGAGTCTACAATATCGTCATAGGCTCTAGTTACAGCTCAGGTATAATGATGACAATCAATTTCATTCCAGTTAATTTAACAAATGTTTATTTAGCACATTTCTATGAAAGGCACTCCGGGTGACATCAATAATCTTCCTAGAATGAATCTGGAGCCCATTTATAGAATTATTCTTCATATGCCTAAATAAATCATTGTCTTCCCTCCTCTTCTCTGTGTCCTCACATGGCCAAAGAAGTAAATAGGACATCTTAGGGAACCACCAGAGCAAGAAGTGAGACTGCTGACCAACACTGCAAATAGTAATGGCATCCACCATTTTGGATGGCGCATTTCCAGCTTTGAAATGCTTCTAGGATATCCTTTCTTGCCTCCATCAAATTCTGTTTCTCAAGTCTCTAAATATCCTATTCACCCATGACCTAAAATTATGAACTTCGTTATTAATTCTTTCCTTAAATATATCTCAGAAAAACATAATGATGACAAATTCAAACAAAAGTCAAATAAAGAAGAAATAATCCAGAGTACTTTATCTGGAGGCTCTTTGTGATAACACTAGACTAGCATATGGAAGCATGATTTAGCGGACCACTGAGCACTGTGAATTTCCCAATTTATCACACTTACAGAAGCACCTGGGCTAAATAACTTTCTGTCAGTCTATCCTAAGAATCACAGTGTTTGCTTGTATTCAAAATGTTTGTATTTATTTTCTGTGATAGCATAGAAACATTGCTTTGTATTCTTCATAATCCTGTACTTGTTTAGAACTGATATAGTGCCTTTTCATCTGTGCATCTAAGCAAGGAATGCCTTACTGACATGAATCCATCCTGACAATCCTAGCCTTGAGAAATATTAAGTACTCTTTTCTCACACTTGTTTATGGGCAGCCTCCTCCCCCACTCTACCCCTTGACATGGTTATAAGGGATACAAGGGAAAGGAATTGGCAGGAGGATTGAAATGAGATCTGGACAGATCTCCAGCTTTATGCAGAATTCTTCGGTGTTACATAGGGCAGATAGGTGGTACAGTGGATAGAGTGCTGGACTTAGAGTCGAGTTCAAATCTGGCCTGAGATACTTACTAGCTGTGTGACCTTGGACAAATCACTTCACCCTGTTTGACTCAGTTGTCTCCTCTGTAAGATGAGCTGGAGAAAGAAATGGGAAACCATTCCAGTATGTCTGCCAAGAAAACCCCAAATGGTGTTACGTAGTCATGCACAACTGAAAAACGACTGACAAAGTCAGTGTTTTACTGATAGAGTTGAAGGCATAGTTCATCAGCTTCCTGTCTTTTAGAACCACCAATCACTTAAAAAAAGTTTTATTAGTACCTTTGTGCTCTGGACGACAGTCATTTCCTAATATAAGAGGAAGACAAGGGGAAAAAAATAAGCATTTTTGTATCACTTACTAATTTCTAGGCACTCTACTAAGCACTTCTACAAATGTTGTTTCAATTGATCCTCCCAGCAATCCTTAATGGTAACCTCATTAGTTATGTTAGTAACTAATGTTAGTAACCTCATTTTACAGTTAGGAAAAATGTGGCAAATAGAGATTTTTAAGGTACTTGCCCAGGGTCAGTCACGCAGCTAGTTAAGACTGGATTTGAACTCAGGTCTTCCTTACCCCAGGACAAAAGCTCTCATTACTGAGCTACTAGCTGCTTCTGGGGTGTATGTGTGTGCGTGTGTGTGTATGCGTGTGTGTATGTATACACACACACATGCACACACAGATACACATATATCCTTCTCCTTCTTCCTATGCCCAATTTAAAGCCTTCCATGTAACACAGAAAACACACACACACAGAGCTAAACCAAACCAATGGACAAAATGACCAGATCTGATAAGATAGCAGATTCTAAAATGACAGATTTTGAACTGAAAGGAACCTCAGAGGTCATTTAGCCCAACTTCCTCATTTCATAGACAAGTAAGCAGTGGCACAGATACTTTTCCAAGATAATAGTTGCAATTTTAACCTAGATCCTGACTCTAAATCCACTGAATCTTTTTGTTTCTAATCTGATTTGTTTCTAAATCTGATTGTTTCTAATGTGAACATGTAGAATCCCTGGAAAAGACAACAGAATTTCTAGAGTCATTTCACATGACCAGTTTCACACCCAAGAGACTTGATGTGACCTTGGACAGCTAGAAGAGTAAGGTAGAGTTACAAAGTTCTAACATTTCACACCTTATAATGTCATTCTCATTTCTAAGTATTCAGGGTGAGATCTTTAAAGAAAATTTGTTATTAGCAGGGGAAAAGATCTACACTGGCTGTGCATCGCCTTAGAACAAAAATAAACAATGCCTGTCCCTCAGTCTCATGTCACATAAGAAAAAGGAATGAGGATGAGATTTACCTACCTTCCCTGCATGGGCAGGACTCAATATTCTCAAAGTTCATTTCTTAGCTATACTGATGAAGTAGTCTTGCATATCATGACAGTCTACCTTATCATTTAATTAAAGATTGGTCTCCTTAAGGACTTTGTTTAGAGGATATGGTGAAATATAGGCTTACACGTAGGTTCAAAACATTTGAGGTCACCAGAAAACGTTTTGAACTCACATATTCTCTCCAGACGTTTATACATGCTTTATTACAGAGACTACATCTGAGTCCCAAGTGTTATTAAATTCTGACCAACTTAGAAAAAGATAGCTATGTATTAATTGCATTTTTAATTTGTATTAATATTTTCATTCATTACCTTTTTGCTTTTTTCTTCTTCTTAGCATAATTTCTTTTGTAGAGGGGGTCTTTGTTAATTTTATCATCAGGAGGAAAAGTATTCATCGTTTCCTTTGGACTTATTTTTTCTACAATGGATAGCGCTCTGGTTGTGGAGACAGTAAAATCTGAGGTCAAATCTGACTTAGGTCACCTTAATTACTGTGTGGCCCAGAGGATTCACTTAAATCTCTGTCAACCTTAGTTTCTTTAACTGTAAAATGGGTGACAATACCTACCTCCCAGAATTGTTGAAAGGATGAGATAATATTTGTAAAATACTTAGCACAGTGCTTAATAGATGTTTCCTTCCTTCTTTTTTTTCCTTCCTTCCTTTCTTCTCTAATGTTTTTTTTTTTTTAAGTTGTAGCTCTTTATTTTAACATTTATATTTGTCAGGAAAAACATTTCAAACCATATGGTTAAGGGAAATAGGAAATTAAGAAATACATTAAGAGCTATTTTGCATGCACAAATATGGAAATGAAAAACCCTTTACTTATTCATAATCTGTGCTTGGCATAATTAAATTTAGGGATTATATATACATGCACTGATACCAGAGATGTAACTAACAATTCTGCTGTCTGAAGCTAGAACCGCAAATGTGCCCCAAATAAACTGTTCAAAAGGCTTTCCCAGATAAAATTTTATTAAAGATAAATTCAGTTGTTGGCAAGATTGGGGAAGAGATTTTGGTGGAAAAGGTTGGATTTTCAAGGTGCCATTAAAGACCCTGGGATACTTTCAAGGTCATTGCTACATAGGCTCCTATCAAGGGAGAAAGAGCAGGGCTAGACTGAGAAATAGCTCATCTAGAGCAAATAGGGAGAAAACATTCCATCTGGTAATTTCTTATTTCCATGAATTATTCCTGCTAAGTGAGTATTAAATTCAGTAACCTACTATAAGAACACATGAGTCAGTGCCCTCTTGATTTGCTTTGCCTTAGTTAGAATTCTGAATGATCCAGGAAAGCAGAATGTTCTTAAAATTCCCACAAAAAGAAAAAAAATGAAATTCTTATCGATGACAATGGAAGCTTTAAAAAGCACTCATTTGGAGTGACTTGCTACCACTCTTGGGACTGGGGAGGGGGGTGACGATGGTCTAGATTGCTCAGAAAATATTAAGCCTTATATTTTCAATGTATTTAACACCACAAGGGTACCATTTAAGAAAATGGTGCCCTACTGACCTAAGAAAGTTACTGTTTTTCCCAAAGGGCCTAATTTATAAGGTAATTAACTCACTGGTAGAACTTGACTAAAAATCTCATTGTCTCAAAGGAACCTTTTCCTATGATTTATGTACATCCTCTTTAATAAATAAATATTGGCAAGTTATCTACTACTTAATCCCTTTGGATACAGAGGGTAAATGGGGTTTTGAGTTTACAGATTGAAAAACTAAGATGCCTCAAGGTTGCCTCATCCTTGTGATGAAACTGGAGATAGAAGCATAAATTTTTTAATCCCTTCACCTTTCCTTGGTCTGTTATTCTGTCCTGACCTCATAGAATCATCTTTCTAGTTTTCATTTCATTTTGAGTGACTGGGATATACTGGAGAATATGTCAGGATGAAATATTTTTATTTGTCATCTGTGATATGACAAATTGAGTAAAAATATTTAGATCAAGCTCAGATATATTGGTAGAGATGGATAAAGGATTGGCTGGGTCTTTGAACTACACAGTCCTAGAAATCTGTTTCATGTCAGAATATTAAAGGAAGATACTCATTGTCACTGAAAGACCATTAAGGAAAGGGCATTTTCATGGTTCTTTTTATATGAAAAGACAAACTGAAAATTGTAAAGCCCAGTACACCCAGTACACAATGTCTCCATCATTGACAATTAGCTCTGGAACTCTGTGCATTTTAATTTCTTTGACCAATCAAAACTCTGATATGCTCTTATTCAATTAGATTGAGTTCAGTTAAGTTTATTTGGGAACTGATAAATAGTTTAGGTGCAGTACTTATTTTTTTCAATAGCTGCATCTTCATAATCCTGTTCTATCTGTCATCAGTTAATGCACAGAGGTTTTTATCTAGTATGATAGCAATAACTACAGTGCCGAAGAGTGCCAGCTCAGCAAAAACTTCACCAGTGATGAATAAATGGCTCAGTCTTGTGCCCTCCTGCCTGGGGCTCTACAGGAGTTGTTTATTGCCTAATATGCACAACCCATGATAAAGCTGCTGCTGAAATAAATTGCAGTTTTGCATAATTATTGAAAATCTTTTCTTAATAAGCAATGCATGTCATATTCAGGAGTTCAATTTTAAAAATTAATTTTAGCTCATTTGTAATCACAGAAAGTATCTGTGTATTAGTAGAAGGCAAATAAGCCATGTAAATAGAGTACCAATTTACACATTCCGTAAAAAATAAAAAACAAAAACCTGAATATTTCCAATACAACTGTTTCTGTCTAAGGCATTCTTTTCTCTCAAACTGTTATTATTTAGATGCTTTATACACACATATGTATATTTCTATATATACACACATACATAGATATATGCATATATATATACACACCCATAAATATATAATATATACATATATAACTGTAAAAATATCCTTAGACAATGTACCTATCATTCTAATTGTTTCATTTTGAAATCTTTTTTTAATTCTCTTGACAAAGAATCAAAATCGCTTTCCATTTAAAATGTCCTCAGTAGCACGGATGTGTAGTGATGAGATGTGCAGCCTAAGCAAACCAATGTTGTATATGTCAAATTCTTCCTTCCTACTGCCCTCTTTTTTTTTTTTAACGCTTTCCCTCCTCCTTCTCCTCCTTGTTCTTTCTTTTGCCCTTTCAACTTTAGCTTTCACTCTAAGCTCTTTTTTTCTTAGACTATTCTTAGTTCATCTGTATCTTCATTTCTCTACCTTTGGCATTCTTTTCCTGCTCCTTTCTTGGCATCTACTTGCTGGGATGGGAAACTCCCGTGTATCACAGATGAAGAATACTGTGGGAGAAATGGTACTTTTCTATTCAGTTTTACTTGTTCCATGACAGTGAACTTTGTAGGTACCTAAAAATGAATAAACCTTCCAAAAGCAGTGATAAGAATTGATAATCTTAGTTCCTTGCACATAATTGATGCTCAATAAATGCTTATTGAATACATCTTAGACATTTATTCCACACTTATGTGCAGAACATTATTTTATATGCTGGGAGAGGTACAAGCTCAAAATGTATTAAAGAATGCTCAAGTAACTATAACACAAAATGATACATAATGAGTGCAGTGGTACAGATCAGATGCCCCGTAAGATCCAAGCAGCAATCAAGGAAGGTTTCATGGGTATGCTAGCACTGAAGCTGAAGTCTAAAGGATAAAGAGGATTTTAATAGGAGCGTATGGGAAGGGAGGGTGTGTGTATAAACACATATATCTATTTGTCTATACATATATATGTGTGTGTGTATGTGTGTTTATGTATGTGTCCTGCTTTCCACTGTCCATAGAATATAACTAACTTGAAGATAAAGGTTTTTCTTTTTATGTTTTTATTTCCCAGGTCCTAGCAAAGGGCCTGACACATAGTAGGTGCTTAATAAGTACATGTTAACTGAGTGACTGATTCCAGATACAGGGGGTATCATAAGCCAAAGCACAGAGATGAAAGAATAGGAATTTCAACTAAGGCTGGCCAACACATTTTGATCATAGAGTACATACATGTATGCAAGTAGTTTACAGGAAAGCCTATAAACATTACATAGCACCAATATTGGTGGTCTTTAAATATTATGCCAAGGAATTTGAATTTAGTCAGAAGTCAATAGGGAGACATTAAAAGTGTTTTAGCAATAAAGTTACAAGATCTAATATCTCTGTAAAAATTATTCTGGTAATGATATGAAGGCTAAATTGGGGAAGAGAGTTCGTGGGAAATAATTTTTAAAAATAATGCTATTGACACCCCCACACCGCCACACACGCCGTTCCTGAAGGTCTCTGCATAAAGCCCCTGAGGGAGCTGAGCCTGGGAGGTGACCCTGCCCCCACCCCAGCACCTGAACTAAAGCTTGCTGCGGAAAGCCCATTTGAAACTCAGACCTCAAGCACTGGCTGGGCGGATCTAGGCGGGGGTGGACAGGAATCTCAGAAGTCAAGTAGCTGGCTGGGAAAATGCCTAGAAAATGGAAGAAAAATAAGACTATAGAGAGTTTTTTCGAACAGATGCAAATGATCCCGACTTCCGGATCTGACGAGGAAATATTCTTGCTATCGGGGAAAGACGTGGAGGGCGGGGCCGCAGTACCCCAGACACCCCAGGGGGATGTCAGGTGGGCTCAGGCCTTGGAAGATCTCAAAAAGGATTTTGAAAAGCAAGTTAGACAGGTGGAGGAAAAACTGGGAAGAGAAATGAGAGAGATGCAAGAAAAGTATGAAAAACGGGTCAATACCTTGGTAAAGGAGACCCAAAAAAATGCTGAGGAAAATAACACCTTGAAAAATAGGCTCACTCAATTGGCAAAAGAGGTTCAAAAAGCCAATGAGGAGAAGAATGCTTTCAAAAGCAGAATGAGCCAAATGGAAAAAGAGGTTCAAAAGCTCACTGAAGATAATAGTTCTCTCAAAATTAGAATGGAACAGATGGAGTCTAATGACTTTACGAGAAACCAAGAAATCACCAAACAAAACCAAAAGAATGAAAAAATGGAAGAGAATGTGAAATATCTCATGGGAAAAACAACTGACCTGGAAAATAGATCCAGGAGAGACAATTTAAAAATTATGGGACTACCTGAAAGTCATGATCAAAAAAAGAGCCTAGACATCATCTTCCAAGAAATTATCAAGGAAAACTGCCCTGACATTCTAGAACCAGAGGGCAAAATAAGCATTGAAAGAATCCATCGATCACCACCTGAAAGAGATCCAAAAAGAGAAACTCCTAGGAACATTGTGGGCAAATTCCAGAACTCCCAGCTCAAAGAGAAAATCTTGCAAGCAGCTAGAAAGAAACAATTCCAGTACTGTGGAAATACAATCAGGATAACTCAAGATCTAGCAGCTTCTACATTAAGGGATCGAAGGGCGTGGAATAGGATATTCCAGAAGTCAAAGGAACTAGGACTCAAACCAAGAATCACCTACCCAGCTAAACTGAGTATAATACTTCAGGGGAAAATATGGTCTTTCAATGAAACAGAGGACTTCAAGCATTCTTGATGAAAAGACCAGAGCTGAAAAGAAAATTTGACTTTCAAACACAGGAATGAGAAGAAGCATGAAAAAGTAAACAGCAAAGAGAAGTCTTAAGGGACTTACCAGAAGTGAACTGTTTACATTCCCACATGGAAAGACAATATTTGTAACTCTCAAAACTTTTCAGTATCTGGGTAGTTGGTGGGATCACACACACACACACACATGTACATGCATGCACGCACACACACATACACACATGCACACACATACAGAGACAGAGAGCACAGATTGAATTGAATAGGATGGGACCATATCTTAAAAGAAATTAAGGTAAATGCTGAGAGAGAAATGTAGTGGGAGGAAAGAGGGTGAAATGGAATGGGATAATTATATGTCATTTAAGAGGCAAGTAGGAGACTTTTTAGTGGAGGGAAAAAGAGGAGAGCTGAGAAAAAAAAAAAACAAAACCAAGAAGTTTACCTTCATCACATTTGACTAAAGGAAGGAATAAAATGCACAATCATTTTGGTATGAAAACCTATCTTACAGTATAGGAAAGTGGGGGAGAAGGAGATAAGCAAGCGGGGGGGGGGGGATGATGGAAGGGAGGGCAAAGGGAGGAGGGAGCAATTTGAAGTCAACACCTGGGGAGGGACAGGATCAAAAGACAGAAGAGAAACAATGACGGGCAGGGTAGGATGGAGGGTAATTCAGTTAGTCTTACACAACACGACTATCAGGGAAGTCATTTGCAAAACTACACAGATATGGCCTATATTGAATTGCCTGCCTTCCCAAAGGGAATGGGTGGGGAGGGAGGGATGGGGAGAATTTGGAACTAAAAGTTTTAGGAACAACTGTTTAGTTTTGTGTTGCTACTAGAAAAGAAGACATACAGTTAATGAGGAATAGAAAGTCATCTGGCCCTACAGGAGAAAAGAAAAGATGGAGACAAGAGAAGGGAGGGATGACAGAAGAGAGGGCAGATTGGAGTTAGGGAAAATTAGATTGCTTGGGGTATTGGGGTGGGGGAGGGGATAAAAGGGGGAAAAATTTGGAATCCAAAATTTTGTGAAAATGAATGTAAAGAGTTAAATAAATAAATAAATAATAAATAAAAAAATGATGCTATTGCAGTAGTAAAAGTGAGTGATGATGAGGAATTATGCTTGGGTGTTGCCTTAAGAATGATAATGAACATAATAGCAATAACAATAGTTAGCATTTGCAAAGCACGATACAAGTATTATCTTATTTTATCCTCAGAACAACCCTGGGAGGTAAATGCTATGATCATTCCCATTTTACAGGTCAGAAAACAAAGGCAGACAGCAGTTAAGTGACTTGTCCAGGTCACACAACAATGTGTGAGGCTGGATTTGTACTTTGTTCTTGGCTACAAGTCCAAAGTTCTATCCATTTGATCCTCTTGAAAGAAAGGAAGAAAGAGGAGAGACCTTGTGGAAATAAATCAGGTTGAATTTGACGACTGATTTGTGAGAGATGAGGAAGAGAAAAAGTTAAAAAACAATTTTTTTGAAGCTTGTAACTAGGAAGCAGGTTTTGAGAGAAAGAATAAATGCATGGAACCATAGAGTGGCATCTAGAAAGGAGCTTAGAGATCATGAGAGAGAAATGTTGCATAGTAAATAAAGCATCAGACTTGGGGGCAGAGACAGCTGGTTTCAAATCTTAATGCTTCTCTGAACCTCAGCTTCATCCTCTGTAATAGTGAGATAATAATATCAGTCGTACTTATTTCAGAGGATGACTTTGAGACTCAAATGTGGTGTATGTCTAGTGCTTTGGATATGGCAAATTACTGTGAATTATCTATTCCAAATCCCTTCAGTTTACAGATGAAGAAACTAAATCCCAAAGAAGATAAATAAATGACTTGATTGTGGTGACAATTTGGACCCATGTCAATTGAATTGATTTGAATTGAAATCTCTGAAGATTTAAAAGTTCATTTTGGTATATGTATTATCCAAAAATTTCAGTGAACCATTATCTATGGTCTCAAGAAAGTCAACTTTTTTTCAATCAACTTTGATAGACTTTGCTTTTATCAGCAAAGCAATGATCTAAGATAATTCTGAAAGACTCATGATGGAAAATGTTTTCCACATCCAGAGAAAGAATTATGGAAACTGAATGCAGATCGAAGTATATCATTTTCTCTATTTTTTCTTTCTCTTGGTTTTTCCCCTTTGTTATGATAACTTTTTTCACAACATGACTAATATGGAAATATGTTTAATATGATTGTGCATGTATAGCCTGTATTGGATTGCTTGCCAAATTGGGAAGGGAGGAGGGGGGAAGTAAGGGAGAAAAAAAATTAGAATTCAAAACCTTATAAAACTGAATGTTGAAAACTATCTTCACATGTAATTAGAAAAAATAAAATGCTATTAATTAGAAAAAAAGGAAAAATAAATAAATGTTTGTTGAAAAAAAGAAAAAGAAAATCCATCATTTCCGGTTAGAATATCAAGATGGTTTCATTCTTTTTAATCCCAGTACTTGGAACTTAGCAGGCATTTAATAAATGCTTATTGATGGATTTTCTTATTCAAAGATATTCACTTATACCTTCCATTTGTACCCATACCCCTTTGTAGACTAGATGTACATCTAGATGTATTTGTTTAGGGAATTAGCTTTGCATCTCTTTCTCATCTTCTTTCTCATTCTTTAATGAAGTTAATTCACTAAACCCTTCTGATGCTATTAATCTAATTGTTCTTGTACAGGGTAAGTGAGAGAGAAGCTGCTCTGGAAGCAACCCATAGGCTGCTCCAACAGTTCCCCTTGGATCTGGACAAGTTCCTCGCCTGGCTCACTGAGGCAGAGACTACAGCCAATGTCCTGCAGGATGCCACCCGCAAGGAGAGAGTACTGGAGGACACCAAGGGAGTTCGAGAGCTCATGAAACAGTGGCAGGTAAGTCAAGAGCTTCCAAATTAGAACACTAAAAAATCTGAGGGAGCAATTACTTTTGAGCCTTTGTGGTACAATTGGACATTCTTAGGGTACAATGAAACAGATGTTGTATGCTCCGGTGTCTTTAATGGTTGCTTTGGGAATTTTTACCACCAAAATGTAAATGTCATTCACTGAAGGACTTCTAGCAGTTTCTCTCAATATCCTGGCCTTCCAGGTAAGGCTAAATTTAGACAAAGAGGATTGTATATGAGGTACAAACAAGCAATGATTTTTTCTGAAGGGAAACTTTGCTGATGTAAAACTAGCATTGGTATTATTCAAATCAGAGGGCAATAATTTCTGAGTGATTATTTAAATTTTTGTGGAGAGCCTCTATATAAATCGTCTGTTTTATTTAGTGTTGCTAAATGAAACAATGTCCCTTCATTACTTTCAAATACATTTTTTAACGTTAACCTGGCTGTTTGTGGCTTTCTTTCTACCATGATTTGTTCAAATATGAACAAGATGGCTAAATTTTTCATACTTAATGATCATCCAATTTTCTGACAATGGTTTTCCTTAAAAACAAAAATGATGTCTATAAAATTCGGTATTTGCATTCAGAATAGGATTTTGACTGAAATCATATTCCACCAAAGGAATGTTAATTTCAATGAAGCACTCATTTCTTTTGTCCACAGACCATGACATTTGCATTTTATATTATCAAAGGGCAATGGCATGAGCCATTTGGTGTGATTATCTGATGTAACTGCCTTTTGTGATTCAACAAAGGATGGGAAGCTCATTACAACATATCATATTTATGGGCTCTTGTCATCATATTAATGATGTCATCATATTAACTTAGCAACTTATACCTGAAATTACAAAAAATCTAGAATTTTAGAACCACATGTATTTGAGGGGGTGGATTACTTTCTTTGTCTTTGGAATTTTTTATTATTGTTCGAGGTCAAAGTGATCATTCAGGTTTGATTAAAAGCAGATTTTAGCATAAAATATTTCAATTTATTTTGTATCGATATATAGGAAGCTTTAAACATATTGGTATGTTGCTGAGTAAGGATCAGAGAAATGGCAGCCTACATGGGAGAATATGTTTTTGGTCTCACCATGATGCTTAACGTCCCCATATATTTAATTGGACTGCTCTGGAAACAGTTGTAAACAAACACGAAAACCCACTATCTTCTATTAAAGCATAAAGTTTTTTTTTTCTTAAGTAGCTCTCTTTAAACAGTAGAAATCGGATTTCTTAACATGTGATAGAAATTTAAAACATTCCAAGTATTAGTTTTTGACAGCTCTTGGATGAACAGTTGGAAAATATACTGCTGTACAGCAGTCTCTAGACTATTTAGCCTATTCATTCATTCATTCATTCATTCATTTATCTATTTATTTAGTCTCTAGACTACTTTAAGAAATGTATGTTGCTTAATTGACTGAACTGAAATTTCCCTGTTAGAATATAGGCTCCTTGACAGTAGGGATCATTACTTTCTTTCTTTCTTTTCTTTTTCTTTTTTTTTTTTAACAAAGCCAGTGCCTAATACAGTGTCCAATAACATAGAAGGTGCTTTATAAATCTTTAATAATAAAATGATCATTTTTCCTGATAATCAACTTGAAAGAGAATAAAAAGTCCAATGAAAACAAAGTAGCCTGTAATAATCTAGTCAAAGAAACAATTTATCAAACCTTTATCAGTCATTTAGGAAGCACTTGATAAGCACTTGCCAATGTATCAGATACTGTGGTAGACACTAGAGCTACAACTGCAGAACCAAAACAGGCTCTGCCCTCTAGGAATTTATTTTCTATCAAGGAATACAGCATGTACCTTAGTACAGGTATGTACTTATACAGATAAGGATATGTATATAGTCATGATGAGTATGGAGAGTTAGGAAAGAGTAGAAGGAGGCATGTGAGTTAAATCTTGTCAGGTAAGAGAGATGGAAGAGGAAGAGGTAAGGATGGTGGACATTCAGACATGGGGCAGCCTTTGCAAAGGAAGTGCATCTATAGTATGGTTTTCCCAATTACTGAACACCTAATATGTGTACCCACTATGTTTGGTGATAAAAAATAAAGCCTTCAACAATGCGCTGCCTTCAGCAGACTTATGATCTAATCTGTAGATGATAAATCTTACCATAGAATACAATTCAAGAAAAACAGATATTATTTACAATATGTAAGGTTCTCATGACCTCTGACAGGTCATGTGACCGCTCACAGACTTACTCGGCGGGTAATAAGGAAGCTCTCAATAGGTTTTGTTAAGAATACAGCTGTCGTTAGCCAGTGAGTCATTATTCCCCAAACCCCTTCAGCGTTTCTGTGCCAAGAATTTCACGAAGCTTGGTGCAGAAGATTTCCCCAGGGAGACATGCATTATTGGGAATTAAAAAGCAGATACAAAGGGCAAGCCATTTAAGAACACTGGGTATGTCGATCTATAACGCTTTTCTACAAAGGTCTCATTTGATTTTCTTTCTTTACTTCCTGATTACATAATCAGCTCTGCAATAATTTTAGAACATCATCCCAGAGGTTCTAGGTCTACATGCCTATATGTGATGTCTATCGACAGCTTCAGAGCGCAAGAAAGGCTAATCAGAGCTATTGGCAGACACTCTGTGCTATCTCAGATCAATTGGAATGCCTCCCTTTTGCAGTAACCATATTTGAAGGATATATGCATATTCATCAGTTTGGCTTATATGGTGAGAGCAGTGATTCTTACTTATTAAAGACGCATTAGTAGGGTTGGCTTAGTCTTTGCCCCAGATGCCAGTATCGTAGAGGGTACAAGTCATCTCTCTGGTATGTAGGCAGGGGGAGTAAGGAGGAAAGATTCTTCCTGCCCTAGAACTAACTATGCAACCAGACCACTCCCTTCCAGATCTCTCATGCCCTTGCTTGTCATACTCTTTCCTTAAACTCCCATCCCAGCAGAGTGGAATAGACTTCCTCACCACAGCCATGTGACCTGGGGAACTGTGGAATGCATAACTCCCATACCAGCCACAAGGAAGCCCTTTTATTCCCTCATTGTGTCTTCCACATCCTCTTGACTCTTGCTCTATTGAGGTGAAATATAAAGATTATTATATTTATATTTATAAGGCCTGAGTTCAAATTCTGTCTCTGTCACTTATTTGTATGAACTGAGGCAATTTGCTTACTTCTCTTGGCTTCCATTTCCTCATCTGTAAAATAATGGAATTGAATTTATAAGACCTTTTCTAGATTTAAGTCTTCTATTCTCAGACCCCATTGCACATTCCTTTCATTTTCTGGTGCTCATCAAAAGCTGAATTTCTCTTGAAATCCTTCTGCTCCTCTTTTTCACACACCCCTTACCCACAGGATCAGAATGAGGAAATAGCTCATTCCTTATTCCCTGGCATTATCCCCTGCCAGCATTACCTAGCAGCTACCTTCCCTTCTTCCAGCCTATCTGCATCCCTATTGCTATGGTGTATGGACTTCCAGGTCACTCTCCTCATATAACACCCTGTACCCCAATAAATTCATGACCAGGCTTCTCCACTCCTATGCCCCTGGCTGCCTGGTTTCACACCATACTTTAATAGGCCAGTGCTATACTCCTCCCCACCACAAACATGTGCCAAATTTACTGAAGGTGCAAGAATTCCTGGTTATGACTTTGTGCATTATGCCTAGTCACGGCATCCACCGTTTTATTGTCTTATACCTAACAGATTTGTACATACTTTTCCATCCAAAAGCAATAATTTTTTTTTTTTTTACTTTTTATAACTTCTGACTTTCTGCCAGGCTGCCTCTCTCTATATTGAATTAAGACTCTTTGCTCGGCTCTCTTCCCATCACTGTTTATCAACTTAATCCTCCAGAAAAATCTCCTACTTTAGGAGTGCTTCCAACACACTGTATTTTTGAATGTCTTCTGAGCAGAATTAGCATATTACAATAGAAACCAATAGAAGTTTCTTCATAGATGAAAGGAAATAATATTTACTTACCCTTTAAAATCATGAATATCTCATAAAAATATTTTCTTCTATGTAACTATCACATATTTCTTAAATGAGACTCCTTTACAATTAATGTGGTAATTGTAATATTTTAGAGTTTTAAAAATGTAATCAAAATACTGTTCATCATAATTTGATGATATGTATGTTATGTCAAAGACAAATTCAATCAATCAGCAAGCATTTGTTAAACATATATTAAGTGATTTTCATGTGTCAGGTACTTCTCATGTGTTAAGAGGAGAAAAGAAAAGGAACAAGTTTTGTTTTGTTTTTTTTTTATTAAATGCCTGTTTTGGCATTTAATAGTACCATGCACTATTAGCACTATGCTAAAGGCTTTATACATATTATCTCATTTTATTTATATTTATGCTAAGTTCTGGGAATAAAAAGAAAAAACAGTCCCTACTCCCCAAGGAGTTGGCATTCTGATGGAAAGATGCATATATAAATCAGTATCTACAAGATAAATACGGAGTTAGATAGAAGTTAACCTTCAAGAGAATTGCAGTAGCAGATGGGGAAAGCTTGGAAAAGGGAATGTAAAAATTCAAGGTCTATCCATGGTGAGAAAGAACTGCTAGCAACTTTAAGAACTGTACCTCTGTTAATGGTTCTATTTGCCATGTTATATGTTGGTTTAATGAGAGAATTTTTTTCATACTTTCTATTGAATATACACTATCTACCTCTGAGATGTGTAGGAACCCTGGCAAATATCCACAGCAGCAAAGTATGACTTAGAAATTCAGGGATTTTGTATCTGTCTGAATTGTCAATTTTGAGGTTCAGAATTTTTTACACTGCTTTTTATGGTCTTGATTAGACCTTCAAGTAAATAAAAGTGCGTGTACCTCTTGGCTTGCTGTCATAAAATGCAAGATTTGTGGAAATAAATTTTTATTAGATAGGTGATATTTATACACTTGTGCAAATGCATGCACACACAATCGCACATGCTATAAACTGCTCTGTTTCTTTGGTTTCCAGAATGTAACTGAATTATTTTAATACTTCCATCTTTCTCCCTTCCACACTTTTCTCATACCCATCTCATTGTATGTAATCAAGATGAAAGTAGATTATGTCCACAGCTAAATGCTTAGGCAACCTTGGCACCTTCAGATGTAAAGGCTATGACCTATAAATTTTAGACTAAGGTCTACGGGTAATTTGTGGTATTTTCTTAAGTAATTAAATGTATCCTATGTAGAACAATATTTAGAAATATTTACAACATATAAGTTTTATTCATTAAAAATAAGCATGCTTAAGTTCTTCTGGGATCTCTCATCAATATGTGTATTCCATTCATCAGTAGGATCTATTGCAACTCCTTGATATACCCTAACCCTAAATGAGCCTAGATGTCATCTTTCATGAAATGATCAGGGAAAACTGCTCTGATATTCTAGAACAAGAGGGCAAAATAAGTATGGAAAGAATTCATTGATCTCCTCCTGAAAGAGATCTGAAAAGAGAAACTCCTAGGAATATTGTAGCCAAATTCCAGAGTTTCCAGGTCAAGGAGAAAATATTGCAAGGAGCCAGAAAGAAATAATTCAAGTATTGTGGAAATACAATCAACATAACCCAAGATCTAGCAGCTTCTACATTAAGGGATCGAAGGACTTGGAATATGATATTCTAGAAGTCAAAGGAACTAGGATTAAAACCAAGACTCACCTACCCAGTAAAACTGAGTATAATACTTCAGGAGAAAAAATGATCATTCAGTGAAATAGAGGACTTGATGACAAGACCAGAACTGAACAGATAATTTGACTTTCAAACATAAGAATCAATAGAAGCATGAAAGGTAAACAGGAAAGTAAAATCATAAGGGACTTTCTAATGTTGAATTGTTTATATTCCTACATGGAAAGATAGTATTTGTAACTCTTGAGACTTTTCTCAATATTTAGGTAGTTGGAGGGATTATACACATCCACACATACACACACACACACACACACACACACATAGGGAGCACATGATGAGTTGAATAGGAAGGGATCATATCTAAAAAAAATAAAATTAAGGGGTGAGAGAGGAAGATATTGGAAGGAGAAAGGGAGAAATGGAATGAGGCAAATTATCTCCCATAAACGAGGCAAGAAAAAACTTTTTCAATGGAAGAGAAAGGGGAGGAAGTGAGGGGGAAAAGTTAAGTTTACTCTCATCACATTTGGCTTAAGGAGAGAAAAACATGCACACTCAATTTGGTATGAAAATCTTTCTTACACTACAGGAAAGTAGGGGAGAAGGGGACAAACAGGATGAGGGGGATGATAGAAGGGAGGGTAAGTGGGAGGTGGGAGTAATTAGAAGTAAACACTTTTGGGGAGGGACAAGGTCAAAAGAGAGAATAGAACAAATGGGGGGGTAGGATAGGATGGACAAAAATATAGTTAGTCTTACACAACATGACTATTATGAAAGTCTTTTGCATAACTACACATATACAGCCTATATTGAATTGCTTACCTTCTCAGTGGGGATGGGTGGGGAGGGAGGAAGGGAGAGAAGTCGGAACTCAGAGTTTTAGGAAAGAATGTTGAGAATTGTTTTTGCATACAACTGAGAAATAAGAAATACAGGTAATGGAGTATAGAAATCAATCTTGCCCTACAAGAAAAGAGAGAAGATGAGGATAAGGGAAGGGAGGGGTGTAATAGAAGGAAGAGCATATTGAGGGAAGAGGTAATAAGAATGCAAGGCATTATGGGGTGGGGGAGGGGAGAGATGGGAAGAAAAATTGGAGTTCAATATTTTGTGGAAATGAATGTTAAAAATTAAAAATAAATAAACATTTAAAAATTAAAAAAGAAAATCAAATATATCTTATATTGTGAATGGTTTGAATTATCATATATCTTCAAACATATTTCAAAAGCGAATTGTTGCTGTCATTTAAATTGTGTTCACCATGTTATCATCACTTTGTTGAGTGCCTGCATCGCACTAAAAGAACTTTTGTTGGACAAAGTGTCAGTACCATTATTTTCCTTTTATCTACCGAATTGCCCTCAGCTGAATAAATATCTTAAACCCATTTATTTGCTGGGAGTTTTCATTAAAAATAACATATCATGAAAAAAATAACCATTAAAAAAATCAACCAAATAAGAAAGAAGGAGGAAAAAAAATTTACCTACATCCACTATCCTTTAACAAAATAGAGCCCAGAGACAAGAAATGGGCAAATGTTTTTGTTCTGTTATCTTTGCTTGTCTGTGCTCCTCTTTTTCCTTCTTCTCCCTCTCCTTTCTTTTTCCATCTTTTCCCCCTTCTGACTTTCCCTCCTCTTTCTCTTTCTTTTCCTGCTCCTTTTTTTCCTTCTCCTTTATCATTGTACTTCCTCAGCGTGTTAACCTTGGTGGACCCTGAGCTACATACTAGATGCCTAGGTGGTACAGTGGATAGAGCACCAGTGCAAGAATCAGAAGGACCTGAGTTCAAATATCACCTCAGACACTAGCAGTGTGTCCTTGGGCAAGTCACTTAACCCCAATTGCCTCATCTTAGGTCACCTCCAGTCATCCTGATGAATATCTTGTCACTGGATTCAGATGGCTCTGGAGGAGAAGTGAGGCTGGTGACCTGCACAGCCCTCCCTCCCTCCCTTAAAATAAAGTCACGTACAAGTCATGTCATTATTTCTCTGATGGCATGGTCTTCTTTGGCAATGAAGGACAAACACATACACTAGTTAGAGGTAATATAGCTGTGGTTCTCCTGATTTTACTCTCCATTACCTCTTATAGATCTTTCCATATGTCCTTGTACCTTTTTATTTGTCATTTTTAACAGCACCATAGCCTTTTATTACATTAATATGCCATGAATCATTCAGTCATTCTACAAATGTTGAACATGTAGGTTGTTAATAATTTTTCTTTTGACCATTTCAATAGATTCATTCCCACTATAGTTTCTCAAAAATAGAAATAGATCAGAATGATATTGATTTGTAGACTTATAAGGAATTAGAAGAATTCTTTGAGATCATTGAGGTGCAAACAATTAATGCCTTTTCCTATAGGATAGAGTTAGGTATAAAATGAGTTCATCTTCCATTATGATCAGAGCAGCATAGGTTTAGAGGTAAAAAGAACCTTTGAAGCCAACTCAATTTATTTTCTTCATTTTACAAAGGAAGAGAGGCTAGGAGAATTATCCAAGGTTTTATGGTAATAAGTGACAAGATCAGGATTCCTGATTCCTAACCAGAACTCACCAAAAAAACCTAGCCACAAAGCATTTTCTAACTAAGTATTGTATACAGATAATAAAACCTTCAAGGAAGAAAAAATTATTTGTGAAATTTATCCCAAGTCCTTAAAAAGTTATCCAAGCAAAAGAACTTAGTCTATACTCTTAGACAAGATTGGAAGGTTTTCTTTTCTTTATGCTAATGTAGTACTGCTTTTAAAAGGCAATCAGGACACTGGAATACATATGTAGGAATTTAGGATTCAGGAACTCAGGAACTATAAGGTTATCTTCTTACTATATTCAGAATTTTAATAGATTATGTACCAGTTTGAGGACCCTGCCATTTTAAAGTTTTGGATTACCTGGAGAGAGTCCAAAAGAAATCAAAAAATGATTAAGGACTTGGGATGTCAGGCCAATGATGAATGATAGTTTTATTCAGAATGTAAAGGAAAAGTGCAGATGATGTTAAAGCAGCTTTTCTCCTTTTCTGATGACAAAAAAGGAAAATAATCTAAAAATAAAGCAGAAAGAATGAATGAGAACTGTCCTTACCTCAAAACTTTACTTTATCTTCACAATTCTCTCCTCTGTCCATCCCATCTTAGAGGATAAAGTGGGCCTTTTTCTTGCCAAGGCTAACCCCTGCACACCTGAACTTCTATTTTTATCTATCTGATTCCGGAACTCACTCTGTCAATCACACCTTTTCCTTCTTGCACCTTTAATCTCTTCCTCACTATTGACTTTTCTCCCTTGGCTCACAAATATCAAGTGCTCAGATTTCCTCTACCCTTTCCTTAACTGCAACCTTGTATGTTAGTGTCTCATCTCTGTTCTCCCTTTTACAGCTAAATGTTCTAAAAGAACAGCCTTCAGTCTTCTTAAATTTGTTAAAAATCCACTCCTAAAACCACTGAAGCCTGATTTCCATTCCTATGGGTCTGCTCATGCCACTCTTTTCCAAGTCACAGTTTAACAATATAATCTCCAAACCCATATTCTTTTCCCAGTCCCCATCATCTTGGCTCTTTCTTAGGCGTTCAGCACCATGGACTACACTTTCATTCTAGAAACTGACTTCTCTTTGGGTTTCTTGATATCAGTCTCTCCTGGTTCTTCGACTACTTCAATGCTTTTTTTTTCTCCTCCAGTGCTTGAGGGTAGGGAGGGTGATTCATTTTTCTTTCATGATCTCAATTATTCTCAAGCTACTTACACATAGTAGTTGCTTAGAGAATGTGTGTTAAGTAGAATCCATCACAGACTTTTCTGCTACTTGTCCCATTAATGTAGGCATTTGCAAACACTCTTTTGTTCACCTCTTTCTCTCCTCTCATCATTCCCTCCCTACTAATAATCCTATTTCCTCAAGGTTATAACCAATGTGTTTGATATCAAATTCTTTATTCCCAACTTTGACTTTAGATGCCTATTTTTGGCAATCTATAAAATATATCTGCCAGTAGGTACTAATCTCATATCAATTTATAGATCAAGGAATGCTGTAGATCTGTGTTTAAATTAGGATTGTAAAAGCTTTCTTCCCTTGATGACTTGATAAAGATTTAAGCCACATGACAGTATAGGTAGGTAGAACATGGAAGATGTTAGACAACCCGATGCAAAGATGTCAAATCTTAAAGGGCTAGAGTGACTATATGAGATGGAGATAAAAATATACCATATGTTATATGTAGAGGTTTCTTATTCTATCAGTATAATATGAAAATGTGAGAATCAAATTTTAAGGATGATAATGGAGAAAAACTTGATTTTTTAAAATTTTAAATATTATATTTATGAAACCTAAACCATCATTTTCCACTAGTCCTTCTCTTGTGACTTGTGCTTATAAAAATAAGCCATTTCAGGCATTA
Organism: Bettongia penicillata ogilbyi; assembly: GCA_023548195.1. NCBI lineage: Eukaryota > Metazoa > Chordata > Mammalia > Diprotodontia > Potoroidae > Bettongia > Bettongia penicillata. The sequence goes on from JAJHZJ010000872.1 coordinate 2,328,452, forward strand.
CTCAAAGATTAATAGCATTCAGAATAATTTAGGTTATCTGCATGTGATGTTTATTCTGCATGAGGTCCATTAGCAGCTGACATGGTTTTCTAAATTACATTAAAATAAAATGTCAAAAAGTTCATGATTTTGTTCATGTTTAACAGCATAAATCTTTAAAGAAAGGTTATTGAACAAAGGTCTATGCATAAATCAGATAATCCCTGTAGAGGTAAAGGAAGCCTATTACATCTGGTTATGAAAGAGATTTCCATGAATTCAGAACACATAAATCATTCCCCACTGGAGGTCCTATCAGTCTAGGAAAAAAGGATATCTGTCTCCTGGTAGCATAAAAAGGAGCAAGTTATTTTGATTTGCTTTCTGTCATACCTGATTATTATTAAGCACTATGGACTTTAACATTAGTAGTAGGACTATTCAATAGTATTTTATGACATGGCTTATAATGGTTTGGATCATTGTAAGGGAAACATTTTGCTTCCAGAAAGATTTCTTTTTCCCTTTCAATTTCTATGTATGCTCCAATCATTTTTAAAATATATTATTCTCTGGAGGAGCAGAGAAACTCATTCTATCTGCAAAATACAGCAATTCACAGGCTTTACAGAGTCAGCTACATATCTGTTGCCCTGATCCTATATTCCCAATTCAGTAATTTAATATTTAAATCAACTCAAAGTTGTGACCATTGATAGAATTAGAACCAGATATTTATGATTGCTGAGATCATTTTCCCAGTGATTCTTTTCATACACGTTATTTTAAAAGATGTAGAATCAGTTGATCAACAAATATTTAGGAGCTTACTACATTCCAGGAACTAAGTTAGGCACTGGGGATACAAAAACACATCTTAATCAAAATTCTAATTAGAATGTCAGCTCCTTGGGGACCAAGAGCATGTATTTGCTTTTCTTTGTAGCCCCTGAATCGAGCACAATATCTGGCATATACTAGTGCTTAATAAATACTCATTGACCAACTGACTACTTAATGGAGAAGACAATTACATATATGATTTTGTTGTATGTATAGCATAGATATTATATGAATGAATACAAATATATACCAAATAGTTAAATATAAGGTAGTTTCTTGAGGAAGGCACTAGCAGTCGGGTGGATCAGGAAAGACTAGGTGTAGAAGAAGCAGCCTCAGTTGTATCTTAAAGAAAGAGAGGGACTCTATAAGGCAGAGGTAAGAAAGGAATACATTGCAGGGATAGAGAATGGTCACTGAGACCAGAATTGGGAGATGTGGTGTCAGGTATAAGCAAAAGAGAGAGTCCTTCTCTGTAGTTTGGCTACATCACATAGGGATAAAGAGGAAAATAATGTCTACTGAGACTAAAACGTAGATTGTGTTGAGGTTGTATATTTCCTTAACTGCTAAACTGGAGTTTTTAGATTATCACAGAGTCAAAAGGAACCTAATGGAGTTGACTGAGTAGAAGAGTCTCATGTCAAGATCTGCACTTAAAAATAACTCTTGGGCAGAAGCATTTAGGATGGACTGGGGAGATACTGGAGAAAGAAAAACCAGTTAGAAAACTGTTGCAATAATTTTTGTAAGAGTTAATGAGAACTTGAACTAAGACGGTAGCTTTCTGAATGTTTGAATAAAAAGGAATCAAAAAAGAGATACCATGACAGTAAAAATTGCAGTATTTGACAACTGATTGAATTTATGGTGTGAGGGTGAGAATTGCCAGATTGTACCGAGATTATGAACCTGGGAAAGTGGAAGGATGGTTGGGTGTTTGACAAAAATGGAGTAGTTTGGATGAGAAAGATCATGAATTCAGTTTTAGATATATCTCCAGAAAAATCTAGATTAAATTGTCTTGTAGGCAAATAGTGATTCAGGATAACAGCTCCCAAGGAAGATTGGGATAGGATATGTAGATCTGTGAGCCATCGCCATAGAGAAAATAATTAAAGTCATGGAAGTTGATGAGGTTACCAAGAAAGAGACTGTAGAGTGTGGAGAGAAGACCCAGTAGAGAACCTGTTTGTCCTGTGCTGTGGAAAGCTATGGTTCTGTGATATGATTTTCAAAACTAAAGACAACATCATACAGTCACTTTTTGTGGAAAGGAGTCAGCATTTTGTGCTCTGGAGTAGAATGCAACTATATAATATTCATTGTGTAGATGCAAAATTTGAGTTGAATACACAGTTAAAGTGTCACACCTAAGTGATCTAGGCTAGCAGAAAGCATGGTGTCCATATAACGTGTTGTTCTTTGTGTATATTAGATCTATTTGGAAACTAATCAAAAGGATTTAATAGGCCTTTTATATATGCCATTGGCATATATGTCAATGGCCACATTTCCTAAAGAAGGTTATTTGACAATTAGACTTTTCCCATGGGCCCTGTTGCTAGAAACAAGAGAGTGTGTGAAGGGACCCTCCATGTCGAGGGTTTTAAATGCCAAGGAGAGAAGTTTGTATTTGACCCACCCAGATTTTCCCATGATGACACAGTCAATTTTTATATTTTTACATGTATTATAGTATTATATTAATTAATATACTATTATAAATGTGTTTATATTATATAATATGTTTTATATATTCATTTATAATCAATAAAAAAATCATTCCAAATCTTAAATTTCTAAATGCTAAACAGTCCTTCAGAATGTGACTTCAACCTACCTTTCTGGTTTTTAGTGTGCTTTACTCCTTTTCACAAACTCTCATTCTGGTCAAATGGACCTAGTAGCTATTCCTCATACCTAATATTTTTTCTCCTATCTATATGCCTTTGCCCATGCTTTCCCCCAGGCCTAAATCCCACTTCTTCTTCAGCTCCATCCTTTAGGATCTCTGGCCCCTTTCAGTACTCAGCTCCAGGGCTAGAAGAAATTATATTTTCCCTAGGTCATGAATGAGAAGGAAGACGTTGATAGATGGAAATGGTAGATGAAGGGATTACAGATGTAACATAATGGAAAAGAAAGGAAGTTCAGACTTTATTCACAGAGCAACAAATAGTCTGGTTTGATTTCAGATATGTTGAATTTCAGGTTCTGACTGAATATTCAGGTGGAAATGTTTATAGGCAAACAAAAACAAAGTTGTGGCTTAAAATACTCTGAAAACAATCTACAGAGCAGTCAGACTTAATAACTCCAAGTTCAGTTTCTCATTAGCTTTCATCTGGTCTGTTAGAGTAACATCCTAACTGATCTTGTCTCCACTCTCTCGCCTCTCAAATCCATATATCAAAGCAATTATTCTAACAGTTCAGAGCCTTCGCTTCCTTACTCAAAACTTTCAGTGGCTCCCCATCATCTACTGAATAAAATTCAGGTGTTTTAATGTTTTTCCAGAATTTGCACATATTATTTTAAATCATTTGCCTTAATTCATTCCTGAAATGACCTTCCCTTATCTTTTCCAAGTTTCTGCCTGTTGAAATTCTCCTACAAGAGCCAATTCAAACACTTTGATCTTCTTTAACTAGAAGTAATCTATTTTCTATGTCTTCTTTCATCCTTTTTAAGCTCCCTTGTGCTCTTCATTATTTCCTACCTTCTATTAAGACAACCCTCACCCCATGATTGTTGCAGGATAATTTATATTTTTTGTAAAAGATTTATGTATATTTTACTTTTTATAGCAATGGACAATGGAGGCATCCTTGAACTCCTGGGAGATAGTCTCCTCTTGCCATATAACCCAAAAAATTTCAGTCAACTTTTGTATGAGCAATGGTTCCCCTACCTTGTAAATCTCAGCTGAAATAGAATCAGCACCAGGTGCTTTGCCCCATGAAAGGAGCCTAATGGCCCTCAAAACCTCTTCTTCAGTTGGAAGTTCAGCTAAGGAGGGATTGACTTCAACTTGAGGTAAACGCTCAGTGGCCTCAGTATTGATTGTTGATGGTCTGTTGAGAACACTATGGAAGTGTTCAGCCCATCTCTCTAGGATCATGTCCTTATCACTAATCAATGTGACTCCATCAGTAGTGAGCAGTTTTGATACACCATAGCTTTTGTGTCCATAAATAACTTTCAGGGAATCATGAAAGTGCTTTGGATTGTTACTATCAGAATAAAACTGAATTTCATTTGCCTTCTTACTGATCCAGGAATCCTACATCTCTCTAAGCTTTGCTTGTACTTTGCTTTTGATGGAATTAAATGCTCCCTTCTTAGAGGTGGATGAACTATCCTGCTGGTAAATCCTGTGGAGTTCAAGTTTTTCATTTTGCAGCGTCTGAATTTCTCCATCATTTTCATCAAACCAGTCTTGGTGTTTGTGAGTATTCTGACCCAGATGAGTAAATGCAGTGCTGTATACAAAATCTCTGAGAGCTGCCCACTCCTTTTCTGCTCCACTGTTGCCAACTATGTGTTGGCTCAACTTTCCCTCCAAGTTAGCAACAAACTGTTCACTCTCAGAGAAGTGCTCTAATTTGCTGACATTAATTCTTCTGATAGTCATTTTGCCTTGGGGGCGGCACTTTCGATGAATGTGAATATTTAGTTTGGAAAGGATAAGTCTGTGATCAGTCCAGCCCTCTGCACCACACATTGCCTTTGTCACTCTCACATCTTGTCTGTCTCTTCTCCTTAAAATCACATAATCTTAAATAAATCTTAAACAAAGTCAGTATTTGCTGTGAGGGTGCATCCAGGAAGTTTTATTGCATTTAGGTAAACAGAAGACAGTGTTGGTGATGAGAAGGTCATGCGATGTGCAAGTCTTCAGCAGTAAATGACCATTGCTATTGCTGTTTCCAACTCCATTCCTCTTTAAGACTCCCTGCCAAGTCTGGTAGTCTGAGCCTACTCTAGCATTAAAGTCATTCAGAATTATAAGCTTGTTCTCTTTTGGCACATTGACGATAAGGGTCTCTAGGTCTTCATATAATTTTTCTTTGACCTCATCAGGGTTTGTCATGGTGGGAGTATAGACACTAATGATGGTGGCATGGCATTTTCCTGAGAGTGGCAATCACATTGTCACTTTTGACAGACATACCAGCTAACTGACTAGATTAGCTTTGATTTCATAACCCATGCCAGCTTCACAGTGCTCCCCTTCACTGTACCCACTCCAGAAAAAAGTGTATCCAGCTCCAACTTCAGTGAACTGGCCTTCATTTGCCAACCTTGTTTCACCAGCCTTGCTGGCAAAATTCTTGCTAGAGTCCTCCTTAATAGGCTGATCCTTCACCTGGAACATGGTCATATACCTGGGAGTCAGTGTGGCTTCAGAAAGGGCAGAGGAACAATCAGTATGGTGTTTACTGCCTGACAACTCCAGGAGAAATTCCAGGAGCTGAACAGAGGTCTGTACACAACGTTTGTAGATCTGATCAAGGCCTTTGACACTGTTAGTCATGAAGGCTTATGTAAAATTATGTCAAAATTTGGTTATCCAGAGAAGTTCATCAGTACTGTACATCAATTTCATGATGGCATGTTTTCCCAGATTCTGGATAGTGGAAATGCTCTTGGGCCTTTGCAGTTATAAATGGAGTGAAATACGGCTGTGTGCTTGTTCCCACGCTTTTTAGCATGATGTTTTCAGCCATGTTGTCAAATGCTTTCAATGAGGATGAACATGGCATCAAGGTCAACTACCATACTGATGGTAAGTTCTTCAATTTGAAAAGGCCACAAGCCAAGACCAAAGTGGAGGAAGTGCTGGTGCATGATTCTCTGTTTGCAGATGACTGTGTACTCAGTGCAGCCTCTGAAACTGAGATGCAATAAAGTATGGATCATTTCTCTGGTGCCTGTGCTAATTTTTTCCTAATAACTAACACCAAGAAAACACAAGTGCTCCATCAGGTACCATCACACCATCCATACATGGAACCATCGGTTACAACAAATGAAGAAGTTCTTAATGCTGTGGATAGGTTCACTTACCTTGGTAGTATACTTTCCGGGGATGTACACATTGATAATGAGGTTGATGCACACAATGCCAGAGTTACCTCAATGTTTAGGAGACTCCAAAGAAAAGTTTGGGAGAGAAGAGGTATTGGACTGACTACCAAACTGAAGGTCTACTGAGCCATTGGGCAGACCTCATTGTTGTATGCTTATGAAACATGGACAGTCTACCGGACCCATGCCAGGAAACTGAATTGCTTCCATTTGAATTGTCTTAGGAAGATTCTGAGGATCACCTGGCAGAATAAAGTACCAGAAACTGAAGTCCTTGCTTGAACTGAACTGCCCAGCATTCAAACTATGCTTCAAAGAGCACAACTCCGATGGGCTGGCCACATTGTTCAAATGCAAAATGTACACTTACCAAAAAGACTATTTTATGGCGAACTCACATGGGGCCAGCGATCACATAGTGGTCAGAAGTGAAAAAAGGACACCCTCCAGGTCTCTCTCAAGAACTTTGGATTTGACTGTGCAATACAAGAGACTCTGGCACAGGATTGCTCAGCATGGCGTGCCCACATCAGAAAAAGTGCTGTGCTCTATGAGCAAAGCAGAATTGAGACAGCACGAAGTAAACATATGATGCACAAATTTGGAGTATCCACCCCAAATGTTCATACAGACTATCTATGCCTAACCTGTGGTAGAGCATTCCAAGCTCATATTAGTCTGATCAGCCACAGTGGGACACACTGAAATGAATTTATCATAGCGACGTCATTTTGGTCCTCTTTGAAAACAAAAACAGCCAACCTCCCTCTATTATAGTTGCATATGTACATATGTCAATGCTAACTAGATTTTAAATTCCTTTAGGCCAGAAACTATGTCACTTTTATCATTATATTCTAAATGTCTAGCACAGAACATTGTATCCATACAGAATCATGGAATTTTGCAGTTCAAAGGACCCTCAGAGGTCATCGAGTTCAATCCATAATTGATAAAAACTCTACTCAGTAAAATTCCCCAAAATTGTTATATAAACTTTGATTGGATATCATCCTTGAGGAAGAAATCCACTAGCAACATTATGACTCATCCCATTCCACTTTTGGGTAGTTCTAGTTATTTATAAATTTTTCCCTCCATCATTCTTCCACCCCTTCCTCCCACAGTCTGCCTTCTGGAGTCAAGCAAAAAAAGTTAAGCATGTCTTCCTTCAAAATTTTAAAGAAGGTTGTTGTGTCCACATCTCTGCTTTAATCCTAATCTTTTTCTAGGTTAAACATCTCCAGTTCCTAAAAATTTGCACCTAGAAATAAACATAATGTTTTAGATGTGATCTGGCTATCACAGAATACAGTCGACCTTCATTCTGAATATTTTGCATCATAAGGCAACCCAAGATCTAATTACTTTTTGTTTTCCATATCAAAATGTTAATTTATATTGAGCTAGCAATCAACTAACTTCCCAAAAGCTTTTTACATATATTGCTTCCTATCCACATCTACTCAATCTTGTACTTGTAAATTTGATTGTATCTGTTAAGTAGGGGGAAAACTCAAGTATAAGATTTTACATTTATCCTTATTAAATTTAATTTTCTTAGATTCTCTCTGATTTTCTCTTATTGGATAAATGTAAAATCTTAACTCTTCCATTCAGTATACTGGCTCACCCTTCCAACTCTGGGGCATCTAAAAGTTAGGTAGGCTTTCTACTTATGCTTTCACCTAAATCAACCAAGTAATTGTTAAAGCAGCACTAAACAAATAAATTAGGCATTTAAAATGTTGAATTCTTTAAATTAAATTGAAATTATTGTTACTAGTTACTGCTTTCCCCCACCTCCCCCAAGGGATATGATTTAGCTGTGAGGGAAGTCATTTTCAAGACACATTTTCAGGTATGTGCTAAGCAGCTAACCTCGGGATCTGAAATAATTGTAAGCTGTTTGTTTACCTACATGTATGCCCACAAGTCACAAGCAAATACAACAAAGCCCTCTTCCTTTCCTGGAACATTCACAGACATGAATAACAACCTGTGACTTGGATTCTTCAGCCATACAACTTATACAAGACACAAAAGTGTTCAGTTTTGCTCTTTCATTCTCTCTATCTATATTGTTATAGGCATTATGCAGATGTATGGTTAAAAAAGAAAGAACTCTGACTCTGGTCTCAGAACCTGGGTTCAAATTCCATGTCTAATTCTACCTATGATGCCTTGGAAAGGTCACTTACCCTCCTTGGGCCCCAGTTTTCTCATCTGTAAAATAAGAGGGTTGAACTAGTTGACCTTTTAAATCCCTTCTAGCTCTAAATGAATCTTTCCCTGCTTCTATATATTTCACTCCTTATCACTTCATATAAGTGTACCCAACCTTCTCTGAATTAATTTCCATGGTTCCTAATGTAATATTCATATAACAAAATTTGTTTAACTACTTCCTCATCAGTGGATGTTTTCATTCCCAGTTCTTTACCATAAGAGGATGTGCTACAATAAATGTTGTATAAATGAATTCTGTTTTTAACCTCTTTAGGATATATGCCTAGCAGTGTGATCTCAGGGTGAAAGATATAAATATTTTAGTTACTTTTTTAGTACCATTCAGACTCATTTCCTAAATGTTCAGTTCATTTTATAGCTTGCCATTAGTGTATGAGTGTACCTACTTTTTTTTTTTGCTTTTTTTTCCATAGTGCTTCCAACATTATTTCTTTCTGTTGTCATCTTTACCAATGTGCTGAGTACAAGTAAATGACATAGTTGTTTTCATTTCTATTTCTCTGATTATTAGTAATTTAGAGCAATCTTTTGCTTGGTTGTTAGTGGTTTACAATTTTTCTTTCAGGCACTTATCCACTGGGAAATGGTTCGTAGTTATATATTTGTATGAGCTCCTATATGTATTCCGAAGTACTTGATGCAATTTTCCCCTAGACAAGAGCTTTTTTCTTAACTTCATTGCCTTATTACTGTGTTCTAGGAATTTTGTGTAATGGGGATATAAAAACAAATGTGAAAAGTCCCAGTCTATCTAGAGGAGACAACGTGTGTATATATAAGCAGGAAAAGTCGCTACAAGATCACTTGGGGGACGCAACTAGTAGCTAAATGTTCAGGAACGACTTCATGTAGAAAGTGGTGCTTGAACCTTGAAGAAAACTAGAGATCCTAAAAGTTGTTGGAAAAAAGAAATACATTCCAGGCAAGGAGGAGGCAAATGCAAAGACACAAAGATGAAACCTAGAAAGCTGTGTATAACGGATAATAACAAAGCTAGAATGGTAGGGATGCTTAAAACTGAGTTTTGACTTCATGAAATTAGATTTATTTTCTCTTTTGCCTCCACCTTTTATTTGGTTTACAACTCTCCTCTCAATTTACAAAAGGTGCCAATTTTAAAGGGAGACCTTTCATACTCAAGTTGTGTATGCATTTTGAGCTTACGTTGTAAGTAGTTGCTAGTCACTTCGTTTTCATCTGAAATAAAACCATGGTATATCTGGACGCATCGTACCAAAAGTCTTAGTGCCATTTTATGCTGTTAAACCTTAAAATAACACTAAGACTTTTGAGACACCCTGTATAATAGTACATAACAGAATGCCAAGCTGAAATGATTACAATTAATTATTTTTAGTGAATGGATCATCTCTCTTATAGATTATCCACAATGAAGCAGAACTTCCTAAATAGTGTCTGAGAAACATGTTAAGAAGAGTAGCAAATTGGGGGGAAAAAGGAAAGAAAATGTGTTCTAAATTTTTGTCTTGGATAAATGATGTGAGATCTATTATTTTCTATTTTCTTGCCTTTTCTTTCTATTCACAAACAAAATAACATTGTCTGCCTTTAGAAACCTCAAGCCAAAAAAGACTTAGATCTAAACTCTTAGAGATGTAGGCAAAGATGGTTTTGCCCTCTCTTATTTGGATAGTAGTTTCAAATCACTTTATTTTGCATATCTAAGTCGTTGTAAAAAAAATAATAAAGCAAATATATTGTGATTTTTAAAAAATCAGCAATTAATTGATACTTTCAAAGCCAGGGGACAAAAGATAGAAATGCATTCTGTATCATCAAAAGAAAGAGCAGACATTTCTCCCAAGTCCTAGAAATGTAAATTAAAGAGGAAATCCATCAAAACTCATAGCTGCCATAAAACTGAAAGGAATTCAGATGATTGGTTTGCTGTGTGATAATACTAAAATTTTTTGTGGTGGTAACAAAGGAATTGAAACCCAATACTCTATGGAACAACGATTACTCCTAGATTGCACATTATGGAAAGCAAATTAGTCATCTAACAGAAAAGTCAAGTTGAAATTAATTCTCTGAGTACATTTTCAAATGTACTTTTTCTACCTTTTATGGTACTTTTCAATTGAAAAATGGGGGAACACAACCAGAAAAATAAAACCTAGGAAGCTAGAAGGAAAAGAAAAGAAAAGAAAAAGTGAGATTCTAAAAATGAAGGAAAAAGAGTCTATAGGTGGTGAGGGAGTCCCTGTCTGGCATAGTGTACCTGATTAAGAAGTCTCTTTGCTATGTTTCCTAGAAAAAGGAGTAATCCTTGTGATGTAAACTATTCTTTGCCATAATGTATGGGGAGAGAAAGTAAATTTACCAAAAATCCTTAAGGCTCAAATTGTGTTTTCATCTGTATGGACTACATGAGTCTGCCTATACATGCAGAAAACTAGCAAAATATTGGCTCAAATAAAATATCTGAGCTGTGTATTTAGGAATTTGGAATAATTGAGGTAGAAGATTTTATCAAGTAGCGACTGATTGGCTATAGACTAAGGAACATACAATTCCACTGTGGAATATATGGGGAAGTGCCTCATTTGAGGACAGCAGGGCCAGAGTTAAATGTATTTTCCTGGTCTCCAGAGCACCTAAGTTAAAAATTAATGAAGTATATGCTAAATAGCTACTTGACAGTTCAGTACCCACTACTGTTGTTCCATAATTTTTGAAGTAGCAGATATTTGAACCAATAGGATGTAAGCTTCTTGAAGAATGGCTGGTTTTACGTTGATTTCATTTGTCTGGTTTCTAGAAAATGGCAGGTATTTAATAAAAGCTTGTGGGCTGATTGACTGACTAATTGATTCTTCAGACCTAAGACTTTTTTGTGCTGAATCAGTTAGAAAAAGGCTGAGTGATAAGGTCACAGTTCTACAGTCACTGTGTGTCACCAGTTGTCTCATCTATCAGCCCCAGAAAGATAGGCAGTGATTGTTAATACCAACTAAAACTTTCACTAGATCACCTCATAACCTCACATATCTGGTCAGTGATATGTGTGTGTATGTGTGTGTGTGTGTGTGTGTGTGAGATAGAGAGAGAGAGAGAGAGAGAGAGAGAGAGAGAGAGAGAGAGAGAGAGAGAGAGAGACAGACAGACAGACAGACAGAGATAGAGAGAGATGCTACATGGGGTCATCTTGTGAAATATGCGATGTTTTTGATGGAAGTGCCCTTTGTGTACATAAATTTTTAAGTACCCTGTAATTGTTTTTAAAGTTCAATTAGTAAAAAAAAAAAAATCTCCATGTGGTCCTAAACTTACTAAAAACAATGTGTGTTGGGTTTTTATTCTTAATTGCACAAGCAAAATTTCACAGCTAAAAACCAACAAAAGAAAAGATCTATGAATGTGACTGAAGCCTAAGTAAAATTCCTCTAACTTTCCTAAAAGAATAATATTATGCAATGCTTTTTTTGTGATAAGTATTAATGACTTTAATGATTTCAATCATGGTTGGTATATGAAAAAAGGTAATCCATAAATTGTATTTTAATAATTCACTGCCACACACATTCTAACATAATTACATGTTCTTATTGGTAAGGTAATTACATTAAATTTGCATTATAAATGCACTGTTTGTTCCTGTGAAGTAGTATTAGCAGGCATCATTTGTTGTGGCTGACAGCATCCACACATTAGAGGTGACTTTCACACGTACACATGGTAGTTTGGGGATGTTTTGCATAGCATTCCAATTCTTTACTCTGAGGGATTATATAATATATGTCTTTTATTGTCTCATTTAAAAATATCACCTGATTGATACATGGTTATGTGAGAGTGATAAAAATAATGAATTTTACTTTCTGGTCTAACACTTGGGGTGCTCTGAAACCTCAGCTGAGTTAATTACCCTTGTGCTTTGTCTTTAAAGCTATGTGACACTGCTCTCCAGTTTTTCATGTAGTGTTAGAAGTAATAAAATTGGCATGGATTTATAATGTTATCATTTTGTCATCATAATCATTATATAAATTAAGCCCACAGATCAATTTAATTAAACTTTTATATGACTGTAAAATTCAAAGCAAGGGTATTTCAGCAGGAGATTTTTAAAAATACTACTTTGACAGGGACTTTATGAATTGCTGGATTAAACAAGATTTTTAAATGTTTAATCCTTAAACTCCACTCATACTGTCAGTGTTAAAACAGATTGGCTAAAGAGGCCAGGAGCTAAGGAATGGATTTGAGTCTTGACAACAATATTATTATGTACTCCAGCTTCATTCAATATTGGACTAAGCTGCTTTATAAATAGGGAATTCTTTTATTTTTTCTACATGAAAAAAGAAATCTTCAGGGACATGGAACAAGGCAGTGGGATGAATTCCTTTGGATTCTTTGGCTCTTATACCTTCTAAAGGAAATTGCCAAGCCAAGTTCAAAAAACATATAAGAAACTCCAATTTCCACTTTCATTAAATTTGGGCAGTAAGAATAATTGTTTTATGAATTTGTACAAAAGAAGCCCAAAAATCACTTACAAAGGCTATTGCTAGATGGTATTTTCATCTTCACTAATTCCCAGTAAAGAGACAATATGTTGTTGAAATTTCATAACCAATCTGACTGCTCAGAATTCTGGGAGGTTAGCATCCTGGTATGCTTACTTTTGTGATTAACTCAAGAGGATTTTCATCCAAGTACCTATAGAAACAGCAATAGCAGCTTTTTAGCTGCTGCCTTTTTAGCTTAGCTTTTCTCATTTAGGGAAGGAGGAGGGTGCTTCTTTGTGGGGGGCTGGTTTTTCCTTTTGTTTTTTGAATGGGAGGAGTACTTTGAGAAGGAAGCTTAAATTAATTTAATTAAAGAAGGATGTTTAAATTAATTCCTATTCTGGTAAGAACATTTGAAGAAACAAGAAGAAATGAAGGTGTGATTCAGCATATCCAAAATAATGGTTGGTAGGTTATCCAGATTTGCTGAGTAATGCCTTAGAGAAGACTGGATGGTCCTTCTGTTATATTATGAATAGTATTATTGTCAGAAAGTGGTAGAGTGGGAAGAAAATAATGAAATATGTTGATACAGTGCATATAAATAATAAAAGTGGCAGTATGACTGATTAATTCTGAATAATCTTATTTTTAATGAGTGAAACTACTTAGTCTGCACATCTGATCAGAAAACATGAAATCTATTGATTAGGATCCATTTATGTACTACAGAATTACATGGCAAGATATATAGATATAGATATACATACATATGTATATATATGTTTTCATGTAAAAGGAAAACTACAGACTTCAAGCACTGACATTTTAAAAGAGATAAAGTATTTTTAAGAACTTTGAACCAATAATTGATCATATCAGAAAATAATCTAGCAGCATAGAATTGTTTCAAATCAATCTATATATCTAGAGCTCTGTCATTTGTTGGTGAAAAGAAGACAAAGGCTAGATTCTAGAATTTATAACTCAAAAAATTTAGTGAAAAGTAAGTTAAAGTTACAGAACTTAATTTCATTTTCATTTATAAAGGACTTTATCCAGCATGGATATTGACTAAGAACAATGCTGTCGAGATAGAAATCTTCTTATAAAAAATCTCTAGAAGTATAGTTTTGACTTGTAGTCAAAATATGTTAATATCCCTTATCAGAACAGGTACAAATCGGATAGATAGATGGATGGATGGATGGATGGATGGATAGATAGATAGATAGATAGACAGACAGACAGACAGACGGATAGATGGGTGGATGGGTGGATGGGTGGATAGGTAGATGGATGGGTAGGTGGATGGATGGATGGATGGATGGATGGATGGATGGATGGATGGATGGATGGATGATGGATGGATGGATGGATGATGGATGGATATATAGATGCAGCTCATTTGTGAAAATAATTGGTTTTGTGGTTTTATGTCACTTGGCACATTTTCTTCAGGCTCAGCTCCAACTAGGTGTTCAGTTCAAAGGTTTTTTAGTATTGGTATCAGTTCTTAAACCCACCCATGGAATGGCCGTTATCACATAACTCCACAACTTTGATAAATAATCAAATATCTGATGAATTGGCTTGATTCCAGGGTGGCCTGTGACATATCAGTTATATCCCATATAACATGAGACTTGGAAGGGATCCTATTAAACATCTGGACTTTGGGCAAGCCACTTAACTTCTCTTGAACCCATTTTTTTCATCACTAAAATGAAAGTCTTATTTTAAATAATCTGTAAGACTCCTTTCAGCTTTAACATTTTATAATTCTATGAAAGCCAGGTACCACATTAACAAATTAGGAAACTGAGGCTTTGAGAAGCAAAAGGACTTTTTACTTTCCAAAAGATGTTAGGTGTTTGTACTCGTGTTCATTCTTTTATTAACTCACATAGGATAATTGATAACTGATGAATATTTACAAGGGCAACACATTAATCATATGTATTAAAAGAGTCAAGGAAGTATATTACAATGCCTAACAAGAGATTGGAGGAAGGGAAGTAGGAGGATCCATCTCTGATTTTGTCATGTAAAGAAGTCCTTATGGGGAAATGCTTATTGATACCATATGCAGATAGATAGTTCCTTTGTAGTCCAGGAAATTTTTCAAAGATACTGAAAAAGAAAGTATCTTGTCCATGTGTCATAAATAAGACTTGAATTCAGTTCTTCCTGACACCAAGATCAACCCTTTATTTGTTATGCCATCCTTGCCTTGCAATAATGATGTAAATTCCCATGTAAGATAGGAGATAGGTATTGGACTTGTGAGGGCAATCATTTGTAGGGAATTCTCCGGTCAGGAAACTCCCTCTACCAGTGGAAGTCAACATCTTTTCTACAACATATGCTGTTAAAAGAGGTTCCTAGAACACTAAAGTGGGAAATGACTTGCTCAGGGTCACACACAACCTAGTATATGTATCAGAGGTAGGACCTGAACCAAGATTTTCATAATTCGGAGGCAGCTTTCTATCTATTATGCCATACTGCCTCTCCCATAAAAATAATATAAATATATGCATATGTTAATGTAAGCAGATATCCTCTCATATATGCTTCTTCATTAAGTTTCAATATTTAGTAAATTATATAACCAAAAAAAGATAAGCCACATCTTGTCAGTATAATTAAACCTTTCAGTCTTTAAAAGAGTAATCATCTTCTACATAGGACAGCTCTCAATTATGGCATCATTCTCCCTGCTTTGTGTTTCAGCATTTTGTTTATAGATTGAATAGCAAGGACAAATTAAAACAACCTTGAGTTATCATTTTATATCCACGGTATTGGCTAAAATGATAGAAGGGGAGATTGACAAACGTTAAAGAGGATATGCAAAAATTGGGACACTAATTCATTGTTGGTGGAATTATAGACTGAGCCGATCATTTTGGAGAACAATCTGGAATTATGTCCAAAGAATGACTACATTCCTTATATCTTTGACCCAGAAATACAACTACTTGGTCTATTTTCAAAAATAATTAGGGAAAAAAGAAAATAACCTGTATATTCCAAAATGTTTAGAGCAGCTCTCTTTGTGGTGGCAAAGAACTGGACATTACAGGGATGCCAATAAGTTGGGGAATGGTTGAACAAGTTGTGGTATATGATTGTGATGGAATACTACTGTACTGTAAGAAATAATGAGCTCAATGATCTTAGAAAAACATGGATAGACTTGCAAGAAACAATGAACACTCTTCATTGTTTCTTGCAAGTCTATCCATGTTTTTCTAAGATCATTGAGCTCGTTGAGCAGAGCCAAGAGAACACTGTATACAGCAATAGTGATATGGTTTTAAGAAATACTTGAGCAAATGAATTATCTTGACTATTACAAGTACCCAAATTAATTATAAAGGACATATGAAGAAAGACACTGTCAGCATCCAAAGAAAGAACTGATGTATGGACAGAATAATTATCATATATATATACATATATACATACATATATACACACATGTATATATACACATATGTATATATGTGTGTACGTATATGTATACATACATATACCTATTTGTGTCTAATGGTAGCCATCTGTAGGGCAGGAGGGTAGGGACAAGAAAAAAATGCACAAGATAATTTTGTTGTAAATTTGAAGGGAATAGCAAATTGTCCATCA
Source organism: Bettongia penicillata ogilbyi (assembly GCA_023548195.1). NCBI lineage: Eukaryota > Metazoa > Chordata > Mammalia > Diprotodontia > Potoroidae > Bettongia > Bettongia penicillata. The sequence goes on from JAJHZJ010000872.1 coordinate 2,344,744, forward strand.
CTGATATGCAGTTTCATGTATAGTCATCTTTTTTATCATACTATGTCATTAAAATGTTAGTTTTATTCTTTAAGTTGAAGCTAAAATTTAAAAAAGAATACTTAAACCATTCTAGGTCAGTTTGGAAGTTAAAATTAAGAGGAATTTCTTTGAAGTTTCTGCCTATTATAGAAATTTATCACATTAGCCCCAGTATGAGGTAAACTGTGACAAACAGCTGGTCATTCATTTCTTAGTTGGAGACCTCCAGCATCTGGGAGCTCACTTTCTCCCAAAGGCAGTTAATCTGTCCTCTGTGCTTAAGCAAAATAGACTAATTCAAGGGTTCTTAACTTTTTTTGTTGTTATGCTTTTTGTCAGTCTGCTAAAGCTAATGAACTGCCTTCTCAGAATAATGTTTTGTTGTCAACATTCATAAATGACTATATCCATAATATCCTAAGTTTCAGTTAGAGATTAATGAAAATAAAGATGCAGGGTTTTTTTTCCAATTTGAGTTCATGCAACCCCTAAAAGTCTACCTACAGATCCATGGGAAGTCCATGTACCCAGACTGAAGCATCCCTTGTCTATTACCTATTCCATCAAATAAGTGCTCAAATACTAGTAGGCAGCTGCCATTCTCCCCATCTTTCTCTTCTCCTAGACATCCTCTTTTAAACAATTCTCATTTGGCCTTATCTTGAGGCCGTTCACCTTCCTGTCTTCTCCCTCTGGAATCTATCCAGTTTTTCAGTGTACTTCCTAAAATATGGCATCTGAAATTTCAGGTGTAGATTTTAATAGTATGTGTGAAGTAATATTGGTAGTTGATAGATGTGTTTTAAAAATTTTAATCTAACTGCCTGTGGATTTCTAGGCAATTGCTAATACAAATCCTCATTATATTAAACCACCCCTCAGATTTCAACCCATTATCTATGTCAGTGAGAGGGAATGAGGGAGACAGTAACAAGTCAATAGCAAAGTAAGGAAATGCCATCCAGGGAAGACGCTACAGAATCTATAAACACCTGACAGAAATATAGGTCAGTTGGTTTCTAGCAATACCATTGATTAGATTAAAAATCCTAGCCAGCGGAGTATGTGACTACTCCTATGAATATAAGAAATGAACATGGTAGCATAGGGTTGTAGGATGGCTGTACTTAGAGCTGTTGTAACCTTGAGTCTGTGAAACAGGGCAACAGAGTGTGACATTCCTTGGTATTCTGGCATCATGAGAAGATAAGATATATCAGAACCAAATAGAAATATTAAAACACCACCTATTACCAATAGTTTGGTATAGATGATGTAGACCACTAAGGCAGGCAAACTATTATAAAAAGGGGGAAGATATAGATGTTTTTATCATTGGGACATCATAACAAAATTAGAAACAAATCTTGCCCGCTATAGGAAAGGACTTTGCATTACTTTGTCAGTGGTATCTTCCACTATGAGTTACACAAAATGGATTAGATATCTATACAGTGCAGTCCTAAATAATTTCATTCCTTAACTCAGATTAGATAAACTAAGTGGACACCGAGAAGTTGCTTAAATCTAAGGAGGGTAAATAAAACACTGAAGGTTTTGAAAATCAACACTTACACCTCCAGAAGTTACCAAATAGTGAAATAGATAGCAAAAATATCTGTCTTGAGTGATTTTGAAAAAGAGGTGAGCATACTTAGATTAGAATTTTGAAAAAAAAATTGAGTGTAACAACAGTAATCCATCTAGTAAACCAACAATGCCAACACAAGATAATCCTCCCCCCCCGCCGAAAAAAGACCCATTGATCTGCTTTAGCCATCATGAGTTCTTTCACAATTTTTGAAGAAAACGTATAAAGGTATTTTAAGGACTTTCACACAATATTATATTCTGCAACCATTGTCATGGTAGGGTCTATGGGGAAAAAAGGCAGGGAACCCTAAGGTCAGTAACCTCACATATCAGGGTAAGAAAGCTACTGAAGAACTGCTGAAAGACTGCAAGAAAGATTACATGAAGATTTAACTGATATGCTCAGTAAAAAACAAAACCTGAAAACCATAATGTCCAATTAAAGGAAATTAAAAAGAAACATGCAAAGTGGAATCTTGAAACCAAAACTTTATATAAAAAAATAATATTTTTAATCAAAAATCATGACAATCAAAAGTTGAAGGAAATACAAGGAATCCAGTCAATGAAACAAAAGCAAAATAAACAATTTAACATCAGTTAAAAACTATAAAAAATTTGAGATGCAAAGAAAATAGAAGCCTAAACAAGGTTGTAGAAAATTTCTGGCTATCCTTGTGATTGAAAGATTTTCAGTACAACACAAATGCAACTTAGGTTAAATGCAAAAGAAAAAGTTTTTGTATTGTTAAATAGTGGATGACAAAAGAGTTATGTCAAAGAAGCGGACTCAGACTCTTTCTTCTCTGCAAAACTGGAAAGCTGTGGAGTCAGATGAGATCTACTATTATTGTCTAAAGTATTTCACATTGTTGCATGAAATACTAACCCGGAACTTTATCATATTCTCTGATACAAACGTTATCCCATCTTTCAAAACAGTGAACACCTCTTTTTTTGTTTAACCAAATGCTGAGAACACTAATGATCTCTCTCAAAATAGATAGGCTGGATGTATATTTATGCACATATTACAAAGAATTTGTAGCTTGTGTCATTCTTTAAAAAAAAAATCTGTAAACCCAAGAAAATAATATTAATGAAAGAGCAGTAAAAATGACTCAAAAATCTCAGGTATCTAAAGAAAAATTCATTTTAAATTCACAGATTGTTGGATAAGCACTTATTTTATTGATTATTGCACAGCCTTTGCCTTAAATGTGTAGACGTTGCTTTTTTGAGTACTACAAATAAATAAAATAGATGTATGCATGGGGAGATTATTACAAAAATACTTGATAACCACATGGAAAACTGTTGTGTATTTAAGTCATATGATCAAAACAATAATGCCATGAACAATTACATAAAATGCATCATCTCCCAGGGTTACAGTTTAAACTGATTTCAGTTCTCCCTAATAAATTAATTATCATTACTCCTTTCAATTCAAAGTAGGAGTCATACCAAAATATCCTATTTATCATTGATGTACATGAATAAAATTAAAGTATATGGCTCCATCAGAAAGGACATTAAACTGCTATTGCATCTTATGGAATATTTCTGTAATAATATAACTATTTTACTTACACTTGGTAAGTGAAGAATTCTCTGTGGTTCAGTAAGAAATAAAGCTTAACAGCTTAAGCAATACTTACAGATACCTTGGTCTTCTGTAGATACGTGAAGCATAAGAAAACTGAGGCTAGGTATGTTAAGAGGCTGGCATCCTGAAACCAAAGCTTAACAGAAAGAATGCATTTAGAGCAATTAACATCTATGCAATATCAATCTCAACATATATTTTTGGCATGAAAAAATGGATAACAGTGAATCTAGAAGACGTCTGAAACAAACAAAATGCAGGCATTATCATCTGAAACTAGTTATAAAACATAATGCTTATCAAAAAGGAAGAAGATGATTGACAGATGTACATGACAACTAAGAAATTTACAAAAAATTCTTTTTGAAACAAATAGATCTCACTTCACAAAATATCAGTAATAACCAACAGTAGTTATATGTCACTGAATTTGTTGACTATAAATGAAAATTGTTTATCTCCAGAATGGATCTATGAAACAGCCAAGATATTAGAGTTAAATCAAATGTGCTCTATAGAGAGCATCCTCATAAACTCAGGAAATAACATATCAACAAAATGTATTAAACAAATTATTATTGAGTTAAATATATTTGTTAGTAGAAATAGAAGACTCATTACAGCATTTCAAGGTCAGTTCATCATTATCAGAAATGACAGAAAAGCTGTCAAGAAACTTGGATTTATTGAGCGTAGATTATTCAGTGAATTGATTGAAATTGTATAATGTTACTTCAGGTGGATAGAATTAGAAACCTGAACCTCACTGTCCTTTTTATAAATTCACAACAAACATCCATACCATAAATATTATATAAATTCAACATAAATATATATTATGTATAAAGTATAAATATATGTAAATATAATATAAATACAATATAAATTCAATAAATTCAAATTATTCTTGAGAATTCACCCCAAAACTGTATAGAAATAAGAGCATCATTACAGATAAAATTGTTTCCTCATAGATATAGCCTTGATCATTAAAGTTTAAGAATGATATTTTAATAGTTGTTACCATTATTTTAAATAGATATTACCATTCTATCAAATAAGATAGCGTTTGTGAAGCATTTATGACAGTGTCTAGCACATAGTAGGTGTTTAATCAAAGCTTGTTCCCATGCTCCTTCCCTCTCCCCTCTCATATTGGATACTGCTTATCCTCCCTAAACTACATGAAATGAAAACTTTCAAAAAAAATTAAAATTGTAGGAACAAGACAATCTATATGTCATCCCTAGCAATTTGTCAGCTGGGGGAGTTGTCCCAAAGATGTTTTCAGTGAGTCAACAGAATACGCTTATCCAATTATAATTAATTTTAATCTACCTAATTAATTGTATTCACCCACACAATAGTTTATAGAACATTAAATATGAAAGAATATGAAAGAATAGTAACAATATAGTAACTTATTTTTGGACCATTTCTTTCTGAACCCCATCAAAAAAGGAAAAATGAGGAAATAGTACAGGTAGCCTTGCCAGCAGGGCCTCTGTTTCCAACTCCTTTCGAATTTATTTTTTTATGCTTTTTAATTAATTTATTTGTTTTCAGTTTTCTACAATCACTACCAAACACAAAATCCTCTTTTTGGCTTCTAAAACATACAATAATAAACCTTCTAACTCTGACATTCTGTGGAAATGTCTTAGATTATTTCAGGCCCAGACAGGTTGTGTACATCTCTGAATAACCTTTAAAAGGTCAAACACAAACCAGTCAGTTGTTTACCGATAAGTGAATTTAATAATCTCTGCCAAAATCACACAGTTGAAAGAGATGCAGCAGATCCAGATGAATCAAGTAGATTGGCTTTGTCACATTCTTTCTAAAGATTTATAATTTGTTTTGTATAGATATAGATAGATGAATACATGGGTGGACAGAATGACAGAGAGAGAGAGTGAGAGAGAGAGAGAGAGAGAGAGGAGAGAGAGAGAGAGGAGAGAGAGAGAGAGAGAGAGAGAGGAGAGAGAGAGAGAGAGAGTCAATAGAGGCCAGCTTGGTATGTTTTTAATCTGCCATTTTAACATTTGTAAATATCAAAACCTCTAAATTCCTCCTTTAATTATCTCCATTAATGAAGATTGCAATACTTCTATTTCTCATAGTTTTAGAGAGTTTCCTGAGCCTCAGAGATGTTAAGTGACTCAGCTGGTAAGTTTCAGAGGCAGAATTTAAACCCAGTTGTTCTTGACACCCCTCCCCATTCAGCACTCTACCTACTATACTCTGTTGCCCCTGAAGTTAAGCATAATTTGTGTTAAACTGCTGTTTTCTTCTACTATCTATTCTGTTGTCTTTTAATGTTGATAGGGTGACATCTTTCTCAGCACTCAGTAAAATGTATAAAAGGAATTTTATTTCACTTTTGATCTCAAAAAGCAAGCAATAACTGCTTTTCACAAAATATTGGATTTTCCTGAAATCATTCAGAAAATTAATTCTGCTGCCATAATATATTTTCTAATAGTTCAGTATAGAATTTTCTAGGTATATTTGAAATTACATATGGTAATACAGATACCTCTTCTTAAGTATGAAATAGTAGTAGTAGTAATTTCAGTAAGTGGTAGTAATTTCAAATAAACAATAAAAAATGTATCAAAACACAATCTCTGAAATAGACTCTCTAACCATAATTTTAACCAGGAAGTGATGAAATTAAAATTTTCTGAATCTGACCTAAATAACTTATTTTGTCGCTTCCTCTCCAGGTCATATTTAATCAATAATTAAGTAAATACTGGATACACCCAGCACTTTCCTGCGCATCATAGGAGATAGTGATAAACCAATGGAACTCTTATTTCAATCACATGGGAAAATCCCATTTGAAAATATTCCCTATATCAATGCAAGTTGGCCCTTTCTCTGCAATTTCTATAGCTTTGGAGCGTTGCCCATTGCACCGAGAGGAGAAGTGATTTCTCAGAGTCACAAAGCCACTAAAATGGTAGAGGTAAGACTTGAACTCAGGTCTTCCTAATACTAATGTTAATTCTCTATCCATTATGTAGCAATAGAGTGCCTCTTGCTACAAGATATACCGAAGAAAAATAAAATGCTTTCATGATTTGTAGTGTTCCAGATAACACCCAAAATTGAACCTTTTTTTTTAAAGTATCATTAAGTTATTGATAGTTTAGGCTTCTTTTGACTTGAAAAGGAACCTACCGTAATAGCTAGAGTATGGAATTTATAGGAAGGCAAATTCTTACTGGTAAATTCAGGTCTGACTGCTAAAATTGTCTATACCTGACAGTTTTAAGCTTCCATAACAGTCAAAATGAAAAAGATAAGAGCATCATTTCTCAGTTCTTTGTGACTGTGCGGGCTTAATTATTTTGCAAGTCTGTCCATCTACTTGAAGGTCCCAGAACTCATCTCTCTGATTGTCCTTTTTAAAAGTCCTTCAACTTTATATTTACTTGAAACTTAAAAGCCTTCTAGGAAATGAGACAAAAGTAAGTGAGGGACTAGGGTAGTAAAAATCTACAGTGATATTTCTCTAGAAATCATCTACTTTTTAAAGTCTTTCTTGTAACATTTTATTCAAGTTTTGACAACTCTCATGTGTAAAGGACCCTTCTTTTTTGTTAATGAGTTTTCATCTTTTTAACCTTATAGTATTATAACTTCCACCTGTTTCTTAGCTACCGAATATTTCATAGGGGAAAGGAAGGAAAAGGAGTAAATGGGAAGGGAATGGCATTTGTGCAATAATAAAAATTAACGTTAACAATAATAATAATAACATTTTTACCGTATTTACAGCATTCCAGGCACTGCGCTAAGCATTTTACAACTATTTTCTCATTTGAACCTTGGAACAACCATGAGAAGTAGGTGCTATTATTCCCATTTTATAAAGGAGTAAACTGAGGCAGACAAAGGTTAAGTGACTTGCCCAGAGTCACACAACAAGGATGTGTCTGAGGTCAAATCTGACCTCAGACTTTCCTCACTCCAGACCCAATGTTCCTTCCCTGTGCCACCAGCTGCCTCATACCATTACAAGTGTAATTTCTGATTGTAAGGCTATCACTTGTATGTCCAAGGGAAAACAATCTGTATAAGACAATACTAAATAATGTTGCTATTATTTTACAGGGCACTCTGCTACATTCTTTGCAGATTTGTTATTCAGATGCTTACAGGTGGAGTTGAGATCACACTTCACTTGAAAACAATGCTCTCTCATAAGTTAAACAGAAGTGAAACATGAAAATATTCATAGAAGTCTGTAATCTTTAAAGGAAGGAGCTCAAAACTAAATATTAAGCCATTACATTATATCAGTTTAGCAACAAATTGAAATAACATCATGGATAGATGACTTTTCAATGGTACATCTGTCTGACTCTTCTGATTCCAAAACTTCTGGGGTTCTTAAAGCTCAAAAGGGTTCTTTAATGCATTCAACAATTAGCCTTGGTAAGGCAAGAGCCAAGATAAACAAAATGAATCATTCCATGAGGTTGAGTCAACACCATTTGGATGTGTTAAATGCTATTGGTAGATGGTCCCCTAATGAGAGAACCAACTATCATTTAATTAAATAAACTCATGAGGGAGAAGCAGAATAATCCGCGTAGGCACAATCTACTAGTTTGTCTGTAAAAGAGCCATTCTTATAATAATGCTAAAGCAATGTCCTCCATACACGCGTGCACGCGCACACACACACACACATACAGACTCACATATGTCCACCTCATATATTTCCTACCCATTCTTCAAAGCTCAAGTAAAGCCTGCCTCCTTCATGTATTGTCTCATGTTGATTTCAGTCCATATCATTCTCCATTTCTCTGTGAGCTTATTGAAAGAAGACTTTTTTTTTCTTTCTCTGGGTCCCCATCACCCAACCCAGCATTTGTCATATAGTAGGTTCTCAAAAGTAGAAGGACAAAGAGCATCAATTCCCATAAAAATTTGCTGGTAATTGGAAGTACTCTCAAATTCTAATCATTCTTTCTTTGACATTTGACCGAATGACTATTTATTATCCATGTCCTATCTACCATATACAATGCATTTTATCACAAAATAGCTTAATCTCTAATTACTTCATTTAATAATCTTTTCTTCTCAGAATAATATCAGCTAGTGTTTATGTGGGATTTTAGGGTTTGCAAAGCAGCATATAACTATTATCTTATTTTATCCTTGCAACAATCTGTTTTTGGGGGAAGGCGCAGGAATTAGGGGCTATTATTTACACAAGAGTGAACTGAGGGAAACAGAGGTCAAATATTTGCCCAGGATCATATTAGTAGTAAATGTCTGAGGCAGAATTTCAACGTAGGTCTTCCAGATTCCAGATATTGCCTTCTATCTACTGTGCTATCTAACTCGCTCACTAAAGTTATAAAATGTTTGAGGGCTGGTACTCTGTCTTGGAATTTCTTTTAATGCCCATAAGGCTTAGTATAGCATTAGGCACCTAACATGATACTCAAAAAATACTAAATCAATTCATAAAGAAATATGAAAAATGTATTCACTGGTCCATGTATGTCATAATTCTCTGGACACAATTTATAAATCATTACAAATAAATATTATATAATAAGTATAATATTATAATAATTATAATAATATTATAATATGTAATAAGTATTATATAAATAAGTATAAGATAGATAAGCATCATGTTTTGAAAGAATTTGATGTTTCTTTTAAAGTGTTGGAAATATACCCTAACTTTTCTCTATTGAAAACTAGGAAGTATGAATATAGACTCATTCGTGCATTTATAAAAACTTACAGACTAGTTAAATATCATGTAACACCCCCATCAATAGCAATTACTGCAAGTATTAAGTCATAATAGGCAAAGGAAAAAGTAGTTCTCACTAAGTATATATAGTCATCATAAAATGTTTGTGATACTTTTACCTATCAGTTAGCTGGCTATTCTAATCCCAAAACTTCTAGGGTTATATTTCAATACTTGGCTCTCTTGCTTCACTCTTGCTACATTTTTTGTGCTCCCCTCCCATGTTACTTTTCTTTCAAACCCCTTCTAATCCCCCTTTATGTGATCTCTTCTACCTTTCCTTCTGTTCTCTTCTACTACACCTTGGACTTCTCTTTGGACCACATCTTGCCTTGTGTTTCCACTCTACCCCCAAATTTTATCACCCACTTCACAAGTATCATCTTCCTCTACAGTGCTCTGCTCTCCAAAATTACTTCCCGAACCTCTATCTACTATAATTCTCCTCCCAACAAAATCTCATAATCTTTTAGCATATCTCATCCAGGTGTTAACAAAGGTAAGATGAATAAATTAATTCACACTAAGGTATGGATAACATATTACCTCCTTAACTCTTCCAGGAATATGTTTGTTGATCCAAATGGATTTGTGCACAATAGGGTTTTAAGCAGTGTCAATGGGAAATTTGGGGAAAGGAAGAAGTAGCTACCACCCTTTAAATTATATCCCTTAGATTATTCTCTGATTTAAGACTGACGTGGAATAAAGAAGAAAGTAATTTTTGGTTTCTACATCACAGAGATTTCCCTCAAAATATTTCCTTGTGAATGAGTTGGTCACTACTCCACTTCCTTGACTCCCACAAGCTTTCTGACTCAGTCTATATAATATAGAAGAAGGAGAAGAAGAAGAAGGAGGAGGAGGAGAAGGAAAAGAAGGAGAAGAAGAAGAAGAAGAAGAAGAAGAAGAAGAAAAAGAGGAAGAAGAGGAAGAAGAAGGAAGAGGAGGAGAAGAGGAAGAAGAAGATGATGATGAACGCTACATTCTGTATCAAATAGCAGAAGATTCCCACTGCCATGCTGACCGCCATCATTAGAGGTCTTCAAGAGAAAGTTAATAAACTTGCAGGGCAGGAGGGGGAGGGTTCAAGGTAGAAAAGATTCTAATTCAATTATAGGGTAAATTAAATGGTCCTTGAATTCCCTTAAAACTTGATTCTGTGACTCTGTAATAGCCATTTGTAGTGGTCAGAGAACTGGTAAGTTTTCCCTCTGGAACTCTGCACAGCAATGCCCTAAGTAATCCTGGCAGTGGGGCCAACATCAATTCAGGTCTCACAGTATGCAGAACATGGAACCTCTTTTTACTCTCATGTACATGAGCTACCTTTTCTCTTTCCATTCTTCCCACCATTCTTTAAGAATGATTTTAAATATATTTGAATCAGTATAATTGCGTGATAGCATTCTTTTTATACATGTACAGTAGATAACTAAAGTAGAGATATAGATACTTTATATTTTATGACAAGTATTATGTAATTATTCTTTTTCCATCCATGCTTTGTTTTCTGCTTCTTTACGATTATGTCATCTTAGCAGCCAATGTAAAATAATCTAAAATAAGAACAAAGTATGACAAATTGAACTTGGCAAAAGCAAAAAGAAAACATTTTTTAAAAATGCAACCATCCTGGAAACTCTTTTGTGATATGAGCTTTTTAAGTCCTTGAAACTTTGAGAATATCTGTCTTTATTAACTTTTGCTTTTTGCTGATGGTTTCTCTGGTTTTATTATAGCTCATAGCATTGTAAATTAATTTAACATGAAAGGATAAAAATGTTGCTTTTGAAATGTTTCTCATTAAATTATGGAAAAATATTACAATAAATAAAAGACAGGAATGCCTCTGGTACCAGCTTCTGTTTGCTCAATTATTGCTGTACCAAAAGTGAATTATTGCACAGTTAACTTGGAGGCAATATTATTGCCATTATATTATAAAATAGATGAGTTGCAAACTTAAAAAAAAAGTACAGCATAGGTCTTTTGAAAGTGAAATCTCTTTCTGTACTCTGTTAAGATTACTGTAGAATGTTAGATGTAGAAGCTACCACAGAGACCATCTATTATAACACACACACACACACACACACACACACACACACACACACACACACCTCCTTTAGGACAGAATCAAAATTCCAACCGTAGTCTTAAATATTCTGGAAATCTTTATGTCCAATGTTCCTTCCACTGTCATACTGCCTCAGTGTAAATTTTCTAGAGGTTTAGATAATGACAAACCTAACTCTGTATTAAATAACTAAAATGTAAAGATCAAATGTTCACTTTACCCAACGTAAAAAAAAGGTAAATAAAAGTTATATCTAGAAATATAAGATAATTTAAAAGTTAAAACAGTAGATAATTTAAGCCAAACAAACTAAAGAAAACTAATTTGGGGCGTTACAAAAATTTTGGGAGTCATATAGCCATTGGCTAAAGATATAACTGAAGTCCTTATAGATGGTTATAGTAGAGAATTTTTTATTAAACATATAGCCTCACAGAAAAGAGAAAAAATAATTTCCTTGGGATGAAAGTAATGGGATGGGATACAGTGGGTTTTTTCTAACCATAGGAAGATAGTATGATGTAATGTAAAGAGTTAGAAGACCTAGATTTGATTCCTAGCTGATAATTAGTAGCATGGCTTGGCATTTTACCTGATCTTTGTGACTATCGGTAAATCAATTCCCTCTGTGAGCCTCAGATTCTGCATGTGTAAAATGAGAATATCTTCCTTATGTCCCAGAATTGTAGAAAAAAGTGCTTCATAAATTCTCCTAATTAATTCGTAAAAATATGTTATTAAGAGGATTCAGAAGAGATTTCCTAAAGTCATCCCTTACTTATCTGGACCTCGAATTACTTTCACAACAACATAAAATTCAGATTTAGAAGACCTGAAAGATCAATTAATGTGATCCTCTCAGTTTATTGATGAAAGTGAGACACAGAGATTAAATGATTTACCCAAGATCATACAGCATTTGAAGCCAGGATCTTTGACTCAGAAACCAGTGCTCTTCCCACCATAATGCACAGCTACCCAAAAGGATGTCTAAGCTGTATCTAGCTGGTGCCAAAATTCATATTTTAAAAATGAAAAGTACAGTCTGTATGAAGCCAGCTGACTAATCTGAAAATCTCCCATCATTGAATTGACTACACTGATGAGCTGAAGGAAGCCCTGTTTAAAAAAAGAAAAGTTACATCTAGAAATATAAGATAATTTAAAAGCTAAAACAACAGATAATTTAAACAAAACAAACTATAAACTCTTATTTGAAATAACAAAGAAATGAGGTGTTCTGGTTAGCTTAGAATATTTCCATGCATGTGGATTTTTTTTGTATTTTTAAAGAATTAAAATGCATAGTATGGCAAGATACACTATCACTTAAACTGCAGTGAGGAGAATTTGGTTTATGTAAGGACGTTAGAATCATTTGCATAACTGTCAGTTATTATTATTCTACAGAAGTGCAGAGAATGGTAGGATGAAAAATGTACTACTGGGTTTGATCAGAAAATCAAAGATCTGAATTCAAGTTCTAACTTTGCCAACCTTTGGTATTTTCTTGTTGGTTTCCTTGCCTGTTTTTTACCTTTCTGGGTTTAGCTTTCCCATCTGTAAAATGAATTAGTTGGCCTTAGATGACCTCTGAGTTCTCTTTCCTGCGATCTTAAATTCTGATAGGAAGTTTCTAGCTTATGACATAAAAAAATCCAGTTTTTAAGTAGCTCATTTTCTGCATGCTTTCGGTTAAAGAATTGTTTTTCATTGTTAAAATGTGGTTTTGTTTAAATGTGTATGCATTTTATCTGATATGTTTCTGTATAAGTTTTATTCAGGAAATGAGATTTGATATTATACAAAAGACCTTTTAAAAACTAAAGTAGACACTTACATTACTTAAAAACACAAATATGTGTAATTTATTGCCATAATTTGGACAGAAGAAGTCTATGGATAAGTCGTTGAAAACCTCTCAGGAACTGACCCAAATAGATTGCATTTAGTAGAGAAATACTTCATGTTGTTATTAGGGAATTTCTCACTATTAATTTTGCTTTATCTTTGCATTTAGTAATGGAGTCAATTTCTACCATGTTTAAACAGTTTATATTTTGTTTAAAACAGCAATTTCGGTGTTCTAATTGTCATGTTTCTGTGTACATACCTGAGCTAGCCAGATTACTAACCCAAATTTGTCACTTCCTGTCATACTCTCTCATTGACTAACAGTACTGGGAGTAAGATAATTTAGGAAAAGAAGCTATGTTATAGAGGAAAGTGATAGATTTGGAGTCTGAAAGCATATTGCCATTCTGCTGTGGGTAGATACAGCCCTCCCTAGACCTCAGTTTACTCTTATGTCATGTAAGAAATTGGACTACATCATTGAAGGGTCCTTTTAGCTAGAGACATATGATTTCATAAATTTAAAAGCCTCACTAGGACTTAGCTTGAAAACTTTCAGGGGCGTGGGGCAGTAGAGCATAGGCATAGAGTAGCTATAGTGCAATGGATAGAACACTGGACTTGGAGTCAGAAAGACCTGAGTTCAAATTTGACCATAGACATGTACTAACTGTGTGACTCTGGGCAATTCACTTAACCCTGGTTGCCTCAGTTTCCTCATCTGTCAAATAAATGAGTTGGAGAAGGAAATGGCAAAGCATTCCTAAATCTTTGCCAAGAAAAACCCCAAATGGAGTCACTAAGAGTTGGCCATGACTGAAATGACTTAACAACAAATGGAGCAATATTTGGTAACTGCCTTAATCTCCACTTGATTTCTCCTAGCATGGACTATCTTCGCATAAACAGATAGAACCATAAGAATGTCAAGGAATCGACAGTCAGAACTGAATTGAAACAGGGCATTTGAAACTGTCTTTCAGAAATTAATCTTCACACTCACCATGACCATAGGGTGGCTTTAATATGAAACAACCACTGGTCAGAAAATAACATCCATTAAATCATTCTGTCTTTATAAATTTAAAACATCCTTTGAGACCTTGACAGTCATGTTCCTCCATTTTTTCTGGAGGGTATGCCCAATCAATAGAAATGGAATTCTTCTGTGTCTTCCACTGATATTGAACTGTTCAAGTATAACCTTGGGAATATTTCTAGAAGTAGTCTACAGATTTTTAATGCTATATCCTATCATCTGAGGACTTCTATTTTAATGCCATAGTATTCTTAAAGTATGTTAGACATTCCATTTACAGAATCTCCTGTAACAGCAATTAGAAGTTTATGGTGCACATAATGCAAAGCACTCATTTTCCAAGACAGCTTTAGGTGTAAAGAAGCCACAGTCATTTCTCACTTCATTCTTGAATATGTCTTTGTGCTCATGATATGTGAGACCTTGGTCATTGGGACACAGTGTCAGTCTTGGTCAATTTCTTAGTTTAAAAGTTATATTACTAAAGCACACGTGTGATCATGTTTTTGAAACCATGGACTTTATACATTTTGTTCAAAGAGATATTCAGTTTAATTCACTGAATAAGCATTTACATCATATACATGGTCCCAAAAATCTTAATATGGTTTTAAACTTTAATACTATTTACAGTATCATCTCGCATGATACTGTACTATGTTTTATTGTATTAAACTATGCTCCTGTATATTGTGTTCTGTCTCATTGTATCATATCATATCAATTATAATTTGTGATAACATGTGATAAGGAGGGTCTCTAATATAATGGTGGGGCATTTATCATATGACTAAAAAAGCATGGGGGCAGCTAGGTGGTGCAGTGGATAGAGTACCAGTACAGGAGTCAGGAGGACCTGAGTTCAAATCTCACCTCAGATGTTTGACACTCACTAGCTGTGTGACCTTGGACAAGTCACTTAACCCCAATTGCCTCATCCTGGGTCATCTCCAGTCATCCTGATGAATATCTGGTCACTGAATTCAGATGGCTCTGGAGGAGAAGTGAGGCTGAAGACCTGCACAGCCCTCCCTCACTCAGAACAAAGTCAACTGCAAGTCATATCATTATTTCTCTTCAGCAACGAAGGACAAATAACACAAAAGAACATGATACCCTCCTAACAGGCCCTCCTTCCTCCATTCAATACCCCTCCAACACATTCTTCCCAGACTCTGTTCTGCTCAGAAATTTTCTCTGATTCCTGATTACCTACAGGGAAAAAATTGAACTCCTTTGTAAATCCTCTACTGCTGCTAGTCTATCTTTCAAGTCTTATCTTGCATTATTCCCTACCCAGTACTCTACATCTCATGCCAATCAGATCACTTTTTGATTAGCAAATATGCCCTAAGCTTTCCTACTTTTGTGACTTTGCTGGTGTGCTTTCCTGCACCTGGAATGACCTCCCTGTGTAGAAAGAATTCCTGTAAGTCTTTTAAAGCTTCCTTTATTTTTGATACTGGTTTTCATCTTTCTTTTTTTATTCAAGCTTTCTAATGCTTTACTTTATTATTTTAAAAAATTTAGTATCATTTATCAATTGAATGTGGATTTTTTTCGCTTTCATTTTATTAATTTTCATTATGCCTTTCATAATTCTCCTAATTAATGGCAGCCTCATCCGCACCTCCTTCTCCCACCTAATATAACTTTTTTGCACCTTTCTAACACAGAAACTATACCTGTGATTACATAGAGAACTCTGTGAAAACTCCTTCCATCTAGGCAGGTCAGCACCTTCTCTGAAGCTTAGGGTCTTTGAGAGCTGCCTGGGGGTTTTAAAAAATTTAATGATGTGCACAGACTTGAACTCCAGTCAAGGCTAAAATCAAGATGTTCCATAGTCTGAGGCCTTCTCTCTAACAACTATGGGCATACTTCCCTCTCTAATTCAAAATTACCTGTAGGTTGTGTCTATCCATGTGAAGGAGGAGAATTTTAGGTAATCATAAAGATAATTAAAACCACAAAAGTTACTGTCACTTTAAATATATTAATTGAACATAAAGTACAAGCATATCTCATTTTATTGTGATTCACTTGATCATGTTTCACAGATATTGCTTCAGTTTTGGTTTTTTTTTTTTTTTCAAATTGAAAGTTTGTGGCAATCCTGCATTGAACAAATCTATCTGTACCATTTTTTCAACAGCATGTGCTCATATCAGGTCTCTGTCACATTTTGGTAGTCTCACAATATTTCAGACATTTCAGACATTTAGTATTATATCTATTAGGTTGATCTGGGTTCTGTGATCTATTCTAATTGTTTTGAAGCTCCATGAACCACGCCCATGTAAGATGACAATCAATAAATGTTATTTATGTTCTGACTGCTCCACTGACCATGACCATCCATCCCTCGTCTCTTTGGATCTCCCTGTTCCCTGAGATGAAACAATATTGAAATTAAGTGAAATATTAAGTGAAAGAAAGAATCAATTGATGTGGCAAACTTCTTTGTTGTCTTATTTTAAGAAATTGCAGCAGCACCCCAACTTTTAGCAACCACGACGCTGATCGGTCAGCAGCTGTCAACACTGAGGAGGGAAAACTCTCCCCAAGTAAAAAGATTACAACTCCTTGATGAAGGTTCAGATAATCGTTTGCATTTTTAGCAATAAAGTATTTTAAATAAATTTTTAGATATAATACTATTTCATACTTAACAGAATACCGTTATTATAAACATGACTTTTATATGCACTGGGAAACTACAAAGTTCATGTGACTCCCTGGAAAAAAAACCCACTACCATATCTCTGATTCCATATTTGATGGGTTTTGACTACTTAATATTTTGAATTGTTTGTGCTGTAATTCTCATCTCCCAGGATAAGCACTTTCTTTAGTATTATAATATATATAAATTAAGGTGATATGAGGATTTCATTTGAACTTACCTGAACAGAGACATGGAGTTGTGTAAAAGTTAGCTATATAATCAAATAACAAGCCTGCTTTTGGCCTTAAAGCCAGCAGCAAGGTTATGATACCCACTGGTGTCATTGTCTAATGCAAAATTAAACTGGAGAAAGAAAAAAGAACAAGCAAAGAGGGTAGAAATTAAAAAAAAAACATAGGATCTAAGTAGAAGAGGAAAGAGTTTAGTAAAGAAGGAGGAAGACTGGAAATTTTGTTATTTATTTAGTGGTATTAGTAACATAGAATTCCTACTTCTGATTTTGATAGATATAAGTTTGTGGACTGAAATTTCTTTCATTAAGTGTAAAGGTAAAGATTCCACAATGGGGGAAACTGAAGGGAAATATATAAGCCTGAAAATTAATTTTATTAACATTTATTTTTCATATATATATATTTATTTTCAGTTTTCAACATTCCCTTCTACAAAATTATGAATTTCAAATTTTCTCCCCATCCCCCTGTAGACCTTCCGAGTGGTCTCAGGCTGGAAAATTGTTTCAGTCTGTCATTTTATGGATTCTGCTGCTCTAGAATTTGTTTAGAATCATTTTTATAGGTTTTTTTGAGGGATTGGGGTGAAGAGCTCTAGCAGGTCCCTGCTTCTACTCTGCCATGTTGGCTCCACCCCCAATTTTATTAACTTTTTAATTCAAAACATTTAATAGTGCTAACAACTCCTAAGAAACTATGGCTACCATAGGAATTTTACCTATATGCTGATAGAACTCCCTGATGACCTTGTGATCATCACGCTATAGGTGACCCATTTATCATTATCAATGAAATGAATCAAAATACTATGATGGGTCCTGTCTCAGCCTTTTTTTATTCAGTCATGATCCAAAAAGGAAACCTAAAAATTGTGCAAGTATATATGTTTAGTCCTCCAGGAAACCCAGTATCGTCATTATCCAAAGTCACCAAGTCAGTAATATATCTCTTCTGATAACTGTCTTCCAAAGCATACATCAAAGAAGACAATAGTGCCAAAATGTAGCAATAGATGCTGCTAAAAAAAAAAAATGCTAAATGCAGAAAATGAAATGGCTATGAAAGCGTGGTGCAATCTGTGAATTCAACTCAGTGTTTTGTATGAGATTAATTCATAGGAACCTAAAAATCCTACCCCTGAGTAATTTTTATCTCGAATTATTTTTTCAAAGATAAATGTACCATAGCTATTTGATTGTTCAGCAGACTGAAGTGTTCTTTGTTAAAACTCTAAGGAATATGCTATTTTCTAATCCACATAGTGAGAGATACTTTTAAACACAGAAGAGAGTATCAGGGATATATATGTATATGTATGTATGTATGTATGTGTGTGTGTGTGTGTGTGTGTGGGAGAGAGAGAGAGAGAGAGAGAGAGAGAGAGAGAGAGAGAGAGAGAGAGAGAGAGAGAGAGAGAGAGAAAAGAGAGAGAGAGAGAGACTCATATTCCATTAAGCTTTAGAAAAAAGGAAAATATTCTACAGAATATTGTAATTAAATAATTTTAGTTTGCCTATATGGAAAAAGTCTTCATATTTTATTCAGGTGGGATAGTGTAGTTTGGGATTTTTTACCTTGGTTTTTAGAAGACTTAACTTTGACCTATGTTTTACTAACATGATAGAGATTAAGCTATACTATAACTTGTGCTAAGTAGATTTGGCAGCTTTGAAATTGGATTTTTTTTTGTTTATTTTACATTAAATCCTCCTAGCACCTTACTGATTAATTTATACATATTGTCTTTTTTAACGAGAGTGCTTAGCCTGGGAGGTGCGAATTAAAACAAAAACAAATCAACACCTAAAGCACCTAAAGCCAATCAACATGTCAGGTGTATAGCACATAAGTTAGAGAGGCATGGCCTCCCATCACAGCCTAATCTTCAGTGGAATTATAAACATTTTTGAAGTAATAGAGAATCTAACATTTTCTACATCAAAAGAATATTCTCTGAACTTCATCTCTGGGTGATAGCACACCACAACATATGGATGTCTAGATTTCTACAGACTTGATGACTGACGTACTGTGGGGAATTACTTAAATATCACAGCTCTATCCCAAACAATCAGACCTGGAGTCAGTACAGAATCATGAAATTCTTTCCCCTGTGCTCTTAAGCACAGCCTCTCAGGATAAATCTTGAGCAAGTTGTGTACCAGCAGCTGTCATGCATTCTGTTTCTATAAATTCCCCACTGGTGCCTTAGAAAAACATACTACAAAGGAACTTCACAATACATAAAGGCACATGATGCTAACTGGAAATCCTTTCCCACAGTCTAGAATATAGAAGGACAGTGAGAATACTGAAAGGCAACAAAAATCAATCACAGGTCACATTTATAAAGTGCTTTACAGTTTATAAATGAAATAAAACAAGGAAGCAGAAAAAGACTGTCCACCCTAGAATTTACAAAATGGGTATCCTAGTCTCAAATGAGATGACACTTATCAAGCTCTTAGTACAATGTCTGGTATATAGTAAGTGCTAAATAAATGCTAGCTAGTTAATATTAGTAGAAGCAATAGTCATCACCCTCATCATCATTGTGGTCTCTATCCAACTCATTACTTATTTGAACTAGTTGCTTTGCTCTTTCTTCCATAGAATAGGAATGTCATAAATGCTTGTTGGAATGGGAATTTCCTTACATCAAATCTATGTCAAAAGGGTTTTTTTCTGTTTCCCAGACCTGCTCTCTACCTTCCTTTTGTCATATATCCTCTGCCTTGTCACCTCACTGTGTCTTCTCTATTTTCTAAAAGTACAGTTTATTTGAAATGTACTCAGCCCTCCTCTGTAGGTTCTGTCCTTGAATCTTGGATCACTCTAATCCACTCCAGGGGATCATCTGCCTAGAAACTCATATCCTAAACAAGCTTCTACAGTAATCAAAGGGAACCAAGTAAATTAGCTTAACCTTGAACTGGGCCTGGGATTTAGGGGGAACTGAAGAGAAAGGCAGAGACTGATTAGTGATTTAATTCTAATCAAACTAACTGTGCAACTTGAGCCCATCTGTAGTCATAGAGTGTCTGTTGTATGTAGAACCTATATCCTGACAGCCCCTTGTATTGTGGTACAGGTGTGTGCTGTAGGGAAACTAGAGGTTTGCGTTGAGGAGCAAGCAAGAGGTTCTCCAGGAAAGTGAAAGAGAAAAGAACATTAGTATTGGGAACTTTGTATTTAAAGGAAAAATTGTGTCCCTTCCCTTTCCCTGTCGCCACCCTCTGGATGGTAAGAATGGAAAATTGCCCAATCTGCTACCCAGGAGCCTTCTGTTTGAGAGCCACTCTGAAGACTCCCTATTACCCCATATGTTACTCTGACCCTCCCAGTAATTCTACAGGAATGGCCATGCCCTGAAATCTAGGTCTCTTCACAGGTTTAAGAAAATGATGGCAAATTACATTTGTATAGAGTTTAACAATTTTCTAAGTAACTTCACCAACTAATTTCACAGAATCTTTACAGCCCTACAAGATGTCCTGGGGAAATATTATCCTCATTGTACAACTCAGGAAATAGACAAATAAAAGTTAAGTGATTGGTCCAAAGCTGCACTGCCAGTTCCATCACCAGAACTCAGGTCTTCCAACCTCAATCTAATATTTATTTTCCAAGGGAAAATATTTCACTCATGCATCTTGGTTTCAAAAGTACAATCATTTCTCATTAATAAAACCCAACCCCAACCCTGCCTTAAAAAAAAGTTAAGTTAAACTATTTGATGCAATGATTGAGCTAGTAAAATATATAGTATTGCATACCCATGAGTTATCACTTCTCTTGCATGAAAAACTGTATTCCAACATTAATAACCTGAAAATAGTAGGTTGTTGAATATTATCAGAATTATGTGATATTTTAGTGTTATCTTCATTTGCATTATTGTGGTAATTGTATATATTTTTCTATTGTTTTCTTCACTCTTCATGAGTTCTTGCAAGTCTTCTCTTGCTTCCCAGAACATTCGTCATCCCTTACAGCATAATAATAACCCATTACGTTCATATACCACATCTTTTTCAGTTGATTTCCCAATTAATGGAATTCATACTGCTCTCCACCATTTGTTACTACAAACGGTGCTACTATGAGGATTTTGAAATGTATGAAACCTTTCTTTTCTGTCATTGACCTTCTTGGAGTACTTGTGAGTAGCAGTATCATTGGGTCAAAGCATATGAATAGTTTAATAACTTTCCTCACTTAATTCCAAATTCTTACCAAAAGCTTGATTAATTCACAACTTTGCTAACAGTGTATTGGTGATTCTAAATTCCCACTGGCCCTGCAATATTGACCTTTTCTACTAAACCACAATGTCTCCAGCTCTTTTGTGACCACTTTCTAGAAAGAAGATAGACAACATATTAAAGCTATTAATGTAAAATCAACTTATAAATCAATATGATTGTTTATATTCAGCTTTTCTTTAGACTTGGTAACATACAACCTTTTTATCATTATATACATCTTAGGTTAATTCAGATAAATTATAACTCTTCTTCAGGAAATAATATATTTTCCAGTGCTTTTTCAACCCCAAGAACTATTCTGACCTAAATTAATATTAGTAAAATTGTCAATATAGGTGTTGTTTTCATTGTCGACTGTCTTTGTTGATATTAGCATTCTGTGTAGTAAACACACTGTGTAAAATGTTTTATATATATATATATATGTATGTGTATATACATGGAGGGATCTCAAAAATCTTAATGCAATATATATATATATATATAATATATGTGTATAGTATGTAGGAGTGTGTGTGTGTATATATAATATATATATATGTTTGTGCATATGTGTGTAGATTTGAATATGGATATAGATATCAAAGTGCAAGAAGAACAAGAAAAGTCCTATTATTTCATCATTATAGGAAGTTCTCTGTGGGAAAACTCCTCCACTAAGTGACATCAGTAACACTTGTATAATTTAGTCTTAGTTTCCTGGAGCACTAAGAAATGAATACCTGACCTTGGTCACAAAAAACCATGTGACAAAAACAGGCCTTGAATATGGTCATCCCTAACTGTAGGCTTTGTAACTCTATCCACTCTAAACAAGCCTGAATCTCACAAATTTTCTTTCCTTCCTTCCCTCCTTTTACTCCTTCCTTTCCTTTCCCTTTCTTCTTTCCTTCTTTCTTTCCTAGTCATTTGATTTTATTTATGCATCTAATATCTAAGACAGAATTCTAGTTTAAACCATTAACAGCAAACACATTGATTATACTTTTCTAAATTGAGACAATTCATTTTTAGAAGTCTTTGGAAAGCTCAAATATCCTTTTATTTGACTTTTAAAGTGTTAATGAAATCAAATGGAAGCTATCTTTGAAATGGAGGGTTTTGACTCCTTCATAAGGAATTAATTCAGAAACAGAATTAGGAAACATTTTTGTTTTGTTTTTACTTTCCCTTTACTTATCTGGATACTGTGGAAATGATACTACCTTTATATTTCTGCATTTTGTGTAAGACCACATGAAATATAGGTACTGATAAAAGCCCAATAAGTAATTTTGAAGACCTGTGCTTTAACTTTTATCCATTTTTAAATGCACATAAAAAACAAATGCCAACCATCCCCAAGAGAGTTCCCTTTATTGCCCTGTTCCTTTTAGCTTCTTCCTTCACAGAGAATGTATACTGCCATGGACAGATTAATGTGACCCTTCAAGAGGACACACAGAAAAACACTGTTCTGGGCTAGCACTTTGTAGTGGGATGTTGTAATTACTCACCAAGTGAACATTAATCAGGACTCGATTACAATGGAATTACCTGTTACATTCACATTAATAGCTAATGAACTCCTCCTGACTGATGTTGTTGTAATGAATACAAAAGGAATTAATAATGATCTGGCACTCATTGTGAGGCATAGTCATTAAGGGCATACCATCAAAAGTCTAGTAGTTCTTTACAATAAACGAGCATTAATTAAATAAAATCACAATGGGATTCCTATTGAACTACTTATATCCACATTACAAAGAAATTAGCCGCTTGGGATTAATGTTACTGCAATGGATTCTGAAGAAATTAATAATGATTATCCACTTTAAAATATTTTACAGAAAAAACTCTTGTTTTTATTTACTAAGTGGTAATGACAGCAAAGAAAATGATTAAGAAAGACTTTGTGTGGCTTATTAGTATAAGACTAGAGAATGAGATCAAGTTCTGTGTTCTGTAATATGTATTAATTCAAAGAATTTTCTCTATAAACATAACCTTTATAGTCGACATTTATGCCCTACTTCAAATGGAAAATTTGATGGCCCATCTAAATTGTCAAAGTAATATTGACTTTATTTCTATGAGAAAATAAGAGACAAATATTCCTTACTTGAAAAATGTCTCCTGTGAATATTGAGCAAAATGTTAAGAAGCATCTTAGAACTGAAATTTAGAAACATAAAAGCAGAGCCAGATTCTTCATATACAATTTCTAAAGTGTAATTGAGCATAGACACATCAAGATGGAAAAAAAAATCAGACTCTCTCAGTAAAGGAGTTTTCAATCTAAAAAAATGTTCTGTTTAAAAATTGCTTGTGGCAACAATTCTGTCAGAATGTAAGAAGGGTTACATGACTTTTGTGATCAGATTTAGTTCATATATTATTTGTAAGCATGGTACATTAAATGGCTCTTGAACCATCGTATCTATGCATTATTTTATGTGCATGTATACTCATATGTAATACATATATTATATTGTGTTACATAATCCTAGCACATACATGGAACATGGCAAGTGATTAATAAATGTTTGATAATTGATTCCAGATCCCAGGCCCCCTCAATGCTCCACTGCTAGTACCTTCCCTTTGAGATTATTTTCCATTCTCATTGTGTGTGTGTGTGTGTAAATGTGTGTGAGTGCACATGCAAGCATGTGTGTGTGTGTGACAGAGAGAGAGAGAGAGAGAGAGAGAGCGCTCTTCCTTTGTATTTCCAGCACTTAGTATAGTATAGCACCAATAAATACTTGTTAACTGACCAACTGATGCAATTGTACTCTATGTAGAAGTGTATGTGTACATGGTTTTTCTTGTTTGGCCAAAACTATGATTTCATCCAATATTAGGAAGCCAAACCTTGGAAACTCCCAGAAATGCATCTAAACAACTGTTCTATAGCTTAGAGAATTTTCAAGGTCCCTGAGAGGTTCGACAACTTTACTTTATTCACACAATCAGTATATTTTAGAGACCAAATCTGAATCTAGGTAGGTAGCCATAATTGTAAGATTGGGCCCTCTACTTTACCATACTGCCTTTCACATTTGTAGAGAAAGATACATGTATGTGCACAAACATGTCTGGTGCAATGTTTGGTGGGGGTCCTCATCAGTGGAGAGCATGACCAGAGTTATTAAATCACAGGTCTTTCAAAGTACATATAAATATTTTGCATAGCTATATTCACCCTCACCAATATTTGACAATCAGGTAACATCATCCATGATTGGCCAATTAGCAATGTATACATATATGGACAGTGCAACTCTCTTAATTTGCATAAGTGATTAAGGGCTGTTAGCATATCAGAATGATTTTTCTTGAATTTGGCAAACAGATAAAGTACAGTTATATTTACTATGTCCTTGTCTCTGGAACTAACTACTGGTATGCTGTGAATTTTTTTAATCAGCTTTTCTGTTTTATTGAAAGTCTCTCCTAAAGGCAATCTATCTGTTTAATTGACAACCATTGTATCAATATATTAATTGTATCAATAAATACTCATATATTAACATGAAATGATTTAGTCAGCCAGCCAGTGGAAGCAATTATAAAATGTCCTTTTATCCTCTTTGTTTTTAGGCCAGAGATAATAAATAAACCAAGATAAATTTAATATACTTCAGTCCTTCAAAGAGCTGCAATTTTTATCTGATTGTGTACTCACTTTCTATTCTGTCATCTGAAACTTAATTGGTAGATACTGGGAGTTACTGTTGCCTGAAAACTTCTTTCTCCTGCCTTCAGTCTAGTGATGAGCCTCTATCCGCTTAGATAGGGCAGTACTTGGATGGCAAACATAGAATTGAACCCATATTTGAAATTTTTCCAGCTTAGTAGGGTCTGCCAGAATTTGAATTTTGTCATTAAAGCCTCTGTGAACTCAGGATCACCTTTAGGTCATGATGTGGCATCTACTTTGATGAAAGAGATTTTATATAACAAAAGAAAATAGAAATTTTAGAATTTAATAGTGACAGATTACAATAATGTATAGGATTTTGGTCCTATTAAGTTGCCTATTCCATCTTTTAAAACTACATACAGCAGTGATCCAACTATTCTGGAGAACAATTTCAAATGATGCCCAAAGGCAACCAAACTGGGCATTCCCTTTGATCCAACAATACCACTACTAGGTCTATATCTCAAAAAGATTATAGAAAAGGGAACGAGTACCAAAATACTTACAAAAGTCCTTTCCATGGTGGCAAAATATTGGAAATTGAGGGGATGCCATTCATTGGGGAATAGCTAACAAGATGTGGTATATGAATGTAATGGAATACTATTTTGCAATATGAAATGATGAATAGGCAGATTTCAGAAAAACCTGGAAAGATTTATACAAACTGATCCAAAGTGAAATTACTAGAAACAGGAAAACATTGTACACAGTATCAGCAACACTGTGTGATGATGAACTATGAAAGACTCAGCTTTTTTGCATAACACAATGATGCCAGAAAGTACAAAGGACTCATGAAGGAAAATGCTATCTACATCCAGATAGAGAACTGATGGATCCTGAGTGCTGATGGTAGCCAATTTTTTCATTTACTTTACTCTTTTTTGTGTTATTTTTTCCTTTTGATCTGCTTCTTCTCTTACAACTGTGAGTTATACGTAAATATGTTTTACACAATAGTACATGCATAACCAATATCAAAATGCCTAGCATTTTCAGAAGAGGGGAGGGGAAGGAGAGAAGGAGAAAATTTTGGAACTGAAAATCTTGTAAAGATGAATGCTAAAAATTGTCTTGACATTTAATTGGGAAAATATACCAGTAAAAAAATAAAATTACATAAAGGTTCAACCTAATCCAGTAAACATTTATTAAGCACCTATAATGTGCCGGGCACTGTGCTAAGCAATGCAGGTATAATTAATAAGAAAAGAGACATTTGTTGCCCTCAAGGAGCTTGCAATTCAAAGGAGGAGACAACACACAAAAGGCGGCAAGAAAGGTGGAGTGTGGGGGAGATCAGACACCAGGGAGGACCTGGCACAGGGGCATCTTGTTCTATGGAGTTGAAACCCGGCAGGGCAGCAGATGCAAAGTGGAGTGATCTGGGAGATCAGTTTCTGACCTCTATAAAGGCGCATATTGAAAGGAGTTTTGGTACACCACCCTCCAAACAGAGAGGAGGGGAGGCTGAAGCAGGTGCTGTCAACCAAGGCTCAAGTTAGCCTCAGGGTAGTGAATTTAGAAGCAATACGCTTTTCTTAGAGGAGCACTGTTTCTCAGATAACACACAGGAGGCATTGGCGTTTCGGGACTCTAGCATCTAACAGGTTCACTCTTGATCTGCTCAGATATCTTTGGAGATGTAAATAATCTTTATTCTAATGTAGTCTTTTCAAAGTTTGCTGACGATGGGCGTGTCAACTCCTCAGGTACTCCCTAATCACCCTTAAGAAGCCAGGGCAACTCTACCCCTATGGCTTGATGGGGTCAGTCGAGACAGGCACAACTTGTACCCTCCCCTAAATCTTTTCAAGCCTTGATGGGAGCAGGTCAAGGCACACACAGATTCCCCTATGGGTTCCCTGTGGTTTTCCGCGTGGTTGCCCACTTGCTTTACGGAGTAACAGGCAAAGAAGACATTTTGCCAACATTAAGCTCACAGGTTAACCTTAGCAATATCATTCTGCACAAGCTTAGTAAATATCACACGTCATAGCCTCGCAGCTCACATATCTCACAGCACGGTCTCAGTAGGACTACTTATCACTATGATTCTAGGAATTACTGTCTAGGATCCTTGGGGTTATTCTGGGAGTTATCTAACACCTGGAAAGTAGTCTTTGCCATGGTCATGGATCCTGAGAAACTAAACTCTGAAGGATAACAAAATCCTCCTTACATACAGGCATCTTGCTCCTTGGAGTTGAAACCAGGCAGGACAGCAGATGCAAAGCAAAGCTCAATTTCTGACCTCCATAAAGGAAGACAATGAGAGGAGTTTGACAATCTACTGTCCAGCCCTCCAGTCAGAAGGGTGGGGAGGCTGAGAGACATGGGATCAAAAGATGATGTGAAATAAAGGAAGCAAATGATCTATCCCTGCATAATTTAAAGCATTATTTAGAATTTATAAATACATATATATGTATGTATGTGTGTGTATATATGTGTGTGTGTGAATGTGTGTTTGTGTGTGTGTGTACCTCTATATCTAATTTTGGTATATCACTCTTTATATGGAGTAGTCAAATAAATTATTAGTCTACAAAATGATAAAGACTGATGGTTACTCCATATATTGTAGTGGATTCATTCAACATTACTTATGCAGGACATTTTGCTATAATTATAAAAATGAACATGGGCTAGCAGCCAGTATTTTAACCAAAATGTGAAGGTGTTTCATTTGAGAATTTGAAATGCCTTGCAATGAGTTCTGGATTTACTTTCACACAAGGCAGGCACATTTTATTATTATTTTAGTGTTTCACATGATATGTTACAGTATCAAAGGAAAGCTCTAAAATACATACTCAAAATCCTGAAGTGCCATTCCTTCCTTCCAAAAAATATGACACTAGATTCAGTACAGTCTTTGGAGTTAATAGTATTCAAGAGCAAACCCAGCAGTTGTACTTGCCTGATTTAGCTCCTGCTGTGATGATTTTTTTTTATTAACTTTGCAATTATATTGTACAGCTAAACTCAGTGTAATTCAAGCTGTGCCTTTTTTTAAGCAATCTCAATAGCTCATAGATGACTTAAAATGTTCAACAGTAACGAATGGATCTTGTCTAGAAGTCCTGTCTGCAGTACTAAATTTTGTATGAAAACCTCCTAACTAAATCTTATCTTACAGTACTTCCAGAAGCTCACTTTTTAACCACTTGGGGTGGGGTGGGGACAAAACGGGTACAAAACAGCTGAGCCAGAGGTTTAAAACAGCTATGGCATGAGCCAAATCTGCTTCTGTTATCATCCACTATCAGTTGAACTTCCATGAACACAGAAATATATTTTAAGACATCAAAGATCTATGATTTCATCACAGCACCTCCACCCCTAGCACCCTGCCAAAAGGCAGAAAAAAATGTCAAGACAAAATATCTACCTTTTTATATTTTTGTAACCCAAATTATACCAAAAGATAATATCTTCCTTTCCCTGACCTTCCTTATCATTGTCTTATTTTCCTCATTATTAAAAACATATTGTATGCAGATAGATGATAGATGAATATAGATATATACTATATAATGTATGTATGTGTATATGTGCATGCATACATTTATATACATACACAGACACACACATACATACACACACCAAGTGATAATCAGCAGATTATTGAACAAGAAAGTGACATTTCAGGAAGACTATGAAACTGGGAAAGAAGTAAATAAACATGAAATGAAAGATTATTGTTTTCATAAAGAATGACTTAGGATCCAGTATATGGAGAGAAATTGCTCAATTCCACTGAAGGACAGATAAATTGACTGGCATACTAGGGAAGTTGAACCAATATTTTCATCCATGACTTGGATGAAGGAATACATGACCCAGTCCTAGAATTTACAAATTTCAAAGATATCCAACTTGTTGGCCAGCAGAATAAGATCCACAAAATATCACAGTCATAATTAATATGACAAAATTATACTAAACATG
Source organism: Bettongia penicillata ogilbyi (assembly GCA_023548195.1). NCBI lineage: Eukaryota > Metazoa > Chordata > Mammalia > Diprotodontia > Potoroidae > Bettongia > Bettongia penicillata. The sequence continues at coordinate 2,373,572 of JAJHZJ010000872.1, forward strand.
AAAATGTATAGTCCTTTGCTCTTAATATTTCTTGACAATCATGGATGTGAAAAAGAAAATTTTAATGACCTTTAGGCTCAGTGCACTGCAACAGAATTTTTCAAAAACCATGTTTTTGGTTTTACTAGCTATATCAGAAAGCATTGGATTTTATGGAATTGTAGATAAGAAAAATACTAATAATGTTGCTTAATATAAATTTCATTTGCCAAGCATATATATATATGTTATATATATATATATATATATATATATATATATATATATATATATATGCTAAGTGTAGTCTTTATAAAACAAACAAAACTTGCCTGTTACTTATATACACTGGCTTTCAAACACATCAGATTTTAAGCTCACAAAAAGAGAATACAAATTTCTTCTTTTTTCCTTCTTTTTTTTTGAAGGGAAAATTTTATACTCAGGAGTCTTCTGAATTTCTCATGGTGTGCCTAACTTTAATGTGAAGTATGCCACAATTCCTTATGGGAAAAAATACTATGCCACAAAAAAAAAAAAAAAAAAAAAAAAAAAAAAACCAACATTGAAAACCACTGACCTACTGAGCTAATGATGTAATATGGTAGTCAAAAAAAGATAATGAAATCTTGGAAAATATTAAGAGAAGCAGGTTATATTATAGCAAGGGAAGATTTAGTCCCGAGAATCATTAGTTGGCAGAGGAAATCTAAAACTGTATTACCAACTGAATAAAGAAAAGATGGAATTCCAGATAATCGAATTGAGTGAGTGGTAGCTTCTAGCTGAACCCACCCTGAGAAGTATTTGAGGTGTTGCGGTGGGGGTGGGGGGGTCATGGCCACATCAGGGGTTTTGTGGTACAACAGATTAACAGAAAATTAAAGTCAAGATAAGTAATTTGGACTGAATTTCCTAATATATTTAAAGAATTTTGCTCTTTTGGATTGTTAATTAGTACCTCCTTTATGCTTATATTAATTTAGTTAAAAAACAGACAACACTGACCTAAATTAGAAACCTTAAATCCTAGGTCCACTAGGCTCTAAGTAAACGTCACAAAACTCTCAAAGTCTGAACAAGTTAGCAACTTTTTCATTATTTTCCTAATGCATTGTAATAATGGGAGTTAAAGATCTTCCCCCTCCCCACCCCCATTAAGACGCCTCAGGTGGAGCCCATTAAGGGAAGCTTGATTAGGGGGGCTTGTTTTGTTGGAAGGCCCATACCTTTTGTTAATTGTTAATGAGGTACTGGGTGATGAGGGTCCTAATGCCCTCCAGCTCTGAAAGTGTATATATGGTCTGAGGTGAGGTTTTGCTTTGGGACTTACTCTTTGGAAGAAGGTTCCTGTGCCAGATGAGACTTGGCTTTGAAAACCCAGATGTTGGTGCTTCCCTCTCTGTTAACTAAGTATGTATGTAATGGTCAGACAGTTGGATCCATATCTTGATCTGTGATGTAAGTATTGCTTATGGTCAGACAGAAGCCCTGTATGAAATAATAATTACCTCTCAATATACCAAAAATAATAATAATAACAACAAATTAATTAAAGGTAATGAGCACCCTAATTTAGAGATAGTGCAGAAGTCCCTTAATATAAAAGCTTATTCGACAAACCAATCTCAAGCTGTATAAACAAAGTGGCATAGCACTGAAGTGAAAATATGTATGCTAATATGAATACAAGAGGGTGACATTTAAGTTAGTGCACCACAGGTAAAGCAGTAGAAGTAGAATTTAAAAAATGTTGCTCTTCTTCATTGAGCAGAACCTCTTTTCTATTCCTCCATTATTGAAAGACAGGTTTTCACAACTCAAAAAAAAAAAAAAAAAATGCAAGTAGCCTTACTCTGTCCAAAGAGGATAAATTAATGCCTTCATTCTCAAATTGCTCTTCCTAAATGTTACTTGTATGCTTAAGCCAAATTCTATAATGTTTTATCTTTAATCTGGACCAGGATTTAAAGTCTAATTATTTCTTTTCTAATTTGTAAGAATCATAGACCTGTCCGCTGCAGTACCTTGGGCACAAACCACCACTTTTTCCCAAGCTTTGGTAAATTCAGACAGTCCTGCTTGCATACTCCCTTCATTATATATGTTTCATTTATTAATTCCATAAGCAAATTGTAAGATCTCTCCTAGTTCTGAGATTCCTTGATTAAAAATGTAAGCTATGAGAGAAAAGAGCCATGTTACACAGAGACTTCTTCTGTTTGGTCCCAAGGGAAATACCTTAGAATTTGGTGGAAGTTACAAAAAATGGGTTTCAACTCTGTATAACTTACTAGTCATTAAAAGTGTCCAAAAGTCGAGTGGGTTGCCACTGGGGGATTACAGACTGTGAAACAGAGGCTGGGTAATCACTTTTCCTAGTGTTTTAGAGACTAAAGAGAAGAAAGAGAGCTAAAAAGCTCTGCCCCAGAGCAGATTCCACCATATCCTCTATCATCCATCATAGTAGCCTAATACTATACTCAAAACACCTAGCTGTAATATTAAAATACACAGAAAATTGGGGTGAACCTACACGAATCTCTCAGCTGCCATCATCTGGTTATCCTTTGAAGTGCTGCTGGTCCACAGCCTTTTCCCTTAATATGAGGAGCCTCAGTTCTGTGAGCCAATAGCTTTGGGAGCTCTTTTAGTTTTTGGTGAATCAGGGTTATAACCACAACTGACCAGACATTAGAGTTCTATACTGTCTTTTGGAAGCCTTTCTTTCTCCGTCAATTACCTCTTCTTGAATTGAGACTTTCAGTTGAGATGCATAATCCCTTTAACTCTTAGGATGCCCCTGGTGACTAGCCTAGGTCTTTACAGATAATCCCAGGAACTTCATTTAGCAAAACCAGAGGGATGTATGGAGCAAACAGAATCCTTTGTTCTTCCTTTTCAGGCACCAAGATTGCTGCTTTCCCTTTCTAGGTTAGTTCCATTTACTGAATGTTAATATGTCCCCTGTTTCCCATTTACAGATCAGATAAATTAAATTCATAGGAGTTTTTTATTGGTGAAACCTTCAAGCAGCTTTTAGCTGTTGGTCCATGGTCCTTAATAGAAAAAAAAAAAAATCCCTATCCATTATACAGAGTCAGAGTGGATGTTGCACAGTCAAAAAAAAATTTGACTACAAATCCTGAGACCAAGATGCTAGTTTCAGTTTTGTTATGAACTCCCTATATTCCATTTAATAAGCAATTTAATGTCTCCAAAGCTCAGTTTCCATGTCTGTGAAATAAAGGGGTTGTACTAGATCCTAAGAAGGAAGACAGACCCTGCCAGCCTCTTCCTTTTTCAGAGATATAATTCCACTACATTATTCCCGATGTTGCAGAGGGGCTAGCTCTTGAAGTTCAGAATCATTAATTTAATCCATCTAATATGCAGTTTAGAGATGATAAAAAGTTTAGTTCTACTTTGAATTGAGGTCATCGTGGGACTCATTTAGTTGAAAGTGAGTGACTTGTTTTTCTTCCGATTTTTTTTCCAGTCTTTATATACATTTTAAGAATGAGATCTCCTTGCTGATCTGCATTATTTTGTTCTTTCATGCGACTATTTTTGAAAAGGCAGCTAGTTCAGTGTCTTTAAAGAATGCCTTAATTCAAATAACAAAGCACAGCTTGACAGGTTTTTTGTTTTGTTTTGTTTTTTGTCTTTTGTCTTTAAGGAGAATAGGAGTAAATGAGTACCGAATCTCCTCTGGGATTTTTTTTTTTTTTTAAATAAAAAGATCCTAAGGAGAGATCCTAAGATATCTTGTCCTAAAGCTTCCATGGATGTTCCTGGCTAGGTTTCTGGCTTGACTGGTTCAGGATATACTTATTAAAATGAAGATAGGAAGAGGAGATTTCTACTCTACATTTAAACAATAGATCTTTAGTGAATTTTTAGTTTTCTAGTACCACATAGGACATAGGGTTTTCATTTAGGCATCACATATTAATGAGTCACCTTTGGCATTTTCAGTTTTGTTTTGTTTATGCCCTCCAAGTTCTCTCTCTCTCTCTCTCTCTCTCTCTCTCTCTCTCTCTCTCTCTCTCTCTCTTCTCTCTCTCCTCTCTCTCTCTCTCTCTCCTCTCTCTCTCTCTCACACACACACACACACACACACACACACACACACACACACACACACACACACACACACACACACACCACTCACTCCCTTGGAACAAAATAGTCAAGAAAAACTGATTTCCAAAGTCACCATGTCTGACCACATACCTGGAGTCTTCTCCCCCTCTATTAAGAAAAAAAGAAGTATGTTCTGTCATCTCTTCTCTAGAACAAGATTGGTCATTACAGCTAATATGAACTTGACTCCCTTCTAGTACTCTATTTATTTACATCACAGCTATCAAACTCACACTTTTAGCAAACCAGATTAAAATGTGATTGGGAAATGTATAGCAAAATAAATAAAACTAGAATAAAATGTAGATAATGTTAATTTGTGGTTTTCTAAGTGGATATAAACACTGCCAGGATCCTTTTCTTTTAGAGTTTGGTATCACTGATTTATAATATCATAGATGTTGTGTGTGTTCTCTGGACTCTTCTTACTTCACTTTGCCTCAGTTCAGACAAGTCTTCATATATTTCCCTGAATCACTCCTAGATATTTCTTATAGTGCAATAACATTTCATTACCATGATTTCTTTAAACCCCTCACCAATCAATGAGCACTCACTTTGTTTCTAGTTTATTTTTTCTACCCACACACATACGAAAAAATACTGCTATGTATACATATAATTTCTATCTGTTGTTAACATCCTTGTGTACATACCCAATTTATGGATGAAAGAGTATAAGCAGTTTAGTGAAAGGTCACCTTTAACATACCATTCAAACCCAATAGATCAAAAATTCCTAATGTCATCAAAGACAATTTGTTGAAGAGAAGAAAGTAAATAACTCCCATTTCCTAAATGTGCTTTCCAACCCTTGCTATAACTGTGCTGAAATCATGTGCTTTTCTGTTTCCTCAGGACAGATGACCTGGTGGTGGTAGGGGCACAACATTTAGCACTGGAGATGAAAATTAAAGCTAAAATATCAACAAATTAGCATATGATTCTGAATATTGCCGTGTAGAAAAGTCGGAAGGAAGGAAGGAAGGAAGGAAGGAAGGAAGGAAGGAAGGAAGGAAGGAAGGAAGGATACTTCAAATATCTGGTCTCTTTGGTTTATTATTTAATTTTATTTTATTCTTTTTTCTAACATGCAAACTATATATATAAGAAAGATTGGGAGCTTTATGGAGAATTCTGTTTTGTTTTACACTCCTATTGAATTTCTCAAAATAGTTTACCTAGGAAGTCTATTAGACTATTGATTTTTTCATAAAGGATAATACAAATGGCATGACATTCTCTTTAACATTTTAATCGAACTTAAAATTAATCTTTCTTTTCAGGCAAACTTATACTGAAAATTTCTTGAGAAACTTAAAAATACATTTTAGTATAAAAATGTTGCAGTCTAGGCTGTGAGAATAGTAAATGCTATATCTAAAATATGGTCAGCCATTGTCACATTTTTCTTTGAAACTTAAGTAATTTGATATCCCCAATAGAATAGCCAATGGTTCAAATTGATATACATGCTGTTAACCCTTCCTTTCCTGCAACTACATTTTGTTTCTACAAAAATATGTGGAAAAACCTATTAGTCTTGAGTGCCAGGACCTACGAAGAGGAATTCTTGTCACTTAAATAATAGCTCAGTGGTAGCATCAGAGAAACAAGCATATTAATGTATCCTAAACTTCAAAATGAAGATGTTTATGGAGTTGCAGGCCAGGGAGTGGGAAGGAAAATGCTATCAACCATGGACAATCCAGATGATAATGTATTCTTTGCAAAGGGAATATTTCATTTTGCCACTATAAAATGTACTGTGACTGCTGGTGTTTTCTACTTCTGTGCAAATTCAGTCCATATAAGTCCTGTCAGATGTGGAATGGGTTTCAGAGGGGTTAACATCAATCTCTGGACCTATTAATTTGACTCAAATGTCCTTATGCATAGGTGGAGTAGTTGCCTGCTTGCATGATGGGATTTTAGGACCACCTAAAACAACCCCTTACAAAAAAGATGACTTCTCCCATCTCTAGGGGAGGAAAAAGAACACCCATCACAATACAATAAAAAAAAATGAATTGTTCAAAATTGCAAAAAATAAGAATGACCTCAAAGAAGGGATAAGGGAAGACACACACACACACACATACACACACACACACACACACTACTTTGCAGAGGTGGAAGGTCAACAGGTGTGAAACATTGCATACACCTTCAAATTATTTATACATATTGATTATTTTACTGATTTTATTCTCTTTCTTTTTTGTCATTGTTGTCATATGGGATTAACCCTCAGAGAGGCACCGAAATATAGGGGGAAGTTTTTGTAACCTAAAAACAAGAGAAATTAATTAAAATCTAGTTCAAAAATAGGAGAGGGTAAAACCATTTATTATACAATATAAGACAAGGCTAAAACTGCCAATATCCCTGAGAGACGCCACACACTGACCTTCTAAGGATCTAAACTCTTATTAAACTATAAGTGTTTGATATTACATCATTCCTTGATATCATATTGATAGACTTTTCAGTTACAGAACTACATTTTTCTTCATGAAACTTCATTTCATATTCCAAAATGAGCCTCTTAAAATTGAGATTTCTTGCTTTTTTGTTAATTAAAAAATAAATACCTGGGAGATGAAGAAGTCCTCTTTTTCAAGTTTTCCCTGCTTATTTGAGTGATCACGGGACCTGAAGTCAGGAAGACCTCAGTTGGACCTCTGTTTCACCATCAATTAATTGCCAAGGTTGTACTCAAGGACCCATAAGTTCCTTTCCAGATCTACAGTTGAGTCTTAGGTCAAAAACTAGAAGATAAAACTATTTTGCCGACCTCCTTAGTTGCAGTAAATCCAAATAGTAACGTTTTACAGAACTAAAGACAGAATTAGAATTGTCTTTCTCTCCAAAACAAAGAACACCTGGTGAAACCAGATTGAATCAGGATGCAGCTGTATGTTTCCTAAAAATATTGAAACAGAGCAAAGCCAGAGTATCAAACTACTGAATAAAATGAAAACTTCACCTCATTTTTTAAGATTATTGAGTCCATGGCCTGTGCTTTTCTTTTTCCTTCTTTCAATCTCTCCATCTCTCTTTCTCCCTTCCTCCTTTTGCTTCCTTTTTTCTTTGTTTCTTTCTTATATATGTTTTAAGAGGCATTGGAGAATATCTAAGTGTCTAGTTTTATAGATAAGAAACTCAGGTTCAAAAGAAGCAAAGGAACCCACCAACATCAATGTTTCATTTTTCCTAGTTTGCCTAACTGGATTATAAATTTCTTCAAGGTCAGATCTTGCTTAATTTTATTTTTTTCTCCATCTCCCACATCACCAAACCAAGTGATAAACATAAAATATGTACTGAATAAAAATATGATTGATTGATTATTTAAATAACAACTTAAATATAGAGAGACATTTTTCCAGTCATTTTTAAATTTTAGTGAAGGGAGGGAAACATCAACAATTTCTTCTCAGATATTACTCATATTGGCTACTAAGATACAGAAAACATGTGGCTTTGGGTTAACATTTTTCATTATTTAGACACTGGTCATTCTCATTTTAGTGTGAATTTTGTGTGAACTCTTAAACGGAGATGTAACTTCAGCAACTGTGCACTTCTGAGTGAAATGCCAAGTAAAATAAATTGAATATTCCTATATGGTAGTACAAACTCCAAAGTGTGAAGCAATCTTGCCCCATGTATATTTGGGTGATGCTAGAGTATCATCTCAGGTACTGTGACCATGAAAACAAACTATATTTGAGATATTTTGCTTCTTATCTGAATTGTACTTTACTTTAAATACCTGATGTGTTCACGAGAAAGGATGAAATAGGAACACAGGCACATAAATTCTGAGCTATAAGGGACCTTAGAGATCATTTTACAGATGAGAAACTGAGGCCTACAGGGTAAGTGATTTGTTGGCTTGAATGACATCGATGAGTTTTAAACTCACATCTTTCTGATTGCAAATACGAGAATTTTTTTTGAATGTACCAGGTGATAGACTCAAAATTATAACCAATGCTTTGCACCTGTTCTAGAATAGTAACGTGGACAAAATTTGTATAGACAGCCTCCCATTTCCCTGCTGGCTCCTTCTCCTCGTTATGCCCACCCTTTTACCTACACATGATTTCGATAACCTGGTTCATGCTCAAGCTTACTTCCTTTCAAGATTTTGAAAGGGAAAAGGAGGGAATCAGATGATTTCATTTCTTAGAGATGGAAAATACAGTCCTAAACTTGAGATGATGCTGCCACATCATAGAGCAGCAACTTCCCCAAAGCATTGTTGAAATTACCAGGCAGAGTTCAGGTTCACAGCTCCACACCAAATAGCAGTGTGTTTCTATAAAGATAATAATAATTCACAGCAGGAAAAAAACATGCAATCACAAAAATATCAAAATTTAAAGTGGTTGCTAAAGTAATCTAGTCCAGTCCTACCTACACAAGGACCTCTGTGACAATCAGATGGTCATTCGACCACTTGAAGCTATCCAGGGATGAGAAATTCACCATCTCAAGAGGCTGCCCATTTTATTTTTAGACAGCTGTAATTATTTGGAAGTCTTTCTTCATATTAAGTCTTAATCTGTCTCTTTCAACTTTATCTCTTTGCTCCTTGTATTGTCTTCTGGGGCCACGGACAAGTCAAACCTCTCTTCCCTGCAGGAGCCCTTCAGATAATTGACTTTAGCTCTCCTGTGAACCTAAAATCTCTCCTCCAGACTTCGTCTTCCTTTTCTTTCAAGTGACCCTTTTTTAGTATAGTCTTGTGTGCCTTAACTATCCTACATGTCTTTTATTGAACACAGTTCAGTTAATCAGTCCTTCATAAATGTATTGCTCAGCACTAAGCACAATATTGCATAGATGGTCTGATTAGAACAGATTACAAGAAGACGTCCATCATCTTCCTGGACATGAATGACCATTAATGTACCTTAAAATTATATTTACTTTTTTGGTTGCTTCATACTGACCTTGTAGACCACTATTATATTGCTGTGCTCCCCTACCCTGAAATGGTGCAGCTTTTTTTTAACATAAGCATAGATCTTTTTGTTTGTCTCTATTACATTTTATCTTAGCAGATTCTGTCCAGTATTCCAGCCTGCCAAGATCTCTTGGATCCTAACTCTTGCCCAGCATGTCTCAACGTATCTATCCCAGCTTTGTACCATCTTCAAATTTGATAAGAATGCCATTTGTCCCTCCTTCCGATTCATCAATTAAAAAATGTGTAGGACCATGGAAAGGTCCCTGTGGTAGTCTGACAGATACCTTCCTCCTGATTGACATCAATCCATCAAGTATTTCTCTTTGCAAAGGTTTTGCCATCCAAGTGATTCTGAACTCACCTATCATCAAGCCAGAACATCTACATTTTGTCCAGAAAGATATGAGAGACTTTGTCAAATGCCTGGGTGAAATCCAGGTATTCTGTTTATAATTTCTCTCCAAGTCTAGTCACCTTGTCAAAAAAAAAAAAAAAAGGAGATAAATGTCCTCTCCTGTTTTTGTGTTTGTTTTGGCAACATCTTGCTGAGTGATTCCTACTAACCACTGCTTCCCTTTCAAAATGTTCACAGACCATCTCTGTAATCACACACTCCTGAATTCTGTGATAAGTCAAAGAAAAGCTCACTGGTCTATATTTAAAAAATGCTCTCTTGCCTATTTTAAAAATTGGGACAATATGTGCATGTCTTATGAGGCAGCTCGATGGCTCAGAGCATAGAGTGCTGGACCTGAAGTGAGGAAGACCCAAGTTCAAATTTGCTCTTAGTCACTTACCGAATGAGTGAGACACCGGGCAAGCTACTTAATCTCTGCCTCAGTTCCTTCATCTGTACAAGGCTGATAATAATAGCACCTCTCTCCCAGGGTTGTTATGAGAATCAAATGAGAGGATCATTGTAAGGAACTTCACACAGTGCCTTCACATAATAAGCACTGCATAAATGTTAACTAGCAGTGGTAGTAGTTACTCATAGGAGTTGTAGTGTTTCTCCAATCATACAATACCTCTCCCATAATCCATAATCTTTCAAACACTGTAGACAGCATCCTGGCTATCTATCTTTTTCAGCACCTTACACCTGGTGTCAATCTCATTAAGGACTTCTAGATGCTCTCTTATATTCACTTATTTGGAGTTTCAGTTATTCTTAACCATTTTTTAAACTTCATCCTCAGCCAGAAGATTTCTCTTCTTGAAAGAAAAAAGAAACAGAAAAAAAGATTAAAAATGAGTAGATTAAACTCATCTCCATCATATATAGTATCATCATGGCAGTCACCCCAGGAAGTAGATTTTTTCTCATCTTCCATCTTCCTTTTGCTCCAGGATACATGAATGTGAGGGATCTTTGATTTCATCAGTATGGAGAACTCCCATTGTGGAAGCAACTCCTACCAATAGGATGGCAATCATCTGTGACTGGGTAGATAAGTCCTGTGGAGTACATCCCCTATAGCACGCATATCTTTTTTTTGAAGAAAGCTTTTTTATTGTTTTTATGCTCATGAGACCATGCTAGGCTTTTGTAGTCATTCTCACTTAGCCTTGTTCCTGTCTTATATGTATGTCTTTAAAAAGAAAAAAAAAGATGAATATTGTGCATTCTCTCTGCCTCCAAATGACTTTATGTACCCTTTTAAATACCCTCTTTGTATTATCAGAATTTCATCACCCCACCCCGCCTTGGAATAACTTTCCCCATAGACCTTTGGGCTATGTAGGATCCTACCTGTTCTTTCTTCAAAATCCTGAAACCGGCTCTCACTCATTCTACTACGCGTACCAAACCAAGCTAACTTATCCCTTCATCTCTATCTATACTGACCTCTTCAGATGGAGCAGTAACTTCCTCCCAAGGTTTCAGTGGTGTCTGCTTTGCCATGGAGTTCTTCCTCATTGGTCAGAATCAAATCTGGAAAAGCAGCTTCCCTTTGTAACTTCTTCTACCAACTGCAGTATGGAAGGATCATTGAGGCGTTTACGCTATTCATTCCACCAGTGAGCCTCACACATTTCTTCCTTTTCTTCTTGAAATACATCACGTTAGTCCCAATACTTTTAGTACAGACTTTTAGCCTTGTTCCAGGTACTGTGCTTACACAAAGCTTTACAAATTTTATCTTGTTTCGTCCTCACGACAGACCTGGATTGGGCGAGGGGAGCTGAGGCAAATAAAAAATAAGAAGCTTGCTCGGACTCACATGACTAATAAGCATCTGAGGCTACATTTGAAATCGGAGCTTCCTCACTAGAGGTTCAGAGCTCTGTCCTTTGCACATTAAACTTTTATTTTGATGGAAAGACAGAGGGACAGACAGACAGACAGACAGACAGATAGATAGATAGATAGATAGATAGATAGATAGATAGATAGGCCAGTAGATAAATAGGGCAAAATAAATGGTAATTTGCAATTCCTATGTTTGAATACCTTCCTTTTTGTCATTTAGCATCCAATAATTTTAGGACCAATCTTTGTCACATACATAATGATCATTTTTATTTCCCTCAGCAAAGAGTATTCAGGAATCTGAAATTTCTTATACAAGTCACCTTGCTAACCAAAACACCTGACTCCTTTAAGGTGTGCAGAGACAGTAGACTGAGTCCCACAATAATGTTATCCAATACCATTTGTTTCCTACCAGACACTAATGGGCACTGATGTTCCTCTGGTAAGGGATTAGGGAGTAGATTATGCAGGGCACCATCAAATACAGGTAGTGAGAGATACTAAATGCCCTAGTAGGTTGTTTTCATCTCTAATTTCTATGATTTTTAGCCATTTCTCTTTGCCATGAGGATAATACAGTAATTTCACCTTTCATATCACTGGTCTTAAAAGATTTGTTCAAACTGCCATTGGCGTACTTTTGTGCTGAATATCTCTTGACAGCCTTAAAATGACTTGTATCTCACATTACTGAACCCGAAACAGACACAAACCGCACTTATTCCTCCCTTAGGCACTTGGATTTTTTTTTCCTTTTTTTCGTTCTTTTTTTGTAAAGGGTAAGGAGAGTCATAAGAGAGGAATGAAAAAGGAAATCAAGAAGCAGCCAGATGTGGCAAACAGTTGGACTTGCTACAGAGAATTCTTTTTTGATAGCAGTAGTGGTCTTACCAACCCCCCCTCGCCAAAAGGAGCAACCCAGATTCCAGCTCTTGTAATGATCTATACCAACTTATGCCCTCCAGAAGATACTGTTTAAAAAGATGGACCTAGGCTAGTCAAAATGCCGTCCAAAAATAAAATAAGCCCCTTCTCATTGTACGTAGTTTGGGGAATGGAATATTTTGGTAAGTCATTTTGATTTGAGAGAGTACTACGCACCATGCATAAAATGTCACTTTTCAGAGAATTATAAGATTAGGAAATATATTTATTGCTGTAACTGTATTTAATTTTTCTGATGATTCTAAAGGTACTTCAGACGATTGCTTCAAGGTTATTGATATCATATCACTTGCCTTTCTCCTTATCTCCCCGCCTCTCCTGACTGAAAATTTTTTCGAGGTGATAATCAGCTTTAAAACAAACCTCAGTGGTGTCCTTGAAGGGGAAAGCAAGTCAGTAGAGAACATGAAGAATTTAGGAAAGGCAACCCCACAACTTTGTGATGGTGGCAGCTCTGTGGGAGAGGGTGGGTGGTAGGAAAATGCTATCATACGTAATCATAAATTTCGAAATAGAAGGAACTTTAGTAATCACCTTTCTTTACAGGTGCAAAGAAAATTGAATTCCAGAGAAACAATATTCTGGTATGATATTGTGTCTGCCTAAAACCTTGGGTCTTTTTTTAAGTACCAGCTGGTTACTTCTTTCTAAAGGAATATCCCTATGTTGTACTATGATGTCAAAGCATTGATGTGAAATTTAAAATTTTCTGTGGTCAGATGCCCCCCCAAAAAAACAAAACTTACTTTCACTGCAATATTAACCAGAGAAGTATAGAATCATATTGTTGCAAAGGATATTAAAAGTGATTTAATTCAATCATGTACTTTATGCTTGAGTCATTTGTATAGCATTTCAGACAGGGCTTACTCCTGTACTTGAATACTTCTAGGGTCAGGGAGCTCACTACTTCACAAGATAGCCCATTCAATTTTGGAACAGCTCTGATTGTTAGGAAATTCTTCAATACCCTGAGTTAAAATCTGCCTATCTATAATTTCCACCCAGCTCTGTCCTATGGATCCACACAAGAAGAGTCTCATATCTCTTCAGCACAAGAGCTTTTCAAATAGTGAAAGATAACTCTCATTTCTCTCTCAAGTCTTTTCTTCTCTATGCCAGTCCTACCCTCTTAAATCTTTCACATGAGATATGGTCTGAGAATATAGTGTCACCATCACCTACCTCGTTCTAAACACTGAACTTCTATTAATATTACATAAGATTGCATTAGTTTGAAGGTTTTGTTTTGCTTTTTTTCTCTTCTTCTTTTTTTGGTAGCCATATCACACTGTTCATTCAAAATGAGTTTTCAGTCAACTACAACTCCCAAATCTTATTCACTTGAATCACCTAGTCGCTTGTTAGTTATATAGCCCCTGGGGACACACAACAATGAGGTCAGCACAGAGGCTCTGTAGACCTTCAGTTTGGTAGTCAGTCTAATACCTCTTCTCTCCCAAACTTCTCTTTGGAACCTCCCTAGCACTGAGCTAGCTCTGGCAATGCACGAGTCAACCTCCTCTTTGTCAATGTGTACATCCCTGGAAAGTATGCTACCAAAGTAAGTGAACTTAACCACAGCATTGAAAACTTCTCCATTTATTGTAACCAATGGTTCCACATATGAATGTTGTGGTGGTGGCAGCTTATGAAGCACCTTTGTTTTCTTGGTGTTAATTACTAGGCCAAAATTAGCACAGAGAGCAGAGAATTGATCCATACTTTCTTGCATCTCAGCGTCAGAGGCTGCATTGAATGCACAATCATCTGCAAACAGAAAATCATGCACCAATGTTCCCTCCACTTTGTTCTTGGCTTGTGACCTTTTCGAATTGAAGAACTTACCATCAATACGGTAGGTGACTATGATGCAGTGTCCATCCTCATTGAAAGCATTTGACAACATGGCTGAAAACATCATGCTAAAAAGTATCAGAGCAAGCACACAGCCCTGTTTCACTGCATTGGTGATGGGAAGTCTCGAGAGCATTGTTGACTCTCCAGAACCTGGACAAATATGCGTTGTGCTGACCTCATTGTTGTATGCCTAGTCATGGACATGTCTACCTCGGATAGTCTACCAGCTGCATGATAGGAAGCTAAATCACTTCCATTTGAACTGTCTTAGGAAGATTTTGAGGATCACCGGGCAGAATAAGGTGCCAGACACAGAGGTCCTTGCCCAAGTTGAACTGCCAAGCATTCAAACTATGCTTCAGAGATCGCAACTCCAATGGGTTGGCCACGTTGTTTGAATGCAAAAATGTACGCTTCCAAAAAGACTATTTTATGGAGAACTCACATGGGGCAGGTGACCACATGGTAGTCAGAAGAAGTGATAAAAGGACACTCTCAAGGTCTCTCAAGAACTTTTGGATTTGATTGTGCAACATGGAAGATGGCACAGGACCGCTCAGCATGGCATGCCCACATTAGAAAAGGTGCTGTGCTCTATGAGTAAGGCAGAACTGAGACAACACAGAGTGAATGTAGGATGCGCAAATTTGGAGTAACCACCCCAAATGTTCACACAGAATATCTGTGCCCAACCTGTGGTAGATCAATCCAAGCTTGTACTGGTGTGATCAGCCACCTTCGAACACTCTGAAGTTTGAGTTTATCATGGCGATGTCATTTTGGTCCTCTTCAAGAACCAAGGACAACAACCAACCAGCCAGTCCTTGGGGGAAATACAATAAAAATTATTGACATCAGCTCATATTCAGACACAACTTTTTATCAAAAATCCTAGTATAGGGTATGGCCATAACATGACTAGACAGAACTACCTTTCTTCCTACACTAGTAATTTTCTAGACCAGGGCTCCTTAAACTTTTTCCACTCTCAACCCTTTTTCACATTTCAGCAGCATTCTATGGTATGACAGCATGCACAGTGCAAAGTGCACATAATTTGTGTTTAGAAACAAGGCTGCAGTGAAGTTGCACAATGCAACATGGGCAAGTGCTGCCAGAAACATGTTGGATTCATTATGTTTGATTTGGAATTAATTTTTGGTTGTTGCACATGCAGAAACCTTTTACTGTTGCCAAATTTTTTCACGATTGGCCACGTTGGGGTTTCCACCAACAGTTTAAGAAGTACTAGTATAGACAGACCAATTTGCATACTCCTAAAGATATAGCAAAGATAAGCCCAGTTAAGGCAGCGTCCAGTCAAAAAAATAAGCAAACATATATTTAATAATGGTAGTGGACTAGACTGAAAAGTCTCAAAAATTCCTTTTAACTCTGTAATTCACTAATTCTCTATAAGGACTATCCAAGATGATGTGAGAATTAGAAAAAAAAAACATGCTCTATTGGGCAATTCCTCTATACGCAAAAAAAGAACACATACAACTGTTATTTCAATGGTGTGGGTATTTTTTTTTTACTTCCTAAGCTAAAGGACTATTGTATTACTAATTGGTGAATATTCACATATGTTAGGAAGCTTGAGCATTTGCAAAAACCACTGTTCCCACACATTTTGATCTCATATTGACACTGCATAACTCTTGGCTAATGCAATTTCAACAATGAAGATGTGGGAGAAATAACTACATTTTAATATCTAGGCATATGAAATAAGAAGGACGTATGAAACAATGTATTTGAAAGTTTGCAGTTATGGACAATCCTTCATGTTTCCCAAGAATCAAAGATATTTTAGAAATAAAAATCCTTATCTTTTGTTCACAGCTATAGTGCTAAGAAAATGTTATTCTCTAAACCTTACTTAACATGGGAAATCTTTCATTTGGTTACTTATGCTTACATACTCTGTTGTAAAATCATTTACTTTTAATAATTAGATATGAAGAGAAAATCAAATTTTTGTATACATTTAAAGCCATATTTGCCTCTATCAGTCATAGAATATTTGTAATATGCTATGTAAAATGCTTAACAGTCTAGTCTAGACACTTTTAATATTTAAAGCAATCATACAGTAGAACTGGAAAGGACCTGAAAAGACTATCTTAACCATTTCCCACAGAAACATTCTTTCTGCTTAAAATGCCCCATCCAGAGAGATGACTTGGGCAAAGTTAGAATGGAAAGGAAGATTTCAGATACAAGAAACCCAAAAGTTAACCGCTGGTTACAGAAAATTTGGGGTTGGTCATGGATTAAGTTCAATTTTCACCTTTAAGTTTAAATATAAAAAACATTCTATGTAGGTAAACAGGAGTGGAAACTTTCTACCCAACTCCTAGGTTTTTTCAGGTCTTTGATTTTAGACCAGTTTTCCTTAGAAAATACCTCATCTTTCATAGCAGCTCTTGCCACAACTTCAAATCTGAAGCAAGTTCGTTCACTATTAAGTGAACTGATATTTTCTCCCCAAATTCACTCCATAGATATAGATACAGGTCATTTGAAGACTTTATAACTAAAGAGGTCTTTCAACGATGGAGCAGAATTTTGAGACACCACCATAAAGCAGAGTCTCCTTCCCTTTTAAATGGACAACAGAACTCAACAACACTCCAGGACAGTAAGCTATGGTGAGAGGAAGGAAGGATTTGACGTGGGATAGATTTCCTGTTTTTCCTTCTGCTGACCTTGCTGAACCCTACTTTCCTGGGGGACATAGAAATAAATGGTCAGTGATCACCATGAAGACATTCATTACTAGGCAAAACTTCTGGTGTCATAAGAATAAGTAGGAAAAGACAGAGAGCGGAGGAAGAGATCTTAAGCAATAAGAGAAGATCCAGAGTTAATAAGATGGCCAGTTGTTCTGATCTGATGGGTTTGACAAGCTGAGAAGCTGACCTTCCTCATCATCCTCTCCACTTTCCTTTCTGAGATACTGGGATGGATAATAGATACCTTTATTCTTTGCCCACAGGTGTGGATAAAGTCAGAATCCCATTTGTCACACCTAAAGATTCTAAAGATGTGATATTAAGCATCCCAACACACAGGGGGGCCTCCTACCACAAGTTCTTCGATCTGCCTTCATAAAAGAAAAGGCACTTTTGAGGGCTTAACTATCACTTTAATCAAGTACATGTATCAATCCTTTAACTAAGCACATATATCATTCACCTAGTTCAGGGGAGTCAGTGCCCTGAACCTCAAAGAAAATATAGAGAAATCAAAATTCAACAGACATGCTTCCAAAATGTCTGACCATTAACGTGCATATAGCTTCACCAAAGAGGGAACATCTGGGTTTTTAAAACTTGGCAGGGATGCTCCTTAAAGGGTTCCCAGAGTCCTCTTCTGGCCAACCAAATACTTCTAGTCAGTAAGCCCCAAAGTAAAACCTCACCCTTAGAGTATTTATACACATTTTAGAGCCAGAGGGCATAAGCCTCTGACCCAGTGCCTCAGTTGAAAAGGTACTTGGGACCCTCCTACAAAACAAGTCCCCTAATCAAGCTTCCCTCAATGGGTAGGTCCATCAATGGGTGGGGAAGATCCTCCTCAGTCACATTCAAATAGAGATATTATACTTCTTGATTATACTAAAATGAAAACAGCAAAAGATCCTATTTTACTTGCCATCACAGAAAGGTGTATGAGAGTTCTAAGAGATGGCCTAAAGTTAGATATCTCCCCATAGAGATGTTTGGTCTAGTACCTTGTCATGTATTTTATGTAAAATAAACTAGAAGATTCACATCATGCTATGTTTCCAAAACTGTGAAGTCAAAAGACAGTGAAAAGAGAGAAGGCATGCCAGATGGATTGGGAGCTCATGATGTAGGCACTGACAATAGATTTCATATTTTAATATTTTCAGTAACATTCCATTTCATTTCAGGGTGGGTTTGGAATGGAGAAGGAGAATCCTAAGGATGTATTTTAGGTTAGGTACCCTCTGGTAGCCAGGGATGATACTGAACCCCTTAGGATGGCGATCAACGCACGATCCACAGAGAAAATGACAAGCCTTGTTATGGTTGCTCAAGTATAATACCAGAAGTGGGCATATATTTCACCTTCCCTTGCTGGACAATTAATCCAATGACAAAAGTACCTTCATGTGGGCTTAAGGAAGGCTGACTTCACAAAAATCAAGATTCATGAACAGGATAAATAGTTGGGAGTTGGAGTAAAGGCTTCAAAGCAAAGCATTACAAATTCTTCTCTCTATGGCCTTCCCTCACCTGAATGCAGGCTCAGAAATGGAGATGTTAGGGCAGCTGGGTGGCACTGTGAATATAGAGTACCAGTCCTGGAATCAGCAGGACCTGAGTTCAAATCCAGTCTCACATACTTGATACTTACTAGTTGTGTGATCTTGGGCAAGTTACTTAATGTTGATTGCCCCACCTCCTGCAGGAAAGAAAGAGAGAGGGAGGGAGAGAGAGAGAGAGGAAGAGAGAGAGAGGAAAAGAGAGAGAGAGAGAGAGAGAAAGAGAGAGAGAGAGAGAGAGAGAGAGAGAGAGAGAGAGAGGGAAGGAGGAGGGAGGGAGAGAGAGAAAGAAAGAAATGCTATGTGTAGAACTGACTGCTAACAGAAGCAGCACCATGCATAAGCAGAGAATATACCACCTACTTTCCTACTTAACTTTGTGGCTGCCCACCAGGTCATGGCACAAGGTTGGAGTAAAGAATCAACTTCATTTTGTGTGTGTTCAGAAGGCCTATTATTGGGGGTGAGGGTAAGGGGGTGCCAAGTGTTCCTGGAGATTCTTCTTTGATACTAACAATGTACATTTCAGATATGGCTTCAGGTCTCCATCCATATATATATATATATACGTATATGTATATGTGTATATGTGTGTATGTATATGTAGACACATACATATATACATGCATATGTGTGTATGTATATGTATGTATGCACACATGCACACACTATACATATTATATATATGTATATATATATATGTATATATATATATATATAGTCATATCCATGGTGTAAAACATGAAGCAATTGCAATTTTTATCCTTCAGACTTCTAGGCTAGATTATAGAGCAATCTTTTTTTAATTTATTTGGAGTATTTACTGTGAAGTGACAGATCAGTCAGTGTTTTTAGTACTGCTTCCCTTTAGGGGAACTTCTCTTTTGGAGTTTCCACATCATTTTATAATTACCCATTTACAGTTTAGGCTATGAACACAAGCAAATACAGATGGTCCAGTTTTTAGAGGGTTGTGAGGTTTGAGTCCTGCTTTTTTTAGCCTGGGAGCTGTGACACCTCACCCTTGAAACTAAAATGTATGTGGCTGTGTGAGATGAATTGAACCTTAGGCAGATCTTTTAAAAACTGTGTGAGGACTTACATACATTTTCCAACAATTTGCAATGTTTAATTTTAAAGCCTGTAGGGTAAATCTATTACACATGGAAAACTATTCCATGTGCAACATTTGAGGGGAAGTTTTCAATCCTAATCAAATGGATAATGTGCATGTGTGCTGATCCTTTGGTGCCATTTTCATTTAAAGAGATCATGCTGATATGGGGAAACCAAT
Organism: Bettongia penicillata ogilbyi; assembly: GCA_023548195.1. Classification (NCBI taxonomy): domain Eukaryota; kingdom Metazoa; phylum Chordata; class Mammalia; order Diprotodontia; family Potoroidae; genus Bettongia; species Bettongia penicillata. The sequence goes on from JAJHZJ010000872.1 coordinate 2,393,334, forward strand.
AGAACAGGGAGGGCACCAGCAACTCTCATACCACCTGGGAACAGCATTGTAATATGCACCTGGGGCGAACAGTAGGACGAATTCAACTGAGCTGGGAGGAACCTCAGACTGTGAAATGCAAAGCTGCATTGGGGAGAGAGCCCCAGACAACAGCCTATCAGAGGGAGACATAGGGCGCAGGACAGTGCAACAATGCTGCTGCTCAGAAGGCTACCTCTGGCCTTCTGAATAATTCCTAGTTATAAAAATTATTAATGCTCTTCCCTCTAGGAGGGGAGAAGGCAAGGATGATGGAAAGGAGAAACCCTTTTATTCCTCCCGAATTAAGTCTCCATCCCATTCAAACAGCTAGTTCTAAACCTCTTTGCTCCTCTGGCTTCCCACACCACCTCCTCCCCCTTTTTCCCTCAACTGGGGACTTGACCTAATAATTTCATGAGAAAATGAACAGCCTGGGCTGTAAGCTTCTTCTTCTCATGACCCCTTGATCCCTTGACATCACTTCTATTCTCCTCTCCTATGCTCCATTCTGATGAGGATGTAGCACTCCTCATCAAGACCAACTCCTCTGCCTATGTCCTTGATTAGGTCCCTTCCTATCTTCTCCAGCAATTTGCCCCTTTAAACATCTTCCTTCTAACTAATCCTTGGTTTCTACCTTTCTACTGCTTCTTTTCTGTTGCTTACAAAAACACTCACAGTCTCTTTCAACTTAAAAAAAAAATCCTTCCCTAGACTCTACCATCCCCACAAGTTATTGCTCTATATCTCTCCTACTCTTTATCAGCCAAACTCTTGGAAAAGCTGTCTTCACTTCCTTGTTGCCTCTCACTTCTCAATCATTTTCATGTGCCTTCAGCTTTCATTCACACTTCCCTCTCCAAAGTCACCAGGGATGTCCTAATTGCCAAATCCAGTGACCTTTTCTCAGACCTCATTCTTCCTGAGCTCTACACTACAACATCATTCTTTCCTTCTACCTCTCCAGCTATGCTCCAGTGCTAGATTATCATGCTAACTGCAGATGTACATCAAGGGCCCTCTCCTCTCTGTATACCTTCTCTCTTTAGTGACCTCATCAACTTCCATGTATTTAATTAACGTAACTGTGTAGACAGCTCACACACCAATCCTTCTTTGGTTCCAAACACACATTACCAGCTGCCTTCTGTACAGTTCAAAGTAGATGTCCTATCTTTCCATCTAAACATATCTAAGGCAAAGCTTTATCTTTATTCCTAAACCTGCTCTTTTCCAAAGCCCTCCCTATTTCTGTGGATAGCAACATTACCATTTCAGTTACAAAGGCTTATACAATCTTGCAGCCATCTTGAATGCCTTTCTCACATTTACCACACACTTGCACTCAGCTGCTAACTTGTCCTTTCTCCCTCTGTGGTATCTCCCATGTGCCCCTCTTCTTTGTATATACCCACACCCATTGCCTCGTTCAGGGGTGGAGAACCTGCAGCCTCTAGGCCCCATGTGGTTCTCTAGGTCCAAACTGTTTGGATTCAGTCAAAGGGACACTCTTGAGGACCTAGAAGGCCACTTGGGGCTTTGAGGCTGCAGGGTCCTCACCCCTGTCCTAATTCAAGCTCCCAATGCCTTTACCCTGCACTGTTAACAATGGCCTTCTATTCAGACTACCTCCCTCAAGTTTCTCTCTACTCTAACCCATTTTCCACACCAACCTGATTTTTGAGAAGTACAGGCCTGACCATGTCACTCCACATCTTAACAAACTTAATTGGTTTCTTATTATCCCTAGAATAATATCAGCTCCTTTCTTGGCTTCTCAAGCCTTTCACAACCTTTCTCTGATCAACTTTCCCAGCCTTATTACACATGACTCTATCCATGAGACTGTGAGAAGGGACAGTAGAGCTCTGGGCCTGGAGTCAGAAAGACTCATCTTTGTGAGTTCAAATCTGTGTGACCCTGGGCAAACCATTTGACCCTGTTTGTCTCAGTTTCCTTATCTGTAAAATAAGCTGGAGAAGGAAATGGCAAACCCCTCCAGTATCTTTGCCAAGAAAATTCAAAATGGGATCAGATAGAGTCAGACATTCAATGACCACAAAATCTCCATGCACACTACCAACCCAAACTGGACAACTTACTACTCCTCAAACACCATACACCATTTCCATCCAATCTCAGGGCTTTTGCATCATCTATCCTCATGTCTCAAGTGCATACCTTCTTTATCTCTTAGAATCCCTGCTTTTCTTTAGGGCTCAGGTGCTAACTTCTATATAAATTCTTTCATGATCCCCCAGCTGCTGAGGGGTTGGGGGGGAAAGGGATTCACACCTTCCCAGCAGTCATCTTCTCTCTCTTTTTGTTTTTGTATGTACTTATATGTACAAATGTACACATCTATATATGTATGTGTTTTCCCCCTGTTCCCACCCCTCTAATGAACCTACAAACTCGTTGAGAGCAGCAGTGATTTCTCGCTTTTTTTTTTCTTCTTATCTCCAGCACCGAGCAAAGTGCTCAGCAATTTTTAAAGGAGATAATAATTGTAAAGCACTTAGCACAGTGCTTGGCACATAGTAAGTGTTATATAAATGCTAGTTTATTATTTTTATTATCATAGGTACTTAATGAATGCTTGCTTGCATGATTGATTGGTGGAATAGGGTAGGGTAGGTATGGGTGGCAGTGTTTTCACTTTGTACTTTCTCTGGAGTTCTCCTTGGTCCTTATCACATTTTACTTTGTACAAATACCTGATTGACTTTTTTTTAAAGAAAGTAATTATCATTTTTATTCTCTGCCTGTAGCCCTTTCCCCTTGTTGAATGAGAGTGTTGCCTCAGTCAGACTGAGACCTGGGAAAGACCTTAGCTTAAAAAGGTCAAGGCCCCCCGCTGCATCTGGGGCCATCTCTAGTTACCTTAATCTATACCTCACCCCTGGACTCAGATGCTCCAGAGAAGAGAATGAGGCTGGTGACTTTGAACAGTCCTGCCTCACTTAAATCCAAATGAGTCATCCTGTCACTTTCCTAATGTCATGATCCACTTCAAGAATGAAGGACAAACAAGGAATGAATGAGTCGACAAGGGAGGAAATGTAGTATAGCATATAGAACTCAGGTCTCAGAGCCAGTAGATCTAAGTTTCAATCCCACCTTTGACACCTACTGGCTATGTGGCCAGAGTTTGATCATTTAACCTTACTTAGCCTAAATTTCCTCATTTTAAAGTAGAAGGACAATGAAACAACTTCACAGAGGTATTAAAAGAATTTAGTAAACCTTGAAGCATTCTATTAATATTCATAAATGTCAAATTGAATGAGCCACATTGTATTTGACTTCTTTACTGAGCAGGATTTTTCAATCTGTATTTAAAGTAGTTAAAATCCCCTCCTTGATGTCCAAACTGTTTAAAAATCTAGATTGCATAATCAAACAAAGAAAAGGAAGGGAAATTGATGGTTTGCAGTGCTCTGCCTTTAAACTTAGCCAACGCTCAAGGAAGCCATGAAGGAAAGGCATTGTGTTTCTGTATCCAAGACTAGTCCCAACAGCGTTTTGTGTTTATTGTTCAGTGACTGACCCTTTTATTCTGCACAAACTGGCTTGGTTGTCCTCTAAACTCCACCCATTTCAAGCACAGACCATTATTCTTTGAAACAGTAATTAATTCTGCTCCAAAGAGGATATCAAGAAGAAGGGTTTATATAAAAAGAATGAAATGAATAAGTGGCGAAAAGTGCAGCAAGTTCTTGCTGCCAGATCCCAAGTCAATAGACTGGATGGGAACTCCAGAGTTCTGTGCAAGCCATTTGAAGAGCCATTTGGCTCCATCTCTAAAGGGTCCACATGCTTCAAAAGGCTGCCAGAGACAGGCAATGGCCAATGTTCTCCTTCACCCGCTTCTTTAGGTTGCATCATCTATTCTGAAACAAAGAATTCACGAGCTAGAGGAGGGTCACTTTGTCTTTACCTGCTGAGTAGTTTTGGGATTTTGGAATCCCAAGCCCACCGTGAAATATACAATATGTAAGAAACCATATGTTTTTACAGCCATTTGGAAAACATTGCAAAACAAATAAGTCTTGTTCAATGGTGATGTGACTGTCAGACATGCCTAGGAAAAATGTGTGTGTGTGTGTGTGTGTGTGTGTGTGTGTGTGTACCTACAGTACCTCAGACTGTCGCAGCATAGGTGTGCCCATACAAATACATATGAGTTATTTTTGTGCTCCCATAAATTTTATATTCCTACACTGTAGTGGTATATTTTGTGATGATTATTTTCATTTAGATTGGTTAGTATGACTCACGCTTTAGGTAAGGATGGGAGATATATTTCTGTTATAGCAATACAGAATGTTCAAGCAAGTGTGAAAAATGGGTGATTTTTTAAAGAATATTGAGCACAGCCAGAAAATACTAAACAATGTAACTGCAGGTTTTATTTTGCTAAGTTCAATAAGACTGTTAAGGGAATAAATAATTCTATTTGGGAAGCCTAGCACAAATATGAAGGAATAGAAAAAAAGGGTAATTTGTACATATATATGTATAGACACACATATATATTCACAAATTACACATATATGTATACATACATGCATACATATACATATATATATATATGTTCTTTCAGTAAGGCAGCACAAATACTTAAATACTTAGAGGAATTATTTACAGAAACCTAAGAACTTTTTCATATTAAGGATGCCTTATCTTCTTTTACAAGTATTTCATGAAATGTTTCAGTGAATTATTTTTTTCCAATGTACTATTTTATTTTTTCCCCCATATAGAGGGCATATCCCCAAACAGAAGGGAAGAACTCCTCCACTGATGCACACAAACATTTGGAATTTATTTAGTATTAAGAGTTGCCTGAGCTACTGAAGGATTAAGTGACTTTCTTATGATTATGTAGCTAGTAACTGTCACAGGTAGAATTTAAACCTAAGTCTTCTTTGCTCCATGACCAGTTTTATCTTCACTATGTCACATATTCACTCTATAATTAATTACAAATGAGAAAATAATCACAACTTTGTCAGGACCTTTAAAACCATTTGAGTGGTTTTTGTTTTTTTTTACCAACTATTTATTGGAACTAAAATGGACCTTTAAAATTACTGTTTCCAGTGGCCTGAGAAAGAATAGTGACTTATTAAAGGTCACATGGCAAGTCAGTGCAGCAGTAGTGGGAGTACACCTTCAATCTTTGACTTTTATGCCATTTATGTGGTACCACCATACATATCACCCACCTTATCATTGCTCAAGACAGTAATCCCAAAGTCTTGTTTTAGGACATTGAGAACTAGATTTGGGACTAGAAAGAAACTTCAAAAAAATCTACTCCACTCACCTTATTTGACACATGAGGAAACTGAGGCACCAAGTACAGTTGACTTGCCCAAGGTCACACACATAGAAGGTAGAATTTGAATTCAGAAACACTTTTCTTTATTCAGAATTCTATACACCATTGCTTTTGTGTTCTTTTCTGACATGAGGAGGTATATTCTATATATTAAATATAAATTTAGCTCAGAAAATGCATCCTTTGCCCTACAGAAAGGAAAAGTGACAGGAAAGGGTAGTAGGAAAAAGACATGCCACTACTAGGTATAGAGTTCATTTTACTTAATTTTTGAACAGGACCTGAAGTAGAGAAAAAAATATTACAGGACTTAGTCCCCCTCTCTCCACACTTTCTACCAAGTCCTTTTCTCTATCTATAGGCTCTTTGAGACCTGGGGGTGGGAGAAAGGAGAGTTGGGGTGAAAAAGGTAGCAAAGTAATATGGAAAAGAATAGGGAAAGGCCACTATGAGAAATGATAACAAAGGAGACCATACCCAGTTGTAGAAAAAATGGAATGAAGGCCACCAGAAGGATCTGAATAGAACCTCCCTTCACACCCCTCCCCACCTCAAGCACTGACTCCAAGGGCTATTCATAGAACAGTGGGGTACTAAGTAGCTCCCAATAATATGCCCATTCTGTGTGCTTTGTGACTGTGAACCCATCCTCTGTCATTTTAGCAACACCTACTCACTTTAAAAAATCTTACAGATGTGAAGTAATCAGCTAATAATGGATTTTAGTTTTCAAAAAAAGTATCTCAGGTTGCTCAGTGTTTTTAGAGTTTTGGAAGCATTCTGAGTAGATCAGCAGTGCATGTGTAAGTGAATGCCTTCTTTCTACTCTGAAATGTCAAATGTGGACTGATATTCTAGGAGTTCCTTTTCTGACTTTTTGGTGACACAACTTATAAGCGCAACTTTCATCATTTCTCCATATAATCGCTTCTGATGCATTAAGAATCCAGCCTACTCAGATAGATGTTAATTACCTTTCGTTGAAGCAAACTTTTAAGACATAATTCCTAGTTATTGCTCCATCCGTTGTATGATTTGCCCATTTCTGCACTTGGAGAATCATGTATCTGGGGACATGGCATGATTATTGCCCAACTCATAGTTTCATGCATTATGTTTCTTTTTGCATGATTACAGCATGTCATTATAATTAGTTTTCATTTTTAATAGGATGATACTTAGATCAAATTATAGATTTCTACCTCTCCATGAATTAAAAGCTATTAATCCTGATACAGTGAGGTTTGTTATCCAGATTTTAACTTTTTCTCTATTGTATACTTCAAATTTCTGTTCACGTCATGATAGGAAAATGCTTTTTGACTAAGAATAAATTAATTCCAGTTAGGAGCTCGATATTTTTAATATGAAAAAGTAACTTTCCTTCAGTGTTAATATCCTTCCCTAATTAAATATTTGAATGAATCATCAGATTTTTAAGATCTGGATGGAAAAACAAAGTTCAGTTCTAATATACTTCTGAATTTTGTACTGCAGACAGGTAAATTTGGGAGTTGATAACCTTGTCAGAAAATTTTTAAAAATTCCTGTTTTCTCATATTCTTTCCAAACTCTCAATATTTCGAATAGGTTATTTAAAAAAGAAGAAAATGAAAGAGTAATTGTTGCAAAGAAACTATTAGGCTTTTGGAAATATTAGTTATTTATTTTTTGAAGCATATTTTAAAAATTCATGGCAAGAAAAACATGCTATCCCATGAAGAAATCCTTTAAGGAAAAATGATTTGTAATTTCAAGTGATCAAAAATCTCAGGACTTATTCTAAAGAGAATGAACAAAATGAAGAACTATAATGGAGAAGAGAATGAGAATTGCAGTGATTATGTTGAAGGAAATATCAGTAAAATAATTATCAGTGAATAATAGGGATATCTGTCATTCAGAAAATAGCTGGGTTAGCCCAAGCATTAAGGGAAACATACGTGGTGAGTAGAGTGGACAAAAGCAAAGGGGAAGGGAAAATTTTTAGCCAATTTATAAAGTTAGCAGTAGAAAGAATTAAAAGAAAACCTTTAACTTATCCCTGAGAGAGAACAGCATGAGCTATAGAGTCAGGAACCCTAGGGGCTGGTACTGGTGCATACTAGAGGTGTGACGCTAGGAAAGGGGTTTTTTAGCCACTAATCTGAATTTTTAGGGAGAGTTTTCACAGTAGTTGTTCTCTCTCGCCAATTAAATCATAGACTGAACTGGAAAAAGAAAAGATTTAAATGGATACTACGAAGTTTTAAACTATTCGTCCATTTGTAGATTTCACTTTTTCTGCAGTTCCCTATAGAGCAACTGATCAGTTCCTTGCTGTCATCCACATGATCCATTCAATGGAAATTTGTTCTCATAAGCTTTTTGTTGGATTGGCTGAATATTCTGACCTTTGGTCTCATTTTTCTGCTTAAATGGCCCTGATGACCGCTAGGTGGTGCACTGGACAGAGCGCCTGGTCTGCAATCAGAAAGAGTCATCTTTCCGAGTTCAAGTCTGCCCTCAGACACTACTAGTTGTGTGACCCTGGGCAAGTCATTCAACTCTGCCTTACTTTCTTCATCTGTAAAATTATTTGGAGAAGGAAAGACAACGCCCTGCTATATCTTTGCCTAGAAAACCCCAAGTGGAATCACCGATAAGTTCCTCAGAAAGATAAATGACACACACCTTTAAAAAGTCCAAATGGCATAATCAAATATAGTATCTACTACTGACTTGAAGATTTACAATGTTGTCTTGATTTGATTCCACTTTGGTATCCCACCACAAGAACCTCCTCGGGTAGTCCTTTCCTTAAATTAAGAGCAAGCTCAACTTGGGATATTCTGTCTTCTTCCAGATGCCAGCACATATCTATGAAACTTTGCTTACATACACCCAGCAGGGAATATAGGAGAGAGTATAGTTTTGTAGTAAGTGCCTCCTTTGCAATGGTATGATGGTAAATGTTTAACTACCAGCTCTCTGAAAAACAAAAGAATGCCCAACATATTTTTTAATTTAATCTTCACTGTTAATATTTTCTCCATCACTTTTTAAAAGTCTAAACAATAAATCAAGCCCTGAATTATAGCGCTTGTCAATTTCTGGCATATAAATGCTCACACTGAAAGAAAATTTCACAATCATCTCTCATTAACCAGTGTGAGCTGACTTCAGGAGAGGCTAAGTAATGAGGACATAAAAGTAAAAAATCAAAGTATCTACATTCTAGTAAAGGCAAAGAGTACGAAGCCTCTATCTTAGGAGCATAAACCCTTTAGTATCTTTTGCTAACTTCCGCCATGTTGCTTACTGACCTCCTGAACTTTTGGTACTAACTACCTAGACCTTTGGCTCCCATGTGACTCTTAGTGCAATAAATGATAAATCTAAATTCTGTCTTTAGCCTAGCTAGGTCTCACTAAAACATGAGGTTAGATGTAGAAAAGACCTTAGAGATCTTGGGGTACCAACCTGATCTGTCTAGCTTCACCCTTTTCTTTGAAATTCAGCCTCTTGACTTTTAGACTTAGAATCAGAAAGAGCAATATTTGTCTCTAAGGCAGCAGAAATTGTACCCAGGGCAAAATAGTATGAATTGTGCTCTCAAATCAAGGTAGGGGAGGAAAGAGGTTCACCTAAGCGAAAGAAACAGACTGGTTGTCCCTCTGGTTGTCCCTCATTTGACTAATTTTCTTTGACAGCCAGGTGCTAAGCTCTGTTGTTTCCACTATACACAAGACATGAAAAGAGTGCTTTCCTTATCTCCCCTATTTGTCACCTCAAGACAAAGCCTTTGTTGCTCCACCTCTGTTATGGGTTTGATTAAACCTATTATGTGTAATTAAACTCTGATTAAATTGTTTCTGTTCTAAGACTAAATTTATTATATGGATGCAACTGGTGGCACAGTGGATAGAGCACTGGACCTAGAGTAAGGAATTTATGAGTTCAAATCTAACCTGAGACAGCTGGGTGGCCCAGGTAAATCACATAACCTCTGTTTGCCTCAGTTTCCTTAGCTATAAAATGGGAATTAACAATAGCACCTATCTCTCAGGGTTGTTATGAAAGTCAAATGACATTTAAAAAAAGCTTTTAGCATAGTGCATGGCACTATGTAAATAAATATTCCCTTCTCCTTATCTATGGTCAAACCAGATCCTTTTGCCCAGACATATGGAATCTATCCTTGCTAACTGTCCACCTTTTGCTTCTACCCATACCTGTGCCGCATACTTTGACAGTCTCCCAAAGAACATTTTTTTATTCATTTTCCTACTTTGTGTTCAACAAGACATCTGAAGAGGTGAGAACTAGAAAAGGGTTTGGTGATAGCTTTCAAGAAATCTGAGATATGTCAGAGCTGATGACATCTAGCCCTATCTTTTCCCTATCACAGACAGTGCAAAGTTTCATAATCACTTTGTGTATCAGAAATGTGCTTTTTGCTTCCCTCTCTCTAGCCAGAAATGTTTTTTCCAGCCCTGATGTCTTCATGTATGTGAATTTCTCATTTTTAATCTAGTTCATAATGACAAAATCCATTTCACATATTTCTTCCTTTTCCAACATGTGCAAAAGTTGTCATTGACCCCTTATATGGGACTGGTATAGAGTCCCATATATAGTCGAAGAACAACTTCTAGGTATATTTTCTTAATGAAAATGTCATTTATTATAAAATGTAAAAATGGCAAAATTTCATTTCACTTTTTGAAATATAAAACCGAGGACATAGTTCATCTAAAAGAACAGTACTTCAGCTACTTCGTAATTTCAAAACTGAGTTTAATATATGAGAGTAGATATTCAGCGGTGTCTCTTGGCTAATCAAGAGTGTCTCTTTTTGCTATGCTCAGGGATAGAAAAATGGCCAGAGGAAGCTGGGTTAAGAGATTAAGTTAGAGGTTCCTAAGCACTCATTTTGAAATGTCATAAATCACTTTTTATTTTTTAAATGAATGCTCCAAATCCCCCATAAAAGCCAAAACAGCACTTTGCTTTTACTCTATGGGAAAACATACTTCTGTTTTTTTCCCCAAAGTCCCAAATTTGAAAAAGGAAGGAACACTGATTGATAGGTAGGTTTAGAATGAGTTGCTAAGTAAATGAAAAAAGAGTAGCATCTAAGGATAATAATAAATAGTTTCCTAAGCATTCGTGATATTATTTGTTAAAGAATATGTATTCTTTTATGCCCACTGTATATTGGGAAATGATAGATTTCTTACTAATTATCAGTCTCTTCCATTTCCTTCTTTTAAAATGTTAATTTGTGATTGTTGGGCTTCTGTGTTTTACAAGATTTGACTTATCTGGTGAGGAAAAATATTTTACGGTTAATTTCCATTCAAATGTTAACTCAGATTGATCTATATGTTTCTTGTGGATTACAGTAATTGCTGGAGACTCAGGTTTGTCATTTATTTTGATACTTTATATTGCTCCCACTGACCGATTCCAAGTAAAAGATCATTTGTGACCATATGAATATTCATATATTCCTTGCAACATTGTTGCAGACAACGTTGCTCATCCTGAATTTTTACTGTGCTTAGCTCTATCATCATTATTATTAATTTTCTACGATCATGCTAAACATATATATATCAATTCCTCAAGAATCTATGTTTTCATTAATGTGGGTTATTCTAAGGGTAAGGATTCCCTCAATGCAGTTGGAACCTATCTATATAATTTAGAAGTTTAAAAAGTCAGAGATGAAATTTGTTCTCAGTCCTTTCTTACTTTGTAAGCTGCTAGACATATATATGTGTGTGTGTGTGTATATATACATATATATATGCATGTGTGTGTACTTTCTAAATTTGTCATTTTGACCCAAAGTAGGAGGCTAGTGTAATTATTAACATGTGAAAACGAGAAGTTCAATTCAATTCCACAAACATTTATTAAATGCCTTTTGTTATTCCGTCATTTCACCTGTGTCCAACTCTTCATGACCCCTTTTGGGGTTTTCTTGGCAAAGATGTTGGAATGGTCTTCTGTTTCCTTCTCCAGCTCATTTGACAGATGAGGAAATCTAAAGCAAACAGGGTGAAGTGACTTGTCCAGGGTCACATAGTTAGTGATTGTCTGAGGTCAAATTTGAACTCACAAAGATAAGTCTTTCTGACTTGAGGCCCAGCGATCTGTCCACTAAATGTCATTTATTTAGCAAAAAACTCAGTAGCATTCTGAGTAAAGAAAAATGACAGTCTGCTGTTTTATTAATCCGTTTTTCAATTTGATGTGGGAGAAGATAAATCATACAGTTAGGATTTAGATTTCAATGATGAGAAAACTTAGAGAAATAACCCCAGATTCAGAAAGAATGACAAAATGTTCACACCAATCTTCGAACCATTCACACAAACAAATCCCTATGACATGAAAAATGGGGCTTAGAGGAACAGATAGATGATGAAGTTGGGGGTGAGAGGCCAGGACTTGTCAAGGCAAGAAAATTATGCCTCTCTTTCTCCTACTTTCTCCTGGATACTGCTTTCCACTTGGTTATTTACTAAGGATGGTTTCTAGGGTCTAGTTCCTATTTCCCCTTTCTCAAGTCTCTTCCTTCCCCAGTTCATCCATGCAACCACCAAAGTGATATTCCTAAAATACAGGTCTGACCATGTCACTCCCCTGGTTAGTCAATTCCAATGCTTCAAATACAAACTCTTCTCTTTGGCATTTAAAGTTCTTCACACCAACCTTCAAAATACCTTCCCAGCCTTATATACACTGTTCCCTTTCACACACTCTTCATTCCAATCAAATCCATCTTCTAACTGTTCTCCCACATAATATCCCATCTCTGGCTCTGGTACTTTTTGCAGTCTCTCTCCCAATTTCTGGAATGTAATACCTCCTGACCTGAGGTTTAGATTCTCTGGTATTCTTCAAAACCTACTTCAAATCCTACCTCCTATATGGGACCTTTCCTAATTAAGAAGATGTCAATGTCTTAGCCCCCAAAATTTCATTACATATATTTTTATATATTTTGTTTTTATATATGGTCATGCTGTTTTTTTCTGGAAAAAAAAAGTTCTCTGAGGTCAGGTAATAGTTCACTTTGTCTTGTATCTTCACTGCCTAGTATGATACCTGGCACATAGTAGCCAGTTAGAAATCATTGTTTTTAGTCATTTTCAGTCATGTCTGACTTTTCATGAACCCTTTTGGGGTTTTCTTTGGCACAGATACTAGAATGGTTTTCCATTTTCTTCTCCAGTTCATTTTCCAAATGAGGAAACTGTGGCAAACAGGGTTAAATGACTTGCCAGGGTCACACAGCTAGTAAGTGTCTGAGGCTAGATTTGAACTCAGGTCTTCCTGACTCCAGACCTAGCATTCTATCCATTGCATCACTTATTAATTCTTGTTGATTAATTGATCAATATATAGAGGCAGAGTCATGACTCAAATTTGGAGTGAAAAGACCAGCACTAAAATCACAGTTCCACCATGTAATAGCTTGAGGAATTGACTTCATTTCCTCAGTGATAAAATCTGGGTGTTGGACTAGATGAATGATGCCTGGAGTTCCATTTACTTTAAACTCTTGGGGTCTCAATTTCTTCATCCTTAAGATGAGATAGTTTCAGCTCTTCTTTGATATTTACCAGATCTCAAATATTATGATCCTGTGACTTCTAGTGGAGTACTCATGGTAATTGTATGCCAGTACATGGAGAAAATTGAATGTTTCATGGCATTAGCAAAGCAGCATGGCATAGTGAAAAGAATGCTAAATTATGAATCAGTAAGCTTTGAGTCCCAATTTTACCTCTGGTGCTTACTGGCTAAACCATATATGAAACACTTAAACTGTCTATGCCTCACTTTCCTCACTTGTTCAGTGGAACTAATATCCATTGTTAGCTACCTCACAGTGTTTCAGAGAGGATCAGATTAGATAGGTAAGGTTGATAGAGTGCTTTGCCAATCTTAACGTGCCGTATAAATATCATAGATTTGCATTATGATCAGAAATTTTCTTCAGAGAGAGAAAGGGGAGAGTGGATGGGGATTAACAGGCAAGTGTATAGGATGGGGAATCACCTTCTAGTACAAGTTTAAAGATTCCAGTAAGGCAGAAGTTGGGATGATGAGCAAGGCTGTGATGCAAAAGGTACTGTACATTTTAAGTACAGTCTCTCATTTCTTTGAATGGTTGAATTTGATTATGTTCGGTGAATCTTAGAGAAACTGACATAGTTTCTTTCTCGTAGCACCTCAAACCTAATATCTATTTTTTAAAAATAAATTTTTATTGAGGTTTTGTTTATACATCACCTGTGCTTTCCATTGTATCTCTTCCCCTTCTCCTTCCCAGAACGCTCTTCATTTTAATAAAGAAAAAAGTGAATAAAACAAGTGCAAGAAAACTATATATGTGGAAAAATTCAGCCATCATATCCAGTGCTCCCCATATACATCATATACAGTGCTCCCCACATACATCATATACAGAGCTCCCCATGCCACATCTGCAAAGAAACGGACAAAGGTGTCTTTTCATATCTCTTCTTAAAACAAAGATTAGTTATTAAAATTTTGGAGATGTGGTCTCTACTGTTGTGTCCCGTTTTTGCTGGTGCCTTCAAGAGACTGACCAAGGAAATGCAGGCAGAGAGACACAGTCCTTTTATTAACCACCAAATTGTGCTTCTCTAGACCCAGAAATGGAAATGTCACCTTTCTGGCTTTTACCATGGCTACTGATGCTGGAATCTGTCTGTTCCATACGTTTTAATGACGCCTGAGGATTAACTAGGTTGAGGAATGAAGCTCACCTCACAGATTTCTACTCGGTTCTGAAATCAAAAAGTAATGTCCTTTGTCAGTATTTTTTTTTTTTTGCTCTGGTAATGTCTTATAATGCCTATAAGGAATAAACTTTCATGTAGTCATCACTTCTATGCTTATATTTCTTTAAAACCGTAATAGCAATTTATCATGTTTTAATTAATTAGAACATCATTTTATGAAACTCATGTGTCAAATATTTTTTCTTTAGCCATCAAACATGTTGTCAGGGAAGAAATGATATCCAAATTTATAGAACAAGATTGCCAGGGAGATATGAACCATACAGAACAAGAATGACATGTGAAAGAAATAATAGGGACATTTTTTCTACAAGGACAGTGGTGTTAAATTTTTAATGTCTCTCTTTTCACTATCCCTTTTTCTTTTTTTACTTTCCTCTTCAGGGATAAAATAATTTGCCATCCTTTAAGGCAGTCCTTGATTCACAAATAATTAGTTTACAAAGGCTCTCTAAGTACAGATAGCCAGTCTCTTCCCTCCCTCAGCAGCTTGAAATCATGCCCCCACACCCCGGTACTGGGGGCCAAAGAGGTAGTAGAGAATCTTTGGATTCAGAGGTGGCAAAAAGGAAGTCCCTGAAAAGGAATAGGAGAGTAATCCTCAGGAAGACTCCCAGGCAGGGAGGACTGAGCTGCCCTTCAGGCCCTCAACATTCTTCCTTTTTAAAAATATTTTCATTTTTCATCTGTTAATACTATGGGAAATTTGGCCTTTTGGAGATTCATTTGTCTCAGTAAGTGTATTCTCCTCTAAATCCAAATGCCACTAGGATAAGTGTCTGGCATAGTACAGAGGAAATGTTTTTGGAATCGGAGGACCTGAATTTGGATCCTGCCTCTATTGCTTAATGGCTTGTGACAAGCCCTCCTCCGGGTCTCTGCTTCTTCATTTATGGAATCAAAAGGCTGGACTTGATGACCTTTGAATTCCCTTCCTGATGTAAAGTCTACAAGTAAAGATCTATCAATCTGTCACGAGCTAATGTGAATTAATTCAGTCAAATTGCTCTCTTCCCTCGCTCCTTCAGCAGTTGCAATGAGGGAATGGGAGCCTTCATGAGGGAAGAGGGAATGGGTGAGTGAAATAGGTAGTTATAGAATATGGAACACTTGATGGGATACAGCAGGCCTCAAGAAAGTGCCTTACTGTTGGATTTAGAGCAACCCAGCACTGGGTCTGGAGTCAGAAGACCTGAGTTTAAATTCAGCCTCAGATACTAGCGGCGTGACCCTGGGTATGTCACTTAACCTCTGTTTGCCGTAATTCACAGAGAAGGAAATAGCAAACCACTCCAGTAGCTTTGCCAACAACTTTAGCTTGCTATGTCCACAGGGTCACAGAGTCACACACAACCGAATGACCAAATATCACTAAACAAAGCTAATGCAGTGACAGTGCCTCATAATATAGATAAACATCCATAGCTGCCCCACACACACACTTTTCTACTGCAAGGAGGGAAGTTCTTCCCCATCTCTTTTATGACCTGAGGCTCTCCAACCTCAGCTTACTAAAGTGTAGAAAGAGAGGACGGAACAAGAAGACCTTGAAAGGCTCTGCCTCTTCTAAATCTATGATCCTGGGACTCTTTCATTCTTGAGGGCCAAGACTGGTCATTACCTGTACTCCACATCAGCTTTACTTAATGTCATTTTTTTAAAAATTCTCTTGACTTCATTTTGCATGACTTCATACAAATCTCCTATTTCTCTGAAAAAAAAAATTGTTTTGGTGTGGACCTCTGATTTTCATTGGTACAAGGAACTCTCCAAATGAAAACTCTCTCACCTGATAAATGTAATCAGCACCTGGACCATAAAGGACAATCTTAGAAACTTGACCAGGATCCTAAGAAATTAAAATTGCTATATGTGTACACCTAGTAGAAATTATCCCTTCCTATCTCTAAATCCGGCCCTCTATCCATTGTGCTACACTGCTGCTCTTTGTAACATACTTTTCTATGGGGAAGTACATGCCCCATTCCAAATCGCCAGCTTAAAAACAAACCCTGAAAACCCAACACTTCCATTTGGGTCTCCCATATTTATTCAAAGGGAAAAATCAAAGAAATAACTGGCATCAGGCTAATTGATTTGGGAGAATGAGAAGTGGTGTGTAACGTGGATGGAGAATTTGACAAGTCAGAAGTTTAAATCTCAGCTCTGACATTTCACAACTGGATATATGACCTGGGGTAAGTCACTTCCTTTCTCTCAACCTATATATCCTTTGAATGTCCAACCACAGGATTAATCTAGAAAGTCTCTCAAGTCTTTTCCAACTCCCCCATTCTATTACATTTCAGCCTGCACTCTAGCAAAAAACTCTGGGCAGTCAAATCTGATAAAAAAAGACCATGAGAGCATGATATTACTTTGCTGAAGGGGAAACTTTTCCCATTTTCCCTGGGATTTTCTCAACGGTATTTGAAGCAGTTGGGTAGTTCAGCCGTTGTGGCTACTTATTGTAAGAGAAAATCAGCTCTAATTGGAAGCAGTGGGATGTTAGTCAAAGTAATAGAGATAGCTGTTCCCCAAATTATCCTGCAGGACTTTGCATGGCAAAGAAAATAGACATTGGCACCTTGGCTGAATAACCAAATGGAAAAAAAAGATCCTACTGAGAATGACGCATCTTTGTCTGCAGTCCTTACATCTCCCAGGTTAGGAGTGAGGGCTGGGGAATTTATTTGGCAGAAGATACTGCCCAGAAGTTGAGGGTGGTTGCTTGGCTAAGAGAGTATGCAGTTACAGTGGAATTGGACTTAGAAAAAGTAAATATCTGTGCAGGAAGCATGCTGCCATCTGAAGCTCAGGTTAACTTTGTAAATCAACCTGAATGCTTGAAGTCTGAAGCTGTCTAGAAATACACAAATCAGGTCCTATGGCTGTCTCAGAATAAAGGACATATCTAAAGTAATTTTATTTCAAGCAGATACATTATGAGACCATAATTTTCTGTGCATTCATTTTGTCTTTGAAAATATAGGTCACTCTCCCTTGTATTTTCTTACATAGACACACACACGTATACACACACATGTATAAATACACATTATATATATATGTGTGTGTGTGTGTGTGTGTGTGGGTGGGTGGGTGGGTTTAAGTCTGCATTTGTATAAAATATTGCTAAGTTGAAAAGTAGAGTAGCTGTTTGATGATAAATTATCTTTGACAGTAAATTAGAAGTCCCAAGATTGTTATTAAATTTTAACTTCATACATTTAAATGTTAGAAAATCTGAAAGATATTTTGTAATTATAAACTCCCAAAAGATTTTTATATACTGTTTCTACAATTATGTGTGTATAGTGTGTCAAGAGAGCAATATAGGTAGACATGCTTGTTATGCTTAATTCAACTCAGTAGAGTTTAATTTATTAGTACCTACTATGTGTAACGCACATAACGAGGAGATAAAGGCCCTGTTGTCAAAGAACTTACAATCTAATGGGAGACAACACGCGCAACTATGTCCCAAAAGAGAGAATATAATAAATGTAAAACACAGTGCTTGGTACACAGAAAGGCTTAATAAATATTTTATTGGTTGATAGCAGCACAGATCTAGGGAAATGCTATGAGAATCTTGGTGGGAGAAGATAGAGGGAAAGAGATCAGGAGCAAGGAAAATCTTGATGGACATGGTGACATCAGCTCCTAAGAGCTAAGTTTTGAATTAAGTTGAGCCTTGAGGAAATGCAGATAAAGAGGGTAAGGAGGTCCTTTCTAAGAATTAGTAGCGGTATTGGTAGTGCAAAGCAGGAGCTAGAGCAGAGAGTAATCTTTTTAATTTTTTTTGAAGGACAGAATACATGGAAGTACTAAGCAGCTAGGTGTCATACAGTGGATTGTGCCAGCCCTGGAGTCAGGAAAACTCTTCATCTTGAGTTTAAATCCAACTTTAGATGCTTGCTATCTATGTGACCCTGGGCAAGTCTCTTAACCTCATTGGCCTCAGTTTCCTCATCTATAAAATGAGCTAGAGAAGGAAATGGCAAACCATTCCAGTATCTTTGCCAAGAAAACTCTAAGTGGGGTCACAAAGAATTAGACAACAGAAACAACTGCACAGCAAAATCAAATGTGATACAGTTAGCTTGGTCAAATCTACTATGGACAGGAGAATGGGGGAGGGCATGAAGACACTTTGATATGACATTTTAGAAATTTTAAATGCTCGCCGCTTTGTATTTCTCTTAGGGTCAAGATTAATTGCCAAAGAATGTTTTCGTTACCACCCCACAGCCCAGGGAATGCATTCTGGTCCTCATGGCTCCGGGAAGGTTTCCAGGCATATAAGCATTTATTGTTTCTGGGAGCACATTTAGGGCTAGTAATTGTGCCTAAAATCATGAGAACTGGTTCTTGGATTTAGGAAGATCAGTGGTTCAGGGCACACTGATCCTTTCTGCTTTTAGCTGTCAGGATGTCAGTGTTAGCTTCTCCACTTAAGAAATTTCTCATCGTCTGAAGCCTAGTGCGAGGGAAGGAGGGAGAACCTGCAAATGTGTAAGTGGTGTTCAGGGGCTTATCTCTGCAATAGACAGACCTTTTATCTTCCTTTATTTTTTTCGTAATCAAGGCATTATCATGAAACTGAGAGATTTAATCACACAGGAGTAAAATTGGGGTCATGCCATAGGCTAGCACAAAGGGAGCTTTGCAGCATGATGATGTATGGCCATTTCACAATAATGCCTTTAACACATAAAATGTGCCCTTTAATTACATTTTAAATCTCATTTGAAGAGATTTTATCATTATGGAAACTGCTCTGTAAGTGTTCCTATGATGAGACGCAATAAAAGTTTGCTAAGAGAATTGCAGAACAGGAGATGAATCGGCAGCTAAAAAATGTTATCATCACGTAGAGTTTGCTTGGCTTTAAGCAAAATAGTCCAGCAGTAACAGAAAATCAGCATTGACTCAGAGGTATATTTTTTGAGATTATTATGAGACATTTTTGCCTGTAGCACACTGTTTCTTCTGTCAGCTGAAGGAATAGTTCTGTTTTCCAGCTCAGCAGGCCTTTTTCTCCCAAGCCTTAGGACCATCATTTGAATTTATAGTTGCCAGGATGAATGATAGGACATTTACCTCATGTCCCCTGCATCAGCACCTACATAAAAGGGCATGTCTTCAGTTCCTGAAATGAGAGATGTCATGCTTTTAATAAAATAAAGAACACCTCCACTTTCTTCTCAGAATCATTTAAAAATATATATATACCAATAAGTTACAGAAGGCGTATAGGGAGGATGCACAGGAATCAGAGCAGCCTAGAATTTCTCGTTTCTGTGCTGTGGGAATTGTTTCATTTCTTTGCATGGTGTAACTTACTTGAAGTTTGTAACTGAGCATCACTCTTAATCAACCCCTTCATCTCTGGCAAAATTTCCATTATGCCGGGCGGTGAGACAGGGATTCCAGAATTATTTCTGCTTTCTGCTGCCTCCAAAAGTTTTCTTTTTAAAAGCAGGTCTCCAGGCAGTCAGATGTCCATCCATTTTGTTCCCTGGGATGTTTATTTAGTACTGCTTTTCATTTGTAGATATTTTGTACTCACTTATGTGAGTATATATTATTTCCCCTCAGGAGAATGTAACCTCCTTGAGGGAAGGAAACAGACAGAAAGATACAAATTTTGTCTTTGTATCCCTCGCACCTGGAATATCTGTTATCTATTAGGCAGTAAGTATTGGTTGAATTGTGAGCTCAATTACTAATGACAATGGAAAATTGAGAGAATTATGCTTTTATGTATTAATGTAATGAGAAACATTGATTTGTGAGAGTGCCAGGACTGTCTATTTATTGCCTCCCATCTAAAAAATAAAACTCTGCTTGGGATGCATGGCCAGTCAACAATGATTTATTAAGAGCTTATTATGTGTCAGGTACGGTGCTAAGTGCTGGAGATACAAGTAAAGGCAAAGGAGTTCACATTGTAAAAGGGAAGGACTACTGCGAATTATAAGTATACGTATGTGTGTGTGTGTGTGTGTGTGTGTGTGTGTCTTTAGTTAAGGTTATTGTAGTAGCAGTTATATATATGAGACTATGATATATATGAGACTATCTCTGATTTATTAGAGGGAGAAGAAGGAAGGTAGGGGTGAGGGGAAGAAGGGATAAATTAGAGATTGTGTCAGAGGAAAATTACTAGAATTAAAGGGAACCAGAAAAGATATCTTGAAGAAGATGGGATTTTATCTGAGATCTAAATAAGTCCAGAGAAGCTGGGCAGTAGTAGATAGATGAGAGAGCATGCCAGGCTTGGGGGACAGTCAGTGAAAATGCTTAGAATTGAGAAATGAGGTGCTTTGTCCCAGGAACAGCAAGGAGGGTAGTATCACTGGATCACAGAATATTTGAGAGTAAATAAAGTTTAAGAAGGATGGAAAGATGGAACTGGCCAGTATATAAATGGCTTTAAAAACCAGAGTATTTTGTACTTGATCCTGTCAGTAATAGGGAGCCACCAGAGTTTATCTAGTGGAGCAGTGATGTAATCATGACCGAACATCAGGAAGATTATTTGGAAGAGAAGCAACACCTGTAGACGGATGCATAAAGCATTTCTGTTGCAGAAATGTTCTCTGCTCTTTAGGTGATCAGGTTGTTTTTCTGATGCACAGACTAACAATCTTTCAGGGAGAGAAGAATCTAATTTCTAAGATAGTAGGATCATCTATCTATAGATGGAAGCCATCCAATCCAGCTCCTCCATTTTGCAGATGTGAAAGCTTGGGGAGGTTTAAGAATTTGTCCAGGTTTGAACAGATGGTGTCAGAGATAGCATTTCAGGTCAGGTCCCTATGCTTTTCCACTGTACGTCTTGTTTCCTGGTATCAAGATGTTAATGTATTCACTCCCTAGCCAGGCAAGTTAGAGAAGATTACAGAGGAAGTCATGGTTGCATGTAGGACATGGATCAAATCAGAAAGAGACACCCTGACCAAGCCCATTGGCAGAGGTATGGACCACAGGGCTTGCTTTGGCTTCTAGCAACCAAATGGAATGAATAGTTAGGAGAGATGATAAAGGCTTTCTTACCTCATAGTACCTGGGAAGAGAGAAGGAGCATATAGGCAGGAAATGCATGCTTGTATGAAAGGTGATAAAGTACCAAAAAATAAATAAATAAAGCTATTGATAATCCTATAATTATAGCTGGTGCTAGTCATAGGCTCAATCTCTCAATATCAATTCAGTGTCAAATATCACAGCTGGTGCATTTCTAAGGTTGGCCATGCTTAGTAAGCTAACTTTTGCCTTTTTCTCCTCTTTCTTTTCCCTCCATGTTTTGAAATGTTTTCTTAATAAATAGCAGAACTAGAAACTCCTCTGTTGTAATTTGAAAGACAAAATGGCTGGTTTGAACTTTTGGTATTGATGATAGCTTAATTTCTTATTGGTACCATTCAGAACATTAGCAAAAAGGAGTATAACCCCTCCAATAACTGCTCTTTCCCATGATGGAAGTCAATTGCTAAATAGTGTATGCTAACTCTCTAAGCATGAAAACACTATTAAGTTCTCCAAGAAGAAGTTATTAGCTAAATCTGGTACTAGAGAACAGTTAACCCACCAAAGATTAGTGGGGGATCAAACCCAACTACTTCAGCATTCCTTTAGTTAACCAATCACATTCATGATCTTTGGGGTTTTTTTAGAAACATTTTGTAAAATACCTAGATACTTATTTAAGGTCACTATTGTTATGCTTTTTTGACTGTTCATATGCTGTTAATATCCCTCATCTACTTGTAAAGTACCTTTCAAAACCTCCTAGCAGAGAAACTAAATGAAATACAAACATTCATTCCATGTTTTATAGAGTAATTGTTACCCCTTATTAGAAGACAATGGTTTTCCCCTTCCACTATATGATAAATGGATCACATATCTTATGATAGAGGTGTCAAACTCAAAATTAAAAAGGGACCCCTAATCCATATATGACAATCCTTGGAGGCTGCATATTGACTTGATTTTAAAATATAATACCTTGTTTCAATTGTATTTTTAATTATTTCATTAAATATTTCCCATATACATTTTAGTCTGGTTCACTAGGGACTGTTGGAGGATACGTTTGACACCTCTGCTTTATGCCTCCAATTATTCTAAATATTTGTTGCTTTTCAGGGCTAGTGTTGGCTTTGTTTTGACTCTTCCCTTTCCTTTATTTATAATTTTGACAGTTAAAGCAAGTCAAAGGAAAAGATATGACTGATGATTTATCAAAAATAATATTACACTGCTATATGTTCTTGCCTTTTCACATATTGTTTATGGGATAAGATGAGACTTCATCAACTAATTGCTTATTTCCAATACACAGTCTTTAACTATAATGACTATACAAAAAGTCTACAATCACAAAGAAAAAATAGATCAAGAAATAGATGGATGTCTTCAAAATGTTTAATTTTCAGAGTGTAGTTCATTGATATACATGTAGCTCATAGGCAAACGTGTATTTCTTTGCAAATAATAATGTCTGTCTTTAAATGTTCAGATACAGCTCATCCAATTTCAAAAACCATTCAAAACTTTTAGAGATATGACTTTTTAGATATGAGAGAATTTTTTCACCTGATTCAAAAACAACTGAGTGACATTGCCTGCCTCTGTTCTCCTCCAAAGAGAAGGAAGTCTGAGCAGGAGAGGTAAGTGACAGCTGAAATTGGAGTAGCAGGGGAAATCAGGATCCAAGACTCTTCCTGCAAAGATGACAAGTGGTTGCATGAAAGCTGAAGCATCCCCATAGATGAGGAATTGCCCAATGAAAGAGGGCACTTCAAGGTTTATAATTTGTATAAACAGCACTGAACGTTTCCTTCTAGGTAGAGAACTCCCTAAAGGGCCCCTAGGAACCACATCCAAAGTGGAAAAGAAAAGAGAAATTGTTCATATAACCCAGAGGTGTTGGCCAAGGATAAAAGAAACTTGTAACATCTGAGCTCTTTGGGGATGATATGACCATGTGATTCCCCAAAAGAATGAGGTCTCTAGGGCATCACATCCCTGCTCACAGCTTTTCCTCTGGAAGCAGTTACAGGAAAGGGGCTAAGGGTAGGGGAAGTAAGCAGCACATGTCCCTTATCCCCCGTTCGTTTCCAACCCTCAACCCTGCCCAGCTTCACTGGCCTTTCCTGGAACCCACGTTCTCACTCAAGATGGCAGCAAAGGACCTCAAAGTATGAGGGGAAAATGTGATGCCACGATTTTAACATGTGGGGCTACATCCCATAGGAGTTAAAGCTCTGAGGGTTTTCAGTTCTTACTTGTGGCAAGTAAAAAAAAAATCACGTCAAGTAAGAACCAATTAATTTTCAAGACTACCTTTCAGAGTCTTGAATCATAGTTCTACAAGATTAGATTCTTTCAAGCACTGTTTTATTTTTATTATTATCATTTTCTCTGGGACATATAACGTTTTTGGATCAAATATATACACTTAAATCTTTCATTCAAGGTCATCCATCCACTGTCTGCGGCATATCATCCCAAGAACATCTCATGTCTAATTGCACTACTTTCCTAAACCCAAATCAATCAGCAGGTCTTGCTTATAAATTCTCATTACTTTCTCCATCTCTGCTTTTCTGTTCTCCCTTCTCTTTTCTAAGATATCATCTTGTCTGGCAAAACAGATGTGGGAATTTAAAAAACATAAATGTAAAACAATTTTTCATACAAATCAAGTCAGATTTAAATAATTGGGCTGATAGTTATTGTTCATGGGTAGGTAAAGCCAATATAATAATGACAATTTTTACCTAGCTAACCTATTTATTTAATTCCAACCCAATTAAATTATTGAAATTATCTTATTAAGTTAGAAAAAATAATAGCAAAGTTCATTTGAAAGAAGAAAAGGTCATAAACTCCAAAGAAATCAGGATAAAAAATATAAAGAAAGGAGATTCAGCAGGATCAGACCTTAAACTATGTTATTGAGGTAAGAGCATTGCTGAAGTGTAAAGTGGATAATTTCAATTATTGTAAATTAAAATTTTCCTGTGTAAATAAAAACCAATGTAGTCAAGAATAGAAGGAATATAGAAAATAGTGGGGGAAACTTTCATAGACAATCTCTCAGATAGTATTGCATACTGTTGTGGTGTAGGAAATGAGTTGATTGATAAGGAAAAACCTGGAGAGATTTGGATCTATGAAGGAAGATACTCTCCAACTCCAGAGAAAGAGAGGACAAGTGGAAATATGCATAGTATAGTCTTGCATATATGTGTATGAGTGTAAATGTGTGTATATGTGTGTGTGTGTATACACACACACACACAGAGTGAGACTGTTTAATTGTACCCTTCTTTGGGTCAAGGGAAGGAGAGGAAAAAGCAAAGTAAAAAGCATACAACAGAGAAAAAAAGAAAACCTACAAGTACACAAAAAACACTGAAGCTTATTGTTTTATATTGAATCCTCTCTTATGTTCTGCTGTGTACATGGAAATGTTCTTTTTTTCTTTTCTCATTTTGTATTTGTTTAAAATGAATAAAAATTTTACAAAAAAAGGAATGAGTGATTTTATTTTCATAAAATAAAAATAAACAAAATAAAACATCATCTTGCCTTCTATTCCAGATCATTAATGAATTTTGTTTCAAGATCTGGATCAGATCTTTTTATGCTTTTGATTAATTCCTTTTTAATCACTCCCTCTACTTTGTCTTTGCTCAGGACCTATGTATACATTAGTGATTTCCTATCTGGTCTCCTGAAAGAGACTAGCTATGGTATAAAAAGAAAGAGTGTTAAATTTGGAGTCAGAGGACAGGAGTTTGAATCTCTCCTAGGGATCTTCAGACAACCCCCACCTTGATTCTAGTTTCCTCAGCTGACAAACGAAAGAGTTAGACTAGATGACATCTAGGTCCCCTCATGGCAGGTGTCATGTTTCATCTAATGTTTCTGTGTTCTTTATGGATATCTTGAGCCGTCATGGATACATATTGGCATTTGACAAATGTCTGTTTTTAATGAATACAAATAATAATCAGAGAGCCCTTATTCTAACTGATGAGATATCAGAATATGGATAAAATAAATTTAGAAAAGAGACTGTTCATTTGACTGTTGACTCTACCAGCATAATTATGAACCCAGGGTCACCTCCCTGCTTAGAATTCATACTATATATGTTGTTGGAATTGCTTCTAAAGTAAATGTGAATAGATTCTGATTGAGAGTGTACTTACTTTTATGCCTAAAGCATAGATATTTTAGTATTTTGCCTTTGTTTCATGGCTATTTTTTGGCTATTTATATGACTTTAATATTGTCATTAGGCATAAAGTTGCCAAATAAATTAATTTCCAAAAAAGAAGTATTTTCTGGTATGTATATATGTGTATGCACATATATAAATGTATATATATATAATTTATATTTTTATATATGCATGTTACATAGTTATAGAAAGAAAGGTAGGGGCAAGATCAGAGAAATGATGTTGATAATAGTGTTACTAACAATTATTTAAATATAGATGAAAAGTATTGAGTATTTGGCTTAGCTCTTTTTCCCCCGATTACCTTTTTTTTCCTCCTTCCATAATTTCTGTCTTTTATTCTTCCCTGATTGACTCATTATCCATAGACAATGTAAATAATTCCATTTAACACATAACTCTATTATAAATTCTACTCAACCCTTTCTTTGTGTTCTTATTAATTTTCTTGGATGCTCCATTTACAAATGGCTTTTCAAAAAAGGAAAATCTATATATCATAGCACCCTTTCCTTACACTTGTGTTGGGATAGAAACGCCTTCATCTTAGTGGGTAACCCTCCCTTTATTCAAATTAAGATGGTAGTCTGCTTTCCACCTTTGTATCTTTCTTAACCTGTGCCTTCTTTTCTCTCAACCTATTCAAATTTCAACCAGCCTTTAAAATCCAGTGAAAGAACAATGATCTCTATGAAAACTTTCCCAAAGTCAACATGAATCTCTCCTGCTAATTCATATTATTACATTACAGTTTGTACCTACAACTTAACACGTGATCATAGGCTATCTACAATTATTCTGGGTATCTTATCTCTTCAAGAAGTCAACATAGTCCCCAAGATAGGAGACACATCATCCCTTTTTTCTATTTCCCATATTGTTAACCAAATTGTTAACAATATTGTTAATATGGGAAAAGGCTAACTAGGAGGCCAGTTGGCATGATGGATAGAGCCCTGAGCCTAGAGCTAGGAAGTTTTGTCTTCCTGAATTCAAATCTGCCTTGACACCTTACTAGCTGTGTCACCCTGGGCGAGTCACTTAACCCTGTTTCCCTCAGTTTTTCCATTTGTAAAATGAGCTGGAGAAGGAAATGACAAATCACTCTAGTATCTTTATCAAGAAAACCCCAAGAATGGGGTCACAATGAGTTGGACATGATTGAAAATAACTAAATAGCAACAAAGCCAGGTCTACAGTGGCCGAGCTTCTGAGTCTGTTTCTTGTCTGTAAGGTATCCCTCTGCCCTGGACACAGGCACATAGTAGGACTGGATTTGATTCTCAGAGAACCTGGCCTTTAATGATAGGTGTTAAGGTCTCTTTTCTCACACTTTTCATCTTGTTAAATATGCCTTCATTTCATGTTCAGGGAAGTCACAGAGTAAGAATATTGAACTGCCTTTTGGACATGTCTGATGGGATGCTTCATAAGCATGTCAAGTTCATTATGTGCAAAATGAAATCTTTACCTCTTCTCCCGAATCCTCTATTATTTTAAACATTCATCTTTTTGACTGCATCACCAATCTTCTAGTCACGTGGATTTGCCATCCCAGAGTCATCTCCAACTATTCCTCAACCCTATCATCTAATCAGTTGCCAAATCTTGCCAGCTCCTCCCCTGCAACATTTCTTACATATACCCTCTTCCCTCTCCCTTCCCTGAGCCTCATTCAGTATCTTAACATCTCTTGCCTAGATTATTTTAATACCTTTCTAATTAATCTCCATGAAGATGCTCACTTCCCCAGACTGATATTTGTAGCACAAAATCACTCCCCTACTCAAGAAGCTCCACTAACTCTTCTAGTTGGCATTTAAAGCCTTTCACCTTCTGCCTCTGACCTAATTTTCCAGGTCTGTTATACATTATGATCCATCATATACTTTGGGTTCCATTCAAATCATCCTATTTTTCTCTCCTCCCTGTAGACGTCATTCCATCTCCTATACCTCATGCCTAGAATTCTCTCTCTTCTACCTTTCCACAGTGTAGAGTGACTAGCTTCCTTCAAAACCCTATTCAAATGCCACTTCCTATAGGAAGCCTAGGCTGACCCCTTTAGCTACTGGTGTCTCCCTCCCTCCCCGAAAATTACTCAATATCTGTCTTGAATGTATTTTGTCTTTACTTTTCTGTGTACATATTGTTTTCCCTCCCCCATATATTATAAGCTACTCCAAAGGCAAGCACTTCATTTTTTTACTTTGTGTTTCTCCAGGAACTGTAATGTCACAGGAGCTTAATAAAAGTCTAATAAATGGAAGAATAAATGAAATATGTATATGTGTGTATACCTACATATGTATACCCACAAATATGTAATGGAAAAATAAATGAATGAATTAAATTAATTAAATAGAAGAATGAATGATTTATGTATGTATATATCTTTAGGGAAGTACAAGTAGCAAATTTGTGAATTGATCTTTTTTTATAATTCTGTTAAGAAGACTCATCTATTTTTAGCTTATATAAAGAGACTTTATATTTTTTTATTTAAGGATTGGACCCTACTGGGAAATGTAAAGCATAGAAATTATAAATGCTTATGAAATACAAAAACACAATTATTTTCATATGCATGTTAGTTAATTCTAATTCATGAAGGCAGAACATCAAAAAGTTTTGATTTCTATCACTGAAATTTATACTCAAGTGTTTTGTGATTTCCTCAGTATATGGGGATCCACTTCATATCTGTGTGGATAATTTAATGAGTCAACATGACCAAGCAGTAGTTTACCTGGCGTACAATGTTCTAGTGATAAGACTTTCTGAATTTAGGTTAGTCTCTCGGACATACTTAGAAAATTTCCAGATTTGTGCCTTAGAAGAGTGAATTTCTTCTCCATACTATGATGAGGCATGGGAATAGATCTTTAGAGGAGGGATCCCTAAAATATATCCATAATTTATGAAGTATTAAGTAGTTCCTAAGAAATAGGCAGAATAAAATCAAGACATTATAAAAATCACCAAAGTGTTCTCTGCAAAGTAAAGTTGAGGTATCTAGAAAACATGGTTCTAATCCAGGGGTTTGTGTGACTTCTAATCCAAGAATAATGTAAAAATCGGTGGCAGGCTAGGCATGGCCGGTGATCTGTAATTTGCTGATCACTGGTTATTAATTCCTTGGGGAGTTTTGAATTAAATTATTCAGATCCTCATTCCACTGTTTCTTGGAATTTTTTGGTTGTGGTGGTGATTTTTTTTTGTGTTTTTTTTTTTAAGATTGAACAAAGCAAATTCTTATCCTCCTCTGTTTTTTGTTTTGTTTTGTTTTCTTTTAAATTCCCCTTTGTTTAAATGAAGTGACTAAATCATCAAGAGGGGGCTGTAATAGCAGAACTCACTTTGTTTTACCCTCGCAATAGTATCGGAATTAGCTCATCGACTCTTAGAGCAAACATGTATTTGATGGGATGGAGACAGACACTATTTCATTTATATTATTCTTTCCTTTCTTAAATTCCCTGATAGAGTCCATTCCATATCTCCTTTCTGTCTTCAAGCCAAAGAGAATGGGATAGCGTTTCTAAAAGAGTCACTCAATGATGCCTTGGCTGCCAGAAATAGTGACAGAAGATATTCATTGCCCTTCCACCTCACGTCTGCAACATTCACAACTCTAGGACTAAAGACCATTACTAAAAACCTGACCTAGTTCTTTGGAGTATGACTGCCACCTTTTCCCATTCTTTAGAAGAGCGATTCAATTCCCTTTTTGAAAAGGGGATGGGGGAAGGGTAATTCTTCTAGTTACAGAGATCCATTTGATTGTTCGTCGTTTCAGAATGAATTTTTAAACTTGTTGAACACAAGCATACAAATGTCTAAGAGCAAGTCAGATAATGTACAAAGCCTCCATTCATTGTGTAGGCAGAAAGGAATTCTGGTCCCCGGCAGCTCTCTGAAGAATGTTCTTTTGGCAGCAGCTGCTCAGCTAGAAACAAGGAGAGAAACACATATAAAATGAATTTATAATGTCTCTGGCTTATAATGACAAAATGATAAGGAAAGTTGGCTGTTTAATACAAACTGTCAGTTGCATATTCTAGCCCTCCTCTCTTCTGGTCCCTCCCACATCCAAAGGCCTGGCTACCATCTCACCAGAGCACAAAGTGCCTGTTTATGATTATTGACTGTTGAGGCCTGTGCTCTGAAATTCATTCTGTCAACAGAATGTAAGCAAAGTTGGCATTTTAAAGCAGGACTGTTTCAGTAGCTTAGTTTCCTCGGGATTGCTATGCAGCAGGATCAATGCTGTAGTCCCCGGTTCAAGCTGAAAATGTTACACAGGAAGACATACCATGTAAAGGTCAGATGCTACTATGATGATGAATGTCTTGATCTATGTATACAAGAGTGATTGGATGCATGGATCTTCTCAGGGCTCTCTGAACTTTTCATCTGCCAAAGGAAAAAAAATAATACAATGGCATCATTGACTGAAAGCCTTATTGATAAACAAAAGCTTATGATGCAAAGGTGAAATGAATGTGAGTGTTAAAGTATATGCTGCTATGGCATCCTTTGACATCATTGGCATTAGTAGAACAATGATAATAGGTGTTTTATCGAGAGAACCAGTGAGTTTCTTATTTTCATTGGAAAACAATGCCAAGCACAGAAAGAAAACCTATGGTTTTGTAAAGTACTTTATAGGGGAATTAATTTCATTCTCAACAAGGAAGAGGCATCTTCTGA
Source organism: Bettongia penicillata ogilbyi (assembly GCA_023548195.1). NCBI lineage: Eukaryota > Metazoa > Chordata > Mammalia > Diprotodontia > Potoroidae > Bettongia > Bettongia penicillata. The sequence goes on from JAJHZJ010000872.1 coordinate 2,423,512, forward strand.
GATTAAGAAATTTTTAAAAAAAGTTGTTTTATAAATTTATTAATTTTTACTTCGATGTTATTTGTTACCAATTTATAATCACTACTTAATAAAATTCATTATATTAATCCGTTTCACTAAAATGAAGAAACAAGGCATGAACTAATGAGTTGGAGTTTTGTGAGTGTGGGTTTGAAGTTATTTTCCTTGTCAAATGTCCCAGTCATAATCTTTAAAGCTGATTTTTAAATTTTGGTGATTCTGCTTGTCAATATCTTTAACTGTTTGTTTTTCCTCTTTATTCCTTTATTTTTAAAACTAATTTTAGTTGTTTTTCTCTGTCTTTGATTTTTTACACAGGATCTCCAGGGAGAGATTGAAGCTCACACAGATATCTTCCACAACCTGGATGAAAATGGCCAGAAAATTCTGAGGTCCCTAGAAGGTTCTGACGATGCTGTCTTGTTGCAAAGACGCTTGGATAACATGAATTTCAAGTGGAGTGAGCTGAGGAAAAAATCTCTCAACATTAGGTAGGAATAGATCAAGAGAAATCCCAGAATGGATTTTTTAATGGCAAAATTACCCCCCCATTTTCCCGGTGCGAGAACCTAATTTTATATCTGCTTATGTAAATCATAGAATTTCAGAATGATTCATATTATTTTGAATAAATGAATCATTCATTTGCTTGGTATAGAGATGATAGTTGAGGGTTCAGATTAGATTAAAATGCTGATGTTTTATAACCACAGGAGAGATACATATTAAGACATTAGTGAATTTAAATTAGGAGCACAGTATTCTAATTTTCTAGAGTTGACTCTTGGCTTATTAGAGGGTTATATAAAAAGTGATGAAATTAACATATAATTAGACTGGAGATTCTGGTGGCATTCCTTGTATATCAGCCACGGTTAGATTTGTAAGGCAAACAGAGGATGTTCTTTTAAAATGGCAAGAATCCCTGTATCCAGTTAAAGGCTATAGAAGATAGCGAAATGATATGCCTTTACTTGATATTATAATGCCTTCTGCATGCCATTCTCTTTGAAAGAAACTAAATTCTCAATTGCACCATCCCTATGTGTTGCAAAGAGTTGAGTTCTCCTTATAGTCATTCTGATAAATAGCAAAGAAGAACTTCTGAGATGAGGTCTAGAACCCAAAGTTAACTCTTCATGTTGCCGAGAGTTGAAGCACCATTTCCTGTTCTCTAGTTGTTTGTGCTTTCCTCTATGATCTTTTTCATTTTCTTAATTCTCCTAGGTTGATGAGGGACAAGGATGAGCCATGAGATGACTTAAGATAACTTACAGAGTTTTAGTTATGCTAAAATTGAAACCAGAAAGGATGGAGTTTAATGGGGTTTATAAGACAAAGTTGGATCAGGGAATACTTTTCCAAGGGCACCGTGCTGCTCATCTCTGCCTCCTGACAATTTCGAAAGGTCACACTGGAAGTTTGCCTACCTGCTATGTCTCTCCAAGTGCATAATCTGAGGCATTCATTTCACCTTGCTTTTTTTTTTTTTTGTTAGTTTTACACCCATGTGTTGGTGGTAGGTCAGAGAGTAGCAATAGGGAGCAGTATTCTCAAAGTAATGTATGAAATACTAGCTTTCTGTAGCACCAGCCCTGACGAAGGTCAGTGTGTATAATGACAAAAAGCCCCTTCATAACATCTATCATTAAAAATAAATGAAAGATGTGAGACTGAAAAGATATTGGTAGGTAAAGTAGAGAAAAGAAAGATTTTGTACTTTTTTGTGGGCAAGCAAAAGAAAGGAGATGTAGCTCTTCAAAGCATTATTTCGAGATGCCTCTCCTCAGATGCCTTTTCTTTGCTTCCTGTGAACTTGATGAAATAAAAGATCGAAAAAAGACAAAACAGGACGTCAGTCAAAATACAGGCAATTCAGTTGCTAAGATTTCCCTCATGCCAACCAGTTATTAACTTCTGTTTTCATTGATCACCCTGGAAATCATCATTTAGCTTATCACTTTTTGTTCACTCCAATTAGAATAAAACATTCAAGTCAGTGGTTTGAGTCTTTAAAAAAGTCTTTGTGATAACATAGGCAATAGGTTTTATAAGCAACTATTTATAATAAAAAGAAACAATCCTCCCCATCAAAACAAGTAAGTTCATCTAGCCTCTGACATTTGGTTGAAAGGAGTCTCTTAGGCAATTCCTATTGATTGGCAGTGTTCAGATGCAGGAGGCAGAGTGGAAGTGGTAAAATGGTAAGATTGAAAAACATTGGGAAAGGATGCAAAAATATGAGCCGTGCTTTTCAACTTTCACTGTAAATAGAATATTCCTCTATCTTTGTTATTACATTGAGTGAAAAATTACTACAAGTTGAAAAATCATCTGGAAAAAATAAGCCCATGCTTGAGAAACCTATGATATTCACTGTTCAAAATTGCATTGCTTTATGGAGAAAGCATTTTGAGAGTTTGAAATTTTCTATTTCAAGAGATAATAGTTGGAGATAATATTTAATTTTTCATAGATTAGTACTTTTTAGCTCTTTCTCAAAACACATTTTAACTCCAAAATTGCCTGTCAATGAATTCAAATACTACCCTAACCCAAATATTTTTTAGGTTTTTTTTTTTAATTGACTTGTAAGAGGAGGCATTCTCAATCCTCCACAAGGATGCCTTCCACTTAAAACATCTTCCTTCCTATTTCTTCAGCCATGAACTTCCTTAATTCTGATCTAAGTTTCTATCATTAACAGCTTAGCTATTATCCTTACTTACATTGTTTTCTATTTCAGTTCATCCATAGGCTGCAAGTTGAATCTTCCATGAGCACTGTTTCCTTTATGACATTCTCTCACTCAAAAGCCTGTTTTCTCCCCATTTCCTATAATATCAAACTGAAATTTTTTGTTTACTAACAGTTAAACCTTTTCACCCATTCATCCTCTCCCCCATCCCTTTCCCCATACATATGTACTTGTCACCAATCTGATGATAGATGCTTCCCAACATGAACTTTCTGATCTAGCCAAGCAAGGAGATATCCTTAAAACTTCCACCTGTCTTCCTTATTCACTAATTGTCCACTTTCATTTCTGTATTACTTACTAATAGCATTTCTGAAACCAAGAATGCTTTCCTCTCAACATGTGTGTATGTATATATAATATTATATATATATATATATGTGTGTGTGTGTGTGTCTGTATTACACATATCCATATGTAAATTTTAATAGCTTAAAATTACTCTGTCTTGGAACATTCCATATATCTGCATATATGTATGCATATATGTGTGCATGCATGTATATTACATCTATATGGAGAGATACACATATATATTATATATACATATGAAACATAGTTCAAAATGGACATTCTCCAGGAAGTCTTCCCAGATTAATACTCCAAGAATTTGCTCCAATTGTCATTTTCTTATGATATTCTTTGCGTTGCCCTAATTTGCATGTGTTAAAAAATTTGACTCTTTTATTTACAAAAGTCAAACTGATATAATGTAAAGAGTGTGTAAGTGGGAGTCAGAAAACTTGGATTCATGTAATACTTCTCTCAATTACAGTGTTACCCAGAGTAAGTCTCTTGATTTATCTAGACCTCTTATTTCCTCAGTTGTAAAAAAAAAAAAAAATAAAGGAGAATGGACAGGATAATTTCCTTTAAATTCTAATATTCTGATTTTAATTTAATTTTATAACCTCATATATAATTTTGAGCGGATATTTACTGTAATAATTAGTACTAGGTAACTTTAAAAGGATATTATTGGGGAAAATAACCAGAAGATATTGGATTTTTAAGCCTCAAAAGATATTGAATTGAATGTTGTAGTTGAAGAACAGAAAATCCTATATCATCTACACAACATTGTCCCGTTCACTTCTAGATAAAGGATGTAAGTCGTGATAAGAAATGTTCAAGGATATTTCAATACCAGGGAGGTAGAAAATGCATTTTATAGGATTATAGATTTAGACATAGAAAAGACTTTAGAAATCAGTAAGTCCAACCTCCTCATTTTATAGATGAGAAAACTAAAGCACAAAGGCTATTGTTAATAATAACAATAGTAGTTATCATTTGTATAGTTCTTTAAGGTTTTCAGAATACTTCATGAGTATTAACTCAGTTTATCCTCACAATAACCTTTGGAGAGGGATCTTATTATCACCATTATACAGATAAGAAGTATGAGGCAAACAGAGGCCAAGTGAGTAGTCACACAACTGCTAAGTGTCTGAAGCAGAATGTGAACTCAGATCTTACTGGCTTTCAGTCCAATACCCTATCTGCTCTAGCTAGTTGTATGAAAAAATAGTCTTAAGTATATATAAAAGTGTATGCGTATGTATGTGTAGGTCTATGAACACACATACACAGAGCATCATCCAGTACTAAAGTGGAGTCCATCTGTGTAAATATTTGTATTTCTTTCTATTTCCATATCTATAATCATTTATTTTTTTATCAGATAACTTCAGAATTTGATATTTTAGAAGACCATATGAAACATGTCTTTTTTTAAAAATCTAAAATTTTGCATTCATGTTGGTGACATAGAGTCACATTTCCAAGTAGTTCCATATACTGTTAAATGAATAAGGAATTTAATGCTTATTTATAATGAGGCTAAGTAAAACTATGACTGAGAAATTCATTGTGAAAGGACCAAATCTGTTGTATGTTACCCGAGAAATTCACGAGACCATTTTGAATTAATTTGGAGAGGAAATCAAAATTCTTTCATTTATGTAATGGCAGTCAAGAGAGAAATTAATTTAGTATACCAAGCTTTGCTTTAAACACATTTTTTTTTTCATATTTTAGAATGCTTTATAAAGGATTTCAAATTAAGTGTCTACAAAATGGAAATGTCTATGTAGCACAGACATAGCTGCTACCTAAACAGTACATTCTTCCCACTTCTGTACCAAGACTTGGGTATCTAAGTACTGACAGATCCTTGAAAGAACAATTAAGAAGTTGCTCATCCTAAACTCATTTGAAGGTTCTGGAATTTTATAGAAACTATTTCTACAGTCATCTCTAAGGCAACACAGAATGTTGGCCTCATATGTTCTGCACATTTCACTTTTGACCCTTCAGTTCTACAAGGATTATCAAAGGTTAATGCTTAGTTTGTTGACAGCTGATAATCCATTCATTTAAGTGTCTACTATGTACAGAGCAAATATGGTAGGCTGAGGGAAGATGCATCATTTAGGCAGAATATGAAAAATTATTTTATTCAGCAAAGTAAAATGCCTACATGGCGACTTTGCCTCATCACGTTAATTCTCATACATATATTAAAATCATACAAAATTCCTTGAAGATGCAACAATAGAGATAAATTTATTGATGAATCTATGATTAATAGTAAGCAAGACATAAAATAGGGACTTATAAATTGGCAAAGGTATTTGCCATTATAATAGAGGGTGTCTACTATGGAATCTAAATGGTGGCATTTTACTCTGCTGAATAAAATGAGGTGGGTTTTTTTTTTTATGTCCAACAGATATTAAAAACTAGGCGATAGATTTTTATCTGTACCTTTTAGCAAACTGTGTGTCTACAAAGCTCTAATCCATTACAAGATCTCATTTGTTAAAGCCTGCCTATTCCATTGCCTTGCCCCATCTTGCATGGGTTTAATACACATATAGGCTATTCTTATTAAGATTTTTCAACAAATGACAAAGTAGGCATATGAACTGGTAGTTTACTGATATTTTCTTGATCATTTTCCTGATCACATCCTTGATTTTTTTTTCTAAAACTTTTGCATCCTCCCCTGTTTCAGATATCTTGAAAATAAATCCTTCAGTGATCTCAAAATTTGATTATCTCTACCACAAACATCTTCAGATGTGCGTGGTTTTGTCTGGTATTTTTATTCATTTTGTTTCTTTTGCATCATTGCAACTTCTTCAGGAGGAACATTAGTAAAAAGTAACAGATCTAGCTGAAACCTCGATCTTTGACAAGTCACTTAGACTCTCTGGGTCTCCCTAATTTGTAAACTTAAACAATCCCAAAGGTTCCATCTCTCCCCTCCGTTAATTATTTCCAATTTGTCCTTTAAACTGACTGTGCATAGTTGTTTACATCTTGTCTCCCTGATTAGACTATGAGCTCTTTGAAAGCAGGAACTATCTTTTACTGTTGTATCACTAGCGTTCAGCATGGTGCCTGGCATATAGTAGGTGTTAAATCAATTTTTATTGACTGTTGACTTTCAGATCTAACATTATGAGCGTCTTGGATTTCTGCAGCAAAATGATCTACATACCAGCCTGTGTAGAAATGTGTTTTTAAAAATACCTCAAAACTTAACCTTATGGAAAATGTCTTCTATGCTCTCATTGGTTCTTTGATGTTGATGTCACTGGAAAATGCCACATTTGGCCTGCTGATATTTTACCAAGTAAAATGTTTGAGGCGTATCTTTAACACAACTTATCAATAAATTACAGAATTATAGCAGCAGGTAAGATTTCAGAGGTCAGGGAGTCCAAACCATGCCTGCACATGAATCTCTTCTCTATAGTTTCTCTGAATGATGGTTATTCATCCATAAAATGATGAGAAATCCACTAGCTCCCGAGGTATCCAATTCAACTTTTATACAACTGTAATTGGAATGAAGATAGAGTGCATGACCTGTTAAACATTCCAGTCCAGAGGAAGCAATGATGAAAACTGGAATGTTGGATGCTGTCAAAAAGCAATATAGCTCAGTAGTCATCAGTGAAGCTTCTCTCTGAGTTTCTTTTGTGAAAGGACAGTCCCAAGGGTGGGGTGAGGTATTAGATGATCAAATATAAGATTGAAAGTGTAGGTTGGTCCCTATATAGTAGATGACTTGGAATATAAGTCTAAGGAGACTGAACTTGGCAAGTGAGAACTATTGAAAAGTTTTGAGCATCAGAATAATGTGTCTAGATTTTCATTATTCATAAAGAGGATCTGGCCAGTATATGGAACATGAATTGAAAGAGAGAAGTGCAGGAAAATATGTTGCAATAGTTCATGTAGATAGTAATGATGGCCTGTAATCCAGTAGTTTTGGAGGAATGATAGACATAAAAGTTATTAGACAATAAATGGTAGCTGGTAACTGGATTTAAGAAATGTAGCAAAAGGAAAAATCAAAGTAACATCACTTTTAGTCTTTCTCATGAAAGTGACTT